>CM065807.1:87882357-89194857 GCA_033398695.1 Orobanche coerulescens
AAGGTTGTCGGCCGCCTTGGTGATTACGATTCTTCGATTTCTTGCTAGCGAGACGAAGGTTCTTTGCTTAGCAATTTCTTTAGCGATAAGCTCATAGGTAAGAGCTTTCTCAATGAATTCGGCCAACGTGGTGCAATTATGATTAAGCAATTGTAATCTCATACGGGATTTCAGCCTCTTGTGAAATACTTAATCTTGTCCGCCTCGGAATGAATGATAGATGAGGCGAACGGAAGAAGTTCTGAAATTTCTCGGCAATGGCGAGAACATCCTCGTCTGTTGAGGGGTCGGGGGTGAGTAATTCCGACAGCTTGGCCTCTCCGAGTGGGGCCGGATAATATCTCTCCATCATGAGAGTCTTGAATCGCTCCCAAGTACATGATCCTTCGGTGGGCTTCAACGACAACCACCAAGAATGTGCGCTCTTACCCGGGTAGTAAGCCGCAACGAAACTTTGTGTCCTTCGGGACACTCTACCATAGCAAACAACTTCTCAAATGCTCGAGCCAATGAATAATATCCGCCGGCTCAGACGAGCCCTCAAAAGTAGGTGTCCTCTGGCGAGAGATGTCGCCGATGATATTGCTCACATTCCTCTCTTGCCTCTGAGGTGGCGGCGGAGGAGCCTGTTGATTTTGATTGACTGAGTTATGCATCGTCTGCATCAGCTGTGTCATCTGGGTCATTTGGGCCATCATGCCTGCATAAAGCGAGTGGGTCAACCCGAACACCTTGGTTGGCGGTGTCCCGAGTACGACTCCCGATAGATAATGATCACGTCCAGGTGAATGAGTAGCAGCGTCGCTGCTAGATGAATTAGCATTATTCCTCGCATTCGCACGTGTATTCACACGAGCTCTCGGGATTCGGCCCGCTCCACGGCCTCGTCCTCCACGTCCTCTTCTTGCCCTTTCCATACTGAAGGAGGAAAGTCGCATAATGATTACATTTCCCGCATAATTATCACGTTATTATTATGTCATGAGATGATGAAAATGAGTATACATGTTCTAACTTAGTGATTATTTGAATGATTTACTGAAGTGACATGATTATCTGATAAAATTCTTGAAATGATTATCTTGAATAACTTAATAAGATTGATAATATGGCCATCCAGGTCGACAACTAAGTAATGAAATGAATTGAGTAATTAATGAGTTAATATGATCGTCCTGATCATTAGCTGAATATTGAAATGAATTAAGTGATTAATGAGTTAATATGATCGTCCTGATCACAATGAATGATGATGTTTGAGGATTGTTAATTGATGAATGATGAATGAATGACTATTGCCAGAAATTATACCATGGCGTTAGAAATCTTACAGTTCTTTCGGTCTGATTGGCTCGGCATTTGCACAGGTCACACGTGACACGAAAGTCCAATGATACTAGCCTGATGATGATGACTTCAAATGAGACATGACTCGGAAGGTAGTATTCAAAACCACGCTCCGATACCAACTCTGTAACACCCCAAACTAGGCGGATATTATAGTGCCGTAGATCCCCAACTGGGACCCACCAGGCAAATGAAAATGAATGAATTATAACATGATTATAACGTCCAAAACATCATATCTCAACATAGAATTGAAATCCAAGGTGTTGAAGAAATTACCTCTTGAAGATCCAATCACTACGATCCGAAGAACACGAGTTTAATCGAGTATCCAAGCTTCCCAAAGGATTGAAGGTGAAGAAAAATACACACTCAAATGATAATTGATGAAGAAATCTCTCCCTCAAGACCCTCTCTCGTGTATGAAGGTGAAAGAATGAAGAAATGAGCTGAAATGCTCAAAAAAACGAAATTATAGGGGTTGGTATGCCGGACACGGCCCGTGCCGGTCGGCACGGTCGCGGGCGCAATCTGGCGGCGAGGACTCGGCCGTGTCTGCCCGGCACGGTCGCGGCGCGAAGGGCCTTCCGATAGTGACTGTCCGGCAATGACTCGGCATGACTCGGCCGTGTCTGGAACACGGTCGGGCGTCTGGCGATGGGTTACGCTTATCCGGAAGAGTTCGGCTCGGCCGTGCCGAGCGACACGGTCGAGTCACGTGGCGAGACGGCATTTCCGGACGAGTACAGCACGGGCCGTGTCGGACGACACGGCCGAGTTCGGTCGGCAGTGATCGGCCAATAACTGAAAAATGAGCGAGTGAGCTAAAACGACCATAACTCTCTCGTACGGACTCCGATTGACTCACCGTTTAAACCATTGGAAAGCTAACTCGATACTCTATAATATTTGCTCTCGTCCAGATTCAGAATTTTTGGAGTTACCAAAAATTAATGGTGATCTTACAAAGTCGAACTCATATGCCGAAAGTTGAAACAATGGACAATAACGATACACAACTCGAAGTTTTTCCGAACGGTGAACACGAGTGAATGAACATGATTGATGAATGATTATAAATGAGTGAAAATCCACTGAGTGACAATCACCGAATGAAATTACTGAATGATAATGACTGAATTACAACCGGGTATTACATACACCCCCCCTTAAAAGAGTTTCGTCCCCGAAACTAAGGGTCAAACAACTCGGGATAACTCTCTCGCATACTATCCTCGGTTTCCCAAGTAGCCTCTTCGACTCCGTTTCTAGACCACTGAATCTTGACCAAAGGAATTGACTTATTTCTCAACTATTTGATTCGCCGCTCTAAGACTCGTATAGGACGCTCCTCATATGAATGGTCGTCGGCGATCTCGATTTCGTCGAACTGAAGTATGTGACTCAGGTCGGAAACATACTTCCGCAACTGAGAGATATGAAACACATTATGAATTCGGCTCAAAGCCGGAGGTAAAGCCAATCGATAAGCTAACTCGCCTACTCGATCCAAAATTTCAAACGGTCCAATGAATCTCGGACTCAACTTCCCCCGTTTTCCGAAACGGAAAATACCTCGACTCGAGGATACCTTGACCAAAATGTGGTCACCCGTCTCGAACTCTAGTGGTCGACGACGATTATCTGCATATGATTTCTATCGACTCTGAGCTGTCAACATACGACTCTTGATCAAAGCTACCTTCTCCCGGGCGGCTATAAGTATATCGGGCTCGGTGCCGATTGATTCTGACAAGTTATCCCAACACAAAGGAGATCGACAACGACAACCGTACAAGGCCTCGTAAGGTGCCATCTTAATGGAGGCATGCCAACTATTATTATACGTGAACTCGATCAGTGGTAGTTGGGCTTCCCAATCGTCCTTCCAATCGAGGACGCATGCCCTCAACATGTCCTCTAATGTCTGAATAGTTCTCTCTGATTGTCCGTCGGACTGAGGATGAAAGGCAGTACTGAGATTAAGCTGAGTTCCCATAGCATGATGAACTGATTTCCAAAAATGAGACACAAATCGTCCGTCACGATCGGAAACGATACTTTTAGGAGTACCGTGCAGTCTCACTATCTCTTTGATGAATAACTGGGCAAGTCTCTCGGGACCCCAAGTATCCTTAATCTCAAGAAAATGAGCTGATTTAGTTAAGCGGTCCAAAATCACCCAGATCGTATTCATGCCACGACGACTCGTCGGCAAGCTCGTGATGAAATCCATAGAAATGTCTTCCCACTTCCATTCGGGAATAGGAAGAGGTTTGACATACCGCCGATGTTGATGTTCAATCTTAACTTGTTGTGAGTTAAGCATCTCGAAACAAATTCTGCGACTTCGCTTCATATTACTCCACCGGTAATTTTGTTTCAAGTCCTTGTACATCTTGCTGGACCGGATGAACGAGAATAAGGGGTAGCATGAGCTTCTCTCAAAATAGAGTTTTCAACTCGTCATTCGCGATACGCACAACCGGTTCTTAAACCTCAAAAGTCCATCCTCGTGGATCACGAATCGTGGGCTTTCCCAGCCACATCCTCACGAATGCGCAACAATCCGGGTGCGAACCACGATTCTCCCTGATTGCATCCTCAAGAGATGATGAAATCTCTAACATACTGGCTGTCCACGAACTCGCTGAAGCCGGACCTCGATCTCGGGTCTAAGGAATTCTGTTGGAGCTCCTTACGAATTGTTAAACGAGCAAGCATCTGCTCCTGAACGGACTTACGACTCAAGGCGTCGGCGACAACGTTCGCCTTCCCCGGGTGGTAAAGGATCTCGATATCATAATCTTTGATTAATTCCAACCACCGTCTCTGTCGCATATTTAACTCCTTCTGAGTAAATATATACTTCAAACTCTTATGATCGGTGAAAATCTGACAGGTGACGCCATATAGGTAATGACGCCAGATTTTCAAAGCGAACACCACGGCTGCTAGCTCCAGATCGTGAGTCGGATAATTAACCTCGAAGGTCTCAATTGCCGTGAAGCATAAGCAATAACCTTCCCATTCTGCAAGAGTACACATCCTAGACCCTGTCCGGACGCATCACTATAAACCACAAATCCCTCTGTCCCCTGCGGTAAGGAAAGTACAGGTGCTCACATTAACTGGCTCTTGAGTTCCTCAAAACTCCGTTGACACGCGTCGGACCACGTGTATCTCTTATCCTTCTGCAAAAGATTCGTCAAGGGTTGAGCGATTTTAGAAAATCCCTCCACAAATCGCCGATAATAGCCCGCTAATCCGAGAAAACTTCGGATCTCCTTAACATTCTTCGGAGGTAACCAGTCTCGGATAGCCTCCGTCTTCTGAGGGTCGACACGAACTCCGTCCGATGAAATTACATGTCCGAGAAAAGTCACTTCGGGCATCCAGAACTCACATTTGGAAAACTTTCCATAGAGTTGCTCTCGTCTCAACACGTCGAGAACCTGATGAAGATGAATCTCGTGTTCCTCTCGGTTACGAGAATAAATCAAAATGTCATCGATGAAGACAACAACAAACCGATCCAAAAGTCGATGAAGACCGATTCATTAGCTCCATGAATACGCGAGTGCATTAGTTAGCCCGAGCGGCATAACTACGAACTCATAATGACCATAGCGTGTTGAAATGCCGTCCTCGCGATATCCGGCTCTCGAATCCGCGGTGATGATATCCGGATCTTAAGTCGATCTTGGAAAATCTTGAAGCTCACGAAGTTGATCCAAAAGGTCATCGATACGGGGTAAAGGATACTTATTCTTGATCGTCACCCGGTTCAATTCCCGGTAATCAATACACAAGCGAAAAGAACCATCCTTCTTTTTGACAAACAGCACTGGTGCTCCCCACGGGGACGCACTCGGTCGGATATAACCTTTCTCGAAAAATTCCTCAAGTTGATTCTTCAACTCCTGCATTTCGGTCGGGGCCATCCGGTACGGTGCCTTCGATATCGGAGACGTATCAGGCTCCAACTCAATCGTGAATTCCACATCTCTCTGTGGATGCAAACCAGGTAACTCGTCTGGAAAAACATCAGCATATTCCCTTACTACCGGAATATCCGTCAACATTATTGGTGACTTCTCGGTTTTGGTCATATAGCACCAATAACCAACACATCCCTGATTGAGTAACCTCACTGCTTTCATCAAATTAATGACCTTACCAAAACAGCCGGGATTACCTCCGTGAAACACACATTCGACCCCATCGTCTGAAATGATAGTGATCATACGCTTACGGACACTAATGATGGCATCATGACGATCCATCCAATCAATACCCAAGATGACGTCGTCTCTCGGCAAATCTACTACGATAAGGTCCGCTGGCCAAACACGACCATGAAACTGAATCGGACAATCCTGAATCTCCCGATTACCGATAATTCGTCTACCATCAGGTAGACCAATGACATAAGGCTCACAACTAGTAGCACTACTCATAAGTAGTCTACTCAAACATGACTCGGAAATGAATGAATGCGATGCACCAGTATCAAAAAGGGTACACACAGGTTGAGATAGAATATCGAGTGTACCTGAGATCATTCGGGCCTCGGGATCATCGGTCTTCTTCATCTCATAAATCCAGGGTTTGCTAGTCCCGGCACCGGACGCTCCCGTCTGCTGACTATAGGCTCCACCTTTAGTCGCTCCTGTCATTTTAAGCAGCCCGATTGAGTGGCACGATTACGAGCAGTGGCTTGCCGGGGCTGAGATGACGCTGGAGTAGGTTTGGAGTCCCTACGGCAAAAGCGGGCCTTATGCCCAACAATTCCATGATTATGACACGTGTGGTGTCTCGGACACTTAGTGCGACATGACCAAGATCCCCACGATTATAACGAGTGATGGCGGCGGCGCTCGTGGCCGAGATTCCGCGGGTTTAGGCGTCACGGGAGGTCGCTCGAAAAGCGAGCCATACGAGGTTTCTTGAAGGTTGTCGACCGCCTTGGTGATTACGATTCTTCGATTTCTTGCTAGCAGACGAAGGTTGCTGCTTAGCAATTTCTTTAGCAGTAAGCTCATAGGTAAGAGCTTTCTCAATGAATTCGGCCAACGTGGTGCAATTATGATTAAGCAATTGTAATCTCATACGGGATTTCAGCCTCTTGCCGAAATACTTAATCTTGTCCGCCTCGGAATGAATGATAGATGAGGCGAACGGAAGAAGTTCCTGAAATTTCTCGGCAATGGCGAGAACATCCTCGTCTGTTGAGGGGTCGGGGGTGAGTAATTCTGACAGCTTGGCCTCTCTGAGTGGGGCCGGATAATATCTCTCCATCATGAGAGTCTTGAACTGCTCCCAAGTACATGATCCTTCGGTGGGCTTCAACGACAACAACCAAGAATGTGCGCTCTTACCCAGGTAGTAAGCCGCAACAGAAACTTTGTGTCCTTCGGGACACTCTACCATAGCAAACAACTTCTCGAAATGCTCGAGCCAATGAATAATATCCGCCGGCTCAGACGAGCCCTCAAAAGTAGGTGTCCTCTGGCGAGAGATGTCGCCGATGATATTGCTCACATTCCTCTCTTGCCTTTGAGGTGGCGGCGGAGGAGCCTGTTGATTTTGATTGACTGAGTTATGCATCGTCTGCATCAGCTGTGTCATCTGGGTCATTTGGGCAATCATGCCCTGCATAAAAGCGAGTGGGTCAACCCGAACACCTTCTGACTGAGCGGTGTCCCGAGTACGACTCCCTAATAGAGAATGATCACGTCCAGGTGAATGAGTAGCAGCGTCGCTGCTAGATGAATTAGCATTATTCCTCGCATTCGCACGTGTATTCACACGAGCTCTCGGGATTCGGCCCGCTCCACGGCCTCGTCCTCCACGTCCTCTTCTTGCCCTTTCCATATTGAAGGAGGAAAGTCGCATAATGATTACATTTCCCGCATAATTATCATGTTATTATTATGTCATGAGATGATGAAAATGAGTATACATGTTCTAACTTAGTGATTATTTGAATGATTTACTGAAGTGACATGATTATCTGATAAAATTCTTGAAATGATTATCTTGAATAACTTAATAAGATTGATAATATGGCCATCCAGGTCGACAACTAAGTAATGAAATGAATTGAGTAATTAATGAGTTAATATGATCGTCCTGATCATTAGCTGAATATTGAAATGAATTAAGTGATTAATGAGTTAATATGATCATCCTGATCACAATGAATGATGATGTTTGAGGATTGTTAATTGATGAATGATGAATGAATGACTATTGCCAGAAATTATACCATGGCGTTAGAAATCTTACAGTTCTTTCGGTCTGATTGGCTCGGCATTTGCACAGGTCACACGTGACACGAAAGTCCAATGATACTAGCCTGATGATGATGACTTCAAATGAGACATGACTCGGAAGGTAGTATTCAAAACCACGCTCCGATACCAACTCTGTAACACCCCAAACTAGGCGGATATTACAGTGTCGTAGATCCCCAACCCAGGACCCACCGAGCAAATGAAAATGAATGAATTACACAAGATAAATGTAGTACCGAACTACATTACAACAATAATTACTCCGATGAGGAGTTTAGTTACAACACACCAGGACAATACGAATACTAGTGTATTTTATATGAAGATAAAATACACAACCTTTGAATGAAACAGTATTCAAATGAAAGTACGTAGCGGAAAATAAAGGACAATAACATGAATAATCAAGGATCGGGGCCCCTACTAGTATCACTAGGACTCCTCGACGTCGGCGTGTTCTCCCGTACTTTTGCCTTGCCAAGACACGAAAAACAAAATCCCCAAGCGGGTCGATTACAAAGGACAACAATCCTCAAGGGTTGAAAATACACAATCATGATTATATCTGAAGTTATGAAATATCTTTAGTTATGAATTACGCTGAAGAGGGGTATCATAGTACGCCCGTAGTGTTCTGTGCAAGTGTACAAGACGGATGTCCGGACACACCCATCCTTGTACCTAATCAGTCTCACGGAGGTAAAAGTTACCGTGTGCACAGTCCAATGTATCACTCCAAATACATGGCCATAACGTGCCCGACTAAAAATTCCACACATCTGCACCCGGCCACGCAATATGAACCCAGAAGGTCATATGAACGAGAATGACCGTAATGAATATCAAAGAATAAATAATAATCTGACAAAGTTAAGAATGACTCACCGAGATGAGAGTAATAATGAAGTGATGGATAGTTTCTATGGAATGGTTGGAACCGCCGTTCCCGTTAATGAAGTGATTGTTCAACAATTACAAGTCTCAATATGATTAATACAATGATGAATGAGTTATGATTATGAATGATCAACAACAAAAGGAATGAATATCCTTTTAACCGAATAAGAATTAACTTTCTCAATACCGGTGATAATTATCCTTCCACGAACGACGTCCTAATTGAGATATCGGTCGCTCGAACAACCTTGAATTATACAATATCCAACAACCCGTTCAATATACGAATCAAACACGAATATAACGAACTCAAAACGTCGATACGATTAAACTAAATCCATTGAGGCATTAAATCAAACACGTTGCGGCCAAACTCCGATTGTTTACAATCAAACCTCAATATACCGATATCAAATCCCCCAAGAAGTGTTTCAAACCAATAAAACATCTTCAATATGATTAATAATCCAAGACGAATATCCGAAAACGTGATTATAACGACAATTAATCGAAAACCCCCAATTCCAACTCGATAATCAAAGTGTTCTTGAATAATCCCTCAATAATCCAATGAATCCTTATACAAACTCATAATCATATACATATCCCTTCATATAACATGATTATAACGTCCAAAACATCATATCTCAACATAGAATCGAAATCCAAGGTGTTGAAGAAATTACCTCTTGAAGATCCAATCACTACGATCCGAAGAACACGAGTTTAATCGAGTATCCAAGCTTCCCAAAGGATTGAAGGTGAAGAAAAATACACACTCAAATGATAATTGATGAAGAAATCTCTCCCTCAAGACCCTCTCTCGTGTATGAAGGTGAAAGAATGAAGAAATGAGCTGAAATGCTCAAAAAAACGAAATTATAGGGGTTGACTGTCTGTCGGACACGGCCCGTGCCGATCGGCACGGTCGCGGCGCGCAACTGGCCGGCAGGGACTCGACCGTGTCCTGCTTGACACGGTCGCGGCGCGAAGGGCCTTCCGATAGTGACCTGTCCGGCGGCTTCGGCATGACTCGGCCGTGTCACGGAACACGGTCGGGCGTCTGGGCGATCGGTTACGGCTTATCCGGAAGAGTTCGACTCGGCCGTGCGAGCGACATGGTCGAGTCTGTGGCGAGACTGGCATTTCGGACGAAATGCAGCGGGCCGTGTCGGACGACACGGCCGAGTTCGTCAGCGATGTCGGCGATAAGCGAAAAATGAGCGGGTGAGCTAAAACGACCATAACTCTCTCGTCTGGACTCCGATTGACTCACCGTTTGAACCATTGGAAAGCTAACTCGATGCTCTATAATATTGCAAAGATTCAGAATTTTTGGAGTTACCAAAAATTAATGGTGATCTAACAAAGTCGAACTCATATGGGGAAAGTTGAAACAATGGACAATAACGATACACAACTCGAAGTTTTTCCGAACGGTGAACACGAGTGAATGAACATGATTGATGAATGATTATAAATGAGTGAAAATCCACTGAGTGACAATCACTGAATGAAATTACTGAATGATAATGACTGAATTACAACCGGGTATTACACCGTGGGCCGCGGCACGCTGCCGAGTCACTGCCGCGGCACACCCGTCCGGTCCGCGGCACACTCGTGTTGCAATTGTACTGGCCGACCCGTCTGTACTATGAGCCGCGGCACATGCCGGCAGGACCGCGGCGCACTGCCGAGTCACTGCCGCGGCACATTCGTCCGGGCCGTGGCACACTGCCGATCATTGAGGACAATTTTGGCCCTGTGCCGCGGCACACTTCGGCTGGGCCGCGGCACACAGTGCAATCAGCACTATATTTGCGTTTTCTGAGCGAGAATCACTCATTTTTCCATTTTTCTTCAACTCATCCGAGAGAGAAGGCTTGAGGGGGGAGATATTCATCATCAATCACTTGAGTATTCATTTTTCATCATTTTCATTCGGTTGTGAAGCTCGGATTGTCGATCTAACGCGATTTCATCGGATTAAAGTACTTGGATCTTCAAAGGTAATTTCTCCAACATCTTGGATTTCGATTTTGTTTTGAGATATGATGTTTTCGATGTTAAGATCATGTTGTATGAAGTGATATACACATGATTATGGACATGTTTGATTATTCATTCGATTATTGAAGGATTATTCAAGAACACTTTGAATATTGTGTTGGATTTGGGGGTTTTCGATTAATTGTTGTTGAAATCACGATTTTGGATATTCATAATGGATTATTGATCGTATTGAAGATGTTTTGTTGGTTTGAAACACTTCTTGGGGATTTGATGTTGGTATTATTGAGGTTTGGTTATAAACAATCGAAGTTGGCCACAAAGTGTTCGATATAATGCCCCAATGAACTTGGTTTAACCGTATCGACGTTTTGAGTTCGTTATATTCATGTTTGATTCGTATATTGATCGTATTATTGGTAATTATATTATTCAAGGTTGTTCGAGCGGCCGATAATTTCATTAAGGACGTTGATCGTGGAAGTACCTTCTCGCCTTCGGTTTGAGGCAAGTTTTATACTTGTACTAGTCAATGAGATTAATGACATCATATATGTGTATGAATGTGTTGTATCATTCCGAGACTTAGTCTCTTCATGAATTCATTGATATTAGGAGATCATTTGATATGATACCTTTCGGCAACTATGCCAAATATTTATTATTGTCCGTTAATGGCCGATTCAAGGCATTGTGATACTCGTTATGAATGTCATTGTCGATAGCCGGTTCGCGGTATCGATGTATCGATTGTTGTTAATATTAATGTCAATCTAAGACATCGTTCAGATCATTGTTATTCCTGTTGGGGTTGTCATTAAAACTGTATTGGCCGATTAAAGGCATTGGCGTATTCATTCTCATCTTCGTCGTCGGTCACCGATTAAAGGTGCTGAGGCATCCTTCGTATCATTGTCATCGATTGGCCGTTCTCAGGCAAATCGAAATGTTCAATCATTCACCATATCATTGTTATCGATTGACCGTTCTAAGGCAATCGAGGTATTCAATCATTCATCGTATCATTCGTATCGATTGGCCATGCTAAGCCAATCGAAGCGCTCAATCATTCATGGAATCATCCGCTGCATCATTGTTATCGATTGGCCATCCTAAGGCAATTGAGGTGTTGAATTGGGACTGTCGAGGACGGTGCCTATCCGTGTGTTACTGTTATCATGTTGTCCGACTCAAGGCAGCACACTATCATTCATTGTGATACGGCTTCGTGCCGTGGCTTCGGCCCTAATTGTGATACGGCTTCGTGCCGTGGCTTCGGCCCTAATTGTGATACGGCTTCGTGCCGTGGCTTCGGCCCTAATGGTGATACGGCTTCGTGCCGTGGCTTCGGCCCTAATGGTGATACGGCTTCGTGTCGTGGCTTCGGCCCTAATCAATAACAGCTGCGGGCTGTTTTAGCTTCATGTGATTGTGATAATTTGACAGCTTCGGCTGAGTGGCTTTCAAGCCTTTACTATTGTCCTAGTAATTTCATTGGAGCCTTCGGGCATTGTGATTCATAATTAATTCAGTCCTGGTTTGGTTCATGTCATGTAATTCATTGTGGTATTATGTGATTATGATTCGCCGTTGGGCACTTATGTTCTAACCTGTCGAACAGGTATTAATAGTATGCCGTGGGTATAGTATTTCGCGAATGCTCGGTTCTTACCTTGGTTTGTGAGCATCTCGTATTATTATTATCATTGTACCATTTCATTCTGCCTTTGGATACATATCATGTTATACATGTATTTGATGTTCATTATCTGGATGACTGACCCCGTGGGGGCGGAAAATGTTTTCATGTTTTAGGTGCTTGCGAGGAGAGAGTTGAGACACAGGGGCATGACGATGGCGACGAAGCATTCGAGCGATACTAGTCTGAGTTGTTCATTGTCAGTCTGTCAGTTGGAGTGTACTCCAGTCTTGTCAGTTGTTGTCGTGTTGTATTACCCGAACAGATGTTCGTGGATGTTGTTGTATTTCATTTTTGGCCATGTCGGCCACCTTTGTCGTTGAAATTCCTTATCGGAATATTGTGTCGGATGTCATGGTAGGGACTATGATTTTCCCTTATTGTGTAATTTAATGTATTTTAATCATGTTCGCCTGGTGGATCTCCTGGCGTGGGGTCCACGGCACTGTAATAACCCAATAGGATTTTGGGGTGTTACAAAAATAAGATGGATTTACGGCAACCCCGAAATAGTGGTTCCCAACAATGATTACGAGAATCAAACCAAATAGCGACGAAAATGACAATAAACACGAAATTGGGTAAAACAAATCCAAAACAAGCTTGGATGAAAAAAAGTCCAGTATTAAATATTCTCGAAATATCTATACGGTTACAAACAAGTCACTAAAAACGAAAAATACACCAAAATAAAAAATACTGGAAAAAGGAAAAATGCGGATATTACAGATAATGTGGATACCAGATTCACTGAGATTATCAATGAAATAAACTCTCTTGGAAAAACTTATGGCAACCGAGAATGGAGCATGAAGGCCGTAGCCATGAGGGAATCAAAGGATCTCAACAAAATAAAGATCCAAGAGATATTCTCAGACCTCGAGGCATTTGAGTTTGAACTTCCTTGCTCATCATCTAATGAGCCCACAGAAAAGGGAATTGCATTTTCAGTTGGGTCCCCTGCAAAGAATCTATCTCCATCCCTCAAAACCTTGAGGAAGAAACAGCATTCATCATGCAAAGATTTGGCAACTTCAAAAAGAATTACTCCAAGTACAAGAAGAACTATAAAGATAATCCAAGGAGAAATCAAAAAACTGGTAATTGGAAAGTAGAATGCTACAACTGTCATAAGACAAGACA
The DNA here is from genome assembly GCA_033398695.1 of Orobanche coerulescens. Classification (NCBI taxonomy): domain Eukaryota; kingdom Viridiplantae; phylum Streptophyta; class Magnoliopsida; order Lamiales; family Orobanchaceae; genus Orobanche; species Orobanche coerulescens. Next base: position 87,895,756 of record CM065807.1, read on the forward strand.
TATCCTGATTGCCCTGAGATCTAGAAAGATTATGATAAGAAGGTCATGGGCAGAAAAGAAGACAAGAGGAAAGCTCTCATTGGTGAAGATATCAAGCAGTGGATTCTTTTCAACTGCTTAATGGCCAACCTAGCTGATGAAGAGGTAACATCTAAACCTCAAACTAAATAAGGTTTTAGTTCTGATATGTCTGAACATATTGATCTTTATAAATCTGTAAATCAACTGCTAAAGGACTTTGAAACCTTCAAATCTGCTCGCTTGATTGTTGGCAATTGAGAATGCACAACTGAGAAATGAGATAGTCCAGCTGAAAAACGATTTAGACAAACTCATCCTAGAGTCAGTAAATCTTAAAAACATTAGAGCTAAGTTTGAAAAACACTCTGAAAACAATTTGAAAAACTAAGCTGAAAATACCACAGGTGAGATCAATAAGCTGACTATTTTGAACAGTGAAAATTCAGCTGCACTTGCTCATATCAAAATTGAGCTTTCAAAATTAAAACAGTTAAACAGTGCACAATCTAATGAGATAACATCTCTAAAAGTATCTATACCTCTTTATGGACCGTGTATAAACCAGAGGCCACTCTACTTAAAATTAGGCCTTCGATATGACCCCAACACTCCCTCCACATATAAAACCACATTTATATAGTGAGAAACATATGTCCAGACAGCTGAGCCTATAAACAAACCCGTATTTATAAATAGGCATAAGCCCAATCAAAAGTTGAGGCAGAAGCCATGGTTCACAAGGCAGCCACCTATACAGAAGACTAGGCAATGACCAAGGCAGCATTAGCAGTCAAAACATTATTCTGCTTATTACTAAAGACTCCCCAAAAATAGATTTCAAAATGGAAGAGGTAAATGGAAGCCTCCAGGTTATCCGAATTTTCAAAATGATCAGGTATGGAGACCTCAAACTTTCATCATAGGTCTCAACCAAGATTTTATAATGGCCCATACCACTCAAATTATAAGGCATATCCCGTATACAATCCTAACGAGGGATATAAATCCAGATAGTATGCACCTTATAGGGGTAATCAATATAATTTCCATAACACCAGGAGAAACCAATCCTCCAGGAAAACCACTAACCCCAAACGACTCACTCAGATTTGGGTACCTAAATCTCTGATTGTCTGATTGCAGAAAAAGTGGAAGGACTACAAACATCTCACCTCAAATTTAATAGTAGGAGGTGAAGAATGGTTTGTAGACTCTGGATGCTCTAGGCACATGACAGGAAACAAGAAGATTTTGTCATAATATGTTAAAGAAAGAGGTCCAGATGTAACATTTGGAGATAGTTCAAGTGCACAAACCAAAGGTTATGGGAAGCTGCATAGAGGAAACATAATCATTACAAAAGTGACGTGTGTCAAAGGGCTTAAATACAATCTCCTAAGCATAAGCCAATTCTGTGATGAGAACAACCTGGTAGTCTTCACAAGATGGAAATGTATGGTGATTGATCTCCTCACTGGGGAAGTGAAGCTACAAGGATACAGAGGAAGAGATGTCTACCTGATAGATTGGAATACAGGATCACCAAACACTTGTTTCTTATAAAAAACAATTGATGAGAATAGATGGATCTAGCACAAGAGAATTTGCCACCCGAACTTCAAAGCCATCAACAAATAAGCTCTCAGAAGTTGGTCAGAGGACTTCAAGCAGAAGTATTTAAGAAAGAGACTCTTTGTGATGCATGCCAAAAGGAAAAGCAAACCAAAGCATCCTTCAAATAAGTTCAACCTATCACACTCACCACCAAAATTTTGGACCTACTCCATATGGATTTATTTGGTCCTCTCAAGCCAAGAACATTGAGTGGAAGGAAGCATGCCTTATAGTTGTAAATGACTACTCCAGATATACATGGGTTGTCTTCCTCCACAAAAAGAGTGAAATATTAACAAAGCTTCCTGAGCCGATGAGAAAGATTCAAAATGAGAAATCCCTCTCCATCATAAAGATTATATCAGACAGGAGGAGAACAATGCAATCACTTAATATAGTGATCATAATGGAATCTAGCATGAAGTCTCTGCCGCAAGAACACCACAACAAAATGGTGTAGACGAAAGAAGGAACAGAACCCTAAAGGAAGTAGTCAGGTCAATGATTGCTGAAGCTGACCTGTCGAAGAGGTTCTGGGCTGAAGCTGTCAACACAGCATGCCATACTCAGAATAAGAGTATGATAGTAGGGAGACACAACAAAACTCCCTATGAGGTTTGGAATGGCAAAATACCAACTGTTGCATATTTTCATATTTTTTTGTTGTAAGTGTTTCATCCACAACAATTGTAAAACCCAACTGAGTGCCTTTGATGCTAAAACTGATGATGGTATCTTTATGGGATACTCACAAATAAGCTAGGCATACAGAGTATTTAACAAAAGAACAAGTTGTGGAAGAAACACCCCATGTTTTTTTTGATGAATCTACTATTGAGTACAGAAAGCAGGTGGAATTAATTGAGAAAAAGCTCAAAACCACTTCCATAGAAGAAGTCATCATCAATGACACAGGAATGATGGACACGGCTGAAGAAGATCCAACTGTATATCAGACAGGATCTCTAACCGTAGCTGATCCAACCATAGCTGCACCTAATACAGATGCAGACCATCAAATCCAAACTAATGCAGAGTCAGACGCAGTTTGTTTAAGCAACTCAACAGGGGGAACAAACCTTGAAGATGATACCCCCAAATGGCTTAAAGATCATTCCATTCAAAAAATAATTGGAAACCTAACTGATGGAGTCAAAACCAGGAAATCCACAGAACGAACAGGAATGGCAATGTTTTCTTACTTCATGTCTCAAATGGAGCCCAAAACAACAGATCAAGCCCTGGATGACTACACACGGGTGATTGCAATACAATAAGAGCTAAACCAAATGGAAAGGAACAATGTCTGGGAACTAATAGACGTACCCGATCACAAGAAAGTCATAGGCACCAAATGGGTGTACAAAAACAAATATGTTGAAAATAGAGCTGTTAGGAATAAAGCCAGATTGGTTGCAAAAGGATATGCTCAATGTGAAGGAATACATTTGGATGAAACATATGCCCTAGTAGCAAGACTAGAAGCAATCAGACTATTCCTTGCATATGCAGCATTCAAAGATTTTGAAGTCTACCAAATGGACATGAAAAGTGCATTTTTCAATGGAACTAGAAGCTTCTGAAAGTTCTATATGCACTCTATTGGATTGGTACCGCCACTAGAAGGGGGGTTGAATAGTGTGGATAAGAGTTTTGAACTCTTTTTTTGCGGAAGCTAAATATCAGAGAAAATAAAATGCGGAAAAGAAAGAACACAAGAAATTGTTCGAGAGGATCGGCTATTAACGAAGCCTACGTCCCCTACCTAGTTTTATCGACCAGGACTTTTCTTAGAAACTTTGAATGCACTTTCTAATTTAGTGCCAACTCTTACAATTTCTTGATTTCCGGGCTCAAGAACAACCTCACTAAAACACTCTTGTTTTTCCAGGTACAAGACAACCTTACAATAAAACAATTGCGAGTAGGAACTCGACTTTACAATATATATCGCTCTTTGATACAAGAATATAGATAAGAAATGAAACAACAAATCTTCTCGTATCCCAATGTAGAATGTGTATATCTCTCGAAATATATGCTTGATATTGCTTGAGAATGCTTGTATGCTCAGATAACTTGTGCATCTTCCAAATCCTTGAATGGTGCTATTTATAGCCTTCATGAGGTGAGTTTCCCGTTGGAGCAGTGGCACCCTTTACGTACGTTATGCAAGACAGATTACGTACGTTATCGATTTTATGTACATTACAGAACTTGAGTAAGGGCCGTAATGAACTCTTAAAAATAGTTCAGTGACATTTGGTGAAACTCATTACGTATGTTATGGAATCAATGATTACGTATGTTATCTTTCAGTCAAAGATCCGTTGGATGTGAAGACTTGGTGTAACGGCTAATGACTTTTCGTGTTGACTTGCAATGTGCATAATTTCGAACCTTATATACGTTATACATTATGTATTACGTACGTTACCTGCATAAAAACGCTTGCCAAAATTGTGAGTGTTACGTACGTTAGATAGGAGTGATTTACGTACGTTAAGTGAAGGAAAAATATGTAAAGTGAATTTTGGTTAAATAACTCATCATTAGAATGTAAAAAATGAATTATGAAAAATATTGTACCAACAATCTCCCCCTTTTTGATGATGACAAAATTTATATGGGAGTTTTTGAAAAAGAGGAGTTTTGGAGAATCGAAAGATTTTAAGAAAATTCCCCCCCTGAATAATACTCCACCTGAAACGAATAAGGGATATTTCAAAAACGAAACATATTTTTCTCCCCATTTTTATCATTAACAAAAAGACACGAGAACCTGTAAGAGCAAGTCATTGAAACACAAAATATTCAACGAATATCAACGAAATAACAACGAATAGTAAGAGATAGCAATGAAAATCGTCAATACGAAAAACAACACATTCATCCAAACAAAGGTAGTAAGAGTTTGACAAGAAAAACATAGAAAAATGCATGGAATGTTGGTCTTTAACAGAATAATCATCATAGGAAAGAAAGTCCGCTAATCAAGGTCGGCTTCTGGAGGTGTAGGAGGTATCCCGAAATGAGTACATATACTTTTAACCATAATTTTGATTTCGCTCATTTCTTTTTCCATCTTATCCATACGAGCGACCATCTTGAACGAGGAACTCTCCTGTCTCGGGCAAAAAGGGCCGGGCTGAGTAGAAAGACGAGGCCTATTATGAGCAATGCCTCGAGATGTGATCCTCTCTTCCGGTCGTGGTAGCACACCACCCTCGACTAAACGATCGTTGTCCTTAAGGTAGGCGGTACACCCATCCACAGTTTCGTGTTCGATGATATCTCATGGTCCGGATGGTACCCTCGTGTACTAGGCTCCCCCTCGGGATGGTGACCCCGTGTAGCCCTAAAATATCAACTCATCCATTCTCGAATATCTCAGTCAAAATAGATCCGAAAGGCATTCCGGACTTGCGCTGACGGTCGACCTTGGCGTAGCTTTTCTTGTGGAAAATTAGTCTTTTTTCCACAAACCATTTGAGTACAATCGAAGAAAAGTTAACTTGATGGTCTTTCAACACATGGTAAATGATTTCCATGTCGATATTCACTAGACGCTGCTGAGCATTGACCTTAGGCATAAGGCATCTAGTAATAGCATCATGGAGTAAACGAATATTGATTTCAAAGTCATTGTTTTCAAACCATACACTATTTACTTCAAGCACAACCTTGTCTGACAGGAAATCGCGGACAGTTTCTTCATGTACACCATAGGTTTCATCATCAGAAAAAATATCAATCTCTTCATCCGGGGCAGCAAATTACCCCTTGCAACAAAATCCCTAATTAGGGAGACCAAATAGCTCGGATAATTTGGCGGCATCAAACATGATTGATTTTCCACGAACAATAGAGTTAACAACGGCTAATCCATCAGAATCATAAGTCACAAAAAAGATTGCATAGAATTCCCGTACACATTCCACAAAAACCGGACGAGCAAGACTTACAAAATGGTTGATACCAAGAATATCAAAAAATTCTTCTATTCTAATACCAACTGAGTTCAAAGATTGAAAGTCAAAGTGATGACTCGGAGTTACCTCTTCGTCGATTAACACTTCTTTGAAGATCTTTGAGGCTTGAGCATTCCGGAAAATTGGCTCTCCAGTGGGTGTAGATGAGGATTGAGAAGTTTCTCCTCTGCATTTCTTGCTATTCCTGGTGGCCATTGATAGAATCGACCGGAAGTTTTGAGAATTCGGACGGATTTTGTTAATAATTGAGAAGGGTTCGTCGGGAGGTGATTATGTAAAATCCAAAAGGCTTTACGTATGTGATATGGTTTTCGTAACGTACGTAATGCAAAATCCAAAACTACCTGTACTAAAAATTGGGTACCGTTACGTACGTAGTCCAAAGCACCGTTACGTACGTAATGTCCTCCTTTGTACGTAATATTCCTGTCTTAACGGCCGTAAGCCGGACCAGATGAACAGTGATTTCCTTTCGATGATATCCCATTTTTAATGACCATTTAATGTAAATATGATGAATATGCAACACTTAAAAATGATCAACATGTCCCATTCGTAAATTTATGCGAATAAAGTTGAAAGCTTCTTCGGGTAATGATTTTGTAAAAATATCCGCCAATTGTTCATTAGTACCAACAAATTGGAGATGCACATTCCCGTTTTGGACATGGTCACGAATAAAATGGTGACAAATTTCTATATGTTTTGTCCTACTATGCAATATGGGGTTTTTGCTTAGATTAATGGCACTTGTATTATCACAAAAGATAGGTGTATTTTTAAGCTCGATGCCATAATCTAGAAGTTGATTTTTGATCCATAGGACTTGTGCACATGCACTTCCCGCAACCACATATTCTGCTTCAGCTGTGGAAGTAGCGACACTAGTCTGTTTCTTATTCCCCCATAAAATTAAACATGAACTCATAAAATGACAAGTTCCGGTGATGCTTTTTCTATCAATTTTGCATCCACCGAAATCGGCATCACTATATGCAAAAAGTTGGAAGTCAATGCTCGATGATACCACAGACCTAAGCCAACAGTATATTTTAAATAACGAAAAATCCTTTTGCATGCAATGAGATAGGATTCTTTAGGATTCGCTTGAAAACGAGCACATAAGCAAGTAGCAAACATTATATCGGGTCTAGATGCAGTTAAATAAAGTAAAGAGCCGATCATACCTCGATACTATTTTTGGTCAACAGACTTACCTTTTTCATCTTTGTCGAGCTTAAGAGTGGAAGACATAGGAGTAGATATTTCTTTGTAATCTTCTATCATAAATTTCTTTACGAGCTCATTGACGTACTTTGATTGGTGAATGAATATTCCGTCAGTGAGTTGCCTAATTTGGAGTTCGAGAAAGTTTTTCAACTCTCCCATCATGCTCATTTCGAATTCTCCCTTCATAAGACTTGAAAATTCTTGGGACGGGGATTCGTTAGTTGCACCAAAAACAATGTCGTCCACATAAATTTGGCAAATAAGCATATCATTACCTAAATTCTTAATAAATAGGGTATTATCAACATTACCTCTTTTATACCCATTTGAAATAAGAAAAGTGCTTAAACGATCATACCATGCTCTCGGAGCTTGTTTTAATCCATAGAGAACTTTATGGAGCTTGTACACATGATCTGGATGATCATAGTCTTTGAAACCCGGCGGTTGCTTGACATACACCTCCTCATGGATGATTCCATTTAGGAATGCACTCTTTACGTCCATTTGATGCTGTTTGATTTTCTTATACGCGGCAAAGGCACAGAGAAGACGAATTGCCTCAAGACGAGCAACAGGAGCAAATGTTTCCTCATAATCCAAGCCTTCTTCTTGATTATACCCTTGGGCAACCAATCTCGATTTATTTTTAATTGGGAGACCATCATCATCGGTTTTAATTTTATGAACCCATTTAGTACCATTGATTGATTTGTCTACCGGCGCCGAACTAATTCTCAAACATTATTTCTTTCGAATTGGTTTAGCTCTTCTTGCATAGCAATAGCCCAATTCTCGTCATTGATGGATTCATCAATATTCTTTGGTTCTGTAAGAGAAATAAATGCAATATTGTTAATACAATCATTTATATTTCTCCTAGTTCGTACACCTTCATCGATTTTTCCGAGAATTTGTTCCATCGGATGGTCTTTCAAATTTTCCCAATCTTTCGGAAGGTTGTAATAATCCTCCTCCTGCTTGTCCGAGCTTAAGTCAGGCTTTTACAACTCCTTTGACGCTTCTGATACTTCTTTAGCCGGAACCATACCTGCATCATCATCAAAAACAACCTTTCTCGGGGGTAAAACTGTATCATCAAATTTTACATGAATTGACTCTTCTACCGAGCCTCTTCTACAATTAAATATACGATAAGTTTTACTATTAGTCGAATAACCAAGAAATATTCCAATATCCGATTTAGAGTCAAATTTTCCCAAATTATCATTACCATTATTATGAATAAATACCTTACAACCAAATGGATGAAAATAAGATAAATTGGGCTTTTTACCTTTAAATATCTCATATGGAGTCATCATTTTTTTCCTCCGGAGATGGACTCGATTAATAACATAGCAAGCGGTGTTAACAACTTCGGCCCAGAAATATTTACGAATCCCATATTCATTGAGCATTGTTTGACTCATTTCTTCTAGAGAGCGATTCTTCCTCTCGACAACTCCATTTTGTTGAGGTGTATGAGGTGCCGAAAAATTATGCCCAATACCACAATTATCGCACCAATCTTCAAAAATATTTGAATCAAATTCTCCACCGTGATCGGTTCGGATGGCGATAATTGGTAACTCTTTTTCCTTCTGGGTAACCTTACACCACTTAACAAACCCGTTAAATGCATCATTTTTATTTGTCAAGAATTTTACCCAAGTAAATCTCGAAAAATCATCAACAAGGACTAACATATAAAGTTTACCTGTTAAGCTACCATGCCGAGATGGACCAATCAAATCCATGTGAATTAATTCAAGAAGCAACTAGTGGAAATTTCCATTTTTGGTTTAAACGAGCCTCTAGCATGTTTACCTTTAATACAGGCCTCACAAATGTGGTCTTTTCTGAAATTTAATTTTGGTAGACCACGGACAATATCGTTTTTGGCCAATTTAGAAAGAAGTGGTAAAGAGGCATGACCCAATTTTCAGTGCCAAATAACGGCATTTTCATCGTATGAAAGTAAACATTTTTCATTGAAAGAAGATTCATCTTGGAGATCAACAATGTAAATATTTCCATATCGTAATCCAATAAAAACATCTTGATCTTTTCTCATTGCAGTGCAATGCGTACTTTCAAAAATTAATTTAAGACCAGTATCACAAAGTTGAGAAACACTTAGAAGATTATGGCAAAGACCATCAACAAATAGTAAATTTTCAATAGTGGGTAAAGGTTTCTTATCTATCTTACTTGTCCCTTTTATTTGGCCCTTTTTACTATCGCCAAATGTTACGCAACCACGATCTTCCTTTTTCAGCTCTGTGAAGAAATGTTCATTTCGACTCATGTTATTTGAACATCCACTATCAACATACCATTTATTTGATAATGTTGTCTTCCTTGCTTATACCTACAAAAATAATTTTCTTCCATTTTATAGGTACCCAGGCTAATTTGGGTCCTGTGGAGTTAGATATAAAAACTTGGTTTTGAACAATGGTCCCTTGAGGTGCCCAAATTTGTTTGACTTTTATAGTTCGTCCAGAACTTCTACAGTAAGTTTCGGTATGTCCTGGTTATAAACATTTTAGACATGATGGAATTCCCATTTTTAAAGTGTCTGAATCTTTCGTGGTAATTTCTAAGGACTTTTTCATTGGAAATGAATTATATCCGAGTCCTTGTTTTGAAAGAGAAAATTTTTGACCAAATAAGAGTTGCTCAAATTTGTCATTACCACACGAGAATTTTCTAACGTAAAGTTTCAATTCTTTCTGAGTTTTGTGTAAATCATCTCTCAGAATTTTCTCGGTTTCCAGACAATTTGTATGATCAATCGATACATCCTTGTTTTTCAATAAATTTGAATTTTCACTTTCAAGAGATTTTATTTTCTTTTTCAAATATTTATTAGTAATGCAAACTTTTTCGTATTCATTATTTAAAGATTTGAAAGCATCAAGAAGTTCTTCATGAGAAGAATCACTAACCTCGACTTCTTCGTCGCTATTTTCGGATGCACGGGCCATTAGAGAAAGATTGGTTTGAACTTGAGGTTCATCATCCTCATCATCATCGCTCCATGTAGCGATATATACTTCCTTCTTTTTGAACTTTTCGTGAGGTAGTTTTAATGAACTCATTGGAGCAGCAGCACGACAATCTTTAGCAAAATGGCCTGGAACGCCACACCTTCGACAAGTATTGTCGAACCTTTTATTTTGTGGGAAGTTATTCTTTTTGGATTCATCCCTTGGTTCTTGTTTGATGTCTCTCCGGCGCCTTTGAAGAAGATTTTTGAATTTCTTTATGTTTTTGGCATAAAAGGCGGTTTCTTCATCCTCTTCTTCGATAGGTTTATATTTAAGATCGCTATCTTCTTTGGATTTGAAGGCGATCATCCTTTCTCTCCCTTGGGCTTTGGTTTCGAACTTTGAGATTTAATGAAAATCTTGTAATTGATGAGAGATCCGATGAGAGCACTGAATTCTATGGTGTTGAGATCTTTCGACTCCATGATATCCATAACAGTAGCGTCCCATTCTCTTGGTAGAGATTGAAGGATTTTCTTGGCTTTATCACTACTTGATATCGGTTTCCCGAAGGAAGCTAGCCCATTTTTGATAGCCGAGAAACAGTCAATCATAGTAGTAATTCTTTCTTCTTCTTTCATAGTGAAGAGTTCATAATCGTGAAGAAGCATATTGATTTTCGTTTCCTTCACTTGACTCGTACCTTCATGGGTAATTTCGAGTATTTTCCAAATCTTTTTGGTCGTCTCGCAAAAAGAGATTCTGTTGTGATCCTCTGGGTTGAGAGCATAGTAAAACAGTTGAGTAGCTTTACTATTGAAGTGATCGTTCTTCCATCGTCGTATTCTTCAAAGCTTTTGATCGAGCCATCTGTCTTCTTAGGAATGGTAGGTCCAAGAGCAGTGACCTTCCAAATTTCAATATCGTGAGCTCGGATGAAGATAGATATTTTCTTCTTCCATGTCATAAAGTTTGAACCATCGAAGAAAGGACGGCGATTGAGAGAATTGCCTTCAAGGGAAGAGTGGATAAAGGCCATTTCTGGATCTTTTCTCTAGCGGGTGTTAATCCGGTGAAAAAGAGACTGCTCCGATACCAATTGTTGGATTGGTACCGCCACTAGAAAGGGGGTTGAATAGTGCGGATAAGAGTTTTGAACTCTTTTTGTGCGGAAGCTAAATATCGGAGAAAATAAAAATGCGGAAAAGAAAGAACAAAAGAAATTGTTCGAGAGGTTCGGATATTAACGAAGCCTACATCCCCTGCCTAGTTTTATCGACTAGGACTTTTCTTAGAAACTTTGAATGCACTTTCTGGGTTTAGTGCCAACTATTACAATTTCTTGATTTCCGAGCTCAAGAACAACCTCACTAAAACACTCTTATTTTTCCGCGTACAAGACAACCTTATAATAAAACAATTGTGAGTAGGAACACGACTTTACAATATATATCGCTTTTTGATACAAGAATATAGATAAGAAATGATAGAACAAATCTTCTCGTATCACAATGTAGAATGTGTCTCGAAATATATGCTTGATATAGGTTGAGAATGCTTGTATGCTCAGATAACTTGTGTATCTTCCAAATCCTTGAATGGTGCTATTTATAGACTTCATGAGGTGAGTTTCCCGTTAGAGCAGTGGCACCCTTTACGTACATTATGTAAGACAGATTACGTACGTTACCGATTTTACGTAGTTTACAGAACTTGAGTAATGGCCGTAATGAACTCTTAAAAATAGTTCAGTGACATTTGGTGAAACTTGTTACGTACGTTATGGAATCAATGATTACGTACATTATCTTGCAGTCAAAGATCCGTTGGATATGAAGACTTGGTGTAACGGCTAATGACTTTTCGTGTTGACTTGCAACGGGCAGAATTTCGAACCTTATATACGTTATATATTATGTATTACGTACGTTACCTGCATAAAAATGCTTGCCAAAATTATGAGTGTTACGTACGTTAGATAAGAGTGATTTACGTACGTTAAGTGAAGGAAAAATATGTAAAGTGAATTTTAGTTAAATAACTCATCATCAAAATGTATAAAATGAATTATGAAAAATATTGTACCGACAGACTCAAGCAGGCACCAAAAGCATGGTATGAAACTTTATCTGTATTTCTTGATAAAAATGGATCTTGCAAAGGAAAGGTGGACAAGACTCTCTTCAGAATTGAACATGATGGCCACATACTACTAGTTCAAATATATGTGGATGAGATTATATTTGAGTCAATCAACCCTGAGCTATGTGAAAAGTTCTTAAATCTGATGCAAGGAGAATTTGAGATGGGTATGATGGGAAAGCTAAATTTCTTTCTTGGTTTGCAAGTCACACAAGTTGATACTGGAATATTCATCAACCAAGCAAAGTACAAAAGAGAACTGATCAAAAGATTTCGCATGGACTCATCCAAACTCCTAAGAGTACCAATGAGCACATCCCTAAGGCACTCCAGTAGATCCAACCTACTACAGAGAACTAATTGGATCACTACTATACCTTACTGCAAACAGACCTGACATTTCATATACAGTAGTGTGTGCAAGATTTCACTCTAAGCCAAAGTAGTCTCACTAGGAAGCAGCAAAAAGTATAATCAAATACCTTAAGCCTACAATCAATGTTGGATTATAGTATCCAAAGGATGACAAATTTGAATTATCAGGATATTCAGATGGTGACTTTGCAGGATGCAAGATTGACAGGAAAAGCACTAGTGGAATGGGTCAATTCCTTGGAACCAAACTGATATCATCGTTCAGTAAAAAGTAGGTGTCCAACTCAATACGCACAACTGAGTCAGAATACCTAGCTGCAGGTAGCTTCTGTGCTCAGATTTTGTGGATCAGACAACAACTAAGGGATTACAACATCATAGGAAATGAAGGCCCTATTTGGTGTGACAACAATAGCTCAATTACTATAACAAACAATCCAGTCCTACACTTAAGAACAAAGCACATAGATGTCAAACATCACTTTATCATAGAACATGTGCTCAACAAAAGAGTAAGAGTGGAAAAAGTCATCACAAAGTACCAAATTGCTGATATATTAACAAAGCCTTTACCAGAAGAAAGGTTTCTCGAACTTAGCAGGGATCTTGGACTACTAGATTGGGAATCTAGTGAATAGCTTAAAACTGAACGAGAAAAGTCACCTGATCTGAAGCAGATAAGAAACATCATCTGATCAGGAGACCAGACGAGGAACATCACCTGATATGATCAGACCAGGCGAAGAAAAGATATGTGATCAGACTAGATGGGAAAGCCATCTGATCAAACTACATGAGGAAAATCCATTTGTTAAAAGGACGTATGGATAAAAGGCAGCTGATCAGAAGCCAAAAAGTTAAACCAGCTAAGTTTACCATCTTTTTAAATATTCATTTTTATTACACGTGGTTAAAAACACAAGACCAAAAACCTCCACGTCTGGATCATGATGTCCAATCAATCATTCAAACTGCCACATCTTTATTTAATTATTAAATTAAAAAACGTCTCTTCAAATGGCTATTTAAGACGTTTGAAATCATCTCCCAAAACTTTATCGTCTTCAAGTTCTCGAAACCCTAGTTTTCAAAAGCAGAAAAACTCTCTAAATATTCGTCGCACTAAAATACCTTCGAAAATACTTGCATAAATGGATTCAACTACCGACTTCAAAGGTGTCAACTTGAAGGTGGTGAAAGATCTGTTGGGAACGGATTCAGATATTTGCGCCGTTTGCGGAAGCGTAAATAAAATTGCAGAAAATAAATGACGCACGGATTTATAGAGGTTCAGCTATAAACGAGCCTACGTCCTCTCTCGGTATCTTTTTCAATAGGCTAAAGGAAAACCTCTATGACTCTCTTCTATTGGTCGAGGTATAATCATTACAATCACGTCTTCTATTAGTCCATGATAAACCACTCGTGCTTGTCTTTGCGTCGGTCCAAGTTAAACCGTTTTCCTTTTCTATCGAACAAGGAATCAACCGCTCTAGCTTTCGATGGCTACTAGATAAACCTCACTTAGATATCGATTGTGATTCTAATAATGCTGGATCCTTGATCCTAATAACACCGAATCTAATCATATCTTTTCTTTGACCACTCGTGTATGTTTTCATGAATTCTCACTCAAACACTTACAATTAAGCTCAATATCAACAACAAGAATGTGTGTAATAATATCACAAGAATAGACTATTTGCTCAAGGTTGTTGTCTCTGATCATTACCATAAGCATGGTATTTATAGGCTCCATCATCAAACTAGCCGTTAGCTGCCAGACTGCTCATTACGTACGCTATCATCGCCATTTTACGTACGTAGCTATCATCGCCATTTTACGTACGTAAGCATCGTTACGTATGTTAACCATTAATGGTTATGTACGTTAGACTCTTCAAAAATCAGTCTAGAGAGTTTCGTCATATTGGTTACGTACGTTAATATATACACCATTACGTACGTTAAGCCGTACGTCAGTGCTGACGTCATATGAACGTTGCATGCTTTTCTGACTTTGACTCCTCCAACGTTCACTTGTTTTGAACTACATTACGTACGTTATATTACTTCCATTACGTACGTAAGGCTGCTTCATTTACGTACGTTAATCATGCTGAGTTACGTACGTTAGGCTTGTGCAGAACATTATTTTCCAGCTTCGTTTTCTTCGATTCTTGGCTTCGCCTCTTCGTTGTTTTGTTTTGTTTATCACCTTTAATCATCAAAACACTTTTAATTTATGTATGGAACAAAATGTTCCAACAATCTCCCCCTTTTTGATGATTACAAAACAAAACTTTGTCGATGGGATTTACCTGCAAAAATACAAATATATGTATATGTGTACAGAACAAAGTTTTCGACTTTGTCTATTTCGTTAGTTCTTCTCCCATTTCTTTTTCGACTCCTTCTTTTCTTTTCTCCTTTTCTTTTCTCATTTTTAATTTTTCATCGTCTTTTCGACGTCTCCTCATTTTTCTTTTTCTGTCATTTTTTTCGACTTCTCCTCTTCATTTTTCAATTCCTTTGTTTCTCCCCCTTTCAGGGTAAATCCCATTTTCCTCCTTTCTCTCCCCCTTTTTGTTTTCATCAAAAAGTAAAAAAAAATTGAAATAAATAATACCAAAATATAAAATATGCATGATACAATTTATGAATATTTGCATAAAGGGTAAAAACTCCCCCTGAGAATAATATCTTCCCTTAAAAAAATATACTCCCCCTGAGTAAAATACAAAAATCACTTTTTGGGGATCCAACCTATAGTTGGTTTTTGTTTCGAGACATAAACAATATTTGAAATATTTGTTCCTTTAGGAACCTAAATTTTCTTAATTTTTATCGTCCGGCGAGGGCTTTTGCAATTTGAAATGTGATGCCCGATTTTCAAACACTTTTCGCAATGGGGTATTTTAAAATTAACGGATTCGTTTTTCGAACGTGGTTTGAATCCTAACCCCTCTTTATTTAAAGTCTATTTTTGAACACATAATATTTGTTCAAATTTATCGTTGCCGCACGAGAATTTTTTTGTCAAAGATTTTAGTTCATATTGAACTTTTAAAAGATCATTCTTCAAAATATTCTCATTTTCAATGCATTTCGAATGATCGATTTCGACAAATTTTCCCTTCTCGATAATTTTGGAATTTTCAATTTCCAAAGATTTAATTTTAGACTTAAGGGATTTAATTTCCGATAAAGCATTTTGGAAATCCGTATGTAATAACTCAAATGCATCAAAAATTTCGTCACGGGAGGATGTACTTACTTGGCTTTCGACGTCGCTGTCGTCGAACGAACTTCGGGCCATGAGAGCGAGATTATTTTGATTAATGAATTCATCATCTTCGTCTTCATCGCTCCAAGTAGCCATGAGGACCTCCTTCTTGGGTTTGGCACGGCAATGCTTAGCGAAGTGGCCTGGTTTTCCACATAGTCGACAAGAGTTGTCGAATTTCTTCGTTTCGCTCGAGATATCCTTCTTCCTCCGGTTTAATAAAATTTGGAATTTATTAATATTCTTGGCATAATATGCCGCTTCTTCGTCACTTTCCTCCACCGGGATTTCTTCTTTCTTTCTCGATATCTTAGCCTTCATGGCTAATGATCGTTCCTTCGGCTTTGGCTTGACACTTCGTGATTTTAATACAATCTCATAATTTATTAGTGAACCAACAAGGGCACTAAAATCGAGTGTGTTGAGATCTTTGGATTCCCTAATCGCGGTCACGGTGTCGTCCCATTCGCTAGGTAGTGATCGTAAAATTTTCTTAACTTTTTCACTACTAGGTAATGGTTTTCCGAATGACGCAAGACCATTTGTGATGACTGAGAATCGGTCGAGCATATTGGTGATGGATTCGTCACCTTTCATCATGAATAACTCGTAGTCATAGAGAAGCATATTGATTTTCATCTCCTTGACTTGAGTCGTCCCTTCGTGTGTGATTTCTAGAATTTTCCATATTTCTTTCGCACTCTCACACGATGATATTCGATTGACCTCTTCCGGATTTAAGGCACAAAATAAGAGTTGAGTAGCCTTACAATTTAGATGGTCATTTTTCCAATCGGCATCGTCGTATTCTTCGAAAGATTTGAGCGTACCGTCGGATTTGATTGGAACTTTCGGGCCAAGGCAAATAATCTTCCAAATCTCGATGTCGTATGCTCGGATGAATATAAACATCTTCTTCTTCCATGTCAAATAATTTGAGCCATCAAATAATGGTGGTCGGTTTAGAGCAAGGCCTTCGACTGGAGAGAATTGAAATGCCATTTTTGGATCTTTTCTCCTCGGATGTTAAGCCGCGTATTGGAGTACTGCTCCGATACCAATTGTTGGGAACGGATTCGGATATTTGCGCCATTTGCGGAAGCATAAATAAAATTGTGGAAAATAAATGACGCACAGATTTATAGAGGTTCGGCTATAAACGAGCCTACGTCCTCTCTCGGTATCTTTTTCAATAGGCTAAAGAAAAACCTCTACGCCTCTCGTCTATCGGTCGAGGTATAACCGTTACAATCACGTCTTCTATTGGTCCGTGATAAACCACTCGTGCTTGTCTTTGCGTCGGTCCAAGTTAAACCGTTTTCCTTTTCTATCGGACAAGGAATCAACCGCTCTAGCTTTCTATGGGTACTAGATAAACCTCACTTAGATATCGATTGTGATTCTAATAATGCCGGATCCTTGATCCTAATAACACCGAATCCAATCGTATCTTTTCTTTTACCACTCATGTATGTTTTCGTCAATTCTCACTCAAGCACTTACAATTAAGCTCAATATCAACAACAAGAATGTGTGTAATAATATCACAAGAATAGACTATTTGCTCAAGGTTGTTGTATCTGATCAATACCATAAGCATGGTATTTATAGGCTCCATCATCAAACTAGCCGTTAGCTGCCAGACTGCTCATTACGTACGCTATCATCGCCATTTTACGTACGTAGCTATCATCGCCATTTTACATACGTAAGTATCGTTATGTACGTTAACCATTAATGGTTATGTACGTTAGACTCTTCACAAATTAGTCCCGAGAGTTTCGTCATATTGGTTACATATGTTAACATATACACCATTACGTATGTTAAGCCATACGTCAGTGCTGACGTCATATGTCCGTTGCATGCTTTTCTGACTTTGACTCCTCCAACGTTCACTTGTTTTGAACTACATTACATACGTTATATTACTTCCATTACGTACGTAAGGCTGCTTCATTTACGTACGTTAATCATGCTGAGTTACGTACGTTAGGCTTGTGCAAAACATTATTTTCCAGCTTCGTTTTCTTCGATTCTTGGCTTCGCCTCTTCGTTGTTTTGTTTTGTTTATCGCCTTTAATCATCAAAACACTTTTAATTTACGTATGGAACAAAATGTTCTAACAAGATCTAATAATCTTCAGCATCATGTCGACTTTGAAGGTTTACTCTAGTCCATCAACTTGAATATTCTCTCTGAATGGTATCTACAATATCCTAGATATCAACCCCAATCAGCTTTTCAAGGAAGTTGTTATCTATTTTTTTCAAGTAATCACAAGTCACCAAGCATGGGATTGAAAGTTCAATTTTTGGAGAGCCAATCACGATTACCCAGCAGACAATCTCAAATGCCTTCAACATGGAAAATAAAGGCATAGCAGTTGAGGCTCTGAAACAAAGCCCATTGACATCTAGTATGAGATCAAAACACCAGAGCAACCGACGAAGGTCAAATTCACTGCCAAGAAAAGAGATCTACGGAAGTAGTACAAGTACATACTAGACATAACAAACAAAATTGTGATGGGGATGACAGGCAGCTTCGATCAACTATCATCATCCAAGTACATAATCATGGGAGCACTGATTCAGACACAAAGGATTAACTAGCCTGACTACATCTACAGGAAGTTAGTTTGTGCGGTCAACAAAGCTAGATGGGATAATAAGGAGAAGAAATTTAGGCAAAAGTTGGCATATGCAACCCGGATCAGTTGGATTCTGGAATTCTTGGGAAAGGCTAAAGGAAGGGCAGAGAACTTCCACACTAGCAAAAGACTTGGTCATCTGGAGCAAGCTACAAAGGAGAAGCTTGCAGTCAGAAAGACCACTATAGCGGAAATTCTAGAGAAAATGAGTACTAGAACATCCTTACATAAAGGAGTATCAGATTCCAAAGAAGTCAAGTCAGATGCAGCTGACAAAACCATAGATGAGATTCCTGCTCAAATCACAGCTGACAAAATTGCAGAGGAGATTACATCAGCACAAACCAAAACTGCAGATTACATCCCAGAAAAGTCACCTGCAGACAAAGTCATCCCACCTCCAGATGACATCATTTCATCTGTACCTGAAACCTTACCTGCACCTGAAATCACACATGCAGAAGACTCAGATAGTTGTAATCTTCCCATTTTCGAACTCCTTAAAAGAAAGTCACCTGAGAAAGAAGCAACTATCCACATTACCTCATCACCTTAACCATCCCCCAAGAATCTGAAAGAACTGGTGGTTCAAACACCGAATGAAGAGATGCAGATAGTAATTTCAGCTGCACCTGCATCTCCTGGAGATCAACCTGCTCATTCTACTGAGATGATAGCAGAGGTGATCCCACTCCTAAACCCTCCAAGTGTTACCGAAGAAGAAGAGGCAGAAGAAACTATTGAGGTGCCAGAAGTTGAATACTCCCTCAACCTCAAGGAGACAACCCCTTGAATCTTACCAAGGATCAACTTAAATTGGTAAGACAGCAACCCCTCAAATACTCCTTTATCAATATCTATGATGAATGGAAGGAATTGAGAACTCTTACCTTCCCTCAACTAAGAGAATTTGTTGAAAGAAGTAGCTGGGATCACCCCACAGCCACAGAACAACTCATTATGTTCTTATGTCAAGAGACAGATGTGAATTTGTTGCTAGAGGAGAACTTGTCCATCTCATATTTTAAACAAAACATGGACCACTTCGTCCTTCATGTTATGGAAGGTGTATCACAAGGTAAAACCCTTGGTGAGGAGGAAGAAGTGGAAAAGGATAAATGAGATAGAGCTGAAAAAGATGTTGAAAATAGAAAAGGGAAAGAGAAGGAGAAAGTTAAAGAGGTCAAAAAAGAAAACATAAAAGAAGTTGAAATGGAAGACAGAGAAGATGGAGTTGAAAAAGAAAAGGAAGAAGAAGAAAAAGGAGAGGAAGAATAGAAGGAGGAAGAGAACGAAAAAGAAGGAAGTAAAGAAGAAAAAAGGGATGATGAGGACAAAGACCACAATGCACCTGATCAATCATCCAGTTCACATCAGCCCTCAGCAGATGATGAATCAGGAAGTCCTGATAAAACTCCACCTGAACAGAGAGCAGCTGACAAAAAAGCCTCATCTGAGAAATCCACTGCTAGAAAGTCAGCTGCATAGGAGAGCAGTGCAGACAACAATGTTCATGCAGAAGCACCTGCTGTCCAACTGCCATCAAACTTTGCTGAGATGGTCAAAACAATGGTTGAAGTTTAACACCTCAAACCACTCGGGAATAATACAGTGCCGAAGACCCTCTCCGTGAGGATCTACTAGGTTAAAAGCGGAAAACACAACATGCAAATACATACCAACATGGCTAATAACGACACACTAGACCGATTTGGTCTTTTCCACAATACACATATCAACTATACATAACTATTCCACAAAACGCATACCCACACAGGGGTTGGAATATATCAACATACCCATAAAACAGGGAACTAAACAATAAGGTTCTACCAAAACTCAATAACTGGTCTTCATGTGATTAGTATCGTCGTCTTCCATCATCCTTCGTACCGATTCTGTGATTCGCTCCCCAGCAACCTGCAAGTACCTGTACGCAATACAGACATCCACCCCCCGAATACTCGGGTTAGCTTAACTCCACTATTTTACTAGTGCAAGTATAAAATACAAATACAAGCCATACATATCATACTCCAATACATAATAATCGTGAATGTACTTACCGAGATAAATCACTTGATCAAAATGGTTAAGTCAAAAGATAGGGGTAAACTCGATATACATACATTTTACGACCTCGGGAGTTTTGAAAACGTTTGGGATTTAAGAATTCTCAAGCCTTTCAAAACCATTTAGGGACACAGCCCAAAAATCACTTTCCCAAAATATAATTATGATAATAACACACGGGGTCCACGACCCAATCATACCATTCCGGTAACAAAGCACGGGTTCCAAGACCCGATCATATCATAACAACATGTTTCCATAGATTATTCGCGTCCCGTGCTAGAAAGCCACGGACCTCAGATGCTCCCGTAGAACATACCCGAGTGATTAACCCATAGGGAAACCATACAAAATCACATGTAACCGTAACAACAATCACGTGACCACAAGAACAGATATGTTCATAACAAAATCACAACCATAAGTTATCCCGGCATCGCGCTAACAAGCTACGAACCTCGTAGTCCCCATAAGACACACCCGATGAATAACCCCACAATTTATCCCCGGTATCGCGCTAACAAGCCACGAACCTCAGAGTCCCCGCAAGACATACGCGATTGGATAACCTTATGGTCACGCCCGACCCGTACTAGCAAGTACGGATCCCAGAGATTCAACAATCTTACCCGGAGGCACATCACTTACAACGATCACACAATAACAAGCACGTACAATTTACAAACCACAAGCAACATTACCACCTCCTTATAAAGGAGCCACAAATCATATCACCCGGTATCACATTTTCTCATAACAATTACACTTATCAATACACAATCCTCGGTAATTAATACAGTCTATTCACTAAATATTATTAACATCTTCCAACATACGAAACCAACACACATATTCCAAAAACACATTTGTTTACGAAGCATACAAGTTATCTTTTGAAAGACGACATTTATCGAGAACATACTGATCCTTTTGAGGTTCATTTAAACATTCGGATAGCACATAAAATCTTTCACACATAATTACGTCTACGAAACATGAAACGTATGGGCAAGATACTTGCCTCGAAACTACGAGCAACCGGACAACAAACGGATGAGGTTGAACAGCCCTCGAACATCCAAAAATGACCAAGAATCCGGCAACCCTACGAATACTATGAAAGTAACATCACCACGAATCAATAACACAAATCGGAACCTGAAACGATCCTAAAGACAACAACGATCTAAGGGTTTCTCAAGAAAATCAAGAACTATGTTCCGAGTGATATAAAATTATGAATGAGTTCAAAAATACGAAGATCGAGACCAAAACAACAAGAATACACCATCGATTCATCATCCTCAGATTAAATCGAAGAACCAGGGAGAAACCCCCAAAATTCAAGAACTAGGGTTCTGAGAAAGGATTACCTTGATTTGGATCAAGAAGATGATTAGATGTTGTTAAACACCTACAAATCCGTTCCAAAATGAAGCTTGATGAAGAAGATCGCTTAAAATCGCCTCATGAGCTCACTCCCGACGGTTGGGAACGAAAAGGAGAGAAAAAGGAAGAAAATGAGGAAAGAAAGCCTGCTGTCCAGTATTTATACTGGACAGTTATTAGTGTGCGCTAACCAGACAACATTAGCGCGCACTAACGAGGTCAACGCACAGAACATACCGTATGTAACACTGTTAGCGTGCGCTAGCCCCATGAGTGTACCGTGTGCTAACGAGTCATGGATCCAGTCCAGTAGCTCCTGGACAGACCCGCACCTACCAGGTAACGTGCACTAGAAAGAAGAAATAGCGTGCGCTAATCAGTCGATAGCGTGCGCTAGCTACCAACCTTAGTGTGCACTAACGAGACTCCAGTCCCAGTCTAGTGGCTCCTGGACTGCCTTTGGACTGCCAGTTAACATGCGCTACACATCCGGTAGCGTGCGCTAACCACAACACAGTAGCGCGCTACGCCACAAGCGTTAGCGTTTGCTACACCAAAAAGACCCAAATACTCGCATAGTGATTCGAAACGCCTCCAAACACATGTCCCAATAAGGTACACCCAAAACATGGCACAAAATTCCAATGATGAGTACAATACCAATCCGGTAAAACCCAGAAAACTCGACAAATCCGAAACAAAGATCTCGGGTATCACATTCTACCCCTCTTAAAAGAAGTTTCATCCCCGGAACTTAAACCATAAAACGGTCGATGCAAAACAATCTCAGATAGCACACGTTGTCCGTTGCCAACGACTTGCAACGAATCACATGTAGCACGTGGCTGCTAACATCCACATTGCAATTTCAGAATGATAACAAAATGCACGGACAAAAATCAGTATGGTTGAACAACCCGAGCAGTACATCAATCAAAATGAGAGTTAATCGCTTAACAAATACGAAATTCCACAACACGAGGATTGGAAGATCGAAAAAAAAGTTAATTTCCTGAACTTAAGGAAATTAAGAAGGAATCTTAATGCTGCAAAATCACGATACAAGACCAATAAGACGACAACAAGCGATCGAACCACAACGATCGAGACACATTGGTCGAACAATCATTTTCGAATCGCGACGGACAACAAAATCAAATAACCATTCCAAAGTCCACACCTCGACTCGAGATAATAGATGGTCTGGTAAAAACAACAAGATAGGCATTAACATACGACTCATAGGAATGGAGTCAAATATGGGAAAAGTCACAAAAACAAGCAATTTCTCCGAAACAGTACCACAACTTGTCCAACAATGAAAAGTGAAGAATAGAACGAGTTCAGAAAATATCAACGAGCCCGAACGAGTCGACAAGTCTGGAGATACAGAAATTCAACAATCCGATTCACTTCTAATGAAAGAAGTTTATCTCTGAAATTCGAAACAACAAAACGAGGGAATTTACATAACATACAACTGACAAACTACGCCACTCAGGGACTCCTTGGAGTCGATTCTGATATCAGTGCTAAGGTCCGTGTCTCAGAAGGCTCGGTGCCCAACTCGCAAAACTGAACCCGGTGTCCCTAGAGCCCGCACTTGTAACATGTTACTAGCGGAGAAGGACAATGTGCACGAACATGTCCTGACACATTGCAATTAAAACTCCTCCTGGCTTTACCAGGAGTCTAAGTAGACGACTTGGAACTCTCAGTCCCACGCATCGAGCGACGGAGCTTCACAGCGGAAAGACTACGACATTCCAAGCTAGAAACACCAACTCCTACATTGTCCACAAGGTCATCGGATTTCCTCTGCTTCTTCGACTCGGGAACATGCTCCGACGAAAAAGAGGCTAGTTCACGGGCTAAGGCTCGATCTTGATAGTCCCTCAACGAAGTGCAAGTGTGTCCTGACATATACACGCAAATCTCTGGCTTCATCCGTCTGTCAAATTGAAGATGTTCTCTTCCTCTGTTCTTACCCGATCTCGCATATAACTGAGTTGTTTGTTATAGTCGATGATAGCCTGTGACACTGAAATATCTTGCGGTTCTGCCAAATAAAATTCACGAATCCTCTGCTCTCTAATCGGTTTTAGACAGAACTCAGCTTCCATAAATGCCTGGAACTCCGCCCACGTGACATTACGATCACGAGGTTTAACAGCTTCCCACTAATTAGCAGCATCTTTGTCAAGAAGGTACTGAGCGATAGACACCTTCCGCTCTTCGAGACAAGCGACAACCTCGAATATCTTTCTCAACTGGAAAATCCAACCATCCCAGCCCAATGCATCCTCAGCACCAGAGAATCGAGGGGGATTCATACGAACTACCTCGCGAAGCCATTGATTTATGCTGATGTTCTGATTCGCGTTAATGCTACGTTGAACCGCTTGGGTCAACTGAGTCATCTGAGTCGCTACTTGTTGCAATATAGTAGCAACACCCAAGCTAATATTGTTCCCGACAATATTCTCTCGATCACACATCTGATCCCCGTGGCCATCAGTACCACAGTTACGACCACGACCTCTGCCCCTCGGCATATTAACAAGCAACAACCTAATGCAACGAAAATCACATAATCACACACAACAACTATTACAACACACGTGGAATCCACTCACAGATGATCGACTGAAAAAGTTAGGCCCGACGGCAAAAATGCAGTCCCCAAACTTTTGCTCAACTAGAAAGCGTGTTCCACAACAAAAGATGACGTGTGCTAGCTGTGCAAGTTTGGTAACACATTCATAATCACCCATCAACGGTATTAGAACGGAGATTACAAATAAACAACAGCGTATAAATCCGAAAACTAACATTTCACATCATTATCACATTACATAAATAACCATCAGAAGTTAAATAACATTCCAGACCGAGTCTCCACCTCTCGGTCAAGAGAACTATCTCGACGAGTGCCTACCGAACGACTCAGCATTCACACCACCACTTTAATCACAACTCTGAGCATTATAGCCAAAAGAATAACATCCTCACTACATACCTTTTAACCGAAGTTCGTGCAACCGAAGAATTGAAAGCGAAAGTCACATCTCAAGTAAATTTTTGATAGACCTCGTTTGAGTATTTAAAAATCAAATTTTGAAAATTTGTAATGCAAGATGAAAATAAAATAGAATATATGTAGTTTGAATTCTCAAAATTTTCGCCCTCGAGGTCATCATACGAAAATCAAACTCTTTTCCTCTCTTGGAGGATGTTTTAAAAATGAAAATTTATGTGACTTTCCCAAAATATCTGAAACTTTAAAGTATCAAATTAATAAGCCTTCTTAGTGTAACCACACCAAAACATTATTCCTGTAAAAACGATTTATACAAATGTATATATATATATATACACATATATACATATACACCGTCACATTACCAAAAATCAGACAAACATGGAGCACGTATTCATGATTAACATTTAACTCTTCATCATAACACAAATATCACACAAGCTCGTGTAACACGAGACACAACAATATAGTGGGGAGACTTATATCCACAGATCGCGCGAAAATGATGGTTGCACCTTGATACTAATCACGACTAACCTCCAGACGATGCGTCGCGACATGACTCAGTCAGACAAAATCTGACAAGACAGGACAAGACAAGACCCGACAACACACAACTCGACCCGACAGCCGAGGTTTCCACAACCTAAGCTCCGATACCATATTGTGTAACACCCCCAAACCATTTGGGAATATTAAAGCACCGCAAACCCTCTCCGTGAGGATCCACCAGGCTAAAAGCAGAAAACACAACATGTAAACACATGCCAACATGGCTAATAATGACTCACTAGACCGATTTGGTCTTTTCCACAATACACATATCAACTATACATAACTCTACCACAAAACGAATACCCACGCAGGGGTTGGAATATATCAACATACCCATAAAACGGGGACTCAAGCAATAAGATTCTACCAAAACTCAACAACTGGTCTTCATGTGATTAATATCGTCTTCTTCCATCATCCTTCGTACCGATTCTGTGATTCGCTCCCCAGCAACCTACAAGTACCTGGACGCAATACAGACATCCATGTTGTGGGAAAATCCCTCACAATATGCCGCAAGTGCACGGTGTCAACAAGTAATAAAGTGATAAGTAAAGTATCGTTCCCTCGAGGACTGATTTCACTAAGTACCAAAATATAGTCGACTCACAATTTTATTTGAAAAACAATTATATGGAATTTATACATAAAGTAATTGCAGAAAATAATAGTGCTAATAATAATAATAATACTAATAAGGGCGTAGGATTATGATTTTCAGCTCAAACAATCAGGAATGATATTTACTCAATTTAATTCACTTTTATTCAATTGATTGTAAGCCAGGAACTCCTAAATTATTCTAATGCCTTTCCCAAGGTCGATAGAAAATACTATGAATTATTAACTCGATACATCCCTATTCGAATTAAATAATTAATAGCAAAAACAGTTCAAGAATTCCCACAATAAATAGGCTTCACAATTCGCATGAGTATATCCCTATCCCACGAAAATTATGATTCGTCTCACAAGAACTATGCCTAAATTTCATCTCCCGAATCCATAAAGACATTCAAAACAATTTAACTGTTGGCCAGACAATTAAAAAGCATTAAGAACAGTAAGAAGAATCCAATTAAATAGAATAACGAGTAAATCGAAATAATAATAAATAATCAAACCGTCATGAAATCGGCTACAGTCACAATCCTACTCGAATAGATCTAGAAACTAAGATGCGGAAAAACTAAGAAAAACCGTAGGGGTCCGTGGTCTTGTCGTCGCCCACAAATCTCCTCCTTTCTGCTCCGCTGGTATCTTCCTATCGATCTCCCCCTCGATCCCCCCTAATTTCTTCAGCCCTTCAATGCTTATTTATGCTCGTCATCAGCCTCCAAAATGCGTTCGTGTGATTAGGTCGAGAGGAGGCTCCAAAACGGCCCAAAACCGCACAGAACACACCAAAACCGCCCCGTGGGCCGCGGCTCACTTAAAGTGTGCCGCGGCTCACGGTGCTCAGCGCCTATGCCTGGGAGCGACATTTTCCTTCTGGGCCGCGGCTCACTTAGGCTGTGCCGCGGCTCAGAGTACAGTTTGCTCGGGACTTTCAGGCCATCTTCGTGTACCGCGGCTCACTTGGTTTGTGCCGCGGCTCATGACCAAAGCTGCTTATTTCGCCTGCTTTTCATCGTTTGGCTTAGGACTCGATTTCTGCAAAACATATAAGAATAGTGCATTAAAATCTCATTTATGCTGATTTAGGCTCAAGATGGATATAAAATAATGATATAAAAACGCATAAAAATACGCCTAACAAATACCCCCAAACTTGAGCCTTTGCTTGTCCTCAAGCAAAAATTATCAATCTTAAACAAAATGGATCGTGAATAATCATGCAAGTCCATAGTGCTCAAGTTAATCAATACTACCCTGAAAATCTCAAAGAATAGTACAAGTATCGTAATAGCGAGTCACATCCAGGACACTGATTCCACTAAGTAACCAATTCCAGTCCTAATCAATCGTTCATGAAGAAAATCAAGCTCAAAGATTAACAAGCATGAATTTAACCGACCGTCAATATGAAGGCTTAGATTAAACAAGCTAAATCGCCCAGTCCCACAGTCTAGTGGAAAAATTCAAGAGTTTCATTATCAAAATTACTCCTAGGACAGCATCCCATTATGTATGATCAGTAATATGATTCGAGTTAACCACTAGGTTCGGATCTCGGAATGTTTCATCGGGATAATCCTAGGGTGGATTTCCATTCTCATGTATTGGGGAACCGTTTGACGTAAAAGACACTCATGGGGCACATGGATGCTTCTAGTTACTAAGTCCCCCTCTACAGCGGAGAAACAACTCGAATAGCTATTCCCGCATGTCAAGGTTGCTGTTTTACGCGAGAGTAGACAACGGGTCACGTGAATACCCCCGGTTACTAGGCTTCCCATCATCGGTAATGCGATATTTCTAAATTATTAATCTATTCAGGGTTGTCGTTTTACGCGAGAGTAAACAACGGGTCACGTGAATACCCCCGGTTACTAGACTTCCCATCATAGAACAAATAGTATCTCGACTTTTTCTTGGGAAAAACTGTCTGACTCTAAACTCAAATTAAGTGCCAACACGACTCATGTTACTGGACGACTAGCTAACCGAAAAGTATAACCAAACGTATAGGCGGCGATTTGAAAACACGTATGTCTCCTTTCTTATCTGCTAACATTTCTACAAAAACGATAAAATTTCGGACCTAAATGAGTACTCAACAGAAACAGAAATCGCTGACTGCAACTCGACCAAAAGTCAACTGTTTCTTCCAAGAGACATCAATATCGTTACATCTAATGCAATCGCAATTTATACCCAAGAAAAATTAAGAAAATTATCGCATGCTTCAATTCATTCCACTACACATAACATCATCAATAATAAAACTCATGTGAAAATAAAAGAGATAAGGAAAAGTGAAACTTATTCCAAATGTCTTCATGAAAGCCAGCACATTTCTGAGTGGAAACGTCGGTCAATCCATACTTCAAATAACGCTCAGCATCACGAGGGACCCCCAAACTTAGTTTCTAGTCATGAGATAACAATAGACATTAAATCAAGAAAGACTTGAATATGAAGAATAATAACTCATTTGGGGTTAAAATAATAGAGAGATAAGGGCCAACAAAAATACGAATCCAAAAGAAATAACAAAACAAAGAAAAAAAATTAATAACTAAAAATCAAATAAAAACAACTAACTAGAAAGCAAGTAAAAATGATGGGTTGCCTCCCATCAAGTGCTCTATTTTACGTCTTGAGCACAACGTGGCAAAAAGAGTTTAACGTGGCTTTTTTCTAGGGAGATTGCCAAATGCCCCCTTCTTGCAATCTATAAGCCTCTTATTCCATAGGGGAGGCTTTGGTTCATGCCCGGTTGCCACAAATAATGAGTAAGAATAATTATGAGGACAACCAAAAAATGATGGAAGAATATAATAATGATAAGGCATGAAAAAATAAGCAGAGTTCGAATGGGTAACTAATAAAGACTTATCATGAACAACCTCATTAGAACTCATGGTATCAGCCTCAACAGAATCAAAAGTAATAGCCTCAACAGAATCAAAAGTATCAACCTCATTAGAACTCATGGTATCTCTCCCATTATGGATTTAGGAAAGATTACGCGCGGCACCGTTTTTAAAATTTTTGGCACAAAAGTGTTCACCTTATTAGTCGAAGTTTGATGACAATTTAATGAAATTTCTTTGGAAACATCATCAATAGTAACTTCTTCTACAGGCTCATCACACTTTATGTAATTATCGGGTGCTGGGGGATCGACCCTAAAACTTAGCATGTCTTTCTTCTCAACCTCCCCCTCAACTTCACTAATAAATATATGAGCTGGAAAATAACCATAGTGAATCTCAAGACCACGACGTGCACATTCTAGCTCAAAAAGAGTACTATTTGGATTTTTGGGAATGTCTACACATTGTTCAAGCATGGTCTTTTGTTTTGAGGGAGGGGGCTGACTGACCCTATTTGGCAAAGTATTAAGAACATCGAAATTTATGAAATGCCAAGGGCCACGATACTCAAAGGAAAACATAATGGAGAAAATAAAAATATAGATACGAACAAGAAAAACTTCAAATTAAAATCAGAGTCGCTTGGTATTGATATTAGCGAAAAATCAGTCCCCGGCAACGGCGCCAAAAACTTGTTGTGGGAAAATCCCTCACAATATGCCGCAAGTGCACGGTGTCAACAAGTAATAAAGTGATAAGTAAAGTATCGTTCCCTCGAGGACTGATTTCACTAAGTACCAAAATATAGTCGACTCACAATTTTATTTGAAAAACAATTATATGGAATTTATATATAAAGTAATTGCAGAAAATAATAGTGCTAATAATAATAATAATACTAATAAGGGCGTAGGATTATGATTTTCACCTCAAACAATCAGGAATGATATTTATTCAATTCAATTCACTTTTATTCAATTGATTGTAAGCCAGGAATTCCTAAATTATTCTAAAGCCTTTCCCAAGGTCGATAGAAAATACTACGAATTATTAACTCGATATATCCCTATTCGAATTAAATAATTAATAGCTAAAACAGTTCAAGAATTCCCACAATAAATAGGCTTCAAAATTCGCATGAGTATATCCCTATCCCACGAAAATTATGATTCATCTCACAAGAACTATACCTAAATTTCATCTCCCGAATCCATAAAGACATTTAAAATAATTTAACTGTTGGCCAGACAATTAAAAAGCATTAAGAACAGTAAGAAGAATCAATTCAATAGAATAACGAGTAAATCGAAATAATAATAAATAATCAAACCGTCATGAAATCGGCTACAGTCACAATCCTACTCGAATAGATCTAGAAACTAAGATGCGGAAAAACTAAGAAAAACCGTAGGGATCCGTGGTCTTGTCGTCGCCCACAAATCTCCTCCTTTCTGCTCCGCTGGTATCTCCCTATCGATCTTCCCCTCAATCCCCCCTCATTTCTTCAGCCCTTCAATGCTTATTTATACTCGTCATCAGCCTCCAAAACGCGTCCGTGTGATTAGGTCGAGAACAGGCTCCAAAACGGCCCAAAACCGCGCAGAACACACCAAAACCGCCCCGTGGGCCGCGGCTCACTTAAAGTGTGCCGCGGCTCACGGTGCTCAGCGCCTATGCCTGGGCCCGACATTCTCCTTCTGGGCCGCGGCTCACTTAGGCTGTGCCGCGGCTCACTTGGTTTGTGCCGCGGCTCATGACCAAAAACTGCTGTTTTCGCCCGTTTTTCATCGTTTCGGCTTCCGGACTCCGATTTCCTGCAAAACATATAAGAATAGTGCATTAAAAGCTCATTTATGCTGATTTAGGATCAAGATGGATATAAAATAATGATATAAAAGTGCATAAAAATACGCCTCACAATCCACCCCCCGAATACTCGGGGGTTAGCAGAACTCCACTGTTTTGCTAGTGCAAGTATAAAATACAAATACAAGCCATACATATCATACTCCAATACATAATAATCGTGAACGTACTTTCCGAGATAAATCACTTGATCAAAACGGTTTGGTCGAAATATAGGGGTAAACTGGATATACATCTTGTAAAACATTTTACGATCTCGGGAGTTTTGAAAACATTTGGGATTTAAGAATTCTCAAGCCTTTCAAAACCATTTGGGGACACAGCCCAAAAATCAGTTTCCCAAAATACAATTATGATAGTAACGCACGGGGTCTACGACCCAATCATACCATTCCGGTAACAAAGCACGGGGTCCAAGACCCGATCATATCATAACAACATGTTTCCACAAATTATTCGCGTCCCGTGCTAGCATGCCACGGACCTCAGATGCTCCCGTGGAATATACCCGAGTGAATAACCCATAGGGAAACCATACAAAATCACATGTCACCGTAACAACAATCACGTGACCACAAGCACAGATACGTTCATAACCAAATCACTACCATAAGTTATCTGGGCATCGCGTTAACAAGCTACGAACCTCAGAGTCCCCGCAAGACATACCCGATGAATAACACCACAAGTTATCCCCGGCATCGTGCTAACAAGCCACGAACCTCAGAGTCCCCACAAGACATACCCGATTGGATAACCCTACGGTCACGCCCGACCCGTACTAGCAAGTATGGATCCGGGAGATTCAACAATCTGACCCGGAGGCACATTAGTTACGACGATCACACAATAACAAGCATGTACAATTTACAAACCACAAGGAACATTACCAACTCCTTATAAAGGAGTCACAAATAATATCACACGGTATTACAATTTCTCATAACAATTACACTTATCAATACACAATTCGCGGTAATTAATACGGTCTATTCACTAAATATTATTATAACATCTTCCAACATACGAAACCAACACACATATTCCGAAAACACATTTGTTTACGAAGCATACAAGTTATCTTTTGAAAGACGACATTTATCGAGAACATACCGATCCTTTTAAGGTTTAAACGTTCGGATAGCACATAAAATCATTCACACACAATTACGTCTACAAAACATGAAACGTATGGGCAAGATACTTGCCTCGAAACTATGAGCAACCGGACAACGAACGGTTGAGGTTGAACATCCCTCGAATATCCAAAAGCGACCATGAATCCGGCAACCCTACAAATACTACAAAAGTAACATCACCACGAATCAATAACACAAATCGGAACCCAAAACGATCCTACAAACAACAAGGATATAAGGGTTTCTCAAGAAAATCAAGAACTATGTTCCAAGTGATATAAAATTATGAATGAGTTCAAAAATCCAAAGATCAAGACCAAACAACAAGAATACACCATCGATTCATCATCCTCAGATTAAATCGAAGAACCAAGGAGAAACCCCCAAAATTCAAGAACTAGGGTTCTAAGAAGAGATTACCTTTATTTGGATCAAGAAGATTAGATGTTGTTAAACACCTACAAATCCATTCCAAAATAAAGCTTGATGAAGAAGATCGCTCAAAATCGCCTCATGAGCTCACTCCCGACGGCTGGGAATGAAAAGGAGAGAAAAAGGAAGAAAATGGCGAAAGAAAGCCTGCTTTCCAGTATTTATACTGGACAGTTATTAGCGTGCACTAACCAGACAGCATTAGCATGCGCTAACGAGTCACGGATCCAGTCCAGTAGCTCCTGGACAGATCTGCACCTACCAGGTAGCGTGCGCTATAAAGAGGAAAGAGCATGCACTAATCAGTCGATATCGTGTGCTAGCTACCAACCTTAGCGTGCGCTAACGAGACTCCAGTCCCAGTCCAGTGGCTCCTGGACTGCCTCTGGACTACCAGTTAACGTGCGCTACACATCCGGTAGCGTGCGCTTACCACAACACAGTAGCGCGCGATATGCCACAAGTGTTAGCGTGCGCTACACCACAAAGACCCAAAAACTCTCATAGTGATCAAAAACGCCTCCAAACACATGTCCCAATAAGGTACACCCAAAACATGGCACAAAATTCCAACGACGAGGACAATACCAATTCGCTAAAACCCAGAAAACTCGATGAATCCGGAACAAAGATCTCGGGTATCACATGAAGAGACTGTTGCAAAGCTCCTAGCAACTGAAGTAAAGCCTGAGCTGTGGTCCCTACATGAAAAGATGGACTCTCTAATCAACACTAAAGAACCCTCTCCACCACCTTCAAATTCAAGAATGCCTCTTGGCATGTCAGACTTTATGCTAAGGGTAGAGGAACGGCTAGCAAAGATTCTTGATGCTGGCAAAAAGGGGGAAGAGAAGACTAAGAGGGAACAGAAAACTCAAGGGGGAGAGATGAGAATACGAGAAGAAATGAGAACACGGAAGAAACATGAGGCACTTAAATTAGTCCCAAGAAGTGCCCCTCAAACAATTCTCTTACCTGAAGCAGGAATTCCAGGTTCCCTTAAGAGAAAGCCAGGTGCATCTCAGAAAGAATATGTAGCCAAAAGAAGAAGAACCAGGCATGTACATCCCCAACCACTTCAGTGGGAAGGAAAGGAATTCTATTTTGTGGAGGAAATCTTGCCTGTTGAAGGTGAACCAATGTGGGGACTTGCGAGGAAACAATTCATAGAGAAATACTATCTATGGGAAATAATTCAAGACCCTAGATTTTCTCCACAACAACCTTTATTGACTTTATGGAAATTAATTATCCAAAGTGGTTGGAAGTATTAAAGAGGCATGCTGGGAGGGAATTCAATGCATATCCTATGATTCCAAATTCCAGACCTGAAGAGGCACCTACACTCATGAATGGTGAACTAGATGAGATTGCTCTTTAGGAAGAAATCAATAAAGTATGCATAAAACATAAGTATACCTGTCCTGATGAACAAGAGTTTGCTTCTTTAATTGTGAAGAAGAAATATGGCCTTACCCCAGTTGCAAAGAAGCCCATAGGATCAAAACCATTGAAGTCACTCCCTCCAACCAGAGGAAGAGGAAGAGGAAGATGGAAATAATATTTTGAATTTTACTTGTAATTTTCCAGTTTACTTGTAATTTACATTTTATTTGAAATCTTCAGTACTTGTAATTTTCATTTCAGGCTGTAATGTAATCTGTAATAAAAGTTTTTACAACAGTCAACTTGAATGAAAACCACTAGTTGTCTGAAAAAGACTGAGTTTGATTGTGTTTTGCACTTTTCTTTTCTGCATACTTGTTTACATTTGAATGCTTAAGTTTTGCCATCATCAAAATAGAGGGAATTTGTTGAGAATATGATTTTAGATTTTGAGGATGTCATCCCTATATTCATAATTAATTCAAACGTATGCTCTAAGTGTTTGGCCTTGTAAAGAAGAACCAAATGAGTATCTTCTATAGGCCCTTGAATAAGCTAAGTCTTGCTCAAGTGTAGATCAGGTAGAACATCGGCTAAGTATAGAACAGTCAAGATATAAGACAAGTTTTGGTCAACAAAAATATCAGTCGAGCTTTGACCAAAAACACATCTGCAGCCGAGTTCTGAACAAAGCATCATATCAGGCGAGACATTATCAGGCGAAACATTATCAAGCGAGCTTTGGTAAACACAAAGTAATAGAGAGGTTTGACCAATATAAATATCAGGCGAGATAGCATCAGTCGAGTTCGGGTAAATAAAATATATCAGAGAAGTTTAACCACATGCGACTTATCAGTCGCACTTTCAGACAACGAAGATATCAGGCGAGTATTACTCCAACAGAAAGCAGACAAGTTTTCGGCCAAACAGAAATATCAGATGAGAGTAGACCACGGACGAGTTATTTATCAGTCGAGGTTTTCAGGTCAAACCAAATATCATAGGAGGTCGACCAAACCTATACTGCAGCCAATATGAGTATCTGTATAGAAGTTCAGTCGACATCAGCAAGCATTGAGAAGTCAACAAAAATGACAAGACACATGCGGACGTAAAAGAAAGAGATAAAGTGAATGACACCCGGAAGTTAAGGAATATATTTTATTCCTAGAGATTCACGCCCAGAAAAATTTCCAATTATATTAATCAATAAAAGCGGCGCAACGGGAAGTACATCTTCAAATGGCCAGTTTTGAAGAAAGAGACAAAGCCTTGAACTGGAATGAATAGATAAACAATGAAGTCCACTCTCCAACGAACATAATTAGTACAAGATGAAACGGCTATAAAGAAGCTCAAGGAATCGTACTATAAATATCTGAAGATAGATTGAGCAGAAGTACGATGCGAAGAATACTTACAAAGCAATAAAATCAAAAAAGCAATCAAAGCAAACTATAACATCGTGAAGAGCTAGTTCAAAAGTCTAAACACTGAGAATCTCTGAAGTTGGAGAAGACAACACACTTTTCTTAAAGTTTGAGTAAGGGGTACTTCTTTGAATGAGGTTCTTAGAAGTTGAAAGTTGTAAATGCATCCACGGGTTCTTGATTGGAATGTGATAGACAGCTTGCGAGTTGTTGAGGCATCCACGAGTTTCCGATCAAGAGGTGTTAGGCATCCAAAGGGAGTTGCAACTGACATGGGTTTGCACTGGTTGGAAGCTGTTGTAATTATGAATCCATTGTAATATTTATCATGAGTTGAAAGTTATAGTGAATTCATCTCCAACTGGTTTGAGAGAGGTGGACTAGTAGAGGATTACCCCACCTCTGAAACCACTAGAAGTGATTGTGTGTTTTACTGCTTTAGCATCATACTTAACTGCTGCATTCATATTTACTGTTCCATTAGAAAGTCAGTCGTCCTTCCGCAAAACAAGTTTTACAGCTGACATAAGTCATCTGCATTATTATCAGCTGTCTTCCGCATTACTTATCTGCAGCGAAGATTTGTTAGCTGCGGTCTATCACATCTGAGTTTACTTATCTGACTTAAATCAGAAAAAGTTAATAAGTCTATTCACCCCCCTAGACTTATTCCTGACGACTTGTGACCTACAATCTGAAAGATGGTGATCATAAAAGTTAGCGACCGGGATTAGTGGTAGTCATGTAGAGGGCAATGAATAAGCAAAATGGGGATTTGTCCCTCCCTTCAGGGAGAGAGATATCTGCTGGGGCCCTCGATAAGTAGGACTGAAGGAAATACATGGTCATAGATAAGGGCTCTATGACAAGTTGTTGTCACATAAAACAACAAGAGAAGAATCCACCCCCTAGAGATAGAACACTAGTATTTGCTTAGTTATCCCTCAACTTATTAAATAATACAATATATATAATATTCCATATTATATATATTACTTGTTAATAAATATAATTTCTAATATTATATTTACTATTCTCAACTTAATATATTATCCTATATTATATATTGCTCATTATTTAAGTTCTTAATAAACATAATATCCAATAGTATATCAATTAATTATTCTTGCTTGTTTTTAATTGTCGTATGTGTTACCCAAAAGGCTTATATTATGTTGGAAATTATATAATATCTTGTTGCAAAATCGGCCGCCCCCTTCTTCTCTAACACCCCCAGAGCCACCCAGGAATATTAGAGCGCCGTGGGCCCCGAGACGGAACCCGCAAGTCTTAAAGACATTTTTACAAATATTTCAAGTATGCCTAAGCGGCGATGACGGTAACGTCTTTTCAAAATATGCAAAGGCTTTATAAAATCTATTTATCAATACCGTCGAAAAACCTCATTTAAAAGTACAAGGCCAAAATGCCAAAAAATCAATAGTTTCAAAAGTATACGTTAAGCCACCGCTTGCACGTATCTGTTAGGGTTGTATACGTCAAAGCATACTTTATGCCTGTATTACCTAATTTCCCGGTCTTTATCTATGAGAATATTTAATTCATTTATCACATGTTTTGCATATTTATTCACGCTATGGTTATGCAAATGTAGTCTAAATTACTTTATATTGTAGATAATGTGGTGTGTCGTGTCACACAGAAGATCACATTATCGGTTCATTATATAGTAATATTTAGTTCGCAACCTATATAACATTAGACAATTATGTGAGAGGTTGTAGTATATGCTTGAGATTGGTTGGTCTTGACCATTAACATATATTAGTGTATTCGTTATGCATTGAACAGGATCGAGGTGAGATAGATTCTTCTGTACTGTCTATAAGAAGAACATACATCTCGGATAATTATTATTTCTTAATTCAAGTGATTAATATTTAATTATATATATTTAATATTTATTGCTTTGATTTATCATGGGTTCGAGCCACAATGATTGACTCAATATGCTCGATATTTTGGGCAATATTATTATTTATATGATAATTAATATTATAGCTAGAAATCGTGTCCCGACCAGTCGGGTTGATCATGTCCCTTGAGGCACTCGAAAGGATTATTATATTAAACCCTGCCGGTGGAATTAATTTTCCGATATAATAATATAGGTCGAGTGGTATAATCATGTATAATATATCAATTAATTAGAAGCTGTCAGTAGCTTAAATTAATTAATGGACATGGAATATCTTAAACACGGGAAATAATTAATTCAAAAAGGAGCCCAATTTCGTAATTTGGGATTTTGGTAGGAAGTGCAATATTAACTTATTAGTGGACTAAGTTGATAATAATAGAGTCTTAATATTAGGAAGAGTCCAAATATGGGAAGAAGATATCTATTAAGAGTCCTTACCATATCCTCCTTAAGTTCCCTAGAGTAGCCCAAAACACCTATAAATACAACTACAAGGGTGGCCAATTTTCACACTAATTATTGCTCAAAATTTTCGGTTTTTCTCTACTTGTTTTTAATTGTGGATCTTGACTTGTGTCTTGGATTCCATAATTTGGTTAACACACTATTTTTCTAAAATACATAAATATTCAAGAAAAATAGAGAGAAAAATTTGTGAGGTAAATTTTGAAGAAAAGTGTTTCGGCCGATTCCCCTTGCAGTCCAAGTTTAGTCCGGTAGATTGTTGCCCACACGACATCCGGACGTAGGCGGGATATACTCTAGAAGGTCTTGGAGTAGAAATGCAAGAAGATCGGAGAGGAACACGAAGAGGACATAAATCGATCAAAAAGGGATTTTTTACCACTTCGCGTCAAAGGTTAAAAATTACTGACTCCCATGCGTAAATATGTTTATTTAATTAATTATTAATCTGTTTATTTAATTAGTTGACAAGCCTAAATATATCCGGTTTTTCTGTTGGTTAGTTTATAAAATCTTTTATTAAATTATTCCCACCAACTTGCTTCCGCTGCGTTTTATATTCCAACAATTGGTATCAGAGCAGGTCTTTAGGTTCTGTTCAATTTAATTAATTTGGTGATTAATATGCTAGCAATTAAATATTCGTATAGTATGATTTTTTGGAATATTTTGCTAGATTTTGTCTTGGAGGAAAATATGATCCAATTATCATGGCTATGTGATGTTTTTATTTATTTACTTATTTTGGTAATTTGGCCCGTTTTTGTGGCATGTAAAAGTTTTTTCCGTGAGAAAATCCACGGGTAGAATAGGATTTATTTTTCTTGTAATTTGATGTAAATTTCATGTATTTTATTTTGAATAAAATTGTAATCGAATTGGAAAACTCAAAGTACGAAAGAGAAAGAAGTCCAGCGCGAAGAGGAGTCCCGATCGGACAAACCGACCGAGACCAGCAAGGAGCCGATCAGCGCTCGACCAACGCCTGCTTTCGGCCGCGGCCTGCTGCACTCGGCTACCTGGGCAGCTCGGGCAGTCGGGCAGTGGGTCGGGCAGCTGGGCAGCGGGTCGGGCAGTTCGAGCAGTAGTTCGGGCAGCGGGTCGGGCAGCGGGTCGGGCAGCGGGCAGCGGGTCGGGCAGCGGCCATCGGGTCAAGTTGTCCAGTTCGGGTCGTTCAATTCGTTTTTCCGCAAAATGCTTGAAGCAGTGGGAGCAAACGAGCCGAAGATTTTCTCATTATTCAAAACGAGGAATAAAAGCCATGATAATTGGATTTAATTATCCAATTTTTTTTATTTGTTGGTTTTTATTGTTTTGATGTATGGCATGTATGGATGTATGCGTGATATGTTTCCTTGCATGTTAGGACGAGAAAATTAAAAACCTTATTTTTTCAAAATAACTAAGTGATTTTAAATTGATTTTTCAAAATCAAAATTGGCCTCCATAATTGGTTTAAATTGTGAAATAATTAGCATGCACGTTGACATTAGAATCTTCCTCCACATCGGATGTGCTAATTATTGGCTCACTGGTTTTAAACTTCAAATTTGATAACAAAAATGTGAATATTATTTTTTATGATAGGACCTCTCCATCTATATGACTATTATCATTAAATAATATTCTAAGGTTTGTTAAATTATGGTGTTCACTTAGGTGTATCAATTAATAAGCTCCCCATTAGAGTCTATGTTAATTAAATACATGGACAAGAGGAACCAACTATTAATTTTACTTGTCAAAATGTGTCTTGGCTAGATAGTAAAATTTAAGACGTTAAAATCTACTTGAAAATGTATATGTAAACGTCCACACTATCGTGGCTTGCATATGCGGTTTTTCAAGGTGTTGGTTGATTGCATATATATTGTTTTAAGATTTTTCAATATATTATGCGTCGAATTATGTGATGAATGGTGTTTTTAATTTTATTCTCAAATGTCTTGCAATCCACTAGCTGTTATTCTCAAAGAAAACAAACTTGATGGCACTAACTTTGCCGACTGGAAAAGAAATCTTGATATTGTCTTGACTACCGAGGGGCATAAATTTGTTTTAACTGAGGAGAGCCCATTGGAACCAGAACCGGATGCCACTCCTGAAGAGTAGGATGAATTCCGGAAATGGAAAAAGTATGATGAGATGGCTCGTTGTTACATTTTGGCTTCATTGACAAATGTATTGCAGCATCAGCATCAGACGATGGGCTCGGCCGCGGAAATGATGAAAAATCTCACTGAGAGGTTTGGTCATCAGAACTGGGTGGCTAGGCAAAATGCGATGAGGGTCTTGATGACAATTCAAATGTCTGAAGGGACCCCATTAAGAGATCACGTTCTTAAAATGATGTCTTATTTGAACGAACTGAGCATACTGGGGGCCACTATCGATGCGGAGTCGTAGGTCGATATTATCTTGGACAGTTTACCAAGAAGCTTTGAGCAGTTCCCCTCAACTACAATATGAATCGTAGGACTTACACATTGGCGGAAATTCTGACAGAGCTTCAATCTAACGAAGGTCTCTTCAAACAAGGTTATCATCAAATTCTTGCGGCAACCGGTGCTGCTTCTTCAAAACTCAAATGGGGAAAGAAGAAAAAGCAGGTTGGCCAGAAGCAAGTGGCAACCTTCAAATCTAAAGGCAAGGCTCCTCACTCAAAGGCTCCTCAGCCGGAAGCGAACAAAAAGCCGAAGAGAAAGTTCTTCAATTGCGGTCTGAAAGGGCATTTCAAGAGTGACTGCCCTAAGAAAGGTACAACTCATGCACTAGTAGTCAAAACATGTTTGGCTGCCTGTTCCATCACTTCATGGATAGTGGATTCGGGCTCCACTAATCATGTTTGTTATGACTCGCAGGGGTTCCAAGTAACCAAGGTACTTAGTGCGGATGAGATTACAATAAGCTAGGGCGACTATTCCAGGTTGAAGGCTGTTGCGGTGGGAGTCGTGCAGCTAAAAGTTGATGATAGGATTTTAGTTCTTAATAATGTACTATTGGTACCCAATTTTAGAATGAGTTTGATTTCAGTTTCTAAATTACGTCGTGATGGATATTCAGTTTCTTTTGAGGATAATGCAGTTATTAAAAGAAACGGTGAATATGTTTGCACGAGTACTTATTGTAATACCCGGTTGTAATTCAGTCATTATTATTCAGTAATTGTCATTCAATAATTTTCACTTGTTAATAATCATTCATCATCCACATTCATTCATTCGTGTTCACCGTTCGGAATAACTTCGAGTCGTGTATCGATATTGTTCATTGTTTCAACCTTGCTTGGAAATCTAGACAAGAATATTATCTTGATTGTTGTAATTGATTCATTAGTCGATGTTGACATTGGAGGTCATGTCATTTCAAATCTCCTCATTGTTCAAATCATGGTATTATTGGGCGAACCCTTGTAATCATTTCTTGGAACCACTGTTTTGGGGTTTCCACACTTCCATTTCGTGTTATTATTTCCCAAATATTGAATCATACTGCTTTTATTCTCTTTCCGGGTCGTTTTTCGTCATTTTTGGACCCGAGTGGTGTGCGTCGTGGCACAAGGGAGTGTGCGCCGCGGCACACGCATGTTGCAGTTTGTGGCCAACCCTTCTGTACCGGGGGTCGCGGCTCTTGCCGGTCGGGCCATGGCATGCTACCAAGCCCCTGGGCAGATTTCTGGCCCTGTGCCGTGGCACACTCAGCCGGGCCACGGCACACTGCCGAGCACTGGGGCATATTTTTGGCCCTGTGCCGCGGCACACTCAGCCCGTGTCGCGGCACACAGTACAAACTTCTTTATAACTGCGTTTTGTTGAGGAGAACAAGCACATTTCTTCATTTCACTTCTTCCTCTCTTCCTTGGGGCGATGTTGGGCGATTTTGGGGTGTTTTAACATCATAAAAACTCAGAGATTTTCATCTTCTTCAAGTTGTAGTGTGGATCAAAAACATATTTGTGGATTCTTCAACCCTTGATTTTGATTTTGAGTTGGAGCATGATGTTTTGGATGGTGTAATCATGAATTGTGATGGATATACGTATGATTATGAGTTTTTACAAGTTATCATCGGATTGTTGGAAGTTTTTCTCAAGAACACTTTGAAGGTTGAATTGGAGTTGGGTTTTGTAATTTAATGTTATCGTAAACTCGATTTGAGTATTCCTATTGGATTATCGATTGTATTGATGGTGTTTTTGGTGGTTTGTATCATTCAATAGAAGTTGGTTTTCGACACAAATGGGATTAGTTGTTTGGGATGGGAGTTGTTTTCAAGGTGATTGTTGAAATGCTTCAATGAGTTTGGATTTATTGTATCGACATCTTGAGTTGGTTATGATCGCTTTTGGTTCGTATATTAAGCGAGTTGTTGATAATTATGTTATTCAAGGTTGTTCGAGCGACCGATAGTTTCCCTTAGGATGTTGTTCGAGAGGGAACGTATCATCACCGGTGTTAAGGTAAGTTGATTCTTACTCGGTTAAAGGGATATTCATTCCTTATGTTGTTGTTCATTCATGCATGTAATTCACTCATAATCTATCATTCATGTCGAGACCTGTATGTCATCAACTAATCATATAACTAACAAGGAACGACGG
The DNA here is from genome assembly GCA_033398695.1 of Orobanche coerulescens. Classification (NCBI taxonomy): domain Eukaryota; kingdom Viridiplantae; phylum Streptophyta; class Magnoliopsida; order Lamiales; family Orobanchaceae; genus Orobanche; species Orobanche coerulescens. The sequence goes on from CM065807.1 coordinate 87,937,868, forward strand.
TTCCAAATCATTTCATTGAGCTATCACTCGTTGTATCATTACGTCATCTTGGTTAGTCGTTTCTCCATCCTTGTCGGATTCATTTCATTATCTCTTTTTTTGGTCTCTTTTGTTCTTGTGACCTTCCGGGCACACTATAGTCATTTGTATATGCGGGACTTCGGACACATTGGACTGTTCACACGGTAATATGTATATGCGGGACTCCGGACACATTGGGCCGTGAGACTAATTAGTCCATTAGCGGGTCTATATGCGGGTCTCCGGACACTCGGCTACTTGTGCACTCACACATTCCATTCGGGCGTACTATGATGCTCATCATTCAACTCCATTCATTAATTCATTCATGTGATTGTTGTATATTGTTCAACTCTTGAGGATTGTTGTTCTGTTTAACTGACCCCGTTGGGGATTATTGTTTTTAGGTCATGGCAAGGCGAAAGCAGACGGAGAGAACGTTGACGGAGAGGAGTACGAGTGATACTAGTAGGGGGCCCCAGTCTCTCCATTTATTCATGTTGTCTTTTTATGTATTTTCCGTTGTAGTTCCATTTGAAATATATTTTATCCAGTTATGTATATTTTATCTTCACATGAAATATACATGTATTCTATTTTTCCTGGGTGTGTTGTAATTGAAACTCCTCATCAGAGTACTTGTTGATGTAATGTGGTTCGGTAGTACATTTACCCTGTGTAATTCATTCATTTTCACTTGCCTGGTGGGTCCTAGTCGGGGGTCCACGGCACTGTAATATCCGCCTAGTTTGGGGTGTTACAGAGTTGGTATCATAGCGTGGTTTTGAATACTACCTTCCGAGTCATGTCTCATTTGAAATCATCGTTCGTCAGACTAATATCATTGGACTTTCGCGTCACGTGTGACCTGTGCAATCGCGGAGCCCCTCAGACCGAAAGAACTGTAAGATTTCTGATGCCATGGTATAGTTTTTGGCAATAAGAATCACTCATTCATCATTCATCAGTTAATAATCCTCAATCATTAGTTTCATTTTGATCATGTCGATCATGTTAACTCATTAATCACTCAGTTCATTTCATTACTCAGTTGTTGATCTTGAAGATCATATCATTAATCTCGTTAACTTATTCAAGATAATTATTTCAAAAATTTCATCGGATAATCATGTCATGTCAGTTGATCATTCACTTAATCATTGTGTAGCGCGTGTGCTCATTTTTATCATCTCATAATTCAATCACAATGTGATATTCATGTGGAATCTATAATTATCATGATTTTTACCTTCAGTATGGATCGAGCTAGTATAGGACGCAGGGGAGGAGGCCGCGGTGTGGGCCGAACCCTGAGGGCTCATGTTAATACTCATGCGAATGCGAGGAATAACAATAATTCATCGAGTAGCGACGCCGCCACTCATTCTCCTTGAAATGATCATTCACTGTCAGGGAGTCGTACCTGGGACACAGCTCAATCAGAAGGTGTCCGAGTCGATCCTCTCACTTTCAGGCAGGGCATGATGCCCCAAATGACTCAGATGGCACGTCTGATGGAGACGATGCAGAACTCAGCGGCTCAGAATCAACAGGCCCCTTCATCGCCACCTAATAGGTAGGAGAGCACTATCAGCAGCATCATCAATGACATCTCTCGCCAGAGGCCGCCTACTTTCGATGGATCATCTGAACCAGCGGACATCATTCATTGGCTAGAGCATTTCGAGAAATTATTCGCTATGGTGGAGTGTCCCGAGTGAAACAAAGTTTCAGTCGTGGCTTACTACCTGGTTAAGAGCGCTCACTCGTGGTGGCTATCTCTGAAGCCCACCAACGGAAATTGTACGTGGAACTAGTTCAGAACTTTCATGATGGAAAGATATTACCCGGCCCCACTCAGGGAGGCCAAGCTGTCAGAGTTACTTAGTCCCGACCCCTCAATGGAAGATGACGTTCTCGCCATTGCTGATAAATTCCAGGAGCTACTTCCTTTCGCCTCATCTATCATCCACTCAGAGGTGGATAAAATCAAATATTTCAGTAAGAGGTTAAAGCCTCATATGCGGATGCAGTTGCTTAATCACAATTGTACGACTCTAGCCGAATTCATCGAGAAAGCTCTTACGTATGAGCTTACTGCTAAGGAAATTGCTAAGCAACACCCTTCATCATCTGGCAAGAAATCAAAGAACTGTAATCAGTCTGAAGGCGGTCAGGCAACCTTCAAGAAGCCTCGTGCGGGCTCTACTTTTTCGGAGCGACCTCCTACGGCACCTAGGCCTGCGGAATCTCAGTCCTAAGAAGCCAGCTCGGCCGTCACCTGTTATAACTGTGGTGAAAAGGGTCATTTAAGCACGAAGTGTTTGAGGCAAACTGTCACGTGCAATAACTGTGGAATTGCGGGGCATAGGTGTAACACCCCGAGATATTCGGAGTATATTACAGCGCCGTGGGCCCCTATATGGTACCCACCAGGCTACAACAAGAAAACACCACTCGACTAACCATCTCAGTTAGCGAGGACACACATTTAAACAATATGACATATAAGGATACGCCCGGAGCAACCGGTGAAATAAGCATCATCCGACAATGTAACAATTTAAAGTAATACAATACGGAGTTTGAAATGAAAAGCCTAAGTACTCGCGAGTAAAATCTATAAGTTTATAATTGTGAAAACAGCCATATCGAAGTAGGCAAAAGAAATAAGAAGACCCAAATGCACATGTCAACGACCCTGGCCAACATCCTCGTACTATCCCGGTGCTCGCTCGTCCGGATAATCATAACCTGAAATCCATAACAAGAATTTCCCCAAAACGGGTCCCCAAAGGGGTTAGCAATTACGCTAGTACAAGTAATCAAGGCAAACCAATCGCTTACACATTTCATAGTACATGCACCAATATCATTTCAAAAACCAAAACCAGACATGTCTTTTTACAGAAACAAACAGTCACAATTAATTTTCCTAGGACCGGGACGAAGCCACGAATCCCACTCGAGGCCTCTAAGGACCCTCCAGAGCTGGCCACATTCATAAAACAAATCAAGCACCACACGTCACCTAGGACCGGGACGAAGCCACGAATCCCACTCGAGGCCTCTAAGGACCCTCCCGAGCTGGCTAGCGAAACAAACTCATGAATCGAGGATGAAGCCATAGATTCCCTCGAGGCCACGTCAGACCCTCCCGAGGTGAGTAAAGCACACACAATATACATTACCTTTTCACGTTAAGCATAAAGGTTTCCAAGAATTACTTGCCTTGAATAATTGATGACGCAACGAACGGAAAGGATAATCACCGACGAACGCTAGAAATCAACGGAGCCGAACCTAAAGATTCGAAGAACATAATCACAACCAACTCTAGACGATTACGGAAATGGAATACACCCACAAACCCGCCTACGATTCATGTATATTCATACAAAAATAACAACGATGACGGACCACAACCAAACCCTCTCGATTTCGCAAAACTATGAAAATACACCATGAATTCGTAGGAAAACTAATGATATCGACAAGATTAACCATATTCATCATGAATCCACCAACAAAATGGAATGAATCTGACGAAAATCCCAAAACCCCCAATTTATCTAAAAGTAGGGTTCTAAGAGATTTTACCTTGGATTAGGATGAATGATTCGTGTTGATGTTGTTATAATACACCAAGAACTCAAGGAAGATGTTGGATGAGGTGATTGGAAGAAGAAATCGCCAAGAATCGCCCAAAATCGCCAAAGGAGCTCTAAGGCGCGGGGAGGAGAAGAAATGAACGAAATACGTTCATCTGGGTCAACTCCCTGGTTTATATAGCCAGGGAGTGTTAGCGTGCGCTAATCCTCAAGGTTAGCATGCGCTAACGGGACAAAACTACAGGCCATCCAGTTAGCGTCCCAGTCCAGTAGCCAGACTTCTAACCGTTAGCGTGCGCTACTCGAAATGTAGCGTGCGCTAATAACCTCTCGGTAGCGCTCGCTATCGACCAATAGCGTGCGCTACCTGGACATCAGCCGAGTCCAAAAGTTAACTGCCCACTACTCACCTGACCCGTTAGCGTGCGCTACCATAAAAGCGTAGCGTGCGCTACCTGGCACCTGACCGAGTTCAGTAGTAAACTGTCCATTACTGGACACTCACGCTAGCGCATGCTATCGGGTATCTCAGCGTGCGCTAGCATCCCGACATTAGCATGCGCTAGTCTACGTAGCGTACGCTAATACGCCAGTCCAGAAGGCTGGAAATAGCACTGCCACTACCAGAGCTTCTCTCTAGCGAGCGCTATGAAGCAGTCGTAGCGTGCGCTACCAAGGGACATCTAGCGTGCGCTATGCAGAAATGATAGCGTGCGCTAGGTACGAAATATAAACGGTCCAAAACACCGGAATATAAACGAAACATCAAACGAAACATCTCAAGATGCATCAAAACATAGAATGGATCCACGGCAACCCCGAAACAGCGGTTCCGCACAACAATAACGAGAATCAGATCAATAGATGATAGGAAAGATACACTGTAAGTTACATGAGGGTCACTACGACCGAGAAATACGCCGAAAAACAAAATACAAGGGGAAATAAAAATGCGGATATTAAATTCTACCCCTCTAAAAACAAGTTTCGTCCCGAAACTTATGAAACAAATAACTCAGGGTACCTAGCACGCATGCTATCCTCGGTTTCCCAAGTTGCCTCCTCGACACCGTGTCTCGACCACTGCACCTTGACCAAAGGGATTGTCTTATGCCTCAGTCGTTTCTCTCGATGCTCTAAAATCTTCAAAGGACGCTCCTCAAAAGTAATATCCTCGGCGACGTCAATCTCACCATAATCGATGACGTGACTAGGATCTGGGACATATTTCCTCAGCTGGGAAACATGAAAAACGCTATGAACATGACTCAAGGCCGGGGGTAACGCCAAACGGTATGCTAACCCACCGACTCGCTCGAGAATCTCGAAGGGTCCAATAAATCTGGGACTCAACTTCCCCTTCTTCCCGAAACGGAAAACTCCTCTCGTCAGCGACACCTTCAGCAACACGTGGTCTCCCACCTCGAATTCTAAAGGTCGACGATGGACATCGGCATATGACTTCTGTCGACTCTGGGCAGTCAACATCCGTTCCCGAATTAATTCTATCTTCCGCCTCGTCTCTAAAACGACATCCGGTTCGGTCCCGACCAAATCGGACGCCTCATTCCAACAAATCGGCGATCGACAACGCCGCCCGTAGATCGCCTCATACGGTGCCATCCGAATTGACGCATGCCAACTATTGTTGTACGTGAATTCGATTAATGGCAAATGCTCCTACCAGTCACTACTCCAATCGAGAGCACAAGCACGCAACATATCCTCGAATGTCTGGATAGTACGTTCCGACTGTCCATCTGACTGGGGATGAAAAGAGGTACTCAAACGCAACCGAGTACCCAACGCCTTATCCACTGCCTGCCAAAAGTGCGATACAAAATGGCCATCACGATCCGAAACAATAGACTTCGGAGTACCGTGAAGTCTCACAATCTGCGCGATAAACACATGAGCTAACTTCTTCGGGCCCCAAGTGTCGTTGATACCCAGAAAATGTGCCGATTTGGTCAGACGATCAACAATCACCCAAACCATATTCATGCCCAACCTCGATCTCGGCAAACTCGTAACGAAATCCATCGATATATCTTCCCACTTCCATTCCGGAATGGGAAGTGACTACAATAACCCAGCCGGTCGCTGATGCTCGATTTTGACCTGCTGACAAGTCAAACATCTCGCTACAAACTGCGCGACCTCTTCCTTCATATCATTCCACCATAAATTCCTCCCCAGTTCCTTGTACATCTTACTCGAACCAGGATGAATGGAGTAAGGTGTAGCATGGGCCTCACGCAAAATACTCTGTTTCAACTCTAAGTCATTCGGTACACAAAACCGACTCTGGAATCTCAAAATACCATCCTCATGAATCAAAAACCCAGGAGACTTTCCCTTAAGAACGTTCCCTCAGATTTGAGTAATCATCGGATCCTCTAACTGCTTTAGCTTAATTTCATCGATCAAAGACGACGAAATCTCTAAAGCACAAAGTTGCCCGACAGCTCCAGGCAACAAAACCTCAACATCTAACTCGATCAAAGCCCGCCGAAGCTCAGACTGAGACGTAAGGACCTCAAGCGTTCGCAACGCAATCGGTTTCCGACTCAAGGCGTCGGCCACGACGTTCGCCTTGCCCGGATGATAAAGGATTTCAAGGTCATAATCCTTAATCAGCTATAACCACCTCCTCTGCCTCATATTCAACTCCCGCTAAGTAAATATGTATTTCAGACTTTTATGATCGGTAAAAATATGACATGCAGAGCCGAAAAGGTAGTGATGCCAAATCTTGAGCGCAAAAACAACTGTCGCTAACTCGAAATCATGAGTAGGGTAGTTAAGCTCATACGACCTCAACTGACTCGATGCATATGCAATGGTTTTGCCGTGCTGCATCAATACGCACCCAAGACCCTGACCCGAAGCATCACTGTAAATGGCAAAACCCTCAATGCCACATGGCAATGCCAAAACCGGGGCTGAGGTCAAACGCTTCTTCAGTTCCTCAAAACTCAACTGCCTCTCGTCATTCCAGACGAACTTCTAGGATTTCTGGAGCAACTGTGTAAGTGGCCGAGCTAGTTTTGAGAAACCCTCGACGAACCTACGGTAGTAGCCAGCTAAACCCAAGAAACTACGGACCTCCTTCACATTCGTGGGCGGTGCCCAATCCAACACTTCCTCAATTTTCTGTGGATCCACACGAACTCCTCGGTTGAAATCACGTGACCCAAAAACATCACTTCCCTCAGCCAGAACTCACATTTCGAGAACTTCGCATAGAGTTGCTCGGTCCTCAAAATGTCTAACACTATCCGCCAATGATGGGCATGCTCTTCCTCGTTCCTCGAATAAATAAGAATATCGTCAATGAAGACGATGACACACTTATCCAAATACTAAAGACTTTGTTCATCAACTGCATGAACACCGCCGGCACATTGGTTAACCCGAAAGGCATAACTATGAACTCATAATGTCCGTATCTCGTCCAAAAAGTTGTTTTCGACACATTGAACTCTCTCACCCAGAGCTGGTAGTACCCTGATCTCAAATCAATCTTCGAGAATACCGCAGCTCCCTGCAACTGATCGAACAAGTCATCAATCCTCGGCAAAGGATACTTGTTCTTGATGGTCACTTTGTTTAGTTCGCGATAGTCGATACACAAACGTAGTGAGCCATCCTTCTTTCGCATAAACAGGACTGGTGCGCCCCAAGGCGAGGCGCTCGGCCGAATATACCCCGACTCAAGAAGCTCACTCAACTGCTTCTTCAACTCGGCCATCTCTGAAGGTGCCATGCGATACGGTGCCTTCAAAATCGGAGCCGCGCCCGACTCTAACTCTATAGCAAACTCAACCTCACGATCCAGTGGCAATCCCGACAACTCATCAGGAAACACATCAGGAAACTCACTAACAACTGGAATCGACGAAACCTTGACTCCACCATCCTCCGCCTTCAAGGCATAGCACCAATAACCAGTACACCCTTTCCGCAGGAGTCTCATCACCTTCAAGGCGTTAATAACGAGCTTCTGGTTTCTCTTTCGCCCCGCGAAAGAATGTTCAGTGCCGTCCTCGGCTAGCATGGTAATGATCCTCGTGCGGTAGTTCATGATTGCACCATGCCGCTCAAGCTAATCATCCCCGAGAATTAAATCCTCACCCTCGATACCCACGACAATAAGATTAGAGAGCCAAGCCCTCTCACAAATAAACACAGAACAGTCCCGGACTTCTCGATCACCGACAATTCTATCACCGCTAGGAAGTTTAACGATGAAAGGCTCGCAAGGTGACAAGTAGTCGAGACTCAAACGGCGTACACACTCTAGAGAAATGAATGAATGCGTAGCACCCGAATCAAGAAGCACACTGACAGGATGGGAATGGATATGAACGGTACCTGTCGCCACAGTAGCTGCTGGATCATCGGCCCTCCTCATCTCGTAGATACGCGGTTGGGCAGAGCCGACACTGGAAGCTCCTCCTCTAACGGGCTGACCCCGACCCCTACCTCGGCCGACACTCGGCGGTGGCGGCGGAGCAAATGAACCCTGGTTCACACTCGGATCCATAGGTGCTGGGTGAGAAGAACGGGAGGCACGAAACTGTCTGAGCTTCTCGCAAAAAGAAGCCTTGTGGCCCGACTGACCACAAGTATGACAAGTCAAAGGTGGACGAGGACAGTCCCGGTTCACGTGGCCTGGCTTGCCACAGTTAAAGCATCTGGGGTCCCGGACGAAGGTTCCAGAGGCACTTCATAAACTCCCAGAGAAACGAGCCAAACCACCCGTAGAAATGTTTGCAGGTTGAGATTTCTGCTGACTTCCACCCTTGTAACCCGAGAAATCCCCAGCGGATTTCTGCTTCTTACTCTCTCGGACCGCCGCACTAGCCGTCACCGACATATCATAAGCAAGAGCTCGACTCTGATAATCCTTCAAAGTAGTACAGACGAGCCCAAACATATAGTCCCGAATGGACAATTTCATCCTCCTGGAAAAATGGAAAATTTTGTCGCTCTCTTCGACAACTTGGGTCTTCACATAGATTTGGATACGGTAATATCCCGTGGTTGAGCATCATAGAAAGCATGCACTCGAGCTTGTCTGACCGGCCACGGACAATATTCGGTCTCCATCAATTCCTGAAATTCGGCCCATGAAGCAACATGGTCTTTGGGCCCAACGGCCTCCCACCAATCCGTAGCATCCCCAGTGAGAAAGTACTGGGCAATAGGGACCTTACGATCCTCGGGACAGTTGGTGGCAACGAAGACCTTAGATATCTCCTTGATCCACCCCTCCCAGCCGATCGGGTCTGATGCTCCCGAAAACTGAGGAGGATGCATCTTGATGACATCTTGGAGACAGCGGTCCGCTCCACCCCGATTAGCATGGTTCGGATCCGGATTCTGAACCACCTGAGCTATCGCCGCCATCTGGTTAACCATTTGCTGCATAACAGCCGCAATACCAAGATCGGCGCGCTCCTGAGAAGAACTATGACTTTGACGGTCGCCGGTACTGCCGGCTCCCGAAGAATGCGACGTCGCCGCCCCACCGGCTGCCCCACGTCCTCGGCCGCGTCCACGACCACGACCACGACCACTGTTTCCTTCGGCATCTATACTGGTGTTAAGAGATAACAGACGTATATCGAGGATTAGTAAGGGAGGAAAAAGCAAATACGATGATAAGCAAAAGAGGGAGAATAACCACAGTTCAAGAAATGGAATACAGTACGAAAAAGTAAAGAATCGAGTAGGGAAACTTACGAATACTGGAAGTACCGAGATGCTGGCAGTGGTGTGACAATGTGCAAGACAAAACACGACTAGACCCAAATAACCCACAAGCCTAGGTATCCATAAACCTGGATCCGATACCATTTTCTGTAACACCCCGAGATATTCGGAGTATATTACAGTGCCGTGGGCCCCTATATGGGAAACACCACTCGACTAACCATCTCGGTTAGCGAGGACATACAACAAGAAAACACCACTCGACTAACCATCTCGGTTAGCGAGGACACACATTTAAACAATATGACATATAAGGATACGCCCGGAGCAAGCGGCGAAATAAGTATCATCCGACAATGTAACAATTTAAAGTAATACAATACGGAGTTTGAAATGAAAAGCCTAAGTACTCGCGAGTAAAATCTATAAGTTTATAATTGTGAAAACAACCATATCGAAGTAGGCAAAATAAATAAGAAGACCCAAATGCACATGTCAACGACCCTGGCCAACATCCTCGTACTGTCCCGATGCTCGCTCGTCCGGATAATCATAACCTGAAATCCATAACAAGAATTTCCCCAAAACGGGTCCCTAAAGGGGTTAGCAATTACGTTAGTACAAGTAATCAAGGCAAACCAATCGCTTACACATTTCATAGTACATGCACCAATATCATATCAAAAACCAAAACCAGACATGTCTTTTCCGGAAACAAACAGTCACAATTAATTTTCCTAGGACCGGGACGAAGCCACGAATCCCACTCGAGGCCTCTAAGGACCCTCCCGAGCTGGCCACATTCATAAAACAAATTAAGCACCACACGTCACCTAGGACCGGGACGAAGCCACGAATCCCACTCGAGGCCTCTAAGGACCCTCCCGAGCTGGCTAGCGAAACAAACTCATGAATCCCGTACGAAGCCATGGATTCCCTCGAGGCCCCGTCGGACCCTCCCGAGGTGAGTACAGCACACACAATATACATTACCATTTCACGTTAAGCATAAAGGTTTCCAAGAATTACTTGCCTTGAATAATTGATGACGCAATGAACGGAAAGGATAATCACCGACGAACGCTAGAAATCAACGGAACCGAACCTAACGATTCGAAAAACATAATCAAAACCAACTCTAGACGATTACGGAAATGGAATACACCCGCAAATCCGCCTACGATTCATGTATATTCGTACAAAAATAACAACGAGGGCGGACCACAAGCAAACCCTCTCGATTTCGCCAAACTATGAAAATATACCATGAATACGTAGGAAAACTAATGATATCGACAAGATTAACCATATTCATCATGAATCCACCAACAAACGGAACGAATCTGACGAAAATCCCAAAATCCCCAATTTATCTAAAAGTAGGGTTCTAAGAGATTTTACCTTGGATTAGGATGAATGATTCATGTTGATGTTGTTATAATACACCAAGAACTTAAGGAAGATGTTGGATGAGGTGATTGGAAGAAGAAATCGCCAAGAATCGCCCAAAATCGCCAAAGGAGCTCTAAGCCGCGGGGAGGAGAAGAAATGAACGAAATACGTTCATCTGGGTCAACTCCCTGGTTTATATAGCCAGGGAGTGTTAGCGCGCACTAATCCTCAAGGTTAGCGTGCGCTAACGGGACAAAACTACAGGCCATCCAGTTAGCGTCCCAGTCCAGTAGCCAGACTTCTGACCGTTAGCGTGCGCTACTCGAAACGTAGCGTGCGCTAATAACCTCTCGGTAGCGCGCGCTATCGACGAATAGCGTGCGCTACCTGGACATCAGCCGAGTCCAAAAGTTAACTGCCCACTACTCACCTAACCCATTAGCGTGCGCTACCATACAAGCGTAGCGTGCGCTACCTGGCACCTGACCGAGTTCAGTAGTAAAATGTCCAGTATTGGACACTCACGCTAGCGCACGCTACCGGGTATCTCAGCGTGCGCTAGCATCCCGACATTAGCGTGCGCTAGTCTACGTAGCGTACGCTAATACGCCTATTCAGAAGGCTGGAAATAGCACTGCCACTCCTAGGGCTTCTCTCTAGCGCGCGCTACGAAGCAGTCGTAGCGTGCGCTACCAAGGGACATCTTGCGTGCGCTATGCAGAAATGATAGCGTGCGCTAGGTACGAAATATAAACGGTCTAAAACACCGGAATATAAACGAAACATCAAACAAAACATCTCAAGTACCTAAAAACAAAGCCCACGCATCAAAACATAGAATGGATCCACTACAACCCCGAAACAGCGGTTCCGCACAACAATAACGAGAATCAGATCAATAGATGATGGGAAAGATACAATGTAAGGTACATGAGGGTCACTACGACCGAGAAATACACCGAAAAAGAAAATACAAGGGGAAAGAAAAATGCGGATATTACAATAGGGCCCGCTTTTGCCGAAGGGACTCCAAACCCACTTCGGCGACATCTCAGCGGTTCCGAATCAGGACACTCAGTCCGCTTCGTTTAAGATGACAAGAGCTAACAAAGGTGGAGCCCACAGCTATCAGACGAGAGCGCTTGGTTCCAGGGTTGGCAAGCCCCGAATTTATGAGATGAAGAGAGCTGATGATCCGGAAGCCCGAGTGATCTCAGGTACACTCGATATCCTATCTCAACCTGTATTTACCCTTTTTGATAATGGTGCATTGCATTCATTCATTTTTGGAGTCATGCTAGAGTAGACTTCATATGGATAGTGCTACGAATTGTGAGCCTTATATCATTGGACTACCTGACAGTAGGATAATTATCGGAGATCGTGAGATTAAGAATTGTCCTATTCAGCTTCATGGCCGTGATTGGCCGGCAGATCTGATCGTGGTGGATTTACCTAAAGACGATGTCATTTTGGGTATTGATTGGATGGATCGTCACGATGCCATCCTTAGTATCCGTAAGTGAATGGTCACTATTATTTCAGACGATGGAATCGAGTATGTTTTTCAGGGGAGTAACCCCAGCTGTTCCGAAAAGATTATCAATGTGATGAAAGCAGTGATATTACTCAGTCAAGGGTGTGTTGGCTATTGGTGCTATATGACCAAAACCGAGAAATCATCAGTGTCATTGTCAGATATTCTGGTAGGGAGAGAATATGCCGACGTATTTCCAGACAAGTGACCGGGTTTACCTCCATAGAGAGATGTGGAATTCACCATAGAGTTGGACCCTGGTACGTCCCCAATATCGAAGGCACCGTATCGGATGGCCCCGACCGAAATGCAAGAACTGACGAATCAATTGGAGGATTTGACCGATAAAGGTTATATCCGATCGAGTGCGTCCCCGTGGGGAGCACCGGTGTTATTTGTCAAGAAGAAGGATGGTTCTTTTCGCTTGTGTATTGATTACCAGGAATTGAACAGAGTGACGGTCAAGAATAAATATCCCCTACCCCGTATTGATGATCTTTTGGATCAACTGCAGGGAGGTTCAGTATTTTCCAAGATCAATTTAAGATATGAGTATCATCAGTTGCAAATCTGAGAGTCGGATATTGCTAGAATGGCGTTTCGAATGGGTTATGGTCATTATGAGTTTGTTGTAATGCCGTTTGGAGTAACTAATGCACCTACGGTATTCATGGAATTAATGAATCGAGTTTTCATCAACTATTTGGATCAGTTCGTGGTTGTCTTCATTGATGATATTTTGATTTATTCTCGTGACCGAGAGGAGCACATATCTCACTTTCGTCAGGTTCTCGACGTGTTGAGACGAGAGCAACTTTATGGAAAATTTTCCAAGTGTGAATTCTGGATGTCAAAGGTAATGTTTATCGGACATGTAATTTCATCAGACAGAGTTCGTGTCGACCCTTAGAAGATGGAGGCTATTCAAGATTGGCAACCTCCGAAGAATGTTAAGGAAATCCGAAGTTTTCTCGGATTAGCTGGTTACTATCGGCGATTTTTGGAAGGATTTTCTAAAATCGCTCAACCCATGATGAATCTTTTGCGGAAGGATAAGAAGTACACGTGGACTGACGCGTGTTAGTGGAATTTTGAGGAACTCAAGAGTCATCTAATTTTAGCACCTGTCCTTTCCTTGCCACAAGGGATGGAGGGATTCGTGGTTTATAGTGACGCGTCCGGTCACGGTCTCGGATGTGTACTCATGCGGAATGGGAAAGTGATTGCCTATGCTTCACGACAACTGAGGCCTTATGAGGTCAATTATCCGACCCATGAGCTGGAGCTAGCGGCTGTGGTTTTTGCATTGAAGATTTGGCGTCATTATCTTTATGGCGTCACCTCTCAGATTTTCACCGATCACAAGAGTTTGAAATATATATTTACTCAGAATTAGTTAAATATGCGTCAGAGACGGTGGCTGGAACTAATTAAGGACTATGATATCGAGATTCAGTATCACCCAGGTAAGGAGAATGTGGTCGCCGATGCCTTGAGCCGTAAGTCCGTTCAGGAGCAGATGCTTGCTCGTTTAACTATTCAGAAGGAACTTCAACAAGAATTACTTTGGCATGAGATCGAGGTTTGGTTACAGCGTGTTCAGGGACAGCTTTGTATGCTGGAGATTTCATCGCCACTTGAAGAGGCGATCAGAGTGAATCAGGGTTCAGACCCATTTTTGTTACGTATTCGAGATGATGTGACTCAGGGGAAAGCCCATGGATTTGTTGTCCACGAGGATGGACTTTTACGATTTCAGAACCGGTTATGTGTTCCGTGGATGACGAGTTGAAAAGCTCAATTTTGAGAGAGGCCCATGCTACCCCTTATTCTATTCATCCGGGGTCCAGCAAGATGTACAAAGAGTTGAAACAAAATTACTGGTGGAGTAATATGAAGCATGAAGTCGCCGAGTTTGTTTTGAGATGGCTCACCTGTCAACAAGTCAAGATAGAACATCAGCGACCGGCGGGTATGCTGAAACCGCTCCCTATTCCAGAGTGGAAGTGGGAGGATATTTCAATGGACTTCATCATGAGTTTGCCGACGAGTCACTGTGGCATGAATACAATTTGGGTAATCGTGGATCGTCTAACTAAGTCAGCTCATTTTCTTGAGATTAAGGATACGTGGGGTCCCGAGAGACTTGCCTAGTTGTTCATCAAAGAAATAGTGAGATTGTACGGTACTCCTAAGAGTATCGTTTCTGATCGTTACGGGCGATTCGTGTCTCATTTTTGGAAATCAGCTCATCGTGCTACGGGAACTCAGCTCAATTTCAGCACAACTTTTCATCCTCAGTCCGATGGACAATCAGAACGAACTATCCAGACATTGGAGGACATGTTGAGAGCTTGTGTTCTCGATTGGAAAGATGATTAGGAAGCCCAACTACCATTGATCGAATTCATGTATAATAATAGTTGGCATGCTTCGATTAAGATGGCACCCTACGAGGCCTTGTAAGGTCGTCGTTGCCGATCTCCTTTGTGTTGGGATGACTTATCAGAATCAATCGGCACTGAGCCCGATATGTTTATAGCCGCCCGCGAGAAGGTAGCTTTGATCAGGAGTCATTTGTTGACCGCTCAGAGTCGACATAAATCATATGCAGATAATCGTCATTGAGCATTAGAGTTCGAGACAGGTGACCACGTGTTGGTCAAGGTTTTCCCGAGTCGAGGTATCTTCCGTTTCGAAAAACGTGGAAAGTTGAGTCCGAGATTTATTGGACCGTTTGAGATTTTGGATCTAGTAGGTAGTCTGGATTATCGATTGGCTTTACCTCCATCGTTGAGCCAAATTCATAACGTGTTTCATGTCTCTTAGTTGCGGAAATATATTGCCGACCCTAGTCACATACTTCAGTTTGATGAGATCGAGATAGTGAATGACCATACGTATGTGGAGCGTCCCGTACGAATCTTAGAGCGGTGAATCAAACAGTTGAGGAGCAAGACGATTCCTTTGGTTAAGATCCAGTGGTCTAGACACGGAGTCGAAGAGGCTACTTGCGAAACTGAGGATAGTATGCAGGAGAGTTATCCCGAGTTGTTTGACCCTTAGTTTCGGGGACGAAACTCTTTTAAGGGGGGGTGTATGTAATACCCGATTGTAATTCAGTCATTATCATTCAGTAATTGTCATTCAATAATTTTCACTTGTTAATAATCATTCATCATCCACATTCATTCATTCGTGTTCACCGCTCGGAATAACGTCGAGTCGTGTATCGATATTGTTCATTGTTTCAACCTCACATGGAAATCGAGACAAGAATATTATCTTCATTGTTGTAATTGATTCATTAGTCGATGTTGACATTGGAGTTCATGTCATTTCAAATCTCCTCATTGTTGAAATCATGCTATTGTTGGGCGAAACCTTGTAATCATTGCTTAGAACCACCGTTTTGGGGTTTCCGCACTTACATTCCGTGTTATTATTTCCTAAATATTGAATTCTATTGCTTTCATTCTCTTTCTGGGTCGTTTTTCGTCATTTTAGGACCCTAGTGGTGTGCGCCGCGGCACAAGGGAGTGTGCGCCGTGGCACACACATGTTGCAGTTTGTGGCTGACCCTAATGTATCGGGGGCCGCGGCTCCTGCCGGCCGGGCCGCGGCACGCCGCGAGCCTCGGCAGATTGCCCCGTGCCGCGGCACACCGCGAGCACCGGGCATATTTTTGCTCGTGCCGCAAAGACACTCGGCCGTCTTTGCGGCACACGCATGACTTCTTTTTTAATCAAGGCTTTGTTGAGGAGAACAAGCACATTTCTTCATTTCACTTCTTCCTCTCTTCCTTTGGGTGATTTTGGGAGATTTTGGGGAGTTTTAACATCATAAAAACTCAGAGATTTTCATCTTCTTCAAGTTGTAGTGTGGATCAACAACATATTTATGGATTCTTCATCCTAATCTAAGGTAACTTCTTCAACCCTTGATTTCGATTTTGAGTTGGAGCATGATGTTTTAGATGGTGTAATCATGAATTGTGTTGGATATACATATGATTATGAATTTTTACAATTTATCATCGGATTTTTGGAAGTTTTTCTGAAGAACGCTTTCAAGGTTGACTTGGAGTTGGGTTTGTAATTTAATGTTATCGTAAACTCGATTTGAGTATTCCTATTGGATTATCGATTGTATTGATGGTGTTTTTGGTGGTTTGGATCATTTAATAGAAGTTGGTTTCGACACAAATAAGATTAGTTGTTTAGGATGGGAGTTTGTTTTCACGGTGTTTGTCGAAATACCTCAATGAGTTTGGATTTATTGTATCGACATCTTGAGTTGGTTATGATCGCTTTTGGTTCATATATTAAGCGAGTTGTTGATAATTGTGTTATTCAAGGTTGTTCGAGCGACCGGTAGTTTCCCTTAGGATGTTGTTCGAGAGAGGGCGTATCATCACCGGTGTTAAGGTAAGTTGATTCTTACTCGGTTAAAGGGATATTCATTCCTTATGTTGTTGTTCATTCATGCATGTAATTCACTCATAATATATCATTCATGTCGAGACCTGTATTTCATCAACTAATCATATAACTCACAAGGAATGACGGTTCCAAATCATTTCATTGAGCTCTCTCTCGTTGTATCATTACGTCATCTTGGTGAGTCGTTTCTCCATCCTTGTCGGATTCATTTCATTATCTCTTTTTTGGTCGCTTTTGTTCTTGTGACCTTCTGCGCTTGTATTGCGTTGCTGGGTGGTGTATGTGTGGAATTTTTAGTCGGGCACACTATAGTCATGTGTATATGCGGGACTCCAGACACATTGGACTGTGCACACAGTAATGTGTATATACGGGACTCCAGACACATTGGGCCGTGAGACTAATTAGGCTAATAGCGGGTGTATATGCGGGTCTCCGGACACTCGGCTACTTGTGCACTCACACACTCCATTCGGGCGTACTATGATGCTCACCATTCAACTCAATTCATTATTTCATTCATGTGATTGTTGTATATTGTTCAACTTTTGAGGATTGTTGTTCTGTTTAAGTGACCCCGTTAGGGATTATTGTTTTTTGGTCATGGCAAGGCGAAAGTGCAGGGAGAGAACGTTGATGGCGAGGAGTACCAGTGATACTAGTAGCGGGGCCAGTCTCTCCATTTATTCATGTTGTCTTTTTATGTATTTTCCGCTGCAGTTCCGATTGAACTATATTTTATTCAGTGATGTATATTTTATCTTCACATGAAATATACATGTATTCTGTTTTTATTGGGTGTGTTGTAATTGAAACTCCTCATCGGAGTACTTGTTGATGTAATGTGGTTCGGTACTACATTTACCCTGTGTAATTCATTCATTTTCACTTGCCGGGTGGGTCCCAGTCGGGGGTCCATGGCACTGTAATATCCGCCTAGTTTGGGGTGTTACACTTATAGTGAAGAACTTTATATCATTAATGCTGCACCAGCTCCCTTAAATACTTATAAATCACTTAATTCTTTGACTAATCCTAATAAAAGAAAAGAGCCTTCGAGCATAAATCCAACATATTTGTGGCATTTACGATTGGGTCATATTAACCTTAGAAAGATTCAAAGATTGGTGAGCGATGGCCCATTGGATTCGCTCCAAATTGAGTCATTTCCAACCTGCGAATCCTGTCTAGAAGGTAAAATGACTAAAAGGGCTTTTCAAAGCAAAGGAAATCGTGCACAAAATGTGTTGGAATTGGTTCATACCGATGTATGTGGTCCAATGAACATCCAGACTAAGGGTGGTTTTGGAATACTTCATCACATTTATCGATGATTATTCGAGATATGGATACATCTATTTGATGCGACGTAAGTCTGAATATTTTGATAAGTTCAAAGAATTCAAGGTTGAAACGGAGAAGCGTCATGGGCAGAATATCAAGTCACTACGATCTGATCGTGGTGGCGAATACCTTAGTGGAGAGTTTTTGGATTTCTTGGCACATGAAGGGATTACTTCCCAGCTCACAGCGCCTGGTACACCACAACTAAATGGTGTTGCTGAACAAAGGAATCGTACTTTATTAGAGATGGTTAGGTCAATGATGAGTTATTCTGATTTGCTTATTTCATTTTGGGGATACGCCTTGGAAACAGCGGCGTACATTCTAAACTTGGTGCCTTCGAAATCAATTCCAAAAACACCCACAGAACTGTGGAATGGGCACAAGCCCAGTCTAGGACATGTTCAGATTTGGGGTTCACCAGCACACGTGCTGAATAAAGAAGCTGATAAGTTGGCATCTCGTACAGAAGTATGAGTGTTTGTAGGATATCCGAAGGGAACGAAGGGTGGCTTATTCTACAGTCCTAAAGACCAAAAGGTCATTGTCAGCACCAATGCCCGGTTCTTAGAGGAGGACTATGTGATAAGCCACAAGCCTAGGAGTGAGGTCATTCTAGAAGAACTTAGGGGCGAGATTTCAACAATACCAATTGTGAAAACACCTAGTGTACCACGTATCGACACTATTGTGGATACGCAAACTAAGGACACGCCTCGTTGTAGTGGGAGGGTTGTTCGTTAACCTGAATGTTTCATTGGTGTGGGAGCATCTTCAGACCACTCCCCGGACCAGGATGAAATGGATCCATGTACGTACAAATAGGCAGTTCAAGACAAGGATGCTGAATCCTGGAAAACAGCAATGGAATCCGCAATGGGATCTAGGGATTCTAATCAAGTGTGGGAGCTAGTAGAGCTACCCAATGGGGTAAAACCCATTAGAACTAAGTGGGTCTACAAGCGTAAGAGAGGATCGAAATGGAAGGTTGAAACCTTCAAAGCAAGGCTTGTTGCGAAAAGGTTAGACTCAGCCGCAGGGCATCAACTACGATGAGACCTTCTCGCCAGTAGCCATGCTTAAATCGATCTGGATTCTCTTAGCTATTGCTGCGCATTTGGATATAGAGATTTGGTAGATGGATGTAAAGACTGCGTTCTTGAACGGGAGTGTTGATAAGGAAATCTACATGCGCCAACCTGAAGGATTCATTGGTGAAGGAGAGGAGCACTTAGTGTGCAAACTCAAGAGAGCTATTTATGGTCTCAAGCAAGCATCAAGGTCTTAGAACAAGCGATTTGATGAGGTCATTCAATCGTATGATTTTGAACAGTGTCCTAGTGATCTTTGTGTATACAAAAAGTGCGATGGACATGTGCTGGTGTTTCTTGTACTGTACGTAGATGATATACTTCTAATTGGAAACAATGTAAAGGTATTATCAGACGTAAGGGTATGGCTTTTTGAGCAGTTCGATATGAAAGATTTGGGAGAAGCTGGGCACATCCTTGGTATCAAGATCTTTCGAGATTGCAAGAAAAAGATGTTGTGCTTATCTGAGGCATCCTATATCGATATGGTGCTAAAGCGGTTCAGCATGAAAAATTCCAAGAAAGGTTTCTTACCTTACAGACATGGAATTCAGCTATCTAAGGCTATGTGTCCTAAGACATAGAAGGATATAGATGACATGAAGCTGGTCCCTTATGCTTCGGCAGTGGGAAGCCTCATATATGTTATGCTTTGCACTAGGCCTGATATCTGTCATGCTGTAGGCATGGTGGCGAGATATCAGTCGAACCCAGGATCGGGACATTGGATTGCTGTCAAGCATATACTCAAGTACCTGAGAAGGACTAGGGAGCATATGCTTGTATATCAATCAGATACACTTTGTCCTTTGGGTTACACTGACTCGGATTTCAGTGCGGACAAAGAAAAGTCGAAATCAACTTACGGATATGTTTTCACTTTGGGAGGTGGAGCCATCAGTTCGAGGAGTGTGAAGCAGAAATGCATAGCGGACTCTACCATGGAAGCCGAGTATGCAGCAGCCTCAGAGGCAGCTAAAGAGGTGGTATGGCTCAAGTACGTCCTAAAGGATTTGGGTGTGATTCCTGATTTACCCAGGAGTATTACACTTTTTTGTGATAATACCGGTGCTGTTGCAAATTCGAAGGAACCACTGGCCCACAAAGCAAGCAAACATATCAAGCGCAAATATCATATCATACGAGAATTTGTGAAGAGAGGGAAGATTATTGTCTCCAAGATAGCATCTGAAGACAACCTAGCTGATCCTTTCACGAAAGTGTTGCCCACGAAGTCATTTGAAGGGCATGTGGAAGGAATGGGGTTGAGATGTATGGTAGCATTGCTTTGAGTATAAGTGGGAGATAGATAGACATAGTCTAGATAGTATACTTCAAATCATGCTTTGAGTATAAGTGGGATATTGTTAGGGTTGTATACGTCAAAGCATACTTTATGCTTGTATTACCTAATTTCCCGGTCATTATCTATGAGAATATTTAATTCATTTATCACATGTTTTTGCATATTTATTCACGCTATGGTTATGCAAATGTAGTCTAAATTACTTTATATTGTAGATAATGCGGTGTGTCGTTTCACACAGGAGATCACATTATCGGTTCCTTATATAGTAATATTTAGTTCACAACCTATATAACATTAGACAATTATGTGAGAGGTTGTAGTATATGCTTGAGATTGGTTGGTCTTGACCATTAGCATATATTAGCTTATTCGTTATTTGTTGAACATGATCAAGGTGAGATAGATTCTTCTGTACTGACTATAAGAAGAACGTACATCTCGGATAATTATTATCTCTTAATTCTAGTGATTACTATTTAATTATATATATTTAATATTTATTGCTTTGATTTATCATGGGTGAGAGCCACAATGATTGACTCAATATGCTCGATATTTTAGGCAATATTATTATTTATATGATAATTAATATTATAGCTAGAAATCGTGTCCCGATCAGTCGGGTTGATCATGTCCCTTGAGGCACTTCAAAGGATTATTATATTAAACCCTGCAGGTGGAATTAATTTTCTGATATAATAATAAAGGTCGAGTGGTATACTAATGTATAATATATTAATTAATTAAAGCTGTCAGTAGCTTAAATTAATTAATGGACATAGAGTATCTTAAACACGGGAAATAATTAATTCAAAAAGGAGCCCAATTTCATAATTTGGGATCTTGGTAGGAAGGGCAATATTATCTTATTAGTGGACTAAGTTGATATTAATAGAGTCTTAATATTAGGAAGAGTCCTAATATGGGAAGAAGATATCTATTAAGAGTCCTTACCATATCCTCCTTAAGGTCCCTAGAGTAGCCCAAAACACCTATAAATACAACTACAAGGGTGGCCGATTTTCACACTAATTATTGCTCAAAATTTTCGGTTTTTCTCTACTTGTATTTAATTGTGGATCTTGACTTGTGTCTTGGATTTCATAATTTAGTTAAAACAATATTTTTCTAAAATACATAAATATTCAAGAAAAATAGAGAGAAAAATTTGTGAGGTAAATTTTGAAGAAAAGTGTTTCGGCCGATTCCCCTTGCAGTCGAAGTTTAGTCCGGTAGATAGTTGCCCACACGACATCCGGACGTAGGCGGAATATACTCTAGAAGATCTTGAGGTAGAAATACAAGAAGATCGGAGAGGAACACGAAGAGGACATAAATCGATAAAAAAGGGATTTTCTGCCACTTCGCGTCAAAGGTAAAAAATTACCGACTCCCATGCGTAAATATGTTTATTTAATTGTTTATTAATCTATTTAGTTAATTAGTTGATAAGCCTAAATAGATCCGGTTTTTCTGTTGGTTAGTTTATAAAACCTTTTATTAAATTATTTCCACCAACTTGCTTCCGCTGTGTTTTATATTCCAACAGTAACGACAAACTAGTTTAGAAAATGATTTTCCAAAATAAACCAAAGTTTGTAACATACTAACAACCCAATTTAAAACATACTCGCAGTGGATGTAACACATAACTAAAAATACTATTGCAGCGGAAAATAACAACTTATCAAAGTACTCAATTTACAAACACACGCCATAGCCAGTATCCTCACTACCAAAAAAAGTACTTTAGCCGACCACCCGAAAAAAACTAGCCGATGACTTTAAAGTGTCGTCGGCTAAACGGTGCACTTTAGCCGACGACTCATGTTGCCGTCGGCTAAAGAGTTTTAGCCGAAGACTTGATCTAGGTCGTCGGCTAAAGTACAAAATAGTCATCGGCTATAGTAAAGAGGTTTACCCGACGACCTAGATAATGTTTAGCCGACGAAAAAAAAAAACGTTTTAGCCGACGACTTGATCTCGGTCGTCGGCTAAACCTTTTCCAAAAAAAGGTTTTAGCCGACGACCCAGATCAAGACGTCGGCTAAAACCACTTCCCAAAAAAAAATCACATTTTATCCGACGGCCTAGATCTAGGCCGTCGGCTAAAGCCTTTCGAAATAAAAATGGGGTTTAGCCGACGACCTAGATCAAGTCGTCGGCTAAACCTCCAAGTGAAAATTATATATAGTACACGGAACACCAACCCAATCATGCCCCTCTCCCCGCTAAAGAGCACATTTCTATTCCCGATCCTGTCAGTTATTCCCGAAAAAAGCTTGTGAGTTGCTACTTTATGTTGTGCTAGCTGGAGCGACGACCGGTTATTATAATCACCATTTCGATTAAGGTACATATTTTATTGTATTTTTTATTGTGATTTCAAAACTTTGTATTATTCATGTTGTACATTCGAAAGCTTTTATGTATAACGATTAATTTTTATGATGATAATCATTATGATTAATTGTTTGTTGTGATTTCATTTATAATTTGAACAATATTAGTTAGTTGGATTAATATTGGAAAATTTATACATTTTCAGGATGGACAAGAGTTGGATTGGGTTACGAAAATGGGATCCAAGTGTAATGGATGGGATGAAGCAGTTTATGAGATTTTTAAAAGAGCACGACAGTGGTAATACGTTGCACTACTGTCCGTGTAATAAATGTAGATGTCACAGTGATATGTTTCGTTTTCCATTTGATGAGGTATGGGAACACCTAAAGATGAATGGTTTTTGGAGTAAATATACATGTTGGATATACCACGGTGAGGCACCGAATTCTATTATTCCGTATGATCACGGACAATTTAGTGGTAACGAGGGGTTCACTGATCCGAAGAGGAGGTTGATTGATGATGTGTTTGGTTTTTCCGAGACGTTTGTACCAACTGAGCCTAATCCCACGATCCCGTAGACCGTTGCCTTGCAATACTACTGGGCTTGACAGGTACAACAAGCTAATTCAACTCCAACAGATCCCTCTATACCCAGGGTGTAAGATGACTGTTCTTGATTGTGTCATGGAAATGATGAGATTAAAGGTGGAAAACAGATCATCCATCAAGTCTGTAGATGATTACTTGGAGCTTACGAGTAATATGCTTCCACAGGGTCATCATCTTCCTAATACATATACAAAAATGAGACGAATTTTGAAAGATCTTGGTCTTTCCTACATTAAGATCCACGTCTGTTGTATGATTGTGTTCTATTCTGGGGGCATCCGAATGAAGACCTCACGAGATGTCCTGTATGTGATACAGAGAGATACAGGATCACTCCTTCTAGAAAAGAGAAACCGGTGAAGGTACTTTGGTATTTTCCACTGAAGGACAGGTTGGAACGGCTTTTTATTTCTCCTCACACGGCAAAAGCAACGAGATGGCATGCCGAGCCGTGCACTAATGATAGGGATACTATGATACACCCTTCGGATGGTGAGGCGTGGAAGCATATAGATAGGGAGTATCCGAATTTTTCTACAGATATCAGAAATGTGAGGCTCGGTGTTGCATCTGATGGTTTCAACCCTTTTGGTAACATGAGTCTTTCATATACCATATGGCCTGTTGTAGTGATTCCTTACAACCTTCCTCCGTGGATGTGTATGCGGAAGGAGTATAATATGTTGACCTTGTTAGTCCCAGCGCCGGGATATCCGGGAAAGTGTATCGATGTGTATATGAGACCTTTGATAGAGGAGCTGAAATTGTTGTGGGAGCAAGTTCATCCCACGTACGACAGTTATTCGTCCGAGATGTTCTACTTGCACGCCATGTGTGTCGGCACTATTAGTGATTTTTATGCATATGGAATGCTGTCTGGATCTGTTATTAGCGGATATAGAGGTTGTCCAGTGTGTTTGAATGCAGATTGTGCTAGGTACCACTGTAGGAAAGTTATCCGAATGCGTCATCGGATATGGCTTGAGAGGGAACATGAGTGGCGTATGGATGCTGCAGCATTTGATGGCACTGTAGAAATGGGCGAGCCACCACGACAGTGGACAGGTGATGAAATACTATCGATTCTTAATGAGTACGATTTTGGTCAGCTTAGCAACCATCCTGATGTGATTGCAGCAACCCCTGAAAGGCCCGACAGGTATAAGTATTGGTCGCACAAAAGTATATTCTGGGAATTACCTTACTGGTCCAAGTTACTGATAAGGAACTTCTTGGATGTCATGCACATTGAAAAGAATGTTTGCGAAAGTGTGGTTGGGACAACCTTAGGTTGGGATGGAAAGACCAAAGACGAGCCAAAAGCACGCAAAGGTTTGGAAGAAATGAGCATAAGAAAACATTTATGGTTGAAAACTGTCAAGGGAAAACAAAGCCCACGACGGAGTCAGCCATAATACTCAACAATGATAACGATCACATCACGTCAATAATTACATACTGATGAAATTACTAAGTAAGAATACCACTAATGTAATCTTACCGTCATAACTTTACCAATTCGTGATAATTCTCATCAAAATAACCCTTATCATATTGCACATCTCGTAATCTCTATTAACCAATAAACTCAAACATAACATCTATACTCAACCTCAAACGATACCCAAGATTCTCAAAACATCATCATAACTCGCAATACGAAAATATACCAACTCTGACCAATTCGATCCAACAGATAACATCATCAAATCTCAACATGATAATTTATTGTCCATCAAAATACAAATACCAAAGGAAATACGGAACATACCTCAAGATACGAAATGCCAAGACAATCATGTCAGTCTAATCCGAGATCAGATCAAAACATCATATGGACATGGTCCTAACACAAGACCTACAAATGTATACTCATATGACAACAGCAAACTGCTCACAGCAATAACAACAACGTACACTCAATGGAAATCCGATGATCCAGCGCACACAACATAGATCCCAAGATGATCCTGTTAGATCAACATGAGGTGGATAACCAATAATATACATATGCACAACAACAACACATGGGTAATCCGATGATCCAGTGCACACAACATAGATACCAAGATGATCCCGTCAGATCAACACGAGGTGGAAAACCCATCCAATGATCAAACGCACACAGCATAGACACCTAAGATGATCCCATCGGACCAACACGAGATGGAGATACGACAAAAATGCACAAATGGATGTTAACAACAATACACGAATCACGACAACATCAATACACAAATATATCACAACATGATCGACACAAATAACAAAAATGATATTTCACTTGCCCCGAGTCCTTTGAGAGCCATCTGGATGTCAAGAACCATCACAAACGATTATCCTCAATATTCGAAGGTCCAAAAGTATTATAGACTATGGATAACTCATATCCTCGTCTTTACCATAATGTATCCTCGATACCCAATTATACTAATAACAAATGTAAATCATATACATTATGAGTTAACTCCCAAAATCCGAAAACAACATACAATCCCAAATCTCCGGAGTTCACAATTATAATCATTGCTATATGAATTATAAACAAATGAAACTGAAACCATTCATTAAATATTATAAACTGAGCAAGTAATAACTTGCCTTGATACCGATACGATGATAGTGAAGCCGCTACCAATTCCTTGCCTTCGTCTACAAGCTCCTCGACCATAGTAATTCACGAACATCCTCGAACTCGACCGCAACATATTATTCTAATCAACGATCAATCCTCACAACCTAATGCAATAATCAATAAACAACAATACGATAATAATCAACAACTGACATAACCAATCCACAAACCCAATGATTCAACAATACCTCGATCATATAGAAAACCAAATAATCTAACTCAACAATTACGAACTCATGTCCACAATAAAGACCGCAACTCGTTACTCATAATTAACAATCAATATAACCAATCAACAAACCCAACGATTCCACAATATCCCAAGTAAACACAAATCCGAACAACCTAAATCAACCAATCATGAATCCATAACCATAATACGATTCCACAATCCAATAATCATATCAATAATTAATTCAACTAAGTGTGATAACATGCTCGACTCCAAATTCAACTTAAAATACGAATTAACAAGGTTCCTTCTAGTTCATATTAGTAAATTCATAGAAACCCCAATTACCGTTTATTATCTCGAATAATCATATACCAAAATTAACCGTAATCTTTCCAAATTCCATCGCTTATTCATAAAATCATGACATATATAACTCAAGAGTTCTTCAAAAACATGAATTAATCCGTAATCATGTTCATAGCCAACAAAACGGCATAATCCGATGTGTTCTAACATCTAAACAATCACCTAATTCATAACTCAAGACACATTTCATCATGTTCTTCAACATACAATTCACATAACCTCAAGAATCACAACACCACCACCATGACCATCATCGTACGAAGGAAATACCAACAACAACATCAAAATCCGAAATTAAAGAGAGGAGTTATCCAACATACCTCTTGAAGAAGAACCACAACAATCAAACACTTCAAGAAACATCAAGGATTCCAAACCTCAAGCTTTTAATAGAACCATCAAGGTCTCAACAAAGGTGGAAGGGTCTGGAATAGGCTTAAAAGTGAAGAGGGATGAAGTTTGGTATGAAGATATCTATTTCTTCTCATGAAGAAATGAGAGACGGATCCTTATTTTATAACCTGCACAGACCATTACGTACGTTAACACCCAACACTAACGTACGTAAGACCTATTAACGTACGCTACAAGTCCTACATAGCATACGTAATACGAATCCAGAGCTCACTGCCTCATTTCATACCTTGGGTTACATACGTAACACCTGTGCCATAGCGTACGTAACATAGAGTTGCCTTGCTACAGTGATATACCCATTAAACTTAAGTAATGAGCAACTTGTTGCATACGTTAACCTCTTCGTTGACTTGCCTTTTTGTAGGCCAGCCAAAAGTTGCTGACCAAGGGACCTACTTGTCGGTCATAACTTGATCCTATCAGATTCTTTTCATAACATACGTTATGTACTCTATGTAATATACGTTACGTATGTAATACTCGGATTTTCAATATAAATTTTTTCGCATTACTTTATATTAGATATACTGCATAGCTTGGTGTTTATACAATATGGATAAAATAAATTGAGAACCGAGATAGTAATACTTGTGTAATTGACGTGTTTGATTGGCAGTTATATTGCGGATATGGTGTATCACGTTGAACTGATTTGGACATGATGTGTATCGCATGAGAATATTTTTGGGATGAGTATATGTATTTAGTATGTGAGTATACGTATCCAGTATGTCGAGACGGACAGGAACAGTTGGATTTTGGCCAAGTATAGAAGGCCATTACGTACGCTAAAGTTAAGGGCTTACGTATGTTAAGTTCTATATTTTACGTACATTGTGCATAACGCATTACGTACGTAACAGAGGGAATCGGACAGGACCGAGATGTCGTTGGCAAGTGGGGCCCTGTGTCGGTATCTTTCGGCGGAGAACGTGCAAAGGCAAGTCAACTATGTATTATATATGCTATGCTGGACTCATTATGTACGTAATACGAGTATGTTACTGTAGCAAGTCAATGTACGTATTACATACGCTACGTAGTAAGGATTACGTACGTAAGGCTTCGAACGAAATGGGTCAGTGACCTTTGGACTGTCATTACGTACACTACCAAGGTTAGATAGCTTATGTAAGAGGGTGTTACGTACGTTCACTTTGGCATGTCACGTACGTAATGAGTTGGATGTTTATAAAAGTGAAATGCCCGTCATTTTAGTTTGTTCATAACTCCCCTTCATTTTTTTTGCCTTCAACACTGAGAGAGGGAGCTTCAGTTCTTCGAAGTCGATTATGAGCTTGGAAACATGGGATTGGAGCTTGAGATATGGAGATATTGTTGATTATTGAAGTGTTTGCTTGTGTATTTCATCTTCTAGGAGGTATGTTGGATAATCCTCTCCTTGAATTCGGATTTTAATGTTATTGTTGATGATGATTCGTATGAAGATGGCTATGATCTTGTTGTTACGATTCTCGAGGCTATATGAACTATATGTTGAAGGATGCGATGGTTTATGTCTTGACTATGATGGTTATAGTATTATAGTTGTACTTGTTGATGATATATGAGGTGTATATTGAAGAAGATGATGATTATGATGAGTATATGTTTCAAGTGTTTATGTTTTAGATATGAACATGGAATGTTGATATTTAGAACAAGTGATGATGATTATGGATGTTAAGGGACAAGTTATGTAAATGGTACGGTGATTTGATCTTTCATATGATCTTGATGATATACGAATCGTGATTATGAATTTGACAATAATATTATCTTTCTTTGAGGATATGTGTTCATATGAGTTGAAGGATCCTAAGTGTAGTTGGCATGATATTAATATATATGAACAAGGGATAATCATATGATGTTGAATTTAAGTTTGAATTCGGAATTGAATATGTTGATTAAACGTGCTTCGTGCCCGAATCAACTATTATTGAGATCACCGGATTATGAGATTGAATTGAAGGTATGAATTCAAATTTGATTGGCATAAGAACATTTGATCCGTATATAATTGGAATACTATCGAGTCGTATCAGGTGGACGGATAATTATAAAGTTTACGGTTAATTTTGGAATATGATTATTCATGATAATAACCGGTATTTATTTCTATAAATTTACGAATATGAACAAGAAGGAGTCTTGTTGATTCATATTTGGAATTGAAGTTGGAATCAAGTATGTTATGAAATCCTTAATATCGATATGAATTGATCATTGATATGATGAACGTGTTTAAGAGGTGTTGGTGTTTTGGATATGAATATGGAATATTCATATCTAGAACTAAGTTATGTGTTTTGGTACAATATCCGTATAGGAATACGAATATGATTCTGAAGTTGATAAGATTATTATTCATCTTTGAATTTGGAAATTCATACGTTTTGAACAAATGTTCAAATTGAATGATTGAGTTATTTATAACCCTTGGAATATGATTATCTATAATGTTGAACTAATTGGATGGATCAGATTGATGATGATAATCGGTAATTGTTTTTTATTGTGAATTTACAAGGAGCAAACTTGTATTCATATTTAAAGATAGAATTTGGAATTGGTAACATTTAGACCCTTGTTATTGATTTGATTTGATTGTTGATATGATTATCGGATTGTGAATCGTGTTGTGGTTTTGAATTCGTGATTGATTGGTTTGGGTTGTATGGTTTTGTATTTAATCAGATATTATGGAACCGTTGTGTTATTGATTCGTTATATTGATTATCGAGTTGCGGCTTGTATTGTGGATATGAGTTCATAATTGTTGGGTTGTATTATTTGGTTTTGTGTATTTGATCGAGGTATTGTTGAGCCGTTGAGTTCGATTAGTTGGCTATGTCAGTTATTGATTGTTATCTGATTGTTGTAGATTGATTACTTCAATAGGTTGAGATATTTGATCGTGGATTATCATCATTGTGTTGCGGTTGAGGCCGAAGAGTTCGTGGATTGCTTTTGGTCGGGGCTGAGGAGCTCGTAGACGAAGGCAATGGAATTGGTAAGAGCTTTGTCTTATCGGTACCGAGGCAAGTTTATACTTGTTTAGTTTATAATTTTTAATGAATGGTTTCGCTTTCATTTCATTTATAATTCATATCGCAATGATATTATGAATGTAAGTTGTCGGGATGATGGTTTGTTCGTGGAAAGGGTATTATCTCCATCTTGAGGTAATTTAAGAATTTGTTCAGTCATAAGGATAATTATTATGTTGAAATGTTGTATATGTTGTAAGTTGAGGTTTCGTATAATGAGATTCATATTGGTTATTCGTTGAGGGATGTTGATTCCAGGACTGACGTATTGAGATCGTGAATTGTGTTGATCATTCATTTGGGGATGATGACCCGATGATTGTTGTTTTGGATATTGATTAGTCATGTCGACTTTTCATTGTCAGTCTGTTGATGTTCACTTCGGTGAGTCTTTTGATCCTCATTGGATATGTGATTCTTTGAGTTTCGTTGTCATCTTGCATCGTAACATACCTGGAGTCATATCTGCATTCCGATTGGTTATTGTGTAGAATTTTTAGCTGGGCACACTATGGTTATGTGTATTGGTTATTGTGTAGGATTTTTAGCTGGGCACACTATGGTTATGGACGAAATGGAGAATAATGGACAACTGCACATATATATACTGACTAATATTAGCGTGCGCTAACTGTCTTTGTTAGCATGGGCTATCACAGTCCATAGGCTACTGCCTTACTGCATACAATGATTTACGTACGCAATGCCCATGCAATAGCGTACGTAACCTCCTCTATTTAGCGTACACTAGTGTCCGATCATAGCGTGTGTCACTCATAGTTTACTTGTTTGTGTGTATGCTCCGAAGACGGGTCCACACGCGACAGCTCTGACTAGGATAAGATTTCCTTTGGAACGATCTGATGTTAGCGTGTGCTAACAATATGCATTAGCGTGCGCTCATACCTTACTTCCTAAAATAACATTGCATTTGCTCAATCTGGCGTTGTAGAGTTTCAAACTTGTTGTCATTCTTCTCATTTTATTCTTCCAGTTGCTTAGAGAGGGAGAAAATTTTGTCTTTCGCATTCTCAAGTGCAGTTTAAGTTTCCTCAAGTTTTGATTGTGTTGCATCAAGTGTTGCTTGAGTTTCATTTAATTTCTCACTCAAACCAGGCTCTTCATTTGCAGCAGATAAAATTTAGAGCGTCGAGCTATCTTTACCCCATACCCCATACCTCATACCTTTCTGATATCCTGATCGAAATCCAAGAACCTCCTCCGGAATTTGGTCATCTGACTTAGGTTCAGCACCCTCCAATAGTGACGCTTATTTCAACGGGACCATTTTATTCTACAATATAGTTATAAATCAATAATATATTTATTTTGAGATGAAATACGTAACTAAAAATATAGAATCCTAATGGAATAGAAACATACATAATCTGATTGGTCCTTGGGATCTGAAAATTCACCAGCTTTATTGACATGAGTGATTCTAAATAGCTCAATATTGCATTGTTGATTTTCAGGCTATTCATGATCCACTGACATAAAAAAAATTAGCATTTAACTACTCATTTCTGGATCAAAACTTCTTGTAGAACTAAAATAGAGGTTAATTAATAGAGTACAAACCATGTTCTCATAATGAGCTTGGTAGCTGATCCTTCCAGAAGTGTGTATGGATGTCATATTTTCTCTATTTTTTTTATTTTGGTTTGATCAAATCTGCCAAAAGTAATTTATCAATGAGTCTCAGAGTATCAACTACAAAAAAATGTAGTTGAATATAATCTTGATCATCAGGGAAAGATACAAGTACCTTAAACTTTTCACTCTGAAGCCAACCGCAGACAGACAACCATTTCTCAAGTGTCACTTCCGGTCGTGGACTCTTTTTCCTGGGATCAATTTTTCTAATTTTAAGATCATCATAGTATTCTTTAAAGGCATTTCTCCATTGTCTATAACTATTTTTGAGCCTGAAGTCGATAATGTGTTTGATACGTTCACTTCCTCATTCTTCAATATCAAACCATGTCTACAAAATATATTGAAATAAATAATATGTGAGCGAAGTGAAAATTTTTATTTTCATAAATTAGAACATATCAAAATATTAAATCAAAATGCAAAAGGAAGGAATACCAATAGCCTTGTACGACACACTTCTTTATTGGTTTCTGGAACCTCTTTCCACTGAGATACCTCCTCAAGTTCAGCAGAAGTTCTGATGGTATATTCAATTGCATCAGAAAACCAAATTGAAAACTTATTCGGTTGAGTCTTTCCGACGCCGAATGTAAGTTTTATCTTACCAAACTATTAAAAAATAAATTACAAACACATATCAAAATTTCCAACATAAAAAATGTTTAGAAAACATCTTATTTTTAAAAGGCTAAGTTATAATTACCCGCTCGACATGTTTCTCCAATTTTAGACATCTGCCAACACCACGCCCTATTTTTTCAACAGTCGATTCTAAAAAGAGCATACAAACACATCATAAGATCATAGATGGTAATGTAGATGATACAAGATACAGTTAAACCATTACCATCAGCTTGCTCATCCTGATCCTCTTCAAAATCAGATCTTGATCCACTATTATTATTTATATCATTGTTGGTCTCATGTTCATGCCTATCTCGATTTACCACTGAAGAAGAAGATTCAGATGAAAGTCGTATAGAGGAAGAGTGTGAAACTGGTTGCTCAATCCCTTGTCTAGATGCATTTGTGGTTGTTTCTTGTGGTGACGGGAAGAGTCTTCTCCTTGAGTTTCCGTGTTTGTCGGACTCTGCAGTTCTACGGAGTTTCTTGAATTATGGTCCTACCATCTACAAAAAAATTGAAGATGATTAGAACGGATGTTATACGGGACAACAAGTTATCATGGATAATAAATTATTGTTTAAAGAGACAATTGTTATTTAAAGAAAGCTAGTTGTTGCAAAGAAAATTGTTCCAGATAATTGCAAAATATAACACTAGTAAAAATAGTCAGTGAAGAATGATAAAATGATGCTAAGTTATTTGAAGGCATATTTGTTTTTATTCATAAACTTCTTCTTCTTCTTCTTCTTCTTCTTCTTCATCATCATCATCTTCTTCTTCCTCTTCCACCTCTTCTTCTTCATCCACTTCCTCTTCCACCTTTTCTTCTTGTTCTTATTCTTCTTCATCTTGTTCTTTTTTTCTTCTTCTTCTTCTTCTTCTTCCTCCTCAAAACCATGCTTTTTTAAATTTCCAGATTTATGAGACCTTATTTTGCTCTTTTTTGGCTCACTTGTGATATCAACCATTAGGTTCTACATAATCTCTAGACAATTGAATTCATTGATCTATGGGATCATGAATGTCATTAAATCCACTAGACTCATACTGTTGTAGCACATGTGCAGTATTGTCGTCTTTATCAATTTCACATTCACTTGCATTTTTTGCTTTTTCAACCTCAGGCAGATTCCACAAGTGCCTGTGCTGCAATCTCTGTGCAATCTGCCAATGCTTACCTAGTTTTGTATCATTGATATAGAAACCGGCTGCACTTGGACTCGTAATACAAATGGTTCGTCCTTATACCATCTTGACCTTATGTCGATGCTTTTAAAGTGTTTATCAACACTTTTTGTTCTTTTGTTACCCATAGCAAACCATTCACATTCGAATAGACCACTTTGTATCTATTCATATATGTTAGCTCAACTACTCTTCTTAAAAAACCATAAAACTGGGCAGTCCCATCTTTGTGGTTCTCTTAAACTACTAAACCACTATTTGTGTTTTGCGTAAATCATCATGCGCTCTTGTGTGAAACCAAACCCCATTCACGATGCAACCATTATAAATACGGGTATTATGTCTAAGAGGACCATTTGCAAGAGCCCACAAGTCCATAATAGCTTTTTCGGAATTTTCTAGTTACAATCGGTTCACCTATTTCACGAAAAAAAATGCAAGTTATATGTAGCTCAAAACAGGGAGACATTAGGATGTGTAATTATTTGTAACTTTTGCTTACATGTTCTCTGAACCAATTGGGAAATTTATTTCTTTGCCTAGGGTCAGATTGATCATCACCTACTTGATCCATGGGGATACCTCGCAATTCAACATAGTGGATCCTATAAAAAGTAAATATTAGGAGTAAATTAAGAAAATAAAAGAAGATGCAGTAAACAAAAACACACAATAATATACTTACTTCAAATATTCCTGAACTTCTTCACAATTATTTAAGATAAACCAATGTCCCTTCTTTAACTCCTCTTCAGATATCAAACACCTCGATTTAATTTGGCCAAATGGGCGAGTTCTCGTTGAGAATATAGATACTCCTTCATTTTCTTTGTCGAGATCAACATCATAATTGCGTGCTCGGCGATTATGCATCATTTCCATGTCTGTAAGATGTAATACCCGCAATTTCGATTTTCGGTAATTTTATTATTTGGTGGAAGCCCATTTTGACGACTCTCTTCTGATCGTTTCGTCATTCCGAGAGTATTTAATTCTGCACTTTTTGTCAGCCGAGTTCGTTTCGGTATCGTTTTGTTGTGTTTCTTGTTCTTAAACGACTTTTCCGCACCTGAGTCGATTCTTGTGAATCTCGTCCGAAACTGTTGTTTCGAGTTTCTCGTAAGTTCAATTAATGTTATTATTCATGTTGCGAACTTTGGTTTAGTCTTTCGATCGTATATCATGTATTTCGGACGGTTTGGGCCATTTTCGTAATTTCCCAAAGTTTGGGGTAACTACTTTCGTATATCATGTGTTCTCTTAGTGGTTAGATTCGTCTTTGCGAGTACTTCGTAACTGTATTTTCGGTTTTTATTCAAGTCCTAGTTTCGAGGTTGTTCGGGCCGTCGGATCGACCGAGTGCTGACTGGCAAGAACTGGCCGAGTAACGGCCGTAAAGGCCCGGCAGTTACGGCCGTAAGGCCGGTTACGTATGTATGCCTTGGCCGGTTACGTACGTAACACTGCCGGCAGTTCTGGGCAGTAGGCTCGGCCATGGCCGGTTACGACCGTAAGCCCTTGGCCGGTTACGTACGTAACGCTGCCGGCAAGTAGCCTATTTAAGGCCCTGCAAACGGATTTTTCACCATTTTTCTAATTCATTTCCTTCCCTTTCACGGCTGTAGGTGTGTTTATCGTGGTGGGATGTTGTTGGACAATCAATCCATGAAGTCTTGGAGTTCATATCATCAATTATCCATCATATAACATCCTTTAATCGTGCGAATCAGGTCAGATTTTCTAGAAATCTAGTTTTGGGGAATCTGGGTATTTGGGTTGATTTCGTCCGTTTAATACGATTTAACTTAGTATTGTGATGGATTGATGATTATTTAGATGTATTATGTCATTTCCCTTGTTATTCCATGGTCGGATCGTATAGATTCATTGTTTTGGTCGAGTTCTTGATCGACGCCTTGAAGGTGTCCGATAGAATGTCATAGAGGGGTTTTCGGACGTTCTACGATTACTCTTCCTCGTATGATTGTTTATTTATTGATTATATGATGTTAGGGTCGCGTTTCTTATGAAGAAACCGTGTTGAACCCTTCCGTTCGTCGCCGCCTTCCTTTTCGATGGCATCGGGCATTTCGAAGCTTCCCGGTTGAACCGCGTTCGTTGGAATACTTGCGTGCCAATTTCGAGGAAAGTACATTGTCCATACAATTCTTGTTTTGTGAATATGATAATTGGTGATCGTCTCTATGTATTTGTTTGATCGTTTGATTTGAACTTTCAAAAGATTCGGTTTAGCCTCGTTAATAGCTCACTTTCAAAACGCATGTGTTTTGTGAATATTGTGCCCGTGAATGATTAAGTTGTAACACCCCAAACTAGGCGGATATTACAGTGCCGTAGATCCCCAACTGGGACCCACCAGGCAAATGAAAATGAATGAATTACACAAGATAAATGTAGTACCGAACTACATTACAACAATAATTACTCCGATGAGGAGTTTAATTACAACACACCAGGACAATACCGAATACTAGTGTATTTTATATGAAGATAAAATACACAACACTGAATGAAACGGAGTATTCAAATGAAAGTCTGCAGCGGAAAATAAAGGACAATAACATGAATAACTGAAAGATCGGGGCCCCCTACTAGTATCACTAGGACTCCTCGACATCAACATGCTATTCCCGTGCGTTTGCCTTGCCATGACCTGAAAAACAAAATCCCCAAACGGGGTCAGTTACAAAGAACAACAATCCTCAAGAGTTGAAATTACACAATCATGAATTAACCGAAGTTATGAAATATTCTTAATTATGAATTACGCTGAAGAGGAGTATCATAGTACACCCGTAATGTCCTGTGCAAGTGTACAAGACGAATGACCGGACACACCCGTCCTTGTACCTAATTAGTCTCATGGAGGTAAGCGTTACCGTGTGCACGGTCCGATGTATCGGTGAACCCAATACATGACCATCGTGTGCCCGACTAAAAATTCCACACAGCTACACCCGGCCACGCAATATCAACCCGGAAGGTCACATGAACGAGAATGACCATGATGAATATCAATGAATAATAATTAGACAAGGCCAAGATCACTCACCGATATGAAAGTAATAGTGACGTGATTGATAACCCAGTGAAATGATTTGGAACCGTCGTTCCTCGTGAATGAAATGATTATTCGACAATTACAAGTCTCAAAATGATTAATATTATGATGAATGAATTATGATTATGAGCAATCAACAACAAAAGGAATGAGTATCCTTTTAACCGAGTAAGAATTAACTTACTCAATACCGATGAAGAATGTCCTTCCACGAACAACGTCCTAAATGAAGTGTCGGTCGCACGAACAACCTTAATTCAATACAATTACCAACAATCCGATCAATACACGAATATAACGAATTCCAGACGTCGATACGACTAAACCAAGTCCATAGAGACATTAAATCAAACACGTTGTATCCAACTCCGATTGTTTACAAACAAACTTCGATATACCAATATCAAAATTCCCCAAGAAGTGTTTCAAACCAACAAAACATCTCCAATACGATCAATAATCCGTTATGAATATCCAAAATGTGATTATAACAACAATTAGTCGAAAATCCCCAATTCCAACTCGATTTTCAACGTGTTCTTGAATAATTCCTCAATAATCCAATGAATCCTTATACAAACTCATAATCATATACATATCCCTTCATATAACATGATTATAACGTCCAAAACATCATATCTCAACACAAAATCAAGTCCAAAGTGTTGAGAATTTACCTCTTGAAGATCCAACCAATTCGATCCGATGAAAACGCGTGAAAATGACTATCCAAGCTTCCCATGATTGAAGGTGATGAAAATACACACTCAAATGATAATTGATGAAGAAATCTCTCCCTCAAGTTATTCTCTCTCGGTTGCAGTGAAGAAGATGGAAAAATGAGTGAAATGCTCAAAAAACCAATTTATAGGGGTTGACTCGCCAACAGCTCGACCGTGCCCGCCCGACACGGTCGTGGCGCGCAGCCGGCCGGCAGGACTCGACCGTGTCCCGCTTGACACGGCCGAGGCGCGAAGGGGCCTACCGACAGCTGACCCGCCCGCGGCGCTCGACAATGACTCGACCGTGTCCCGAACACGGCCTCTGGCGCCGCTACAGGCTAATCCGGAAGAGCTCGACTGCCGTGCTGCACGACACGGTCGGGTCCTGAGGCAGACGCTCCGGCACTATCCGGACGAGTACGGCACGGGCCGTGTCGGACGACACGGCCGAGTTGTTCGGCAGTGATCGGACAAAATTGAGAAAATGAGCGGGTGAGCTAAAACGACCATAACTCTCTCGTCCGGACTCCGATTGACTCACCGTTTGAACCATTGGAAAGCTAACTCGATGCTCTATAATATTGCAAGATTTAGAATTTTGGAGTTACCAAAAATTAATGGTGATCTAACAAAGTCGAACTCATATGAATAAAGTTGAAACGATGAACAATAACGATACTCAACTCAAGTTTATACGAACGGTGAACACGGTGAATGAACATGATTGATGAATGATTATAATTGAGTGAAAATCCACTGAGTGACAATTACCGAATGAAATTCTTGAATGATAATGATGAATTACAATTCTTGAATTACAACCGGGTATTACATACACCCCCTTAAAAGAGTTTCGTCCTCGAAACTAAGGATAAATAACTCGGGACATGAACTATCCATCACGATCGCAAACAATAATGTCCAAATAGTTCTCGGGACCAAATCAATCGCACGCCCAAGTCCCCAAGTCTTGACGTCTCGGATCACAATGAACGATTTCCCAAAAATATCACGAAGTCTCGGTATGACACCAAAAGGAATGCATCAAACGATCTCAAAATCTCAAGATTCTCAAATACGATCATTATAAGATAGATCAACAATAAATGATCCACAACCATGACACATTAATACGGATTGAGTTATATAGTCATCTGAAAGACAAGGCTATATATCAAATGTACCCAACATCGATATCCTCCATACCATCGATCTCCTCGATCCCAACGATTCGACGAAGACCCAAACCCGAACTCACCGCTTAATATGACCCCGAAAGGTTACCAAAACGAGAGTGACTAAGATGAATGATAAATGATTAGATATCCGACAAGGATCAAGAATAACTTGCCGAGGTGAACTAATAACGAAATGAGTGATAACTCAAATGAAATTATTGGAACCATTGTTCCCGTGAGGTGAATGATTGGTTGATAAATATAAGTCTTAACGTGATTGATATATGATGAATGACCTATGCGAACAATTGAACGACGATGAAATGAATGATTATCCTATTAATGAGCAAGAATTAACTTGCTCAACACCGTGATGAATGTCCCGTTGTATCACCGTTTTTAAGAAAACAACAAATAACTCGTTGTCCGAGATGAAGATGCTCTCCCAAAGCATGAATACGACTAGAAACGATCTCTTGGACGTCGAGTCCGATGTCCTCGGAACTCCTTCCATACCGAGGCAGGAAAGTCACGTGATAATTACAGATCTCGTATGAAGATTGCACTATGATTACGAGATGAAATGATAACAATGAGCATACATGCTCTAACAAAATGGATGCATTAATAATGCAATAAAACGATCGTCGACATGACGCCGTAATATGAGAAGATCGCTGAAAATCAAGTGAGGTGACAAGCCTATCCGATGAAATTCTGAAATGATTACCTTGAACAAGTTCACAAGATTGAAAAATTTGATTCACAAGATCAACAATCGAACCGTGAGATGGATGGATGGTTAATAAATTAATCGAACAATGAGATTGACTCGTGATGAATGAATTAATTGAATAATGAGATTAACTGAGTGATGAATGAATTGATGAACAATGAGATTGATCGAGTGATGAATGAATTGACTGAACAATGAGATTGGCTGAGTGATGAATGAATTGACTGAACAATGAGATTGACTGAGTGATGAATGAATTGACTGAACAATTTTTAGAAAATCCTTCCACAAACCGCCGATAATAGCCGGCTAATCCGAGAAAGCTTCGGATTTGCTTAACATTCTTCGGAGGTGACCAATCTTGGATAGCCTTCGTCTTCTGAGGATCAACACGCACTCCATCTGATGAAATTACAGGTCCGAGAAAAGTCACTTCGGACATCCAGCACTCACCTTTGGAAAACTTCCCATAAAGTTGCTCTCGTCTTAACACGTCGGAAACCTGATGAAAATGAACCTCGTGTTCCTCCCGGTCACGAGAATAATCAAAATGTCATCGATGAAGACAACAACAAAACTGATCCAAAAGTCGATGAAAACCTGATTCATTAACTCCAT
Source organism: Orobanche coerulescens (assembly GCA_033398695.1). Classification (NCBI taxonomy): domain Eukaryota; kingdom Viridiplantae; phylum Streptophyta; class Magnoliopsida; order Lamiales; family Orobanchaceae; genus Orobanche; species Orobanche coerulescens. The sequence goes on from CM065807.1 coordinate 87,977,747, forward strand.
GAATACCGCAGGTGCAATGATCAACCCAACCGGCATAACCGCAAACTCATAGCGACCATAGCGTGTTCGAAAAGCCGTCCTCGTGATATCCGACTCTCGAATCCGCAACTGATGATATCCAGATCTTAAGTCGATCTTGGAAAATACTGAAGTTCCCTGAAGTTGATCCAAAAGATCGTCGATACGGGATAGAGGATACTAATCTTGATCCTCACCCTGTTCAACTCCTGATAATAATACACACACGAACGAACCATACCTCTCTTTGACAGATAACACTGGTGCTCCCCACGGGAACACACTCGGTCGGAGATAACCTTTCTCGAACTAATCCTCAAGTTGAATCTTCAACTCCTGCATTTGGTCGGGGCCATCCGATACGGTGTCTTCGATAATGGGGACGTACCGGCTCCAACTCACTCCTGAATTCCACTACTCTATGAGAAAGCAACCAGATAACTCGTCTGGAATACATCGTCAAACGATGACAATGATACCACGAATGATTGAACATTTCGATTGCCCGAGAATGGTCAATCGAAAAAAAATGATACAATGAATGATTGAATAGCTCGATTGCCTTAGAAAGGTCAATCGATGAAAATGATACAATGAATGATGAAATAGCTCGATTGCCTTAGAAAGGCCAATCGATGAAAATGATACAATGAATGATTAAATAGCTCGATTGCCTTAGAAAGGCCAATCGATGAAAATGATACAATGAATGATTGAATAACTCGATTGCCTTAGAAAGGCCAATCGATGAAAATGATACAATGAATGATGAAATAGCTCGATTGCCTTAGAAAGGCCAATCGATGAAAATGATACAATGAATGGTGAACAACTTGCTTGCGGAATTTCTCTCGCTTCCATCATAATAGTAATCCTTCGGGACAACGGGATTACCTCCTCAAGTACACATTCGACGACCAACGATTTAAAAATGATAGTGACCATGCGCTAACAATTACTGAGGATAGTATTAAGACGGTTAAACCAACTAATACCGAAATTACATCGTCCTAAGATAAATTCACCACGATTAGGTCCACCAACCAATCGCGGTTACTAAGCTTACTTAGGTATGATTCCGAAAATTCTTCCATCGTCAGGTAGACCGATGGTATGAGGTCCACAAGCAATAGGACTATCCCGAAATAAGTCTATTCAAGCATGATTCGAAGATGAAAGAATGCGGTGTACCAGCATCAAAAGGTACACACAAGTTGAAATAAAATTACGAGTATACCTGAAATCATTCGGACCACCGGATCGTCGATCCTCCTCATCATATGAATCTGGGACTTGCCGGTCCCCGAACCGGACACTCCCGTCTGATAAATACGAGCTCCAACTCTATTTGCTTCCATTATCTTAAACGACGATGACAAAGCAGTCTGATTCTAAAACGCTGGTTGCTTCGGGCACGAGATGCGCTGAGCCGACTTGGAGTCCTTTCGGAAAAAACGGGCCTTATGCCCAAAATTCCCACAATTATAGCACGTGATAGACGGTTTCAAACACTCAGTGCTGAAATGACCCGGCGTTCCACAATTGAAATAGGTGATGGCCGAACTGGCCGCTCGGGAATGAGATCCCGCACGATTATGCGCCGTAGGAGGTCGCTCAGAAACGATAGGACTCACACGAGGCTTCTTGAAGGTTGACTGACCGCCTTCGGATTGATTACGCTTCGTTGATTTCTTGCTGACAGATGAAGGTTGTTGTTCAGCACTTTCCTTTGCAGCTGGCTCATATGGGAGAGTTCTCTCGATTAATCCGGTCAGAGTGGCGCAATGATGATTGAGCAACTGCACATGGGTCATCATGGCCTGTATAAAAGTAAGTGGATCAACCCGAACATCTTCTGATCGAGCCGAGTCCTGGGCACGATTTCTCGGCAGCGAGTGATTATTTCTCGGGTTTCGGTCCGCACCGCGGCCTCTTCTCGTGCATCCCCTGACAGCTTTCTCCATACGGAAGTAGGAAGGTCGCATAATGATTATATTACCCGCATGATTAGCACGTTATGATTATGTCATGAGATGATGAAAATGAGTATACATGCTCTAACTTAGTGATTTTATGAATGATTTACTGAAGTTAGATGATTATCTGATGAAATTCTTAAAATGACTATCTTGAATAACTTAACAAGATTGATAATATGATCTTCCAGATTGACAACTGAGTAATGAAATGAATTGAGTAATTAATGAGTTAACGTGATCGTCCTGATTATTAACTGCGTAATGAAATGAATTAAGTGATTAATGAGTTAATATGATCGTGCGATCATAGTGATTGATGATATTTGAGGATTGTCAAATGATGAATGATGAATGAATGACTATTGCGAGAAATTATACCATGGCGTTAGAAGTCTTACGCTTCTTTCTTGGCCTGATTGGCTCGGCATCCGCACAGTCACACGTGACGCGAAAGTCCAATGATACTAGTCCGATGATGATGATTTCAAATGAGACATGACTTGGAGGGTAGTATTCAAACCACGCTCCGATACCAACTCGTAACACCCCAAACTAGGCGGATATTACAAAGGTCGTAGATCCCCAACCGGGACCCACTGTGCAAATGAAAATGAATGAATTACACAAGATAAATGTAGTACCGAACTACATTACAACAATAATTACTCCGATGAGGAGTTTAATTACAACACACCAGACAATACTGAATACTAGTGTATTTTATATGAAGATAAAATACACAACACCGAATGAAACGGAGTATTCAAATGAAAGTCTCAGCTGGAAAATAAAGGACAATAACATGAATAATCGAAAGATCGGGGCCCCTACTAGTATCACTAGGACTCCTCGACATCAACATGCTATTCCCGTGCGTTTGCCTTGCCATGACACGAAAAACAAAATCCCCAAACGGTCACATAAAGAACAACAATCCTCAAGAGTTGAAATTACACAATCATGAATTAACCGAAGTTATGAAATATTCTTAATTATGAATTACGCTGAAGAGGAGTATCATAGTACACCCGTAATGTCCTGTGCAAGTGTACAAGACGAATGACCGGACACACCCGTCCTTGTACCTAATTAGTCTCACGGAGGTAAGCGTTACCGTGTGCACGGTCCGATGTATCGGTGAACCCAATACATGACCATCGTGTGCCCGACTAAAAATTCCACACAGCTACACCCGCCACGCAATATGAACCCGGAAGGTCACATGAACGAATGACCATGATGAATATCAATGAATAATAATTAGACAAGGCCAAGATGACTCACCGATATGAAAGTAATAGTGACGTGATTGATAACCCATGAAATGATTTGGAACCGCTGCTCGGGAATGAAATGATTATTCGACAATTACAAGTCTCAAAATGATTAATATTATGATGAATGAATTATGATTATGAGCAATCAACAACAAAAGGAATGAGTATCCTTTTAACCGAGTAAGAATTAACTTACTCAATACCGATGAAGAATGTCCGTCCACGAACAACTTCATAAAAGAAGTGTCGGTCGCAAGAACAACCTTAATTCAATACAATTACCAACAATCCGATAAAAACAAGAATATAACGAATTCCACGCCGATACGACTAAACCAAGTCCATAGAGACATTAAATCAAACACGTTGTATCCAACTCCGATTGTTTACAAACAAACTTCGATATACCAATATCAAAATTCCCCAAGAAGTGTTTCAAACCAACAAAACATCTCCAATACGATCAATAATCCGTTATGAATATCCAAAAATGTGATTATAACAACAATTAGTCGAAAATCCCCAATTCCAACTCGATTTTCAACGTGTTCTTGAATAATTCCTCAATAATCCAATGAATCCTTATACAAACTCATAATCATATACATATCCCTTCATATAACATGATTATAACGTCCAAAACATCATATCTCAACACAAAATCGAAGTCCAAAGTGTTGAGAATTTACCTCTTGAAGATCCAACCAATTCGATCCGATGAAAACGCGTGAAAATGACTATCCAAGCTTCCCAGATGATTGAAGGTGATGAAAAATACACACTCAAATGATAATTGATGAAGAAATCTCTCCCTCAAGTTATTCTCTCTCGGTTGCAGGTGAAGAAGATGGAAAAAATGAGCTGAAATGCTCAAAAAACCAATTTATAGGGGTTGACTCGGCCAACAGGCTCGACCGTGCCCGCCTGACACGGTCGTGGCGCGCAGCCGGCCGGCAGGGACTCGACCGTGTCCTGCTTGACACGGTCGAGGCGCGAAGGGGCCTACCGACAGTGACCCGTCCGCGGCGCTCGACAATGACTCGACCGTGTCGACCCAGGTAATTCGTCTGGAAAAACGTCGGCATACTCCCTCACTACCGGAATATCCGTCAACAATACTGATGAATTCTCGGTTTTGGTCATAAAGCACCAATAACCAACACATCCCTGACCGAGTAATCGCACTGCTTTCATCAAATTAATGACCTTACCCGAACAGCCGGGATTACCTCCCTGAAACACACATTCCACCCCATCGTCTGAAATGATAGTGATCAAACGCTTACGGACACTAATGATGGCATCATGACGATCCATCCAATCAATACCCAAGATGACGTCGTCCCTCGGCAAATCCACTACGATTAGGTCCGCTGGCCATACACGACCATGAAACTGAATCGGACAATTCCGAATCTCACGATTACCGATAATTCGTCTACCATCAGGTAGGCCAATGACGTAAGGCTCACAACTAGAAGCACTACCTGCACGTAGTCTACTCAAACATGACTCGGAAATGAATGAATGCGATGCACCAAGATCAAAAAGGGTACACACAAAGTTGAGATAGAATATCGAGTGTACCGAGATCATTCGGGCCTCGGATCATCGGTCTTCTTCATCTCATAAATCCGGGCTTGCTAGTCCCGACCGACGCTCCTGTCACGCTATAGGCTCCACCTTTAGTCGCTCCCGCTGCTTTAAACGACGCTGATTGAGTGGCTTTGATTCAACGGCAATCGCTTCGGGCTTGAGATGAAGTCTGAGTAGGTTTGGAGTCCCTACGGCAAAAACGGGCCTTATGCCCAACAATTCCACAATTATGACAAGTGACAGACTGTCTCGGACACTTGGTGCTGACATGACCAGGATCTCCACAGTTATAACAGGTGATGGCCGAACTGGCCGCTCGAGACTGAGATTCCGCGGGTTTAGACGACACAGGAGGTCGCTCAGAGAAAGCAGAGCCCGCACGGGGTTTCTTGAAAGTAGCCTGACTGCCGTCAGATTGATTACGGTTCTTCGATTTCTTGCTAGCAGACGAAGGTTGCTGCTTAGCAATTTCTTTAGCAGTAAGCTCGTAGGTGAGAGCTTTCTCGATGAATTCGGCCAACGAGGTGCAATTATGATTAAGCAACTGTAGTCTCATACGGGGTTTCAGCCTCTTGCTGAAATACTTAATCTTATCCGCCTCGGAATGAATGATAGATGAGGCGAACGGGAGAAGTTCCTGAAATTTCTCGGCAATGGCGAGAACATCCTCGTCTGATGAGGGGTCGGGGGTGAGTAACTCTGACAGCTTGGCCTCCCTGAGTGGGGACGGATAATACCTCTCCATCATGAGAGTTTTGAACTGATCCCATGTACATGATCCTTCGGTGGGCTTCAACGACAACCACCAAGAATGCGCGCTCTTGCCCAAGTAGTAAGTCGCAACAAACTTTGTGTCCTTCGACACTCTACCATAGCAAACAACTTCGAAATGTTCGAGCCAATGAATAATATCTCGCTGCAGACGAGCCCTCGAAAGTCGGCGGCCTCGCGAGAGATGTCGCCGATGATATTGCTCACATTCCTCTCTTGCCTCCGAGGTGGCGGCGGAGGAGCCCGTTGATTTTGCGTAGTGGAGTTATGCATCGTCTCCATCACCGTGCCATCCGGGTCATTTGGGCCATCATGCCCCGCATAAAGCGAGTGGGTCAACCGGACACCTTCGACCGAGCCGTGTCCCGGCACGACTCCGTTAGCGAATGATCGCGCCCAGTGAATGAGTGGCAGCGTCGCTACTCGATGAATTAGCATTATTTCTCGCTTGCACGAGTGTTCGCGTGAGTTCTCGGATTCGGCCCGCTCCACGGCCTCGTCCTCCTCGCCCTTCGCCAGCCTCTTTCCATACTGAAGTAGGAAAGTCACATGATGATTATATTTCCCGCATGAATATTATGTTATGATTATGATATGAGATGATGAAAATGAGCATACACGCTTTAATACAGTGATTAAATGAATGATTAACTGAGATGACATGATTATCTTGAACAAGTTAACATAATTGATGATTTGATCTTCCTGATCAACAACTGAATAATGAAATGAATTAAGTGATTAATGAGTTAACATGATCGTCCTGATCATACTTAATGATGATGTATGAGGATTGTTAATTGATGAATGATGAATGAATGACTATTGCCAGAAATTATACCATGGCATTAGATATCTTACAGTTCTTGGTCTAATTGGCTCGGCATTTGCACAGGTCACACGTGACGTGAAAGTCCAATGATACTAGTCCGATGACGATGATTTCAAATGAGACATGACTTGGAGGGTAGTATTCAAAACCACGCTCCGATACCAACTCTGTAACACCCCAAACTAGGCGGATATTACAGTGCCGTGGACCCCCGACTGGGACCCACCACGCGAATGAAAAAGGATGAATTACACAGGGTAAATGTAGTACCGAACCACATTATACATCAATTACTCCGAGTAGGAGTTTCATACAACACACCCAGGACAATATAGAATACATGTGTATCTTATGTGACGATAAAATACACGACACTGAATGAAATGAGTATTCGAAAGGAATGACTGCAGCGGAATAAATAAAGAAAACATAAGTGACCGAATAAATGACTGAAAAGACTAGGGCCCCTTCTAGTATCACTGACTCCCGCCGTCATCGTGTTCTCCTCGCGCCTTTGCCTTGCCATGACTAAAAACAATATCCCCAAACGGGCCGCTTATACGTAACAATAATCCTCGGGGTTGAAATTACACAATCATGAATTAACCGAGTTATGAAATATCCTTAATTATGAATTACGCCAAGAGGAGTACCATAGTACGCCCGTAGTGTTCTCGTGCAAGTGTACAAGACGGATGACCGACACACCCGCCCTGTACCTAATTAGTCTCACGGAGGTAAACGTTACCGTGTGCACACCCAATGTATCACTCCCAATACATGGCCATCATGTGCCTGACTAAAAATTCCACACATCCGCACCCGGCCACGCAATATGAACCCAGAAGGTCATATGAACAAGAATGACCATAATGAATATCAATGAATAATAATAATCCGACAATGTCAAGAATGACTTACCGGGATGAAAGTGATAATGAAGTGATTGATAGTTTCAATGAATTGATGGGAATCGCCGTTCCTTATTAATGAAGTGATTATTCGACAATTACAAGTCTCAATATGATTAATACAATGATGAATGAGTTATTATTATGAATGATCAACAACAAAAGGTATGAATATCCTTTTAACCGAGTAAGAATTAACTTACACAATACCGATGAAGAAAGTCCTTCCTCGAACAAATGTCCTAAATGAAGTGTCGGTCGCTCGAACAACCTTAATTCAATACAATTACCAACAATCCGATTAATAAACGAATTAAACACGAATATAACGAACTCAAGACGTCGATACGATTAAACCAAGTTCATTGGGGCATTATATCGAACACTTTGAGGCCAACTTCGATTGATTACAACTAAACCTCAACAATACCAACTTCAAATCCCCAAGAAGTGTTTCAAATCGACAAAACATCTCCAATACGATCAATAGTCCGTTATGAATATCCAAAAACGTGATTATAACAACAATTAATCGAAAATCCCCAAATCCAACTCGATATTCAAAGTGTTCTTGAATAATCCCTCAATAATCCAATGAATCCTTATACAAACTCGTAATCATATACATATCCCTTCATATAACATGATTATAACGTCCAAAACATCATATCTTAACACAAAATCGAAATCCAAGGTGTTGAAGAATTTACCTCTTGAAGATCCAACCACTTCGATCCGATGAACACGAGTTATAACGAGTATCCAAGCTTCCCAAAGGAATGAAGATGATGAAGATTACACACTCAAGTGATTGATGATGATAAAATCTCTCTCTCAACTCTCTCTCGGATGAAGAAGGAAAAAAATGAAAAAGTGAGGTGAAAAGACCCGCCAACTTCTTAAGGCATCGCCGGAAGTTACGGCCGTAACTCGCCCTCTTACGGCCGTAACTTTTCCAAGTCAACGGCCTTACGGCCAGAATCGCTAACTCAGACGTCCAGAATCGGCTTCGTCCGAAAGCTCGCCGGCAGACTTACGGCCGTAATCGCTTCCCGAGTTACGGCGTAACTCCGCCGCCAAAAACATCCGTCGACACCCTTACGGACGTAACCGCACACCTTACGGCCGTAACTCGATGATACGGCCGTAATCGCCAAACTTACGGGCGTAAGCCCTATTCGCCGAAATGACTAGGCACCGCCGTCACAGACGGCCAGAATCGCCAAGCCTTACGGCCGTACCTTCCCGACTTACGGCCGTATGCCGCAACCCTTACGGCCGTAAGTCACCCTTGGTCGACAACATCCAAAATTTACGAACACCACTTACGGCCGTATCTCACCATCCTTACGGCCGTAACTCACCTTCGCCAAAATGTCTCTTAGCTCGCTGACGCCAGACGACGGCCAGAACTGCCAGCCTTACGGCTGCACCGCCAACTTACGGCCGCACACAGACCTTACGCCGTAAGTCCCTTTCGGCCCAAATGGCCTCGAAAACACGAACCCTTGTTACGGCCGTAACCCAAAGTCCTTACGGCCGTAACTCGATGCTGGCCAAGTTGAAAATTCCGATAACTCCGATTCCACGATACGACTGATGAATGATCCGACATAACATATGAATGTGAAAATGAACAAGTCTAACACAAGCCACAGATGATGCTCCCAGTATACGACTACCAATCACGATGAAAATAATAATACTCCCGTCGATCTCTAAACGGAGATGACATGCCGATCGGTAACTGATATACGATTACAACATGCCAACCGTGAACACCAATGAATGAGTCAAGAATGATGAGTGATTATTAACGAGTGAGAATTACTGAGTGACAATTACAGACTGATAATTACTGAATGAAAATGAATGAATTACAACCGGGTATTACAATTTTGCCTTTAAGGCAAGATTCACAAGTAGGAAAAGGATCCGATCCCAATGGACTCATAAGTCCATCTTTTTCCATTTGTAAACCTTAGTCTGACCAACATAACCAAGTCTAAGACGCCATTTCAAAACTTGATTTGTTTCATCCCTACCACGTTTTCTAGTCATAGTATTCACAACTACTTTGTTGATGAGATTTAGATGATACAATCCATTTAACAATGTAGCAATACCCACTAGTTTATTTCTGAAATAAACTTTGCAGGAACCATCACTAATGAAAAATGAAAAGCCTTTTCGTTCCATAACCGGAATGGATACAATGTTTTTATGCCCCTTGGGCAAAACAAGTAAATCTTCTAAAGTCAAAACAAAGCCGGATTCTAAACCCAAAAGAAGTGATCCTATGTCAGTTGCCTTGACACTATGCCCGCTTCCGACTGTGATCATAACTTCTCCAGCTCCAAGCTTCCTACTTTGTTCCAGATCCTGACTCACGGTACAAATATGAGAATTAGAACTTAATCCAAGATTCAGAAGTAGTAAACACAAGAGTGTAACAATTTGTTTCCAAAACTAAAAGTTTTGTACCTGAAGCGCCATGAAGAATCGGACAGTCTCTAGCCCAGTGGCCCAGCTCACCGCACTTGAGACAAGCGTCCTTCTTCTTCTTGCCTTTTGGAACCATCGGGGCCTTGCCCTTTCCTTAAAAGTCCTTAGCTTGTGATCCGGTCCGCTTCTTGGTCTTTTTCTTCTTATTCTTAGACTTCCGAAGTCCAGAAGAAATCACAAGGGCAGACTCCTTCATCCGCGGAGTCTTCATCTGAGACTGAGCGGTCACCAGTTTGTTCATTAGCCCAGCTAAGTTACATGCAATCTCATTGCAGTTGATATTCATAACAAACTGTGAGAAGGAATCAGGGAGAGACTGAAGGATAAGATCGGTTTGGAGAGAAGTATCCATTTTAAAATCAAGAGCCTCCAATCTCTCGATCATGGATATCATTTTGAGGACGTGTTCCCCAACCTTCTCACCTTCCTTCATCCTTGAACCAAACAGTTACTTGCATATCTCATATCTAGCAGTTCTGATGTGCTCACCATAAAGTTCGGTTAAGTGAGATAGAATCTGCCTAGCATAAGTCATTTTCTCATGAGCTCTCTGAAGCTCATTATGCACGGAAGCCATCTTATAAGCACGGACTTTGAGGTCATCCTTAACCCACTTTTCGTGGTTTCAATCTCTTCCTGATTGGCTCTGGTCCGCACAGGAGGCGCCGGAATGTCCGTCTCTAAGACGTATCCCAGTGCCTCTATTCTGAGGACTATCATCAGGTTGCGGAGCCAGTCCACAAAGTTAGGTCCGTTCAAGGTGTTCTTTTCGAGTAGAATTGCGAGTGGATTCATTGTCATATTGAGAGTTATGTCTGCATTAAGTATGATAGATTAATTAGTGACTCGTTCAATTATGTTCTGAGTATAGAATTAAGGTCTTTTCTATTCTTGTTACTCAGCTCCCACTATTTTTATCGGAACAACACACTCCCATGGGAAATCCGGAAGTATCGTCGCTCTACTTCATAGTGGTGATCGTGATCTTTATAAATCTTAATAGAGGGCAACCGAACAGGTTTCTAGTCTATTAATTTTCATAAAGTGGTGTCCAACACCAACCCATCTAATGGATGATTCGATCTTCTTTTTCCCCTTGTTCACTCCCCTCAACCTATATGATTTCTATGGTTCGTGAATAAGTTAAGTTTATACCATCGATGCAAATCAGTTTCACAATTGAATCTTATCCGGCAACCTATCAGGTTTCTAGGGATAAAATTTGCTCCAACCGAAGGCATCCAATGCGCTCCCAGTAATTTATCCGTCCTCCCCGAACGACTACCCCGATAACTCGGAAGCATAGCACACCCGGTTTGGATTTCAATTTCCCGAAAGCTCGATGGAGGGAAGGAAAACCTTGAAACCTTATAAACTTAATAATTTGTCGTGGGAGAATTTTCGCGATTAACGTTACACTTTGCACATTAATCAGTTAAGTGCGTTTGTGGCATTCATACAATATGAAACAACCATTCACAACCTAGTTGCTACCAACATGTGGTTTATGGACCGTTCCTAGAAAACAAAAAACTTCGTAATCTAATTACAAGTCTTCATCTTGAATCTGTAACACCCCCAAAACCATATGGGAATATTACACGCCGTAGACCCTTTCCACAAGGATCTACCAGGCTAAACATCCATAAACAACCAAATACTTGCCCGGCTAGGGTCAAACAATATAAAAATACAAACCATTAAGGTCACTTACACATAAACACACAGACCGATGAGGTCACACAACTCTATCAACAGAACTGACTAACAACATTACCCACACAGGGGTCGAAACACAATACAGCGGAAGACTGAATAAACTCTAATAATACAACCAAACTCTACTAACTCTCGACTCTTGATTAGTATCGCAGCTCGTCATCCCCTTGTGCCAATCCTGTGACTGCTCCCCTGAACCTGCATGTACCTGGATGCAGAACATACATCCACCCCCCGATTACTCGGAGGTTAGTAAAACTCCACCGTTTTACTAGTGCAAGTATAAAACGATACGAAATGCAACAAGTAAATAGCAACTACGAATTTAATATGGAAATCAATTATCAAATGTTCCTGAGAAGTTTTATTAATTTTGAACTCAAGCAAGAGATATTTGAAAAGGAACACATCATCTCGGGGATTTTTAAAGCAGAAATTCTTTTGGACCTCGAGTCCCAATTTACAAAGCCTTTTTGAAAACATTAGGGCCTTAGCCCGATTCTCTTTTCAAAACACAATAGATGAGATATCATTATGGGTCCGAGACCCGTATTTAAATTGTTATCCAAACAATCATCGCTATATACGACCGTTGTTCGTACAAATCATGTACCGAACTCCGAGGCCTCGACGGACCTTACCCGACCACACACTCGCTCGTACACATCATGTACCGAACTCCGTAGGCCTCGACGGACCTTACCCGACCACACACTCGCTCGTACGCATCATGTACCGAACTCCAGAGGCCTCGACGGACCTTACCCGACCACATACATCGCTCGTACACATCATGTACCGAACCCCAGAGGCCTCGCTGACCCTACCCGGATCACACACCTTGTTCGTACACATCATGTACCGAACTCCGCAGGTCTCATGCACTACCCGAACACACACACACCTCGACACGACACAATTCATAATCGTCAAATGTCAAGCCATTCCACATTACACCGAAATGCATAATCAAGTATGTAAATCAAAACAACACAAATATCATAATCATCACAACAACTCAACAATGAAAAATCACGCCCAGCACAACTTAGATGATTTGCACATCCAACACAATTCCACGATGTTAACTAGGTGATGGTATTATCGCTACCATCAATCATTCATGAAAATCAATTCATACGAAACATATTCACGAAAGTAAACCAATGCATCACAACCATAACTCGACGTCCCTATTCACAAGACACAATTTATATAGTAAAATACTTGCCTTGAAACCACGACGCGGAGAATCGACCGAAGTTGGTTGGCACGAACCGACTACGAACTTGCCGACTCCACCGAATGACAACCCGCAACAAAAAACTATGAAGGACAACAATAACAACGAAAATGAATTCCAAAGTACGACTCAAAGCCGCTGAATTCAAGGAACAAACGACGAAAGTTCAAGGGTTTCCCCCAAAACGGCCAAGAACAGGATTCATCCCGATAAAACACGAAAACGTAAATCCAAGTTGAAATATGGATATAAAATCCATAGAATATGTTTAACAACATCATTTAACCACAATTTATCCAACAAAAACGGATGGAAAACGAGATCAAGAACAAATCCCCTAAAAAGTCGATTCGAAGGAAATCAAAAAATATGCTTCGATTCGACGAAGAACAATGGATTAAATGATGTTAAACACAAGAATACTACCAAGATTAATCAAACCCATCATGAATTAATCAACATCACGGAACGAATCGGACAAAAATGCAAAAACCCCCCAAATTCACGAAATTAGGGTTCTAAGGAAGATTACCTTGATTCGCTGGATCAAAGGATGATAACGGATGATTGATTGATGTTATGAACTCAAGAACTTCGTGGATTTGTTGCTAAACAACATGGCTTCATCACCTCCGAAGCTCCAGCCGCGGATCGAAAAGAAAGGAAATGAAAAATGAGTGAAAATGAGGCCGCCACCACATTTATATCGGGCCGACTAGCGTGCGCTAGTCGCCGAGCTAGCGCGCTTATCGCCTGTGCCGCAATCCAATGACCTCTCGACTAGATCGCTCGCCAGAAGCGGCGCAGCCTTTCCGGCCAGAAGGCGCTACTCGCCGCCAGAAGCGTGCGCTACCTGCCGGCCGTAGCGTACGTAGTGTCCGGCAGTAGCGTGCGCTACCTGCCGATCCACCGAGTCCAGTACCCCCACTGCCCTACTGCCTCGGCCCGCTAGCGCGCGCAGACAACCGGGCGTAGCGTGCGCTACCTCCTGGCCGTAGCGTGTGCTACCTTCCAGCCGTAGCGTGCACTACGCCGGTTCCTGCCGCACCCGTCCGGCCGGTGCCCGAAATCATCCGGCCAGTCCCGCAACCGTCCGGCCAGTACCCGATCACCAGGGCTCGACGACTCGATTTCTGAAAACGTACGGAAGGAACACGACGAAAAGTTCGCGGACAACATCAACGACCCGAAATGAAAACATAATACCATAATTAATCATACGCGACCAAGAAACGGGTCGAGACAACAATTACAGATACGAATACCCGTAACTTTCAGTAAATTACAAAATAGACCAAAATACCCGAAAATCACGATACGTGATCCAATAACCAAACCGAAGTTCACAACATGTCTAACAAATTTAAACGGACTTAAGGGAACTCGAAACAGTAGTTTCGAACGAGATTCGCAAGAATCGAACTCAAGTGCGGAAAAGTCGCTAAAAAGCCCCAAACTCAGCAAAACAGCACCGAAACAAACTCGGATGTCGAAAAGTGCAGAATTAATCATTCTCAGAATGATGAAACGGCCCCAAGCGAGTCGTCAAAACGAACTTCCGCCAAAAAAAGAAAATTACCAGAAATCAAATTTGCGGATATTACATTCTACCCTCCTTAAAAAAGTTTCGTCCCGAAACTTAAAACAAGTATGGAGAAGCAGCATCCCGCCAGAAAAACTCAACGAGATACACAAGAAACGCGTAACCTACGCCCAACGGTGAAACATTACAAGCAACGCAAAAGAAGATACGGCTTGAAAACACGCTCCGCGACGACCAACACAACGCCACTGCCTATGATTTGAAACAATAACGAGCAATTTACGTCACATCACATGCACACATTAAATCAAAGAAACGCACGCGACAACAAGCCGCACCCGACTAGAACGGCTATGTGAAAGAAACAAATAGAGTATCATGATAGAAATCACTCCGTTACTCATCAACAAGAAAATGTCCGACGTCAAAACACAACAATTCAAGATAACAGAAAACGAGAATACTGGATATTACATTCTATCATACAAAAAAATAAGTTTCGTCCCGAAACTTAAATTAAGGTTATCACAATGATACGTAACAAAATATAACGACACATAATAAAATACCATGTTCATGACCCCGCGGTCTGCTGTCACGCCTCTGTATGTTCAACAACTATACTGGAACTTATTCAAAACAGAATATCATTTAACAAGTTCCAAACGTAAAAACGTCACAAGATACCTCTCTACACGAGAAACAATCCGCGCAACTAGTACCAAAAACACTATCACTGGACATCACTGTGCCCTCCAGAAGTAGGAACGGTACTCCGGTCCCTTATCATCTCGGCAAAAATCTCGCAGTACTGAACTCGATGCCCCTCGTGTCCACAATTATAACAAGTCACTAGCGGTTTCTTACAATGCACGCGTTCATGGCCTAGAACATTACAGTTGAAACACCTAGGAGCATTACCAGAACTCAAAGACACCGGCTTGGGTCCTTTGGATTCTCTAGCTGACCGAGAAGGTCCCATACTCGGCTAATACGAGGGTTGAGGTGTGGGAATTCCAATTCCCTTATTTCCCGATGCGTCAACGGAGATCTTCTGCTTCTTCGCTACTGATACGGACTCGGTAGACATTATAGCCATTTCAAATGCTAAGGCTCGATCTTGATAGTCCTTCAGAGTTGTACACCTAAAAGGGGCCATACACTGCCGAACCTGAGGTTTCATATGCATATCAAAGTAACGAACCTTATCTGTCTCACTTTGCACTTGATCTCGAACATAACACAGCTGTCGATTGTAATCGACTATTGCTTGAGATATAGACACATCCTAGGGCGTAGCCGAGAAGAACTCAACAATTCTACGTTCCTTAACAGGCGGCGGACAATACTCGGCCTCCATAGCAGTCTTGAATTCGGCCCAAGTAGCTGTACGATCACTAGGCGCTACGGCCTCCCACCAGTGTGCCGCTTCCCTGTCAAGAAGGTATTGGGCGATGGGTACTCTTCTCTCATCGGGGCAAGCTACAGCATCAAATGTCCTGTCCAACTGGAAGAGCCAGTCCTCCCAGCCTAACGAATCCGAAGAACCTACGAAACGGGGCGGGTGCATTCTCATCACAACTCGTAACCACTTACTAGCTCCGTTATCCTCATCCGGAATCCCGTCACGGTGTACGGTCTGATTCACATGCGCCAACTGGTCAGCCACCTGACGAAGGATCGTGGCGGCGCCAATGTCAACACTACAACCACGTCCTCGGCCTCGACCTCTCGGCATACTGAACGGACGATCAATCAGAATAACATAACCAAACAAACATCAAGACGTCAACATAGGACGATAAATAGCAGCACGATATAACATCAACCCCAAGTCATCACACAAGTGCACGAACTAGCACCGTAATGTTAGGACTTAAATCAAAGGTAATTCACATAGTCACATCAATAGAGATGTTTGGATTTTATCAAATCAAACACGGTCAAAACCACACACGTATCGTAGGGACCACACACTAGTAACAAAATAAAATATTTCCAGGGTATTATTCAAATGATAAAATTTTAAAATTCTCAAGTTTGAAAAATTTGGTGAAATGAAATTTTTGAAAACACTTTTAATACCTCGGTCGTTTAATCAAAACCAAGTATCTCACTATCAAAACTGTTTTGATTGAAGCTATTCGCAAAACAACACCTTGAAACACCAACCTACTCGATAGACAATATCATCAAGGTGATCTTATATATATATCACTAGTAATGGTAATTATATATATATATATATATATATATATAATTACCATTACTAGTGATATACAGAGTAACAACATGTTACCACGCCAACCATCACGTGAACATAAGAAGTTTAAAATTCCGAAAAACCGAAAAAAATTCGTTTTGCAAAATAAATTTTTTTTTTTAAATCGTTCCGTTCATAACCAAAAATACAATGTCCGAAGTACTTCAAAACCTATATTCCAGATACCGTCTGATGGTGTCATTTGAAAATACACGACCAATTTGTCAAGAATTTAACCAATTTTAAAATCCATATAAACCGTGGCTTTAACCGCACCATCAGAGTATTTAAACAATAGCAACGATTCATACAAAAATGTTCAAACACGTAAAGTCCTCCAGGAAGAACATTCTAAAACCTGCCTGCAGCGGCATAATCATAACAGTCTAAAAATAATCAAACTAAAAATCACATGTCTAAACGGCAACCAGGATCGCCGATCCAATCGAATACATCTCACAGTATCAAGTTTAAACATACAGCAAAACCATTCCTCGGAGTTTCTCACGAACTCAATCGTCGATACCTTATTCGAAACCCATCAAGGTTCTCAATTTTTCACACCATACCACCCCATACGGTGCTTCAAAGGTAAAATAATAATACGCTCAATTTTTATACATCTACTATGTGTCACAAGTATCATATACAACTATATTACTCAACACCGTATAAATAAAATTATGCACCGCAATTAACTCACTAAGATAAAATTATGATACACAGGTACCTCGCATAAAAGGGGAGTCTTATGTCCACAGGCCGCACGAAGATGATGGTCGCCCGCGATACTAATCTCATCCGACAACATATCCGACACGTTGTGACTACGCACAACTCAACTTGTCACCCGACATATCGAATGACAAAACCACACAATACTCGACAAATCACGACTCGACTTGACCCGACAGCCTAGGTTTCCATAACCTAAGCTCTGATACCATAAATGTAACACCCCCAAAACCGTATGGGAATATTACACGCCGTAGACCCTTTCCACAAGGATCTACCAAAGCAACATCCATAAACAACCAAATACTTGCCCGGCCAGTGGTCAAACAATATAATAATACTGCACTGCTAAGGTCACTTACACATAAACACACGCATCGATGAGGTCACACAACTCTATCAACAGAATCGACTAACAACATTACCCACACGGGGTCGAAACACAATACAACTAAGACCGAATCAACTCTAATAATACAACCAAACTCTACCAACTCTCGACTCTTGATTAGTATCGCACTCGTCATCCCCTTGTGCCAATCCCGTGATCGCTCCCCGAACTCGCATGTACCGGACGCAGTACATCCACCCCCCAATTACTCGGGGGTTAGTAAAACTCCACTGTTTTACTAGTGCAAGTATAAAACGATACGAAATGCAACAAGTAAATAGCAACTACGAATTTAATATGGAAATCAATTATCAAATGTTCCCGAGAAGTTTTATTAATTTTGAACTCAAGCAAGAGATATTTGAAAAGGAACACATCATCTCGTGGATTTTTAAAGCAGAAATTCTTTTGGACCTCGAGTCCCAATTTACAAAGCCTTTTCGAAAACATTAGGGCCTTAGCCCGATTCTCTTTTCAAAACAAGATAGATGAGATATCATTATGGGTCCGAGACCCGTATTTAAAATGTTATCCAAACAATCACTGCTATACGACCGTTGTTCGTACACATCATGTACCGAACTCCGGAGGCCTCGACGGACCTTACTCGGACCAGACACTCTGTTGGTACACATCATGTACTGAACTCCGTAGGCCTCGACAGACCTTACCCGGACCACACACTCTTTTCGTACACATCATGTACCGAACTCCGGAGGCCTCGACGGACCTTAGCCGACCACATACATCGTTCGTACACATCATGTACCGAACCCCAGAGGCCTCGTCAGACCCTACCTGGATCACACACCTTGTTCGTACACATCATGCACCGAACTCCAGAGGTCTCGTCAGACCCTACCTGGAACACACACACACCTCGACACGACACAATTCATAATCTTCAAATGTCGAGCCATTCCACATTACACCAAAATACATAATCAAGTATGTAAATCAAAACAACACAAATATCATAATCATCACAACAACTCAACAATGAACAATCACGCCCGGCACAACTGAGATGATTTGCACATCCAACACAATTCCATGATGTTAACTAGGTGAGGGTATTATCGCTACCATCAATCATTCATGAAAATCAATTCATACGAAACATATTCACGAAAGTAAACTAATGCATCACAACCATAACTCGACGTCCCTATTCACAAGACACAATTCGTATAGTAAAATACTTGCCTCGAAACCACGACGCGGAGAATCGACCGAAGTTGGTTGGCACGAACCGACTACGAACTTGAAGACTCCACCGAATGACAACCCGCAACAATAAACTACGAAGGACAACAATAACAACGAAAATGAATTCCAAAGTATGACTCAAAGCCGCTGAATTCAAGGAACAAACGACGAAAGTTCAAGGGTTTCCCCCAAAACGGCCAAGAACACGATTCGTCCCAACAAAACACGAAAACGGAAATCCAAGTCGAAATATGGATATACAATCCATAGAATATGTTTAACAACATCATTTAACCACAATTTATCCAACAAAAACGGATGGAAAACGAGATCAAGAACAAATCCCCCAAAAAGTCGATTCGAAGGAAATCAAGAAATATGCTTCGATTCGACGAAGAACAATGGATTAAATGATGTTAAACACAAGAATACTACCAAGATTAATCATACCCATCATGAATTAATCAACAACACGGAACGAATCGGACAAAAATGCAAAACCCCCCAAATTCACGAAATTAGGGTTCTAAGGAAGATTACCTTGATTCGCTGGATCAAAGGATGATAACGAATGATTGATTGATGTTATGAAATCAAGAACTTCGTGGATTTGTTGTTAAACAACATGGCTTCGTCACCTCCGAAGCTCCAGCCGCGGACCGAAAAGAAAGGAAATGAAAAATGAGTGAAAATGAGGCTGCTCAGCCACATTTATACTGGGCCGGACTAGCGTGCGCTAGGCTGCCGAGCTAGCGCGCTGTCACGGGGTTATACTTGCGCCTCGCTAAGTCCTTACCGTGCGGCACTCTTAGGTTGTCTCAAGCCTAAGTAGTAAGCCTATTACTTAACAAGACTGCTAGGAAGGAAAGTAAGGAAATGCTTGGGGAAGGTTTTCTCTTATTGCACTGTAGCAAATCTGATTTCTCAAGAGTGAGTTACAAATGAGCCCCAAGGGGGGGGGAGGGTATTTATACTAATCCTCCTAGGCTAACAAATTACCAACAAAACATTACTATTCCAAGTATTTACAAGAATGCCATCATCTAGAATGATCTATACAATTCTAGGTAATTCTAAGAAGTCTTCTTGGAGTCTCCAGCCCCCTCTGGAACGTCCGGCCCAACTCGGCCCGAAGTGTCCCGGCCCGGCCCGGCCAAGGCCCGATTCGGCCCGTAGCAATCCGACCCAATTTCTGACCTTCTGGAACCCTCTTTGACCTTCTGGAATTGATTGATCTCCATCTTGAAGCTTCTAGGGTCTTCTTTCTGAAGAGTGGGTTCCTCGGATTTTCAATGTCTACTGCTGTCACAAGGCTTTTTCCATCTAAGCCTATTATAGGGGGAATAGTCCTCTGTGAGCTTGGCCCGGTCCATGCACGCGCGCGAGCCTGCTGCGCGCCCGTCCGGAAGGCTTCGGCCGGATGTTGTGCGATGCCTGCTGCCTTAAGGTGGGGCGTGACATTCTCCCCCACCAAAGTCGTGACCGTCCTCGGCACGATGCTATCCCGATATTCTTCAATCTTCTGCTGGAATTGCCATAGGTGATCCTCATGTTCCCAGCTATTTTCAGCATCTGGGAGTCCCTTCCAATGCACAAACTATTCGGCGTATGGGGCCACGCCTCTTCGTCGAACGTCCCGATGTGAAATGATCTCGGCTACTTCCTTGTCGAAGGAAGTAATCACGACAGTGGGTGCTCGATGTGACTGAGCTCGGCCCGGATCGTCCATGTCCTGATGGTAATGCTTCAGTTGGCTAACATGAAAGACCGGGTGTATCTTTATCTTCGGCGGTAGTTCCACTCGATAGGAAACTGTCCCAACACGCCGCTCGATCTTGTAGGGTCCCTCGTATCTTCGGATAAGTCCCTTATGCACAGCCCGAAATGCTTTAAATTGCTGCGGGAGAAGTTTCACCATAACTAAGTCGCCTTTATTGAACTCGACCGCTCGTCGCTTGAGATCGACCCATTTCTTCATCTTCTTGGCTGCCTTGTCCAGTGATGCTCGAGCCAAGTCCGATTCCTCCTGTAATGACTTAGCAAAGGTATATGCTGCGGGACTCTGTCCCGAGTATCCGATGGCAATGTTATTCATTGTCGCCGGTTGTCTCCCTGTAGCGAGCTCGAATGGGCTGCGTCCCGTTGAATCACTCTTCTGCAAATTCTATGAGAATTGGGCCGTGTCTAAGAGTTTGGCCCAGTCCCGCTGATTGGCACTCACATAGTGCCGCAAGTAGCACTCAAGCAGTGCGTTAACTCGTTCTGTTTGCCCGTCCGTCTGTGGGTGGAAACTTGTTGAGAATGCTAAATTCGAGCCAAATAGCTTGAAAAGTCCAAACCAAAACTTTCCTGTGAAACGTGGGTCTCGGTCACTCATGATTGTCCTTGGAATGCCCCAATGCTTTACCACATGCTTTAAGAACAACTTGGCCGTCTCCAGAGCCGTTACGTCCGCCGGTGCTGGAATAAAGGTTGCGTATTTTGAGAACCTATCCACCACAACTATGATCGACCCGCACCCATCCGATTTAGGTAAAGCCATAATAAAGTCCATTGAAACGCTTTCAAAAGCGTGTTTTGGTATGGGTAAGGGTTGAAGTAGTCTACCAGGTTGTTGTTGCTCCACCTTTTCTTGTTGACATACAAGACATGTCCGGACGTATGCCTCAACGTCCTCACGCATCCTGGGCCAAAAGTAAGAATTGTCAATTAAAGCCATTGTACGGTAGATACCTGGGTGTCCAGCCCATAGTGTATCGTGGCATTCCTTCATGATGTCCCTCCGTAAGTTCCCCCATTTGGGCATGTACAAACGATTGCCTTTGGTGAAGAGTAGCTCGTCTCGTTCCCATAACCCTCTTGTCTTGCCGCTCCTGGCAAGTTGCATGATGTTTTCTGCAAAAGGGTCCTGCCTCAGTCCCTCGCGTATGCGGTCCTTGATGCTTCCCTCGGCCTTGGTCAAGGCTGCAAGCTCGGCCTTCCGGCTTAATGCATCGGCTACTCGGTTAAGTACTCCAGGCTTATACTCCAGGGTATAATCGAACTCCGCTAGGAATTTCTGCCATCTTGCTTGTTATGGCGTGAGCTTCTTCTAAGTTTGAAAATAACTTGTGGCTACGTTGTCTGTTCGTACCACAAACTTCCTTCCAAGTAAATAATGCCTCCAGGCTCCAAGGCAATGTACCACGGCGGTCATTTCCTTCTCATGTACCGAATACCGTCTCTCGGTGTCATTCAATTTTCTGCTCTCGTAGGCAACGGGATGCCCTAACTGCATCAAAACTCCTCCGATGGCATAATCATATGCATCGGTCCGAACCTCATATGCCTTGGCATGGTCTGGCAAGGCAAGAACTGGCTGCTCCGTCATTTTGCCTTTGAGTTGCTCAAAGGCCTCTCGGCACTTATCCGTCCACTCCCATTTGTGGTCCTTCTTCAATAGGTCCATTAATGGTGCTACTATCCAAGAGTATCCCTCGATGAACTTCTGGTAGTAGTTCACGAGTCCCAGAAATGATCGGAGTTGGGTTACGCTGGTCGGCGGTTCCCAATCTTGAATGGCTTTCACTTTGGCCTCGTACATCATTATGCGGCCATCCTTGATACGGTGCCCCAGAAAAGTCACTTCCTGTTGGGCAAATGAGCACTTTTCCAACTTTGCATAAAGTTCATTGTCCCGCAATGCTTGGAACACCTGTCGTAAGTGTTCTACATGCTCCTCCATCGATGATGAGTAAATGACAATATCATCCAAATAAACGACAACAAACTTGTCTATGTATGGTTGAAATACCTTGTTCATCAGTGTGCAAAAGGTCGCTGGGGGATTTGTATGCCCGAACGGCATCACAAGGAAATCAAACAAACCATACCTGGTCGCCATGGCGGTCTTGGGTTCGTCTCCTTCGGCTATCCGGACCTGCCAATATCCGGATCTTAGGTCGATCTTTGAAAAGTATTTGGCACATCCCAGTTGGTCAAACAGCTCTCCAATGAGTGGAATGGGATATTTATTGCGAACCGTCAGTTTGTCGAGTGCCCTATAGTCCACGAACATACATAAGGATCCATCATGCTTCTTCTGGAACAAAACGGGGATCCATAAGGAGATTTGGATGGTTGGATCATCTTGGAATCCAACAACTCTTTCAATTGCTTCTGCAGCTCCTTAAGTTCCGGTGGTGACATCCTATAGGGTGTCCTCGAAGGTGGCTTCGCATCGGAAATAAGTTCAATTTTGTGGTCCACATCCCGTATGGGCGGCAACTTCTTAGGTAGTTCCGCGGGCATCACGTCCTGGAACTCCTCCAAAACGACTTGAACTTCCTTTGGTACATCCTTGCTCTCAACATCATTCCCATCATCAGGAACGTAAAATGCAGCGAAGGTCTCTTCCTGCTTCCGAAGTCCTCGACTAAATTGCATGGATGAAAGGGTGCTTGTCCCATTCGCTTCCCTCCTGGCTAGAATGGCTTGTGTCCTGTCGGAGTCCAAAATGACTAAGGAATCTGAAAATGGAAGAATGCAAGCCCGTACCTGATCGAACCATTGTAACCCAAGAACCAAATCGTAGTCATCCATGGTCACTACAGTGAAGGTGATCATTCCTTGCCAGTCACCTATCTTTGCTTTCACTCTTCGTGCTTCGCCGGTCACCGGTTTAGCATGGGTGTTCACTGTCTTGATCGATCCATTAGTTGGAGTGACGGTAAGTCGTAATGCTTTGGCTACGCCGTCCCAAATGAAGTTGTGCGTAGCTCCTGTATCCACTAAGGCTTTGATGTGTGTGCCTCCGATCAAGGCATCTACGAACATAGACCCCTTTTTGGGTCCCTTCGCCGGCTCCACAACGGCTTTGACAAAGATTGAGCAAACTCAATGAGCCCATGTGCGCACCATACGCAACCTCGGTCTCTATGGTATCTTGAATGGCTGCGACCTTCTTCCTCCGAAATGGGCAATCGTACTTCATGTGAGAGGTACTATGACAAATGTGACAACCTCTCGGCTTATCGTTCTCGTCCACTAGTTGCTTGCTCGAGTATTTGTTTGGCCTGAACCTTGATGGACGGTCTCCCCCACCTTTGCCTTTATCTGTGCGGAAAGTCCTTGGCTTGTCGCTGGTTTTCAACTCCCGTAAGCCCTCGGCCACAGCAATGGCAGTCGCCACGTCCTGAACATTGCGTCTTTCCAACTCTTGCCTCGTAAAAGGCTTGAGTCCGTCCATAAATGCAAATAGCTTGTCGGTCGCCATCAAGCTTGGTATCTCTAGTACAATTTCTTGGAACTCTTTGACATAATCTTTGATAGTACGAGTGTGGCTAAGTCTATTTAGCCTGCCCCGAGCTTCGAACTCCACATTCTCGGGATAGAATTGCTTCTTCAATTCGGTCTTGAAGTCTTCCCAGGAAGCCATCCTGCACGCACCACTCTCAATATCGGCCTTCTTGGTCCGCCACCATAGTACGGCTGTGTCGTCTAAGTACAAGGGCGCCGTCCGTAACTTGGTGTCATCATCTCGAATGTTTGAGGCACCGAAGTACTGCTCCAGATTCCACAAGAAATTGTCAATCTCCTTGGCGTTTCTCGATCCGTTGAACTTCCCAGGCCTTGGGATGTCAATTCGTGCGGGTGTCGCACCCACATGTCCTTCTCCATTGGCAATCGCCCTCTTCACTGTTGCCATCTCCGTCTTGAGAACCTCCATGCTCTCTTGCATGGCCAAGATCATGGCCCGAAAATCAGCCAACTCCTGCTTCATGTCCCCATCACAAGCATTGATAGTAGAAAGAACCTGGTTGTGCAGCTCCTCAGCAGCTTCTTCTAAGTCATCCACCCTCTTCGCAATCTCATCGTAGACCTCCTCCAGTCGAGTCACTCGGCTGTCCATGGCAGCAATCCGGTCGACAGACTTGTCTCTGCCCTTATTGGTCTTCTCGGCCTGAGTGTTGGGTTGGGTAACGTCGGATGATTGTGCTATCTTACTCCTTGCACGATCAGCTAGCAATCTTCGAAACTCCGCCTTGGTTGTCTCAACCTTGGCTCTAATATCAACTGTCACGGGGTTATACTTGCGCCTCGCTAAGTCCTTACCGTGCGGCACTCTTAGGTTGTCTCAAGCCTAAGTAGTAAGCCTATTACTTAACAAGACTGCTAGGAAGGAAAGTAAGGAAATGCTTGGGGAAGGTTTTCTCTTATTGCACTGTAGCAAATCTGATTTCTCAAGAGCGAGTTACAAATGAGCCCCAAGGGGGGGTATTTATACTAATCCTCCTAGGCTAACAAATTACCAACAAAACATTACTATTCCAAGTATTTACAAGAATGCCATCATCTAGAATGATCTATACAATTATAGGTAATTCTAAGAAGTCTTCTTGGAGTCTCCAGCCCCCTCTGAAACGTCCGGCCCGACCCGGCCCGAAGTGTCCCGGCCCAGCCCGACCAAGGCCCGATTCGGACCGTAGCAATCCGACCCAATTTCTGACCTTCTGGAACCCTCTTTGACCTTATGGAATTGATTGGTCTCCATCTTGAAGCTTCTAGGGTCTTCTTTCTGAAGAGTGGGTTCCTCGGCTTTTCTATGTCTACTGTTGTCACAAGGCTTTTTACGTCTAAGCCTATTATAGGGGGGATAGTCCTCTGTAAGCTTGGCCCGGTCCATGCACGCGCGCGAGCCTGCTGCCTAAAGGTCGGGCGTCACAGCGCTTATCGCCTGTGCCGCAATCCAATGACCTCTCGGATCGCTCGGCCAGAAGCGCAGCCTTTCCGCCGTAGAGTGCGCTACTTGCCGGCCGAAGCGCATTTAGTGTCCAGCAGAGCGTGCGCTACTCGCCGATCCACCGAGTCCAAGACACCCATCGCCCTATCGCTCGGCCCGCTAGCGCGCGCAGACAACCGGGCGTAGCGTGTGCTGCCTCCCGGCCTTAGCGTGCGCTACCTTCTGGCCGTAGCGTGCGCTACGCCGGTTCCTGCCGCACCCGTCCGGCCGGTGCCCGAAATCATCCGGCCAGTCCCGCAACCGTCCGGCCAGTACCCGATCACCAAGGCTCGACGACTCGATTTCCGAAAACGTACGGAACGAACACGACGAAAAGTTCGCGGACAACATCAACGACCCGAAATGAAAACATAATACCATAGTTAATCATACGCGACCAAGAAACAGGTCGAGATAACAATTACAGATACGGATACCCGTAACTTTCAGTAAATTACAAAATGGCTCAAAATGCCCGAAAATCACGATACGTGATCGAATAACCTAACCGAAGTTCACAACACGTCTAACAAAGTTAAACGAACTTACGGGAAACTCGAAACAGCAGTTTCGAACGAGATTCGCAAGAATCGAACTCAAGTGCGGAAAAGTCGCTAAAAAGCACGGAACTCAGCAAAACATCACCAAAACAAACTCGGATGTCGAAAAGTGCAGAATTAATCATTCTAAGAATGATGAAACGGTCCCAAGCGAGTCGTGAAAACGAACTTCCGCCAAAATAAGAAAATTACCAGAAATCAAATTTGCGGATATTACAGAACCTTCGTCTTCTCGAAACGGATCTTCCTCCGGTCTTCGTCATTACATGTAAATTTTACATCGAAAATTGCATCCTAGATACAAACATTTCTAGTAAAATAAATAGGCTCAAAATGGCCTTTACAACCCAATCGAATAAAACGAACGATTCAAAACTAAGTCCACGAACCACATCCCCATTCAAAAAACATTCATCCAATAAATACTATATAAATGGAAAGCATAGAGATACATCGATCCAATCGACAATACGAACCGATCCAATCGATTCATACAATCGGTAATATGATAACGTTCAAAATAATTCGGTCGACCATAAATATTCCAATTAATCAAATTTCCGGTAGACAGGCCTGGCATGGCCGAGTCACGCTCGGCAGCTGCCGGCCAGGCACGGCCCGTGTCTCCAGACACGGTCGGGTCTGCCTGGCAGTGACTTGGCCAGACTGAGGGACACGACCGAGTCACCCAGGATACGGTCGAGTCTGCCTGGCAGTGACTAGGCCAGACTGCCGGACACGACCGATTCACCCAGGACACGGTCGAGTCACTCTCGGCCAGATTACCCTTTTTGTCCAAAAAATCGTCCGGCGACGATTCGGGGCTAGATTTTCAACCGGATATCCAATATCTATATTTTTAGACTTTCATATCTTCAATATAAATCATATTTCCCAGAAATTTAAGATTTATATTTAGACATAAACTTACGAAAAATACAATTATTACGAACGAAAAACATATACCACGATTATGACTAAAATGATTCCAAATCATTCACCATCTAATCGAGCATTCTAAATGCCAATATCGTATATACGATCGCAAGACCTACGCTCCCATACCATTGTTGTGATTCGGTGCCTAAAACGAAGGCCCAGCGGAAGCGGTAAAACAAAAATTAATTCGATCCGAATCCCTACGAGGATCGATCGATCTACGTATATACGAATGTCAAAACGAATAACAAGAGATATAGAATCTCACCATTGTAGTCCGTTGATTATATGGATAACCTTCTCTTGAGCTATTCCCCAAGCTTTGCTTGATCTCTACGAATCTATTCCGCTTCAAGCCCTTGAACGATCCAACGCCGAAAGCACCGCGTCTCTACTTGCCATGCGGTGGAAAAATGAACGGAATTACAACACCTTGCTATCCTCCAAGGATACGGCTAGAGCTAGGTGATGAAGCTTTTTATTATTACACTCTAAGTGTATAATCTCTCTCTCTCAATATATCTTGAATTTTCTCCAAGAAAACTCAAGAACAAAAATGAAGAAGATGAAGAAGAAGACTTGAGTGATATGAAAATGAATTCAATGTTCTCTATCTCCAACTAATACAACTCACGTATGAATTGTCAAGTGTGGGTGAGATGAAGTCTTTTTCCTTTTTATTCAATACTTCTTCACATGTCACAACTCATCAAATGAGAATCAACCCCACCTCCACAATAATCATCCACTAAAGAATGGAGACAAGAGTCCAAAAGGAAGGTGGCTAGAAATGGGGGGCGGCCCATGGAGAAACAGATGAGTTCGGTTCGTTTCGGACTCCCGAGATTACAAACAGATAAAATCCAATTATGTCCCGATGTATTTGTATAGTTTAATTAATCCAATTAATTTCATCATATCAAATACATTATAACATAATTAATTTCTCCAAGAAATAATTATATCCATAAATTACATTAATCACCCAGTGATATATTTAATTCATTAGGTTGTAAATCAATTTATCCAATAAATCGATTTAGACATCTAATGTCCCAATTTTAGATATCCAATATCTAATACACATAATGAGAGAATTAGCTTGATTCATTCCGTCGTCAATCCTAATGCGCGACTCGATATGTCCGTCTCAGTCAGCAATGGGAGGAACCAAAGAGTAGTAGCACCACCTAGCCAGCCTGACGGCCTACACTGTACCCCAACTGAGAACGAATGATTGGGATCATTCAAGAACCATTCTGTCGTGAATACCAGTATACGTATAAACCCTTCTTTCAAATGTCCCGATCAAGTTATAGGGTCACGGTCAGTTGTTGTAGCCCGAAATATTTATCCGAAGATGAAATACTGCTGGAATGGACGGACAACAAACAAGGTTGCGGGAGCACTTCCGAGGGGGTGTGAATAACACTAGATTTACCGGGTTTGTTAGGCCCGGGCTTGAATGCTCTCGCGAGATGTTATTAATACAAATATTCGTGGATACAAGTATTAATGTGAGAATCTAAGTACAATGAGTGTAAAAAGATCCTATTATCCAGCTATTGAGCGAAGCTTTAGTGTTCTTGCTCTCGGCTGATCGTCTTCTGTGTGAGAGAGGCTGAGAGAGAAGAAGGAACCGAAAAATAGCTGTTGCCAAGAGTAGGAGAAAGCCAAGTTGTGTGTATTGCTTGTCCAGAGAGGAAAAATCCGATGGGAATCCGAGAGGAGTTGAAGATTCGGTCCTTGGACAAATGCAGGCAGCCTTCTATTTATAGGGGCTGAGATGTCTTGTCTCATGACAGGCGATCGCCTTTCGTCCAATATAATAATGGGGCGATCGTCTTTCAGTCACATGGGCAGTCTGCCTAAAGTCCAAGGCTACTGCTGGCAGCCAGCTGTGCGGTCTAATGAGGAGCCAGCACGCGTCTGGAGTTGCTGTCACATGCGGTCCTACTGACACCTTTCGGCGAGCCTGTTGGCTGGTGGAAAGATGCTGACAGGCTGTGGTCAACGATCCGTGAAATGCGGATCTTGTCTCGGCTCTGCACGTGGGTTCTGTCCTGGGCTTCGGCCTTTGCCGACTGGATGACCATCGGCTTCGAGCGGCCTGAGGCGGTCGTCATTGGTCGGTCACCAGGAGTCGGCATCGGTCGGTCACCAAGGGTCGATCGCCAAGTGCCGAGAGATGATCTTTTGCTAGTCGGCCACCAGGAGTCGATCGCCAAGTACCGAGAGATGATCGTCTGCTAGTCGGCCACCAGGAGTCGATCACTAAGTACCGAGAGACGATCGTCTTAGATGTCGATCGCTCGGCACCGGTACTTGTCCTTGGACCTTCAGTCGGCCAATCTATCTTGGCTGCT
This sequence comes from Orobanche coerulescens, assembly GCA_033398695.1. NCBI lineage: Eukaryota > Viridiplantae > Streptophyta > Magnoliopsida > Lamiales > Orobanchaceae > Orobanche > Orobanche coerulescens. The sequence goes on from CM065807.1 coordinate 88,007,364, forward strand.
TGGCTATGGATAGGTCGCCCGATCTCTAGTCGGCATTTCCGCCTTGGCTTCTCGGCTACGGCATGGTCACCCGGTCTCTGAGGCGATCGCCGGTCGAGGCGTATTATTCTCGACACAAGAATTGCCCCCCAGCTTGCTCCGATGTTGAAGACATGGGGCGAGGTGGTTCTTGCTGGTGATCGTGTAGGATGAGGATGGGCGATACGTCGAGCAGCCAACCTAAGAAAAGAGATATGTGGTGCAAGGCAAATGACCGGAGAAACATTGCATGAATATTGGGAACGATTCAAACAGTCGATATCTCGGTGCCCGCAACATCAAATTAGCGAGCAACTTCTGATTCAGTATTTTTACGAAGGACTTAATCCGATGGAGCGAAACATGATCGATGCAGCAAATGGAGGAGCCCTAGTTGACAAAATTCCCACGGCCGCAAGGGCTCTCATATCCAACATGGCAGCCAATTCACAACAGTTTGGTTGTAGCGACGCACCGATCAGGATGGTGAAGGAGATGCATGACTCGTCCCTTGAGGAAAAATTGAATGAGCTAACTACTTTTGTTAGAAAACTTGCTGTAGGTAATAGCATGCCAGTCGTACCCTGTCGTCTTTGCAAACCATGGAGTATACCACGGAGAATTGTCGGATTTTGCTTGATGAAATCGAGGCGCACGCCAATGCAATTGGGACCGAAAATTCTTATGGGAGGAAAAACGATCCTTACTCAAACACCTACAACCCAGGATGGAAGGATCACCCTAACTTTCGATGGAAGAACCAGCAAGAGGCAGCTCCACAAAATAGGGGACAATTCGCAGCCCACCGAAAATTCGACACAATCTCTGGAGGATATGATGAGGACCCTCGCAAACACTATGAATCAGTTCCAACAAGGCATGAACAAGACCCAACAGGGCATGAATCAGTTCCAGCATGACACTAAATCGAGTATCAAAATTCTCGAAAATCAAGTGAGTCAACTAGCCACCACGTTGAGCCGCATGAAGAGCCAAAATAGTGGGAAATTGCCATCCCAACCTAAGCCGAACCCAAGGAACGTGAGTGCTGTAACTCTAAGGAGTGGGAAACATCTTAAGGAGCCTAAGAAGGTGGAGGAAGCTGAAAACAAGGAGGAAAAATCCACTGAATGTATCAACACTGGGACACCTAGTCCGTAATCGTAACCTAGTGTAGAACAAATGGACAAAGAAGGTAAATTCATCTAAAACTGCTCCTTTTGAGACTAACAGTAACACCCCAAACTAGGCGGATATTACAAAGGCCGTAAATCCTCAACTGGGACCCACTGTGCAAATGAAAATGAATGAATTACATAGATAAATGTAGTACCGAACTACATTACAACAATAATTACTCCGATGAGGAGTTTAGTTATAACACACCAGACAATACTGAATACAAGTGTATTTTATATGAAGATAAAATACACAACACCGAATGAAACGGAGTATTCAAATGAAAGTCTTCAAAGGAAAATAAAGGACAATAACATGAATAATCGAAAGATCGGGCCCCTACTAGTATCACTGACTCTCGACGCCGCCGTGTTCTCCCCGTACTTTTGCCTTGCCAAGACCTGAAAAACAAAATCCCCAAACGGGGTAAGTTACAAAGAACAACAATCCTCAAGGGTTGAAAATACACAATCATGATTATATCTGAAGTTATGAAATATCCTGTCGAAACATACGCAATCAAACATGCTATATGCATCAACTAACAGTACGACTTAAAGGGTGGCGCCACACTATGCCCGGGATGGAAATGTGTCCGTGCACAAGCCACCAACGATCGAATACACGCGTGGTCTTGTACCTAATCAGTCTCACGAGACACATTGACTCGTGTGCACAGTCCAATGTGAGGCCAACAACCAACACACGACATAAATGTGCCCGACATGAAAATCCTACACATACCAACCGCACGCCAAGATGACCTAATGCCACGATATAACAAAAGTGACATCGAAAATGAATAATGACTCACCGAGGTGGAATGGTAATGAAATAAATGACATCTCAATGAAAAGATTGGAACCGCTGCTCCTTATGACCAAATGATTAATTGATAACAACAAGTTTTGATACGGTTAATATAATGATGAATGAGTTATAATTATGAATGAACAACAACAAAAGGGATGAATATACTTATAACCGAGTAAGAATTAACTTACACAATACCGATGAAGAAAGTCAATCCACGAACAAAAGTCCTAAATGAAGTGTAATTCGCACGAACAACCTTAATTCAATACAATTACCAACAATCCGACCAATACACGAATTAAACACGAATATAACGAACTCAAAACGCCGATACGATTAAACTAAGTTCATTGGGGCATTATATCGAACACGTTGTGGCCAAACTCCGGTTGTTTACAATCAAATCTCAATAAGCCACTATTATATCCCCCAAGAAGTGTTTCAAACCAACAAAACATCTCCAATACGATCAATAATCCATTATGAATATCCAAAATCGTGATTATAACGACAATTAATCGAAAACCCACAACTTCAACTCGATATACAAAGTGTTCTTGAATAATCCTCAATAATCCAATGAATCCTTATACATACTCATAATCATATACATATCCCTTCATATAACATGATTATAACGTCCAAAATATCATATCTCAACACAAAATCAAGTCCAAGGTGTCAAGAAATTACCTCTTGAATATCCAATCACTTCGATCCGAAGAACACGAGTTTAATCGAGTATCCAAGCTTCCCAAATGATTGAAGGTGATGAAAATACACACTCAAATGATAATTGATGAAGAAAACTCTCCTCAAGCTTATCTCTCGTAAGAAGGTGGAAAAGATGGAAAAAATGAGCCAAATGCTCAAAACCAATTTATAGAGGTCGATTACCTCGCCGACACGGCCCGTGCCGATCGGCACGGCCGTGTCGCATACCGCCGACAGGGACTCGACCGTGTCCTCGCTTGACACGGTCGCGGCGCGAGGGCCTTCCGAAAGTGACCGTCCGACGCCGACTCAGATGACTCGACCGTGTCCCCGGGACACGGCCGGCGTCCGGCGCCGGCTCGCTTATCCGGAAGAGTTCGACTCGGCCGTGCTAAACGACACGGCCGAGTCCTCGTGGGCAGATACTTCGCATTTCGGACAAGTACGGCACGGGCGTGTCGGACGACACGACGAGTCCGGTCGCAGTGATCGCCAATAGCCGAAAAATGAGCGGGTGAGCTAAAACGACCATAACTCTCTCGTCCGGACCATTGACTCACCGCTTGAACCATTGGAAAGATAACTCGATGCTCTATAATATTGCAAGATTTAGAATTTTTGGAGTTACCAAAAATTAATGGTGATCTAACAAAGTCGAACTCATATGAGGAAAGTTGAAACAATGAACAATAATGATACACACCAAGTTTTTCCGAACGGTGAACACGGTGAACGAACATGATTGATGAATGATTATAATTGAGTGAAAATACACCGAGTGACAATTACAGATCGATAATTACCGAATGAAAATGAATGAATTACAACCGGTATTACATACTCCCCTAAAAGAGTTTCGTCTCGAAACTAAGGGTCAAACAACTCGGGATAACTCTCCCGCATATTCTCCTGCTTCCCAAGTGGCCTCTTCGACTCCGTGTCTAGACCACCGAATCTTGACCAAAGGGATCGCCTTGTTCCTCAACCGCTTGATTCGCCGCTCTAACACTCGCATGTGACGCTCCTCGCACGAATGATCATCTCGCGATCTCGATTGCCGAATCAAGTATGTGACTCGGGTCGACAACATACTTCCGCAATCGAGAGACATGAAACACATTATGAATTCGGCTCAACGCCGGAGGTAACGCCAATCGATAAGCTAACTCGCCTACTCGATCCAAAATTTCAAACGGTCCAATGAATCTCTGACTAACTTCCCCGCTTTCCGAAACGGAAAATACCTCGACTGGGATACCTTGACCAAAACATGGTCACCCGTCTAGAACTCTAGTGGTCGACGACGATTATCTCGCATATGATTTCGCCGACTGAAATCACAACATACGACTCTTGATCAAAGCTACCTTCTCTCAAGGCTATAAGCATATCGGGTTTGGTGCCGATTGATTCTCGACAAGTCATCCCAACACAAGGGAGATCGACAACGACGACCGCATAAGGCCTCGTAAGGTGCCATCTTAATGGAGGCATGCCAACTATTATTATACGTGAACTCGATCGCTGGTAGTTGGGCTTCCCAATCGTCCTTCCAATCGAGGACGCATGCCCTCAACATGTCCTCTAATGTTTGTATAGTCCTCTCCGATTGTCCGTCTGACCGAGGATGAAAGGCGGTACCGAGATTGAGCCGAGTTCCCATAGCACGATGAATCGATTTCCAAAAATGAGACACAAATCGTCCGTCACGATCGGAAACGATACTCTTAGGAGTACCGTGCGCCTCACTATCTCCTTGATGAACAATCGGGCCACTCTTGGGACTCCACATATCCTTGATTTCAAGGAAATGAGCTAAATTAGTAAAGCACCGCGATCACTCGATCGTATTTATGCCACGACGACTCGCCGGCAATTCGTGATGAATTCCATAGAAATGTCTTCTCACTTCCATTCTCGGAATAGGAGCGGTATCAAGATACTCACGGTCGCCGATGTTCCATCTTGACTTGTTGACAGTTAAGCATCTCGAAACAAATTCTCGCGACTTCTCGCTCATATTACTCCACCAAGAATTTTGTTTCAAGTCCTTGTACATCTTGGTGGACCCCTGATGAACAGAATAAGGGGTAGCATGAGCTTCTCTCAAAATCGAAGTTTTTCAACTCATCATTCACGGCACACACATCCGATTCTTAAATCTCAAAAGTCCATCCTCGTGGATCACGAATCCAGAGGCTTTCTCCCGAGCCACATCTTCACGGATGCGCAAGAATGAAGGGTCCGAACTCGATTCTCTTTGATTACCTCCTCAAGTGACGATGAAATCTCTAACATACAAAGTCGTCTCGAACTCGCCAAGCTAGACTCGATCTCGGTCAAAGGAATTCCCGCCAAGATCCTTCGAATCACAAACGAGCAAGCATCTGCTCTTGAATGGACTTACGACTCAAGGCGTCGGCGACAACATTCACCTTGCCCGGGTGGTAAAGGATCTCGATATCAAAATCTTTGATTAGTTCCAACCACCGCCTCTGTCGCATATTTAACTCCTTGTGAGTAAATATATCCTTCAACTCTTGTGATTGGTGAATAACTGAAAGGTGACGCCATAAAGGTAACGACGCCAAATCCCCAACGCGATAACCACTACCGCTAGCTCCGTGTCGTGGGTCGATAATTGACCAACTAATCCGAGGAAACATCGGATTTACTTAATATCTTTCGGAGGTTGCCAATCTCTGATAGTCTCCGTCTTCTGAGGGTCGAAACGAACTATGTCAGATGAAATTACATGTCCGAGAAAGTCACTTCGGACCTCTAGAACTCACATTTGGAAAACTTTCCATAAAGTTGCTCTCGTCTCAACACGTCGAGAACCTGAAGAAGATGAACCTCGTGTTCCTCTCGGCTAAGAGAATAAATCAAAATGTCTTCGATGAAAACAACAACAAACTGATCCAAAAAGTCGATGAAAACCCGATTCATTAATTCCCTGAATACCACAGGTGTAATAGTTAGCCCGAACGGCATAACTACGAACTCATAATGACCATAGCGTGTACGAAACGCTGTCCTCGCGATATCCGACTCTCGAATCCGCAACTGGTGATATCCAGATCTTAAGTCGATCTTGGAAAATACCAAGCTCCTCAAGTTAATCTAAAAGATCATCAATACGAGGTAAAGGATACTACTCTTGATCATCACTTGCTCAACTCCCGGTAATTAATACACACACGAGACGAGCCATCCTTCTCCTTGACAGATCACACCGGTGCTCCTCACGGACGCAATCGGTCGAAGATGACCTTCCTCGAACTATTCCTCAAGTTGAATCTTCAACTCCCCGCATTCGTCGGGTCCATCCGATACGGTGCCTTCGATAAAGGGGACGCACTGCCCAACTCACTCCCGAATTCCCTTACTCTATGTGAAGGCAACTAGATAACTCGTCTGGAAATACATCGTCAATCGATGACAATGATACCACGAATGATTGAACATTTCGATTGCCCTAGAATGGTCAATCGATAAAAAGAGATACCAATAATGATTGAACAACTCGATTGCCTTAGAAAGGCCAATCGATGAAGATGATACAATGAATGTTTGAATAACTCGATTGCCCTAGAAAGGCCAATCGATGAAAATGATACAATGAATGATTGAATAACTTGATTGCCTTAGAAAGACCAATCGATGGAAATGATACAAGGAATGATTGAATAACTCGATTGCCTTGGAAAGGCCAATCGATGAAAATGATATAATGAATGATTGAATAGTTCGATTGCGGAATTTCTCTGCTTTCGTCATAATAATACTTCTTCTGGAACAATGGGGATTACTTCAAACGCACATTCGACAACCAACGACGGAAAGATAGCGACCAAACGCTAACAAACACTGAGGATAGTATCAAGACGATCAAACCAACTAATACCGAAAATTACATCGTCCTAAGATAAGTTCACCACGATTAGATCCATCAACCAATCGCGGTCATTAAGCTTAATTCGGTATGATTCCGAAAATTCTTCCATCGTAGACCGATGGTATGAGGTCCACAAGCAATAGAACTATCCCGAAATAAGTCTATTCAAGCATGATTCGAAAATGAGTGAATGCGGTGTACCAGCATCAAAAGGTACACACAAGTTGAAATAAAATTACGAGTATACCTGAAATCATTCGGACCACCGGATCGTCGATCCTCCTCATCATATGAATGTGGGACTTGCCGGTCCCCGAACCGGACGCTCCCGTCTGATAAATACGAGTTCCAAATCTATTTGCTTCCATTGTCTTAAACGACGATGACAAAGCAGTCTGATTCAAACGCTGTTGCTTCGGGCTCGAGATGCCACGAGCCGACTTGGAGTCCTTTCGCAAAACGGGCCTTATGCCCAAAATTCCCACAATTATAGCACGTGATAGACGGTTTCAGACACTCGGGCTGAAATGACCCTGCCCACAATTGAAACAGTGATGGCCGAATCGGCCGCCGAATGAGATCCCGCACGATTATGCGCCGTAGAAGGTCGCCGTAAACGATAGGGCTCACGAGGCTTCTGAAGGTTGATCGACCGCCTTTGGGTTGATTACGCTCGCTGATTTCTTGCGAAAGATGAAGGTTGTTGTTCAAGACTTTCCTTAGCACTGCCGCCTCATACGGAGAGTTCTCTCGATTAATCCGGCCAGTGGCGCAATGATGATTGAGCAATTGCACATGGGTCATCATGGCTCGCATAAAAGTGAGTGGATCAACCCGAACATCTTCTCGATCGAGCCGAGTCCCGGCACGATTTCCCGGCAGAGTGATTATTTTTCGGTTTCTGTCCGCACCGCGGCCTCTCCCCTGCATCTCTCGACAGCCTCTCTCCATCAAGTAGGAAGGTCGATAATGATTATATTTCCCGCATGATTAACACGTTATGATTATGTCATGAGATGATGAAAATGAGTATACATGCTCTAACTTAGTGATTATATGAATGATTTATCAAGTTACATGATTATCTCGATGAAATTCTTGAAATGATTATCTTGAATAACTTAACAAGATTGATAATATGATCATCCGATTGACAACCGAGTAATGAAATGAATTGAGTAATTAATGAGTTAACATGATCGCCTTGATTATTAATCGAGTAATGAAATGAATTAAGTGATTGATGAGTTAACATGATCGCCCTAATCACAATGAATGATGATGTTTGAGGATTGTAAATTGATGAATGATGAATGAATGACTATTGCCGTAAATTATACCATGGCGTTAGAAATCTTACGCTTCTTTCTGGCCGATTGCCTCGGCATTTGCACAGTCACACGTGACGCGAAAGTCCAATGATACTAGTCCGATGACGATGATTTCAAATGAAACATGACTCGAAGGTAGTATTCAAAACCACGCTCCGATACCAACTCAGAACACCCCAAACTAGGCGGATATTACAAAGGCCGTAAATCCTCAACCGGGACCCACTGTGCAAATGAAAATGAATGAATTACATAGGATAAATGTAGTACCAAACTACATTACAACAATAATTACTCCGATGAGGAGTTTAGTTATAACACACCAGACAATATCAATACTAGTGTATTTTATATGAAGATAAAATACACAACACCGAATGAAACGGAGTATTCAAATGAAAGTCTCAATGGAAAATAAAGGACAATAACATGAATAATCGAAAGATCGGGGCCCCTACTAGTATCACTGACTCTCGACGCCGCCGTATTCTCGCCGTACTTTTGCCTTGCCAAGACTTGAAAACAAAATCCCCAAACGGGCCCATAAAGAACAACAATCCTCAAGGGTTGAAAATACACAATCATGATTATATCCGGTTATGAAATATCCCGCCGAAACATACGCAATCAAACATGCTATATGCATCAACTAACAAGACGGCTCAAAGGGTGGCGCCACACTACGCCCGGATGGAATGTGTCCGTGCACAAGCCACCAACGATCGAATACACGCGTGGTCTTGTACCTAATCGCCTCACGAGACACATCGACTCGTGTGCACTCCAATGTGAGGCCAACAACCAACACACGACATAAATGTGCCCGACATGAAAATCCTACACATACCAACCGCACGCCAAGATGACTCGAATGCCACGATATAACAAAAGTGACATCGAAAATGAATAATGACTCACCGAGGTGGAATGGTAATGAAATAAATGACAAATTAATGAAAAGATTGGAACCGCTGCTCCTTATGACTGAAATGATTAATTGATAACAACAAGTTTTGATACGGTTAATATAATGATGAATGAGTTATGATTATGAATGAACAACAACAAAAGGGATGAATATCCTTTTAACCGTGTAAGAATTAACTTACACAATACCGATGAAGAAAGTCCTTCCACGAACAAAAGTCCTAAATGAAGTGTCGGTCGCACGAACAACCTTAATTCAATACAATTACCAACAATCCGATCAATACACGAATTAAACACGAATATAACGAACTCAAAACGTCGATACGATTAAACTAAGTTCATTGGGGCATTATATCGAACACGTTGTGGCCAAACTCCGGTTGTTTACAATCAAATCTCAATAAGCCACTATTATATCCCCAAAGAAGTGTTTCAAACCAACAAAACATCTCCAATACGATCAATAATCCATTATGAATATCCAAAATCGTGATTGTAACGACAATTAATCGAAAACCCCCAACTTCAACTCGATATACAAAGTGTTCTTAAATAATCCCTCAATAATCCAATGAATCCTTATACAAACTCATAATCATATACATATCCCTTCATATAACATGATTATAATGTCCAAAATATCATATCTCAACACAAAATCGAAGTCCAAGGTGTCGAAGAAATTACCTCTTGAATATCCAATCACTTCGATCCGAAGAACACGAGTTTAATCGAGTATCCAAGCTTCCCAAATGATTGAAGGTGATGAAAAATACACACTCAAATGATAATTGATGAAGAAAACTCTCCCTCAAGCTTATCTCTCTCGTAAGAAGGTGGAAAAGATGGAAAAATGAGCCGAAATGCTCAAAACCAATTTATAGAGGTCGATTACTCGCCGACACGGCCCGTGCCGATCGGCACGGCCGTGTCGCACACCGCCGACAGGGACTCGACCGTATCCCGCTTGACACGGTCGCGGCGCGGAGGGCCTTCCGAAAGTGACCCGTCCGACAAATGACTCAGATGACTCGACCGTGTCCCGGGACACGGCCGGGCGCCCGGGCCGGTTCTCGCTTATCCGAAGAGTTCGACTCGGCCGCGCCAAACGACACGGCCGAGTCCGTGGGCAGATACTTCGGCATTTCCGGACGAGTACGGCACGGGCCGTGTCGGACGACACGACCGAGTCCGGTCGGCAGTGATCGGCCAAAAGCTCAAAAATGAGCGGGTGAGCTAAAACGACCATAACTCTCTCGTCCGGACTCCGATTGACTCACCGTTTGAACCATTGGAAAGCTAACTCGATACTCTATAATATTGCAAAGATTTAGAATTTTTGGAGTTACCAAAAATTAATGGTGATCTAACAAAGTCGAACTCATATGAGGAAAGTTGAAACAATGAACAATAATGATACACAATTCGAAGTTTTTCCGAACGGTGAACACGGTGAACGAACATGATTGATGAATGATTATAATTGAGTGAAAATACACTGAGTGACAATTACAGACTGATAATTACTGAATGAAAATTAATGAATTACAACCGGGTATTACACTAACGAGTTACCTTTTCCATATAGGGTCAAAAAGACAGCTGTCGTGAATAAGGGGAAGCAAATCCTAGACGTATTCTGAAAGGTTGAGATCAACATTCCCTTACTCGACGCAGTTCAACAAATTCCAAAATACGTAAAATTCTTTAAGGACTTATGCACCAACAAGCGGAGATTAAAAGGGAATGGGAAGGTAGTAATGGGAGAAAATGTGTCCGCTGTATTCCAAAGCAAATTGCCACAAAAACGGGAAGATCCAGGTATGTTTGCTATTCGTTGTCGAATTGGAAATACGGGTCTTGAACGAGCTATGCTAGATTTGGGAGCATCAATAAATGTTATGCCACGCTCTATTTACACCTCCTTAAATCTACGACCTCTTCGGGAAACAAGGATAATTATACGATCCCGACTATTGACAACAACAACACCTTTGAATTGAAGTTGGAATTGATTCACTTGCTACCTGCATTTCATGGCCTATCAGGAGAGGATACGCACAAACATCTCAAGGAATTCCATGTCGTTTGCTCAAGCATGAAGCCAAATGGTGTCACTGAAGAGCAAATCAAGCTTAGAGCCTTCCCATTATTATTAAAAGATTCGGCAAAGGATTGGTTATTTTGTTTACCATCAGCCACTATCACAATGTGGAACGAGATGGAGATCTTATTTCTGCAAGCGTATTTTCTGGCCTCTCGAGCAGCCAACCTAAGAAAAGAGATATGTGGTGCAAGGCAAATAACCAGAGAAACATTGCATGAATATTGGGAACGATTCAAACAGTTGATATCTCGATGTCTGCAACATCAAATTAGCGAGCAACTCCTGATTCAGTATTTTTACGAAGGACTTAATCCGATGGAGCGAAACATGATAGATGCAGCAAGTGGAGGAGCCCTAGTTGACAAAACTCCCACGACCGCAAGGGCTCTAATTTCCAACATGGCGACCAATTCACAAAAGTTTGGTTGTCGCGACGCACCGATCAGGATGGTGAAGGAGATGCATGACTCGTCCCTTGAGGAAAAATTGAATGAGCTAACTACTTTTGTTAGAAAACTTGTCAGAGGTAATAGCACGCTACCATACTGTCGTCATTGCAAAACCACGGAGCATACAACGGAGAATTGTCGGATTTTGCTTGATGAAATCGAGGCGCACGCCAATGCATTTGGGACCGAAAATTCTTATGGGAGGAAAAACGATCCTTACTCAAACACCTACAATCCAGGATGGAGGGATCACCCTAACTTTCGATGGAAAACCAAAGAAGAGGCAGCTCCACAAAATAGGGGACAATTCTAAAAGTAGCCCACCGAAAATTTGACACAATCTCTAGAGGATATGATGAGGACCCTCGCAAAAACTATGAATAAGTTCCAACAAGGCATGAACAAGATCCAACAGGGCATGAATAAGTTCCAGCATGACACTAAATCAAGTATCAAAATTCTCGAAAATCAAGTGAGTCAACTAGCCACCACGGTGAGCCGCATGGAGAACCAAAATAGTGGGAAATTGCCATCCCAACCTGAGACGAACCCAAGGAACGTGAGTGCTGTAACTCTAAGGAGTGGGAAGCAGCTTAAGGAGCCTAAGAAGGTGGAGGAAGCTGAAAACAATGAGGAAAAATCCACTAAAACTCAGTGCAGAATCAGCACCTAGTGCGTAATGTAAATGACAAAGAAGGTAAATTTGTCTAAAACTGCTTCTTTTGAGACTAACGAGTTACCTTTTCCTTATAGGGTCAAAAAGACAGCGGTCGGAATAAGGAGAAGCAAATCCTAGACGTATTCTGAAAGGTTGAGATCAACATTCCCTTACTCGACGCAGTTCAACAAATTCCAAAATACGCAAAATTCCTTAAGGACTTATGCACCAACAAGCGGATATTAAAAGGGAATGGGAAGGTAGTAATGGGAGAAAATGTGTCCGCTGTATTCCAAAGGAAGTTGCCACAAAAACGGGAATATCCAGGTATGTTTGCTATTCCTTGTCGAATTGGAAATATGGGTCTTGAACGAGCTATGCGAGATTTGGGAGCATCAATAAATGTTATGCCACGCTCTATTTACACCTCCTTAAATCTAGGACCTCTTTGGGAAACAAGGAAAATTATACAATTGTCGGATCGTAGCCTTGTGTACCCCGAAGGGGTAATTGAGGACGTTCTTGTCCAAGTTAATAAACTTGGATTTCCAGCCGACTTCTACGTTCTTGATATGCAAAACGAGTCATCAAATTCAACATCTATTTTGTTAGGAAGACCATTTCTAAATACTGCCAATACCAAATAGATGTTCGTGAAGGATCTCTCACGATGGAATTTGATGACCAAATCGTACGATTTAATATTTATGATGCTATAAAATTTCCTGAGGAAGATTGCTCTCTTTTTGCATTAAGCGTGATTGACCCTCTTGTCGAGAAAGTGTTTGAGTTGCATTGTAGGGGTAGACTCGAAGTGGTGCTTACTAAAAACTTGGACGATAATAAAGAAAATGGTTTTTCGGAGCGTCAAAGAGAATTACAGCCAATATATGAGAAATTATATGGAAAAAGTGAACCAGAGTTAGCCTTCGATGAGCATATCAATGGAGGAAAGTTTTCAATTAACACTCCGAGAAAGTTTGGTGTGGTTCAAGAAGACGAGTGATCAGTCGTACATTTATTGAGACCCATACAAAACCTCCTTGGTGTGTTCACTAAAAAGGGAAGTTTTTCGTCGAGCCAACGACGTAAAAAAAAAGGCGCTTGTTGGGAGGCAACCCAATTTTTTTAATTTTTGCATTTTTTTGTCTTCTTCGGTTTTTTTATTTGCTTGGTAGGAGTCAGTTTTTTAAGTAATCTTTTCTTATAAATTAGAATATTATTATGCCCCACTTTTAATTTTCTTAATTGCTTATTTCCTTTAAAATTTTATTTTCCTTATTATTTTTCCACTACTTAAGTTGTTACCTTTATTATTATTAGTTATTTCCTTTATCCTTAAATCTCGTCCCTTTCTCCCTTCTTTATCTACCCTCTCCCCCGCTCGGTGTCAGAAGTCGAACCTCCTTTCTTCTCTCTTCTGCAGCCCAAATGCCACACATCGCCGACCGATCGCGAACCGGTGGACGACCCGCAACCTTCAGCCGAACAAGAAAATGAGACTGAGGCCGAGCAAGAAAATAAGGCCGAGGCTGGCATCGCGCACTTCAAGCCAATATGGATCATTTGACCGAGCAGCTGGAAGCCCTTCTCCCTCATTAGCCCGGTGATTCCTACTCTAGACTTTTCACTATTCTTTATTTTTCTTTTCCTTCTTTTATTTGGAGTTGTGTACTTAATTTTAAGTTTGGGGAAGTTGGATTTGGAATGATTAATTGAATTGGAAATTGTGATGAATTTAAATTTGCGTCCTTAGCTAAATTTGTGTGATTGAATCAAGTTCGTGTATTGAGGATTTAAGTATGACATAATAAATGGGTATGATTGACTAGTTTGATTTTAATTAGTGTGAGGGATTCATAGCACAAGCCATTTTTATTCGTGAGTTTGGAGCCGTAGAGCAATATATATATATATATATATATATATATATATATATACACACACACATATAAATAATTATACATATACATGCTCACTATTTCTTCTTGTGGGATCGAACGTGATGTGTTCATGCTAGAACTTAATCAATTATACATGTCAAGACTATGTTAGTGTTCTCATGCAGTAAAGTGATAAAGGCAATTAGGAATAACCCACTTGGCTTATATTTTCCCACCTCGACATAATCACTATTAGAAGCCCATTCGGACCTAAGCCTTATTCTTTGATCCAGCACATTTTATTAGCCATTATCTAATTTTTGGTGAAAATTCATCCTTTTGAACCCTTGGTCAAGATTTGGTTGTGAATTAGGTGTATAACAAGTGGAGGGAAGGACAAGGAATTATCAAAAAGTGGGTGAAGAAGTGAAAAGAAAAAGGGTGCTGAAATTAAGAAAAAAAATTAGAAGGCCGAAACAAAAAAAAAAATAATAATAATAATAATAGGGGGGCGACCGTAAAAATACCCCCATCGAATGTTGTTAAAGCCACTGACCTCTATTGATCTTTTGTGACTATGCGATTACATGTGCCTAAAAGGGTGCCCAAGGAAAGGATGGTGATTCAATTATTTTTGTAGGATTTGTTATGTGCTTAATTTCATGATTAGTCTTGACCAACGAATCCTTTATTTATCCTTTTTATCCTACACATACCTAAAGCCCCGTTACAACCATAAAAGCCCTTTTGATTATATGCATGAGTTCATCTAAGTAGTGGAGATTTGAATTTTGTGCAACTATGTGGTAATGACACACCATGTTTTGACGTGAGTGATTGCTTAATAATCCCTATATCTACTTGAGCGAGAATGACCCCTTGAGAGGCCATCAAATTTTCTCTCACTTGATGCCAATGAAGATGTTGAGATTGGTTGAGGTACTTTAATTTTCTTCTTACTTGTTCATGATTATTTATTCTCCCTTGAATATGGCTATCATCTTGGATTTTCCAATACATGCTTCTTGAATTTCTTTCACTCGAATTATGCTTGAGGACAAACATTGGTTTACGTTTGAGACGATTTGATAGGACGAAAATAGTGTGCTAAAATCATTGTTAATTATAAGGTTTTAATGAATTTTCTAATGGCACACTTGGTTATTTTCTATCTATTTATATTTTGGATGCAATTTACTTCACTTGGCAATTTGTTGTTTAATTTAGGTGTTTGATGGATTTTTTAAGCTTAAGGAATAATTTGGACCATCAAACGGACCACGCCAAGGTGATTTGGGCTTAAAATAAAGAAAATGCCGCGCGACACTGGGTGGCCCTGTGTCAGTTCGGTGACCCAGTGTCACTCCTGTTCCGAAAATAATCTTACTTGGGGCCCAAGAAACGACTCAAAAACCGCCCAATCAGTTCCACAAGGCAATAAATCGGTCCTTAGGCTGGGAAAAGGAATTGGATTAGAATTGGAAAGAAAGACTCCAAGGGAATTAAAACTCAAGAAGGATAAGAAGGAAAGAGATCCAATTAAAGAAGGAAAATAAGAGATAAAGAATTATTATAAAAGGAGAGGGGAGATGAAACCATTATTATCTGGGATCATAAATTTTTACGGCTGGAGCAGAAGAAGCAAAAGAAGACGACCGAACCAAATTTTCGCCGGAGCAACCGAGCCGATTCCGACGTGCAAAGAAGAAGACTACACCATTTGAATTTTTTTCTTCTCATGTCTATTATTAATTTGCTGTTTTCTAGAGCCAACATGTCCGGCTAATTTTCTATTCTAATTCTTAGTGAAGTTTGAAACCGTATTCGAATTATTCATGTTTTAATCCCGTAGCGTATTCTCAACTCGAATTCTCTTGAATTACTTTTGTGTTATTGAATTCACGACTATGCCATTTAATTTTTTGATTCGGTTTGGCCAACTAGATTAGGAGTTTTATGTCTTATGCTAGAAATTGAGTTGTAATCCGTAATTGTTGCAATTTTAATTTACAAGTAGCAAACAATGATTTTTCCCAATTGAGTAACACAAAATCGAGATCCCTTAAGTCGAGCTTATGAACATAATATCTTGCCTATTCCATTATTTTGGTTTTTAATGCATCTAGCGAGCGAGATTTGAAGAGCGTGTTTTGAATCCACAGCATAGATAGGTTCGATTAAATAGCTTGTTTTAATTGAATAAACTTAAGAAATAATTGGGGTCAGCAGAGCTTGTTGTTGGCTTCAGAATAGGAGTTCATGAGATTAGAGAAGAGGTAAGCGCTGCATTGAAACTTGAATTAATTCGAAACGGTGGATAACGGATCTAAGGACTAGATTATTCCTCAATTGATATTTTCAACTTTTTATTTCCTTGTTTATTTTATTTTATCTTACGTAATTTATTTTAGTTAAGATCAGAAACAAACCCACCCTCTTTCGTTTTATTTAATTACACTAAGTACTTAATCCTTAATTAGTATAATTGATTCACCGTTCTCCGTGGGATCGACCATTACTTGCCGATACTACTAGTTAGTAGAAGTAAGATGAGGAAAATACAAATAACTAATTTTGACGCGTCACAACAGCGCGATCACGTACATTTGAGGTTCGAAGCTGATGTGGAGCTAGTTTTACGTAATGTGAAACATATTCCGGATATGAGGCTGAATGTGATTTCAGTAGGCCTACTCGATGATGACGGCTATTGTAGCGGTTTTGGCAAGGGAGCATGGAAACTAACTCGAGGTTCCTTGATTGTCAAGTGTAACACCCCAATCCGCCAGTGGATATTACACGCCGTAGAACCTTTCCTCAAGGATCTACCAGGCTGGTAAGAACATCGAACATCTCAACAATGCCTTTAAGGCTAAAATGACTCAGTAGACCGATTTGGTCATTCAATAAATACATACAACTCAAACACATTATATGCCCATGCAGGGATCGAATACAACACACTCCCGCATAACGGAAAGAATATTGCAAATGAAAATAAAATACAATCGAACCAATACGACATCAACGGGTCCTCGTGGTGATTAGTATCGCTCATATTTCATCATCCTTTATGCCGACCCCGTGTTATGCTCCAAAACTTGAATGCAATACAGACATCCACCCCCGACACTGGGGTTAGCAAAATTCCACCATTTTGCTAGTGCAAGTATAAAGTGCAAATACGAGCCATATAATTCAAGTTCCAAGAATAACAATAACCAAGAATCCTCAAAGCTTCACATACAACGAAACGAATACTTCCCGAGGCAAGAGTTTGAGTAAAACTTTCCAAATCCGAAAGATCACAATTAACGAGAATGGTTTGCAAAATGGTTTAAAATACCCTCGGGAGTTTTAATAGAAAACAATTTAGGATTATCAAATCCTTCTCTATCCAAAATCAACTGGGTCACAACCCAAAGGTTTTTGTTTTCGCAAATAGAAAACCACTAACAATTTACAGGGTCAGAACCCACATCACGTGTCCTCGACGGTCATAAAATCAACACAACGTAATCACGCACAAGCATCGCCAGACCGGGACGAAGCCACAAATCCCACTCGAGGCCTCTAAGGACCCTCCCGAGCTGGCTAGCGAAATAAACTCAAACCACCCATAAGTTATCTTGACATCGTACTCGCAAGTACCGATTCTCGGAGCCCTCTCCAGACCTACCCGATTAGATAACCTTATGGTCAAATCATATCAAATGGCCGTACTCGCAAGTAACGCGCCGCTGGAGGCCTCATGGGTCCCTACCCGGTAAACATCATTCGAATATACCCACAAGTTCTCGTGACATCGCACTCGCAAGTGACGATTCTCGGAGCCCTCTCCAGACCTACCCGAATTGATAACCTTGTGGTCAAATCATCAATGTATCGAATTCACAACGACAAGGGTTTCACATTTGCCACAATCACAAACACATCAAATCATGAGTTAATGCAAACAACACTTAGCAAAACACCACGTCAAACCATAACGCACCGAAAAGAAACCATATACATCCACACGCAATACCAAGTGAAACATCAACACCAAACATATCCATATAATTCACATAGTCATTCACAAACCACACCATTCACAAAACACAAGCGTTTTGAAAGAGGGCCTTTAACAAGGCTAACCAAATCCTTTGAAAGTTCAATTCAAACGACCAAACAAACACATTTAGACGATCACCAATTATCATATCCAAAAAACAAGAATTATATGGACAAGGTACTTGCCTCTAAAACGGCACGCAAGTATTCCGACGAACACGGCTCAACCGAAAAGCTTCGGACGCCGGATGCTATCAAAAGGAATACGACAACGAACCGAAAGGTTCAACACAGTTTCTTCGCAAGAAACTCAACCCTAACATCATATAATCAATAAATCAACGATCATACGAGGAAGAATAATCGTAGAACGTCCGAAAACCCCTCTATGACATTCTACCGGACACCTTCATGGCGTCGATCAAGAACTTGACCAAACCAACGAATCAATACGATCAAACCATGGAATAACAAGAAAAATGATATAATACATCTAAATAATCATCAATCCATCACAATCCTAAGTTAAATCGGATTAAACGGATGAAAACAACCAAAACACCCAAATTCCCCAAAACTAGATTTCTAGGAAATCTGACCTGATTCGCTCGATCAAAGGATGTTATAGGATGGATGATTGATGATATGAACTCCAAGACTTCATGGATTGATTTTCCAAAGAACATCTCTCAATTATTAACAAAAATCCATCCGCGTAACAGAACGAAACGAATGACAAAAATGGTAAAAAACCCGTCTCAGGCCTTAAATAGTCCGTCACGGCCGCCTTACGACGTAATCGCCACGGCTTACGACGAATCGCCATGGCCGACTCACTGCCTAGAAATGCCGGCAGCGTTATGTACGTAACCAGCCAAGGCTTACGTACGTAACCGGACTTACGTACATAACTGCCGAGCACTACCGTCCGTAACTCGGCCAGTGCCGCCCTGGGCCCAGACTGCCCGGCCACGACTCGGCCGGGACCAACTCCGACAGTCCGAACGACCCCGAAACTCGAACCCGAATACGAATAGAAGACACGGTTACGAAGTACTCGCAAAGACGAATTCGAGCACTAAGAGAACATGCGATTACGACCATCCGAAGGCTCGAAATTCGACAACGGAAAGTAATTACCCCAAACTTTGGGAAATTACGAAAACGGCCCAAAATGTCTGAAATACACGATACACGATCGAAACACCAATCCAAAGCTCGCAACATGAATAATAACATTAAATGAACTTACGAGAAACTCGAAACAACAGTTTCGGACGAGATTCGCAAGAATCGAACCCAAGTATGGAAAAGCCGCTTAAGAACTCGAAACTCAACAAAACGAAACCGAAACGAACTCGGACATCAAAAAGTGCAGAATTAAATATTCTCGTAATGACGAAAACGTCATGAGCGAGTCACCAGAATGGACTTCCGCCGAAAAAAGAAAATTACCGAAATCCGAAATTGCGGGTATTACATTCTACCCTCCTTAAAAGATGTTTCGTCCCGAAACTTAAAATAAGTAGGGAGGAGCAACAACCCGCCAGAAGACACTCAACGAGATACACAAGAACTGAAAACTCGCGCCAACTGCGGAACGCCACAAGCAACGCAAAGAGACATACGACATGAAAACACGCTCCACGACGACCAACACAACGCCACCGATAGAGACATAATAAAACCAACAAGTGACCAAAGGCTATCAAATGATAATACAACCAAGTCGATTATCCGAACAATCACAAAACACAAAACACCCATTACAAGGAAACACGCACAATCAAGAAAACAGAAATAAACACACAAACGATCCACAAGGACAACCACAAACAATTCGGACTACGCCGAAATCCGCAAAACCACACTAGGCATATACATGTCCCTTCGGAGCAGAGACGCAACTTGATCCTCCAACCTCTCAGCTGCCATCTCGCAGTGCACGGCTCGGTGACCCACCTGGCCACATTCGAAATAGCTGACTAACGGTGAATGACAATTCTTCGCGGTACGAGATCAGGCAATAACAGACAACCCCGATCGAATAAAAACGATCGAACAACAATGACCGAACAACAATGATCGAACAACAAAGATCAAATAACAATGATCGAACAACAACGATCAAATAACAATGATCAAACAACAATGATCAAATAACAATGATCGAGTAACAACGATCGAACAACAATGATCGAATGACAACAGTCGAACAATGACTCCGAAGTCCCCACTTCAACTCCAAACATTAAAAGAACTAGTAGAAAGTAAAAGATGTTACTTCCGAACAAGGTTCACAAGAATCGAACCGAACTCGGAAAAATCACGATGATAAACAGATCGGTCTGAAACAACGTCACAACCAGTTCGAACAATGACAACTGAGACATCAAACAAGTTCAAAAAGTATCGACGAACACGTGCAAGTCGATAGAATTTAGAAGGAGAAACTGCAGAAGTCAAATATAGTACGGGTATTACATCCGACCTCTTATAAAAGAAATGTCGTCCCCACAACTCACAACAACGGAAACAAGGTAACAACACAAAAAGCAACCGACAGAAAAATCCCCCATGGGCCTCTCAGAGCCGATCCTGATATGTATGCTGAAGCGCGAACTCCGAAAGTCTCGGTAGCCAATTCGCAAAACTAAATTCGGTGTCCCTCGAGTCCTCACTTGAAACGCGTTACTGACGAGAAGAACAATTTACACATGCATGCCCCGACACATCACGGTTGAAACACTTCGGCTCGTAATACCAAAAATACAAATGCTAGATACAATGAGGCATAACGTCGCAAAACAACATAGCGGAGATGCCAACTCAGCATAACAAAGAATCATAACACATATCATATACAACGATTACCATCGTAAAGTAATACACACACAAACACAACAGCAACGACGGTATCGTTCGGCGACCTCAACGGCCCGAACGATAACCAGCACATAATTACAAACATCATGAAACAGTCACACATGTACACAAACGTACAAACCCAAGCTTCAACAGCTCACACTCGTGCGGCAACACGCAGATCACCACGAGGCGACAAATAGTAAATACCAGTTCACACCTCTCACAGAGGGCTAGTACTACAAATACGTGGCAACGCCTCAACGTTCATGCCACCAATTCGATCATATTCGGAAGTTAACATCATGACGAAAAAGCAAACATCATACATACATTCCCAAACGCAAATGGAAATTGATAGGTTTAAAAAAACGAAAACCTCCTTTTGAAAATAATTTAGAAAAACACCAGTCGATCTCGAGTATCACCTTTCAAAAAAAGTACAAACGTGAAACATCATTATCGAGACTTTGGAGAACCATTTCGCATTCGATAAAAATGAGGACACTTTCTTTTAGTGAAAAACTTTTAGAATATTCGACCCTCGGGTCTAAGCAAAAGTATTTTTAAATCATTGAAAATATCTCAAAACATTTTGGTCCTCGAGGTAGAAGAATTTTGAAACATATTGTGGCACCTTGGAAGTACCACGAGAAAACAATTCATTTTAAAAGTACGTCTTGAAATTTATTTTCTAAGATACTCAAGGTTTTCAAAAATAATTCAATGGGATAGAATGCCCAAAAATGCTCATGTAACAATATTCATTTAAACATATTATAATATACGCATCAAATCATACAAAATCAAGACAATACATATCTTTTACCGGAAAACAGACAGTCATATCGCAGTTCAAACTTACTTAGGACCGGGGCTAAACCATTGGTCCATTTGAAGCCCCTCCGGACTGAGTAAATCGCACCCATAAACATTTCCATACCATATTGAGCACAAGGTTTCACGAGAACACTTGCAAACGAACAAATCAATTTGAAATATACACGCAGCGGATGAAACCAACAGTCAAGAATACATAACCAGCGACACTCCTCATCTAAACAAAATATGAGAGTCAAATAACCACATATCACGAAATTAAAATCCATAGGAGGATTCCGTCACTTAACACATAATTATACCAGTAACTCGCAACAGACGAGGCACTATCACAACGAAGGGAGAGTTACAACCACAGGTCGCACGAAGATGATGATCGCCCCACGATACTAATCACGACCAATGAACTCAGACAATGCGTCGCGACACGACTCAGTCAGACAAAATCCGACGAGGCAAAACTCAACAGACACAACTTGACCCGACAGCCTAGGTTTCCACAACCTAAGCTCCGATACCATTTATGTAACACCCCCAATCCGCTCAGGGATATTACACGCCGTAGAACCTTTCCTCAAGGATCTACCAGGCTGGTAAGAACATCGAACATCTCAATAATGCCTTTAAGGCTAAAATGACTCAGTAGACAGATTTGGTCTTTCAATAAATACATACAACTCAAACACATTACATGCCCACGCAGGGATCAAATACAACACACTCCCGTATAACGGGGAAAGAATACTGGAGCGGAAAATAAAATACAACTGAACAAATACGACATCAATGGGTCCTCGTGTGATTAGTATCGTTCATCTTTCATCATCCTTTATGTCGACCCTGTGTTATGCTCCAAAACCTGAATGCAATACAGACATCCACCCCCCGATTACTCGGAGGTTAGCGAAATTCCACTATTTTGCTAGTGCAAGTACAAAGTGCAAATACGAGCCATATAATTCAAGTTCTAAGAATAACAATAACCAAGAATCCTCAAAGATTCAAATACAACGAAACGAATACTTCCCGAGGCAAGAGTTTGAGTAAAACTTTCCAAATCCGAAAGATCACAATTAACGAGAACGGTTTGCAAAATGGTTTAAAATACCTGTTGTGTCGAGAATTATACTCCTCGACCGCGATCGCCGCAGTGATCGGGCGACCTAGCCATAGCCGGGCAGCCAAGGCAGAACTGCCGACCAGTGGCCTGGCGACCTAGCCATTGCCGAGCAGCCGAGATAGATCGACCGACCGAAGGTCCCAGGACAAGTCCTGGTGCCGAGCGATCGACATCTAAGACGATCATCTCTCGGTACTTGGCGATCAACTCCTGGTGGCCGACTAGCAGACGATCATCTCTCGGCACTTGCCGATCGACCCTTAGTGATCGACTGATGCCGACCCCTAGTGACCGACCAATGACGACCGCCTCTTGCCGCTCGAAGCCGATGGTCATCCAGTCGGCAAAGGCCGAAGCCCAGAACAGAACCCACGTGTAGCGCCGAGACAAGATCCGCATTTCACGGATCGTTGACCACAGCCTGTCAGCATCATTCCACCAGCCGACAGGCCCGCCGAAAGGTGTCAGTGGGACCGCCCGTGATAGCAACTCTGGACGCGTGCTGGCTCGTCATTGGACTGCACAGCTGCTGCCAGCAGCAGCCTTAGACTTTAGGTAGACAGCCCATGTGACTTAAAGACGATCGCCCCATTATTATATTGGACAAAAAGCGATCGCCCGCCAGGAAACAAGGCATATCAGCCCCTATAAATAGAAGGCTCCCTGCACTTGGCCAGCTCTCGGGTTCTTATCGATTTCAGCACACAACTTGGCTTTCCTACTCTTGGCAACAGCTATCTCTCGGTTCCTTCTTCTCTCTCAGCCTCTCTCACACAGAAGACGATCGGCCGAGAGCAAGAACACCCAAGCTTCGCTCAAGAGTTGGATAATAGGATCTTTTTACACTCATTGTACTTAGATTCTCACATTAATACTTATATCCACGAATATTTGTATTAATAACATCTCGCGAGAGCATTCAAAAATCTAGTGTTATTTACACCCCCTCGGAAGTGCTCCCGCAACCTTGTTTGTTGTCCGTCCATTCCAGCAGTATTTCATCTTCGGATAAATATTTCGGGCAACAACAATTGGCGCTAGAGGAAGGGGATCTAACCCTCAATTTTATTCCTACCGTCTCGAAGAACACTCACTGTTCTACGGGGCATATACCTGAAGAAACACTCAATGTTCTTCAGAGAAAGCTTTCAGAATCATGACTTTTGCCTCCTCGTCGAAGAAATCCACTGGCCAGCCCGCCAGACGCCTCGTTCCGTCTCAGTCCGAGCCAAAGCCGATGGCGGAGGGTAGCCGTCGCGGTCTGAGACGCTCGATCCCGCCCCTGGGGGACGACCCAAGTCTCTCGCTCGCTCAGTTCCGAACCGCGGAACAGATCGAGGAGGCCATGGCCGTCCTACAGGAGCGACGCAGTGCTCTCGACGCGCCTCCCGCTATCACCCCCTCGGCCATCCGCCGGATGACCAAACGGAAGTACAAGGCATTGCTGACCAAGCGATCGCCAGGAGGCTCCCATTCGAAAGAAGAGGCGCTCGCCAGCCGGGGCACCTCGGTTTTTGATCGCCTCGGCAGTGACCCATCTTGGCGACCGGGGCAGTCCGGCCCCAGCCACGAGACGACGGAGCTCGAGTCCATAACCAGGAGCTCGGCCTATCCGACTCCCAGAATGCAGCCCAGCCGTCTGGCTCCCCCTCGCCAGATAGCCGAGGTCGACAGCAGCGGAGTCAGGAGATCGGTACACGATCGCCTCGGCTCCCGCTCCAAAAGCCGACCCACGAGCGACCATGTTACAACAATGGCCGCGATGCAACGCCAGCTCGACGACATGAAGGCGCTCCTAGAATCTGGGGCAGGCGCCAAGAGCAAGATCGCTGAGCCGAGCGAGCCGCTCGCGGTCCACATCGAGCTCGCCCCCGTGCAGCACAAGATCGCTCCTCCGCAAACACCTTTGTATGAGGGGAGATCAGACCCCAAAACACACCTGAGCCAGTTCAACATCTACATGACCGGGTGTGGGGCATCAGACGCGACCAGGTGCCGAATGTTCCATCTGATGCTGGACGACCTTGCCCACAGGTGGTACACCTTATTGCCGCCTCGGTCCATCGGCTCTTTTAACCAACTGGCGACCGACTTCATAGCGTACTTCGCCACCAGGGTTGCTCGGCCAGAAGGTCCCAATCGCATGATGCGAATCAAGCAAGGGGAACAAGAGTCCGACTCGGACTACATCGACCGGGTAGACGAGATCATCCTCAACGGCGAGCCAGTAAGCGATGAGATCGCCCTCTACGCGGTCCTAGGAGGATTCCATGGTCTTTCGCCTATGTTCAGGCATCTTACGAAGGACCAACCCTCAACCTACGTGATCTTCCGAGCTAAGGCCGCAGATTTTCTGGCCAGACAAAGGTTTCTTCTTAGCCTATGAGTAGCGCGATCGGCGCCCGAGTGACGATCTCCAGCCCGATCGCCGATATCAACCTATGAATAACGCGATCGGCAGCCGAACGACGATCACCAGTATTCCAGCCCGATCGCCATTATCAAGCAACATCATCAAAACCGGATGACTCGTCCGCCATATACAATTCACCATCTAACCTGATGGACTAAGGCACGAGATCGCCTCCACCACACAGCATACAGCCATGGTCCTGGTAGTCGATGGAACCGGCTACTTCGGCCATGCAAGGTCCCTTTGGGCCAAGATCGCCCGCCCTTCGTTTAAATACGAGGCCGGCGTAGTCTGAGTGCCCTCCAAAACTAATCAGTGGACACAATCGCCTGCCCTCAAAGGTTCATCATCTAACATGGTGAACCCGGACAATGCGACGCGTCACTACCCCCGTCTCAACGTACACCGTCGAGGTTCGCCATCTTCATGGCGGGCCGAGGTGGAAGCAGATCTAACAAGCCGCGGAAGTGGAGTTGATTAATCTGACGACACCCCGCGCAAGGACTCCTCTAGACTAAGACCGCATGCCCTTCGTTTAAATACGAGGCGAGGCGCAGCCTAACAGAGGACCCTCACAATAAAATGAGTCACGAGACAGTCAATGTCGTTCGCGCACAATACACAGTCATGGAGTCGGTCCATCGAACTCCGCGACTGTGCACGATTCTTCTAAACGACGAAACCATCAAGTATCTGAGGGGGATCGGCCAATGTTGTTTTTTGCAGGTACAAGACCGAAAGATAGCTAGCCAATCGACCAGATCGCCCAAGTCCGAATCCAAAGTCAGCTCAACGGATCGCCCGTCCTCACCTTACACGATCGCCAGAAAGAACCACCTCACCCCATGTCTTCAACATCGGAGCAAGCTGAGGGGCAATTGTTGTGTCGAGAATTATACTCCTCGACCGGCGATCGCCTCAGTGATCGGGCGACCTAGCCATAGCCGGACAGCCGAGGCAGAACTGCCGACCAGTGGCCTGGCGACCTAGCCATTGCCGAGCAGCCGAGATAGATCGACCGACCGAAGGTCCCAGGACAAGTCCCGGTGCCGAGCGATCGACATCTAAGACGATCGTCTCTCGGTACTTGGCGATCGACTCCTGGTGGCCGACTAGCAGACGATCATCTCTCGGCACTTGCCGATCGACCCTTGGTGACCGACCGATGCCGACCCCTACTGACCGACCAATGACGACCGCCTCATGCCGCTCGAAGCCGATGGTCATCCAGTCGGCAATGTCCGAATCCCAGGACAGAACCCACGTGCAGCGCCGAGACAAGATCCGCATTTCACAGATCGTTGACCACAGCGTGTCAGCATCTTTCCACCAGCCGATAGGCACGCCGAAAGGTGTCAGTGGGACGCCCGTGACAGCAACTCCGGACGCGTGCTGGCTCCTCATTGGACCGCACAGCTGGCTGCCAGCAATAGCCTTGGACTTTAGGCAGACAGCCCATGTGACTTAAAGATGATCGCCCCATTATTATATTGGACGAAAAGCGATCGCCCGCCAGGAAACAAGGCCTCAGCCCCTATAAATAGAAGGCTCCCTGCACTTGGCCAGCTCTCGGGTTCTTATCGATTTCAGCACACAACTTGGCTTTCCTACTCTTGGCAACAGCTATCTGTCGGTTCCTTCTTCTCTCTCAGCCTCTCTCACACAGAAGACGATCGGCCGAGAGCAAGAACACCAAAGCTTCGCTCAAGAGCTGGATAATAGGATCTTTTTACACTCATTGTACTTATATTCTCACATTAATACTTGTATCCACGAATATTTGTATTAATAACATCTCGCGAGAGCATTCAAGCCCGGGACTAACAACCCCGACAAATCTAGTGTTATTTACATCCCCTCGGAAGTGCTCCCGCAACCTTGTTTGTTGTCCGTCCATTCCAGCAGTATTTCATCTCCGGATAAATATTTCGGGCAACAACAATACCCTCGGGAGTTTTAATAGAAAACAATTTAGGATTATCAAATCCTTCTCCTTCCAAAATCAACTAGGTCACAACCCAAAGGTTTTTGTTTTCGCAAATAGAAAACCACTAACAATTTACAGGGTCAGAACCCACATCACGTGTCCTCGACGGACATAAAATCAACACAATGTATTCACGCACAAGCATCGCCTAGGACCGGGATGAAGCCACAAATCCCACTCGAGGCCTATAAGGACCCTCCCGAGCTGGCTAGCGAAATAAACTCAAACCACCCATAAGTTATCTTGACATCGTACTCGCAAGTACCGATTATCGGAGCCCTCTCCAGACCTACCCAATTAGATAACCTTCTGGTCAAATCATATCAAATGGCCGTACTCGCAAGTAACGCGCCGCCGGAGGCCTCATTGGTCCCTACCTAATAAACATTATTCGAATATACCCACAAGTTATCGTGACATCGCACTCGCAAGTGACGATTCTCGGAACCCTCTCCAGACCTACCCGAATTGATAACCTTGTGGTCAAATCATCAATGCATCGAGTTCACAACGACAAGGGTTTCACATTTGCCACAAGCACAAACACATCAAATCATGAGTTCATGCAAACAACACTTAGCAAAACACCACGTCAAACCATAACACACCAAAAAGAAACCATATACGTCCACACGCAATACCAAGTGCAAAATCAACACCAAACATATCCATAGAATTCACATAGTCATTCACAAACCACACCATTCACAAAACACACGCGTTTTGAAAGAGGGCCTTTAATAAGGCTAACCAAATCTTTTGAAAGTTCAATTCAAACGACCAAAAAAACACATTTAGACGATCACCAATTATCATATCCAAAAAAAAAGAATTATATGGACAAGGTACTTGCCTCGAAATCGGCACACAAGTATTTCGACGAACACGGCTCAACCGGGAAGCTTCGGACGCCGGATGCTATCGAAAAGGAATACGACAATGAACGGAAAGGTTCAACACAGTTTCTTCGCAAGAAACTCAACCCTAACATCATATAATCAATAAATCAACGATCATACGAGGAAGAATAATCGTAGAACGTCCGAAAACCCCTCTATGACATTCTACCGGACACCTTCAAGGTGTCGATCAAGAACTCGACCAAAACAACGAATCGATACGATCCAACCATGGAATAACAAGGGAAATGATATAATACATCTAAATAATCATCAATCCATCACAATCCTAAGTTAAATCGGATTAAACGGATGAAAACAACCAAAACACCCAAATTCCCCAAAACTAGATTTCTAGGAAATCTGACCTGATTCGCTCGATCAAAGGATGTTATAGGATGGATGATTGATGATATGAACTCCAAGACTTCATGGATTGATTTTCCAGCAACATGTCTCAATTATTAACACAACTCCAGCCGCGTAAGAGAAGGAAACGAATGACAAAAATGGTGAAAAACCCGTCTGCAGGGCCTTAAATAGGCTGCCTGCCGGCCGCTTTACGTACGTAACCGGCCATGGCTTACATACGTAACCGGTCATGGCCGACTCATTGCCTAGAAATGCCGGCAGCGTTATGTACGTAACCGTCCAAGGCTTACGTACGTAACCGACCTTACGTACGTAACTGCCGAGCACTACCGTCCGTAACTCGGCCAATGCCGGCCTGGGCCCAGACTGCCCGGCCACGACTCGGCCGGGACCAACTCCGACGGTCCGAATGACCCTAAAACCCGAACCGGGACCCGCAGGTCGTTTTAATTAGCAAGATGAGTTTTGCTAGGATAGGGATTCGATCACTTGACATTTGGAATGAATTCGTGATCACTTAAGTTGGATTGATCAGACTGGTGGTTAATTGAGACATTGTTGAGCCGTTGGGTTTGTGAATTGGTTATATCGGTTGTTGATTGTTATCGGATATGTGTTAATTGATTACTTCAATAGGTTGAGACTATTGATCGGTGATTAGAACCTTGCCTTGCGGTCTTGTTCAGGAACGTTCGTGAATCGCTTTGGCCGGGAGCCGAGGAATTTGTAGCGGCTTCATCATCGTCGTATCGGTATCAAGGCAAGTGATTATTTGCTCAGTTATAATGTTTAATGAATGGTTTTAGTTTCATTTCGTTTATAATGCATATAGCGATGATCATTATTGTAAATCCTGGAGATTTGGATTTTATGTTAGTTTCCGATTCTGGGAGGTAAATCATAATGTATATGCTTTATCTAGGTTATTAGTATGTTCGGGTATCAAGTTTACATTGTGATCAAGATGAGGATACGAGTTATCTATAGTCCGTGGTACATTAGGATCGCCAAGCATTGCGGATAGTCGTCGGTGATGATTTGACATCGAGATTGCTCCTGAAGGACTCGGGGCAAGTATTCTATATTGATTATGGTTTAGTGCTATTGATGTTGATCATGCAGGTTGTCATTCATGTTGCTGATCATGAAGTCGTCCCAGTTGTTTCATCATAGTGTCGTTCATGTTTTGATTCATACGTTGTTCATGTTGATGAACATATTGAGTTGCATTTGTGTATGCATAATTGCATTGTTTATGTTGTAAATGGTCTGATGGGATCATGAGGATCTATCCGAGGCTTGGATCGGATGTCCACCATGCGTTGGTCCGACGGGATCATCATGGGGATCTATCTTTGAGAACCTTTGGATCGTTGGATAGGTTTTCCACCATGCGTTGGTGCAGCGGGATCATCATGGGGATCTATCTTTGAGAAGCTGGATCGTTGGATTACCAGTGTTGTGTTGATGGAATCTTGTAAATTCGCATCATTGATTTTATCATGTGTTGTGCATATGTATATTGTTGGTTATCCATTTCGTGTTGATCTAGTAGGATCATCTTGGGATCTATGCTGAGGGCGCTGGATCGTTGGATTACCCAGTGTTATGTTGATGGAATCATGTGGATTCGCATCATTAATTTTTGTCATGTGTTGTTGAGCATATTGACGTTGTCATATGAGTATGCTTTGTAGGTCTTGTTTTAGGACCGTGTCCATATGATACATTGATCTGATCTCTTATTATACTGACGTGATTGTCGTGGTATCGTGCATCTCGAGGTATGTTCCATATTTCCCTTGGTTTTTGTGTTTGATGGACAATCGGTTTTCGTGTTGAGACTTGATGATGTCACCAGACGGATTTGGGTTGGACAGGGTTAGTGGATTTTCGTAACAGTGAGTTATGATGATGTTTTGAGGATTTTGGGGTATTGTGTGAGACACAATACGAGATGTGAATTTTGGTAGAGTTATGACGATAAGATTACATTGGTCGTATTCTTATTTTGTATTCTCATTGGTATGTAATTATTAATGTGATGTGACGGTTATCATTGTTGGATATTATGGCTGACCCCGTCGTGGGCTTTCTTTTTAGGTTCTTTGGATATCGAGCTTGTAGCGGTCGTGAAGAGATGAGATTCCCGGAGGATACTGGCTAGGGCATGTTTTTGTGAACTGAGTTCCTGATCAGTTGTTGTATTTCTGCTGCTAGAGTAATTTTATTTGGTTGTCCTTTCCGCTGCGTGAGTATTTTAAATGGCCTATTGATATCTAGTAACTTAGGTTACTTTGGCAATCGCTTTCTAAATTAGTTTGTCGGTACGTGTAAGCGATAGCTTAACGTATGTTTCAAACTATTGAGTTTTGGCATTTCGGGCCTTGTGGTTTCAAATGAGATGTTACGATGGTTTTGTTAAATAGATTTTATATAGTCTTTGTGAATTTTTAAAAGACAGTACCGTCGTTAGCCCCTTGGGCATTTATAAATGTTTGCGAAAATTTCTCTTAGCCTTGTGGGTTCCATCTCGGGGCCCACGACGCTGTAATATTCCCGGTTAAACCTGGGGGTGTTACAGAATATGGTATCGGAGCTTAGGTTATGAAAACCTAGGCAGTCGGGTCGAATTGGGTCGTGTTTTTGTCGCGTCATTCGAATTATCGATTTGACAAATATTAGAGCCGTGAGTTTTTGTATTCACTCGGGCTTGTGCGTTGTGTGTTTTGAAAATATCTGTGTCGATTATTTTCTTAAGTTGAGATGTGCCAGTATCACGGGGAATCGTCGGCTTCACGATCTGTAAGTATTTGGATTTTTGAATTGCATTGAGATTTATTGCCGTTCTAAGTTGATATGCTTTGAGATTTAGAAAGATATCATGAGTCACAGTATGCGGTGACAGAGTTGGGACAGGATTGATGATCTTGAGAAATTATGATTTTGGAGATCAATATGTCGGTTAAATTTTGGAAACGGAGTTGTGTATTCGGGAGAAGGACTGTGGATTGTTGCGAAGAACATGTAGTCATGTTATTTCATTTTTGAGATATATGAACTGCTTTTGAGCATTTGAAAATGATACTTTTCAAAATGAATATTTTACGGATGTTTTACGAGAAATGATTTTGGGCGAGACCTAATTGATTTTGAAATAGTTTTACAACTCGGGACTTGGGGTCAGAAAAGGGTTTACTACTTTTTAAATTTCTTGTGTCTGAGAAATGAGATATGGGCTGAGACCCTAATGTTTCAAAAGACTTTTCTGTTTTCTAAAAACCCGACATTTGTAAAACACTTTACCAATCATTTATGCATTTTATTTCTACCTTTCGGAGTTTTGATTTATTTGTTCAAATGAAACTTCTCTGGAAGTTTTTCGCTGTGTTGATTTGTTTCAAAGTTTTACCATAGCATATTTGAAGTGATCCAGGATCGGTTAATGGTTGACGTTGCGGGTCATATGTGGAAAAGGAGTTTTTGGTTGGAGTTTATATGTTGAGATTTTTGAATTCTATCGTGTGGTTTTCCGATGAAATGTCAGTGGAATTGGTGATGAGCCAAACGGGTATACAGAAGTATGGATGTGATCAATCATATGCATAGTTTTCATTTTAAAACTTCGAAATCGTGTGGATTCGAAGGACACTGTTATTAAATACTTGGCATTAGCGTGCCAGTTTAATTTTTCGAAAATTGATTTCGTGATCTTACGAAAATTTATGTTTTGAGTTTTGAAATTTTGAAAGAACTTTCGAAAATTTGTCTTCTTGACAAGATTATATGATTTCAAACTGGTTTTGAAAATGTGATTGATGTACATACGCATTTAGTACATAATGCATATCGTGGTGAAGTTTTGAATGGGACTCACAAACTGGATAACACACTAATGGTACTATGAAAAGAGATTCGAACTTTAGTATGGTAATTTCGTTATCCAGGGATGATCAGTTGATTTATCGGATAAGAGAAATATGTTGCGTGTGGTAGATTTATGCACAGGATGTGATTTTAGAAACTTTGGATTTTCTGAAACCGGGACATATGTGCTATGTAATTCCATTGGTATGGTAGTAGCGCGATTTTACCATAGTAATTTTTGAATTATTTCTTTATAAGTATAGATTTGGGGATGGTGACCCATTGATTGGTCGTTCCCACTCCATGTATAATTTGGATATGTTCGACGGGTTGTGATTGGTTGTTCGTACGTCGAGGGGTATGTTCACCAGTCGGGTATGTTTATTGAGATCCACTGTATGTGATTGGCGTGTTGTTTTGAGAACTTTATTCGTTTGTATATCGGTTTCTCTGGTTCTGTGTTGATCGTGTTGGAGCTTACCGTTTGAAGGTATTCTCGATCATCGTTGATCATTCGTTGGTCGTATTGGAGTTTATCATGTTGATGATATTCTCGATTGTGTTTTGACCTCTGGTTGGTCATATTGGAGTTTATCATGTTGATGATATTCTCGATTGTGTTTTGACCTCTGGTTGATCATATTGGAATTTATCATGTCGATGATAAATTCGGTTGATTTATTGGTTGATCATTGTTGGTGATTATCTGAGCGTTCGGATTTTGTGTCGATGTTTCGGGATTCGTGTCGTTGTTTTGGTCAGTTGTTTTGCAGATGTATTGTGTATTATTCGTCTTATCGGAATTTAGACTTGATTATGTAATCAGGCAGACAGGATTTGATTCGGGCAGATTGTTTCATCCGAAGATGATATATTTTGTTGAGACTCAAGGAATTGTGATTGTAAGCATATTAAGACAGTACAGTGAGGTCACTTGCTAGTATCTCAAGAGATCGTCGACTTTGCGCATTGGTAAGTATGCTCTTTTGGTTATTCGGTAATGATGATGATTGATCGTTGTCGTGATGGTTTTGGGATATTTTGGTTAAACGGTATGTTTGTTTGTTTTTATGATGGATTGCAAGTTTCGAGGACGAAACTTATTTTAAGTGGTGTTGTATGTAATATCTGGAAATTCTATTACTGTTGTTTAATGTTATTTTATCTGAGTTATGCTGTACAACGTGGAATCTATACAGTATGGATAAAATAATTGAAGGACTGAGATATCTGTATTGGTATAATTGTCGTACTTGGTCGACAATTGCATTTGAGGATAGTGTTTATCATATGAGAATATTATTGGAAGGAGTATGTGTATTTGGTATGCCGTATGTTCATATTTTATATGTTGAGACGTTGGACAAGAATAGCTGACGTGGCTAAATGTAGCATTATTAGCGCCTTTATCACGCCCCACCCTAAGGCGGCAGGCATCGCACGGCATCCGGCGAAGCTGCCGGACGGGCGCGCGGCATGCTCGCGCGTGCATGGACCGGTCCACGCTCACAGTGGTCTACCCCCCTTTAATAGGCTTAGACGGAAAAAGCCTTGACGGCAGTAGACATTGAAAAGCGAGGAACCCACTATTGAAAGAAGACCTAGAAGCTTCAAGATGGAGACCAATCAATTCCGGAAGGTCAAAGAGGGTTCGAGCGTCGAGAAATCGGGTCGGATTGCTACGGTCCAAATCGGGCCTTAGCCGGGCAGTAGGACACTTCGGGCCGGGTCGGGCCGGACGTTCAGAGAGAATTTGGAGACTCGAAGACTTCTTAGAATTACCTAGAATTATATAGATCATTCTAGATGATGGCATTCTTGTAAATACTTGGAATAGTAATGTTTTGTTGGTAATTTGTTAGCTAGGAGGATTAGTATAAATACCCCCTTGGGGCTCATTTGTAACTCACCTTGAGAAATCGATTTGCTACGGTGAAATAAGAAAACCTTCCCCAAGCATTTTCCTTACTTTCCTTCCTAGCAGTCTTGGTTATTAGTAGGCTTACTACTTAGGCTTGAGACAACCTAAGAGTGCCGCACAACAAGGACTTAGCGAGGCGCAAGTATAACCCCGTGACAGTTGGTATCGGAGCCAAGGTTGAGACAACCAAGGCTGATTTTCGAAGATTGCTAGCTGATCGTGCAAGGAAGAAGATGGCTCAATCATCCGCGTTACCCAACCCAACACTCGGCCGAGAAGACCAAGAAGGGTAGAGACAAGTCATCGGCCAGGATTCTTTGCCATGGGCAGTGAGTGACTCGGCGGAGGAGGTCTACGATGAGGTTGCGAAGAGGGTGGATGACTTAGAAGAAGCTGGTGAGGAGCTGCACAACCAGGTTCTTTCTACTATCAATGCTTGTGATGGGGACATGAAGTAGGAGTTGGCCGATTTTCGGGCCATGATCTTGGCCATGCAATAGGGCATGGAAGTTCTCAAGACGGAGATGGCAACAATGAAGAGGGCGATTGCCAATGGAGAAGGACATGTGGGTGCGACACCTACACGAATTGACATCAACGGATCGAGAAACGCCAAGGAGATTGACAATTTCTTGTGGAACTTGGAGCAGTACTTTAGTGCCTCAAACATTCGAGATGATGACACCAAGTTGCGGACGGCACCCTTGTACTTAGCCGACACAGCCGTACTGTGGTGGCGGACCAAGCAGGCTGACATTGAGAGTGGTGTGTGCAGGATGGCTTCCTGGGAAGAATTCAAGGCCGAATTGAAGAGGCAATTCTATCCCGAGAATGTGGAGTTCGAGGCTCGGGGCAGGCTAAAGAGACTTAGTCACACTCAAACTATCAAAGACTATGTCAAGGAGTTCCAAGAAATTGTACTGGAGATACCAAGCTTGACGGCGACCGACAAGCTGTTTGCATTTATGGATGGACTCAAGCCTTTCGCAAGGCAAGAGTTGGAAAGGCGAAATGTCCAGGACGTGGCGACTGCCATTGCTATGGCCGAGGGCTTAAGGGAGTTGAAAACCAGTGATAAGCCAAGGACTTTCCGCACAGATAAAGGCAAAGGTGGGGGAGACCGCCCATCAAGGTTGAGCAAAACAAATACTCGGGCAAGCAACCGGTGGGCGAGAACGTCGCCGAGAGGTTGTCACATTTGTCATAGTACCTCTCACATGAAGTACGATTGCCCATTTCGGAGGAAGAAGGTCGCGGCCATTCAAGAGACCACGGAGACCGAGGTTGCGGATGGTGCGCACATGGGCTCATTGAGTTTGCTCAATCTTTGTCAAAGCCGTTGTGGAGCCGGCGAAGGGACCCGAAAGGGGTCTATGTTCGTGGATGCCTTGATCGGAGGCACACACATCAAAGCCTTAGTGGATACGGGAGCTACGCACAACTTCATGCGGGACGGCGTAGCAAAGCATTACGACTTACCGTCACTCCAACTAATGGATCGATCAAGACGGTGAACACCCATGCTAAGCCGGTGGCCGTGAAGCACGAGGAGTTAAAGCAAAGATAGGTGGTGGCGGGGAATGATCACCTTCTTGTAGTGACCATGTATGACTACGATTTGGTTCTTGATTACAATGGTTCGATCAGTGCGGGCTTGCATTCTTCCATTTCGATTCCTTAGTCATTTTGGACTCAGACGGGACACGAGCCATTCCGCCGGGAGAAGCGAAGGGACAGGTACCCTTTACGCCATGCAACTTAGTCGAGGACTTGAGCGAGGAGGAGACCTTGTTGCATTTTACGTTCACGATGATGGAAGCGATATAGGAAGGAAGAATGTACCAAAAGAAGTTCAAGCTGTTTTGGAGGAGTTCGGGGCGTGATGCCGCGGAACTACCTAAGAAGTTGCCGCGAGATGGGATGTGGACCACAAAATTGAACTTATTTCCGATGCGAAGCCACCTTCGAGGACACCACATAGGATGTCACCAACAGAACTTAAGGAGCTGCAGAAGCAATTGAAAGAGTTGTTGGATTCCAAGATGATCCAACCATCCAAATCTCCTTATGGATCCCCCGTTTTGTTCCAGAAGAAGCATGATGGATCCTTACGTATGTGCGTGGACTATAGGGCACTCAACAAACTGACGGTTCACAACAAATATCACATTCCACTCATTGGAGAGCTGTTTGACCAACTGGGAGGTGCCACATACTTTTCAAAGATCGACCTAAGATCCGAATATTGACAGGTCCGGATAGCCGAAGGAGACGAACCCAAGACCGCCATGGCGACCAGGTATGGTTTGTTTGATTTCCTTGTTATGCCGTTCGGGCTTACAAATTCCCCAGCAACCTTTTGCACACTGATGAACAAGGTATTTCAACCATACATAGACAAGTTTGTTGTCATTTATTTGGATGATATTGTCATTTACTCATCATCGATGGAGGAGCATGTAGAACACTTGCGACAGGTGATCCAGGCATTGCGGGACAATGAACTTTATGAAAAGTTAGAGAAATGCTCATTCGCCCAACAGGAAGTGACTTTTCTGGGGCACCGTATCAAAGATGGCCGCATAATGATGGATGAGGCCAAAGTGAAAGCCGTTCGATATTGGGAACCTCCGACCAACGTAACCCAACTCCGATCATTTCTGGGACTCGTGAACTACTACCGGAAGTTCATCGAGCGATACTCTCGGATAGCAGCACCATTAACGGACCTATTGAAGAAGGCCCACAAATGGGAGTGGACGGATAAGTGCCGAGAGGCATTTGAGCTACTCAAAGGCAAAGTGGCGGAGCGGCCGATTCTTGCCTTGCGAGACCATGCCAAGGCATATGAGGTTGAACCGATGCATCGATTATGCCATCGGAGGAGTTTTGATGCGGCTAGGGCATCCGTTGCCTATGAGAGCGAAAATTGAATGACAGAGAGGCGGTACTCGGTACATGAGAAGGAAATGACCGCCGTGGTACATTGCCCTAGAGCTTGGAGGCACTATTTACTTGGGAGCAAGTTTGTGGTACGAACAGACAACGTAGCCACAAGTTATTTTCAAACTCAGAAGAAGCTCACGCCAAAACAAGCAAGATGGCAGGAATTCCTAGCTGAGTTCGATTATACCCTGGAGTACTTAACCGAGTAGCTGATGCATTGAGCCGGAAGGCCGAGCTTGCAGCCTTGACCAAGGCCGAAGGAAGCATCAAGGACCGCATACGCGAGGGACTGAGACAGGACCCTTTCGCAGAAAACATCATGCAACTTGCTAGGAGCGGCAAGACAAGGCAGTTAGGAACAAGGCGAGCTACTCTTTACCAAAGGCAATCGTTTATGCGTGCCCAAATGGGGAACTTACGGAGGGACATCATGAAGGAATGCCACGATACACTATGGTGGACACCCGGTATGCACCGTCTGATATGGCTTTAATTGACAATTCTTACTTTTGGCCCGGGGATCGTGAGGGCGTTGAGGCATACGTCGGACATGTCTTGTATGTCAACAAGACAAGGTGGAGCAACAACAACACAGTGGACTACTTCAACCCTTACCCATCTGGAACACCCTTTTGAAAGCGTTTCAATGGACTTTATTTCGGCTTTGCCTAAATCGGATGGGTGCAGTCGATCATAGTTGTGGTGGACGGAGTTCTCAAAATACGCAACCTTTATTCCGGCCGTGCCGTGACGTGGCGGCTCGAGGCGGCCAAGTTGTTCTTAAAGCATGTGTTAAAAAATTGGGGCATTCCAAGGACAATCGTGAGTGGCGAGACCCACGTTTCATAGGGAAGTTTTGGTCTGGACTTTTGAAGCTATTGGGCTCGAATTTAGCATTCTCAACAAGTTTCCACCCACAGACGGATTGGCGGACGAGCGAGTTAACGCATTGCTTGAGTGCTACTTGCGGCACTATGTGAGTGCCAATAAGCGGGGCTGGGCCAAACTCTTAGACACGGCCCGATTCTCATACAACTTGCGAAGAGTGAATCAACGGGACGCGGCCCATTCGAGCTTGCCAGGGAGACAACCGGCGACAACGAATAACATTGCCACCGGATACTCGGGACGAGTCTGCGGCATATACCTTTGCTAAGTCATTACGAGGAGGAAACGGACTTGGCTCGAGCATCCTGGACAAGGCGGCGAAGATGAAGAAATGGGCGATCTCAAGCAACGGCGGTCGAGTTCAATGAAGGCGACTTAGTTATGGTGAAACTTCTCCATGACAATTTAAAGCATTTCGGTGTGCATAAGGGACTTATCCGAAGATACGAGGGACCCTACAAGATCGAGCGACGTGTTGGGACAGTTTCATATCGAGTGGAACCTCCGCCGAAGATGAAGATACACCCGGTCTTCCATGTTAGCCAACTGAAGCCTTACCATCAGGACATGGAGGATCCGGGCCGAGCTCAGTCACATCGAGCACCGACTACCGTGATTACTTCCTTCGACAAGGAAGTAGCCGAGATCATTTCACATCGGGACGTTCGACGAAGGCGTGGCCCCATACAGAGTTCTTTGTGCATTGGAAGGGACTCCCAGGCCGAAAATAGCTGGGAACACGAGGATCACCTATGGCAATTCCGGCAGAAGATTGAAGAATATCGGGACGGCATCGTGCCGAGGCAGTCACGACTTTGGTGGGGAGAATGTCACGCCCCACCTTAAAGCGGCGAGCATCGCCGGCATCCGGCCGAAGCCTGCCGGACGGGCGCGCAGCATGCTCGTGCGCGTGCATGGACCGGGCCAAGCTCACAGAGGACTATCCCCCTTATAATAGGCTTAGACGGAAAAAGCCTTGTGACAGCAGTAGACATTGAAAAGCCGAGGAACCCACTATTCAGAAAGAAGACCCTGGAAGCTTCAAGATGGAGACCAATCAATTCCGGAAGGTCAAAGAGGGTTTCAAAGCGTCATAAATCGGGTCGGATTGCTACGGTCGAATCGGGCCTTGGCCGGGCGGGCAGGACACTTGGCAGGTCGGGCCGGACGTTCAGAGGGCATGCGGCGAAGATTGACAAATAGATCGATTCGTCATCAATATTATGCCAGTAATCAAATCATGGCTCATGAGAAACATACCGTATTCGATAGGTCAGGCGCTTGCACAAGTCACACGTGGAACGAATGTTTCTTGATGCTAGTTCGATCTACAATGACTCAAAAGAAAAAGACTATCTAATACCACCTTTTGTAACACCCCGAAAACGGAGACTATTACAGTGCCGTGGACCCCACTAGGACCCACCAGGCGAGATCACAACATAAACTTTAACATCCATATACGCAGTACTGAACCACGTTTGTTAATCAAAACCCCGATATGGAGTATAATTCATATATGTCAACTCACACAACCGTACACAGGATCCAAATTCGGTATAGACCATATGGAGATGGAAAATACCTTACAAATTATAATACATTCATCCGAAATAAAATAAAATGAAAAATCACAGTAAGACATAACCGAACATCAAAAGACTCGGCCCCCCCGAATTAGCATCCTTCAAAACCCTCCGCCGCCATCGTGCTCTTCCTGGGCCTTGCCCTTTCCTCGCCATGAAATACAAGTATTTCGCCCAAACCACAGGGTCAGCTATACATGATATTAATTCTCATGGCATTATACAATTCAGATACATACGGATCTCAAAGAAACAACCGAACTTGAATATACCCGGGGCGTATAAGCAGTCGAT
Organism: Orobanche coerulescens; assembly: GCA_033398695.1. NCBI lineage: Eukaryota > Viridiplantae > Streptophyta > Magnoliopsida > Lamiales > Orobanchaceae > Orobanche > Orobanche coerulescens. The sequence goes on from CM065807.1 coordinate 88,047,398, forward strand.
CCCAATTGTAGAAAAAATCAAAACATAAAAACGACCAAATAATACGGCTCAAGATGGGCGTCACGATGCGTCCGGTAATGTGTCCATGCATATGTCCACCCCGTATACGGAATCCAGAATATACGTGGGACGATGTAGCTAATCTGCCTCACGAACTACGTCTCGTGTGCACAATTTAATGCGGAAACATCCACGCATGATCATCAAGTGCCCGACTAAAAATCCTACACATAACCAATCAGCACGCAGATATGACTCCAGAGATATCACGATGCAACATGACAATGAAACTCAAAGAATTACAATTTTATCAAAGAATCGAACAACTCACCAAAGTGACAACAAAGCTCAACGAGACCAATGGTAACAAGGGCGATAAGCTTGGGAATACAATCCCACCACAAATAGTAACATGATCAAAGACATCACCACATCATGAATCATAGATTCACAGAACATTTCATATACACAAAACGCATAATAATCACAAGAATTCAACCATCATTGTAACCAAGCAGGATAACTTGCCTCAATTCCGTAGATTAATAATCCTTCTTCGAACGAACAAACGAACAGTATCTTCGTCTAACAATACTTATTTGAACAAGCAACCTTGAATTAAACGTAATTCATTCAACAACACATTCATACGATAATGGTATTAATTCGTAGAAACAATATTCGTAACTTTACTCGAATAATTCAACTATCCTATCGAACATTCTAACGCTCCAATTACGAATTATCATATATCAAGTTAACTTGATTCGCCCACATATTATAACATTAATGCTAGGCATTTGAAGTCAAGAACATTATCAAAGTAATATTATGATGATTAAACATACTCTAAATCCATCAACACTTCCGATTAACGTTGGACATGTTAAAGTTTGTGTTTATTTACATTCTTAATCATCTTTCCAATGATTACGTTAAGCCAATCCAGAAATGAAATCATAACTTTAAGTTTTAAGCATAATGAGAACACCATCCTAATTTACGTCTCTTAATACACGAGGATCAACGTAATTGAATTCGGCCATTAATTCTACCGCATCATTATCACCCATAATCGTTATAATCATCCTAAGAACACTATCAACATATTACTGAAGTGGTTAACACCTTCTTAAGTTTTCAACACATTCGATTAACCTGAATATATAAATGTTATGTTTGTATTCTACCAAAATCCAATACTTTCGCTTGAAGAAGTTGCTCAAAACCTAGTTATATTATTTAGGATGTTTGAAACTCTAAACATAACATCATTCAATCTTGTAATAATCATTTCAGGGGGTTAACATAACATTTAGACAATCCATTTCATCGACTTATCAAGTTCATCATGAATGTATCAATTTCGTTAGGCCAAAACATAGTTCAATGTCATCTCTTAAGGATTAACTAAACATTCAAGACAAGATTAGAATCTAGCACCTATAGTCATCAAGGATTCCTTACTTACAAGTTCTAAGTGTCAAGATCAAAATCAACTTCCTATGGTCATGTTATTAATCAGGTTTTATCCAAACATAATCAACACAACTATCTTTATAAAGTTATCATATATCAAGAAGTGATACTAACATTCCTTATATTGTTCTTCACTTAGTTTGAACATGATTCTATTAACTATCATGTTTATACTAGATTAATATAACATTATATGAAGTGTTTAATACTAATATCATCACAAGCATGGATTCAATACGAGTTAAAGAAAAACCAACCTCAAAATGAAGAACAACACCAACACTTCCAAGAACACATTTCAATCTCCTAATCTCCAAACCACAATCCAAGTGACGAAGCTCCAACACAAGATGGAAGGGGTAGAAATCGATTTGACAAGGTGGGGAATCGGTTTCTCAGAGGGATGGATGCGTTGGTTTGAGCTGAAAAATGGAAGGCAAGCCATACCTTTATAACCCGAATTCAGCATTGCGTACGCTATTTCTAAAGATTAACGTACGTTACAAACATTACGTACGTAACCTTATGAGCATTATGTACATAACAAATTTCCAGATGCTACTGACTCAAAATACACATGTTCTTACGTATGTTGCCAAAATGAGCATACGTAAAGCTTTTGTACATTACGTACGCTAAGGCATAGCCATTACGTACGTAATGACCGTTGACTAGGCTGTCACGATCGACTCCCAACCACTGCCTACACGCTCGGCCCACCCACCGAAAGGTGATCTGCTGACCGATTCCCCACATTACGTACGTTAACAGAGAAGTGTTACGTACGTAATGCTATGTACATAGCATACTTAAAGATAATGTGCTAGCGCACGCTAAGGGCAACAACAAGTAAAAAATATTAAATTCTCCACTTAACATTTAACAATCAACTATAGTGTAACTCATCAATATACTCATTACAATAAACAAAGATATGGTATGACAATGCTCGATTTAATCAAAGAATGCAATAGTAAAGACAAGAGTTTAGGTGAGTATCACACTAACCTTCTTGTACACACATGGTTCATCATCATTTTGAATATACCCAAACTCTTTGACAGTTTCATCAAAACAAAGATTCGGCTTGAGATCCCTTCTTGACCCATACATGGATGTTTGAAGCTTCCAAACCTTTTTAGAATTTTCTGGATGAAAAAAACCCTCGGGTTGTGTCGTGTACACATCCTCGAGTATGTTTCCATTAAGAAACGCTGTTTTGACATTCATTTGCCATATTTCATAATCATAGTATGCAGTAGTGGCAAATAAAATTCTAATTGATTTAAGCATGACTACTGGCAAAAAAGTATCATCATAGTCAACACCATGAGTCTGTCTATAAGATTTTGCCACTATTCGAGATCTATAGGCTTACAGATTATCGTCCATGTCTTTCTTATTTTTGAAGACCCATTTGAACCCAATGGTTTAACACCCTCAGGTGGATCTATCAAGTTCTAAACTTGATTGTCATACATAGACTGCATATCTGACTTCATGGCCTCTAGCCATTCAGCGGATATTGGTCCTGAAGTAGCTTCCTTATAGGTACTAGCCTCATCATATATTAGCGATGCGTCATCATCCTCTGTTAAGAGATACCCATATCTCTCAGGTTCATATTGCACCCCATCGGTGAAGCAATGTCTTTATATAGTTCTCAAGTTTCCTTGAGAATTACTTTTCTCCCACTATCTTTTTTTGAAATAAATTTCCTTTCTAAGAAGACAGCATTTCAAGCAACAAACATTTTGTTTATAAAAGTAGTATCCTTTAGTTTCCATAGGATATCCCACAAATAAACATCTTTCAGATATGGCCGCCAGTTTGTCAAACATTTGGCATCTTACGAACGCTTCGCAACCCCGGATCTTTAGAAAAGACAAATTTGGTCTTTTACCAGTCAATTTCTCAAATGGTGTCTTTTCGACTCCTTTATATGGAACACGGTTAAGGGTGAATACTGTTGTTTCTAAGATGTGGCCCCAAAATGATAATGGAAGCTCCATTTGACTCATCATGGATCTAACTATATCTATAAAGTTTGATTCCTTCTCTGGGACATTCCGTTACTTTGAGTTGTTTTAGGAGGAGTAAGTTGTGAAACAATTCCACAACTTCTAAGATGATCATCAAATTCTTGGCTCAAGTATTCGCCACCTTGATCCGATTGAAGGGCTTTAATTGTCCTGCCAAGTTGATTCTGTACTTCACTCTGGAATACTTTGAACATTTTAAAAGATTCATGTTTATACTTCATAAGATAAACATATCTATACCAGCTAAAATTATCGGTAGAAGTGATGAAGTATTGGTATCCACCTTTGGCATGAGTGCTAAGAGGTCTGCATGTAATATCCGCAATTTTGATTTACGGTAATTTTTATTTTTTGGCGGTGGTCCGTTTCGACAACTCGCTTATGACTGTTTCGTCATTATGAGATTATTTAATTAGGCACTTTTTGTCATCCGAGTTCGTTTCGTTATCATTTTGTTGAGTTCCATGTTCTTAAACGACTTTTCCGCACTTGAGTTCGATTCTCGCGAATCTCATCCGAAACTATTGTTTCGAGTTTCTCGTAAGTTCATTTAATGTTATTGTTCATGTTGTAAGATTTGGTTTGGTGTTTCGATCGTGTATCGTGTATTTCAGATGTTTTGGGCTATTTTCGTAATTTCCCAAAGTTTGGGGTAATTAATTCCGTTGTCGAATTTCGAGCCCTCGGGTGGTCGGAATTGTGTGTTCTCATAGTGTTCAGATTCGTCTTTGCAAGTACTTCATAATCGTGTTCTCGGTTTACGTTCAGGTCTGAGTTTTGGGATTTTTCGGACCGTCGGATCGACCAAGTCTTGGTGGCGGACTGGCGAATGCAGCGATAATGGCCAGCGATGCGGCCGTAAGACACATTACGTGCGTGCGACTGCGATAACGTCGTAACATGTCGGAAGAATTGGTACAGGGAGTTCGGCCATGGCGATTACGTGCGTAGCGGTCGGCAGTCGGCTATTTAAAGGCTGGACCGAGTCACATCCGGCATTTTCATTTTCTTCATTCCTTCCACGATTTTCACCATAGATTGATGGATTTGAGTAAGAACATCATGTAGCAACATATTTTGGAAGTTGGATTCGTGTTTAACATCATCTTGCTGGATCGAAGGTAAGAACACATAAACCCTTGGTTTTGGGAAATTTTGAGGTTTCTCGATGTTTTGGCCGATTTGATTATTGTTAGAACTTGGTTGTATACTCGAAATCATTCATAAGACTTGAAGTTTTGTGGAACAAATTTGAGTATTTCTCCGTTAAATGATTAAATTAGACTATGCCCTCAAAGTGTCAGATAAAATGCTTGATAGGTAGAACTTGGGAAGTTCTATACGTTTTCATAGAATTGTGATTGAATTGATATCGTTGTGACTTAGGAATGAAATTCTTGTGATGAACTCGAGTCGGAACCCTTCCGTTCGTTGCCTTCTTTGGGGTCCGAGCTTCTAGGTCGAACCGTGTTCTTCGGAGCATTCGGTAGCGGTTAGTAAGGCAAGTATCTTATTATACGACGTGTATCTTGCGACTAATAATCACGTATGAGATTTAAAATGATTTTGCTTGCCTTCGTAAATATGTTCCGTTTAAATTGGTTGTGTATTCCGCAATTCGAAGGCTTTGTGATAATAGTGTTATATTGGTATACGTGTTAGATGTTGTACAATGTATTGTGTATCGAACATGTGTTATGTTGGTTGTGTGTCGTTGATTGATGATAGTTATTAAGAGCATTGAGATTGTGTTATGTGCGTGTGATGTACGATTTTTTGGTGATCAACGTGATTGATTAACTGTGCTCATTGTTGTATGTAATGTGAATGTGAATGTGTTGTGCTGGAACGCTAAGTTCACTCGTGTGGGTTCGACGGGGCCTACGAGGATTCATGGCACAGGTCCATGGGATCAGAACTTAGTGTGTGGTGCTGAGGTCCAATCGTGCGGGTCTGACGAGGCCTACGATGATTCATAGCACAGGTCCATTGAATCAGGACACAATACGTCCAATCGTGCGGGTTCGACGGAACCTACGGTGACACGTGACGCAGGTTCACGGGGTGAGGACTGGTTGTTGTGATTGATGTGTTTATTCCTTTCCATGCTGGTTGTTGAACCTATGGAGACACGTGACAGTGGATCACGGTGTCAGAATTGATTATGCTTGTTTAATTGTGCGTGGTGTAGTCCGTGCAGGTTGTTAAACCTACGGAGACACATGACAGTGGATCACGGTGTCATGAGCATGGTTATTTTTTAAATCAATGTTTTGAAAGGAAAAGTTTTATGAAAATGAATGTTGGACTGAGTCCTAAGCTTGAGTAAATGTTTCCGTATTGTAAGCTGTTGAGTTATGAAACAAGATTTGGGTTAAGTCCCTAAAGTCTTTGAAAGGTTTTATGAATCGGGACTTGAGGTCTTAAAGGTTTTGAAATTCTAAAAATTCGAGATGATAATCTTATTTTCGAATGCTTCATAGTTTATCTTCCCTTGTGAAAACCTCCCGGGATATTTTGATACTTGATTATTATATTTGATTCACGATTATTACTTGCTTGTTACATTTCGTATGATTTGATACTTGCACTAGTAAAGCGGTGGAGTTTTACTAACCCCGAGTAATCGGGGGTGGATGTGTTTTGCGTCGGTACATGCAGATTCGGGGAGCGATCACGGTATTGGCACAAGAGGATGGCGAGTGCGATACTAATCATGAGTCGAGAGTTTTTTGATTTTTTTGTTGTGTTGTCAGAGTTGATTTTAGTCTTCCGCTGTATTGTATTTCAACCCCTATGTGGGTAATGTCGTTTAAGCCAGTTTTGTTGATTGGGTTGTGTGACCTTATCGGTCTGTGTATTCACGTGTAAGTGACCATAACGGTTTGTATTATTTTATTGTTTGACCCTGTTCGGGCAAGCATTTGGTTGTTTATGGATGTTTAGCCTGGTAGATCCTTGTGGAAAGGGTCTACGGCGTGTAATATTCCCATATGGTTTTGGGGGTGTTACATTTATGGTATCAGAGCTTAGGTTGCGGAAACCTAGGCTGTCGGGTCAAGTTGAGTCGAGATTTGTGGAATATTGTGTGGTTTTGCCATTCGAGTTGTTGGGCGACTAGTTGAGTTGTGTGTAGTCACAATGTGTCGGTTATGTTGTCAGACGAGATTAGTATTGTGGGCGACCGTCACCTCCGTGTGGCCTGTGGATGTAAGTCTCCTCCTTTATGCGTAATACCTGTGTATCTCGATTTTATCTTAGTGAGTTAATTGCGGTGCATGATTTTATTTATACAGTATTGTGTAATGTAGTTGTGTTTAATACTTGTGGCACATAGTATGAGTATAGCTGGGCGTATTGTTGTTTTACTTTTGAACCACCGTGTGGGGTGGTATGGTGTGAAAGATGTAAACCTTGATGGGTTCTGTGAAGGTATCAACGGTAGAGTTTGTGAGAAACTCCGATGAATGATTTTCTTGTGTGTTTAAACTTGATACCACGAGACGCATTTGATTGAATTGGCGACCACAGGTTGCCATTTGAGTATGTGGTTTTAAATTCATTGTTTTTGGAATGTTGTAATTTTTGTCCGCTATGGGCAAGTTTGAGAATATTTTCTGAAGGACTTTACAATTTGAGAATTTTTGTAGAAATCGATTTTTGGAAAATATTTTGGTTGTGCGGTCAAACCACGGTTTATATAGATTTTTAAAATTCATTAAATTTTGACAAATGGGCCGTGTATTTTCAAATGACACCACCAGACGGTATTTGAAAGATGTGTTTTGAAGTACTTCGGACATTGTAAAATATTACCGTCGTTTTGGTTATGAACTAAAGGATTTTGGAAAATTTCTGTTTTGCAAAACAACGTTGGCTTCCGTAAATTAGAACGTTTTGTGTTTATGTATTGAGGTTAAGTCATGCAGTGAGTTGCTATGTTATTATTCTCGTCAGAAAATCTGGGTTGTATGCCCAAGTGGCGGGATACGTTGTTAGGTATCGTTCCCCACTTCAATGACCGAGGTATTAAACAAAGTGTTTCCAAAATTTCATCCCAGCAAAATCTTTCGAAACTCGCGAATTTTAAAATATTAATATTTGAACAAATACCTTGGAAAAATTTTATTTTTTAAAAAAAAAAATGTTACAAGTGTCTAGTCTCAATGACATGTATGTGGTCTCGACCGTGTTTATTTTGGTAAAAGTCGGGCACCTCTGTTGGTGTAACCGTGCTAATTACTTATGAATTTAAGTCTATTATTGCATTGTTAGTTCGTGAACTCGTGTGATGACTTGGAGTGAATACTTTATTGTGCTACTGGTTGTTGCCCTATGTTGATTATGTGGTATTTATTTTGTTGTTCTGAATGGTTGCCCGTTCAGTATGCTGAGAGGTCGAGGCCGAGGCCATGGTCGTGGTGGTAGTCGTAATGAGGAGCGTGAGAGGGCGACTCACTCCTTGCCGAGTACCAATCAGCTCGGTACAGATCAGGGACATTCTCATTCAGCTAGCGTTAATGTTGACATTGGCACCGGCACCATCCTTCGTCAAGTGGTTGATAAGTTAGTGCAGATGAATCAGGCCGTACATCGGAATGAGAACCCAGATGGGGATAACGGGGCTAGTAAGTGGTTACGAGATGTGATGAGGATGCAGCCGCCCCGTTTTGTGGGTTCATCGACTCGTTAGGTTGGGAAGGTGGCTCTTCGGTTAGATGAGAACATTTGATCTTTGTAGCTTATGCGGATGAAAAGAGGGTACCCATTGCTCGATGCTTGCTTGACAAAGAAGGCTGCGGACTCGTGGCGGTGTAGTGCCTGCAGATCGTACACCTACATGGGCTGAGTTTAAGACTGCCATGGAGGTAGACTATTGCCCGCTGCCTGTTCGTGAATGCAGGATCGTTGAGTTTTTCTCGGCTACGCCCCAAGATGTGTCGATATCCCAGACGATAGTCGATTTTAATCGACAGCTGGGTTATGTTCGTGATCAAGTGAGAAGTGAAGTGGACAAGGTTCGATACTTCAATATGCGCATGAAACCCCATATCCGTGAGAGTATGGCTCCGCTCATGTGTACCACCTTGAAAGATTATCAGGACCGAGCTCTAGCCATCGAGATGGCTGTTTCCATGTCAGAGGGTAGCTCAGGAGGTAAGAGGCAGAAGACCTCGAGTAACTTTTCAAGAGGCCAGAGAAGTGAGATTCGTGAGCCTATTACCTTGTATTGCCCTTATAGGAACACTTATCGTTCGTTTGATCAGTCTAAGAATCCTACTCATGAGCCGAGTAAGACAAGCGGCGTGAAGTTATGTTTCAATTGTAGCTGTGTGGGCCATACTCGGAAGAATTATCACTCGCAGCAAGTTAACTGTTTCAAATGTGGACATGTGGGACATCAGGCGGTACACTGCGAGACCATCGTTGAGATGTTCGGGAGCCGAGATCCCGCCCCTACGCATGGAGAGCTCAGTGGTGCCCAGTAGCGTAGTTGCATGTTGTATTTGTGTTGTAATTCGAGTAGAGATTGATATTTGTTGCGTGAACTTTTTGTTTTTGTTTGTATTCTACCCCGATGTTTTATTTTAAGTTTCGGGACGAAACTTGTTTTTTGTGAGATAGAATGTAATATCCGGTACCCTCGTTTTCCGTTATCTTGAATTGTTTATGTTTTGACGTCAGACATTTTCTTATTGATGAGAATCAGAATGATTTCTATCGTGATACTCTATTTGTTTCTATCGCATAGCCGTTTTAGTCGGGTGCGACTTGTTGTCGCGTACGTTTCTTTGATTAAATGTGTGCATGTGATGTGGCATGTGATGCGTCGTTAATTGCTCGTTATTGTTTTGAATCATTGTCGTGGCGTTGTTATGGTCGTCGTGGGGCGTGTTTTCACGCTGTATATTCTTTCACATTGCTTGTAACGTTTGTGATAGGCGAAATTTACGCGTTTCTTGTGTATATCGTTTAGTTTTCCTGTCGGGATATTGCTTCTCCCTACTTGTTTTAAGTTTCGGGACGAAACTTCTTTTAAGGAGGATAGTATGTAATATCCGCAATTTCGATTTCCGGTACTTTTCATTTTTCGACGGAGGTCCATTTCGACGACTCGCTTATGACCGTTTCGTCATTATGAGAATATTTAATTCTGCACTTTTTGTTATCCGAGTTCGTTTCGGTATCATTTTGTTGAGTTCCGTGTTCTTAAATGACTTTTCTGCACTTGAGTTCGATTCTCGCGAATCTCATCCGAAACTGTTGTTTCGAGTTTCTCGTAAGTTCATTTAATGTTATTGTTCATGTTGTAAGCTTTCGTTTGGTGTTTCGATCGTGTATCGTGTATTTCGAACGTTTTGGACCATTTTCGTAATTTCCCAAAGTTTGGGATAATTACTTCCGTTGTCGAATTTCGATCCCTTGGGTGGTCGGAATCGTTTGTTCTCTTAGTGTTCGGATTCTTCTTTGCGAGTACTTCGTGTCGTGTTCTCGATTACGTTCAGTCTGAGTTTCGTGATTTTCCGGCCGTCGGATCGGCCAGTCTGGTGGCGGACTGGCAGTAATGGCCGTAATGGCGGCGATATGGCCGTAAGGCTGTTACGTACATAACGACTGCCGGTAACATACATAACATGTCGGCGGAATTGGTACGGGGAGTTCGGCCATGGGCGATTATGTCGTAGGCCATGGCGATTACGTGCGTAGCGGTCGGCGAGTCGGCTATTTAAAGGCTGGACAGAGTCACATCGGCATTTTCATTTTTCTTCATTCCTTAGCCATTTTCACCATATATTGATGGATTTGAGTAAGAACATCATGTAGCAACATATTTTGGAAGTTGGATTCGTGTTTAACATCATCTTCCACCCAGCTCGAAGGTAAGAACACCTAAACCCTTGGTTTTGGGAAATTTTTAGGTTTCTCGATGTTTTGGCCGATTTCATTTGTTTTAGTTCAAATTATTGTTAGAACTTGGTTGTAAACTCGAAATCATTCATAACCCTTGAAGTTTTATGGAACAAATTCGAGTATTTCTTCGTTAAACGATTAAATTGGACTATGCCCTCAAAGTGTCTGATAAAATGCTTCAATGGGTAGAACTTGGGAAGTCCTATACGTTTTCATAGAATTGTGATTGAATCGATATCGTTGTGACTTAGAAACGAAATTCTTGTGAAGAACTCGAGTCGGAACCCTTCCGTCCTTCTTTGGGGTCCGAGCTTCCCGGTCGAACCGTGTTCTTCGGAGCGTTCGATAGCGGTTAGTAAGGCAAGTATCTTATTATACTACTTGTATCTTGCGACTAATAATCACGTATGAGATTTATAATGATTTTGCATGCCTTTGTAAATATGTTCCGTTTGAATTGGTTGTGTATTCCGCAATTCGATGGGTTTGTGATAATAGTGTTATATTGGTATACGTGTTAGCTATTGTGCAATGTATTGTGTACGAGCGTGTGTTATGTTGGTTGTGTGTCGTTGATTGATGATAGTTGTTGAGAGTGTTGAGATTGTGTTATGTGCGTGTGATGTACGATTTTGTGGTGATCAACGTGATTGATTAACTGTGCTCATTGTTGTATGTTGTGAATGTGAATGTGTTGTGCTGGAACGCTAAGTTCACTCGTGTGGGTTCGACGGGGCCTACGAGGATTCATGGCACAGGTCCATGGGATCAGAACTTAGTGTGTGGTGCTGAGGTCGAATCGTGTGGAGTGCAGCGAGGCCAGCGATGATTCATGGCACAGGTCCATTGAATCGGGACACGATGCGTCGGCCGTGCGGGTTCGACAGAACCTATGGTCACACGTGACACAGGTTCACGGGGTCAGGACTGGTTGTTGTGATTGATGTGTTTGTTCCTTTCCGTGCGGGTTGTTGAACCTACGGAGACACGTGACAGTGGATCACGGTGTCGGAATTGATTATGCTTGTTTAATTGTGCGTGGTGTAGTCCGTGCGGGTTGTTGAACCTACGGAGACACGTGACAGTGGATCACGGTGTCATGAGCATGCTTATTTTTTAAATCAAAGTTTTGAATGGAAAAGTTTTATGAAAATGAATGTTGGACCGAGTCCTAAGCTTGAGTAAATGTTTCCCGTATTGTAAATTATTGAGTTATGAAACAAGATTTGGGTTAAGGTCCTAAAGTCTTTCGAAAGGTTTTGTGAATCAGGACTTGAGGTCTTAAAGGTTTTGAAATTCTAAAAATTCTTGAGATGATAATCTTATTTTCGAATGCTTCATAGCTTATCTTCCCTTGTGAAAACCTCCCAGGGATATTTTGATACTTGATTATTATATTTGATTCACGATTATTACTTGCTTGTTACATTTCGTATGATTTGATACTTGCACTAGTAAAACAGTGGAGTTTTACTAACCCCCGAGTAATCGGGGGTGGATGTGTGTTTTGCATCCAGGTACATGCGGTCGGGAGCGATCACGGGATTGGCACAAGAGGATGACGAGCTGCGATACTAATCATGAGTCGAGAGTTTTTTGATTTTTTGTTGTGTTGTCAGAGTTGATTTCAGTCTTCCGCTGTATTGTATTTCGACCCCTGTGTTGGTAATGTCGTTTAATCCAGTTTTGTTGATTGGGTTGTGTGACCTCATCGGTCTGTGTATTCACGTGTAAGTGACCATAACGGTCTGTATTATTTTATTGTTTGACCTTGTTCGGGCAAGCATTTGGTTGTTTATGGATGTTTAGCCTGGTAGATCATTGTGGAAAAGGTCTACGGCGTGTAATATTCCCATATGGTTTTGGGGGTGTTACACTGCATACATTAGTATGTACTAGGACTAATACATCACTAGCGCTTTCTCTATATCGGTGAAAGGGTTCTTCGTCATCTTGCCCAATAAACAAGATTCGCATGTCCCATATGACTCATAGTCAATAGAGTCTAAAAGTCCATCGTTAAGGAGTTTAGAAATGCATTTCTCATTTATGTGACCAAGTCGACAATGCCATAAGTAAGTTGAGTAAGAACCATTGAGCTTAGGTTTCTTGGTTGTAATGTTATATACTTCCAAAGTGTTGGGCTCATCTAGATCAATATTGTAAAGGCTAGTATATAACTTTACAATACCATAAAGCAAGTCATCAAAGAAAATATGAATAATCTTATTCTCAATAAGAAAATCATAACCTTCACAATCTAATGTAGAAAGTGAAATAATATTCCTATTCATAGCATGAACATAATAGAAATTGTACAAAATTAAAAAAAGCCAATTGAGCAAACCTAGATCATAAGTTCAGCGACTAGTGAAACAACTCTTGCTCCATTGCCGACCCGTAGATCCACTTCCCCTTTCTTGATTCTCTCTTGCTTCTCAACCCCTGCACATATGTACAAATGTAAGATCCACATCCAGTATCCAATACCCAGGAGTTAGAAGTAGATAAGTTAAATTCTATAACAAATATACTTGTGGCAGTCTTACTAATCTTGGTACACTTTAGCTCTTCCAAGTAAACATTACAATTTCTTTTTCAGTGTCCTGGTTTATTCCAATTATGGCAATTTCCATCTTTGGGAGATTTAGCCTTGAAAACCGACTTAGATGGGTCTCTAGCTTTGGTAATTGTTGCCTTACCTTTGACCTTGCCTTTGTTCTTGAAGGACTTCACTTTGCTGACCATTAGCACGTGGCTTGGTTTCTTCTTAATATTCTACTCAGTCGTTTTAAGCATCCCATGCAGCTCAGCAATGGAGTTAGCCATCTCATTCATATTATAGTTCATAATAAACTAGCCGAAACTACCAGGTAATGAGTTTATGATGACATCTATTGAGTGCTCCTTAGAAAATGGAAAACCAAGGTTTTATCAAGATGATCAATATATCCTTCATCTTGAGTACATGAGCGATGACATATGTCCCCTCAACCATCTTGCAAGCATACAAGGCTTGAAAGGTCTCATACCTCTCTTGCCTTGCGTGCTTTGAGAAAGTTTCCTTGAGGTGAGCATTAAGCTCATATGCTTCCATTTCTTCTAGATTCTTCTGAACTTCTGGACAAATGGTAGCCAACATAAGTCAACTGATATCAATGGAATCATCATAATATTTTCTTCCATTTGTTTTCTGTTGCTTTATTAGCATTGTCAGCAGGCTCATTGGGAATTTCATCCACAAGAACATACAACTTTATTTCTTGCTTGAGAACTATTCTCAAGCTCCGGATCCAATCCACATAATTGCTGCCGTTTTCTTTGATCTTGTCCTTCTCAAGGACGGATCGCAGTGAAATGGTGGATGTGTTGTTTGATGCCATTATATTATCTACAAAATTCAATATGCAAAGTACTTAGTCACATTTTTTTATTTTTCGAAAAATACGCCCACTAAGATAAAATACCCTTAATTTTACAACACTTGTTATTTTAGTGGGCTAAGACCACATTTTGCACAATTCTAAACTCAGTTTTGGCATGATGCCTAGAATTGAGCTACTTTGAATGGATAAATCATTATCGATTACATCATATGTAACTCTTAGATTATATTTATGGTATTTGGCATCTTATGCTCAAGCATGTTATAATTCCATTGTATGCCTTAAGGTTCAAAACTCTTTTAAATTCTTAGTTCATTAAAACACATATGTATCACCATTACTTATCCTACCTTACTAAGATAATCCGAGCATCCAGCTTTGGCATGACCTTCTCAAGATGATCGAAGTCTTGATAGATGTTTTAATTGAACAACATTAAAAAATTTTAATGAGGGGTTTTATCCTATATTGAATGTCTATGTTGGTAAACATACATCTAAACATTCATCGCATCACATACATGCATATATTTAAACATACATAACATCACATGACATAAAAAAGCATAGGACCGTGTATAGCATGATCATAACCCTGACGTGATTTTCTTGAGCCAACATGAAAATCCCAAAGGTCAATCTAAAGGGTATAATTGGTCTTCATTGATCTTCCAACTCTTTGGAACGTCATACGCGATCAATTGGCTCCTCGAGTCTGTCCTTCATCTCCTTCTTATCTTTATTATATTAATGAAAAATATACTACACTAGTACAATTAAATTATAAGAGGGCAAACGACATGCATGCCATAAATTATAATAATAAATTAAAAGACAACTCGGAGGCCGTAAAAACCAATTATAATTAAACGACATGCAGATCGCAAAACCAACCCAATAATAAATTGAAACATTTAATCACATTGGTCAATTTATGGTCATTCCTACTATTAAAATTAATTATCACATAATTAATTAAACATAATATAAATCTGTCTGACAGTCAGGTATAAAATTAATAACTGTTCAAAATTTAATAATATGAAATACTAGCCTAGATGGCCGAGCACACAGTGGCCGCAGAGGGCCGCGCGGGTTTGAATCCCACTGGCCGCAAGAAATGCATTTTTAAAACAATTATTTGGATTTTGCAAAACAGGAGTTAAATAAAATATCAATGAACAAGATTCACAAGAGGTGTTCCAACCGAGATGGTCAGAACCGTAGTTCTAAAAAACGCTAGGCGCTAAGCGTCCGGATTGCTAATGCCTAGCGCCCAGAGGATTACTCGGAGATTAATCGGGGATTAATTGGGTTAGGCGGATTTTTTTATTATTTTATTTACTTATATATATAAAAAATTATATATATAATAATTACAAATAATTAAAATTTATTAATTTAAACAAATATATATCAATTATATATTAAATTTGAAATATTGATATAGATATCAAAGAGTCCATAATATCCATAATATCTCACTTGAGGAATTTATAATACTATTAGAACAAAAAAAACCAAAAAAAAAGGATAACCGCCTAGGCATCCGCCTAGTCGCCCACGTAGCAAGAAAATTGGAAACATTGATATATGTATAAAGTAGTCCATAGTATCCACAACATCTTAGCTTGCCTTCTTAGGCCCCCGTCAGCCAGCCTAGACGACCGATTATTCACCCAAACACCAGTACAAGCACCTAGGCCATAATCGGAACGGTACAAGACCTTCTAGAGATTAATCAGAGGATTAATCGGCCTAGGTGGGGATTTTTAGAATACTGGTCGGAATGTGGCTTCAGTTATGAACCGCACGAGATCGAGTCCTACAACCGCGGATTTTATTTTGCGATTTTATCGCTGCCCGTGGAGTCTGGGCCGACCAGACGACCGGACGACACGAACCTTCCCAAACGACCCATTTCAACATTGTCTTTGTTCGAGCGATACGGAAAGCGATTTATGCGATAAATAGTCCACAAAATTGATTTTGAATGATCCGATTTAATCAAATTAAATTAGAAAAATATTTATAAAATCTCTATTTCATAAATATGATCTTAAACATAATTTTATATATTCAAAATATATAAAACATGTTCTACATATACAATTAAATTACTTGCAAGTTTGCGCCGATACCATTGTTGGGTTTTACGTGTATCAAATACAATAAATATGAGCAAAACACGGCGGAGAAATAATTAACGAAAAACCCAGACGTGGATCTTCATGCAGTAATTTTTTTGATTTATAAAGAGTTCGTCGAATTACCTTAATTCTATGAATTGACCTGAACCCGGACTAGAAGCTGATTAAAATCTTCTTCCTCTTTCGGTGATTCACACACGAACAACTGGTACAAGCCAGATTGCTAGATCCTTACGAATAATGATGATAAGCGATCTGACGGATAATTTCTTGCTAGAAGGATTTGTATGATTGATCAAAATCAACTAAGGGAAGAAGACGGAGATGGTGAAGCACTTAGGACGAGAAAAGTTGCGGCCGAACCAGATGAAGATAGGGGGGAGGGGGGGACTATTTTTCTCTCACACAATTAGCGTTGTGTAATTTTAATCTTATGACAACTCCTTGTCCGAGACACTTTATTTACACTAAGTAAACCCTTGTCAAACTCCAGTATTTGCTAAGTTGCCCCTAAATAAATAATACAATATATATAATATCTTATATTATATATTACTTATTATTTAATTCTCTAATAAATATAAAATCCAATATTATTTTTAGCTTTTCTAGTTGATATAATGAAATAATATAATATATAACATCTATATTATAAATTACTCATAATTTAATTTCTTTAAAAAAAAAAAAATTCAATATATATATATAAATTATTCTTCTACTCTTTAATTATAGTGTGACTGAACCGAAAGGCCTATATTATGTTGCAATTATTTAATACCTTATTAAATACTAAATCATAAGCGGTCTCTAGCAAGACATTATGACTACCCAAATAATATAACCTTATAGTCCATTAAACCATTTAACGTGTCAAATCCCTTTGTCGCGGGATATCATATTTGAACTAAATCATGGATGTTATCATACTTATTATGTTCAAATATTATCTCGATCTTAAGTAGGCTGACTCAATCAAATGACTCTTCATTTGAGCATGACCATGCATTTCATGCAGTCTTACTAATCGAGGGGCCCAGTAGATATCTCTCTCCCTAAAGAGAGAGACAAATCCCCATCTTGATTATTCATTGCCCTCTACTTGACTCCCACTAATCCTGATCGCTAACCTTTATGATCACTATGTTTCAGATGACGTTGGATTACGTTAAGGCATAGCAGTTATCATGTTGGACTCCTCGATAATCTCAGGTTCAAGAATTTATTGACATACTGTTATGTTAAGATTCACTTATGATATTTCTATGCAGTAATCTCAATGCGGGTCTGTCGAGTATTGCGTTATCCAACCAATACCCATAAGTTTGATTCGTACCATATGCATAATCATCCGATGATTATCAATCAAACTTATACTGTTAGGAATACTTGTTAGATTTTGATGATGTCATCCCTGTATTAATTGATTATTCAAATGTATGTTTAAGTACTTGGCAAATGTAATGAAGAACCAAAAGAGTATCTTCTGTAGGCCTTAAAATTTAGGCTAAATGTTGATCAGTTAGAAAATCGTCTAAGTAGGGAACTACCACTTATCAGAGAAGTTATCAGGCAAGTTCATTATCAGAGAAGTTTTGGTCAACGCAAAAAATCAGAGAGGTTTGACCAAAACCTAGCTGCAGTCAAGTTCTGAAGAAGGCGCTGAAGTCAGACAAGTATTGTTCAACAGGAATATCAGAGAATATTGACCAAAACCAATCTGCAGTCAAAGATATCAGACGAGATCGAGTCAACACAAATATCGGCTGAAGTTTGACCATCAGATCAGAGAACATTCATCAGGTCGGAGAAGTTCAGATCAGAGAACTTTATCTTAGAGAACTTCAGAGCAGAGAACTGTAACACCCCCAAACCACTCGGGAATATTATAGCGCCGCAAACCCCCCACCGTGAGGATCTACCAGGATAAATACAGAAACACCACGACCCAAAACATACCAACATGGGTAATTAACGAACCCTTAGACCAATTTGGTCTTTTACCATAAATGCACATCAACCATACATTACTCTATCTCGCAAATCATACCCACGCAGGGGTTAACATAAATCAACGTTCCCATAAAACGGGAAAAATAAACACAACGGAAGGACAAAACAACAAGACATTGCCAAATACTCAACACCGGTCTCCATGTGATTAGTATCGTCGCCTTCCATCATCCTTCGTAACGATCCTGTGAATCACTCCCCAGCATCCTGCAAATACTTGGACACAATACGACATCCACCCCCCGAATACTCGGGGGTTTGCAAAACTCCACTGTTTTGCTAGTGCAAGTAAAAATACAAAGCAAGCCATACATAGCATACTCCAAGAACATAGAATTCGTGAATATACTTCCCGATATAATTCACTTGATCAAAACCATTTGAATTATGAAAGATAGGAATAAAACCATTTTATATCTTACAAAACATTTTACAATATCGGGAGTTTTAAAAATATTTGGGGTTTAAGAATTTTCAAGCCTTTCGAAACACTTAGGGACACAACCCAAAAATTATTTATTTCAAAATACGATCCCGATAACAAAATACGGGGTCCACGAGGCAATCATAATATTCCAACCACAAGCACGTGGGATCCATGACTCAACTTATCCACATCACATACTCACAAGAATAACCCGTGAAACTACACCGTGTCAAACACTACCATGACAACGGTTTCCGCGAGCGACGAAGAGCACAACTTTGTAACTTGACCATACGGTCAAACTCGAGACACCACAGAGCTACAATACACAGAGCAACCACATGACTCACGTACACATACCAAATTATCACAGCCAAGGTACAAATCACACTCAACACATTTACTGGTGCCATTCCAAGCAAGTACGATACCATTTGGACTGCCATTCTAATCAGACGAAATATGTGCCAAAAATTTCAGTTCTCCAACAAAACATTTCAAAGTTAACCGTTGATACGAGACTCACGACCACCGTACCCCGCAGAGCCCCGTTGGACATCCCTGGGTGGTTAACCCTAGTTCGCGATACACACACACATGGCAATATGTATCCCTAGAGGCCCCGTCAGACAGTCCCTAGGTGAACACACACATATCATCCACAACGCCACGGGAAGCCATAATTCGAATACTAGAATATGCATACAAATGCTAGGTACTTCGCTAGAATGGCCACTTTAGTCGACGTATACTCACAACTAATGTCACATAACCACAAGCAATTACCAGTACCAAACAACCCCAAGCGCCACAACCTCCTTATGAAGGAATAACAACTAATATCACACAACGTCACATATTCACCGAACATTTACACATTTTAATACACAATCATCGGAAAATAATTTCGGTCTACTAACATCACTAAATATTATTGTAACATCACCAAACATACGCCACCAACACACATATACCGAAAACACATTTGTTTACGAAGTATATGAGTTATCTTTGGAAGACAACATTTTTCGAGAACATATCGATCCTTTTTAAAGTTCATTTAAACATTCAGATTGCACATAAAATCATTTATCAATGATTCCGTCTACAAAACATGAAAAGTATGGGCAAGATACTTGCCTGGATACCACAAGCAATGAAGCAGCGAGACGGACATGGTGGGTAGCCCTCAAACTTCCAGAACGAACAAGAACTTCGACAACTCCACAAAAATTAACAAAATAACATCACCATGAATCAATAACGCTAAGCGGAATTGAATCAACTCGAAAAACAACAAGGATCCGAGCGTTTCTTCGAGAAAATCGGAAGTCAAGTCCCGGGTGATAAAAGTCATTAAAGAAGTTACAAAATCCAAATATCGTGACCAATACAACCGGATTACTATGAACCATTCATCAATAACGGACAAAATCAACGAATCACGAAGAAAATCCCCAAAAATTACACAACTAGGGTTCTACGGAAGAAATTACCTTGATTCGACGAAGAACAAGGATTCGGCGAAGGTATAATCGAAAAGGGTCTTCCAAAATGCCTTGGAATTGGTCGGAACCGGCCAAGAACTCCCCTGGAACACTCCCATCCGCTGTAACACCCCCGAGATATTCGAGGTGTACTACAGCGCCGTGGATCCCTACATGGGACCCACCAGGCTAAAACAAGAAAACACCACTCGACTAACCATCTCGGTTAGTAAGGAAACAATTATTAACAGCCAGAACATAAAATAACACGTCCGGTACAGCCGGTAAAATAAACGTCAACTGACAAACATAGTAACTTTAACAAAGACCAAACACAATCCGAAAGGAAAAGCCTAAGTACTCGCGAATACAATCTATAAGTTTATAATTTGGAAAATCAACCATATCAAAAGAGACAGTAGAAATAATAAGACTCAATTGCACATGTCAACACATCCTCATACCATCCAGTAGCAGCTCAAATGCAATTTGAACATAACCAGAAATTCATAACAAGAATTTCCCCAAAACGGGTCCCCAAAGGGGTTAACAATTACGCTAGTACAACTATTCAAGGCAAACCAGTCGCTTACACAATTCAAAATACAATGCACCAATTGATTTCAAAACCAAAACCAGACATGTCTTTTCCGGAAAACAAACAGTCAATCAATTTGCCTAGGACCGGGACGAAGCCACGAATCCCACTCGAGGCCTATAAGGACCCTCCCGAGCTGGCCACATTCATAAAACAAATCAAGCACACATGTCACCTAGGACCGGGACGAAGCCACGAATCCCACTCGAGGCGTCTAAGGACCCTCCCGAGCTGGCTAGCGAAACAAACTCATGAATCCAGGACGAAGCCATAGATTCCCTCGAGGCCCCGTCGGACCCTCCCGAGGTGAGTAAAGCACACACAATATACATTACCATTTCACGTTAAGCATAAAGGTTTCCAAAAATACTTGCCTTGAATAATTGACGACGGAACGAATAGAAAGGAACGTCACCGACGAACGCTAGGAACCAACGAAACCGAACCTAACGATTTGAAGAATACAATCACAACCATTTCTAAACGAATACGGAATTGGAATACACCCGAAAATTTGCCTACGATTCATGTATATTCGTATAAAAACGACAACGAGGGCGGACCACAACCAAAGCCTCTCGATTCCGTAAAAACTACGAAATATACCATGAATCCATAGGGAAACTAAGAATACCAACAAGATTAATCATATTCATCATGAATTAATCAACAAAGCGGAGCAATTGGACAAAAAAGCGAAAACCCCCAAATCTTCGCAAAAGTAGGGTTCTAAAGATCTAACCTTGATTCGCTGGATCGAGGGATGTTATAGGATGATTGATCAATGATATAACCTCTAGAACTTAGTGGATCCGTTGTCTAACAACATGGCTCCGCCACCTCCAGCCACGGACAGAAAAGGAAGGAAATGAAAAACGAGTGAAAATGAGGCTGCTCTGCCATATATATACTGGGCCGGAACTAGCGTGCACTAGCCTTCCCGGACTAGCGTGTAATATCGGTCAGTATCGGCCCAGCACCCTCGGCCAGGGCCCTCATGGCCCGGCACTACCGACCAAACCTTTCGACCGCGACCTGCCCTCCCGACCCCCGCTAGCGCGCGCTATGGCCGGAAGGCTGCGCGCGCTAGCCGACCTGTCCAGTAACCTCTGGACTAAACAGCTCGCCCAGGTAACGTACGTTAGTCGGCCGACAGCGTGCGCTAGCCCTGCCGGTTAGCGTGCGCCACGACCAAACGATGGCGTGCGCTACTTGCGATCTGCGGAGTCGAACCTCGAACCCTTACGCCGGGCCCGATAGCATCGCTGGGCACAGTCGGCGGCGTGCGCTACACTGCCGAGCTAGCGCGCGACCCCGGCCTATGGCGTGCGCTCGCCGGTTCTGTCGTGCTGCTCGTCAGCGCCCGGCACTTAGCAGATCCGCTTTGTCGGCCAGTGCTTTCGGCCGCCATGACCCGACGACTCGATTTCTGAAAACGTACGGAACGAACACGACGAAAAGCTCGCGGACAACATCAATGACCTGAAATGAAAACATAATGCAATAATTAATCATATGCGACCAAGAAAAGGGTCGAGACAACAAATACAGATACGGATACCCATAACTTGTAGAAAATTACAAAATGGCCCAAAACGCCCGAAAATCAAGATACGTGATCGAATAACCAAACCAAAGTTCACAACACGTATAACAAAGTTAAACGGACATACAGGAAACTCGAAACAGCAGTTTCGAACGAGATTCGCAAGAATCGAGCTCAAGTCTTGGAAAAGTCGCCAAAAGTACGGAACTCAACAAAGCGGCCTTGAGATGAACTCGGATGTCAAAAGTACGAAATTAATCATTCTCAGAATGATGAAACGGTCCCAAACGAGTTGTCAAAACGGACTCTCGCCAAAAAGAAAATTACCGGAAATCGAAATTGCGGATATTACACACTACCCTCCTTAAAAGAAGTTTCGTCCCGAAACTTAAAAAAAGTAGGGAGAAGCAATATACCGCTAGGAAAACTCAATGAGATACACCTGAACCGAAAACTCACGCTCAAATGGCGAAACGTTAAGAACAACACAAGGAAACATACGGCGTGAAAACGCGTTCCACGATGACCAACACAACGTTACAGGGAGAGACATAATAAAACCAACAAGTGACAAGCGTCATCAAATAGGTAATATCATCAAGTCAATTATCTGAACAGTCGCAAAACACAAGGCACCTATTATAAGGAAACACGAACAGTCGAAAAATAGAAATGATGCGTATAGCAATCTGCAAAGGTGACCACGATCGAATCAACAATGATCGAACAACAACGATCTAAAAACAATGATCGAACAACAACGATCGAAAAACAATGATCGAACAACAACGATCGAAAAACAATGATCGAACAACAACAATCGAAAAACAATGATCTAACAACAACGATCGAAAAACAATGATCGAACAACAACTCCGAAGTTCACACTTCAACTCAAGACGTTAAAAGAGTTGGTGGGAACTAAAAGGTGTCACTTTCGAACGAGGTTCACAAGAATCGAACCAAACTCGGAAAAGTCACAGCAATAACCAGATCAAACCAAAACAAGATCACGGCTTGTTCGAACGATAAAAACCAAAATACAGAACAAGTTCAGAGAGTATCAACGAACACGAGCGAGTCGATGGAATCAGGAAAGAGAAAATGCAAAAGTCAAAAATAATACGGGGATTACCTTCGACCTCGTCCCCGAAACTCACAACAACGGAACCAAAGTAACAATACAACAAGCAACCGACACAACGCGGAACAATCACCGATGCACACAACCATACCAACCCAAGATCTAACAGCTCGCATATATGCGATAACGCCCAAATAGCTACGAGGTGACAACATCTAATACCAACATCACACCTCTCACAGACGCTACCACAACAACTGCGTGGCGAACGACTCAACGCTCACACCACCAATTCAATCACAACTCGGGGGTTAACACCCTAACGAGAGTACGAACATCACACATATATTCCCGGACCGCAAATAGGAACGATAGGTTTTAAAAATGAAAACCACCTTTTGAAAATAATTTGGAAGCACCAGTTGATCTTGAGTATCATATATAAAAAAAAAAGTAGTACAAATATCGTCATCGAGAGGACACCTTTCTTTAAATTAAAACTTTTCAGCAATATTCGACCTTCGGGTCTAAGCAAACGCGTTTCTAAATCATTAGAAATATCTCAAAATATTTTGATCCTCAAAGTAGAAAATTTTGAAACATAGCGTGGCGCTAGTAGGCATCTTGAGAACACTGTGAGAAAATAATTCATTTTAAAAGTACGTCTCGAGGTTTATTTTCTAAGATACTCAAGGTTTTGAAGTCTGATAGGCGAAATGCCCAAAATTCACACGTATCAACATTCACTTAAACACATCATAGCACACGCATCAAATCATTCAAAATCAAGACAGTGATATACAATCCCTAGGATATGTTTAACAACATCATTAAACAACAATCGGTTTATCAAAACCGGATGGAAACGAAATCAAGAACAAAACTCCAAAAAGTCAACTCTATGGATTCAAAAAAAAGAAAAAAATACTTAGATCCGGCGAAGAACAATGGATTAGATGATGTTATAATCACTAGGATACTCCAAAACACCTTTGGATGGAAGAAAATCAGCCCAAATGCAAATCCTAGTCGCTACGTCTCAAACTCACGGAGGAAGAAGAAGAAATGAAGAAACATGCAGATTCTAGACTGGTGTCCAGTATTTATACTGGACACAATTAGCGTGCGCTAATCATTAAGGTTAGCGTGCGCTATCACGGCACCAGACACAACTGCTGACCAAAAATACACTGTTAGCGTGCGCTAACCCCGAGTGTTAGCGTGCGCTAAAGAGAACTTCAGACCCAGTCCAATGGCTCCTGGACTGCCCTAAACTACACAGTAGCGTCGCTATCCTCCCCTTAGCGTGCTACCAACGCACTCTCGCGCGCGCTAGCCGGAAAGCATAGCGTGCGCTAACGACTCAGAGAGAAAGCAACAGAACATCTCAGAAAATCGTAACACCCCCAGATCCTCCTGGGAATATTACACGCCGTAAACCCTTCTCACAAGGATTTACCAGGCTAAGCATAATTTCCCACGTCATTTCAAAAATACCAAAAAGACCGATGATGGTAATATTTTCCAAAACTCACAAAATCATTTGTCAAACCGTTATAAAATGTTCAAGGCCATAATGCCAAAACTCGATTTAGGGAATCGGTTTTACGAAATAAAACTCAGTTTGAGAAATACCGAAAGTTATTTTGAAAGAACTCATGCAGCGGATAAAATGCGGTTCGAAAATATATTAGCAGCGACGACACTCCTTGTATAAACCAATTACGAGAGTCGAATAAACACATATCGTGAAATCAAAATCCACAGAAGGATTCCATCATTTAACAACTAATCATACAAATAACTCGTGTCACACGAGGCACAACACAAGGAAGGGAGTCTTACATCCATAGGCCCCACGTAAATGACGATCGCCCCTCGATACTAATCACGACCAATGAACTCAGACGACGCATCGCGACGCGACTAAGTCAGACAAAATCCGACGAGACAAAACTCAACAAACACAACTTGACTCGACAGCCTACGTTTCCCCAAGCTAATCTGATTTTTAAAATCGTATACTCTAGTTATTCGAAAATAAAACCAGTAAGTTAAAAATCGTTTTCAATACCCTTTCAAACAGGACAAGGGTTTAACAACGGTAGCATTTTATGTAACACCCCCAATCCGCTCAGGGATATCACACGCCGTAGAACCTTTTCTCAAGGATCTACCAGGCTGGTAACAACATATAACAACTCAACCATGCCTTTAAGGCTAAAATGATTGATGACCGATTTGGTCTTTCAATAAATACATACAACTCAAATACAACTCATGCCCACGCAGGGCTCAAAATACAACCACACCCGTACAACGGGAAAAATATAGCAGCGGAAAATAAAGTACAACTGAACCAATAAACAAAGTACGGTTCCTCATGTGATTAGTATTGATCATCTTTCATCATCCTTCGTGCCGACCTTGTGTTATGCTCCAAAACCTGAATGCAAAAATAGACATCCACCCCCCGAATACTCGGGGGTTATCTTAACTCCACTATTTTGCTAGTGCAAGAACAAAGTGCAAATACGAGACATACAATTCACGTTCCACGAATAACAATAACCAGGAATCCTCAAAGATCCAAACGTAACAAAAAGTACTTCCCGAGGCGAGAGTTTGGTAAACATTTACAAAACCGAAAGATCACAAATAAAAAGGGGAACAATTTATAAAACAGTTTTAAAGATGCCATCGAGAGTTTAAATAGAAAACAATTTAGGATTATCAAATCCTTCTCTTTCCAAAATCAACAGGGTCCTCGACCAGTAGGCGGAAAGCAATTTGCAAGAAAATCACCCAATCAACACAAACGAGTCTTCACAAATATTCCCCACGGGGTTCTCGACCCAATCCAAATAATATCAACACGAGATCAAACATCTCAACATCACACGGGTTCCTCGACCCAAAACACAAAATGTCAACACAGTATAATCAAGGACACAACCTTTCGTCCGCCCAAAAAAAAAACTGCTCAAGACCCCTGATAATTAACCCTCGGAGATCTCGTCAAATGTCCTTGGTTAATTAACCCTGATACCAACATTTTAAAACAAGTTGAAACACACTTTCAGAAAACATGAATCACGGTCTATATCGAGACCAGTATTTGAAAAGAGTTGAAAGAATTTGAAATATGATAATCGTTCGGTAACGGGGTCTTAGCTAAACACTCAAATATCCGTTACCAATAAGCCTGCCAGGCGCCTCCACTGAAACACCTGTGCACCGGCGTTCACTCCACATCTCAGCCGCACCTTGTACGTGTCACCGCGACGGCGTCACTCCCATAAGAGCCGCCCCTTGCACGCGCATCAGGTAAACACCGGCGTTCACCAACGATATGGAGCCGCACATTGCAGCGTACACCAGGCCGGAGATCGCACGCCTCACCCTCAGAGGCTGCCGGATATGACGTCTCTCACAACAAGTATTCACATTGTCACAAACATCAAGTACACAGTCATCGTCGTAACAATTATCAAATCAATACACCAATTCACATAATTCATTCGTCAGTCCACAACCACACGAATAAATAACAACACGCACGTCAACCGTAACGCAACGGAAAGAAGCAATATACGTACACACGCGTTATCAAGCGCAACATCAACACCAAATATATCCAAAGGATTTACGTAGTCACTTACAACACACACAATTTACAAAACACACGCGTTTTGAAAGTGAGCCTTTAACGAGGCTAGCCGAATCTTTTGAAAACTCATTTCAAACAAATTAACAAACACACCAATATGATCACCAATTATCATATCCACAAAACAAGAATAGTATGGACAAGGTACTTGCCTTGAACAACCACAACGCGGAGAATCGACCGAAGTAGGTTGGCACGAACCGACTACGAACCCGCCGACTCCACCGAACGCCAACTCGCGATAATAAACTACGGAGGACAATAACAACAATGAAAATGAATTCCATAGCATGACTCAAAGCCGTTAAATTCAAAGAACGAACGACGAATGTTCAAGTGTTTTCCCTAAAACGGCCAAGAATACGATTCGTCCCGACAAAACATGAAAATGGAATTCCAAGTTGAAATATGGATATACAATCCATAGAATATGTTTAAAAACATCATTTAACCACAATCGATCCATCAAAAACGGATGGAAAACAAGATCGAGAACAAATCCCCCAAAAAGTCGATTCGAAGGAAATCGAAATATACTTGATTCGACGAAGAACAATGGATTAAATGATGTTAAACATAAGAATACTACCAAGATTAATCATACCCATCACGAATTAATCAACAACACGGAACGAATCGGACAAAAAATGCAAAAACCCCCAAATTCACGAAATTAGTGTTCTAAGGAAGATTACCTTGATTCGCTGGATCAAAGGATGATAATGGATGATTGATTGATGTTATGAATGCAAGAACTTCGCGGATTTGTTGCTAAACAACATGGATTCATCACCTCCGAAGCTCCAGCAGCGGATCGAAAAGAAAGGAAATGAAAAATGAGTGAAAATGAGGCTGCTCTGCCACATTTATACTGGGCCGGACTAGCTTGCGCTAGGCTGCCGAGCTAGCGCGCGCTATCGGCCCAAGCCGCAATCCAGTGACCTCTTGGACTAGACTGCTCGGCCAGGTAGCGTGCGCAGCCTTCCGACCGTAGGGTGCGCTACCTGCCGGCCGTAGCGTACGTAGTGTCCGTGATGGCGTGCGCTACTGCCGAAACTACCCGATTCGAACCTCGGGACTCCACTATCCGGACCGATGGCGTCGTTAGACGGCCGATAGCGTGCGCTACACCTGCCGGTTAGCGCGCAGCCTTCCGGCCGTGGCGTGCGCTCGCCGGTTCTGCCGCACCGTCCGGCCGGTGCCGCAATCGTCCGGCGATCCATAGCCGTCCGGCGATTGCTCGAACACGAGGGCTCGGCGACTCGATTTAGAAAATGCACGGGCGAACACGGCGAAAAGTTCGCGGACGACATCAACGACTCGAAATGAAAACATAATGCAATAATTAATTATACGCGACCAAGAAATGGGTCGAGACAACAATTACGAATACGGATACCCATAACTTTGGGTAAATTACAAAATGGCCCAAAGCGCCGAAAATCACGATCGTGATCGAATAACCAAACCGAAGCTCACAACACGTATAACAAAGTTAAGCGAACTTACGAAACTTCGAAGCAGCGGTTTCGGCCGAGATTCGCAAGAATCGAACTCAAATCTGGAAAAGTCGCTAAAAGCACGGAACTCAACAAAGCGACACAAGCGAACTCGGATGTCAAAAAGTGTAGAATTAATCATTCTCAGAATAATGAAACGGTCATGAGTGAGTCATCAAAACTGACTTCCGCCGAAAAAAAGAAATTACCGGAAGTCGAAATTACGGGTTTTACATTCTACCCTCCTTAAAAGAAGTTTCATCCCGAAACTTAAAATAAGTAGGGAGAAGCAATATCCCCTGCCAGGAAAACTCGACGAGATACACAAAAATCAAAAACTTGCGCCCAACGGCGAAACACTGCAAGAAACGCAAAGAGACATACGGCGTGAAAACACGCTCCACGACGACCAACACAACGCCACCGGTAGAAACATAATAAAACCAACAAGTGACAAGCGTCATCAAACAGATAGTACAATCAAGTCGATTATCCGAACAGTCACAAAACACACGAACGAAAATCAATACGATTGACCAACCCAACGGTTCATCAATCAAAACGCAAGCCAAATGCTGAACAAATACGGAATTCCACCGCCTAAGGGTTGGAAGATCGAAAACGAGACTAATTTCCCGAACTGAAGGGAATTACGAAGGAGCCTGAACGTTCACCAATCACGGAATGAGATCAACAAAAACCGAACAATCAAACGATCGAGCCACAACGATCGAGACAACAAAAATCGAACAATCATGTTCGAATCACGAAGAACAATAAAGTTCAAACAACAACTCCCAGGATGATCTGGTGAGAACAACAAGACATGCATTCCCATAAGATCCACAGGAAAGGGAATAGCGATTGAAAAGTCACAACGACAAATGAGTTATTCCGAAACAATACCACCCTCGTTCGATCAATAAAATCAAGGGATAGGGAAAGTTCAGAAAATGTCAACGAACATAAACAAGTCGACAGGGTCGAAAATACAGAAATTCAAAATCCGATCCACGTTGAATAGAAGAGTTAATAGAACCAAATGATGTCACTTCCAAACAAGGTTCACAAGAATCGAACCGAACTCGAAAAAGTCACAGCGATAACTAGATCGACCCACAACAAGATCACAGCTCGTTCGGACGATGAAACCGAAATACAGAACAAGTTCATAAAGTATCAACGAACATGAGCGAATCGATAGACTGGAGAAAGAGAAAATACAGAAGTCAAAATAGTACGGGTATTACCTCCAACCTCGTCCACGAAATTCACAAAAAACGGGAGCAAGGTAACAAGACATTAAATAACCGACACATAACAGAACTATCACCGATGCACACGGTTATACCATACCAAGCTCTAACAGTTCGCACATGCGCGACAACGCAGAAATCACTACGAGGCGACAATATTCAATACCAACATCCCACCTCTCACAGAGGGCTAGCACAACAAATGTGTGGAAAACGACTCAACGCTCGCACCTCCAATTCAATCATACTCGGGAGTAAACAACAAAATGACAACGCGAACATCATACATACATACCCAGCCCTCAAACGGGAATGGATAAGTTTTAAAAACGAAAACCTTATTTTGAAAATAATTTAGAAGAATACCGGTTGATCTTGAGTATCACCTTTCAAAAAAAAAAATTACAAACGTGAAACATCGTTATCGAGACTTTGGAGAACCATTTCGCATTTGATAAAAATGAGGACACTTTCTTTTAGCGAAAGACTTTCAGAAATATTCGACTCTCGGGTCTAAGTATAAGTGTTTCTAAAACATTGAAAATATCTCAAAACATTTTGGTCCTCGAGGTAGAAGAATTTGGAAACATATTGTGGCACCTTGGAAGTACCACGAGAAAATGATTCATTTTAAAAGTACCTCTCAAAATTTATTTTCTAAGATACTCAAGGTTTTCAAAAATAATTCAATGGGCTAGAATGCCCAAAAATGCTCATGTAACAATATTCGTTTAAACATATTATAATATACGCATCAAATCGTACAAAGTCAAGACAATACATGTCTTTTACCGGGAAGACAAGCGATCGATTATCACAGTAAAAAAGACATAAATAATGACAACACTCCTCATACAAACGAAATAACAGAATCACACGAACGCATCACGAAACCAAGAATCTACATGAAGGTTCCATCACTTAACACAAAATCAAACAAATAGCTCGTGTCACACGAGGCACAATACAAAGAAGGGAAACTTACATCCACAGGTCGCACGAAGATGGTGATTGCCCCACGATACTAATCACGACCAACGAAACTCAAACGACGCGTCGCGACACGACTTAGTCAGACAAAATCCGACAAGACAAAACTTAACAGACACCACTGACCCGACATCCTAGGTTTCCAAAACCTAAGCTCCGATACCATTTATGTAACACCCCCAATCCGCTCAGGGATATCACACGCCGTAGAACCTTTTCTCAAGGATCTACCAGGCTGGTAACAACATATAACAACTCAACCATGCCTTTAAGGCTAAAATGACCCAGTAGACCGATTTGGTCTTTCAATAAATACATACAACTCAAATACAACTCATGCCCACGCAGGGGTCAAAATACAACCACACACGTCTGGGAAAAATATAGCAGCGGAAAATAAAGTACAACTGAACCAATAAACAAAATACGGTTCCTCATGTGATTAGTATCGATCATCTTTCATCATCATTCGTGCCGACCTTGTGTTATGCTCCAAAACCTGAATGCAAAAATAGACATCCACCCCCCGAATACTCGGGGGTTAGCAAAACTCCACTGTTTTGCTAATGCAAGAACAAAGTGAAAATACGAGCCATACAATTCACATTCCACGAATAACAATAACCAGGAATCCTCAAAGATCCAAATGTAACAAAAAGTACTTCCCGAGGCGAGAGTTTGGTAAACATTTACAAAACCGAAAGATCACAAATAAAAAGGGGAACAATTTATAAAACAGTTTTAAAGATGCCATCGAGAGTTTAAATAGAAAACAAATTAGGATTATCAAATCCTTCTCTTTCCAAAATCAACAGGGTCCTCGACCAGTAGGCGGAAAGCAATTTGCAAGAAAATCACCCAACGGGGTTCTCGACCCAATCCAAATAATATCAACACGAGATCAAACATCTCAACATCACACGGGGTCCTCGACCCAAAACACAAAATGTCAACACAGTATAATCAAGGACACAGCCTTTCGTCCGCCCAAAAAAAAACTGCTCAAGACCCCTGATTAATTAACCCTCGGAGATCTCGTCAAATGTCCTTGGTTAATTAACCCTGATACCAACATTTTAAAACAAGTTGAAACACACTTTCAGAAAACATGAATCACGGTCTATATCGAGACCAGCATTTGAAAAGAGTTGAAAGAATTTGAAATACGATAATTGTTCGGTAACGGGGTCTTAGCTAAACACTCAAATATCCGTTAACAATAAGCTGCAGGCGCCTCCTTGGCTACACTGTGCACCGGCGTTCACTTCACATGTCAGCCGCACCTTGTACGTGTCACCGCGCCGGCGTCACTCCCATAAGAGCCGCCCCTTGCACGCGCATCAGGTAAACACAAGCGTTCACCAACCATATGGAGCCGCACATTGAAGCGTACACCAGGCCGGAGATCGCACGCCCCGCCCTCAGAGGCTCCCGGATATGACGTCTCTCACAACAACTATTCACATTGTCGCAAACATCAAGTACACAGTCATCGTCGTAAAAATTATCAAATCAATACACCAATTCACATAATTCATTCTTCAGTCCACGACCACACGAATAAATAACAACACGCACGTCAACCGTAACGCAACTAAAAGAAGCAATATACGTACACACGCATTATCAAGCGCAACATCAACACCAAATATATCCAAAGGATTCACGTAGTCACTTACAACCCACACAATTTACAAAACACACGCGTTTTGAAAGTGAGCCTTTAACGAGGCTAGCCGAATCTTTTGAAAACTCATTTCAAACAAATAAACAAACACACCAAGATGATCACCAATTATCATATCCACAAAACAAGAATAGTATGGATAAGGTACTTGCCTTGAACAACCACAACGCGGAGAATCGACCGAAGTAGGTTGGCACGAACCGACTACGAACCCGCCGACTCCACCGAACGCCAACTCGCGATAATAAACTACGGAGCACAATAACAACAATGAAAATTAATTCCATAGCATGACTCAAAGCCGTTTAATTCAAAGAACGAACGACGAATGTTCAAGTGTTTTCCCCAAAATGGCCAAGAACACGATTTGTCCCGACAAAACACGAAAACGGAATTCCAAGTTGAAATATGGATATACAATCTATAGAATATGTTTAACAACATCATTTAACCATAATCGATCCATCAAAAATGGATGGAAAACGAGATCGAGAACAAATCCCCCAAAAAGTCGATTCGAAGGAAATCAAGAAATATACTTCGATTCGACGAAGAACAATGGATTAAATGATGTTAAACACAAGAATACTACCAAGATTAATCATACCCATCATGAATTAATCAACAACACGGAACGAATCGGACAAAAAATGCAAAAAACCCTAAAGCAAGAAAAATTCTCGAATATTCACTACACTTGGCGAAAAATCTTTTTTGCAGAAATAGAATCCTACTTTGAAGGTGTCAATCTCAAGTTGGTGAAAAAACAGATTATTTTCAGCATTGTTGTCGATTTTGAAGGGTTACTGGCAACAAACAACTCGGGAGAAATGGCGTATGTGATTCGAATGATGAAGAAAAACAGGATCTATTGATTTCTGGACATTTCCCCAAAACAGCTCTTCAAGGAGGCTGTAATTTGCTTCTACGGGGAGGCTCAAGTGACCGAGCACTGTATCTCAAGCTCTATTCTTCGAGAAGAAGTCGACATCACCCCTCAAACCATCGCTGATGCATTCTAGATGGAGAACCGAGGCATCACCGTCGAAGCCCTGAAGTAAAACCCAATCGAGACTTAGTATGAGATCAAGCTGCCAAAGGAGACATCTAAGGTCAAACTCACGGTGATAAAAATGACCTTAAAAAGGAATACAAATATGTCCTGGACATAAACAACAAAATTGTCATGGGCATGGTAGGGAGCTATGACCAACTATCCTTTGCCAAATGTGTCATGATGGGATCCCTCATACAGCAGAAGAGGATCAAGTGGCCTGACTACATATAAAGGCAGTTAGTCCGAGAGGTCAACAAAGTGGTGGGATGAGGAAGAGAAGAAATTCAGACATAAGTTGGCGTATGGAACTCAAATAAGCTGGATCTTGGAGTTCTTGGGAAAGGCCAAAGGGCAGACCCCTTTCACCTAAGCAAGAGACTTGGTCATTTGGACCATGAAACCCTCAAGCATATAGGAGACAAGAAGGAAAAGGCATCTAAACAAATCAAGAGAATGACATCTGGGACATCTGAGTACAGAGGACCTTCAAACACTGAATCAGAGAAGTCAGATGCAGCTACAGCTGAGACTTCTCAAAATTCACCTGCACATGAAAAGCTACCTGCAGGTGACACTGACTCAGACAACATTCCACTATCAAATATATTCAAGAAGAAGTCACCTGAAGAAGAAGAGGTTGTCCATCTCACCTCCTCCCCATATCAGTCCCCAGAGAGGGAGAGAGGATTGGTGGACTATCCTTCAGAAGAAGAATAAGAGGCGCAACCTTCCTCATCACCTGCACCTATTCATGTTGAAGCTCAGCCAGATCAATCCAAGCTGATGGCTGAAGTAATCCCACTTCTGACCCTTCCAAGCATGACTGAGGAGGAAGAGGCAGAATTGACAATTAAGATACCACAAGCAGGATATTCTCTCAACCTTAGGGAGAATAATCCTCTGAACTTGACAACTGATCAACTCACACTAGTAAAACAACAATCTTTAAAATTTTCATTTGTCAATATTTATAATGAGTGGAAGGACTTAAAGTCTCTGACCTTCACTCAATTCAAAGAATTTGTTGAGAGGATCACCTGGGAACATCCCCGGGATACGGAGCAACTTCTCATGATTTTATACAATGAGACAAATATTATTTTAATGCTCTAGGAGAACTGGTTCATGTACAATTTTAAAGAAAATATGGACCAGTTCGTCTGCCATATTATGGAGGGTGTTTTAGCTGGGTAAACTCTTGGAGAAGAAGAGAAATTTGAGGAGAGAGAGGAAGAAAAGAAAGAGAAATAAGAATATTAGAAATTGAAAAAAAAAAGATTCTATCAGAGTCGAAAACAAGGAGTTGAAGAGGAACAAGAGGTAGGACTCGAAAAAGAAGTTGTTGAAGTTGAAAAAGAAAAGACAGAAGAAATAAAACAGGAAGAAGAAGAAGGTGAAGAAGAAGTAGAAAAAGATAAAGTTGAAGAAAAAAAGGAAAAAGGAAGGAAGAAGAGAGGAGAGATGATGACGGTGATGAGCATGGGGCACCTGATCAAGCTTCCAGTTCTCATCAGTTATCTGAAGATGACAGATTGGGCACACCAGACAAGACCCCATCTGATCAGCAGCCGACATATAGAAGTCTTCCATCAGACAAGTCAACTGCCAAGAGACCAGCTACAGAGGACTCATATGAAAATTCACCTCAGACAATACCTGAAGTCCCAATCTCACATGCATTAACTGAGCTGGTCAGACGATTGGCGGAAGAGACAGTTGCCAACCTTCTGACAACTGAAATCAAACCCGACCTGATATCTCTTAATGCCAAAATGGACACTTTGCTAAAGAACAAAGAACCTTCCCCACCACTAACTAACTCTAGAATGCCCCTTGGCATGTCTGATTTTATGGCCTCCGTGGAGCAGCAGCTAGATACCCTCAGTGATGCTGGCAAAAAGGGGGAAGAGAGAGGAAAGGAGGAAGAGAGAAGCAGAAGGGATATCAGGTAGGGGGAAGGCAGTGAAGAAGATGAAGTAAGAGAGGAAGCAAGAACCACGAGAAGGCATGACCTCCCCCTGCTACAGGCTGGAACATCTCACCCCAAGAGAAAAGAAGTGGCAGCATCTTCAGATGACCAACCTACATCCAAAAAGAGAAGGACCAGACAAGAGCCGGAGAAGAGATACCAAT
Source organism: Orobanche coerulescens (assembly GCA_033398695.1). Taxonomy (NCBI): domain Eukaryota; kingdom Viridiplantae; phylum Streptophyta; class Magnoliopsida; order Lamiales; family Orobanchaceae; genus Orobanche; species Orobanche coerulescens. The sequence continues at coordinate 88,082,813 of CM065807.1, forward strand.
GGGAGGTAAAGGAGATTTGGTTTGTCAAAGAATTCTTACCTATTTAGGTAGCTCCAATGTGGGAAGGAGCAAGGAAGCAATTTATAGAGAAAAATTTTCTCTGGTAGTTGCTTCAAGACAAGGATTGCTCCCCACAGCAAACGTTCATCAACTTCATGTCTGATACTTGGCTAAAACTTTGGGAAGTCTTGAAAAATATGTAAAGAAATTCGATGCATATCTCATGATTCCCAGTTTTAGATCTGAAGAATCTCCCGCTCTAATGAACAATGAACAAGATCAACTGGTGCTTCAGGAAGAGATCAAGGCACTATGTGTAGAGAATAACTTCACATCAGCTGAGGAGCAAGAATTTGCCTCTATGATAATCAAGAGGAAATATGGGTTAGCCCCAGTATCCAAGAAGCCAATTGGTGCCAAGACACTAAGGTCACTCCCTTCATCTAAGCAAAAGGTCAGACGAGGAAGATGAAGAGGAAGATAGATAATCTTGCCCTCTAATTTTATTTTGTAATTTTTTACTTGTAATTTTTCATTTTGTGATTTTACTTGTAATTCTGAAAAACTTGTAATTTTCCTGTATTTTTTTGTTTCATTCAACTGAACTGTAATGTAATATCAATAAAATCCTTATAACGGTCACTTGAATGACAACCACTAGTTGTCTCAAAAAGACTGAGTTTTACTTGTCTTGCACTTTACTTTGTGCATACCTGATTACATTTGAAATTCTTTAACTTTTGCCACCATCAAAATAGTGGGAATTTGTTAGGAATACTTGTTATATTTTGATGATGTCATCCCTGTATTAATTGATTATTCAAATGTATGTTTAAGTACTTGGCAAATGTAAAGAAGAACCAAAAGAGTATCTTCTGTAGGCCTTAAACTTTAGGCTAAGTGTTGATCAATTAGAAAATCGTCTAAGTATGGAACTACCACTTATTAGAGAAGTTATCAGACAAGTTCATTATCAGAGATGTTTTGGTCAATGTAAAACATCAGAGAGGTTTTACCAAAACCTAGCTGTAGTCAAGTTCTGAAGAAGGCGCTGAAGTTAGACAAGTATTGGCCAACACGAATATCAGAGAAGATTGACCAAAACCAATCTGCAGTCAAAGATATCAGACGGGATCCAGTCAACACAAATATAGGCTGAAGTTTGACCATCAGATCAGATAACATTTATCAGGTCAGAGAAGTTCAGATCATAGAGCTTCAGAGCAGAGAACATCATCCCAGAGAAGTCCAGAATAGAGAACTCCATATCAGAGAACTTTATATCAGGGAAGCTATATCAGAGAAGTCCTATATCAGAGAAGGTTGGTTGCACAACAGGCAGGTTTGACCAAAAGACATCAGATAAGTTTTCAGTTATGTTATCATCCAAGTAACTCAGTCCACGCCAGCAAGCGTTGAAAAGTCAACAATTATGGAAAGTCACATGCAGACGTGAGGAGACAAGCTGAAAAATTCCCGAAAAATAAAGAATTAAATATTCATCGAGATCTGCGTTCTGAAGACTTTATGATTATTCAAATCAAGAAATACGGCTCTATTACAAGAAAGTCTTCCAAATGGTCTGAATTGAAAAGGGAATTCAACCTTGCAACGGATTGATAAGATAAACAAAGAAGTCCACTCTCTAACGGACAATTTGTTACAGTAGTGCAACGACTATGAAGAAAACTAAAAGGATCGTACTATAAATATCTGAAGATATGAATTGAGCAAGGTACGATGCGAACAATACTTTCAAGCAATCAAGGCAATCAAATCAATCAAAGCTATCAAGGCAATCTATAGCATCGTAAAGAGCAAGGCATTCAAGATCATATTCTGAAAAGCTTTTAGTTGGAGAAGACAATACTCTTGTTCTCAAAAGTTGAGTACATGATACTTCTGTGAACGAGGTTTTCAGAAGTTGCGCGACTGATAAGGCATCCAAGGATTCTTTATTGAAGGTGATAGACAGCTCAAGAGTTGTTGAGGCATCCAAGAATTTTTGATCAAGAGGTGCTAGGCAGTCAAAGGGAGTTACAAGGGCAACGGTATTCCACTGGTTGGAAGCTATTGTAACTGGTTGAATCACTGTAACATTTATCACTGGCTGAAAGTTATAGTGAATTCATCTCCAACTTGTTTGGAGAAAAATGGATTAGTAGAAGATTACCCCACCTCAGAAACCACTATAAGTGCTTGTGTGATTTACTGCTTTGAACATCATACTTAACTGCTGCATTCATATTTAGTGTGTTGGGATTCGGTGCCTAAAACGAAGGCCCAGCGAAAGCGATAAAACGAAAATTAATTCGATCTGAATCCCTATGAGGATCGATCGAGCTACGTATATACGAATATATAAACGAAAAGCAAGAGTCATAAGAAACTAACCCTCGAAGTCCGTTGATTAAATGGTAACCTTCTCTTGAGCTATTCCCCAAGCTCTTGAACGATCCAACGCCGAAAGCACCTCGTCTCTACTTGCCACGCGCCGGAGAAACAACCGGAACGACGATCACCTTTCTATCCTCCGAGGATACGGCTAGAGCTAAGTGATGAAGCTATATATGTAAAGATTACTACACTCTAAGTGTTTTAATCTTACTCTCTCTATATGATTTTCTCTCAATTTTTCTCCAAGAAAAATGAAGAAGAAATGAATGAAGAAGATGAAGATAATTGAGAAAATAGTTTTTCTCTCTCTTTCTCAATCTCACTCACGTAGGAATCATTGGAATGAATAAGTGAGAGATGTCTTCTTCTTCATTTATTCAACTCTTCACATGTTACATCTCATTATTATGAGAATCAAAGCCCCACCACCTCAATGATCAAAACATTAAAGAATGGAACAAGGGTCCATATGAAAATGGGTGGAAATGTGGGGGGCGGCCCATGTAGAAATCGGACAAGTTCGGTTCGTTTCGGACTCCCGCGAGTCCAAACAGATAAACTCCGATTCCGTTCCGATGTATTTATGTCGTTTAATTAATCCAATTAATTAAACATATCAAATACAAAATAACATAATTAATTTCTCCAAGAAATAATTATATTCATGAATTAAATTAATCACCCAGTGAAATAATTAATTCATTAGGCCGTAAATCAATTTATCCACTAAATTGATTTAGACATCCAATGTCCCAAATTAGATATCCAATATCTAATATTCATAATGAGAGAATTAGCTTAATTCATTCCGTCGTCAATCCTAATGCGCGACTCGGTAGGTCCGTCTCAGTCAGCAATGGGAGGAACCAAAGAGTAGTAGCACCACCTAGCGACTGGCGGCCTACACTGTACCCAACCGAGAGCGAATGATTGGGATCATTCAAGAACCATTCTGTCGTGAATACCGGTATACGTATAAACCCTTCTTTCAAATGTCCCGATCAAGTTATAGGGTCACGGTCGATCAAACCCTATTTGTACTTGACGCTATGCGTTAATGCAAATCGAGATCATCGGTATCGTGTATCGAATACAACTAGCTCCAATGCTTTGGCCAAAGACTTATGATCTCATCCGCCAATAATCGCATAGGACATATAACCCGCTCACTAACGGAGAAAGAATTCTATCTTGGTATTGATAGGACTGCTACTTGCCGTCAAGATGCACATCGAGGTTGACCCCGCCTTAGGTTTACAGGGTCGAACTACTATAATGAAAATCTTGACGTCACAAGCACATCCCTACTAAATTCTCAAGTCGAAGGTTCACGAATACCTATCACAACCTTTCGATTCCGTCATTGGTGTCCGGAGTGAAATCCGTGTGACGAATCGAGGGTGAGTCGGTTCGAGTAAAATAATCCAATTAGCATACCTATAACGTGTGCTCCCACTAACCATTAGTGTTCGACAGGCACTCTCCATGTCAAAGAACACGTCATACAAGTCTTCACATAAACTTAACGCCCAGTCAAGTTTCATCGACTTGCGAACGATTAAGTATTTGAGCTATAACCTTTCCAGTGTTGACCCCCTTATCCAATAAGGAGTGGAACGTTTTGCTCTCAAATACACGGACTAGTTTCTATATGTTAATTTTACGAGTTAGGAATGCCAGTAACTACCAGTAAATAAAGAAACATTCATTTGCCTTATATAAATGGTTTACATAATTACAAGTACAATGCCCTCACTCAACAACCTCTGAGTGGCATTCGAGGGCATACTCCTAACAATCTCCCACTTGCACTCAATGCCACACACTATGGTATCTAATACCCATGTTTTCCAGATGACGCTCTAAGCTAGTCTGAGAAAGTGGCTTGGTCAGTGGATCGGAGATGTTGTCGGCCGAGTCTACTCTATGCAGCACAATGTATCCCTTGCGAACAAATTCTCTTACGAGATGATACTTCCTCTCAATATGTTTGGTGCTGTTATGAAACCTCGGCTCCTTGGCCTGCGCTATAGCTCCGTCATTGTCGCGAAGACAGTGAACAGCAAAAGACATGGTATCATTTGAAGTTCTCCCGAAACTTCTTAATCCGTAACCCTTCCTTGAAGCCTCCGAGGCCGCTTGATACTCGGCTGACAGTGGAATCGGCGATCGCGCTTTGCTTGGCACTACGCCAAGATACTGCTCCTCCATTAAGAGTAAATATGTAGCCAGAAGTGGACATCGAGTCGTCCTTCAGTCCTTGGAAGTCCGAATCAGTGAATCCCACCACATCCAAATCTCCACCGCCATACATAAGAACCATATCTCTCGTTCTTCTCAAGTACTTGAGAACGTTCTTTCTGAGTCCAATGTTCCCTACCTGGGTTTGCCTGAAACCTACTCACCACGCTTACAACATGCGCGATGTCAGGTCTTTAACACAACATAGCATACATAAGGCTACCCACGGCCGAAGCATATGGTATATTACTCATTTCCTTGTGTTGTTCCTCACTTTGAGGACACATCTTCAAGGTGAGTTTTATTCCATGTTACATTGGTAGGAACCCTCTTTTAGAATCATCCATCTTAAATCGCTTTAAGATCTTATCAATATAGATGGCTTGGGAAAGGCCTATTGTTCTCTTCACTCTATCCCGGTAGAGCCGAATACCAAGAATATAGGTTGCTTCTCCCAAGTCTTTCATGGAGAAATTACTCGAAAGACAAGCTTTCACAGAACTGAGCATTCCCACATCATTTCCTATTAGTAGAATGTCATCTACATATAGTACTAAGAATGCGATCTTGCTCCCACTAACCTTCTTGTATACACAAGGTTCCTCTTCATTTTGCACGAAGTCAAACTCTTTGACCGCCTCGTCAAAACGAAGGTTCCAACTACGCAACGCTTGCTTCAGTCCATAAATGGAACGCTGAAGTTTGCACACTTTCTGAATATCGACTTCGGACACAAAACCTTTAGGCTGCTCCATATTGATTTCCTCCTCGAGGAATCCATTAAGGAAATCCGTCTTTACGTCCATTTGCCATATCTCATAATCGTGGTAGGCAGCTATAGCAAGCATCATGCGAATAGACTTGATCATGGCTACGGGCGAGAAGGTATCGTGGTAATCAATCCCTTCCATTTGGGTATAACCCTTTGCCACAAGCCTGGCCTTATAGGCGTCAACCTTGCCATCACCATCAGTCTTTCTCTTGTAGATCCACTTATTCCCAATGGGCACTATGCCCTTGGGGTGGTCTACTAGAGTCCAGACCTGATTTATATGCATCGAGTCTATCTCAGCTTCCATAGCTTCACGCCATTTCGCAGAGTCTACATCCACCATTGCTTGGTCATAGGTCGTCGGGTCGGTCTCTTGGCTATCACTTGGAACCTCATGGAGACCCAGCTCCTCCGACTGCACAAGCCCATACCTCTCAGGTAAATGAGACACCCTACTAGACCTACGAGGTGGTTGTACTTGTCTTTTAGAAGGTTCAGTTCCAGTTTCTTGCACAGGTGTCTCCTGAGGAGTTTCATTATATTCTTCTAAAGAAATACTTCTACCTGCTCTGCCTTCCTGAATGAACTCATCTTTCAGGAAGTGTGCTTGTAAAGCAACAATGATCCTTCGATCTTCGGGCATGTAGAATAGATATCCCATCGTCCCAGATGGGAATCCAATGAAACGTCCCTTCGCAGACCTAGCTTCCAACTTTTCCACCTTAGTCTTCTTGACATAGGCGGGACATCCCCAAATCCTAATATGATTAAGACTTGGTTTCCTTCCCTCCCACATCTCATGTGGAGTTTTAGGAACGGATTTGGAAGGACATCTGTTCAAGATATACGCAGCAGTCAGGAGTGCATACCCCCACAGGTAAATCGGCAAGTCAGTATAGCCTAACATGGAACGGACCATGTTCAACAAGGTCCGGTTCCTTCTTTCTGACACACTATTTAACTGAGGAGTACGTGCAGGTGTTAGTTGTGAAACTATTCCATGTTCCTTAAGGAACTCGTCAAACTCCGTACTCATATACTCGCCACCTCGGTCCGACCGAAGTGCTTTGATATGATTACCAGTTTGTTTCTCGACTAGGGCCTTGAATTCCTGGAATTTCTCAAAGGCCTCGGATTTATGTTTCATTAAGTATACATAACCATACCTAGTATGATCATCTGTAAACGTAATGAAATATTGATATCCGTCACGTGCTGCTTCCAAAGCACCACATACGTCGGTATGGATTAATTCCAGTTTATCAGCGGCTCTTTCAAATCTCCCTATGAAGGGGGACTTAGTCATTTTGCCTTTAAGGCAAGATTCACAAGTAGGAAAGGAATCTGATCCCAATGGACCCATAAGTCCATCTTTTTCCATCTTGTAAACCTTGGTCTGACCAACATGACCAAGTCTAAGATGCCATTTCAAAACTTGATTGGTTTCATCCCTACCACGTTTTCTAGTCATAGTATTCACAACTACTTTGTTGCTGAGATTTAGATGATACAATCCATTCAACAATGTAGCAGTACCCACTAGTTTATTTCTAAAATAAATTTTGCAGGAACCATCACCAATGAAAAATGAAAAGCCTTTTCGGTCTATGACCGGAATAGATACAATGTTTTTGTGCCCCTTGGGCAAAACAAGTACATCTTCTAAAGTCAAAACAAAGTCGGATTCTAAACCCAAAAGAAGTGATCCTATGTTGGTCGCCTCGACACTATGCCCGCTTCCGACTGTGATCATAACTTCTCCAGCTCCAAGCTTCCTACTAAGTTCCAGATCCTGATTCATGGTACAAGTATGAGAACTAGCACCAGAATCCAGTATCCAGGAAGTAGAAAATACAATAGCAGAACAATTTGTTTCCAAAACTAAAAGTTCTGTACCTGAAGTGCCATGAAGAATCGGACAGTCTCTAGCCCAGTGGCCCAGCTCACCGCACTTGAGACAAGCATCATTCTTCTTCTTGTTCTTCGGAACCATCGGGGCCTTGCCCTTACCCTTAAGGTCCTTAACTTGTGGTACAGTTTGCTTCTTGGTCTTTTTCTTCTTGTTCTTAGACCTCCGAGGTCCAGAAGAAATCATAAGAGCAGACTCCTTCATCCGCGGAGTCTTCATCTGCGACTGAGCGGTCACAAGTTTATTCATTAGCCCAGCTAAATTACATGCAATCTCATTGCAGTTGAAGTTCATAACAAACTGTGAGAAGGAATCAGGGAGAGACTGTAGGATAAGGTCGGTTTGGAGAGAAGTATCCATTTTAAAATCAAGAGCCTCCAATCTCTCGATCATGGATATCATTTTGAGGACGTGTTCCCCAACCTTCTCACCTTCCTTCATCCTTGCACCGAACAGTTGCTTGGATATCTCATATCTAGCGATTCACTTGTGCTCACCATAAAGTTCGGTTAAGTGAGATAGAATCTGCCTAGCAGAAGTCATTTTCTCATGAGCTCTCTGAAGCTCATTAGACATGGAAGCCATCATATAAGCACGGACTTTCACGTCATCCTTAACCCACTTTTCGTGGTTTTCAATATCTTCCTGATTGGCTCGGGTCCACACAGGAAGCGCCGGAATCTCCGTCTCCAAGACGTATCCCAGTGCCTCTATACTGAGGACAATCATCAAATTGCGGAGCCAATCCACAAAGTTAGGTCCCATTAAGGTGTTCTTTTCGAGTATAATTGCGAGTGGATTCATTGTCATATTGAGTTATGTCTGCATTAAGCATAACAGATTAATTAGTGACTTGTTATATTATGTTCTGAGTATAGAATTAAGGTATTTTCTATTCTTGTTACCCAGCTCCCACTATTTTTATAGGAATAACACACTCCTATGTGAAATCCGGAAGTATCGTCGCTCTACTTCATAGTAGTGATCGAGTTCTTTATAAATCTTAATAGAGGGCAACTGAACAGGTTTCTAGTCTATTAATTTTCATAAAGTGGTGTCCAACACTAACCCATCTAATGGATGATTAGATCTTCTTTTTCCCCTTGTTCATTCCCCTCAACCTATACGGTTTCTATGGTTCGTGAACAAGTTAAGTTTATACCATCGACGCAAATCAGTTTCACAATTGAATCTTATCCGGCAACCTATCAGGTTTCTAGGGATAAAATTTGCTCCAACTGAAGGCATCCAATGCACTCCCGGTAATTTATCCGTCCTCCCCGAACAACTACCCCGATAACTCGGAAGCATAGCACATCCGGTTTGGATTTCAATTTCCCGAAAACTCGATGGAGGGAAGGTAAAACATGAAACCTTGTAAACTTAATAATTTATCGTGGGAGAATTTTCGCGATTAGCGTTACACTTTGCACATTAATCGTTTAAGCGCGTTTGTGGCATTCATACAATATGAAACAACCATTCACAACCTAGTTGCTACCAACATGTGGTTCATGGACCATTCCTAGAAAACAAAAACTAAGTAATCTAATTACAAGTCTTCGTCTTGAATCTTCCTCTTCTCGAAATGGATCTTCCTCCGGTCTTCGTCATTACATATAAATTTTACATTTAAAATTGCATCCTAGATACAAATTTTTCTAGTAAAATAAATAGGCTCAAAACGGCCTTTACAACCCAATCGAATAAAACGAATGATTCAAAAACTAAGTCCACGAACCACATCCCCATTCAAAAGCATTCATTCAATAAATACTAAATAAATGGAAAGCTTAGAGATACATTGATCCAATCAACAATACGAACCGATCCAATCGATTCACACAATCGGTAATATGATAACGTTCAAAATAATTCGGTCGACCATAAATATTCCAATTAATCAAATTTCCCTTATAAAATGAAATACCATAAATCATTTTAATCATATTAAATCCAATTTAATATGCGGGAGATTAATTTTCAAGAATACACGAAAAAATCGAGCCGGGGCGAAATTGGCCTGCCATGGCCGAGTCACTGCCGGCAACATGCCGGCAGACCGGCCCGGCATGGCCGATCACGAGCGGCCGCTGCCGGCCGGCTGCCCAGCAGCCTGTGCCGCGGCCTCGGAGACTGCCGCGGCCCACGCATGCTGGTCGCCATCCACCGCACCCCAGCCGCGGCCCCCAACTTTCGGACCCCTCCCGGACCGTCCAACGGCATTTCGGGACTACTTTTTCGACCGGATATCCAATATCTATATTCTCCAACATTCATATCTTCAATATAAATCATATTTCCAAGAAATTAAGATTTATATTTAGACATAAACTTACGAAAAATATAACTACAACGAACGTAAAAACATATACCACGATTATGACTAAAATAATTCCAAATCATTCACCATCTAATCGAGCATTCCAAATGCTAATATCATATATACGATCGCAAGACCTACGCTCCGATACCACTGTTGGGATTCGGTGCCTAAAACGAAGGCCCAGCGGAAGCGGTATAACGAAAATTAATTCGATCCGAATCCCTACGAGGATCGATCGAGCTACGTATAAACGAATATATAAACGAAAAGCAAGAGTCGTAAGAAACTAACCTTCGAAGTCCGTTGATTAAATGGTAACCTTCTCTTGAGCTATTCCCCAAGCTCTTGAACGATCCAACGCCGAAAGCACCGCGTCTCTACTTGCCACGCGCCGGAGAAACAACCGGAACGACGATCACCTTGCTATCCTCCGAGGATACGGCTAGAGCTAAGTGATCAAGCTATATATGTAAAGATTACTACACTCTAAGTGTTTTAATCTTACTCTCTCTATATGATTTTCTCTCAATTTTTCTCCAAGAAAAATGAAGAAGAAATGAATGAAGAAGATGAAGATAATTGAGAAAATAGTTTTTCTCTCTCTCTCTCTCTCAATCTCACTCACGTAGGAATCATTGGAATGAATAAGTGAGAGATGTCTTCTTCTTCATTTATTCAACTCTTCACATGTTACATCTTATTATTATGAGAATCAAAGCCCCACCATCTCAATGATCAAAACATTAAAGAATGGAACAAGGGTCCATATGAAAATGGGTGGAAATGTGGGGGGCGGCCCATGTAGAAATCGGACAAGTTCGGTTTGTTTCGGACTCCCGCGAGTCCAAATAGATAAACACCGATTCCGTTCCGATGTATTTTTGTCGTTTAATTAATCCAATTAATTAAACATATCCAATACAAAATAACATAATTAATTTCTCCAAGAAATAATTATATTCATGAATTAAATTAATCACCCAGTGAAATATTTAATTCATTAGGCCGTAAATCAATTTATCCAATAAATCGATTTAGACATCCAATGTCCCAAATTAGATATCCAATATCTAATATTCATAATGAGAGAATTAGCTTAATTCATTCCGTCGTCAATCCTAATGCGCGACTCGGTAGGTCCGTCTCGGGCCAAGAATGGGAGGAACCAAAGAGTAGTAGCACCACCTAGCCGCGTGGCGGCCTACACTGCACTTAACCGAGAACGAATGATTGGGATCATTCAAGAACCATTCTGTCGTGAATACCAAGATACGTATAAACCCTTCTTTCAAATGTCCCGATCAAGTTATAGGGTCACTCGACCAAACCCTATCTGTACTTGACGCTATGCATGCGTTAATGCGAATCGAGATCATCGAGCTGTCGTGTATCCAATACAACTAGCTCCAATGCTTTGGCCAAAGACTTATGATCTCATCTGCCAATAACCGCATAGGACATATAACCCGCTCACTAACGGGAGAAAGAAGTCTATCTTGGTATTCAGTAGGACCTGCTACTTGCCCGTCAAGATGCACGTCGAGGTTGACCCCCGCCTTCCGGTTTACAGGGTCCAACTACTCTAATAAAAATCTTGACGTCACAAGCACATCCCTACTAAATCCTCAAGTCGAAGGTTCACGAATACCTATCACAACCTTTCGATTCCGTCATTGACTGTCCCGGAGTGAAATCCGTGTGACGAATCGAGGGTGAGTCGGTTCGAGTATACTAATCCAATTAGCATACCTATAACGTGTGCTCCCACTAACCATTAGTGTTCGACAGGCACTCTCCATGTCAAAGAGCACGTCATACAAGTCTTCACATAAACTTAACGCCTAGTCAAGTTTCATCGACTTGCGAACGATTAAGTATTTGAGCTATAACCTTTCCAGTGCTGACCCCCTTATCCAATAAGGAGTGGAACGTTTTGCTCTGAAATACACGGACTAGTTTCTATATGTTTATTTTACGAGTTAGGAATGCCAGTAACTACCAGTAAATAAAGAAACATTCATTTGCCTTATATAAATGGTTTACATAATTACAAGTACAATGCCCTCACTCAACAACCTCTGAGTGGCATTCGAGGGCATACTCCTAACATAGTGTTCCATTAGATATTTATCTGCAGCTAACATTAGTTACCTGCTATCGTCATTAGTTGTGTCTTCAGCATTACCTGTCTGCAGACGACATAAGTCATCTGTAACTAATCACAGCTGAGTAACTCATCTGAGATTCAGAGAAGAGTTTTAATAAGTCTGTTCACCCGCCCTCTAGACTTATTCCTGACGACTTGTGACCTACATATACTAGTATGTTAATCAGTTGAGTCTTCAGTCAATGTGATTGGATCAGAGACATTTGAATAATCTTATCATTCTTGAATAACTATTATTCAATTATTATAATGTTAAAAGATGCAGATATTATAATAATCAACGAGAAATAAATGATATCAAATAACTTTATATAAATGTGGCAATTATAAATTTAGGCACATAGAACGTTCTAGGGCACTGTACCTAATAGATCTAAGAGTCGGCGAACGGAGAAAAAGTTGCTGCACTAGTTGTTGGAACTTATGATCTAGTTTTACCCAATGGGATTTTGTTAGTTTTGAACATGTATGACAGAAGCTGCTTTAGTCCATGTATTACAATCAAGTTTGGAACTTGATAGATCCACGTGAGGGTGTTAAAACCATTAGGTGCAAATGGGTCTTCAAAAAGATGAAGGACGTGGACGATAATCAGCAAGCCTATAAAGCTAGACTAGTGGTAAAAGGTTATAGACAGACTCATGGTGTTGACTATGATGAGACCTTTTTGCCAGTAGTCATGCTTAAATCAATTAGAATTTTATTTGCCATTGCTGCATACTATGATTATGAAATATGGCAAATGGATGCCAAAACAGAGTTCTTAATGGAAAGTTACTTGAAGATGTGTACATGACACAACCTGAGGGTTTTATTCATCCAAAAATTCCAAAAGGGTTTGAAAGCTTCAAAGATCTATTTATGGGTTGAAGCAGGATTCTCGGAGTTGGAATCTTCGTTTTGATGAAACTGTCAAAGAGTTTGGGTTTATTCAAAATGAAGATGAACCATGTGTGTATAAGAAGGTTAGTGGGAGCACAATTGTTTTCCTAGTCTTACATGTAGATGACATATTACTCAATGGAAATGACATACCCACCCTCGGGACAGTCAAGACTTGATTGGGAAATTTTTTCTCCATGAAAGACTTGGAAGAAGCTGCTTACATTCTTGGGATAAAAATCTATAGAGATAGATCAGAGAGAATGATTGATCTGAGTCAAAGTACCCACATTACCAAAATATTGAAGAGGTTCAATATGCAGGACTCCAAGAGAGCACTCTTGCCAATGTCACATGGCATTAATCCGAGTAATACTTGGAGTCCTTCGACTCTTAAGGAGCAAGCCTGCATGAGCAAGATTCCATATACTTGGCCATTGGATCGATCATGTTTGCCATGATTTGTACTCGACCAGATGTATCGTTTGCCATAAGCATGACAAGTCGATACCAATCAAAACTAGGTGAAAGTGACTGGACAGCAGTGAAACCCGTCCTAAAGTACTTAAGAATAACTAAGGATGAATTCCTAATTTATGGAGGTGTGGGAAACGAGCTTCTGTAAATGGTTATGCCGATGCAAGTTTCAAAACCAATAGATACGATTTTAAATCGCAAATTAATTATGTGTTTGTATAAATGGAGGTGATGTGAGTTGGAGGAGTTCCAAGCAAAGCACGATTTCTGATTCTATAGCAGAAGCTGAGTACCTGGAGGCATCGGATGCAGCTAAGGAAGCTGTATGGAACAAGAAGTTCGTCGCTGAACTAGGAGTGGTACCGACTATCCAGGGTCCCATAAGTCATTATTGTGACAATAATGGTGCTATAGCAATGGAAGGGAATGTTGCTGATCCACTTACCAAGTCTCTCTCACAAGGAAACCATGTAGAGCATGCTAGATCAATAGGACAAAAAGTCATGAATGAATTGTCTTAGTGCAAGTGGGAGATTGTAATAGTGCCTAGGACATTCTATGTGCCTGGATTTGTACTTGTCATACTTAAATAAAGTTATTTGATATCATCTATTTCTGGTTGATTATTATAATGTGTGCATGTTTTAATATTATAGTAATCGAATAATATTTATTCACGAATAATAAGATTATTCGAATGTCCATGGTCCAATCATGTAGAGCAGAGATTCAATTGATTAATATACTAGAATAAGTTTGATTGATAATCATCGGATGATTATGGGTACGGTACGGATCAAACTTATGGGTATTGGTTGGAGAACGAAATACTAGACATACCCTCATTGAGATCACTCCTTTGGATATGTCATAATAGAATCTCAATATACCATTATGCCAATAAATCCTGAACATGAGATTATCATAGAGTCCAATATGATAGCTGTTATACCTTGATGTAATCTAACATCATCTGAAACAACGTGATCATATAGGTTAGTGGTCAGGATTAGTGGGAGTCGTATAGATGACAATGAATAATCAAGATGGGGATTTGTCCCTCTATTTAGGGAGAGAGGCATCTGATGGGCCCCCGATAAGAAGGACTGAAGGAAATACGTGGCCATGCTCAAATGAAGAGTCATTTGATTCAAACAGTCTACTTAAGATCGAGAAAGCATTTGAACATAATCAGTATGTCAATTTCCATGTAGTTCAAATACGATATCGTGGGACAAAGGGATTTGACACGTTAAATGGTTTAATGGACTACAAACTTATATTATTTGTGTTGTCATAGTTTCTTGCTAAAGACCACTTATGGCTTATTATTTAATAAGGTATTAAATAATTGCCAACATAATATAAGATTTTTGGGTCACACATACGACAATTAAAGACAAACAAGAATAATTATTAGATATAATATTGGATATTATATTTATTAAAGAAATTAATGTTGGAAATAAAACGCAGTGGAAGCGATGGGTTTCGGTTTATTAAAATCGGCCCTCAAGAATTGGATCTATTTAGGCTCGTCAAATAATTAATTACACAAATTAATCATCAATTTAAATGAAAAATATATATATTTACGCATCTAAACATGATAATTCTTAGTATTCTACCTAGATCTAAAAGAATTTAGAATACGTTACCTTTGAATCGAAGTATTTTTATTTCTCTTTGATCTTCTTCTATTTCTATCTTTAGATCTTCTAGAGTATGATCCTCCCTTCATCCGGACGTTGTGTGGGCAACGAGCTACCAAATCTTGCTTGGACAACAAAGTAGATCGGCCAAACCAAGTTCCTCACAACTCTCGATTTTATTTCCTTCAAGTAATTCTGATTTTGTAGCAAGAATTAAAGTGTTATCTCAATTATGGAATCAAAGACACGAGTCAAGATCCACATTTAAACACTACGAAGAAAAAATCGAAATCCCTTATGTAATATAAAAGTTCACCTGTTAGGAATACTTTTTAAATTTTGATGATGTCATCTTTATATTCAAATGTATGTTTTAAATTACTTGGCAAAATGTAAGTAAGAAACAAATGAGTATCTTCCATAGGCCAAATTATGATAAGTTAGATACTTGGAAAAATGTAAAGAAGAACCAAATGAGTATCTTCTATAGGCCACATAAGTTTGGCTTAAAAATCGGCTAAGTTCATATCAGCCGAGTCTTGGTCAACTCACCTGTTCAGATAAGGTTGACCACAGACAAGTCATATCAGGCAACCTATCAGAGAAGTTCTGGTGAAACAAACTAATCAGCGAAGTTGGACCAGACTGCAGTCAAGAAGGAAAGTCAACTCATCTGTAGTCTGACCATCAGATCAGTCAAGTTCAAATCAGGTCAGAAGACTACAGACAAGTCGGCACATCAGAAAAGCCGACACCAGAGAAGGTTGAATGCACATCAGTCTAGTTGACCACAGAGAGGTCAGCCAAGTAATCAGCCAAGTACTCCAGTCCACGTCAGCATGCGTTGAATAGTCAAGATTTACGGAAAGTCACATGCGGGTGATTAAAGACAGATTGGAGAGATTCCCGGAAAGGATATGAATTAAGTAATTCATCCAGACCCACCATTGGAGACTTTAATCTTATTATGTTCAAAATATTCGGCGCTATCACATGGAAGTCTTCACAACGGTTGGAATTGGATTAAAATATGGGAATCCAGCCTTGCAACGTTCAGAAAGAAAAACAAAGAAGTCTATTTCTTTAACGGACGGATTTGTTACAGATCTAAAACAGCTATGAAGAAATGCTCAAGGATCGACACCTATTTATATCTGAAGATTTGAAGTTGAGCAGTACGATGTGAACAATACTTACAAGCAATTAAAGCAAACAAAGAAATCAAGCGAACAATAGCATCGTGAAAGAGCAAAAGTTCTAAAGTTCTTATTTGAAGAAGAACGTCTATGTGTGAGAATGTCTTTCTCTTTTCTCTCTCTTGTTTGCTGTGTATTTCGCAGTCCTTGTTCTGTGTTATGGACCTTCTATTTATAGCAGACCAAGTTCCTGAGGGCCCCCCTGCGATCGCAGGCGATCGTCGTTATTTATATTATAATAAGACGGCCGATCGTCTCGTCGCGTGGGGCTTTTCCCTTAAAGTCCGCGGTTGTTACCGATTATTGTACGGTCCGACGGGAACTCGCATGATCACCCACCTTTTCGGCATCTTGTTGGTAGGTGAAGTTCTTGTGATGTGAGCACAGGTCTTGTCTGTCAGTACTGTTCGCAGGTCTGCGGCCCTGTTGGTAGGTGAAGTAGGTGACAGGCTGCGGGCACCGATCTTGTCTGTCAGCACCTTTTGAGATCTGCATGCGGGTCCCAGCCCGAGATTTGGGCTTGGATGACTTCTGACGGATGTTGGAGTAATACACGGCACGAGACGATCGCCAATCAACAAAAGACGATCGCCAGTCAACAGAAGGTGATCGCCGTGGGTGCCGAGTTTAGGGTGTTTACCCCGAGCACATCTCTCATGGTAGACCTCCCGACTGCTATGACGATCGTCTTCGAGGCGTGTTTAAATGCCGCACAACAATTGCCCCCCAGCTCGGCTCGATGTTGAATACACGGGGTGAGGTGGCACTTTTGGCGATCGCTAATGTTTTAGACGACCGGTCGATCTGATTTCAAATTTGGACGATCTCCTCATACCGGGAGCGGCGGGAAAGAGACGCGGCTCGCGAAACCATGCAAGGACACGCGTCGCGTTTTATTGAGGAGTCCGACGGTTCGCCGACTTTGTCGATTGGCGTGCCCTCGAAAAGACGCGTGACGCGGACTCGAGGGCCGCATTTATTGCGTCTGGCCGGCCGGTTGCATCCCACCCCTGACTTTCGCCTATTTGCCCGAGACCCCGCCTCCATCTATAAAAGGGGCTAGGGCTACTCCATTTTCATCTTTTACGCGTCCTTGTCTTCCGCCGAAGCTCTGCAAAAATTTCCGTAGCTTGTTGTGCCGACCGTCTTCCTTTCTTTAGGTAAGAAACCCAATTTTCACTCTCCCTTAACTTTTTGAGAATATGTCGGGAGGATCTAAGGCCTTCGAGGTCGGAAGCACTACGCCGCCGCTTCACGGACCGGGAGGAAATTCTGTGGAATCCCCGTGGAAACGGCCACGAGAGGCTATTCGCAAGGGATTACACCCGCAGAGCTTGAGGAGCTTTTCAATGAGGCCGTAGTGGCGGGCTCGCGGCGGCGAGGAGCGAGATGCGTCGCCGGTGGAGGAAGACGAATCGATACGTTTGTCTTGGGATAAAGACAGCGTCTCTCGCCCGGCTTTATAGGGCTTTTGCTAAACTTATGGAGGGGATTGCCGGCCTGTCCGAGTTTGATTCGAAGCTTACTCCGCCGCTTATCCCTATGTACATGTGAAGCGGACGGAGTTTCGGGCCGAACTGCCTCAATGGTCTCTTGGTCGATTCGGAGTTCGCGACTGGAAGGACATGACCCGCTGGAGGGCCAAATATCATATTACCTCTGATGTGTCATAGAACGTGCCCGACGAGAACGAACGTGCATACCAGCCTCCCGAGGGTATGGTCGCCATCAACGAAATGACCTGGCTGCCGGTCTGCGGTTTCCCTTGCCGTTCGCCGTTTCGTATCTGCTGATCGCCTGGAATTTGGCGCCTCTTCAGCTGACGCCGAACGCCTGGCTGCAGATTATCAGCACACTGACGTTATTTGGCGGTCACAGGTTGTTTCGCTTGCCTTCTGCGGGAGAGATGACTTATCTTTTTAAGCTGACCGTGCAGAAAGGGTCGATCGACGGGTACCATATCCAAGGTCGCCAGGGTAGGGTGGTTATCGGGGTGCCGAGCAAGACTCGAGGCGACCTGAAAAAGTGGTGCTGGGTTGGTGGTGCATGGAGGTCGGCATCGAGCGAACCGCCGGAGGAGGAGTTGGACATCCCTACCAATTTTCGGGAGAGGAATCCAAGTAAGGGTTTCCTTTCTCCCTTTGTTTGGATACTCCTTGGAATGATCTAATTTTGTTTCCCTTTTTGCAGGATCCCTTGTTCCATCGGCCGACGATCTCCCCTTTGATTTCTCGATCGTCTGGGAGCGGATTCGCGCATTGCCGATTTCCTATCAAGACGTTCGATCAGTCAGCCACGAATCTCATCGGTTGGGAGCTCGACTGTTTCGCTTCCCTCGCCACCTTAAGGCACCTGGTATGACTTCTATCCGCTCTTTTCTGCGAGGCGATCGTCTCAAAGAGGTCGCCACGTTTACGTAAGTGTCTAACTTGTTTTAGTTTCTTCTTTGGCAGAGACTTATTTTCCCCGGATCACCGAGCTACCTCAGGAGATCGCCATGTCTAACCCCGGTTTTCTCGGTCGCCTTCATATGGGAAAGAAAACGGGTCGCGTTGCCGCGACGTCGTCTCGACCTGCCCCTGTGGTGAAGCCCGTTGCGGTGCCGGTCGCCGAACCGGAAACTCAAGGTGAGGAACAACTCCAGCACAATCGCAAGAGGCGGAGGCCGGAGGCGTCCCTTCCGTCGGCTGAGGCGGATTTAGCTATACTGGAGCCGCCGATCGCCGCTCCCCCCATTTCTTCTGTTCCGATGGCGGAGGGGGCTGGTCCCAGGCCGTCGGCGTCCAGCTCCAGGTCGTCTTCTGGCTACATGAAAAGGACGGCGATCGCTGATGCCGAGACTCCTCGGGGAAAGCCCTTTTTCGGCCGTGACCCAGAGCTGGTCAACAGGTGAGAATGTTTTGAACTTTCCGAGGTAGGCGCCCTGAGTAAGTCTTAGGCTAACTTTTTGGTTTCCTTGGTTTGCGCTGCAGGGTTCGTCTCGCCGATCCGGACGTTGCTCCCATGGTGCTCGACTTTCTGTCGAGCAAGGCTCCGCAACAACCTCTTGATATCCCTGCTTACGTTCGCCAGGCCACCGCCTCTTTGCCCAAGGCTTGGACGACCGACCTCGATGCGATCGCTCGTCGTCGATCCGAGACGCCATGCGGGCACCGTTGCTCGGCTCTTGAGACGGCGACGATGGCCGTCCAAGCTGCAAGGGATTTTGAGGGGCGACCATCCACTGCTCATCTCCATCGCGACCTCGAGGCCACCCGGAACAAAAATATCTAGGATGCCAACCGGATCCGGGCCATGGAGAAGGAGTATGAGGAGACGGCCAAAAGGGCCAAGCAGGATGTGGATCGATTGATGCAGGAGCTGAGCCGCTCCAAGGAGGCTGCCGATCGGTCCCGTGACGAGGAGCGCGAAGCTCGGCGAAGCTCGCGGCGTCGCAGAGGAGGCGACGGATCAAGGCGATGGTTGATCGGCTTAGCCGTGAGCCGACGGCAAGGAAAGAGCCGAGAAGTCCCAGGTGAGAATGCCGCCAAGGTCGCCGAGCCGGTGAGGCCGAGAAGACGGCCGCGAGTTGGAGGGCCAATCAAGGCGATCGAGACCGATCCCTACCAAAGTGTGGCGCTCGCCGCGAGTTTGCATATTACGGCATATGCCGACGCCGTCCGAGCCGCAAAGAGGCGAGGATCGAGATCGGTCCCTTGATGGAGAGCTTCAAATCTTACGCCCTTGCGCATCCTTTGCACCCGGAGTTCTCCCGCCGATCCTTGACTTGGCCGACTTCGGATCGACTTGAGTTGGTACTCGGGTAAACTCATTCATCCCGAGGCCGAAGCCGATCCGCAAACCGAGGGCGAAGACCAAGAAAGGAGCCTTGAGAGGCATTTTTGTTTTCCTCCAGCACTATGTACTTTTCGTTTTCCTTTTGAAATGCCTTCGGGCCTCGTGATGTACTAAACTTGCGTCGTGAATAAAATGTTCTTCTTTTCATACGATCGCCTTTGAATGTTTGCGTGCAACTTTTACAAGTATGTGTATGATTGCTTTCAACGTTTTGCTCATCCGATCGATTATGCAGTGTTGACATGATCGATATGTTTTGAATCGGAATTCTTACTTGTAATTTTTTGTTGGACGACTTCGATCGTCCTGCGCGTATTTGAGCGAATGTGTTTGAGTGAGGCCGATCGTGTGTGGTTCCTTTTATTCGATCGTGTTTGGGATTAGCTCGACCCATCTCTGTCCCCTTGTTTTTGTTTACTTATTGTAAGTAAGGAAACAAAAACTAGGTCGTCCGGCGGGCTATCTTCAGCTTCGTCGGTTCTGACGAATTATGTATGGTTGGGGTGTTCGATGGATCGACCTCCCTTATCGTGTCTTTGTGTGCGAGGGATGTTGTGTATCCCGCGACTCACTTTTTGTGAGGGTCCTCCGTTAGACTACGCCTGCCTTGTGTTAAAACAAAAGGTGGGCGATCTTGGTCTGGAGGAAACCTTGCGCGGGGCGTCGTCGGTTTATTCGACTCCGCGCCCGCGGCTTGTCAGCTATGCTTCCACCTCGGCTCGCCATGAAGATGGCGACCCTCGACGGTGTACGTTGAGACGGGGGTAGTGGCACGTCGCATTGTCCGGGTTCACCAAGTTAGATGATGGACCATTGAGGGAGGGCGATCGTGTCCACTGATTAGTTTTGGAGGGTCCTTCGGCTACGCCGGCCTCGTATCCAAACGAAGGGCGGGCGATCTAAGCTCGAAGGAACCTTGCATGGGCGAAGCTGTTGGTTCCATCGACCTCCAGTGCCATGGCTGTATTGTTTTCTACCTCGGATTGTCATTCTTGAACGACGATCCTCGACGGTATGTAATATGCTTGTGGGGCGATCGCCAGAATAGATGGGATAGAGAACAAAAATATTTCATTATGTTCCATGTACATTTGGTAGTTGAAAATGAATACAAAGTTATCATTGATAGTATTTCTTCAGATGTACAAGATTCGAGGGATACCGGTCCGGAGTACCGTCGGGGTGTTCCAGCTCGTAGGCTCCCTTAGTTAGCCATTTCGATATTCTGAAGGGGCCTTCCCAACTTGGTCCAAAGACACCTGTGTGGGTTTGGATCTTTTTGAGGACGAGATCGCCCACTTGAAACCGCCTTTCCCTGACCTTTGAATTGAAGAACTTTTCGGATCTCCTTTTGTGGATAGTGTTCTTCATCTCTGAGGTCAGTCGACGTTCTTCGAGCATGTCGAGGTCGATCCTCCGGGCCACATCATTATCGATCGTCATCTCTTGCTCGGTTCGATGGCTGAGGACGGCGATCTCCGAGGGAATCACCGCCTCTGTTCCGAAGGCGAGGGCGAATGGGGTTTCGCCCGTTGAATTGCGGGTCGTCATTCGGTAAGACCACAAAACGTCTGGGAGCTCGCTCGCCCATCGTCCTAGCCTGGATTCGAGTCGTGCTTTAATTGTGTGTTTGAGGATCTTGTTCACTGCCTCTACCTGCCCGTTCGTCTGAGGGTGATAGGGAGCCGAGAACAACCTTTTGATTCCCCACTTATCACAGAATTGCATGACTTCTAAGCCGTTGAACTGCTTTCCATTGTCGGAGATGATGGCCTGGGGTAGACCGAACCGGCATATGATGTTTCTCCAGATAAACTTGATCACTTGCTCTTGGCCGATCTTTTTTAGTGGTTCGGCCTCTGCCCATTTTGTGAAATAGTCGACCCCAACGATGGCGAACTTACAGCCTCCTGGAGCCGTCGGTAGGGGACCTATAAGGTCGATGCCCCATTGAGCGAACGGCCATGGGATGTACATTGAGGTGAGCTGCTCGGGGGAGATTTTAATACTTGGTCCCATTATTTGGCATCTATGACACGACCTGGCATAGGCGATCGCATCCTTCTGAAGTGACGGCCAGAAAAAACCTTGCCTGGTTGTCTTATGGATGAGAGCTCGTCCACCAGCGTGATTTCCACAGATTTCGTCGTGGATCTCGGCTAAAACGAGCTGTCCTTCCTCCGGTGTAATACACTTGAGGAGGAAGGTGAAAGCTTCGCTTGTAAAGACGATCGTCCGCAGGGTGTATCTCGGTCGCTCGAGCCGGAGTTGGCGAGCTTTGATACGGTCGTCGAGGACCGTCCGTCCTTTAAGTATGTGATGAGCGGAGTTATCCGGCTTTCTTGAACGGCAATCGTGGCCACGAGGTTTCTTTCGATTGCGGCCTTTCGACTTTGTAATTTGGATATTAGAGAAATCGGCTGCCCCATCCGACGATGCTAGCTTGGATAGGGCATCGGCCTGAGAGTTGTGCTCTCTCGGGACTTGTTCGATTTGTACTTCTTCAAATTTCGTGCACATCTCGGCGACCAGCTCTTGGTATTTGATCATCTGTTCGCCACGTGCCTCATATTCTCCTTTGACTTGGTTCACCACCAGGAGGGAGTCCATGAAGATATGGAGGCGACGAACGTCTAGGGCGAGAGCCAGGTCGAGCCCGCCAACCAAGGCCTCGTATTCGGCTTCATTGTTGGTCGCTCGAAATCCGAAACGCACGGCATTTGTGAAGCTTTGTCCGTTGGGGCTAATGAGGACGATCCCTGCCCCTGATCGCGAGTTGGTCGCTGAACCGTCAACGTACAGCTTCCAGGCAGGTCGACCGACATGGGTCGGACTGTGAGGGAATGTTAACTCCACCACGAAGTCCGCCAGAGCTTGGCCCTTGATCGCCGTGCGAGGAGCGTATGTGATGCCGTATTGGGCGATCTCTAGTGACCATTTGAGGAGTCGCCCGTTGGTGTCCGGTCGATGTAGAACTTGCCTTAGAGGGAGAGTTGTCAAAACCTCCACTTGATGGTCGAAAAAATAGGCTCTTAGCTTACGGACACTCATGACTAGAGCGTAGGCGATCTTCTCCAAAGGTGTATAGCGTGTTTCAGCGTCGCGGAGCGCTTGACTGACATAGTAGATCGGCAGATGGACTAGTCCCTCCGCTCGTACCAAGACCGCACTCAGTGCGACCTCCGAGGCCGCTAGGTAAAGGAATAATTTCTCCCCGGGGATCGGCTTTGCCAGGATCTGGGGGTTGGATAAATATTCCTTTATTTTGGCGAACGCCAGCTGACTCTCCCTCGTCCATGCGAACTTTTTGTTTTTGATGGTCGCGAAGAAAGGCTTGCTTTTATCGCCGAGCCGAGATATGAAGCGGTTGAGGCGGCGGACAACTGTGAGGCGTTGTACCTGCTTGATGTTCCGAGGTTCCTGCATGTCGAGGATCGCCTGTATCTTGGTGGGATTCGCCTCGATCCCCCTCTGGCTGACAATGTGCCCCAGGAATTTCCCGGAGCCCACCCCAAAGTTGCATTTCTTTGGGTTCAGCTTCATGTTGAACTTTTCGAGGATGGCGAATGTCTCGGCGAGATCATTGAGGTGATCTTCCTTCTTGAGGCTTTTGACCACGATATCGTCGATGTAGACCTCCATGGTCTTGCCGATCTGCTAGCAAACATCCTGTTGACCAGGCGCTGGTAGGTCGCCCCCGCATTCTTCAAGCCGAACGGCATCCGGACCCAAAAGTATATGTCTTTTTCCGTGTGGAAAGATGTGTGTTTTATGTCTTTCTCCGCCATTGGGATTTGATGATATCCGGCGAAGGCATCCATAAATGACATCATTTCGCAGCCTGCAGTACTATCGACCAAGTGATCAATATGAGGCATCGGAAAGTGATCTTTTGGACAAGCCGCGTTTAGGTCGGTGAAGTCAATGCATAACCTCCAGGAACCAGTCGGCTTCTTGACGAGGACCGCGTTAGCGACCCATTGTGGGTCGTCCGTAGCTACCCCGATTAACCTGTTGTCGAGCAACTTTTGGACTTCTATGTCGAGCGCCGCGTATTTTTCGGGGCCGAATTTCCTACGTTTTTGATGAACAGGCTTCATCGCCGGGTCGATCTTCAGATAATGGCAAGCGTGCTCGGGACTTATGCCGACCATATCTTGATGCGACCAGGCGAAGACTCCGATGTTCTTACGTAGTAAATTGACCAGATCTCCTTTTAGTGCGAGGTCGATGCTTGCGCCGATCTGCACTTCCCGTTCTGGACAAGCCGGATCTATGGCTATACTCTCCAACTCTTCGATGGGGACGGTCGCTTCTTGGAGCGATTTCGGACTCGATCCTTGGATCGGCGTCGAGACTCGGCTCGAAACCGATCCTTGGCTCGATGTCGTCCGTTAAGCGATCCGAGATGCCGTCCTCGAGTTGGTTTGATACGTTTTGTTTGGTTCGTCGATATCCTTGGGTCGATCGTCGATCGTTTCAACGTTACACATATCGGGAAGTATTGAAAGCGATGGCGACACGGAGTAATTTAAACATCTTTTTGCCATTAGTGGTCCCCTTTACAAGCACCGACCGTCCCATCGGCGGTGGGGAATTTGATACAATAAAAGAAGGAGCGACCGCCTCAAAGGTTTCTAAGAATGGACGACCTAGGAACCCATTATAGATCTTTGGGTCTATCTATGATTACAAAATTAAGATTCCTAGTGATCCTAACCTTGGGATCGTAAATGCATATCGGCTCGACGGAGAGCTTGATCCTCCCATAGGCTTGACAGTCTTGTCGCGAATCCTTGGAGCACGGTGTCAAATGGCACGATGAATTTGGTCGTTTCCGAGCCGATCCAGAGTATTTTGAATATGATATTGCGAAGCTCCGTTGTCGACCAAAGACGCGGTCGACCGCCTTCCCGAGGATACGGCGAGAGATCACCAATGCGTCCTCTTTGGGGCATTGTACCCCCTCCTGTCTTTATTGGAGAAGGTGATGAGCGCGTTTCTAGCGATGGTCGGCTCTGGGGCACCACAATATGGACTCGGCGAATGCCCTCGGTTCGGCCTTCCGCTTCTGTTTGACGCGGTGGAAACCGGGAAAGGCCCCGAGGCTCCTCCCGCTTGGAGCATATTAATCCGACCGCCGGGGTTGATCGGAGGAATCGATTCATCGGAATGCTCGCTCGTGTTCGATCTGGCGGCCGGATTGGGAGGCGTCCTTTCGATCGACGGCGCTCTCGCCTCCGGTCCTCTCGGTCGAGGTTACGGCTTGGTGACCAGGTTGTCTAATTTGCCTTCTTGAGCAGTCGCGAGTTGCACGAGGAGGTCGCGGCATTGGCTGGTGTTGTGGCCGGGACTTTTGTGATAGGCACAGAACTTGCTACGGTCTAGATGATCGTGATCCCTTATTGGCTTCGGTTTGGAAAGCCACTCCCGCCCCTTAATTGCGTTGAAGATGTGGGCTGGAGACAAGTTGAGGTTGTGGAGGAGGTGAACCTCTACGTCACCAAAAGCTTTGAATTCGCCAGGCGGCTTTGCGACCGCCTTTACGGGCTTGGCGACCGCCTTCTTTTGAACATGGTACGGCATCCTCCCTCTCCGGTGGGTTCCTCATCTAAACGGAGGAGAGCATCCTCTACAGGCCGGGAAATCGGCGGCTCGACGCGGAAGACCGAGTAGGTCGGGGATATCCTTTGTGAGATGCTGAACATGGGTGAGTGGCCGTAGAATCCCCAGATCGAATAGAGGGCGAGCTCGTCGCTAATGGGTTCACCGGTGAGGACTATCTCGTCCACCCGGTCGATGTAATCCGCATCCGCTCGTCCTTCCCCGCTTGATTTTCATCATGCGGTGGGGGCCTTGTGGCGGCGACTTTGGCGGCGAAGCACGACGTAAAGTCGTTCGCCAACTTCTCGAAGCAATTGATTGAGCGAGGAGGCGAGATGTACCACTGTGGGCGAGGTCGCCCGAGTTAGCGGAACATCCGACACTTCGTCGCATCGATGCTCCGCATCCGGTCATGTAGATCCGGAATTTGCTCAAGTGGGTCTCCGGTCCGATCTTCCCTCATATAGAGGTGTACTGGGGGCAATTGTTGGTTGAACGGGCGATCTCGATCCGACCGCGAGTGGTTCACTTGGTCCAGATCGATCTCTGGCGCCCGCCGGTGTCTAGTAGCGCCTTCATTTCGTCGAGCCGGCGCTGCATTGCGGCCATCGCCGTGGCCTGACAGCTTGCCGATTGGCTACGGAGCGCGAGCCGAGGCGATCATGTACCGATCCCTGCCCCATGGTGGATGACGAGTTCTCTCGCCTGAGACTCATTTCTCGGGCGAGTAGGGGCCTGTCGACCGGCCTGTCTTGGGAGTCGGATATGCCGAACTCCTGGTGAAGGATTCGGACTCCGATGCCTCCCGACTCGGGCCCGACTGTCCGGGTCGCCACGAGGGATCACTCCCTAGGCGGCTGAAGACGGAGTCGTCCCGCCTAACGAGAGCCTTTGACTGCGGCTCTGGGTTTTCTGTTGATTTCTCAACATATATCCCCTTGAGCTTCCGCTTGCCAGCTCGGCGGATGGTTGACGGAGTGATGGTGGGCGAGTCGCATGCAATCCGTCGCTCCCTGAGGACGGCTATGGCCTCCTCAATCTGTTCCGTGATGCAGGCGATCGAGTGAGAGACTAGGGCCGTCCCTTGGGGGCGGGAGTGAGGATCTAGCGTCGCCGCGCCGCCCGCCGCGGGCTGGGATTCTTTCCGAGTCGGAATGATATTTCCAGCGGATCTCAGGGTGGCTCTCTTGGAAGTTGTAGCAGACGTCATTTTTCTGGAGGTTTGTTTCTTTTGAAGAACAGTGAGTGTTTCTTCAAGTGTGAGTCCGGAGAACAATGAGTGTTCTACGAGACGATCGGAATAAAAGTGAAGGTAAGTCCCCTCCTTCTAGCGCCAATTGTTGTTACCCAAAATATTATCCGAAGATAATATTGCTGGAATGATCGAGTAACCAACAAGTGCGGGAGCACGTCCGTGAGAAATTAAATGAGACAAGATTTGCCGGGGTTGTTAATCCCGGGCTTGAATGCTCTCGCAAGATTTTATTAATAAGTATACGGTTGAGTACAAATATTAATGTTAGAATCTATCACAAAGAGTGTAAAGGATTCTAGTTTTCTAAGTGTGGAGCGTATAGAATGCCGGAAGAATCGAGATATGGAGTTCGTGAATTCTTGCTATGGATGTTCTATGTGTGAGAATGTCTTTCTCTTTTCTCTCTCTTGTTTCTTTGTGTATTTCGCAGTCCTTGTTACGTGTTATGGACCTTCTATTTATAGCAGACCAAGTTCTGAGGGCCCCCCTGCGATCGCAGCGATCGTCGTTATTTATATTATAATAAGACGGCCGATCGTCTCGTCGCGTGGGGCTTTTCCCTTAAAGTCCGCGGTTGTTACCGACAGCCGGTTATGCGGTCTGACGGGGAACTCGCATGCGCCCTGAGCCGCTGTCACCCACCTTTTCGGCGATCTTGTTGGTAGGTGAAGTTGGTGACAGTGTGAGCACAGGTCTTGTCTGTCGATCTTGTTCGCAGGTCTGCGGCCCTGTTGGTAGGTGAAGTAGGTGACAGGCTGCGGGCACCGATCTTGTCTGTCAGCACCTTTTGAGATCTGCATGCGGGTCCCAGCCCGAGATTTGGGCTTGGATGACTTCTGACGGATGTTGGAGTAATACACGGCACGAGACGATCGCCAATCAACAAAAGACGATCGCCAGTCAACAGAAGGTGATCGCCGTGGGTGCCGAGTTTAGGGTGTTTACCCCGAGCACATCTCTCATGGTAGACCTCCCGACTGCTATGACGATCGTCTTCGAGGCGTGTTTAAATGCCGCACAACAACCGTGATCCCCTGTCACGTGTCTCCGTAGGTTCAACAACCCGCACGGACTTAACCAATCACAACAACTAGTCCGGACCTCTCGAACCTGTGTCATGTGTTACCATAGGTCCCGTAGAACCCGCACGGTTGGACGTAGTGTGTCCTGACTCGATGGACATGCCATGTGTCATCGTAGGCCTCGTCAGACCCGCACAATTGGATCTCAGCACCACATATACTAAGTTCTAACCCCATGGACCTGTGCCATGAATCCTCATAGTTCCCGCCGAACCCACACGAGTGAACTTAGAAACACAGCACACAACATTCATGTTCACATTACACCAACACGTTCACGACCAATCAATCAAATTGACTATCACAACTTCATACAACCAGCACACATAGCACGATCTCGACATTTCAACCATCATCATGAAAAATACATAGTCGACTATTCCCATAATCAACATAAAACACAATACACTTCCAAACGTAAAATCAATCCGACACAATCGTCACAACCATCATGATTCTTCAATCAGGAACAATCAAGCACAACACAACTGTAACACCCCCAATCCACTAAGGGATATTACACGCCGTAGACCCTCTCCTCGAGGATCTACCAGGCTGGTAACAACATTTAACATCTCGACAATGCCTTCAAGGCTACAATGACTCAGTAGACCGATTTGGTCTTTCCACAAATACATACAACTCAAATACAACTCATGCCCACGCAGGGGACAAAATACAACTACACTGCATAACGGAACAATACAAAGAATGAAAATAAAGTACTACTGACCCACCACACGATGTACGGTTCCTCATGTGATTAGTATCGATCATCTTTCATCATCCTTCGTGCCGACCCTGTGTTATGCTCAAAAACATGAATGCAAAAAAAGACATCCACCCCGAATACTGGGGTTAGCAAACTCCTTTGTTTTGCTAGTGCAAGAACAAAGTGCAAATACGAGCCATACAATTCACATTCCACGAATAACAATAACCAGGAATCCTCAAAGATCCAAACAAAACGAAGAGTACTTCCCGAGGCAAGAATTTGAGAAAACCTTTCAAAATCGAAATATCATAAATCAATGGAAATAATTTATAAAACGGTTTAGAATGCCATCGAGAGTTTTAATAGAAAATAATTTAGGATTATCAAATCCTACTTTTCACAATCCACAAGACAAAAGGGGTCATCGCCCCAAAGTTTACTTTCCGTAAAATAACCTTTACCAAACCGTTGGGATTTTAGCCCCAAACCCATTAAATGACCTTTACAAAACCATTGGGATTTTAGCCCCAAAACTCATCAACTCACAGTACACAAGAACGTCCACAAGGTTCGTATCCCAACATCAAAATCCACAAATAAAGGATTTAAAACAAACAACAAAATACTCTAGAGCCATCCTAGCCAAGTAGGCCAAACGAACAACTTACCTCTTACACACTTAGTCAATG
Organism: Orobanche coerulescens; assembly: GCA_033398695.1. NCBI lineage: Eukaryota > Viridiplantae > Streptophyta > Magnoliopsida > Lamiales > Orobanchaceae > Orobanche > Orobanche coerulescens. Next base: position 88,112,014 of record CM065807.1, read on the forward strand.
CATGCAATCATGAAAACCGTTCAAAAGCACTCATTTCCGGAAATGCCAATGATCAAACCACATTTGTAAAAATGCACCACAATTAACCGCGGACCCACCGCTTCGTGGATCCCTGCCGAGACCCCGTCGGATCTAACCCACAGTGGTTAAAAGCAAGCTCGCGGTCCCACAGCTTCGTGGAACCCTACCGAGACCCCGTCGGATCTAACCCGCAGTGAGCATACACACACACACGTTACTCATGCAATACTAACATGCTAAGAATGTAAGTTCATTAAGAATACTCACTAGAGATGGCCATTAACTCGACACCATTACCAAACTCTTCAAAAATACAATAACATGATTAAATACGGAATACACGATTCCATAACTTAAACAATAGGAGTATCATCATAAAATCCTTCAACGTTCAAAACAATCAAATCATAATCAATTCTCAAAACACCGTTCACAAATCACACTCGTTTTGAAAGAAAGCCTTTAACGAGGCCAAACCGAAATCCTTTGAAACTTCATTTCAAATAACCAAACAAACACATTAAGACGACCACCGATCATCATATCCCTAAAACGAGAAAAGTATGGGCAAGGTACTTGCCTCGAATAAGAACAACGCGGAGAATCGACCGGAGTAGGTTGGCCCGAACCGACTACGAACCCGCCGACTCCACCGAACGCCAACTCACATTCATAAACTACGAAGGACAAATAATAACAATGAAATGAATTCCATAACACGACTCAAAGTCGTTGAATTCAATGAACGAATGACGAAAGTTCACGGATTTCCCCCAAAACGGCCAAGAACACGATTCGTTCCACAAACCCGAAAACGAAATTCCAAGTTGAAATATGGATATACAATCCATAGAATATGTTTAACAACATCATTTAACCATAATCGATCCATCGAAAGCGGATGAAAACGAGATCGGGACAAATCCCAAAAAGTCAACTCAAGTAAATCAAGAAATATACTTGATTCGACGAAGAACAATGGATTAAATGATGTTAAACACAAGAATACTATCAAGATTAATCACACCCATCATGAATTAATCAACAACACGGAGCGAATCGGACGAAATTGCAAAAATCCCCAAATTCACGAAATTAGGGTTCTAAGGAAGATTACCTTGATTCATGGATCAAAGGTTGATAACGGACGATCGATTGATGTTATGAACTCAAGGACTTCATGGATTTGTTGTTAAACAACATGGCTTCGTCGCCATGAATCGCCACTCGCGGATGGAGAAGGAAGGAAATGAAAAGCGAAGTGAAATGTGACTGCCACCATATTTATCTCGGCGGCCTAGCGTGCGCTAGCCTTCCGGACTAGCGTGCGCTATCGGCCGAGTACCTCGGCCAGGCCCACACGACCGGCATCACCGACCAACCCCGCCGACCGAACTCGCCGACCCAACTCCCGCTAGCGTGCGCTACGGCCGGATACTGCGCGCTAGCCGACTGGCCCAAAGAGCCACCGGATCAACCGCCCGGCCAGTAACGCACACTAGCCGGCCGGCGTGCACTACGCTGCCGACTAGCGCGCTACGCTCGCGTAGCGTGCGCTACTCGCCGATCTGACCGAGTCCGTAACCTCGAAACCCCATCGCCTGTGCCCGAGCACAGACGCTAGCCACCCGGCACAGGCGCTACACTGCCGGTTAAGGCAGCCTCTTCCGGCCGAAGGCGTGTGCTACGCGGTTCGCCGCACCCGTCCGGCCGGTGCCCGCAATCGTCCGGCCGATCCCCGCCACCGTCGGCGATCCCGCCACCGCTGTGGCTCGGCGACCCGATTTCCGAAAACGCATTTTAACGAACACGATGAAAAGTTCGCGGACAACATAAGCGACTCGAAATGAAAGCGTAATACCATAATTAGTCATACGCGACGAAGAAGCGGGTCGAGACAACTATTACAGATACGGATACGTAACTTTCAAGAAATTACAAAATGGCCCAAACGCCTGGAAATCACGATACGTGATCGAATAACCAAACCGAAGTTCACAACACGTCTAACAAAGTTAAACGGACTTGCGGGAAACTCAAACAACAGATTTGGACGAGATTCGCAAGAATCGAACTCAAGTGCGGAAAAGTCGCTAAAAAGCACAGAACTCAACGAAACGACACCGAAACGAACTCGGATGTCAAAAAGTGTAGAATTAATCATTCTCAGAATGACGAAACGGTCATGAGCGAGTCGTCAAAACGGACTCCGACCAAAAAAGAAATTTACCGAAAATCAAAAATTGCGGATATTACATTCTACCCTCCTTAAAAGAAGTTTCGTCCCGAAACTTAAAACAAGTAGGGAGAAGAAATATTCCGCCAGGAAAAACTCAACGAGACACACAAGAATGCGTGACTAACGCCCAACGGCGAAATGTCACAAACAACGCAAAGGAATATACGGCGTGAAAACACGCTCCACGGCGACCAACACAACGTCGCCGTTAGGGATATAATAAAACCAACAAGTGACAAGCGTCATCAAACGGATAATATATTCAAGTCAATTATCCGACAATCACAAAACACAACGAACGAAAACCAATATGATTGACCAACCCAACGGTACATCAATCAAAACGCGAGTCAACCGCTGAACAAACACGGAATCCCATCGCCTAAGGGCTGGAAGATCGAAAACGAAACTAATTTCCCGAATTGAAGGGAATTACGAAGGAGCCTGAATGTTCACCAATCACGGAACGAGATCAATAAAAACCGAACAATCAAACGGTCGAACCACAACGATCGAGACAACAAAATCGAAGAATCATGTTCGAATCACGAAGGATAATAAAATTCAAACAACGACTCCAAGGTTCACATCTCGACTCGAGACAATATATGATATGGTGAAAACAACAGGATGTGCATTCCCATAAGATCCACAGGAAAGGGAATAGCAATTAAAAGTCACAACGACAAACGAGTTATTCCGAAACAATACCACACTCGTTCGATAAACAAAAGCAAGGGGCAGGACAAGCTCAGAAATGTCAACGAACATAAATGAGTCGACAGAGTCAAAAACACAAGAGTTCCAAAGCCGATCCACTTCGAATAAAAGAACTAGTAGAACCAGATGATGTCACTCCCAAACAAGGTTCACAAGAATCGAATCGAACAGAAAAGTAACATCGATAACCAGATCGACCCACAACAAGATCACACTGCTCGGACGATGAAACCGAAATATAGAACAAGTTCATAAAGTACCAACGATCATGAACGAATCGATAGACTGGGGAAAGAGAAAATACAGAAGTCAAAATAGTACGGGTATTACCTCCGACCTCGTCCACGAAATTCACAAAAACGGAAGCAAGGTAACAAGACTTTAAACAATCGACACATAACGGAACCATCACCGATGCACACGGTCATACCAAACCAAGCTCTAATAGCTCGCACATGCGCGACAACGCAGGAATCACTACGAGGCGATAATATTCAACACCAACATCCCGCCTCTCACAGGGGGCTAACACAACAAATGTGTGGAAAGCGACTCAACGCTCACACCGCCAACTCGGTCATACTCGGGAGAAAGTATCAAAATGACAACGCGAACATCACACATACATACCCAGCCCTCAAACGGGAATGGATAGGTTTTAAAAACGAAAACCTCATTTTGAAAATAATTTAGAAGAATACTGGTTGATCTTGAGTATCACCTTTCAAAAAGTATAAACGTGAAACATCGTTATCGAGACATTGGAAAAAAAAACCATTTCGCATTTGATAAAAATGAGGACACTTTCTCTTAGTGAAAACTTTCAGAATATTCGACCCTCGGGTCTAAATAAAAATGTTTCTAAGACATTGAAAATATCTCAAAGCATTTTGGTCCTCGAAGTAGAAAATTTTTGAAATATATTGCGGCACCTTGGATGTACCACAAGAAAATGACTCATTTGAAAAGTATGTCTCGAAATTTATTTTTTCTAAGATACTCAAGGTTTTCAAAAAATCCAATAGGCCAGAATGCCCCAAACTCACACATACCGACGTTCACTAAAACAACTCCTAGCACACGCATCAAAAAGTTTAAAATCAAGACAATATATGTCTTTAAACGGAAATAAACAATAAAATACCACATTCAAAACAAAACCATTGATAAAATACTCTCCCGCACTGGCTAGTGAACAAGTCGAACGCGTATAAGCACAAAGCTTCCACAAGAGACTTGTAAAACGTGCAAATCGATTCGAAAATCATCAACAACGGAGAAAAACAACAATAAAAAGACATCACAAACGACGACACTCCTCGTATAAATCAGATATGAGAGTCGACTAAATACATATCGTGAAATCAAAATTCACATAAGGATTCCATCACTTAACAAATAATCATAAAAATAGCTCGGTGTCACACGAGGCACAACACAAAGAAGGGAGACTTACTTCCACAGGTCGCACGAAGATGATGATCGCCCCACGATACTAATCACGACCAACAAACTCAAACAACGCGTCGCGACACGACTCGGTCAGATAAAATCCGACGAAACAAGACTCAAACAACACGACTTGACCCGACAGCCTAGGTTTTCCTCAACCTAAGCTCTGATACCATTTATGTAACACCCCCAATCCACTCAGGGATATTACACGCCGTAGACCCTCTCCTCGAGGATCTACCAGGCTGGTAAAAACATTTAACATCTCGACAATGCCTTCAAGGCTACAATGACTCAGTAGACCGATTTGGTCTTTCAACAAATACATACAACTCAAATACAACTCATGTCCACGCAGGGGACAAAATACAACTACACCCGTACAACGGGAACAATACAGCAGCGGAAAATAAAGTACAACTGAACCAACACACGATGTACGGTTCCTCATGTGATTAGTATCGATCATCTTTCATCATCCTTCGTGCCGACCCTGTGTTATGCTCCAAAACCTGAATGCAAAAACAGACATCCACCCCCCGAATACTCGGGGGTTAGCAAAACTCCACTGTTTTGCTAGTGCAAGAACAAAGTGCAAATACGAGCCATACAATTCACATTCCACGAATAACAATAACCAGGAATCCTCAAAGATCCAAACAAAACGAAGAGTACTTCCCGAGGCAAGAATTTGAGAAAACCTTTCAAAATCGAAATATCATAAATCAATGGAAATAATTTATAAAACGGTTTAGAATGCCATCGAGAGTTTTAATAGAAAACAATTTAGGATTATCAAATCCTACTTTTCACAATCCACAAGACAAAAGGGGTCATCGCCCCAAAGTTTACTTTCCGTAAAATAACCTTTACCAAACCGTTGGGATTTTAGCCCCAAACCCATTAAATGACCTTTACAAAACTATTGGGATTTTAGCCCCAAAACTCATCAACTCACAGTACACAAGAACGTCCACAAGGTTCGTATCCCAACATCAAAATCCACAAATAAAGGATTTAAAACAAACAACAAAATACTCTAGAGCCATCCTAGCCAAGTAGGCCAAACGAACAACTTACCTCTTACACACTTAGTCAATGCATGCAATCATGAAAACCGTTCAAAAGCACTCATTTCCGGAAATGCCAATGATCAAACCACATTTGTAAAAATGCACCACAATTAACCGCGGACCCACAGCTTCGTGGATCCCTGCCGAGACCCCGTCGGATCTAACCCACAGTGGTTAAAAGCAAGCTCGCGGTCCCACAGCTTCGTGGAACCCTACCGACACCCCGTCGGATCTAACCCGCAGTGAGCATACACACACACACGTTACTCATGCAATACTAACATGCTAAGAATGTAAGTTCATTAAGAATACTCACTAGAGATGGCCATTAACTCGACACCATTACCAAACTCTTCAAAAATACAATAACAGGATTAAATACGGAATACACCATAACTTAAACAATAGGAGTATCATCATAAAATCCTTCAACGTTCAAAACAATCAAATCATAATCAATTCTCAAAACACCGTTCACAAATCACACTCGTTTTGAAAGAAAGCCTTTAACGAGGCCAAACCGAAATCCTTTGAAACTTCATTTCAAATAACCAAACAAACACATTAAGACGACCACCGATCATCATATCCCTAAAACGAGAAAAGTATGGGCAAGGTACTTGCCTCGAATAAGAACAACGCGGAGAATCGACCGGAGTAGGTTGGCCCGAACCGACTACGAACCCGCCGACTCCACCGAACGCCAACTCACGTTCATAAACTACGAAGGACAAATAATAACAATGAAATGAATTCCATAACACGACTCAAAGTCGTTGAATTCAAAGAACGAATGACGAAAGTTCACGATTTCCCCAAAACGGCTAAGAACACGATTCGTTCCACAAAACCCGAAAACGAAATTTATGGATATACACTCCATAGAATCTGTTTACCAACATCCTTTAACCATAATCGATCCATCGAAAGCGGATGAAAAGCGAGATCGGGACAAATCCCCAAAAAGTCAACTCAAGTAAATCAAGAAATATACTTGATTCGACGAAGAACAATGGATTAAATGATGTTAAACACAAGAATACTATCAAGATTAATCACACCCATCATGAATTAATCAACAACACGGAGCGAATCGGACGAAATTGCAAAAATCCCCAAATTCACGAAATTAGGGTTCTAAGGAAGATTACCTTGATTATTTGGATCAAAGGTTGATAACAGACGATCGATTGATGTTATGAACTCAAGGACTTCATGGATTTGTTGTTAAACAACATGGCTTTCGCCCATGAATCGCCACTCGCGGATGGAGAAGGAAGGAAATGAAAAGCGAAGTGAAATGTATTGCTCGACCATATTTATCTTGGGCCGGCCTAGCGTGCGCTAGCCTTCCGGACTAGCGTGCGCTATCGGCGGTATCGGCGAGTACCCTCGGCCGGGGGCCCACGACCCGGCATCACCGACCAACCTGCCGGCCGAACCTCGACCCAACTCCGCTAGCGTGCGCTACGGCCGGATACTGCGCGCGCTGCAGCGGCTGTCCGATAGCCCTGGGTGACCCGCCGGCAGTAACGTCGCTGGCCGGCCGGCGTGCGTCGCTACGCCGACTAGCGCGCTACGCTCGGCGTGGCGTGCGCTACTGCCGATCTGGCGAGTCGAGAACCTCGAAACCCCGCTTTGCCCGGGCCGATAAGCGTCGCTAGGCCACGGCGGCGTGCGCTACACTGCCGGTTAGCGCGCGCGGCCCGGCCGTGGCGTGTGCTACGCGGTTCTGCCGCACTGTCCGGCGGTGCCCGCAATCGTCGGCGATCCATACCGCCCGAGGGCTCGGCGACCGATTTCGAAAGCGTGCGGGCGAACACGACGAAAAGTTCGCGGACAACATAAACGACTCGAAATGAAAGCGTAATACCATAATTAGTCATACGCGACGAAGAAACGGGTCGAGACAACAATTACAGATACGGATACCCGTAACTTTCAAGAAATTACAAAATGGCCCAAAACGCCCGGAAATCACGATACGTGATCGAATAACCAAACTGAAGTTCACAACACGTCTAACAAAGTTAAACGGACTTGCGGGAAACTCGAAACAACAGTTTCGGACGAGATTCGCAGGAATCGAACTCAAGTGCGGAAAAGTCGCTAAAAAGCACAGAACTCAACGAAACGACATCGAAACGAACTCGGATGTCAAAAAGTGTAGAATTAATCATTCTCAGAATGACGAAACGGTCATGAGCGAGTCGTCAAAACGGACTCCGACCGAAAAAAGAAATTTACCGAAAATCGAAAATTGCGGATATTACAACAACCAACACGAAGTATTTATTATAAATTATTCATAACACTACATATGCAATATATTCATGGAGGTAAATCAATCATCGTAAACGTAACACGTAATCTCTATTCACAAGACACAAATTGTATAAGCAAGATACTTGCCTCAATAATCGATACCGAAACTCCACCACCGGGAAACCTCGAACACCTACAATTCTCCAGGAGAGAATAACGAAAACATGATTACTACGAGTATAAAGACTGAAAACCACGAGAAACACATCCAAGAATCAAAGGAAAAACCCATTGGGTCATTTAATCGGACATTATATGCTCAAGGATCCCTTAGAACACAAAAATCACGGTTGGACTCAACCAAATTTAAGATAGGGATATACAATCCTTAAGACATGATTAATAATACATAATAACACCATCCAACCCACTAAAATCGGATGAACATCAAAATTAAGAAGAAAATCCCGAAGGTCAACCCTAAGAGATTTCAAGGAATTACCGTCGATCTGGACGAACTTGCGTGGTGGATGATGATAAACAAGGATAGGGCTCCCCAAAATGATGATCAGTGATACCTCCGATAACTATTCCCGAATTCCTGACGAAATCATGGAGGAAGAAGGAAAAGGGGAAGAAATGACGACTAACCCGTTGCCCTGACATTATACAACTGAGCATGTTACGGCCGTAACTGTCCCTCTCTTACGGCCGTACCATATAGTGCTTTACGTCTGTAACCATATCTTTGGGTTTCTGCCCAAAATGCATAGGTGTGTTAGGGCCGTTGTCAACAAGACCTTACGGCCGTTACCGACAAGACCTTACGGCCGTAATATTAATCACCTTACGGCCGTAACGCACCATTATCACGGCCGTATGTGATCTGCTAAGCACAGTAACAAAACCCAGCAATTCCGACAGTCCGGTTCGATGTCCGACAACATCCTTGTGATTCAGACGCACCATCTAAGATCCAAAACAATAACCAACACACTATGAAATATAACATACCATACCACAAGCACACACTCACTTGAAGAGACGCACACGACAACAAGTCGCACCCGACTAAAATGAATGCACGATAGTAACAAACAGTGTAACATGTTAAAACCATTCTGATTTAACGACAATAAAAAAATATCCGGCATAAAAAGACGACCAATACAAGATAATAGAAAACGAAAATACCGGGTATTACATTATACTCAACTAAAATAAGTTTCATCCCGAAACATAAAATAAAACATCAAGGTAGAACACAAACGAAACCAAAAGATTCACACGACAAATAACAAATCTCCACACGAGATTTAATCTACAATACAACATGCAATTACATCACTGGGCAACACTGGCCCTCCACGAAAAGGAGCAGAACTCCGATTCCCGAACATCTCAACGACGGACTTGCAGTCCACCACTTGGTGTCCGAAATGACCACACTTGAAACAGTTAACCTGCAGCGAGCGACAATTCTTTTGAGTATGGCCCACACAGCTACATTTGAAACACATCTTCCCATCGCTCACCTTACTCACCACTGGAGTAAGATTCTAAGACTGATCAAACGAACGAGGAATGCTCTCAGAAGGACAATGCAAAGCAATAGGCTCACGAAACTTACTTCTCTAACTTCTGGAAAATCTACCCGAGGTCTTGTGCCTCTTACATCCTGAACTAGCCTCTGTCACAGAAACAACCATCTCAATGGATAAAGCTCAGTCCTGATACTCTTTCAGAGTGGTACACATGAGTGGATCCATACTCTCACGGATATGGGGTTTCATGCGCATATTGAAGTATCAGATCTTGTCCGCTTCACTTCTTATTTGACCACAAATGTAACCCAGCTGCCGATTATAATCGACTATCGCCTGGGATATCAGCACATCCAGGGGTGGAGCCGAGAAAAACTCTACGATCCTGCGCTCACGGATAGGCAACGGACAATACTCTGCCTCCATGACAGTCTTAAACTCATCCCAAGTAGATGTACGATCTGCAGGCGCTACGGTCTGCCACTAGTCTGCAACTTCTTTATCGAGAAGATACTGAGCAATAGGTACTCTTCTCTCATCCGGACATGTCACAGCATCAAATATTCTCCCCAACTGGAAGAGCCAGTTCTCCCAACCTAACAAGTCAGAGGAACCTGCAAAACGAGGTGGGTGCATTCTCATCACCTTTCGCAACCACCTACTAGCTCCAGTATCCCCCTCTGGAGGCTACGACGCGCTGCTTGATTCATCTATGCTAGCTAGTCTGCCACGTGAAGAAGGATGGTGGCGCCCCCAACATCAACATTACCTCCAACTGATTTCCCCTGATGACGCGACTGGTCATCCCGACCATCTATACTGAGATGATTGGCACTCAATAATGAGTGAGTCGCCCTCTCATGCTCTTGATTACGTCCACGAGCACGTCCTTGGCCTCGACCTCTCGGCATACTGAACAGACTATTACTCAGTGCAATGAAGCATAACATCACATTATCAACTCACCCAAATAATTCCACAATGTACATACAACATATGGCAACAATTAATAACACGACAATAATATCCATACAGGATAAACAACCGAGTACAAACATTGCTACTACAATTGATAAAGTTTACGGTCTTCACTGGCGAAGCATACATTTATTTCGATGGAAATTACACGACCGTCTGAGCACAAATACGGATATAATGACAAGATTATGGCCATGGCGGTCATAATATTACGACCATAATAACGTACAACTTACGGCCGTAACAACTAGGAGCTTACGGCCGTAACACTAACTCCTTACGGCCGTAACATTAAGCGACTTACAGCCATAATGACAAACATCTTACGGCCATAACCACTAGCTAGAGAACAACACAATCAGCTCAGTAGCCTCATAACGGCTCCGAAGGTTAAGGAACATCTACTAACAATGTATTCCGACACTAAATAAATAATGCAAAATTCTACGATGAGTATAACAACATAACAAGCTTGTTGCAATGATTTAGCCTCAACACACAGACGCATTAAATTTTCATAGTTCCGAAATGAATGTCATTTTGCATATCAAAAAATTTCCAAAATCCTTTAAACATATCCAAAAGTACGGTAATATTTTATAATGTCCGAAATACTCTAAAACATATCTTCCAAATACCGTCTGAAGGTGTCATTTGAAAATACATGACCAACTCGTCAAAGTTCAACCAATTTCAAAATTCATACAAAACCATTGTTTAACCGCATCGTCAAAACATTTTCGAAATCAATTTTCCATAACATACTCAAGTCTATGAAATATTTCAGAAAATCATTTTCAAATCTACACGCAATGGACATAATTACAAGTATCTAAAAATAACCTAATTTAAACAACATGCCCATCCGGCATACAAGATCACCAATTCAATCAAATATAACTCGTGAACACCAAGTTTACACATACGTCAAAACCATCCATCTGAGTTTCTAACAAACTCTACTGTCGATACATTTCCTAGAACACATCAAGTTTCACAACTTTCACATCATACCGTACCACTTGGTGTCCAAACCATCAATACATTCAGCTCAATACACAAGCGGTATACCATAAGTATCAAACACGGATTTTGTCACACAACATGCATTTAATTGAAAGAATCAAGTACAGATATCTCACACAAAAGAGGAGACTTACATCCACATGTCACATGAAGATGACGGCCGCCCACGATACTAATCTCAACTGACAACTTAGACGACACATTGTGCCAACGCACAACTCAGATAACTCGACAACTGTGATAACACGATAAAACACGACTCGACAATTCACGACTCAACTCGACAGCCTAGGTTTCCATAACCTAAGCTCCGATTGTAAAGCTCGTGTCCCGGTATGGATTATGTTTATGTTGATTAATTTTTTCTTTAATTAAATATTGTTAAGCGGGATTGATGGGAAAGGCCAAAAGTGATTTAAGTCGTTTTTAGTTGGCCTAAATGGTTAAATTTTATCTATTGTAGGTGCTAATGAGAGTATTTTAAAAACCTAGGGAATAAATGGATATTTTGGCAAAGTGATGTGCATGGGTCGGCCCATGAAGGGAACCGACCCCCTCCCTTTTTATTTCCCGTTTCCTTGCATTGCACATCACAGAAACCTCAGCAAACCCTAATCGTCCATACTTCCTTGCTGCCATCGTGAGCCCACCGCCATTCTTGCCAGCGAGAGAGAGGTGCAACGAGAGAGAGAAGTTCAGCGAGAAAGAGAGCAGGAGAGGGAGAAGGAACCGATGGTCGGGAGGGAGCCGAAACCTCGTGTGGCTGTGGCTACGTAGTCGTCTGAGGTAAGCTTAAATGCCAAAACTCTTAACTTGAATCGCAAACCTTAATCAAAAACTAAAGTTATCATTTTATGTGAGAGACGCTGTTTCTGCCGCTGTTTTGTAAATTCCATAGAAAAACCTAGATACCTCGGATTTGGGTGAAACCAGTTCGCAAATATTAAAATTTGAGTCTAGTATGTTTCTCATTGTTTGCAGAAAAATTAATAAGGCCTATAGCTAGGGCCAAATTAGCCTTTAGTACAGACTGGTTCGGATTTTTACTGTTCGGGTAGTCTATTTTGTAAAATGCATATAAAATAGTAGGGACCTCGTATGAATGCATGGAATATGTCCATGGAAACATAAGACATGGAGTTTTCTATGTGTGGAATAATAATTCGGGTTTGATGAGCTTAAAGGAGGATAAATAGGTCACGATCAGACCCATAGTTTTAGACCTAAAGCTGAAAATTACACGTTTAGACTTGTAGTTATAAGTTTGGGTTAGGACTTCACTTTGACGCTTGATAACATTTCTTTAGGTAGAAAGAAGTGAGTTGGAGTTGGCGGGCTCGTATTTCTGTTTAAGGATATCTTCTTTGCTTTTCAAGGTGAGTTCTCTCACTGCGTAGGTTAGGGGTTATATGCGTATTAATGTGGGTCGTGGGTGTGCTAGTTAATTTTGTTGTATGTGGTACTAGGTTATGGCGTCTAGTATGGACGTAGGTATCGTATAAAAACTCGGGGAGGCCGAGAGCTCAGGGAGACCGAGAAATACGTATATGGGTGTCTTATAAACTCAGGGAGATTGAGAAACACGCACACGGTATTGTATGAATTCGGGGAGACCGATGGTCATATAAACAGTTGTTCTTGCATGAGTTTGCCTGTTGAGGATATGTTCTCAAACTGGCATGTGTGGATTACTTGTATCTAACTGTGGTTAGGAGTAGTGTTCATATGATTGCTATCCTATGTGTTGTTTGAATTCACTAAGTTTTGTGCTTACCTTTTTTCCTACAAATTATTGTTTCAGGTCCGAGTGGCAGTAAGGCGTGACGGTACACACTGGCGCATTGAGAAGATCTTTATTATTATTATTTATTTTGAGACTCAAGTTTAGAATTATTACATTTTCCGCTGTGTTATTTGTGGTTGGTTGTTAAACTTAACGGTTGTGATGAAACGTTTATTTGACTCCCAACACTTATGGTTTTATCTAATAAAATGACATTTAAAAAAATTAAATTCATCGTAATTTTTGGGGCGTTACAAGTTGGTATCGGAGCACAGCTTGAGCGAATCAAACACATTCTGGTGTGTTTGAACTCAAGTTTTCGGCTCGGAATTTTCTTTTCCTTTTTTTTAAAAATTTTTTGAGAAAATTTAAGAAAGGAAAAGCACGTTTGAGAAACGGCGACCGGAGGCGCAGTGTGTACAGTCAGTCGATGCCAAGGGAAAAGGTAGAGTACTTAGTGTAATTTATTGCTTTCTAGAACATAGTAGTATGTATGCTAGATGCTCGGTGCTTATTACACTGTACTACATGGTTGTTACTTGCTAGTAGGAAATTATTCTAGTCTTGATAGCTTGTTAAGTGAATGCCTTACAAGTTGTATGCAGTAGGAACCAAATAGCCTTAGAATGTTGGATTTAGTTCTATTGCGCAGCTCTTGTTTGAGTCCAACCGTTGTAGGATAGAATCTTTTATTCGAATGTCTATCTGATTTCACACTGTATGCAACTGTGCATTCACGAGGCGACTCGTCATGACTAGTGGGGTTTTCATTATAGCAAGGGTAGTGGGATTGGGTGGAATTCCTAGTGAGCCAGGAAGAGTGATTTCATATACTGGTACGGGCATATGGGTATAACCGTCGGGAGGGAACTACTTGGGCACTCCGGGATGGGACTCGCAACGAGTAAGGATAGGTGTGTAAGGTAGTAGTAGAGCTCCTACTATCTGAAGCACAGGATCCATGCTCGAGTTGGGGAAAGTCACGGAGAATCCGAGGAGTTGAGCGTGAGCGTAGTTAACATGATTTATTGTGTGCTAATAAATCGCTGTAATTATTACCCAGAATGGCCATCACGAGACGGAGCAACAATGCTGAGTTAGATGCTGGTACTCGATTTACTGATGAGTAGATACGTGAGATGATTGCAGCTGAGGTGATGCACGTTATTGGGGAGGCGATCCCCGAGATTATTACCGCCATTCGTAATGAAGTGGTAGTGTTGATAGAGGAGCGCATCGCGGCGATGCCACCCCTACTGGTGGGCAGCCCCGAGCGTGAGAGTTTTAGTATCGGGATCTCTCTGCTTGTTCTCCTCCAGAGTTCAATGGAGACTCGAATCCAATCGTCAGCATGCGTTGGATCTCGGATATGGAGTGTGCATTCCTTACTGGAGAACCTGAAGGTTCATTTCGTGGTGAACCTGTTACGAGACGGAGCGAAAGACTGGTGTGCTACTGCATTGACGCTTACTGAGCGTACTACCTTGACCTGGGAGGAGTACGTCGTACGTTTTCGTCCAGAGTATGTGCATCCAGTGGAGATGGAGAGGATTGCTAAAGAATTCTTGGAGCTCACACAGACTACGGAGACCGTGAAGGAGATGAATAGAAAGTTCACGGAATAGCGCTGTTTTGCCCTCAGTATTCAGCTTCTGAGGACATGAAGATGACGCGGTACAAGGGTATGTTACATACAGAGATCAGGGAGTTCGTGAGTAATGCACAGTATGCTTCACTTGCTGCGATGATGAGGCTGCCCGAAGATGGGAACTTTACCTAGAGACCCAAGCCAAGAAGAGGAAAGCAGTACAAACCGTGGCACCGATATCGGATGTTCCAAAGAAGACGAAGTTCTCGGAATCACGCTCGAGTCGGAGGAGCGGTGGGTTTAAGCCCAGGGATGGTAACGGAAAGAGAGACGACTAGTGTTTCAAGTGTGGACAGGTAGGACACTTTGGCCATGATTGTAAGGTACCACTGATGGTCTGTTTTAACTGCCAACAGACGGGCCACATCAAGGTAAATTGCCCGAATCCAAGGGTTGCTGGCGGGGGTGGGGCACAAAGAGCCCCTGCAGCTGTCCCCTTGCTTATTACTGATGGCAGCGTGGGTCAGGCTAGACCCGAGGCGTCCCGAGGTAGAGTGCACCAGCTGAAAGTGGAGGAGGCACAGGCTATGCCTGAAGTGGTGACAGGTATATTTCATCACTTGTTCCTTTTTTTGACTATTTGATTATCGTATGTAATTGTTTTGTTTAAACAGTATGATCAGGTACAATCTTAGTTAACTTGGTGCCTGCTGTAGTGATGTTTGATAGCGGGGCTACTCATTCATTCGTATCTCGCACTTTTAGCGAGTGTTTGGGCCGAGTTGCAGGTCGGTTAGGTTATCTACTTGTGGTTGAGGTTGCTGATGTCAGGACCTTGACGGTTACGGACGTGTATCGAGGATGCACTTTGGAAATCTCTGGGGTGAGGTTTCCTATAGATTTGATTCTGATTGCTATGTGTGAGTTGTGCGTGATTGTGGGCATGGATTGGTTGGATGCTTTTGATGCTGAGATTGTTTGTCGTCGCAAAAATGTACGAGTTCGAACCCCAAGTGGGGGAGAACTGCTGATTCAGGGAGACTTGCCTAGGCGGGCCTCAGCGATATGTTCGGCTGCGAGAGCGTGGAGGTACTTACAGCACAGTGGCCAGGGGTATTTAGCATATGTGATAGATACGTGTGTGATGAAGAGAAGAAGACTGCGGAGGATGTTCCAGTGGTACGGGAGTTTGCCGATGTATTTCCCGATGATTAACCGGGGATACCTCCGGAGCGACAGGTGGAGTTCCGCATTGACTTGATTAGGTCTTGCTCGGTGGCCAAGGCACCTTATCGCTGGCACCACCGGCAATGAAAGAGAAGTACACTCAATAGCACGAACATCTCGAGAAAGATAACAACAAGCCGAGTTCATCACTGTGGCGAGCCCCGATTCTGTTTGTGAAAAAGAAGGATGGGTCCCAACGGATGTGTATAGACTACCACGAGTTGAATAAGCTTATGATGAATAATCGATATCCTCTGCCAAGAATCGATGACTTGTTCGAGCAGCTACAGGGAGCCTCGTGGTTCTCTAAGATTGATTTGAGATCGGGGTATCATCAGATGTGGGTGAAGAATGAGGATATGGAAAAGACGGCCTTTCGCACACGTTATGGCCATTATAAGTTTGTGGTGATCCCTTTCGGGCTCACCAATGCACCAGCAGTGTTCATGGACCTTATGAACAGGGTGTGCAGGCCAATGCTGGATCGGTCGGTGATTGTGTTCATCGATGATATTCTTGTGTATTCGAAGTCGAAGGAAGAGCACGAGATGTATTTGCGAGAAGTTTTGGAAGTTTTGAGGCGAGAGAAACTTTATGCTAAGTTCTCCAAGTGTGAGTTCTGGTTACGGGAGGTCCAATTCCTAGGACATGTCGTGAACCAGAATGGTATTATGTGTTGGGATTCGGTGCCTAAAACGAAGGCCCAGCGGAAGCGGTAAAACGAAAATTAATTCGATCCGAATCCCTACGAGGATCGATCGAGCTACGTATATACGAATATATAAACGAAAAACAAGAGTCATAAGAAACTAACCCTCGAAGTCCGTTGATTAAATGGAAACCTTCTCTTGAGCTATTCCCCAAGCTCTTGAACGATCCAACGCCGAAAGTACCGCGTCTCTACTTGCCACGCGCCGGAGAAACGAGCGGGCGATGATCACCTTGCTATCCTCCGAGGATACGGCTAGAGCTAAGTGATGAAGCTTCCAATATGAGATTATCACACTCTAAGTGTATAACTCACAACTCTCATTTATTTCTTGATTTTTCTCCAAGAATCACCAAGAACAAGTTGAAGAAGAAGATGAAGATAAGTGTTTGAACTCAAAGTCTCACTTTCTCTCTCTCTCAATGTATCTCACGGTTGGCAACTTGGAATGAATGAGTGAGAGATGTCTTCTTCTTCATTTATTCAACTCTTCACATGTTACATCTCATTATTATGAGAATCCAAGCCCCACCACCTCAATGATCAAATCATAAAGAATGGGACAAGGGTCCATATGAAAGTGGGTGGAAATGTGGGGGGCGGCCCATGTAGAAATCGGACAAGTTCGGTTCGTTTCGGACTCCCACGAGTCCAAACAGATAAACTCCGATTCCGTTCCGATGTATTTGTGTCGTTTAATTAATCCAATTATTTAAACATATCAAATACAAAATAACATAATTAATTTCTCCAAGAAATAATTATATTCATGAATTAAATTAATCACCCAGTGAAATATTTAATTCATTAGGCCGTAAATCAATTTATCCGATAAATTGATTTAAACATCCAATGTCCCAAATTAGATATCCAATATCTAATATTCATAATGAGAGAATTAGCTTAATTCATTCCGTCGTCAATCCTAATGCGCGACTCGGTAGGTCCGTCTCAGTCAGCAATGGGAGGAACCAAAGAGTAGTAGCACCACCTAGCCAGCCTGGCGGCCTACACTGTACCCCAACTGAGAACGAATGATTGGGATCATTCAAGAACCATTCTGTCGTGAATACCAGTAAACGTATAAACCCTTCTTTCAAATGTCCCGATCAAGTTTTAGGGTCACGGTCAGTCAAACCCTATCTGTACTTGACGCTATGCATGCGTTAATGCAAATCGAGATCATCGAGCTGTCGTGTATCTAATACAACTGGCTCCAATGCTTTGGCCAAAGACTTATGATCTCATCGCCAATAACCGCATAGGACATATAACCCGCTCACTAACGGGAGAAAGAATTCTATCTTGGTATTGATAGGACACTGCTACTTGCCGTCAAGATGCACGTCGAGGTTGACCCCCTTACGGTTTCTGAGGGTCGAACTACTCTTATGAAAATCTTAACGTCACAAGCACATCCCTATTAAATCCTCAAGTCGAAGGTTCACGAATACCTATCACAACCTTTCGATTCCTTCATTGATTGTCCGGGAGTGAAATCCGTGTGACGAATCGAGAGTGAGTTGATTTGAGTATACTAATCTCATTAGCATACCTATAACGTGTGCTCCCACTAACCATTAGTGTTCGACAGGCACTCTACAAGTCAAAGAACACGTCATACAAGTCTTCACATAAACTTAACGCCTAGTGAAGTTTCATCGACTTGCGAACGATTAAGTATTTGAGCCATAAACCTTTTCAGTGCCGATACCCTTATCCAATAAGGAGTGCAATGTTTTGCTCTCAAATACACGGACTAGTTTCTATATGTTTATTTACGAGTTAGGAAT
This sequence comes from Orobanche coerulescens, assembly GCA_033398695.1. Classification (NCBI taxonomy): domain Eukaryota; kingdom Viridiplantae; phylum Streptophyta; class Magnoliopsida; order Lamiales; family Orobanchaceae; genus Orobanche; species Orobanche coerulescens. The sequence goes on from CM065807.1 coordinate 88,130,432, forward strand.
GCCGGTAACTACCGGTAAATAAAGAAACAATCATTTGCCTTATATAAATGGTTTACATAATTACAAGTACAATGCCCTCACTCAACAACCTCCGAGTGGCATTCGAGGGCATACTCCTAACAATCTCCCACTTGCACTCAATGCCACACACTATGGTATCTAATACCCATGTTCTCCAGATGACGCCCCAAGCTAGTCGGAGAAAGTGGCTTGGTCAGTGGAACGGCGACGTTGTCGGCCGAGTCTACTCTATGCAGACAATGTATCCCTTGCGAACAAATTCTCTTACGAGATGATACTTCCTCTCAATATGTTTGGTCTTTGTTGTGAAACCTCGGCTCCTTGGCTGCGCTCTGACTCGTCGTTGTCGCGATGCAGTAGCGGAGCAGTGACTCGGACATGGTATCACTTGAAGTTCTCCCGAAACTTCTTAATCAGAACCCTTCCTTGGAAGCCTCCGAGGCGCTTGATACTCGGCTGACAGGTGGAATCGGCGGTCGCTTTGCTTGGCACTACGCCAAGATATCGCTCCTCCATTAAGAGTAAATATGTAGCAGTGGACATCGAGTCGTCCTTCGGTCCTTGGAAGTCCGAATCGGTGAATCCCACCACATCCATTCTCCACCACCATACATCGAACCATATCTCTAGTCCTTCTCAAGTACTTGAGAACGTTCTTTCTGGCGATCAATGTTCCCTACACAGGTTTGCACGAAACCTACTCACCACGCTTACAGCATGCGCAATGTCAGGTCTTGTACACAACATAGCATACATAAGGCTACCCACGGCCGAAGCATATGGTATATTACTCATTTCCTTTCGTTGTTCCTCATTTTGAGGACACATCTTCAAGGTGAGTTTTATTCCATGTCGCATCTGTAGGAACCCTCTTTTAGAATCATCCATCTTAAATCGCTTTAAGATTTTATCTATATAGAGGGCTTGGGAAAGACCTATTGTTCTCTTCGCTCTATCCGGTAGAGTCGAATACCAAGAATATAGGTAGCTTCTCCCAAGTCTTTCATGGAGAAATTACTCGAAAGCCAAGCTTTCACGTAACCGAGCATTCCCACATCATTTCCTATTAGTAGAATGTCATCTACATATAGTACTAAGAATGCGATCTTGCTCCCACTAACCCTCTTGTATACACAAGGTTCCTCTTCATTTTGCACGAAGTCAAACTCTTTGTTGCCTCGTCAAAACGAAGATTCCAACTACGTGACGCTTGCTTGATCCATAAATGGAACGCTGAAGCTTGCACACTTCGAATATCGACTTCGGATACAAAGCCTTTAGGTGCTCCATATAGATTTCCTCCTCGAGGAATCCATTAAGGAAAGCCGTCTTTACGTCCATTTGCCATATCTCATAATCGTGGTAGGCGGCTATAGCAAGCATCATGCGAATAGACTTGATCATGGCTACGGGCGAGAAGGTATCGTGGTCGATTCCTTCCTTACAGGTATAACCCTTTGCCACTAGCACGGCCTTATAGGCGTCAACCTTGCCATCACCATCAGTCTTTCTCTTGTAGATCCACTTGTTCCCAATAGGCACTATGCCCTTGGGGCGGTCTACTAGAGTCCAGGACTGATTGACATGCATCGAGTCTATCTCGGCTTCCATAGCTTCACGCCATTTCGCGAGTCTACATCCACCATCGCTTGGTCATAGGTCGTCGGGTCGGTCTCTTGGCTATCACTTGGAACCTCATGGAGACCCGGCTCCTCCAAGTGCACAAGCCCATACCTCTCGAGTAAATGAGACACCCTACTAGACCTACGAGGTGGTTGTACTTGTGTTTGAAAGTTCGGTTCAGTTTCTTGCACAGGTGTCTCTCGAGGAGTTTCATTGTATTCTTCTAAAGAAATACTTCTACTGCTCCGCCTTCCTGAATGAACTCATCTTCCAGGAAGTGTGCTTGTAAAGCAACAATGATCCTTCGATCCTCGGGCATGTAGAATAGATATCCCATCGTCCCAGACGGGAATCCAATGAAACGTCCCTTCGCAGACCTAGCTTCCAACTTTTCCACCTTAGTCTTCTTGACATAGGCGGGACATCCCCAAATCCTAATATGATTAAGACTTGGTTTCCTTCCCTCCCACATCTCATGTGGAGTTTTAGGAACGGATTTGGAAGGACATCTATTCAAGATATACGCGGCAGTCAGGAGTGCATACCCCCACAGGTAAATCGGCAAGTCAGTATAGCCCAGCATGGAACGGACCATGTTCAACGGTCGGTTCCTTCTTTCGACACACCATTTAAGCGAGGAGTACTGGAGGTGTTAGTTGTGAAACTATTCCATGTTCCTTAAGGAACTCGTCAAACTCTGTACTCATATACTCGCCACCTCGGTCCGACCAAGTGCTTTGATATGATTACAGGTTTGTTTCTCGACTAGGGCCTTGAATTCTGGAATTTCTCAAAGGCCTCGGATTTATGTTTCATTAAGTATACATAACCATACCTAGTATGATCATCTGTAAGCGTAATGAAATATTGATATCCATCACGTCTTTGCTTCTAAAGCACCACATACGTCGGTATGGATTAATCGATTTATCGGCTCTTTCAAAAGTCCTGTGAAGGGGGACTTAGTCATTTTGCCTTTAAGGCAAGATTCACAAGTAGGAAAGGGATCCGATCCCAATGGACCCATAAGTCCATCTTTTTCCATCTTGTAAACCTTGGTATGACCAACATGACCAAGTCTAAGATACCATTTAAAAAATTTATTTGTTACATCCATACCACTTTTTCTAGTCATAGTATTCACAACTACTTTGTTGTTGAGATTTAGATGATACAATCCATTCAACAATGTAGCAGTACCCACTAGTTTATTTCTAAAATAAATTTTGCAGGAACCATCACCAATGAAAAATGAAAAGCCTTTTCGGTCCATGAACGGAATGGATACAATGTTTTGTGCCCCTTGGGCAAAACAAGTACATCTTCTAAAGTCAAAACAAAGCCGGATTCTAAACCCAAAAGAAGTGATCCTATGTCGGTCGCCTCGACACTATGCCCGCTTCCGATTGTGATCATAACTTCTCCGGCTCCAAGCTTCCTACTTTGTTCGAGATCCCGATTCACGGTACAAATATGAGAACTAGCACGAGAATCCGGTATCCAGGAAGTAGAAAATACGATAGCAGAACAATTTGTTTCCAAAACTAAAAGTTACATGACGAAGTGCCATGAAGAATCGGACAGTCTCTAGCCCGGTGGCCCGACTCACCGCACTTGAGACAAGTATCCTTTTCTTCTTGTTCTTGAACCATCGGGGCCTTGCCCTTACCCTTAAGGTCCTTAGCTTGTGGTCGATCTGCTTCTTGGTCTTTTCTTCTTATTCTTAGACCTCCGAGGTCCGGAAGAAATCACAAGAGCGAGACTCCTTCATCCGCGAGTCTTCATTTGAGACCGAGCGGTCACAAGTTTGTTCATTAGCCCGGCTAAATTACATGCAATCTCATTGCGGTTGAAGTTCATAACAAGCGTGAGAAGGAATCGAGGAGAGAGGCGTAGGATAAGGTCAATTTGGAGAGAAGTATCCATTTTAAAATCAAGAGCCTCCAATCTCTCGATCATGGATATCAATTTGAGGACGTGTTCCCCAACCTTCTCACCTTCCTTCATCCTTGCACCGAGCATTGCTTGGATATCTCATATCTAGCGATTCTGCTTGTGCTCACCATAAAGCTCGGTTAAGTGAGATAGAATGCGCCAGCGAAGTCATTTTCTCATGAGCTCTCTGAAGCTCATTAGACATGGAAGCCATCATATAAGCACGGACTTTCACGTCATCCTTAACCCACTTTTCGTGGTTTTCAATCTCTTCTGATTGGCTCGAGTCCGCATAGGAGGCGCCGGAATGTCCGTCTCCAAGGCGTATCCCAGTGCCTCTATCGAGGACAATCATCAGTTGCGGAGCCAATCCACAAAGTTAGGTCCCATTAAGGTGTTCTTTTCGAGTAGAATTGCGAGTGGATTCATTGTCATATTGAGTTATGTACGCATTAAGTATAGCAGTTAATTAGTGACTTGTTATATTATGATCCGAGTATAGAATTAAGGTCCTTTCTATTCTTGTTACCCGGCTCCCACTATTTTTATCGGAATAACACACTCCCATGTGAAATCCGGAAGTATCGTCGCTCTACTTCATAGTGGTGATCGAGTTCTTTATAAATCTTAATAGAGGGCAACCGAATGGGTTTCTAGTCTATTAATTTTCATAAAGTGGTGTCCAACACCAACCCATCTAATGGATGATTCGATCTTCTTTTTCCCCTTGTTCACTCCCCTCAACCTATACGATTTCTATGGTTCGTGAACAAGTTAAGTTTATACCATCGACGCAAATCGGTTTCACAATTGAATCTTATCGGCAACCTATCGGGTTTCTAGGGATAAAATTTGCTCCAACGAAGGCATCGATGCGCTCTCGGTAATTTATCCATCCTCCCGACGACTACCCCGATAACTCGGAAGCATAGCACATCCGGTTTGGATTTCAATTTCGAAAACTTCGATGGAGGAAGGAAAACCTTGAAACCTTATAAACTTAATTATTTATAGTGGGAGAATTTTCGCGATTAACGTTACACTTTGCACATTAATCATATTAGCGCGTTTGAGGCATTCATACAATATGAAAAAACCATTCACAACCTAGTTGCTACCAACATGTGGTTCATGGACCGTTCCTAGAAAACAAAAACTCCGTAATCTAATTACAAGTCTTCGTCTTGAATCTTCGTCTTCTCGAAATGGATCTTCCTCCGGTCTTCGTCATTACATATAAATTTTACATTGAAAATTGCATCCTAGATACAAATTTTTCTAGTAAAATAAATAGGCTCAAAACGGCCTTTACAACCCAATCGAATAAAGCGAACGATTCAAAAACTAAGTCCACGAACCACATCCCCATTCAAAAGCATTCATCCAATAAATACTAAATAAATGGAAAGCGTAGAGATACATTGATCCAATCAACAATACGAACCGATCCAATCGATTCACACAATCGGTAATGTAATAACGTTCAAAATAATTGATCGACCATAAATATTCCAATTAATCAAATTTCCCTTATAAAATGAAATACCATAAATCATTTTAATCATATTAAATCCATTTAACATGCGGAGATTAATTTTCAAGAATACGGAAAAATCGAGCCGGGGTGGCAGGCGGCCATGGCCGAGTCACCCTCGGCGGCTACCGGCGATCACTCTGGCTTGGCGAGTCACCCTCGGAAGATGCCGGCCGGACACGACCGAGTCACCCAGACACGGTCGGGTCGCTCAGCGATGACTTAGCGGCCGGACACGGCCGTGTCACCCAGACACGGTCGAGTCACTTTCGGCACACGCCGTGTCTCGGACACGGTCGGGTCTCCGTGAAGTGGCACAGCCACATTGCCGGACACGGCCGTGTCACCAGGACACGGTCGAGTCATCCTCGGCCAAATTACCCTTTTTGTCCAAAAGTCGTCAAACGACGATTCGGGGCTAGATTTTCGATAGGATATCCATATCAATATTTTCCGACTTTCATATCTTCAATATAAATCATATTTCCACGAAATTTAAGATTTATATTTAGACATAAACTTACGAAAAATACAATTATTACGAGCGAAAAACATATACCACGATTATGACTAAAATGATTCCAAATCATTCACCATTTAATCGAGCATTCCAAATGCCAATATCGTATATACGATCGCAAGACCTACGCTCCGATACCCTTGTTGGGATTCGGTGCCTAAAACGAAGGCCAGTGAGGCGGTAAAGCGAAAATTAATTCGATCCGAATCCCTACGAGGATCGATCGAGCTACGTATATACGAATATATAAACGAAAAACAAGAGTCATAAGAAACTAACCCTCGAAGTCCGTTGATTAAATGGAAACCTTCTCTTGAGCTATTCCCCAAGCTCTTGAACGATCCAACGCCGAAAGTACCGCGTCTCTACTTGCCACGCGCCGAGAAGCGAGCGGGCGATGATCACCTTGCTATCCTCAGGGATACGGCTAGAGCTAAGTGATGAAGCTTCGATATGAGATTATCACACTCTAAGTGTATAACTCACAACTCTCATTTATTTCTTGATTTTTCTCCAAGAATCACCAAGAACAAGTTGAAGAAGAAGATGAAGATAAGTGTTTGAACTCAAAGTCTCACTTTCTCTCTCTCTCAATGTATCTCACGGTTGGCAACTTGGAATGAATGAGTGAGAGATGTCTTCTTCTTCATTTATTCAACTCTTCACATGTTACATCTCATTATTATGAGAATCCAAGCCCCACCACCTCAATGATCAAAACATAAAGAATGGGACAAGGGTCCATATGAAAGTGGGTGGAAATGTGGGGCGGCCCATGTAGAAATCGGACAAGTTCGGTTCGTTTCGGACTCCACGAGTCCAAACAGATAAACTCCGATTACGTTCCTATTTATTTGTCAAGATTAAATAATCCAATAAAATAAACATATAAAATACAAAATAAAATAATTAATTACACCAAGAAATAATTATATTCATGAATTAAATTAATCACCCGTGAAATATTTAATTCATTAGGCGTAAATCAATTTATCCGATAAATTGATTTAAACATCAATGTCCCAAATTAGATATCCAATATCTAATATTCATAATGAGAGAATTAGCTTAATTCATTCCGTCGTCAATCCTAATGCGCGACTCGGTAGGTCCGTCTCGATCGGCAATGGGAGGAACCAAAGAGTAGTAGCACCACCTAGCGGCTGGCGGCCTACTGCATACCCCAACCGAGAACGAATGATTGGGATCATTCAAGAACCATTCTGTCGTGAATACCAAGAACGTATAAACCCTTCTTTCAAATGTCCCGATCAAGTTTTAGGGTCACGGTCGGTCAAACCCTATCTCGTACTTGACGCTATGCATGCGTTAATGCAAATCGAGATCATCGAGTGTCGTGTATCTAATACAATGGCTCCAATGCTTTGGCCAAAGACTTATGATCTCATCGCAATAACCGCATAGGACATATAACCCGCTCACTAACGGGAGAAAGAATTCTATCTTGGTATTGATGGGACTGCTACTTGCCGTCAAGATGCACGTCGAGTTGACCCCGCCTTAGGTTTACGGGTCGAACTACTCTAATGAAAATCTTGACGTCACAAGCACATCCCTACTAAATCCTCAAGTCGAAGGTTCACGAATACCTATCACAACCTTTCGATTCCGTCATTGGTATCCGAGTGAAATCCATGTGACGAATCGAGGGTGAGTCGGTTCGAGTATACTAATCTAATTAGCATACCTATAACGTGTGCTCCCACTAACTATTAGTGTTCGACAGGCACTCTCCATGTCAAAGAACACGTCATACAAGTCTTTACATAAACTTAACGCCCAGTCAAGTTTCATCGACTTGCGAACGATTAAGTATTTGAGCTATAAACCTTTCCAGTGCCGACCCCCTTATCCAATAAGGAGTGGAACGTTTTGCTCTCAAATACACGGACTAGTTTCTATATGTTTATTTACGAGTTAGGAATGCCAGTAACTACCAGTAAATAAAGAAACAATCATTTGCCTTATATAAATGGTTTACATAATTACAAGTACAATGCCCTCACTCAACAACCTCTGAGTGGCATTCGAGGGCATACTCCTAACATTATGGTCGATCCGGCCAAGATTACTGCAATGATGCAGTGGGAAGTGTCGAAGACTCCCATTGAAGTACGGAGTTTTCTAGGGTTAGCAGGGTACTACCGGATATTTATTCAGGACTTCTCCAAGATTGCTTTACCTATAACTTGATTGACGAAGAAATCTGCGGCTTTTAGTTGGGGTGAGGAACAGCAGTGGGCTTTTGAGGAGTTACGCAGACGTTTATGCGAGGCTCTAGTGTTGACTTTTCCCGAGGGTATGAAGGATCAAGTAGTGTATTGTGATGCTTCTCAGTAGAGTTTGGGCACCGTTCTCATGCAGCGCGGTAAGATCATAGCTTACGCTTCGAGACAGTTGAAGCCCCATGAGGGGAACTACCCGACTCATGACCTAGAGTTGGGAGCAGTGGTGTTTGCCATCAAGATTTGGAGGCATTACTTGCATGGCGTCAAGTGTACGATATACACTGACCATAAAAGCCTCAAATACTTGATGGACCAGCAAAACCTCAATATGCGTCAGAGGAGGTGGCTTGACGTAGTCAAGGATTATGATTATGAGATACTTTACCACCCGGCTAAAGCAAATATTGTTGCGGACGCCCTTAGTCGACATCCGGTTGGTGAACCATTGTGGGGTTTGTGTCTGCGGTTAACAGTAGTTACACCTCTCCTTAAGTCGATAGGTAGCGCTCAAGAAGTGGCGGTTACGGACGAGAATGCCATGCGTGAGAGAGTTTTGGGTGAACTTCCGAATTTTGTCCGTGATAGTCGAGGTCTACTGACTCGGTATGGTAGAGTTTGGGTTCCTTTCAGTGGCAGGAACAGGAAGATATTGTTGGATGAGGCGCATAAGTCCAAAATTTCTATTCATCCCGGAGCTACGAAGATGTACCGCGACCTGCGAGAGAGTTATTGGTGGCCCAACATGAAGCGGGATGTCGCCTAGTGTGTAGAGGTGTGCTTGACTTGTCGGAAAGTCATTGCTGAGCATCAGCAGCCGCATGGAAAATTGTAGCCTTTAGAGATTCCGGTATGGAAATGGGAGCAGATCACGATGGATTTCATTATGAAACTCCCAAGGACTCTGCGTGGAAATGATGCTATTTGGGTGATTATCGATCGTCTGACCAAGAGTGCTCACTTTTTGGCCATCAGGGAGAGCTCCTCGGTAGAGAAACTCGCAGAGATGTTCGTGCGAGAGATTGTAGCCTGACATGGGGTGACAGTTTCGATTGTCTCTAACAGGAACACCCATTTTACCTCCCAGTTTTGGGAGAGGTTTCAAGAGGATATGGGTACGCGGTTGCATTTTAGCCCGGCTTTTCATCCACAGACCGATAGGCAGAGTGAGCGTACTATTCAGACCCTTGAGGATATGCTTCGGGCATGTGCTATTGACTTTGGAGGTAGTTGGGATCAGTACCTTCCTTTGGCGGAGTTTTCCTACAACATCTTTCATTCCAGTATCGGCATGCCGCCGTACGAAATGTTGTATGGTAGGAAGTGCAGGACGCCCATTTGTTGGGGCGAGGTTGGTCAGCGAGTATTGGGAGCACCGATATTGTGCTGAAGACGACTAAGATGATACATGTAATATCCATACCTTTTCATTTTTAGCAATTTCCATTTTTTGGTGTATGTCTATTTTTATCGACCCGCTTGTAACCGTCTCGACATCTTGAACTTACTTTATTTTTGGAGTTTTTCCGTTTGGACGAGTTTTGGAGATGTTTTTATGTAATTCCATTCTAAGTTATGTTTTGCCGTATGAACGTTCGATTCTCGTAAAACTTGTTCGTTTTCATTGTTTCTTGGTTTGCATGAGTTCGTATGGTTGAGTTGTTCGTGTTGTGACTTTTGGTTTGTCAATCCGACGTCGTATTGTGATTTTCGGACACTTGGGCCATTTTTGTAATTTCCTATAAGTTAGGGAATTTCATCTTTGTTGTCGTATTTCGGATTCCCGGGTAGTCGGAATTGTATTTTCTTGTAACGCTTAGGTTCGTCATCGAATGTACTTCATAACCATACTTTTGGTTCGATAGCAAGTCGGGTTTGGAGTCGCCGAATAGTTTGGACGGTACCGGTGCTCTTTGTCGATGAAGGTGTTCTGGTAGTAACACCCCATCGATTATGGCCATAATATGGCCATTATTACAGCCGTAATGCATCACCTGTTATGGCCGTAACAGCCCGCTGGTTTAAGAACAGCGGGCAGAGGTCAGAACCTCATTTCTTTTCCTCTCTTCGTTTTTTCTTTCGTCGGGCGACACCAACAATCCTCCAGGGGGCTATTCCATCACTTTCAATACATATCTTCGTGATCCTTCATCACCGTGAGATCGTAGGAACATATTATCATCAACGTAATCTTCTTCCACCGCCCGAATCCGAGGTAATTTCGTCTAGAACCCTAACTTGTAAATTTTGGGGGGTTTTCTGGGTTTTGCTTGTTAGACTCGAATTGTTCAAGTATGTTATGATATTCCTTACCGATTGTTGTTATTGGATAATTCCCAATCCAATTTTGTCGAGTTTAATTCGTGAATTGTTGATTCGGGGAGGTTTTGCGTAAACTCTTGCCCGTATCAATTGATCGTATATTGTCGTAGCTTGTAATCGGGATTATGGGCATTTTCCATTCGATTATTGTTGTCCGTTAGGACTGAGATATGTTGATCCTTTGTTTAGGAACCGTCGTTTTCCATCCAGATCGTTCGTATTCGTTATTCATTCCCGATTCTTCGAAGATGTCTCAAAGGCAAGTACTTTTCATTTGTTTACGCATTCTAGTATTTGAATTATGGCTTTTCATGGTTGTATGGATGGATATGTGTATGTTCACCTAGGGACAGTCCGATGGGGCCTCTAGGGATACGTATTTCCGTAAGTGTGCGTATCACGAACTATGGTTAACCACCTAGGGATGTCCGACGGGGCTCTGTGGGGTACGGTGGTCGTGAGTCTCGTACCAACTATTAACTTTAAATTGTTTTGTTGGAGAAATGTGTTTTGTGCTTGTGCACCGTAAATATTCCGGAATATGAACGATTTCTAAAATGATTTTGGTGCATATTTTCATCTGATTAGAATGGTAGTTAAAATGGATTGTACTTGCACTAGTAGTTGTCGCTAACCCCTTAAATGGGAGAAATACTTTTGTATTTCAGGTACAGGTCAGGGAAGGAAGCGAGCATGCGAGCCGTACGAGGATGATGGGCAGTTGTGATTCTGTTCAGTGGTTACTTATTGGTGTCTTGTTTGGGATTTATTTATTTTGTCATTTGGTTAAGTACTCGAGTACTCCTTCTTGAATTTATTATTGTTGTGTACCCATTTTGGGGAATGGATTTGATGTCAGATTGAATTGTCAAATATCTATCTTCGGTCTGGATGTCGTGAATTGTAAGATTGTCATTTTTTTGATGATTGTATGTCTTCGTCGTATGTCATTTTGGTACGTTAGCCTGGTGGATTCCACGGTGTGGGGTCCACGACGCTGTAATATGCCCTGATCATCTTGGGGGTGTTACAGAATATGGTATCATAGCATAGGTTTATGGATACCTAGGATGTCGGTTATTTGGGTCTAGTTTATTGTCGTTTTTGAACAGTATCACTGCTATGCCATCATCTCAATACGTCGGTGCTCGTAAGTTTTTCCTAACTTGACTCGTTACGTTGTTCTGTTCTGTTCCTTTCTGGATATCTTGTTGCGTTTTGCGTTTGAATTGTACTCACCTGTTACTTCTTTAGAATTCCTGCTGGTAGAGGATGCGGACGCGGTAGGGGACGTGGTGCAGCTGGTGGGGCGGCCATGTCCGATAACTCGGGAACTGATTCGGCGATGCCTTCCTTGTCGAACAGTATTCCACTTAGTTCCGGAGGTGAGCAGGATCAGTCTGCTAGATCCGGCAATGCTCATGAGAATATCGGGGTGGCTAATATTTTACAGCAAGTAGCGAACCAGATGACGCTACTAACTCAGGCCATCTTAGTCGGCCAAGCTAATGCCAACACGGTTCCGCCTACTGGATCCGGCAATAATAAGCTACTTCAGGATGTCATTCGTATGCATCCTCCGCGGTTTGATGGTGCTTCCGACCCTTCTGGTTGGGAGAGTTGGTTATTTGAAATGGAGAAAGAGTTCGAGGCAGCTAACTGCTCTGAGGAGAGGAAGGTATCCATCGCTCAGTACTTCCTCGCCAAAGAGGCGGCAACGTGGTGGCAAGCGGTGAAACCGCGTGACCGGGCAGCCACATGGGCAGAGTTCCGAGAGTTGATGGAGGACGAATTTTGTCCGTGGCCAGTTAAAGAGGGGAGGATCCGAGCCTTCTTTGAGTCTAAGCCCCAGGATGTTCCGATTTCGCAGGCAATCAAGGAATACAACCAGCAACTTCATTATGTGAGAAACTAAGTCCGGGATGAGGTTGATAAGATCCGCCACTTTGATATGCGGATGGATCCGAGGGTCCGTCACTACATGTCTGGTCTCGGATGTACAACTCTAAAAGATTATCAAAACAATGCAATAGCTTATGAGATGTCATTTTCTGCGACAGAGACGGCAAACGAGGGAAAGAAACAGAAGACCTCCGGTCAGTTTTTGGGAGGCAAGGCTGGCGGGTATTCGAAGGCTCAGTCGGGTTCGTGAGTCTTCGGGAATCAGTCCCCGTCATTTGGACGAGGAAACGGTTCTAAGTCTGCTCCTACTGGTTCCGTTCATGGTCCTACCTGTTTTAACGATGGTCGTCCCGGCCACATAATGAGCGAGTGTGACAGGCCTCCGATTCAGTGTCTTGCTTGCGGTCGGATGGGTCATCATGCTAAGGTTTGTTTAGATGTGGTTCGGGCACCAGTTACTCAGGTGTCAGCCCCAACTGCGGGGGAACCGAGTGTGAATCAGGCACCAGCAGTTTCTCAGCAACAACAGAGTTTTGGTAGAGGTCGAGGACGTGGGCAGCCTTCTAGAGGGGTATCTTCTAGTGCGGGGTCTGTTCTGCCACGTGTATATGAGATGAGATGAGGTGGAGATCCCGATGAGACGGTGGCTACAGGTAACGTTCACACCCTTGACCATCCTGTTTCCATGTTATTCGATCCCGGTGCTATGCATTCTTTCATATCTATGGATTGTGTATGTCGTCCGCATGTGGATTGCCTAGTTGCGTATGAATCTTTTGTTGTTAAACTGCCTAGTGGGGATAACATCGTGGGGGGTCGTGAGATTAGAGATTTTCCGGTGAGTATCGCGGGGAGGGATTGGCCTTCTAATCTGATTGCGGTAGATATTAGAGACGAGGATCTGATTCTTGGTGAGGATTGGCTGGACCGTCATGGGGCGATCATGAATTATAGAACGAGAATCGTTTTGATGTTAGCCTCTGATGGTACCGAGCATTCTTTTGTGAGGCGTAAGCGGAGTAGCCAGAGATTTCTGATCAGCGCTTTGAAAGCGGTGAGTCTTCTTCGAGGAGGTTGCACGAGTTATTGGTTTTATGCTTTGAGAACGGAAGGAGGGGGAGTCAAGCTCTCGTCTATCCTAGTAGTGTGTGAGTATCCTGATGTCTTTCCAGACGAGTTTCCGGGTTTGCCGCCGGACCGAGAGGTTGAGTTTACTGTTGATTTAGAGCCGGGTGCAGCACCGATTTCTAAGACGCCCTACCGTATGGCGCCTGCCGAGATGCTTGAGTTGAAGAAATAGTTGGGAGAGTTGCTAGACATGGGGTATATTCGACCGAGCGCTTCGCCTTGGGGCGCACCGATCTTGTTTGTGAAGAAGAAGGATGGGTCAATTTGTCTGTGCATTGACTATCGAGAGTTGAACAAAGTGACTATCAAAAACAAATATCCGCTCCCGAGGATTGATCACTTATTTGACCAACTGTAAGGGGCAACCGTATTATCTAAGATTGATTTGAGATCGGGGTATTATCAGCTCTGAGTGAAGGATTCCGACATTCTGAAGACGGCATTTCGGACGAGATACGGTTATTACGAGTTTGTGGTTATGCCTTTTAGGCTAACTAACGCACCAATGTGTAGTCATTTTTATCGACGATATTTTGATTTACTCGAGGAGCGAGGAGGAGCATGCCGTCATTTGCATATCGTGCTGGGAATCTTGAGAACTCAGCATCTTTTTGCGAAGTTCTCAAAGTGTGAGTTTTGGTTACGGGAGGTTATGTTTCTCAACCACGTGATCTCGGCCGAGGGTGTTCGTGTGGACCCACATAAGATAGAGGCAGAGTTGGATTGGGCACCGCCAAAAAATGTGAAGGAGGTCCGCAGTTTTCTGGGTTTGGCCGGGTATTATCGTAGATTTGTTGAGGGGTTCTCTAAGCTCGTCCGACCGCTGACTCAGTTGTTACAGAAGTCCGAGAAGTTTGTGTGGACCGACGAGAGACAGAAGAGTTTCGAGGAATTAAAGAAACGGTTGACGATCGCTCCCGTTTTAGCTTTACCGAGGGGTAATGAGGGTTTCTCAGTTTTTAGTGATGCTTCGGGCAAAGGGCTCGGATGTGTACTCCTGCAGCACGGGAAGACAATTGCGTATGATTCCCGTTAGTTGAAACCGTACGAGTTGAATTACCATACGCATGATCGTAAGTTGTCCGCAGTTGTGTTTGCATTGAAGATTTGGCGTCACTACTTGTATGGCTCGTCGTGTCAGATTTTCACCGATCACAAGAGCCTGAAGTACATTTTTTACGCAGAAAGAGCTTAACATGAGACAGCGGAGATGGTTGGAGTTGATTAAGGATTACGACCTTGAGATCCTTTACCATCCGAGCAAGGCAAATGTGGTGGCAGATGCCTTGAGCCGGAAATCAGTTTCGATTCGGGCATTTGAGTTACTTACGGCCCATCCAGGACTTTAGCGAGAGTTGATGAGGTTGAGCGTTGAGATTGTACTACCAGAGAGTTCCGGGCAGTTGTGTACTCTTGAGATTTCTTCATCTCTAGTCGACAACATTAAATCGGGACAGTTGGAAGACCCGATGTTTATTCAGCTTCGAGAGAATGTAGGGAAGGGGAAAGCCCCAGGATTCGTGATACATGAGGATGGTGTGTTGAGATTCTGAGGTCAGCTTTGTGTTCCGAACGACTTGGAATGGGCATTTTCCATTCGATTATTGTTGTCCGTTAGGACTGAGATATGTTGATCCTTCATTTAGGAACCGTCGTTTTCCATCCGAATCGTTTGTAGTCGTTATTCATTCCCGATTCTTCTGTAACACCCTCAAGATATTCGAGGTATATTACAGCGCCGTGAATCCCTATATGGGACCCACCAGGCTGAACAGCATCATACTAATCGACTCACATAAACGACAGAACAATACCATGTCATAAAGACGCAAAACAGAATAATCCACCCGGTTCAACCGGTCAATATAACATCATCATCCAACACAACATAACAAGCAACAATACAATCCGAACGAACAAGAACCCTTGAGTACTCGAGTACAACTACTAGTTCAAAACCGCAAAAGATGAAAAGGTAAAAGACACTAAAACGTCACTCGTGCACAATCATCACGCACGGCCATCATCCGTATCTTGGTCCAGTAGCCGCTCGTCTCGATGAATCGACTGAAATTCATAAAACGAATTTCCCCAAGACGGGTCCCCAGAGGGGTTAGCAATTACGCTAGTACAAGTAACCAGATGAACAACTTACATCTTACACATATAGTAAATGCATGCAATAAAGAAAACCGTTCGAAAGCACTCATTTCCGGAAATGCCAATATCAAATCACATTTGTAAAATTCACCACAATTAACCGTCGATCCACACCTCCGTGGACCCCTACCGAGACCCCGTCGGATCTAACCCGTAGTGGTTAAAAGCAAAGCTCGTCGATCCACACCTCCGTGGACCCCTACCGAGACCCCGTCAGATCTAACCCGTAGTGAGCATACACACACACACAAGTCTCATGCAATACTACTACGTTAAGATTGTAAGTTCATAAGGATACTTGCCTCGATTAATAGACGGTGACACGAACGGAACGGAAGAATCAAGCACGACCGTGAGGAACCGACGAATGAACCTAACGATTCGAATAACACAATTACAACCAACTCTAGACGATTACGGAAATAGAATACACCCGGAAACCCGCCTACGATTCATGTATATTCATACCAAAAATAACAACTAGGGCGGACCACAACCAAACCCTTTCGATTCCGTAAAAATCCACAAAATATCCATGAATCCATAGGAAAACTAAAGATACTAACAATATCAATCGTATACATCATGAATCCATCAACAAAACGGAACTAATCGGAAGAAAATCCCAAAACCCCCAAATTAATCGAAAATAGGGTTCTAGAAATATTACCTTTGAAGATTCAAGTACTAAGATCCGAAGAACACGCGTTAGATTGATTATCCGAGCCTCACAACCGAAGGAAGATGATGAAAATCGACTCCCAAATGAAGAATGCTTGAGAGTTCTTCCCCCCCTTAGCTCTCTCTCTCTCTCGCGCAGGTGAAATGAAGGAGGAAATGGTCGATTTCGTCTAATAAAGACGAAGTTGCACGGTTGACCGCTTTGTGTGCCGCGGCACAGCCGAAGTGTGCCGCGGCACAGGCCAAAAATTACTCCCAGGTTTCGGCATTGTGCCGCGGCCACGGCTGCGTGTGCCGAGGCACCGTCTGATTGGGTTTTGGTCGCGAAGACACACGAGTGTCCGCGGCACGGACAGGTGTGCCGCGGCCTTTGGCTGTGTGCCGCGGCCTTTGGATGTGTGTGTCGCGGTACACAGTACAGTTTGTTCAACCAACAACTGAAGGAATTTGTGTGCCGCGGCACGCATATCTTGTGCCGCGGCCCACACCCCCTTTTGGGTTCCAAAATGATAAAAATGATCCGGAAAGAGAATAAAACGATAGGAATCAATATTTGGGAACCAACAACACGAAATGGATCCATGGCAACCCCGAAACGGCGGTTCCGCACAACAATAACGAGAATACAGTTCAACAGTTTGACAGGAAGGACACGCTGAAAAGTACACGAGGGTCACTACGATCGAGAAATACACCAAAAATGAAAATACAAGGGAAAGAAAAATACGGATATTACATCTTCGAAGATGTCTCAAAGTCAAGTCCTTTACATTTGTTTACGCGTTTTAGTATTTGAATTATGGCTTTTCATGGTTGTATGGATGGATATGTGTATGTTCATCTAGGGACAGTCCGACGGGGCCTCTAGGGATATATATTGTCGTGAGTGTGCGTATCACGAACTATGGTTATCCACCCAGGGATGTCCGACGGGTCTCTGCGGGGTACAGTGGCCGTAAGTCTCGTACCAACGGTTAACTTTGAGTTGTTTTGTTCGAGAAATGTGTTTTGTGCTTGTGCACCGTAAATATTCTGGAATATAAACGATTTCTAAAATAATCTTGGCGCATATTTTCATCTGATTAGAATGGTAGTTCAAATGGATTGTACTTGCACTAGCAGTTGTCGCTAACCCCTTAATGGGAGAAATACTTTTGTATTTCAGGTACAGGTCAGAGAAGCAAGCGAGCATGCGAGCCGTACGATGATGATGGGCAGGCGTGATTCTGTTCAGTGGTTACTTATTGGTGTCTTGTTTGGGATTTATTTATTATGTCATTTGGTTAAGTACTCGAGTACTCCTTCTTGAATTTATTATTGTTGTGTACCCATTTTGGGGAATGGATTTGATGTTAGATTGAATTTTCAAAATACTGTCTTCGTTCTGGGTGTCGTGAATTATGAGATTGTCGTTTTGCTGATGATTGTATGTCTTCATCGTATGTCATTTTGGTACTTTAGCCTGGTGGATTCCACAGAGTGGGGTCCACGGCGCTGTAATATGCCCTGATCATTTGGGGGTGTTACAATACATATGGTGAAGGACGTTTAGTTACTGCATAGAGTCGGCAAAAGAGTTACGCAGACAAGAGACGATCAGATTTGGATTTTCAGGTGGGAGATTATGTGTTGTTGAAGGTATCACCATGGAAAGGGGTGATTAGGTTCCGTAAACAAGGAAAGTTAGGGCCCCGTTACATTGGACCCTACAAGGTTATCGCTCGAGTAGGAAAGGTAGCTTATCGGTTAGAGTTATCGGATGAGCTGAGTTTAATCCACAACACTTTCCACGTGTCGCAGTTGCGGAAGTGCGTAGTGTATGAGTCTGCGGTGATTCCGCTCGAGGAAATTCAGATCGACGAGCGGCTTAGTTACGTGGAGAAGCCGGTTGCCATTCTCGACAGGAGGACGAGGACCTCGCGTAACAAGGTGATCGATTTAGTGAAAGTACAGTGGTAACACCGAAAGGGTTCCGAGTGGACTTGGGAACCTGAGGTTGAGATACGAGAGAACTACCCAGAACTATTCGCGTGCGGAGACTTCGAGGACGAATTCTAATTCAAGCGGGGGAGAGCTGTAAAGCCCGTGTCCCGGTATGGATTATGTTTATGTTGATTAATGTTTTCTTTAATTAAATATTGTTAAACGAGATTGATGGGAAAGGCCAAAAGTGATTTAAGTAGTTGGATTAAATAGTTAAATTTTATCTATTGTAGGTGGTAATGACAGTATTTTAAAAACCTAGGGACTAAATGGATATTTTGGCAAAGTAATGTGCATGGGTAGGCCCATGAAGGGAACCGACCCCCTCCCTTTTCATTTCCTGTTTCCTTGCATCGCACATCACAGAAACCTCGGCAAACCCTAATCGTCCCTACTTCCTTGCTGCCATCGTAAGACCACCACCATTCTTGCCAGCGTGACAGAGGTGTAGCTAGAGAGAGAAGTTCAGCAAGAAAGAAAGCAGGAGAGGGAGAAGGAACCGACGGTCGGCAGGGAGCCGAAACCTCATGTGGCTGTGGCTACGTAGTCGTCTAAGGTAAGCTTTTCTTCTCGTTTGTTTTTTTGTCATCGTCGTTAACCCTAAATGCCAAAACTCTTAACCCGAATCGCAAACCTTAATCGAAAACTAAAGTTATCATTTTATGTGAGAGACGCTGTTTCTGCCACTGTTTTGTAAATGCCATAGAACTTTAGCCGACCGGATGAAGTCGTCGGCTAAACCCCCAATTTTGGTAGTGTATAAACAGTTGTTCTTGCATGAGTTTGCCTGTTCATGATATGTTCTCAAACTGGCATGTGTGGATTACTTGTATCTAACTGTGGTTAGGAGTAGTGTTCATATGATTGCTATCCTATGTGGTGTTTGAATTCAATAAGCTTTGTGCTTACCCTTTTTCCTACAAATTACTGTTTCAAGTGCGAGTGGCAGTAAGGCGTGACGGTACACACTGGCGCGTTGAGAATATCTTTATTATTATTATTTATTTTGAGACTCAAGTTTAGAATTATTACATTTTCCGCTGTGTTATTTGGGGTTGGTTGTTAAACTTAACGGTTGTGATGAAACGTTTATTTGTCTCTCAACACTTATGGTTTTATCTAATAAAATGGCATTTAAAAAAAAATCAAACTCATCGTAATTTTTGGGGCGTTACACCGATACCATAATTGTAACACCCCCAGATAGCACGCGAGAATGTCATACGCCGTAGATTCTTCTCAAAAGGATCTACCAGGCTAAACACAATAAAAGACAAACTGTTTGACCGGTCGGGGTCAAACAGGACAATGATACGGACCGACAAGGTCACACAACTCAATCAAATCAGAATATGTTCTTACAACTCATACCCACGCGAGGGGGTCCAAATATAAAACGATACAACACATCAGAAGACTGAGAATAATATAATGACACAAAAACAACAGAACTCCATAACTCTTGATTAGTATCGCAACCCATCATCTTCCATACTGATCATGTGATTGCTCCCACGAACCAAGCATACCTGAAATACATGAAACACATTTCTCCCATTTAAGGGATTAGCAATTCGAATTTTCCAGTACAAGTATTATAACCATACAAAATATAGAAAGCAAATAGTAACCACGAA
This sequence comes from Orobanche coerulescens, assembly GCA_033398695.1. Taxonomy (NCBI): domain Eukaryota; kingdom Viridiplantae; phylum Streptophyta; class Magnoliopsida; order Lamiales; family Orobanchaceae; genus Orobanche; species Orobanche coerulescens. Next base: position 88,150,124 of record CM065807.1, read on the forward strand.
TTGGATACGACAATCAACTACCAAAGTATTTCCGGGAGGTTTTAGTGGGAAACAAACAAGTAATATAGTGCTTGAAATTGGAAATCAACATCTTGGTATTTTAGAAACAAATACCTTTGGGACCTCAAGTCCTAAGTTACAAAACCTTTTTCAAAACTCTAGGGACTTAGCCCAAATCTCACAATATACAACATAAAAAACATTTTCACAAATCGCTTGGGACTCGGTCCAATATTTATTTTCATAAAACCTTTTCTTCAAATCTTTGATTGACAAATCATACTTCATGACACCGTGATCTCTTGTCACGTGTCTCCGTAGATTCAACAACCCACATGGACTTGACAAAAGCACAATAATCCAAACACACCTTGATGACACCGCGATCCCCTGTCACGTCTCTCCATAGGTTGAACAACCCGCACGGACTTAACCAATCACAACAATGACAACAACCAGTCCCGACCCCGTGAAACTGTGTCACATGTCACCGTAGGTCCCGTCGAACCCGCATGGTTAGTGTCCTGACTCTATGGACCTGTGCCATGTGTCATCGTCGGCCTCGTCAGACCCACACGATTGGACCTCAGCACCACATACTAAGTTCTGATCTCATGGACCTGTGCCATGAATCCTTGTAGGCCCCGTCGAACCCACACGAGTGAACTTAGAACACAGCACACAACATTCATGTTCACATTACACCAACAAGTTCACAATCAATCAATCACATTGACTATCACAACTTCACACAACCAGTACACATAGCATGATGTTGTCATTTCAACCATCATCACGAACAATACATAGTCGACTATGCACATAATCATCACAAACCACAATACAATTCCAAACATAAAATCAGTCCAACACAATCATCACAACCATCATGGTTCTTCAAATAGGAACAATCAAGCACAACACAACCAACACGAAGTATTTTTTTACAAATAATTCACATTCACTACATATGCAATATATTCACGGAGGTAAATCAATCATTGTAAACCTAACACGTAATCTCTATTCACAAGATACAAATCGTATAAGCAAGATATTTGCCTCAATAATCGATACCGAAACTCCAACGAATATGGCACCACTGAGAAACCTCTAACACCTACAATCCTTCGGGAGAAAACAACGAAAAAACAGTCCCAGAACATGATTAATAATACACAGTAACACCATCTAACCCACTAAAATCGGATGAACATCGAAATCAAGAAGGAAATCCCAAAGGTCAACCCTTAGAGATTTCAAGGAATTACCTTTGATCCGGACAAACTTGAGTGGTGGATGATGATAAACACAGATAGGGCTCCCCAAAATGATGATCAACGATACCTCTGATCACTATTCTCGAATTCCTGCCGAAATCACGACTGAAGAAGGACAATGGGATGAAATAGCGACTGACTCGTCGCCCTAACATTATATAACTGAGCATGTTACGGCCGTAACTCTCCCTCTCTTACGGCCACAACATATAGGGCTTTACGACCGTAACCAGCTATCAGGGTTTCTGCCCAAAATGCATAGGTGTGTTACGGTCGTTGTCAACAAGACATTACGGACGTTACTGGCAATACCTTACGGCCGTAATATAAATCAACTTACGACATTAACGCACCATTCTCACAGCCATATGTGATATGCTGAGCACAGTAACAAAACCCAGCAATTCCGACAGTTCGGCTAGACGTTTGACAACGTCCCGGTGATTCAGACGCACCATCTAAGATCCAAAACAATAACCAACACGCTACTAAACATAACATACCATACCACAAGCACACAGTCACTCGAAGAGACGCACGCGACAACAAGTCGCACCTGACTAAAACGACTACATGATAGTAACAAAAAGTGTACCATGTTAAAACCATTCTGATTTAACGATAACAGAAAAATATCCGGCATAAAAAGACAATCAATATAAGATAATAGAAAACGAAAATACCGGGTATTATACTCATGACCTATCTCTTTAACCTCTATCAAAGGCACGTCACTCGTTTGGTAAAGTCTGCTCCTTAGCAAAAAATAAGAGCGAGATGTCTTATGCTATTATAGAAAAAGAAAAAATATTCAATTCTTAAAAGGACTTCAACAAGATAATTATGGACATATATATCCCTAATGCGGACCATTAGGTACTTTGTAGTTTCCGAGGATGACTCAATGTGATGATCATGCATTGCATTTTTGTCCATAAGAAATGCTACATTTACAGAACTTCCAGCATACTTTATAAGGGTTCACCACCCTAGTCACATATAAAAGATTTTATGATGCTAGAGAGTTTTCATCGCATATGTTTAATTATTGTTGCATGAGGATATGGATTGATTTTGTAACACTCCTGAGAAACTCAAGATATGCCACAGCACCGTGAACCTGGGATCTATAGGTGATTTAATCAACATACACACTTCGATCCTTTTTGGTGAACGAACAACACATTATTAAAGGCTTAATCATTCACCCGGTTCAATCGATAAATACTCCAACTACAAACATCATGACTCAAAAGATATAAAATATCAAAAAATCAGCTCTCATTAATAAAACCCCTATAGTGCTAGAGTATTGTCTACACAAGATGAGAATACGACAAGACAACTGAAATATAATAAAGGTAAAATACTCTCTATCACAGTATCAAGACTGGCCCTCATCGTCATACTGCCTCGATGCCCGCTCATCTACACGCTCATAACCTGAAATCCATGAAACATATTTCCCCCGAATGGGGTTAGCTTTAAATTGCTAGTGCAAGTAAATACACATGAACCACTACAGCTTGCACATTCCAGTATATGCACAAAAGTTTTCAAAAGCAAGATAATGATCTCCTGGAATGCAATTATCTAAAGATTATCATCGCAAATCAAGCACATGATTAATTATGGACCAGACCAGAGGTTATCGTATATTCATACCAAAGACATATCATTTATAAAAAATCAAGTAATTGTTCACGGTCAAAAGGACGATCACAAATTAAAAGATTCTTCATAAATTAAAATATAATTAATAATTTTATAAGATGGTCGCTTTTTTGATATTGTTCTCGTCCAACACAATGCCCGCTCCATTAACCTAAAAGTATTTTATAAAAATTCGGGATAAATTTGAGCTTAGTAAGGTTATACGTGTCACATAAGAATATATCACAAATAATTGAATATATATATATATATAAATATTTATATTCTATTTTTACATGTATTCCTACATGGAGTACTCGGAGCTCAGAGGCGGTCTGAGCCCGAAGGCTAACTGAGTTCGAAGGTTAAAAGTTATGTGTACTGGAAGTATAATTTTTTGTTCTATCTGTTTGACATGATAAATAACATCATAATTTGTAATATATGCCAAATAACGTGTAATATACATATGAGATGATTAGTTTTTAGAAATTAAGTCAAAATGCAATCCCACTATGATTAATGCAGCGCGTGACTGAAAATATAAATGCTCGACTTGTGAAATACTAACCATCAAAATTCCTAGTATCTACAAAATAAAATATTCTAGGTTAAGATTTTAAATTTATAAGATTAATGGAAAAGTATAAATTAAATAATAAATAATACAATAAAAACGTAAGGCCATATATAGAGGGTTAAAGTGTTAAAATCTACTTTTTTATAAAACTAGATGTCCTCCCGTGCGATGCACGGCGTAAATATTAAATATTTTCGTATATTAGTAATATTTGATTGAATTTCAATAATATTATGAAATTATTATAAAATTTACATGAGTCAATATACATACACATAAACTATTATTTAATTTGTTTTACTTTATAAATTCTTATCATGTGATCTAAGAGCACATGATAGAAAACCATAATTGAATTAAGCATAGGCATTTATTTTTTCTACAGGACAATATGAGTCTTATATATAATTTTATAAATAATAAACTAAATTATATGTATTATTATCAACTTTCATTAAAAGTATCTAACCCATATTCTTACTAATATAATTTTTTTATATGATTTGGTATTAATGTAATTATTTTCTTATTTTACAATCAGAACAAAATAATTCTGAAAAATCAAATAACTGTTAAAGTACAAAACTATGAAAATAAACAAAAAATATATATTTTCCTAAATATTCTTATATTTTTATATGGAAATATTTTAATCATTTAATATATGATTATTATATTTAAATTACTTTATTTATGTATATATATATACTATATGGATGTCAAATTAAATAGCACGAACGAAGTAAGAATTAATTTTATTATCAAAAATAAAATTGATACGGAAAAGTTATAATTGTTTAAACTATTAAGTTAAAAATAAAAAGAATAAAATGAGAGGAAATTTTTAATTGATAGTTATTATATATGGAATAACCCTCTAACTTCCCTCCCAAACTAAATATTCATTTTTTAAAGATTTTTAAAAATAGAAATAATGTGGATATGACACATGTTTCTTTAGATTCTTTTACGACTCTCTTTTAATATTAAGCTACATGTTCTCCGGTGCGATGCACCGCATAAGATATTCTCTTATTAGAAAATAATTTCTCGATCTCTAAATTTATTTTTGATGATCTTCGACATGAGTATCATATTAGCGTAATATTAATAAAAGACTTATTGACTGTATTATGGAGTGTAATATAATTCAAGAAAGAGTACCACATTAGCGGAGTGTTAAGTCAATCAATATCTATTACATGAATAATTTTTCTGGACATACCGAAAAAAGTAGGAATAAATTTTGGGGACGAAAGTAATATGTGATTAAGTCATATTATATGTGTGTGTGCAGTGTATATTTTATTTTTTTAGTTATTATAATTAAATAAATATCATAATTTATTTTTTATGTAAGCAATAAATGAGTTAATGTATTTTTATTTTGCATCAATTAATTTTATTGAAAATAAATATTCATATTTTTTTAATATAATTTTTTATGCAATCGGTCATTATTGTAAATCCATAAAATTTATTATATTCATATGGATGTCTAGTTGAAAATTGTGAAATAAAAATTAATTTGATATATTTTTCATTAAAAATAAATTTGATTTAAAAAATTATAAACATTTAAAAGTTTAAGCTAAAAAAATAAAGAAAGAATTTTTTTATTGGTAGATGAGTGTAAGTTGTGGAATAAAACTCCCACAATACATATCTAGGTTTTTTTGAAAAATTTAAGAATACATCTCTATATATAAACTATATTTTAAAAGAAAAAATCAAAAAATTTACGAAGTGATGATCGAATTTCAATAATATTATAAAATTATTATAAAATATACATGAGTCAACATACACACACATATACATATACTATGATTTGATTTAATTTTATTTATAAACTCTTATCATGTGATCTAAGGGCACATGATAAGAAACTGTAAATTAATTAAGCACCGGCATTTATTTTTTCATATAGAACAATATAAGTCTTATATTTAATTTTATAAATAAGAAATTAAATTATGTTTATTATTATCAACTTTCATTATAGCCGACTTCAAAGCATTTTGGGACTAAGGCTCTATTGTTGTTGTTGTTGTTGTATTATCAACTTTCACTAAAAGTATACAACCAATATTCTTACTAATGTAATTTTTTATATAATTTGACATATATGTAATATATTTTACTATTTTATAATCAGAACAAAATAATTCTTAAAAATTAAATAATTGTTAAAAAGCTATGAAAATAATCTAAAATATATTTTTCTTCAATATTCATATATTTTTATATTGAAATATTTTAATCATCTAAATATATAATAATTATATTTATATTACTTTATATATATATATATATTATATGGATGTCAAATTAAAGAGCACGAAGTAAGAATTAATTTAATATATTTTTCAAAAATAAAATTGATATATGAAAATTATAATTGTTTAAACTATTATCTTAAAAATAAAAAAATAAAATGAGAGAAATTTTTTAATTGGTAGATAGTATATAATGGAATCTCTAACCCTCAAAAATTAAACGTCCATTTTTTAGGATTTTTAAAAAAGGATTAACGTGGAGACGATACATGGTTCCTTATATTTTTTTCCGGCTCTCTTTTAATATTAAGTATAGATGTGCAAAAGTTCGATATAAAATATATAAACATGATTATCATCTATATGATCATTGTATATTTATAATATTTATATTAATATACTAATATAATTATTTATCAGTATACAGGCAAAATAACGTCATATATTTTTGATAAATATTTAGATTAAAGTCACGTATTTTATACTTAATAATATACCATGAGATCCACAATGATATTAATTCATTAGGCATATGGTAATAAACTATATTATTGTGACGTATTTAAATAAAAATATAATCAACTTATCATATTTGTTTATATAATTTTTCTTTTCACAAAAAGAAGAATCAATCAAAAAATTATTTTAACTAATAATAGATCTTTCTAGTGGGAATTGTAAGTCTAACATGTCTATAATTCTTTTCCGAAATATTTTTAAAATAAAATAACTCAATAATCTAAAATAATTATAAGAATGTGAAAACTGAAGTAAAAATATTGATCTTGTAAAAAGATAGATACTTCAAAGAAATTATTTGAAAGTTATCTGATTTTTATATTTTTTAAAATCAAGATATAACGTAATAATTATTCAAAAACAACTTATATTCAAAAGGAATATTTTAATTATATATATGCCTAATGATTGTTAAATCAAATATCGTAAAAAGAAGATTAATTTAAAATATTAATAATAAAAAATAGAGTTAGGACGATAAACTATTATCTTTTAAACAATGAGAGAAAATAAAAAGAAAAAAAAATTAACTCTCATTCAAATGTGTAGGAGTGTATTTTTAGAAAAAAAGATAATTAATCTAAAATCCACATAAAGACACTTGTCTTGTAAAACTCTATTTTAATAGTAAAGTAGATTCGGTTCTTGGGTAAAAATCCCAAATTAAGAAAAGTTCGATATAAAATATATAAACATGACAGAATCTATATGATCATTGTATAGGTGTAATATTTATATTAATATACAAATATAATTACATATCAGTATACATGTGAAAGAACGTCATATATTTTTGATAAATATTTTGATTAAAGTCACACATTTATACTTAATAATATACCATGAGATCCACAATGATAGTAATTCATTAGGCATAGGGTGATAAAGTATATTATTGTGACGTACTTAAATAAAAATATAATCAGCTTATTATATTTGTTTATATAATTTTTCTTTTCATAAAAAGAAGAATCAATCAAAAAATTATTTTAACGAATAATATATCTTTCTACTCGGATGTAAATCTAACATGTCTCTAATTTTTTTTCCCAAATATTTTTAAAATAAAATAACTCGGTAATCTAAAATTGTTATAAGAAGATGAAATCTGAAGTAAAAATATTGATCTTGTAAAAATATAGATTTACTTCAATGAAATTATTTGGAAATTATCTGATTTTTATATTTTATATACAAATAATCTAAAATCAAGATATAATATAATAATTATTCAAAAACAACTGATATTCAAAAAGGAATATTTTAATTATATATATGCCTAATGAATATTAAATTAAAATATCGTAAAAACAAGATTAATTTAAAATATTAATAATAAAAAATAGAGTTGAGACGACAAAACTATTAACTTCTAAACATTGAGAGAAAAATAAAAAGAAAAAAGAAAAACAATTGATTCCATCAACTCTCATTCAAATGATAGGAGTTAGTATATTTAAAAAAATAATTAATTCAAAAAATCACAGATCACACCCTCCGGTGACATAAAGAGGCAGTGCTGCTGTGCAATTCAGTACAGTTTGCAACGTTCGCCCGTCATAGATCTGATTTCACCGTGGCTCAAGTACGCTTTTTTATTCTCGACCGAGTACATTTTTTTAAGAAAAAATAAGAAAATATCTCGGGAGAAAGTATGAAAGATGTAAATATGAGTCAATCAATTATATTAATAACATACATAGGCAATACATTGAGAGTCCTTTCAAACATAGGATTCCTAGATAAGGTAAGGTATATAATGGGATCCTACTACTTTTTGAGGGATCTATAACCTTTCATCTATATATCTTCCTACAACCAGTATTAGGAAAGAATCAACAAGGGAAGGATATCCTGGAACACTCCCCATGTGACGAGCACTTATACTATCATGGTTAATAAGATGTTGCCTCGATAAAAAATCTTTTCAAGTCAAACAAAACCCCGTGGGAAAAATAAGGACTTGGTGATGAAAAAGAGCACAATGCACCAACTACAAATGTCAGAATCATGTGGAGTATATTTCCCATGAAGTATACACAATAGCTCATTCCAATGGGCTATCACTAGTTGAGCTGGGATAATCTACGCATGCCGATGCTCCTCACATGTTTCTCAAATTTTGATTTTCGCAGAGACTTAGTGAACAAGTCTGCGATATTCTCATCGGAATTCACTTTTTTCACTTTTATATTCAGCAATTTATGTCGTTGCTGATTGTAGAAGAACTTCGGAGAGATATGCTTGGTATTGTCACCTAACTTCATCTGATCAATGCATGCTGTATTATCCTCAATTTCGATCCACAATTTCCTCATATATGGTCTATGACTCACCGAATCCAAATGCACTCCATTATGGGTTCGTGGAATGCAATTATCTCTGCATGGTTTGAGGAAGTAGAAATCAGGGTCTGCTTGGTAGATCGTCAAGATATCATTGTATTCCCAATGGTGAACACATAATCAGTTTGGGAACGTCCTTTATGCGGGTTAGAGAGATAATCGGCATCAGTAAATCCAACTAACATATTGTTTGGATTCTATGTATAGGGGGTAAGCTTGCTTGCATTAGCACTTTTGGTAGTCAAGCTGCCATGCGTAGCAGCAATATCATAGAAAGATTGATGGTCAGTATGTATCATCTTAACCTCAACAATTCCTTTCAGAATATCGCTCTCTCTTGCATAGGGAAAGAACTATCCAAGATCACCGGAGCCTTTGAAGTCTCGAAAGATGTGTTTTACTCCATTCCAATGCCTTATCATGGGAGCGGAGCTGAATATCGCTAGCAGATTTACAGAGAATTCGATGTCTGGGCGAGTACATTGATCCAGATACAACAACACACCAGTTGTGCTAAGGTATGGTGTTTCATGCTCCAAGGACATCTTCACCGATCAACCACAGGGGTAGCAAGAGGATGTGCCTTGTCCATGCTAAATCACATGAGCACCTAATGGACGTAGGCAGCTTGATGAATGAGTGTACCATTATCTCAATGTTCTAGATTTAAGACTAAGAAGAATTGAGTCCTCCCCAGGTCTTTCATCTCGAATTCAGGCTTAAGGTAGTGGCCCGTTTCATCGACCTCATCTATGGTACCGATCATATTTATGTCATCTACATAGACAGCTACAATTATGATTCCTGTATCTGTTCTTTTCAGGAAAATGCATGAACAGTTATTATTGTTCTGGTATCCCTTCCCAATCAAGTATTCACGTAGACGATTGTACAATATCCTTCCAGATTGCTTCAACCCATACATTGAACGATGTAATTTTACAGTGTAAGTGCTACGCGGTTTAGAGCTACTTGATTTGGGTAATGAAATCTCTTCAGGGACTTCCATATAAGTATCTGTATCTAGATCCCCATAAAGATACGCTGTAACCACATCCATAAGTTGCATATTCAGTTTTTGGACACTACCAAACTAACCAAGTAGCGAAAAGTGGTGATGTCCATAACAGGAAAATACTCTCCTCGTAATCAATGCCAGGGCGCTGCGAGAAGCGTTGGGCAGCTTGTAGCGACCACTTTTCTAAAATATAATTCTTCAAATTTTAGGAAGAATAAGTAAAAATTTTGCAGCGGAAATACATTTCAAAAAGACAAACTTAATAATTGCAAGTAATCTTCTCGAGTCATTGTTAAAACAAAACATACCTTGACATAAAAATAAAACAAATTGAACACTTGTTCATAAACATAGTTTGAGAGAGATAACATTAAATAAATAAACATCTAATCATAGGCTTGATCATCCCACTCTCAATCGCATGCCACATCGAGCTCCTCAACCTGAAAGGGGGTAAAATGGTGGGGTGAGCTTCCAACTCGCTCAGTGTGGAGAGTACGCAATATGTCTACGTTAATTACTAAATATATTAGCAAGTATAAACAACATGACTGATAAATTCTGATGCCCGTCGGCTAGCCCGAAGGCTTTATGCACAATTAAGTGCTAGATCGATTTGCACATTTAAGTGCTTCGTGATTGCACATTTAAGTGCTTCGATCGATTGCACATTTAAGTGCTTCTGACTGATTTCACGTGCACATACGAGACAATATATAAAGCAATTAAAATAAACAAAAGCGTAATAAATCCCCACACCTGGATAAAATGCAGTTCTTGAACTTGAATGTGATGAGATGCTTGACTCGAAAATTCTAGGCCCGTAAATTCTTGTTATTATCTACGATTAATAATAATGAAAAATAATTATTATCATATGACTGAGAATTAAATTGTGAGTGAATAATAATATAAATTAAAAAAATGTCAACATGTTAAGAGCTTGGCCTAAAGGGACTGATTTTTAAAATATTGAGTCTGGCTGGTGGGAATTAAAAGGGTTGGACAATTCAGGGACTGAAATTAAATACACCGGAAAGTTGATTTGGGTCAATTCAGGAAGTCTTGGATTCTAGGGGCTCAATTGAAATACCCTAAAAATAACCGGGTATAAAAACCTCATTCTCACAAGAAATCGGCCGACACAATTTTTCTCATCCCATTCTTCCTCCCAACCTATCTCTCTCCCTCGGTGTTCTCTCTCTCTCTATCCCGATCCTTCATCTCACTCTCTCTCACTTCGGAGTTTCACACAGGTCGGCCGCCTCCCTCATTCTCACTTCTTCTTCTTCAGCCGATCGATCTATCCCCACTCATCTGCCAAACACGTTCCGGGACTCAAGTCGTGCTCCTCACAATTCTGTTCAAACTCCCATCGGAATTAATGGTGATATCGGGTCGCTGGAGTGTAGCGGCGACTTGCGGTTGTGGACTGGGTTTGAGTCCGAAATAGGTTGCGCTGCCGTGGCTGAGGGCTGAACACGGCCGCAGCCCTTCAAGGATATTTCCCAGGTTTACCCTCCTTCAACTTCTGACCTGGGTCTTAAATAGAATTGGGTTTCTGAATTGTGGGTGTGTGTGTATCGGGTGGATTGAATGAAGAATGAAAATTTGATGTTACATTTGTTGAAGGGATGAGGAATTTGCAGTGGGGTTGAGAAAAGGTTCCGAAAATCGGCAGAGAATAAGAACCTTATATTTTGTGTGTGTTTTGCTGGAAAAGTCTGGTAAGAAGAAACGGGGGACTGCAAACAGTGTGAAATTCGATAAACAAACGTTTGAGATTTAAGGAGTTTACCTGTTGTGCTCCTGTGTAGAAATATGAAGTCTGATATTTGTGAAATGTGTTCTGCTCGGTTGCTGCGGAATTTATGATGAGTTGAGGAAAAGGAATGGATATGAATTGTCATGGATTGTTATTTATATTTTTAGTCTAGGATTTAACTGCTCATTCCATGATGACAAACTCCCCCCATTATGCCCACTACCTCCATTAAGGAAGTTAATGAAGGTGCAGAAAACTCCCCCATGTTTTGATCGTGTGTGAGTGGGAGAGGAATGATTTGGGCTGGAAAATGATAATGATGATTGGGCTCTTAATTTAATTAGGATTTGGGCTTGATATTGAATTGGGCCCAAAATAAATGGATTAAAATTAATTAAAATGGACTTGTAAAATCTTATGGGTAACGATTAATATTGCTTAACATTTGACTCGGGCCTAGAAACGACGAGATGAAACAATGAATTAAAATGAGAAATGCAATAAACGAATCACATGACTTGTCATGAATAATAATGGTATAAATGAATTTGCATGATCATGAAATAAAATGAATTAATGATAAATTATTCGGGCATTAATTTAATAAAATTGACATGTTTTCTATAATTCACAATAAATGTATATGCGAAATCGGGGCGTTACAACCTACCCCCCTTTAACAAATTTTCGTCCTCGAAAATTAAGTTGCGTACCTTGAAAAATGAATGTTGGATACTTAGAACGGATCTCCTCTTCACGTTCCCAAGTTGCTTCATTTGGTCCATGACGACTCCATTGAACTTTCACCAATTTAACCTCTTTATTTCGTAACTGGTGTACCCTACGCTCCAAAATAGCTATAGGTACCTCCTCGTAAGTCAGATTCTTGGCTACATGCAACTCTTTGAAATTGCATACATGACCAGGATCATGTACGCATTTTCTCAGCATGGAGACGTGAAAGACATTGTGCACTCCTGATATTTCCACCGGTAATGCCAAACTATAAGCAAGATCACCAACACGACCCAAAATCTCAAAAGGTCCGATATAACGAGGCTGTAGCTTTCCCTTTTTACCAAATCGTATTACTCCTTTCATCGGCGCTACTTTCAGGAACACCTTCTCTCCAATCTCAAATTGGATATCTTTCCTCCGTTTATCCGCATAAGACTTCTGCCGATCCTGGGCAGTCTTAATTCTACTTCTGATTTCGGCTATCTTCTCTACAGTCTGCTCGATCAATTCTGGACCCAAAATTTTTCCTTCTCCAACCTCACTCCAATAAAGGGGCGATCGACATTTCCTTCCGTACAGAGCCTCATACGGGGCCATTTGTATAGTTGCTTGGTAACTATTGTTATAAGCAAACTCCACTAACGGCAAAATATTCTCCCAATTCTCACCAGTATCAAGAACACACGCCCTCAACAAGTCTTCAAGTGTCTTGATAGTCCGCTCAGATTGACCATCGGTTTGCGGATGATATGCAGTACTGAAATTCAACTTAGTGCCCAAGGCACTCTGAAGACTCTTCCAAAATTTCGACGTAAATCGCGGATCTCTATCTGATACGATCGACACTGGAACACCATGTAGCCTCAAAATCTCCCGGATATAAACCTGTGCATATTGTTCCATACTGTAAGTCATCCTCACAGGTAGAAAATGAGATGACTTCGTCAAACGATCTACTATCACCCAGATAGCATCGTTCTTCCTCCTTTGCGTGGCAGACCAACCACGAAATCCATTGTGATATGCTCCCATTTCCATTCTGGGATTTCTAACGGTTGAAGTAAACCTCCTGGCCGTTGGTGTTATGCCTTCACCTGCTGACATATCATACACCTTTCCACAAATACACCAATGTCCCTTTTCATTCCTCTCCACCAAAAGAACTTCTTCAGGTCGTGGTACATCTTTGTACCTCCCGGGTGAGCGGAGTATGGTGCATTGTGAGCTTCTTCAAGGATTTGCTTCCTAAGGGATGGATCCTTAGGAACACATATCCTCCCATCATAAGTCAAAACGTCGTCTGCGGAAACGACAAACTTCTCAATACTCCCAACTTGTGCTCGATCCTTCATCTTGCATAAGAACTTATCACGTGGTTGAGCCTCCTTAATCTTATCCCTAAAGTTTGGTTGCAAGACCAAAGATGATAGGATTGCTTTTTAATGTTTTGAAGACTCAACTACCTCAATCCTCAACTGGGAGAACTCCTTTATCAAACTCTCCTGATCGGTCAAGCAAGCTAACTCGCCTCTAGTCTTCCGACTCAAGGCATCAGCTACCACATTAGCCTTACCCGGATGGTAATGAATAGTACAATCATAGTCCTTCACCAATTCTAACCATCGCCTTTGTCTCATGTTAAGGTCCTTCTGTGTGAAAAGATACTTCAAACTTTTATGGTCAGTGTATATCTCACACTTTCCTCCGTAGAGATAGTGACGCCAAATCTTCAAAGACATGTACTACAAAGCCCAACTCCGGATCATGCGTTGGATAGTTCAACTCATGTGGTTTAAGCCGTCTCGATGCATAGGCTACTACTTTACCATGTTGCATCGTAACACAACCCAACCCCCGCTTTGAGGCATCACTATAAATAACAAAGTCTTCCGTCGGATCAGAATCGTTAATCTGGTGCCGAGGTTAGTCTCCTTTTCAACTCTTGAAAACTTTCCTCGCACTTGTCGTTCCATTCAAACCTCACGCCTTTCCTTGTTAATCTGGTCGTAGGAGTGGCGATTTTCAAAATCCTTCGATAAATCTCCTATAATAGCCACTAGGCCCGTAAAGTCATGACTTCGCCGCATTCTTAGGTATTCCCCAACTACTCACCGCTACAACTTTATCGGATCAACCTCAATTCCTTTTGAAGTCACCACATGTCCAAGGAATCCAACTCGTTTAACCAAAACTCACATTTCTTGAATTTAGCATACAACTTCTCCTTGCGAAGTGTCTCCAATGTAATCCTCAAATGTTCTTGGTGTTGTTCCTTGTCCTTAGAATACACCAAGATGTCATCTATAAAGACGATCAGGAACTTATCTAAGTAAGGTTGGAACACCCTGTTCATCAAATCCATAAAGACTGCTGGTGCATTACTCAAACCAAAAGGCATCACTACAAATTCAAAATGTCCATAACGGGTTCTGAAAGCCGTCTTGGGAATGTCACACTCCTAATCTTGATTGGTGGTACCCGACCGTAAATCAATCTTCGAAAAGGTTCCGCTCCTCAATCGATCGAATAGATCCTCGATTCTCGGTAGTGGGTACTTGTTCTTCACCGTGAGTCGATTCAGCTCTGTAATCTATACACATCCGAAGTGACCCATCTTTCTTTCTTACAACAAGATCTGGTGCACCCTGTGGTGCCACGCTAGAACGAACAAATCCGAGCTCCGGAGCTCTTGAACTGACCTTCAATTCTTGAAGTTCCTTGAGCCATTCTATATGGCGCTTTGGATGTAGGGGCCGCCTGTGGGACCAAATCAATGCTAAACTCCACTTGTCGGTTGGGTGGGACTCCGCAAATCTTACGGAAACACATCCGAAACTCTCGTACTATAGGTACGTCTAGGGGACACCTCATTAGTACGAGTGTCGACCAAACTCACCAAGTAACCCCGACATTTCTCCTTCCTTAGACCTCTTAGTGCTTTCATGGCCGTGATTACTCTTGGCACCTGCCCTACTCTTAGTACCGTAAAAGGTGATCAACTCGCCTTCGGAACACCTCAATGTTACCTTCTTCTCACGACAACTTATATCGGCATCATGTCTATCGAGCCAGTCCATACCAAGGATCACATCAAAATCCATCGAGTTAATTAAATACAGGCTAGCGTCAAATTCTCTACCTCCTATCTCAATATTCTCGTCAATCATTGTATTAGTGAGGATCGTATTTCCTGACGGTAAGCTAACCTCAAGAGACTCAACGGTTCTAATGTTTCTATGACCAATAGCATGATAAAACTTTGCAGACATAAAAGTATGTGTGGCACCAGTGTCAAATAAAGCAAAAGAAGGCACATTAGATATCATAAGCATACCTGACACTGTGCCGGGATTCTCATATGCATCCTTTTGGGTCAAAGAATAAATACGAGCCTTTCCTCCAGAACCTTGACCTTTGGCCCTTTGGAGATGACAATTCGAAGCTGCATGCCCTGGCTCCTTGCATCTGTAGCAGACACCTTTTCCATACAAACACTCCCCTCCATGATTCTTACCACACTTCGAGCATTCTGGCTTACTGGTTTGAGGCTTAGGTCCCGACCTTTGATCAACCTTTGCTTGCTTATTAGAGACCATGGCCTTATTTTGGTTTCCATTCCAATGCCTCTTACCAATACTAGGCTTCGTAGACTGTTGTTGATCCAGATTATGGCTAGCCTCAACCTCTTGGGCTCGAAAAACCGTCTCGGTATAGGGTAGCACCCCATGACCAGCCACAATGTGACGAATACTCGGGCGTAAACCACTCCGGAACTTAAGGGCCCTCTTTCGATCTGTATCCACCATGTGCTCCACAAAGAAGCTGATTTGGTTGAATTTTCTCTCATATTCTTCAACCGTCATTCCTCCTTGTTCAAGGTTCCAAAACTCTCTCTCCATCTTCTCTCGGTAGTGCTGTGGGTAGTACTGTTCCATCACTATTTCCATGAACCGATCCCATGTTAATGCAAAGACGCCGCCGCCGCCTCAAACGCCAATAGCTTATCCACCGGCCCAAAGATCCTCCACCATTTGATATTGGCCACAAATAATTCTTTGCGCATCGGCACCCAATGAGCTCAAAGGTGCGCTCCAGCGACAAGAACCATTCATCAACGAATGTTGGTCCTTCTCGACCGTTGAATATGGGTGGAGTGAAACGTCGGAATTGTTGCACAACTTGTGCCTGAGTAGGAGCTGGCACGTTATTGTTGTGGTTATCCTGACCTTCGTCACCACCACCAAGGTTAGCATTTTGACCACCGAGATAATCTCGCACCTCGGTTAGTCAAGGCCCACGTCCACGAGTTGCCATTATCCTAAGGCATACCACACGCAACGATCCTTCAGTACTTACCCAACGAGAGGGAGAAATAAAATGGAGTGTTACACTGCATCTATAGGTTGAGCACCAGAGATTTCTAGCAATGATGACTTTCGCATGTCACACATATACTTATGAATTTATAAGAAAACAATTTCATGCCCAAATATTTTATCATAAAATTCTTATGTACAAAATAGACTGAAGATGCATCTTTAATGCATGAATCATGGTTGATCTGGTAAACTGCATTCATCACATAATGAATAATAATAACTTAATGTACCTTGGAGTCGACGTGGAGCGGCAGAGGTGGATGATCATAATTGTTAAAAATATTTGACTACTTGCGAAATAAAATTTCAGTTTTGAAAAAGAAAACATTTCAACGAGTCTACAGAACCGTAAACCTGCTCCGATACCACTTATGTAGCGACCACTTTTCTAAAATATAATTCTTCAAATTTTAGGAAGAATAAATAAAAATTTTGCAGTGGAAATACATTTCAAAAAGACAAACTTAATAATTGCAAGTAATCTTCTCGAGTCATTGTTAAAACAAAACATACCTTGACATAAAAATAAAACAAATTGAACACTTGTTCATAAATATAGTTTGAGAGAGATAACATTAAATAAATAAACATCTAATCATAGGCTTGATCATCCCACTCTCAATCGCATGCCACATCGAGCTCCTCAACCTGAAAGGGGGTAAAATGGTGGGGTGAGCTTCCAACTCGCTCAGTGTGGAGAGTACGCAATATGTCTACGTTAATTACTAAATATATTAGCAAGTATAAACAACATGGTGATAAATTCGATGCCCGTCAGCTGGCAAGGCTTTATGCACAATTAAGTGCTTGATCGATTTGCACATTTAAGTGCTTCGATCGATTGCACATTTAAGTGCTTCGATCGATTGCACATTTAAGTGCTTGATCGATTTCACGTGCACATACGAGACAATATATAAAGCAATTAAAATAAACAAAAGCGTAATAAATCCCCACACTGGATAAAATGCGCTTCTTGAACTTGAATGTGATGAGATGCTTGACTCGAAAATTCTAGGCCCGTAAATTCTTGTTATTATCTACGATTAATAATAATGAAAAATTATTATTATCATATGACTGAGAATTAAATTGTGAGTGAATAATAATATAAATTAAAAAAATGTCAACATGTTAAGAGCTTGGCCTAAAGGGACTGATTTTTAAAATATTGAGTCTGGCTGGTGGGAATTAAAAGGGTTGGACAATTCAGGGACTGAAATTAAATACACCGGAAAGTTGATTTGGGTCAATTCAGGAAGTCTTGGATTCTAGGGGCTCAATTGAAATACCCTAAAAATAACCGGGTATAAAAACCTCATTCTCACAAGAAATCGGCCGACACAATTTTTCTCATCCCATTCTTCCTCCCAACCTATCTCTCTCCCTCGGTGTTCTCTCTCTCTCTATCCCGATCCTTCATCTCACTCTCTCTCACTTCGGAGTTTCACACAAGTCGGCCGCCTCCCTCATTCTCACTTCTTCTTCTTCAGCCGATCGATCTATCCCCACTCATCTGCCAAACACGTTCCGGGACTCAAGTCGGGCTCCTCACAATTCTGTTCAAACTCCCATCGGAATTAATGGTGATATCGGGTCGCTGGAGTGTAGCGGCGACTTGCGGTTGTGGACTGGGTTTGAGTCCGAAATAGGTTGCGCTGCCGTGGCTGAGGGCTGAACACGGCCGCAGCCCTTCAAGGATATTTCCCAGGTTTACCCTCCTTCAACTTCTGACCTGGGTCTTAAATAGAATTGGGTTTCTGAATTGTGGGTGTGTGTGTATCGGGTGGATTGAATGAAGAATGAAAATTTGATGTTACATTTGTTGAAGGGATGAGGAATTTGCAGTGGGGTTGAGAAAAGGTTCCGAAAATCGGCATAGAATAAGAACCTTATATTTTGTGTGTGTTTTGCTGGAAAAGTCGGGTAAGAAGAAACGGGGGACTGCAAACAGTGTGAAATTCGATAAACAAACGTTTGAGATTTAAGGAGTTTCCCTGTTGTGCTCCTGTGTAGAAATCTGAAGTCTGATATTTGTGAAATGTGTTCTGCTCGGTTGCTGCGGAATTTATGATGAGTTGAGGAAAAGGAATGGATATGAATTGTCATGGATTGTTATTTATATTTTTAGTCTAGGATTTAGCTGCTCATTCCATGATGACAAACTCCCCCCATTATGCCCACTACCTCCATTAAGGAAGTTAATGAAGGTGCAGAAAACTCCCCCATGTTTTGATCGTGTGTGAGTGGGAGAGGAATGATTTGGGCTGGAAAATGATAATGATGATTGGGCTCTTAATTTAATTAGGATTTGGGCTTGATATTGAATTGGGCCCAAAATAAATGGATTAAAATTAATTAAAATGGACTTGTAAAATCTTATGGGTAACGATTAATATTGCTTAAAATTTGACTCGGGCCTAGAAACGACGAGATGAAACAATGAATTAAAATGAGAAATGCAACGAAACGAATCACATGACTTGTCATGAATAATAATGGTATAAATGAATTTGCATGATCATGAAATAAAATGAATTAATGATAAATTATTCGGGCATTAATTTAATAAAATTGGACATGTTTTCTATAATTCACAATAAATGTATATGCGAAATCGGGGCGTTACAACCTACCCCCCTTTAACAAATTTTCGTCCTCGAAAATTAAGTTGCGTACCTTGAAAAATGAATGTTGGATACTTAGAACGGATCTCCTCTTCACGTTCCCAAGTTGCTTCATTTGGTCCATGACGACTCCATTGAACTTTCACCAATTTAACCTCTTTATTTCAGAATCGTGTACCCTACGCTCCAAAATAGCTATAGGTACCTCCTCATAAGTCAGATTCTTGGCTACATGCAACTCTTTGAAATTGCATACATGACCAGGATCATGTACGCATTTTCTCAGCATGGAGACGTGAAAGACATTGTGCACTCCTGATAATTCCACCGGTAATGCCAAACTATAAGCAAGATCACCAACACGACCCAAAATCTCAAAAGGTCCGATATAACGAGGTCGTAGCTTTCCTTTACCGAATCGTATTACTCCTTTCATCGGCGCTACTTTCAGAACACCTTCTCTCCAATCTCAAATTGGATATCTTTCCTCCGTTTATCCGCATAAGACTTCGCCGATCCCGGCGCCTTAATTCTACTGATTTCGGCTATCTTCTACACCTGCTCGATCAATCGGACCCAAAATTTTTCCTTCTCCAACCTCACTCCAATAAAGGGGCGATCGACATTTCCTTTCGTCAGCAGCCTCATACGGGGCCATTTGTATAGTTGCTTGGTAACTATTGTTATAAGCAAACTACACTAACGGCAAAATATTCTCCCAATTCTCACCCGTATCAAGAACACACGCCCTCAACAAGTCTTCAAGTGTCTTGATAGTCCGCTCAGATTGACCATCGGTTTGCGGATGATATGCAGTACTGAAATTCAACTTAGTGCCCAAGGCACTCTGAAGACTCTTCCAAAATTTCGACGTAAATCGCGGATCTCTATCTGATACGATCGACACTGGAACACCATGTAGCCTTAAAATCTCCCGGATATAAACCTGTGCATATTGTTCCATACTGTAAGTCATCCTCACAGGTAGAAAATGAGATGACTTCGTCAAACGATCTACTATCACCCAGATAGCATCGTTCTTCCTCACTGTTCGTGGCAGACCAACCACGAAATCCATTGTGATATGCTCCCATTTCCATTCTGGGATTTCTAATGGTTGAAGTAAACCTCCTGGCCGTTGGTGTTATGCCTTCACCTGCTGACATATCATACACCTTTCCACAAATACACCAATGTCCCTTTTCATTCCTCTCCACCAAAAGAACTTCTTCAGGTCGTGGTACATCTTTGTACCTCCCGGGTGAGCGGAGTATGGTGCATTGTGAGCTTCTTCAAGGATTTGCTTCCTAAGGGATGGATCCTTAGGAACACATATCCTCCCATCATAAGTCAAAACGTCGTCTGCGGAAACGACAAACTTCTCAATACTCCCAGCTTGTGCTCGATCCTTCATCTTGCATAAGAACTTATCACGTGGTTGAGCCTCCTTAATCTTATCCCTCAAGTTTGGTTGCAAGACCAAAGATGATAGGATTGCTTTCGAATGTTTTGAAGACTCAACTACCTCAATCCTCAACTGGGAGAACTCCTTTATCAAACTCTCCTGATCGGTCAAGCAAGCTAACTCGCCTCTAGTCTTCCGACTCAAGGCATCGCCTACCACATTAGCCTTACCGGATGGTAATGAATAGTACAATCATAGTCCTTCACCAATTCTAACCATCGCCTTTGTCTCATGTTAAGGTCCTTCTGTGTGGAAAGATACTTCAAACTTTTATGGTCAGTGTATATCTCACACTTTCCTCCGTAGAGATAGTGACGCCAAATCTTCAAAGACATGTACTACAAAGAGCCTAACTCCGGATCATGCGTTGGATAGTTCAACTCATGTGGTTTAAGATGTCTCGATGCATAGGCTACTACTTTACCATGTTGCATCGTAACACAACCCAACCCCGCTTTGAGGCATCACTATAAATAACAAAGTCTTCCGTCGGATCAGAATCGTTAATACTTGGTGCCGAGGTTAGTCTCCTTTTCAACTCTTGAAAACTTTCCTCGCACTTGTCGTTCCATTCAAACCTCACGCCTTTCCTTGTTAATCGGTCGTAGGAGTGGCGATTTTCAAAATCCTTCGATAAATCTCCTATAATAGCTACCAGGCCCGTAAAGTCATGGACTTCGCCGCATTCTTGGGTATTCCCCAACTACTCACCGCTACAACTTTATCGGATCAACCTCAATTCCTTTTGAAGTCACCACATGTCCAAGGAATCCAACTCGTTTAACCAAAACTCACATTTCTTGAATTTAGCATACAACTTCTCCTTGCGAAGTGTCTCCAATGTAATCCTCAAATGTTCTTGGTGTTGTTCCTTGTCCTTAGAATACACCAAGATGTCATCTATAAAGACGATCAGAACTTATCTAAGTAAGGTTGGAACACCTGTTCATCAAATCCATAAAGACCGCCGGCATTACTCAAACCAAAAGGCATCACTACTAATTCAAAATGTCCATAACGGGTTCGAAAGCCGTCTTGGGAATGTCACACTCCTAATCTTGATTGGTGGTACCCCGACCGTAAATCAATCTTGAAAAGGTTCGGATCCCTCAATCGATCGAATAGATCCTCGATTCTCAGTGGGTACTTGTTCTTCACCGTGAGTCGATTCAGCCTCTGTAATCTATACACATCCGAAGTGACCCATCTTTCTTTCTTACAAACAAGACTGTGCACCCTGTGGTGACACGCTAGACGAACAAATCCGAGCTCCAAGAGTTTTGAACTGACCTTCAATTCTTGAAGTTCCTTCGAGCCATTCTATATGGCGCTTTGGATGTAGGGCCGCCTGTGGACCAAATCAATACTAAACTCCATTTGTCGGTCGGGTGGGACTCCTGGCAAATCTTCTGGAAACACATCCAAAAACTCTCGTACTATAGGTACGTCTGTAGGGGACACCTCATCAGTACGAGTGTCGACCAAACTCACCAAGTAACCCTGACATTTCTCCTTCCTTAGACCTCTTAGTGCTTTCATAGCACTGATTACTCTGGGTACTGTCCTACTCTTAGTACCATACAAGGTGATCGACTCGCCTTCAGAACACCTCAATGTTACCTTCTTCTCACGACAACTTATATCGGCATCATGTCTATCGAGCTACCCATACCAAGGATCACATCAAAATCCATCGAGTTAATTAAATACAGCGTCAAATTCTCTACCTCCTATCTCAATATTCTCGTCAATCATTGTATTAGTGAGGATCGTATTTCCTAACGGTAAGCTAACC
Organism: Orobanche coerulescens; assembly: GCA_033398695.1. Lineage (NCBI taxonomy): Eukaryota > Viridiplantae > Streptophyta > Magnoliopsida > Lamiales > Orobanchaceae > Orobanche > Orobanche coerulescens. Next base: position 88,172,567 of record CM065807.1, read on the forward strand.
TCAAGAGACTCAACGGTTCTAATGCTTCTATGACCAATAGCATGATAAAACTTTGCAGACATAAAAGTATGTGTGGCACCAGTGTCAAATAAAGCAAAAGCAGGCACATTAGATATCATAAGCATACCTGACATCCGTGCCGGATTCTCATATGCATCCTTTGGGTCAAAGAATAAATACGAGCCTTTCCTCCGTAACCTTGACCTTTGGCCCTTTGGAGATGACACCAAGCCGCATGCCCCGGCTCCTTGCATCCGTGAGACACCTTTTCCATACAAACACTCCCCTCCATGATTCTTACCACACTTCGAGCATTCTGGCTTACTGGTTTGAGGCTTAGGTCCCGACCTTTGATCAACCTTTGATTGCTTATTAGAGACCATGGCCTTATTTTGGTTTCCATTCCAATGCCTCTTACCAATACTAGGCTTCGTAGACTGTTGTTGATCCAGATTATGGCTAGCCTCAACCTCTTGGGCTCGAAAAACCGTCTCGGTATAGGGTAACACCCCATGACCAGCCACAATGTGACGAATACTCGGGCGTAAACCAATCCGGAACTTAAGGGCCCTCTTTCGATCTGTATCCACCATGTGCTCCACAAAGAAGCTGATTTGGTTGAATTTTCTCTCATATTCTTCAACCGTCATTCCTCCTTGTTCAAGGTTCCAAAACTCTCTCTCCATCTTCTCTCGGTAGTGCTGTGGGTAGTACTGTTCCATCACTATTTCCTTGAACCGATCCCATGTTAATGCAGCACGCTCGGCCGCCGGCCTCAAACGCCAATAGCTTATCCACCAGCGTCCAGCATCCTCCACCATTTGATATTGGCCACAAATAATTCTTTGCGCATCAGTGCACCCAATGAGCTCAAAGGTGCGCTCCAGCGACAAGAACCATTCATCAACGAAAGCTGGTCCTTCTCGACCGTTGAATATGGGTGGAGTGAAACGTCGGAATTGTTGCACAACTTGTGCCTGAGTAGGAGCTGGCACGTTATTGTTGTGGTTATCCTGACCTTCGTCACCACCACCAAGGTTAGCATTTTGACCACCGAGATTATCTGCACCTCGGTTAGCTGGGCGTCCACGTCCACGAGTTGCCATTATCCTAAGGCATACCACACGCAACGATCCTTCAGTACTTACCCAACGAGAGGGAGAAATAAAATGGAGCATTACACTGCATCTATAGGTTGAGCACCAGAGATTTCTAGCAATGATGACTTTCGCATGTCACACATATACTTATGAATTTATAAGAAAACAATTTCATGCCCAAATATTTTATCATAAAATTCTTATGTACAAAATAGACTGAAGATGCATCTTTAATGCATGAATCATGGTTGATCTGGTAAACTGCATTCATCACATAATGAATAATAATAACTTAATGTACCTTGGAGTCGACGTGGAGCGGCAGAGGTGGATGATCATAATTGTTAAAAATATTTGACTACTTGCGAAATAAAATTTCAGTTTTGAAAAAGAAAACATTTCAACGAGTCTACAGAACCGTAAACCTGCTCCGATACCACTTATGTAGCGACCACTTTTCTAAAATATAATTCTTCAAATTTTAGGAAGAATATATAAAAATTTTGCAGCGGAAATACATTTCAAAAAGACAAACTTAATAATTGCAAGTAATCTTCTCGAGTCATTGTTAAAACAAAACATACCTTGACATAAAAATAAAACAAATTGAACACTTGTTCATAAATATAGTTTGAGAGAGATAACATTAAATAAATAAACATCTAATCATAGGCTTGATCATCCCACTCTCAATCGCATGCCACATCGAGCTCCTGAACCTGAAAGGGGGTAAAATGGTGGGGTGAGCTTCCAACTCGCTCAGTGTGGAGAGTACGCAATATGTCTACGTTAATTACTAAATATATTAGCAAGTATAAACAACATGACTGATAAATTCTGATGCCCGTCGGCTAGCCCGAAGGCTTTATGCACAATTAAGTGCTTGGTGATTTGCACATTTAAGTGCTTCTGACTGATTGCACATTTAAGTGCTTCTGACTGATTGCACATTTAAGTGCTTCTGACTGATTTCACGTGCACATATGAGACAATATATAAAGCAATTAAAATAAACAAAAGCGTAATAAATCCCCACACCTGGATAAAATGCAGTTCTTGAACTTGAATGTGATGAGATGCTTGACTCGAAAATTCTAAGCCCGTAAATTCTTGTTATTATCTACGATTAATAATAATGAAAAATTATTATTATCATATGACTGAGAATTAAATTGTGAGTGAATAATAATATAAATTAAAAAAATGTCAACATGTTAAGAGCTTGGCCTAAAGGGACTGATTTTTAAAATATTGAGTCTGGCTGGTGGGAATTAAAAGGGTTGGACAATTCAGGGACTGAAATTAAATACACCGGAAAGTTGATTTGGGTCAATTCAGGAAGTCTTGGATTCTAGGGGCTCAATTGAAATACCCTAAAAATAACCGGGTATAAAAACCTCATTCTCACAAGAAATCGGCCGACACAATTTTTCTCATCCCATTCTTCCTCCCAACCTATCTCTCTCCCTCGGTGTTCTCTCTCTCTCTATCCCGATCCTTCATCTCACTCTATCTCACTTCGGAGTTTCACACAGGTCGGCTGCCTCCCTCATTCTCACTTCTTCTTCTTCTTCAGCCGATCGATCTATCCCCACTCATCTGCCAAACACGTTCCGGGACTCAAGTCGGGCTCCTCACAATTCTGTTCAAACTCCCATCGGAATTAATGGTGATATCGGGTCGCTGGAGTGTAGCGGCGACTTGCGGTTGTGGACTGGGTTTGAGTCCGAAATAGGTTGCCGTGGCCGAGGGTCGAACACGGCAGAAATTCTTCAAGGATATTTCAGGTTTACCCTCCTTCAACTTCTGACCTGGGTCTTAAATAGAATTGGGTTTCTGAATTGTGGGTGTGTGTGTATCGGGTGGATTGAATGAAGAATGAAAATTTGATGTTACATTTGTTGAAGGGATGAGGAATTTGCAGTGGGGTTGAGAAAAGGTTCCGAAAATCGGCAGAGAATAAGAACCTTATATTTTGTGTGTGTTTTGCTGGAAAAGTCGGGTAAGAAGAAACGGGGGACTGCAAACAGTGTGAAATTCGAGAAACAAACGTTTGAGATTTAAGGAGTTTACCTGTTGTGCTCCTGTGTAGAAATCTGAAGTCTGATATTTGTGAAATGTGTTCTGCTAGGTTGCTGCGGAATTTATGATGAGTTGAGGAAAAGGAATGGATATGAATTGTCATGGATTGTTATTTATATTTTTAGTCTAGGATTTAACTGCTCATTCCATGATGACAAACTCCCCCCATTATGCCCACTACCTCCATTAAGGAAGTTAATGAAGGTGCAGAAAACTCCCCCATGTTTTGATCGTGTGTGAGTGGGAGAGGAATGATTTGGGCTGGAAAATGATAATGATGATTGGGCTCTTAATTTAATTAGGATTTGGGCTTGATATTGAATTCGGCCCAACATAAATGGATTAAAATTAATTAAAATGGACTTGTAAAATCTTATGGGTAACGATTAATATTGCTTAAAATTTGACTCAACCTAGAAACGACGAGATGAAACGATGAATTAAAATGAGAAATGCAACGAAACGAATCACATGACTTGTCATGAATAATAATGGTATAAATGAATTTGCATGATCATGAAATAAAATGAATTAATGATAAATTATTCGGGCATTAATTTAATAAAATTGGACATGTTTTCTATAATTCACAATAAATGTATATGCGAAATCGGGGCATTACACAGCTAGTCTCACTTTGTAACGCATGACCTCATTCTTATCATTGCATTTTCGAAAGCTTGAATTGCATCTTTCCATTTCGGCCAATTGGCTCCTCATTGACATTCAGCAACCGAGCACGGCTCAGCATCATCGTATTCAATAATTTCTTGAGTGACGGAGTAGGCAAAAGCATCATCGACTAGCGTAGACGACCTGTCCAATAGTACGTATTCACTCATACATTGCGTCGAGATTGCTCTATTCTCCAACATCAACAAAGCGTCTGACACGTCCATGGATCGTTGCATTGTTGATTAGAATACATATCCGTAGTAAGAGAGAATCTGGTGTAACGGAGTCACTCCGTTGATAATGAGAGGATTTTGTGCCTCCATTCATCTTCTCTTTCGAGGTTCGGTATCATTTCTACCCACTGGCTTCTCCCTCTTTCGAATGGGGATAAGAGTAGCCGAAGCAGTCGTCTCGCCACTAAGGTCGACATCGGGGGCATCAGTCCTTTGGGAGGATGAACCTTGGCCTATAACATGGACATCCAACCTTGCAGGAACAAGCGTAGCACGAATGGTTAGTCTTGTCACTTTCGCAGTATCAGTAAAGCTGTCGGTCATCAAATCCGCAACTTTTTGAAGACTGAGAATACTTTGCACTTCCATCTCGGATTAATCCGTGCAGGGATATTGATGAGCACACCATACAATTTCCTAGCGTTCAACTGGAATTGTTCGATTGCTCTCTCCCCCTAACGACGGGAAGTTTTTCTCATCAAAGTGACAATCTGCAAATCTTGCAGTAAACATATCTCCTGGCAGAGGTTCCAAGTAGCAGATAATTTTTGGCGATTCATATCCAACATATATACTTAATCGTCTTTGGCGGACCCATTTTAGTACGTAGTGGAGGCGTAATTGGCGCATAGACTACACAACCAAAAATGCATAAGTGTGAAATATCGGGCTCATATTTCAGTTTCCAACTGGTACGCACTAAACGATTGATTGGCAGTAGGCCGAAAGTGAATAAGTATAGCTGCATGGAATATTGCATAACCACAGGCAGAAATTGGAAAGTTGGTGTGTAATACCAATGCTCAGGCGATAAACTATAACCATTTAATCCTAGCCTCAGGAAGGACATTCTACGAATGAACATGGTGGACGAGATGTTAAACGTCAATCCTAATTAACATGCAATAGTCATCAAAGGACTTTGACGTAAACTCACCAGCGTTGTCCAATCTTAATGACGAGATTGGAAAGACGAGGTGGGTAGCCTATAATTGATAATTTGTGCTAGGAGTTTAGGAAATGCAGCGTTTCTTGTGGATAGCAGAGCGATGTGTGACCATTGCATTGATACATCAACTAGAACCATAAAGTATATGAATGGTCTGCACTCTGGCTGAATAGGTCCACAAATATCCCCTTGAATTCTTTGTAAAAAGCGAATACTTTATGTTGAGTCTTTAGCAAAAGAAGGTATCAACGTTGCTAGTGAACATGCCTTACAAAACGATTTATGGGCATTGGAAATTTCCACGGAAGCCTTGGGACTTGCTCAAGATGCACCGTCAACCTCGTCAGGGCATGCAATCTTCAATCCTGGTGATATGGTATCAGACTCGCTCACAGCAATGCCGATATCGAGCGGTGCTTTGAATCATTTCCCGGACTTCAAAAATGGATGATTGTCTGAGTTTTTCAAAATGAGAATCATCATGTCATGTCTAGGGTGACCGAGTCGGTCATGCCACAGTTGGCATGCTTCGGAATCACAATGTTCATGACTCACAGCGTAAGATTCAACAACCCTTATTGTAGTTTGGTATAAACCACTACTTATAGTCATTAGTTTCTCGAGAATGTGGCGTCTTCTGCATTCTGCTAGAGTAACAAAAAAAATTCTATCCCATTCCCACAATGTGTATTAAGGTGATAACCGTTGGCACGGATATCCCTAAAACTTAGCAAGGTTCGATTTGCTCTTAGGACATAGAGAGCATTTGTGACATTAATGTACGTACCATTAGGTAGCAAGAAATGAGGAGGTCCTCTCCCTTGAATTACTTGGGAGGAGCCAATCATTGTTGTCACTGAGGATATGTATAGCACAATAATTGCCTATTTCGAAGAATAGTGTGTGTTGTTCCACTATCAGTAAGGCACTCAATTTTGCCACGAGAAATCTACAATAAAAAATAAAGCTCGATTAGTATTTTGAGTAAAGACATAGATAAAACTCGCTAACTTCGAGTTTGGGGAAATTCGACCAAGTTGGTTAGGATCAGAGTTAGCACACTCGCTGTAAATAATTTCCGTGCTGCTTGACCTTTGTTCACTAAAACAGCAATAACTCTTTCATGAAGAAGTCTATGGATGAAGAGTCTGTGGTTCTGGAAACTAGACTTCCGTATTTTTCCATACATAAGTTGTGAACTTTCTGGATCACTAAACTCAGATCGTAGTGTTCATTTCAAGTTGCTATTTTGGTATTTCCCTATTTTGAGTGATAGAGAAAGGTTGAAGCCTTTTTCAAAGGCATTATCGTTGATACAATACTATGGCAATAACGACCATAGGATCATTTAAGAATTTTAAAATGCATCATGGTGTTCGATTTATATCTCGACTAATGATTCTTTTAGTAAATCCAACTTGGTAGACTTGCAGAGAAAGTATGAATGCAATACAGCTAAGGCTATTTAAAAACCACTGATTTCGTTTGAACTTTCAAAGCATAAACAAATACTGAGGAGGATACGCCTAGTCATGATAAAAAAGTTGTTGATAAGATCCACCAATGTATCAAATTAACCAAGTAATTATTACTGAGCAATTATTTTGTAATAAACCAACCATGCTATTTGAGGGAAAATAATATTCATTTTTGCACAATCACAACAATTAATAGAGTTTTATTCATGATGACCAACTTTATTACATTCATAAAAAATCCCAAAGTAGTTCTCAAACAAAAAACTAGAAAAAAGACAAAACATAACCAGAGCATAAAAACTAGTCAAACTACAATGATCTAGTCATAGTCAGCAATATCCAAATGTGGTTATTTCTCCGCAATGGTGAGAGGAGGGATCTAATATGGTTCACCTCCATATTCTCATTATCTTCCTCCATGTAATTCGACTCTTGAGTCAAGCACTGTTTATACTGCTTGTAGTAGGCTTGGATGTTCTTTGGCGCCTTGCAATTGCGGTAAGTATGCTTCTTTGAACAACAAGTATAGCAATTCCGGCCTTCCTTTGGAGTGGGTCCATTCCCAGGGGCAGGAGGTGGTCCACGATGTTGGGCTCCACTAGGACCGGTGGCCGAGCCATCGTGCCTCTTCCACACATTGGAATGACGACGTCGTCTCTTCCTGCACTTGCTCGAGTCATGCAGCTGTGGTGCTTGCAAAAACTAAGCACCATTGCTTTCTATTTTTTCATGGTACCTTCCTGTGGGTAACCTGATTCACTTTCGAAATCGGCTTCGTACGAGCTGGGCGCACATTGCTGTTGAGAATGATCTCATGGTGCCTTTATTTTTCGTGAGGTGGGAGGTAAGGCCACTAAAATTTTTAATTCTCCCTTACACATAGGCAACACGCAGTAGATGAGCAATCACACTTGCTCCCACGGGAAACATGTTAAGAGTCTTTTCGATCAAGTCTTGATCAAACTTCTTGACAACACAAAAACCAAGATCAACATGAAGATCTAGGACAACTTGATTATAGGCCTCCACCTTCCCATAACCCAAGAACTGGATTTGCTCGCACTGAAGTTGCAATTCGGGGAAACGATGTTCATGCACATTATTAAAACAGTGTTCGAGTGTATCTCATAGTTCTTTGGGGGTTTTGTAAATTCATATAACAGTTTTTCAACAACGGATGTATATATCTACGCAAGTACATTAGTGCATTAGCCTTGGTTTCCTCGCTTGGTTCTTGAGTGGTAGGCTCATTAGAGGGAAACATGATGGTAGTAAATCTCTTACCGACAAATGCCAAGCCCATCCGAGAACCACCTATGGTACTCCTTACCAACATGGTCAAGGATCTCGAACTCCGTATGAATACTGGAGCTTTGTGCCATCTATAAGATATAAACAAGAGGAAGTTAGTCATGTTAGATTTTCAATGACAATGTAAATGGTCACAATCAATGCTTTCAAAGCGTGTAACATAACCATTACTCGATATACTTCCCTTAATTATTTTTAGTAAAGTTGACCAAAACGGCGATACCGATCGCACCCAGATACGTGGTGTTTGCAAAGAACCACAAGTATCGACTTTCAACAATTTTGTTACTCCCCCAGGACTGTCACATAGTTTTCTTTGACACGTATAGATACTGACTTCTCTCGCGGTCCCATCCACCGCAAAGTCGCGTGAGAGATAAAGAACCCAATAACCAATATCCCCAAAAAAATTCCCTAAAAGAGAGAACTGGAATATGGAAAAGTTTAGATAGTTACCTCGATTATAAAATTAGGCATGCGATATGGATCGATTGGTGGTTTGCTCTGATCTACCTATTGACACTCGATGCGACGACGTGAAATCGGGGGTGCAATTTTTTCAGTCTAAAAAAATCACAAATTAAATCAATGTTCGGGTCTTTAGACCGAGACTTTGAACCGGGTCGGACCGACTGGGCTGGATTTGGTCGCGGCAATCGGCCGCGGGCGACTGGACTGGAGCTGGTCGGATCAGGCGGCGAGTGGTGCGGACGAGCTGGGCTTGGTCGGATGTGGAAGGCAATGGTCGAGCAGGTCTCGCTGCAGACGATTTGGCCTGCACGGGTTGGACATAGGAGGCGGTGATCGTCGGGGTTTGGTCGGGCAACATAGACGGGGCCTGGTCGGATCGCGACTGGGTTGGATCGGCAGGCAGGGTTTGAGAGGGGCTGAGTAGGGTCGATCGCGGGGGGTTCAGATCTGGGAGGATGTGGGGCACGGTCGGCACGGGCAGACCGTGGTCGCGGCTAGGCTGGATCGGTAAAGGAGGTCGAGCAGGACATGGTTGGCATGGGCGGACTGGTCGAGCGGGGCGATCAGGACTAGGTCGGATTGTTGTGGCAGGTACCGATCAGGATCGAGCACGGTCGATCGCGGCAGAGTGCAGCACATGTCGATGAAGGTCGATCGCGACAGAATGCGGCAGGGGACCGGGCAGACTGGACACGGTGGCTTGCAGAAGCATGCGGTAGTGATCGATCTATTATGGTTGTATACTACAAAGCATACTTTATGCTTGTATTGCCTTATTTCCCTGTAACTACCTGTGAGAACATTAATGTGGTGATGCTTGTATTACCTTATTTCCCAGAAACATGTTTTGCATAATTATTCACGTTATGGTAATGCAAATAAAATGTCTAATTATTTTATATTGTAGATAATGTGGTGTGTTGTTGTCATACAAAAGATCACATACTATCGGTGCCTTATAGAATAATATAATAGATCACAACCTATATAATTGTTAGACAAATTATGTTATAGGTTGTAGTGTATGCTTGAGATTAGTTGGTCTTGACTATTAGCATACATTAGCGTATTTGCATGCGTTGAACTGGATCAAGGTGAGATAATATCTTCTGTACTGACTGTAAGAAGAACATAAATCTCGGATAATTTATATTTTTAATTCTAAGTATATAATATTTAATTATGTATTTATAATACTTATTGCTTTGATTTACCATGGGTGAGAGTCAAAATGATCGACTCAATAAGTATCGTATCTTGGGCAATAATATTATTTATATGAAAATTATTATTATTACTAGAAATCGTGTCCCGACTCGTGCAGGTTGATGATGTCCCCTTGAGGAGCTCGATATACTACAAAAAAACAGTTTTTACCGATGCCATTTACCGACGCCCGTACCCGCCGTTGTTAAACTTACAATTTACCGACGCCATTACCGACGCCCGTTATTTAATTGATTTACCGACGCCATTGCCGACGACCGGTTCACAGACTTATTTTTTTTTTCTTTTTTTTCACAATTACCGACGCCATTTACCGACGCTATTTACCGACGCCATTACCGACGCCATTTTGGCGTTGGTAAAAATTTTTTATTATCTTTTTTTTTTCTTTTTTCACAAATAACGACGCCATTTACCGACGCCATTTTGGCGTTGGTAAATTTTTTTTTTTTTTTTTTTTATTTTTTTAATTTACCGACGCCGTTTACGCCATTACCGACGCCATTTCGGCGTCGGTAAATTTTTTATGCTATCCCACATCGAAAAAACAGTAGTGTTTTTTCTGGTTTATAAACCAAAATCCTTCTCAATCATTTGAAATTGAATGGAGCCCGAACCTGACCCGTCCGAACCCGGACCCGACCCGCCCGGACCTGGACCTGACCGAACCTGACCCGCCTGAGCCCGGACCTAACCCTCCTGAGCGCCGCCTGAGCTCGGCCGTGACCCGCCTGAGCCCTGACCTGACTTTTTTAGATTTTTTCTTTAATTTAACGACGCCAAAAATGGCGTCGGTAATGGCGTCGGTAAAAAATTACTGTCGAGCGTTTTTCCAACGGTGCATTGCCGTCGGTAATGGCGTCGGTATTTTTTTTACCGACGCCATTTTCTGTTTTACCAACGGCGTTTGGCGTCGGTAAAAACTGTTTTTTTTGTTGTGATAATGATTATTATATTAAACCATGTAGATAGATTTAATTCCGATATAATAATAAGGTTCTAGTGGTACTACTTTTGGATAAGATATTAATTACTTAAAGTTGTCAGTAGCTTATAATTAATTAATGGACATTCGATATCTTAAACACGGGAAATAATATATTTAAATAAGGAGCCCGATTTCGTAAATTGGGATTTGGGTTGGAAGTGTGATATTAATTCTTTAGAGGATTGAAGTGATATTAATAGACTCAATATATTAGGAAAGGTCCTAATATGGAAATTCGAGGTCTATTAGGAGTCCTTCCCTGATCCTCCTGAAGATCCCTAGTACTAGTCCAAGAACCTATAAATAAGACTTATGGGGTTGGCCGATTTTTAGCATTATTCATACACAAGAAATTTCAATTTTTTCTTCTAAGTGTTTAATTGTGGATCTTTACTTGTGTCTATGATTCCACAATTGAGATAACACTTTAATTCTTACTACATATCAGAATTACTTGAAGAAAAGAAAATCTAGAATTGTGAGGGATAGATTTCGGCTGATCCATATCATGTCCAAGAAAGATCCGGTAGCTCGTTGCCCATACAACGTCCGGGTTAAGGCAGATCATACTCTAAAAGGTCTAAAGGTAGAAATACAAGGAGATCAAGAAGAAAAGCAACCACTACGCTTCAAAGGTAATATCCTATGATCTTTGATCTAGATTAGGATATTCAATAACCAACATATTTATTTAATAAAAAATAAATAATATTTAAATTGCTTATTAATCTTAATAGTTAATTAATTAGCATGCCTAGATAGATCTTGTGCTCGTGGATGCGTAAAATGCATTTATCAAACTTTCACCAACTTCGCTTCTGCTGTGTTTTATTTCAAACAATTGGTACCGGAGCCAGATTTTTAGGCTTTTGCTATTTTAATTAATTTTGGTGATTAATTGATAGCAATTTAAATATTCATGTAATTTGGTGTTGAAGTATTTTGCTAGATGTGTTCTTGCAGGGAGTATGATCCTATTATCATGGTTATGTGAATGATTTATATATTTATTTTTATTATGCGATTATTGGTTTGGCCCAGTTGGAGGCATGCAATGGTTTTTCCAGTGAGAAAATCTGTGGGTAGATCTAGAATTTTTTTCATGTAATTTTGCTGTAAGTTCGATGTATTTTATTTTGGGTAAAATTGTAATCGAATTCAGAAAAGATGGAATCACGAAGAAGTAGAGCAGAACTGGGACACTGCATCAGCCGATACCACGGCCGACAGCAAAGACACGATCCGCCGAGTAGCGCTGGACTTGCCGCCGAGGGCCGCGGCACCATTTCTGGGCCGGGTTCACGGTTCGAGTTGGGTCGTCCAGTTTTTTGGCCGTTCGTTGTGTTCGTTGGAGAGTCGGGATTTAAAATTATTGTTTTTATGTAATTAATTTTGCATAAAAGCAAAATTTTAATTTTGGAAATACACAACCCGGTCGAGGAAGAGTGACGAGATACTTGATCCAGTGGGAGAAATCGAGTCAAAGATTTTCCCGGATTCAACTCAAGGAAGAAGACCATGATAATTGGATAATTTAATAATACATGCTTTATTTTGATTTTTATTGTTTTGATGTATGATATGTATGAATGTATGCGTGATATGTTTCCTACGTGTTAGGACGAGAAAATTAAAAACCTTAAGGCTAAAATACCTAAGTGATTAAATTAATTTATTTTTAAATAAAATCAAATTGACCTCCATAATTAATTTCAATTGTGAAGTAATTAGCATGCGCGTTGACATTAGGGTCTTCCTCCATATCGGATGTGCTAATTATAGGTTTGCTGATTTTAAATTTCAAATGATAACATAAGGCAAATATTATTTTTTATGATAGGACCTCTCCATCTGTAGGACTATTATTTAAAAGATAATATTTTAAGGATGTTAAATTATGATTTGTATTAATTAATAAACTCCCCATCGGAATCTATGTTAATTAATACATGGCCAAGAGGAACCAACTATTAATTTTACTTGTCATAAAGTAAATTGACTAGATAGTAAAATTAAAAACGTAAAACTCTACTTAAAAAATGTGTGTGTAAACGTCCACACGATCGTGGCTTGCATATGCGGGTTTTTCGAGGTGTTGGTTGCTAGCATATATATATATTGTGTTTTTAGATTTTTCAATATATTTTGCTATGCATTATGTGATGAATATTTTTAATTTTTATCTCAGATGTCTTTCAATCCACTTGCTGTTATTCTCAAAGAAAACAAACTAGATGGCACTAACTTTGCTGATTAGAAACGTAACCATATTATTTTCCTGACTGCTGAAGAACATAAGTTTGTTCTAATTAAGGAATGCCCGTTGGAGCCAGATGCGTATTCGACACACGATGAGGTGAAAGAATTCCACATATGGCAGAAATCTGATGAGATGTCTCACTGTTACATATTGGCTTCTTTAGCAAATGTATTGCAAAGATCGATCGAGTATGGGCACGGCCGCGGAAATGATGAAAAATATCGGCGAGATGTTTGGTCATCAGAACCAGGCGGCTAGGCAAAATGCTACGAGGGTCTTGATGACGACCCAAATGCCTGAAGGAACCCTGGTAAGGGGTCATGTTCTAAAGATGATTTCTCATGTAGACGAACTTGATATCTCAGGGTCTACTATTGATGCGGAAATACAGGTCGATATTATCCTTGGCAGCTTACCTAATAGCTTTGAGCAGTTCCGCCTGAACTATAATATGAATCGTAGGGAGTATACATTGGCGGAATTGCTGACAGAGCTCCAAGCTGCAGAAGATCTCTTCAGGCAAGGGTATCAAGGTCTTGCGGCTACTAGTGTTTCGACTTCTAAACCCAAGTGGGGGAAGAAGAAGAAGCTAGTGGGCCAGAAGAAAGTGGCAACTCTCAAGGTAAAGAGCAAGGCTCCTCAGCCCGAGGCGAAGAAAAAGTCAAAGGAAAAGTGCTACAAGTGCGGTCAGAAAGGACATTTTAAAGCGGACTGCCCTGGTCTTAAGAAAGGCATGTCTCGTGCACTAGTAGTCGAAACATGTTTGGCAACTTGTTGTTCCACTTCGTGGATAGTTAATTCAGGCTCCACATATCATGTTTGCTTTGACTCGTATGATTTTTAGGTAACTAAGCAGCTTAGTACGGGTTAGATTACCATCAACTGAGGCGATTATTCCAGGCTTATGGCTATTGCAGTGGGAGTCGTGCAGTTGAAGGTTAATGGTAAATTATTAATCTTCAATAATGTATTATTAGTACCGGATTTTAGAATGAATTTAATTTCAGTTTCTAAATTAAAATGCGATGGTTATTCAGTTTATTTTGATGATAATGATATTATTAGGAAAAGAAACGGTGAATATATTTGCAAAGGTATTTTTAATGATGGACTGTATGTCGTTAATATCGCACAAACTCATGCATAAATCACTTATCTCTTTGCCTAAACCTAAAAAGAGAAAAGAACCTTCAAGCATAAACCAAACATATCTGTGGTATTTACGGTTAGGGCATATAAACCTTGGGAGGATTCAAACATTAGTAGATGATGGCCCGTTAGATGACCTCCAAGTTGAGTCATTTTCAATTTGTGAATCCTGTCTGGAAGGTAGGATGACCAAAAGGGTTTTTAAAACCAAAGGAAACTGTGCTCAGAATGTGTTAGAATTGGTTCATACGGATGTATGTACTCCAATGAATATCCAGGCTAGGGGTGGTTTCGAATACTTCATCACGTTTATAGATGATTATTCGAGATATGGATATATCTATTTGATGCGACATAAGTCTGAAGCCTTTGACAAGTTCAGAGACTTCAAGGCTGAAACGGAGAAGCGTCATGGGAAGAGTATCAAGTCACTGGGATCTGATCGTGGTGGCGAATACCTTAGTGGAGAGTTTTTGGATTTCTTGGAAAATGAGGGGATTTCATCCCAGCTCACTGCGCTGGGAACTCCACAACAAAATAATGTTGCTGAAAGAAGGAATAGAACTCTTTTAGAAATGATTAGGTCAATGATGAGTTATTCAGATTTACTTATTTCGTTTTGGGGATACGCCTTAGAAACAGTGGCATATATTCTAAACCCGGTGCCTTCGAAATCAGTTCAAAAAACACCCAGAGAACTGTAGAGTGGGCAAAAGCCCAGTCTAGGACATGTTCAGATTTGGGGTACTCCAACACATGTGCTGAACAAGAAAGCTGATAAGTTGGCATCTCGTATAAAAGTACAAGTGTTTGTGGGATATCCTAAGTAAACGATGGCTTATTCTATAGTCCCTAAGATCAGAAGGTTATTGTTAGCACCACTGCCCGATTCCTAGAAGAGGATTATATGATCAGTCACAAGCCCATAAGCGAAATAATTCTCGAAGAGTTAAGGGCGAGACTCCATCTATACCAATCGTACAAGCACCGACTAACACTGCACCACATATCAATTCTGAAACTTTCACACCAACTCAGGATTTGCCTAGTTGTAGTGGGAGGGTTGTTCGTCAATCCGAACGATTCATAGGCATAAGACAGTCTTTGGACTCAATCACATGTGAAGATGAATTAGAACCCTGAACTTACAAGGAGGCAATCCAAGATAAAGATGCCGACTCCTGGCAAGTAGCAATGGAATCAGAAATGGTATCTATGGATTCCAATCAAGTATGGGAGCTAGTAGAACTACCTGATGGGTTACAAGCTATTGGGAACAAATGGGTCTACAAGCGAAAGAAAAGAGGTGACGGGAAGGTTGAAACCTTCAAAGTGTAACACCCCCAAATCCTATTGGGTTATTACAGTGCCGTGGACCCCACGGCAGGAGATCCACCAGGCGAACGTCACTAAAATACATTAAATTAAACAATAAGGGAAAATCATAGTCCCTACCATGATATCCGACACAATATTCCGATAAGGAATTTCAACGATAACGAAGGGCCTACATGGCCAAAAGTAAAGTACAACTACACCCACGAGCATCTGCTCGGGTAGTACATGATGACAATGACTGACAAACTGGAGAACACTCCAACTGACTGACCAACATGAACAACTCGGACTAGTATCGCTCGAATGCCTCGTCGCCATCATCATGCCCTTTGTGTCTCAACTCTCTCCTCGCAAGCACCTAAAATATGAAAACATGTTCCGCCCCCACGGGTCAGTCATCCAGATAATGAACATCAAATACATGTATAACATGATATGCATCCAAAGGCAGAATGAAATGGTACAAGATAATAATAATACGAGATGCTCACAAACCAAGGTAAGAATCGAGCATTCGTGAAATACTATGCCCACGACATACTATTAATACCTGTTCGACAGATTAGAACATAAATGCCCAACGACGAATCATAATCATAGAATACCACGATGAATTACACGACATGAACCAAACCATAACTGTATTAAATATGAATCACAATGCCCGAAGGCTCTCATGAAATTATCAAGACATCATAAAGACCTAAAAGTCTCTCAGCCGAAGCTGTCAATTAACATAAACACTGAAACTGGAATAGCCCAAAGCTGTAGTTAATGAGGGCTAATAAGATCATAACCACGACCGTGACCTACTGAGCTGTAGGTGTTGGGAAGCCAACCGTGAAGGTTCAAGCCCCAAGCTTACCCATAAGGTCATAATCACGACCGTGACCTACTGAGTTGTAGGTGTTGGGAAGCCAACCGCGAAGGTTCAAGCCCCAAGCTTACCCATAAGGTCATAAACACGATCGTGACCTACTGAGTTGTAGGTGTTGGGAAGCCAACCGCGAAGGTTCATGCCCCAAACTTACCCATCAAGCACTAGCCGAGGCTAGCCTCCAAAATATAATTAATCACAAACGACAGCAATTCGTAGATTACCAAATTCACGAGAATGATAGTGTGCTACCTTTAGTCGGCCAACACGATAATGATGACTCACGGTTGGGCATCGTACTCGACAGTCCCAATTCAATACCTCGATTACCTTAGAATGGTCAATCGATAACAATGATGCACCGGATGATTCAATATCTCGATTGCCTTATAACGGCTAATCGATGATGATGATACAATGAATGATTGAACTCCTCGATTGCCTTAGAATGGCAAATCGATAATAATGATATGATAAATGATTGAACACTTCGATTTGCCCGAGAACGGCCAACCGATAACAACAATACGATGAATGAGTGAATACCTCGATTACCTTAGAACGACCAATCGATAACAATGATACGAAGGATGCCTCGGCACCTTTAATCGGTTACCGACAACAAAGAAGAGAAATGAATGCGTCAACGCCTTCAATCGGCCAAAACAACATCAAGGACAAAACGCCAACATTAATAACAATGATTACAATGACATCTTAAATCGACATTAATATCAACAACAACGATCGATACATTGATACCGCGAACCGGCGATCGATAATAACATTAACAACGAGTATCCCAATGCCTTGAACCGGCCATTAATGATTGATAATAATTATTTGGCATAATCGCCGAAGAGTATCGTATCGAACGATCCCCTAATATTAATGAACTTATGGAGAGACTAAGTCTCGGAATGATACAACACATTCATACACATATATGATAACATTAATCTCATTGACTAGTACAAGTATAAAACTTGCCTCAACCGAAGGCGATGAATTCCTTCCACGAACAACCAACGGCGTCCTCCGATAAACACAAGTACTTGAACCACCTTGAATGAAATACAATTCATTCAATAACACAATATCAATCGAAATCAACATAACGACCGAAAGAAACTCTTTGAGGTATTTAATCGGACACTAAATGTTCAAAGTTCCTCAAGAACCTAATAATCATCAATCGGGTCGAACGAATCGAAGATATGGATATACAATATATAGAACATGATTAATAATGTTTATTAACATCAACCGATTCATCAATATCGGACGAAAAATGAAATCAAAGCCAAAACTCCCAAAATGGACAATTTTAGGAAAACCAAGAGAATTACCTTGATTCGACGAAGAAGAAAGATTAGATGTTGATATGATCACCTAGAGCCTCCTCAAAACATGATTGGATGGAGTAGAATCGATCATAACCCCAAACCCTAGTTGAATCGCCCGACTACCGCGAGAAGAAGGAGAGAAAGTGAGAAATGAGGTGAAAACCCGTCTGATCCCCCTTATATACTCCAGTGACGCACGACCAAAATGCACGACCAAATGTATGTTTGTCTGGTTGTGTGCCAGGCCACTGCCCGACCACTGATCTCACGCACGAGCAGCACGCACGAGCACCTGCTCGTGTGTCTTACTCGTGTGTCCCTGATGGTCGCCAAAGTGTAGTGTCCAAATCTGATGCCACGCACGAGCAGCACGCACGAGCAGCTGCTCGTGTGTCATGCTCATGCGTCCCTGTTGAGTGACAAAATGACAAGGGAACACAAAAACGATAGGACACGCATGTCTACACACGACTTGCAGAACTTACACGATTATAAGTCACGTCCAATCGGTGAAACAATCATGGAACTCCCAACACAAAGTGACCAATCATGATGATGATGAAAATATTCTCGTATCGATCACCGAACAGAGATGAGTGATGAATAAAAACTGATACACGACTCCAAGATAAGCCGAATGATGAACACGAAATGAATGAATACGAATGACGAATGATTATTACTAAGTGAAAAAATCTGAGTGGCAATTAATGAATGATAATTAATGAATTTACAACTGGGTATTACACAAAGCGAGGCTTGTTGCGAAAGGTTACACTCAAAAGAGGGTATCGATTGTGATGAAACCTTTTCACCGATAGCCATGCTTAAGTCAATCTGGATTCTTTTAGATTTAGATGCGTATTTGGATCTGGAGATTTGGCAAATGGATGTCAAAAACTGCATTCTTGAATGGGAGTCTAGACAAGGAAATCTACATGCGCTAACCAAAGGGATTCATTGCTGAAGGAGAAGAGCACTTAGTGTGCAAGCTTAAAATATACTTTTATGGACTTAAGCAATCATATAATGTAACACCCCAATCTCAATGCGGGTAGTTACACGCCATAGGACCCACCACAGGCCTACCAGGCTGACATCACACATACTAAACTACAAAACGATACAAAAATACCATAACACGACAATATAATTAAACATTACAAAGTATAAGTTAGGCCTCGGCCGTGGCCAAAATTGTATGAGTTTAACACCATTCAACCAAACACACAAACATCACACGACATACTACAACGAAACCGATTACAACATTAAATATGAAAACCAACACCGACATTTCCAAAACAACTACTGACTTAAGCTGTTCAACATCCGGTCTGCCCGTCAGCTTCGTGTGCACAACGCGTAGGTTCCTGGACCTAGAGAGTACCTGAAATGCATAAAAACATTCCACCCGAACAAGGGGTTAGCAACAGCCGCCAGTGCAAGTACAATATTACAATATTTTAATACACACGCATTTCCAATATCATTTCAAAATCTAAAAACAGTTCATTTCTCACGGTATTCTGGAATATCCAATATCAATAATCTGTAAAAACATCACTCGAAGGTCATTCTCGTGACAAGATGCCTTCGTCCAAGTCCATGTGTGCCCCGTCGAGCAATCCCGAAGTGAGAATACCACCACGCTGACCTGCTCCTAAAGTACCGGTCCTCGGAGGTCCCGTCGAACCTTCCCCAAGTGGGCATCCCCACAACACACAAAAATTCACATCATCATCGCAGAAATGCATGCCATAAACCATTGCAATAAGGTACTTGCTTATATTTCTAACACACGAAGGAACGATGAATGAAGAAGGCTTGGTCCGAACTGTCTTCCAACTTCCGTTCCTACCAGGAATCGAGACCCAATCAACTACAATTTCACTGGAAATTCAAGAATCACCCTAAGTTCTACCCTTAGGAGCAATTTGTCGAACACCACAAAGGCATTTCGAATTATACTAGATCTACGAAGGAAAACTCAGAATAAATCCATAAGACTTCGAGGAATACATGAAGACATGATTATACAACTATAATCTATCATCCACCAAAACCCCCAGACTTCCCAAAAATTAGGGTTATAAGGAATATTACCTCAAATCTTTGGTGAAAGATGTTAGAAGGTGGATACATCCTTGATAGGAGTTGAAGGATGTTGATATCTAAAGAGGTTTGGCCGAAATACCCGTGTACACAGCCCTGTAACCGTCTAGATCGCCGGAGAATAGAATGAGAAGTGAAAAATGAGAAAAAGTTGACTACTCAAGCATATATATATAAGCACGCCTTAGAGTGTGCTAACGGCCTATAGTTAGCGTGCACTAACTAGCCAACCTTGGTCCAGAACCTTCGACCAGGACCTGTTAGCGTGCGCTATACAGTCAAGTTAGCATGCGCTAATGACCGCAATACAGAACCTCTAGACCTTCTGTCTCTGACGAGTAGCATGCGTAACAAAGATGTAGCGTGTGCTACTAAAGCAACGTAGTGTGCGATATCATACGGCATTGTTAGGAGTATGCCCTCGAATGCCACTCAGAGGTTGTTGAGTGAGGGCATTGTACTTGTAATTATGTAAACCATTTATATAAGGCAAATGAATGTTTCTTTATTTACTGGTAGTTACTGGCATTCCTAACTCGTAAATAAACATATAGAAACTAGTCCGTGTATTTGAGAGCAAAACGTTCCACTCCTTATTGGATAAGGGGTCGGCCTTTGGAAAGGTTATAGCTCAAATACTTAATCGTTCGCAAGTCGATGAAACTTGGTAGGCGTTAAGTTTATGTGAAGACTTGTATGACGTGTTCTTTGACATGGAGAGTGCACATCGAACACTAATGGTTAGTGGGAGCACACGTTATATGTATGCTAATTGGATTAGTATACTCGAACCGACTCACCCTCGATTCGTCACACGGATTTCACTCGGGACGATCAATGACGGAATCGAAAGGTTGTGATAGGTATTCGTGAACCTTCGACTTGAGGATTTAGTAGGGATGTGCTTGTGACGTCAAGATTTTCATTAGAGTAGTTCGACCACCTGTAAACGGAAGGCGGGGGTCAACCTCGGCGTGCATCTTGACGGGCAAGTAGCAGTCCTCGAATACCAAGATAGAATTCTTTCTCCCGTTAGTGAGCGGGTTATATGTCCTATGCGGTTATTGGCGAGATGAGATCATAAGTCTTTGGCCAAAGCATTGGAGCTAGTTGTATTAGATACCACGGCTCGATGATCTCGATTTGCATTAACGCATGCATAGCGTCAATACGAGATAGGGTTTGGTGATCGTGACTCTATAACTTGATCGGGACATTTGAAAGAAGGGTTTATACATTATCTTGGTATTCACGAGAATGGTTCTTGAATGATCCCAATCATTCGTTCTCGATTAAGTGCAGTGTAGGCCGCGGTGGCTAGGTGCTACTACTCTTTGGTTCCTCCCATTCTTTGATCGAGACGGACCTACCGAGTCGCCAATAGGATTGACGATGGAATGATTCAAGCTAATTCTCTCATTATGAATATTAGATATTGGATATCTAATTTTGGAACATTGGATGTTTAAATCGATTTATTGGATAAATTGATTTACGGCTAATGAATTAAATAAATTCTTGGGTGATTAATTTAATTCATGTATATAATTATTTCTTGGAGAAATTAATTATATTATTTTGTATTTGATATGATGAAATTAATTGGATTAATTAAACTATACAAATACATCGGAGCGAATTGGAATTTATCTGTTTGGACTCTCGGGAGTCCGAAACGAACCAAACTCATCCGTTTCTCCATGGGCCGCCCCCCCCATTTCTAGCCACCTTCATTTTGGACTTATGTCTCCATTCTTTATTGTATGATAATGGTGGAGGTGGGGTTAGATTCCCACATGCATGAGTTGTTGCTAGTAGTGGGAGTTGAATAAAAGGGATGAAGACATCTTTCTTTTGACCAACCCATTCCAGACGTGAGAGTGAGTGAGAGAGAGAGAGAGAGAAAAACCATTTTCTCTATTGTCTTCATCATCTTCTTCATATCATCTTAATTGTTCTTGGAGAAAATTAAAGATATATTGAGAGATATAAATTAAAACACTTAGAGTGTTATAATCAAAGCTTCATCACTTGATTCTAGCCGTAACCTTAGAGGTTAATCGAGTGTTGTCATTCCGTTCGTTTCTCCGTAGCGTGACAAGTAGAGACGCGGTTTTTCGGCGTTGGATCATCCAAGGGCTTGGAGCATTTTGGATCATTTGGGGAATAGCTCAAGAGAAGGAAATCCATATAATCAACGGACGACAAGGGTATGATTTCGTATCTTCCTTTGTTTATTTTATATTCGTATATGCGTAGCTCGATCGATCCTCGTAGGGATTCGGATCGAATTAATTTTCGTTTTACCGCTTCCGCTGGGCCTTCGTTTTAGGCACCGAATCCCAACTGTGGTATCGGAGCGAGGTCTTGCGATCGTATATACGATATTTAGCATTTGGAATGCTTATTTTGTGATTTAGAATCACTTTAATAATCGTAGATATTTTATTGTTCGTCGTAGTGTCGTTTTTCCGTGATTTTATGTTATGATATAAATCAGGTTTTCTTGGAAATATGATTTATATTAATAATATTCAGATCGGGAATAACGATTTTAGAAATCGCAGAAAGCAGTGTATCGAATCGTTGGACGATTTTCCATACAGTTGCCGAGTGTGGCCGAGCACGTCCGGGCCGTGGCGGACGCTTCTTTATGTGCCGAAGTCGGCCGACCGCGTCATTGTATCGAGCCAGTGCTCATTGGATCCGGCCGGACGCTTGCCGTATCCGGAAGCGTTCTTGTTAGGCTGCCGGAGTCGATGCGAGCGGGCTTCTGTATCCGGCCAGTGCTTGGCCGAGCGCGTTCTTTATATCCGGCCGAGCATGGTGTTGGGTGCCGGGCGTGTCCGGGCATGATCAGGCCCCCCTTTCTGTCTGGAGCCGGGCGTGGCCTGTAGGCTGCAGGGCGAGGAGCCCGGTGTCTTCTGGCGATTTCAGTGTCGGGTCTCGTTTTTCAGTATATTTTCGATTATTGAATTTTCCTGTATTAAAATCATTAATTTGGAATTTTTGATGAGGGAAAACTCAAAGAAAATATTTTAAGGGTACACTACGGACGAAAATTAAATTGTCGATTATTGTTGAATTGATTGGATCAATTCTATTTATTGTTGATTATTGATTGGATCATATGTAATCTTCTCGCTATCCATTTATTGAGTATTTATTGGATTAATGCTTTTGAATGGGGATGTGGTTCATGGACTTAGTTTGAATCGTTCGTTTTATTCGATTGGGTTGTAAAGGCCATTTTGAGCCTATTTATTTTACTAGAAATATTTGTATCTAGGATGCAATTTTTCAATGTAAAATTTATATGTAATGACGAAGACCGGAGGAAGATCCGTTTCGAGAAGATGAAGATTCAAGACGAAGACTTGTAATTAGATTACGGAGTTTTTGTTTTCTTGGAACGGTCCATGAACCACATGTTGGTAGCAACTAGGTTGTGAATGGTTGTTACATATAGTATGAATGCAACAAACGCGCTAAAATGATTAATGTGCAAAGTGTAACGTTAATCGCGAAAATTCTCCCACAACAAATTATTAAGTTTATAAAGGTTTCAAGGTTTTCCTTCCCTCCATCGAGCTTTCGGGAAATTGAAATCCAAACCGGATGTGCTATGCTTCCGAGTTATCGGGGTAGTCGTTCGGGGAGGACGGATAAATTACCGGGAGCGCATTGGATGCCTTCGGTTGGAGCAAATTTTATCCCTAGAAACCTGATAGGTTGCCGGATAAGATTCAATTGTGAAACTGATTTGCGTCGATGGTATAAACTTAACTTGTTCACGAACCATAGAAACCGTATAGGTTGAGGGGAGTGAACAAGGGGAAAAAGAAGATCGAATCATTCATTAGATGGGTTGGTGTTGGACACCACTTTATGAAAATTAATAGACTAGAAACCTGTTCGGTTGCCCTCTATTAAGATTTATAAAGAACTCGATCACCACTATGAAGTAGTGCGACGATAATTCCGGATTTCACATGGGAGTGTGTTGTTCCGATAAAAATAGTGGGAGCTGGGTAACAAGAATAGAAAAGACCTTAATTCTATACTCAGATCATAATATAACAAGTCACTAATTAATCTGTTATACTTAATGCAGACAAATCTCAATATGACAATGAATCCACTCACAATTCTACTCGAAAAGAACACCTTAATGGGACCTAACTTTGTGGATTGGCTCCATGTCGATGATTGTCCTCGGTATAGAGGCCTGGATACGTCTTGGAGACGGACATTCCGGTGCCTCCTATGCGGACTCGAGCCAATCAGGAAGAGATTGAAAACCATGAAAAGTGGGTTAAGGATGACGTGAAAGTCCGTGCTTATATGATGGCTTCCATGTCTAATGAGCTTCAGAGAGCTCATGAGAAAATGACTTCGCTGGCGATTCTATCTCACTTAACCGAGCTTTATGGTGAGCACGGCAGAATCGCTAGATATGAGATATCCAAGCAACTGTTCGGTGCAAGGATGAAGGAAGGTGAGAAGGTTGGGGAACACGTCCTCAAAATGATATCCATGATCGAGAGATTGGAGGCTCTTGATTTTAAAATGGATACTTCTCTCCAAACCGACCTTATCCTACAGTCTCTCCCTGATGTTGTGTCAAGAATTAACACCTTACGACCGGCGATCGCCTCGAGGCGGCGGCCAGGCTTCTGCGGCGGCCAAGGTAGATCTGCCAAGCAGCGACCAGGCGACCAAGCCTCAGCCCAGCGGACCAGCTAAATCGGGCAAAGGAAGGTCCCAGGACAAGTCCCGGTACCGAGCGATCGACCTCAGATACGATCATCACTCGGCACTCGGCGACCGACTCCTGGCGACCGACTAGTGGACGATCCTCTCTGGGCATCTGCCGATCGACCTTTGGTGACCGACCTCTGTGGGCATCTGCCGATCGACCTTTGGTGACCGACCTCTCTGGGCATCTGCCGATCGACCCATCATGACGATCTCCACCGACGACCATCCAGTCGGCAAAGACCAAGTCTCAAAGCTGGCCCCACGTGCAGATCCACAAAAGGCGCTGACAAAACCTGTCTCCTACCTCACCTACCAGCATGGCCCAGACCTGCGAAAGGAGTTGGCGGACAAGACATGTGACTACAGTCTGTCACCTACTGAAAAAGTCCGCCGAAAGTAGCTCAGTGGGACCTCCTGTGACAGTGCTTCCGGACGCGTGCTGGCTCCTCATTGGACCGCACGGCTGGCCACCAGCTGTAGCTTTGGACTTTTGGCAGGCAGCCCACGTAACCTTTAAGGCGATCGCCCCATTGCATTAAATGCCGAAAGACGATCGCCCACTAGGGGACAGGGCCTCTCAGCCTCTATAAATACAAGGCAGCCTTCACTTGTAAAAAGGATCGAACTTCGAAAGACAGAACTTCTACGACCGAAACTCTCTGCATTTTCTCGCACTTCATACCATACAGAAGCAAAATACTTACACTTGGCTAACATCCAACTCTTGGCAACAGCTTTCTTTCGGTCTTACTTCTCCCGGCCTTTTCTCCTCGAGCAGATTACCGGCGGGACGAAGAACACCTAGCTTCGCTCAAGAGCCGGATCAACAGAGTCTTTTTACACTCATTGTACTTAGATTTCTCTAATTAATACTTGTATCCACGAATATTTGTGTTAATAACATCTCGCGAGAGCATTCAAGCCCGGGCCTAACAAACCCGGCAAATCTTGTTTTATTAACCATCTCTCGGAAGTGCTCCCGCATTTGTTTGTTGTCCGTCTCCAGCAGTATTTAATCTTCGGATAGATATTTTGGGCAACAACAATTGGCGCTAGAAGAAGGGCATCCAACCCTCGATTTTTTACACCTACCGTCCCGAAGAACACTCACTGTTCTCGGGGCAGATATTTGAAGTGACACTCACTGCACTTCAAAAGAAATCCTTCAGAAATCATGTCTTAGCCTCGCGTCGAAGAAAGCCGCCGTCACCGGCTGGCCGGACCCTGTTCCGTCGGTCCGAGCGCGGCCGATGGTGGAAGGTAGCCGCCGCGGCCGAGGCGCTCGACCACGTCCGGGAAGGCGACGGCCGAGCCTCTCGCTCAATCGGTTCGAACCAAGGAGCAGATCGAAGAGCCACTGGCCGTCCCACGGGAGCGATGGAGTGCTCTCGACGCGCCTCCGGCCTACCGGCCCCGGTCTCTCGCCGGGAGATCAAGCGGAAGCTCAAGGCACTGCGGCCGAGCAATCGCCAGAGGCTCCGTCCCGCAGAAGAGGCGCTCGCCCGGGCACCTCTGTCTTCGATCGCACAGGCGGTGACCCGACTGCACGGGCGATCCGGCCCGGCTACGAGGCAGCGGAGTTTGAGTCCGTCACCGGGAGCTCGGCCTGCAGACTCCCGGAAGCGGCCTAGCCGTCGGCTCCCCCTCGCCAAATTGCCGAGGTCGGCGGTAGCGGAGCCGGAGATCGGTACACGATCGCCTCGGCTCCGCTCCCAAAGCCGATCTACAAGCGACCAAGCCACGGCGATGGCCGCAATGCAACGTCGGCTCAATGACATGAAGGCGCTCCTGGAATCAGGCGGCGCCAAGAAGACGATCGCCGGGCAGCGAGCCGCTCGCGATCGATATCGAGCTCGCCCCGTGCGGACAGGATCGCTCCCCGCAAACACCCGTGTACGTGGGGCGATCGGACCCCAAGTGCACTGAGGAAGTTCAACATCTACATGACCGGGTGTGGGGCATCGCGCGACCAGATGCCGAATGTTCCCCGACGCTGGACGACCTCGCCCACCGGTGGTACACTTCATTGCCACCTCGGTCCATTGGCTCCTTTAACGAGTGGGCGCACGGCTTCACCGAGTACTTCGCCACCGGGGTCGTCCGGCCCGAAGGTCCCCTTCGCATGATGCAAATCAAGCGGGGAGAAGAAGAGTCCGACTCGGACTACATCGGCCGGTAGACGTAATCATCCTCAATGGCGAGCCCATAAGCGATGAGACCGCCTCTCACGCGGTCTAGGAGGTTTTCGGGGCTTCGCCTATGTTCGGGCATCTCACGAAGACCCAACCTACGACCTACGCAGCCTTAGGGCAAGAGCCGCAGATTTTACGGCCGAGCAAAGGTTTCTTCTTAGCACCGTGAGCAGCGCGATCGGCACCGGACGACGATCTCGCCGATCGCCAATATCGACCTACGAATAAGCGATCGGCGGCCGGCGACGATCGCCAATCTTCCGGCCCGATCGCCGATCATCACGCTACATCATCCATGATTCGGAGGACACGATCGCCATCTGATCCGGCATATAACATGACGGACTAAGGCATAAGATCGCCTCCACCGCACATCATAAAGCCATGGTCTGGCGATCGATGGAACCGCCCGGCCATGCAAGGTCCTTTCGGCCAAGATCGCCCGCCCTTCGTTTAAATACGAGGCCGGCGTAGTCGAGGGCCCTCCAACGTGTCGGTGGACACGATCGCGCCCTCAAAGGTTCGTCATCGACATGGTGAACCGGACAATGCGGCGTGCCGCAACCCCGTCTCAACGTACACCGTCGAGGTCGGCCATCTCCATGGTGGCCGAGGTGGAAGCAGAGCTAACAAGCCGCGGGCGTGGAGTTGATTCATCCGGCCGCCGCGCAAGGACTCCTCTAGACCGAGACCGCACGCCTTTCGTTTAAAAACAAGGCGGCGCGGCTACAGAGGACCCTCATAATAAAGTGAGTCACGAGACACTCATTGTCTTCGCGCACCAAGACACGGTCATGGGGTCGGTCCATCGATCTCCGCGATCGTGCACGATTCCTCAAGCAAGCGAAACCACCAAGTTTCCATGGGGATCGGCCAATGTTGTTTTGCAGTACAAGACCGAAAGATAGCTAAGCCAATCGACTATGTTAGCCCAAGTCCGAGTCCTAAGTCAGCTCAGCAAGGTCGCCCGTCCTCATCCAGACGCGATCACCAGCAAGAACCACCTCGCCCCATGTCTTCAACATAGGAGCAAGCTGGGGGGCAATTGTTGTGTCAAGAATTAACACCTTCCGACCGGCGATCGCCTCCAAGGCCGAGCGACCGACTTACTGCCCAGCGGCCAAGGTAGATCTCGCAGCGGACGGGCGACCAAGCCTCAGCCCAGCGGACCAGCTAAATCGGCCAAAGGAAGGTCCCAGGACAAGTCCCGGTACCGAGCGATCGACCTCAGATACGATCATCACTCGGCACTCGGCGACCGAATCCTGGCGACCGACTAGTGGACGATCCTCTCTGGGCATCTGCCGATCGACCTTTGGTGACCGACCTCTGTGGGCATCTGCCGATCGACCTTTGGTGACCGACCTCTCTGGGCATCTGCCGATCGACCCATCATGACGATCTCCACCGACGACCATCCAGTCGGCAAAGACCAAGTCTCAAAGCTGGCCCCACGTGCAGATCCACAAAAGGCGCTGACAAAACCTGTCTCCTACCTCACCTACCAGCATGGCCCAGACCTGCGAAAGGAGTTGGCGGACAAGACATGTGACTACAGTCTGTCACCTACTGAAAAAGTCCGCCGAAAGTAGCTCAGTGGGACCTCTGTGAGTGCTTAGGACGCGTGCTGGCTCCTCATTGGACCGCACGGCTGGCCACCAGCTGTAGCTTTGGACTTTTGGCAGGCAGCCCACGTAACCTTTAAGGCGATCGCCCCATTGCATTAAATGCCGAAAGACGATCGCCCACTAGGGGACAGGGCCTCTCAGCCTCTATAAATACAAGGCAGCCTTCACTTGTAAAAAGGATCGAACTTCGAAAGACAGAACTTCTACGACCGAAACTCTCTGCATTTTCTCGCACTTCATACCATACAGAAGCAAAATACTTACACTTGGCTAACATCCAACTCTTGGCAACAGCTTTCTTTCGGTCTTACTTCTCCCGGCCTTTTCTCCTCGAGCAGATTACCGGCGGGACGAAGAACACCTAGCTTCGCTCAAGAGCCGGATCAACAGAGTCTTTTTACACTCATTGTACTTAGATTTCTCTAATTAATACTTGTATCCACGAATATTTGTGTTAATAACATCTCGCGAGAGCATTCAAGCCCGGGCCTAACAAACCCGGCAAATCTTGTTTTATTAACCATCTCTCGGAAGTGCTCCCGCATTTGTTTGTTGTCCGTCTCCAGCAGTATTTAATCTTCGGATAGATATTTTGGGCAACAACACCTGATTCCTTCTCACAGTTTGTTATGAACTTCAACTGCAATGAGATTGCATGTAACTTAGCTGGGCTAATGAACAAACTGGTGGCCGCTCAGTCTCAGATGAAGACACCGCGGATGAAGGAGTCTGCACTTGTGATTTCTTCTGGACTTCGGAAGTCTAAGAATAAGAAGAAAAAGACCAAGAAGCGGACTGGACCACAAGCTAAGGACCTTAAGGGAAAGGGCAAGGCCCCGATGGTTCCAAAGAACAAGAAGAAGAAGGATGCTTGTCTCAAGTGCGGTGGTGGGCCTTTGGGCTAGAGACTGTCCGATTCTTCATGGCACTTGAGTCTGAGAACTTTTAGTTTTGGAAACAAATTGTTACGCTCTTGTATTTTCTACTTCTGGATCTTTGGATTAAGGTGCTAGTTCTCATATTTGTACCGTGAATCGGGATGCGGAACAAAGTAGGAAGCTTGGAGGTGGAGAAGTTATGATCACGGTCGGAAGCGGACATAGTGTCGAGGCGACCGACATACGATCACTTCTTTTGGGTTTAGAATCCGGCTTTGTTTTGACTGAAGAAGATGTACTTGTTTTGCCCAGGGGGCATAAAAACAATGTATCCATTCAGGTCATGGACCGAAAAGGCTTTTCATTTTTCATTGGTGATGGTTCTGCAAAATTTATTTTAGAAATAAACTAGTAGATCTTTGCTACATTGTTGAATGGATTGTATCATCTAAATCTCAGCAACAAAGTAGTTGTGAATACTATGACTAGAAAACGTGGTAGGGATGAAACCAACCAAGTTTTGAAATGGCATCTTAGACTTGGTCATATTGGTCAGACCAAGGTTTACAAGATGGAAAAAGATGGACTTATGGGTCCATTGGGATCGGATCCTTTTCCTACTTGTGAATCTTGCCTTAAAGGCAAAATGACTAAGTCCCCCTTCACAGGGACTTTTGAAAGAGCCGCTGATAAACTGGGATTAATCCATACTGACGTTTGTGGTGCTTTGGAAGCTGCACGTGACAGATATCAATATTTCATTACGTTTACAGATGATCATACTAGGTATGGTTATGTATACCTAATGAAACATAAATCCGAGGCCTTTGAGAAATTCCAGGAATTCAAGGCCCTAGTCGAGAAACAAACTGGTAATCATATCAAAGCACTTCGGTCGGACCGAGGTGGCGAGTATATGAGTACGGAGTTTGACGAGTTCCTTAAAGAACATGGAATAGTTTCACAACTAACACCTCCAGGTACTCCTCAGTTAAATGGTGTGTCGAAAGAAGGAACCGGACCACTGTTGAACATGGTCCGTTCCATCTTGAGCTATCTTGACTTGCCGATTTACTGTGGGGGTATGCACTCGATGCCGCATATATCTTGAACAGATGTCCTTCCAAATCCGTTCCTAAAACTCCACATGAGATGTGGGAAGGAAGGAAACCAAGTCTTAATCATATTAGGATTTGGGGATGTCCCGCTTATGTCAAGAAGACTAAGGTGGAAAAGTTGGAAGCTAGGTCTGCGAAGGGACGTTTCATAGGATTCCCGTCTGGGACGATGGGATATCTATTCTACATGCCCGAAGATAGAAGGATCATTGTTGCTTTACAAGCACACTTCCTGGAAGATGAGTTCATTCAGGAAGGCGGAGCAGGTAGAAGTATTTCTTTAGAAGAATACAATGAAACTCCTCGAGAGACACCTGTGCAAGAAACTGGAACCGAACTTTCTGAAACACAAGTACAACCACCTCGTAGGTCTAGTAGGGTGTCTCATTTACCTGAGTGGTATGGGCTTGTGCACTTAGAGGAGCTGGGTCTCCATGAGGTTCCAAGTGATAGCCAAGAGACCGACCCAACAACCTATGACCAAGCGATGGTGGATGTAGACTCCGAGAAATGGCGTGAAGCTATGGAAGCTGAGATAGACTCGATGCATGTCAATCAGGTCTGGACTCTAGTAGACCGCCCCAAGGGCATAGTGCCTATTGGGAACAAGTGGATCTACAAGAGAAAGACTGATGGTGATGGCAAGGTTGACGCCTATAAGGCCAGGCTTGTGGCAAAGGGTTATACCCAGAAGGAAGGGATCGATTACCACGATACCTTCTCGCCCGTAGCCATGATCAAGTCTATTCGCATGATGCTTGCTATAGCTGCCTACCATGATTATGAGATATGGCAAATGGACGTAAAGACGGCTTTCCTTAATGGATTCCTCGAGGAGAAATCTATATGGAGCGGCCTAAAGGCTTTGTGTCCGAAGTCGATATTCGAAAGTGTGCAAGCTTGACGTTCCATTTATGGTGAAGCAAGCGTCGCGTAGTTGGAACCTTCGTTTGTGAGGCGATCAAAGAGTTTGACTTCGTGCAAAATGAAGAGGAACCTTGTGTATACAAGAGGGTTAGTGGGAGCAAGATCGCATTCTTAGTACTATATGTAGATGACATTCTACTAATAGGTAATGATGTGGGAATGCTCAGTTCTGTGAAAGCTTGGCTTTCGAGTAATTTCTCCATGAAAGACTTGGGAGAAGCTACCTATATTCTTGGTATTCGACTCTACCGGGATAGAGCGAAGAGAACAATAGGTCTTTCCCAAGCCCTCTATATAGATAAAATCTTAAAGCGATTTAAGATGGATGATTCTAAAAGAGGGTTCCTACCGATGCGACATGGAATAAAACTCACCTTGAAGATGTGTCCTCAAAATGAGGAACAACGAAAGGAAATGAGTAATATACCATATGCTTCGGCCGTGGGTAGCCTTATGTATGCTATGTTGTGTACAAGACGACATCGCGCATCGTAAGCGTGGTGAGTAGGTTTCGAGCAAACCCAGGTAGGGAACATTGACTGCCGTAAAGAACGTTCTCAAGTACTTGAGAAGGACTAGAGATATGGTTACGATGTATGGCGGTGGAGATTTGGATGTGGTGGGATTCAGATTCGGACTTCCAAGGTGAAGGGCGACTCGATGTCTACTACGGCTACATATTTACTCTTAATGGAGGAGCGATATCTTGGCGTAGCGCCAAGCAAAGCGCGGCCGCGATTCCACTGTCGGTGAGTATCAAGCGGCCTCGGAGGCTTCAAGGAAGGGTTACGGATTAAGAAGTTTAGGAGAACTTCAAATAATACCATGTCTTGAAATTTGCTGTTCCATTATCTGCGACAACGACGGAGCCGTAGCGCAGCCAAGGAGCCGAGGTTTCACAACGGCACCAAACATATTGAGAGGAAGTATCATCTCGTAAGAGAATTTGTTCGCAAGGGATACATTGTCTTTGCCTGAGTAGACTCGGTGACAACGTCGCCGGTCCATCGACCAAGCCACTTTCTCGGACTAGCTTGGAGCGTCATCCGGAGAACATGGGTATTAGATACCATAGTGTGTGGCATTGAGTGCAAGTGGGAGATTGTTAGGAGTATGCCCTCGAATGCCACTCGGAGGTTGTTGAGTGAGGGCATTGTACTTGTAATTATGTAAACCATTTATATAAGGCAAATGAATGTTTCTTTATTCTTGGTAGTTCTTGGCATTCCTAACTCGTAAATAAACATATAGAAACTAGTCCGTGTATTTGAGAGCAAAGCGTTCCACTCCTTATTGGATAAGGGGTCGGCCTTTGGAAAGGTTATAGCTCAAATACTTAATCGTTCGCAAGTCGATGAAACTTGGTAGGCGTTAAGTTTATGTGAAGACTTGTATGACGTGTTCTTTGACATGGAGAGTGCTGTCGAACACTAATGGTTAGTGGGAGCACACGTTATAGGTATGCTAATTGGATTAGTATACTCGAACCGACTCACCCTCGATTCGTCACGGATTTCACTCGGGGACGATCAATGACGGAATCGAAAGGTTGTGATAGGTATTCGTGAACCTTCGACTTGAGGATTTAGTAGGGATGTGCTTGTGACGTCAAGATTTTCATTAGAGTAGTTCGACCACGTAGCCGGAAGGCGGGGTCAACCTCGACGTGCATCTTGACGGGCAAGTAGCAGTCCTTGAATACCAAGATAGAATTCTTTCTCCCGTTAGTGAGCGGGTTATATGTCCTATGCGGTTATTGGCGAGATGAGATCATAAGTCTTTGGCCAAAGCATTGGAGCTAGTTGTATTAGATACACGGCGGCTCGATGATCTCGATTTGCATTAACGCATGCATAGCGTCAAGTACGAGATAGGGTTTGGTGATCGTGACTCTATAACTTGATCGGGACATTTGAAAGAAGGGTTTATACGTATCTTGGTATTCACGACGAGAATGGTTCTTGAATGATCCCAATCATTCGTTCTCGGTTAAGTGCAGTGTAGGCCGCCAGTGGCTAGGTGGTGCTACTACTCTTTGGTTCCTCCCATTCTTTGATCGAGACGGACCTACCGAGTCGCGCAATAGGATTGACGATGGAATGATTCAAGCTAATTCTCTCATTATGAATATTAGATATTGGATATCTAATTTTGGAACATTGGATGTTTAAATCGATTTATTGGATAAATTGATTTACGGCCTAATGAATTAAATAAATTCTTGGGTGATTAATTTAATTCATGTATATAATTATTTCTTGGAGAAATTAATTATATTATTTTGTATTTGATATGATGAAATTAATTGGATTAATTAAACTATACAAATACATCGGAGCGGAATTGGAATTTATCTGTTTGGACTCTCGGGAGTCGAAGCAGACAAACTCATCCGTTTCTCCATGGGCCGCCCCCCCCATTTCTAGCCACCTTCATTTTGGACTTATGTCTCCATTCTTTATTGTATGATAATGGTGGAGGTGGGGTTAGATTCCCACATGCATGAGTTGTTGCTAGTAGTGGGAGTTGAATAAAAGGGATGAAGACATCTTTCTTTTGACCAACCCATTCCAGACGTGAGAGTGAGTTAGAGAGAGAGAGAGAGAGAAAAACCATTTTCTCTATTGTCTTCATCATCTTCTTCATATCATCTTAATTGTTCTTGGAGAAAATTAAAGATATATTGAGAGATATAAATTAAAACACTTAGAGTGTTATAATCAAAGATTCATCACTTGATTCTAGCCGTAACCTTAGAGGTTAATCGAGTGTTGTCATTCCGTTCGTTTCTCCGGCGCGTGACAAGTAGAGACGCGGTTTTTTCGGCGTTGGATCATCCAAGGGCTTGGAGCATTTTGGATCATTTGGGGAATAGCTCAAGAGAAGGAAATCCATATAATCAACGGACGACAAGGGTATGATTTCGTATCTTCCTTTGTTTATTTTATATTCGTATATGCGTAGCTCGATCGATCCTCGTAGGGATTCGGATCGAATTAATTTTCGTTTTACCGCTTCCGCTGGGCCTTCGTTTTAGGCACCGAATCCCAACAGGCATAGCGTGCGCTACTTGTCCAGTCCGTCCTGAGTCCAGAATCTTAAGAACATTCTGCCCTTACTGGAGTACCGGATTAGTGCGCGTTACCAAACATCTCTAGTGTGTGCTAATACACCACCATAGCGTGCGTTAATCTAGAGGCTTAGCGTGCAGTGAGCTCCCTATGCACAACACAACTATCAGAGCCAAACAAAACATTACACATCAACTGATCCATTACATAGTAGTTCTCGGCAAAACGATAAAATGAAAATTACTAATAATATCAGAAAACGTGAATATTACATTCTCTCCCTCTAACAAAAAGTTTCATCCTGAAACTTTAAGATACGAATAACTCCGGATATCTCTACCTCATACTATCCTCGGTCTCCCATGTAGCTTCCTTCATTCCATGCCTTGACCACTGTACCTTTACCAAAGGGACGATTTCGCATATAAGCTGTTTTACTCGGCGTACCAGAATCTGAATCGGTTTCTCTTCAAAGGCGGTGTCGGAACCTAATTCAGTTTCCCCAAAATAGATAATATGGATAGGATCCGACATGTATTTTCTAAATTGGGAGACATGGAATACATTATGCACATGACTTAACGATGGCGGGAGACCTAAACAATAAGCAAGATCACCAATTCATTCTAAAATCTCAAATGGCCCAATATATATCGGAATGAGTTTGCCCTTCTCCCTGAAGCGATATACTCCTCGATTAGGAGAAACTTTTAACAACACTTGATCTCCCACTTTGAACTCCAACGGACGATGTCGGTTATCGGCATATGACTTCTGTCGGCTTTAGGCAGCCAAAAGTCTATTGCATATTAGGGCAATCTTATCTCTGGTCTCCACTAACATGTCCGGCTCCATTCCGATCAACTCGGATAAATCATCCCAAGATAGTGTATATTTACATCTTCATCCATATAAAGCTTCAAATAGTGCCATTTGAATTGACGCATGCCAACTATTATTGTATGCAAACTCAATTAGTGGCAAGTGCGGTTCCCAATCGTCCTTCCAATTCAAGGCACATGCTCGCAACATATCCTCCAGGGTCTGAATTGTCCGCTCGGATTGACCATCGGTCCGAGGGTTGTATGATGTACTGAGCCTCAACTCTGTTCACAAGGTTTGGTGAACGGAATGCCAGAAATGCAATACAAATCTGCCATCTCGATCGGAAATAATACTCTTCGGAATGCCATCTAACAAAATAATTTCTGCAATAAACATACGAGCTAACTTCTCGGGTCCACAATTATCCTTAATTCCCAGAAAATGGGCTGATTTGGTTAGTCTATCAACGATAACCCAAATCATGTTCATCCCCATTTGTGCCTTCAGCATATTAGTGACAAAATCCATCATAATATCCTCCCATTTCCATTCTGGAATGGGAAGTGATTCGACAAGCCTGCTGGTAGTTGATGTCCAATCTTGACTTGCTAGAATGTCAAACATTTCGACACAAACTACTTGACATCATTCTTCATATTACTCCACCAATAATTACTCCTCACATCCTTATACATTTTGCTTGTACCAGGGTGGAGAGAATATGGTGTAGTATGAGCTTCTCTCAGTATGGCCTGTCTAAGCTCTGTGTCTGATGGAATGCAAAGTCTGCCTCGAAATCTTAGAACTCCATCATCCTGAATCACAAATCTGGGAGCTCTTCCTCTAACTACATCCTCTCTTAGCTGGACTAGTAACGGATCCTCCAATTGTTTCGCTTTAATGTCATCGACCAAGGATGAAGTGATTTCCAAAGTGTGTAATTGGCCTTGAACTCCCTGAAGCTAAATCTCTATATCTTGTCCAATTATGTATCGACGGATCTCCCGTTTAGATGTAAGTACCTCCAGCATTTGAAGTGTTATCGGCTTCCAACTCAATGCTCTACTATCACATTAGCTTTTCCTGGATGGTATAATATCTCAAGATCGTAATCCTTGAGAAGCTCTAACCATCGATGCTGTCTCATATTTAGCTCCTTCTGGCTAAATATATACTTTAGGCTCTTGTGATCCGTGTAAATTTTACATGAAGAATCATAAAGATAATGTCTCCAGATCTTTAACGCAAACATGACTACTGACAACTCCAAGTCATGAGTGGGGTAATTCAGCTCGTATGGTTTCAATTGTCGGGAAGCATAAGATATCACTCAACCTATCTGCATTAAAACACAACCCAAACCAAGTCCCGAAGCATCACTATAAACTTCAAAATCATCGTTACCTTGAGGTAACGCTAATACTGGCGTCGAAGTTAACCGTGTCTTCAACTCATCAAAGATATTATGCCTCTCGATATTCCATTCGAACATCTGGGATTTCTGGAGCAACTGAGTAAGTGTTCGAGCGACCTTCGAAAATCCCTCGACAAACCTATGGTAGTACCCAGCAAGTCCCAAGAAACTCCGTGTCTCTTTCACATTCTTGGATGGCTCCCACTCAAGAATTGCTGCTATCTTCTAGGGATCTACTCGAACTCCATCAGAAGAAATTATATGCCCAAGGAATGTTACTTCCTTAAGCCAAAACTCACACTTATAGAACTTTGCATAAAGTTGCCTTGTTCTCAAAGTGTTTAATATAATGTTAAGATGTTCTGTATGATCCCCTTTGTTTCGCTAGTAGACAAGGATGTCATCAATGTGATGACCACGAACTTATCAACATAATTATTAAAGACTTTGTTTATTAGTTGCATGAATACGACAGGAGCATTATTTAATCCAAACAGCATAACTACAAACTCGTAGTGGCCATATCGACTACGAAAGCAGTCTTTGGAATGTCGGAATCCCGAATCCTCAGCTGATAATACCCCGAGCGAAAATCAATCTTAGAGAAAATACTAGCACCCTAGCTGGTCGAACAAGTCGTCTATTCAGGGCAACAGATACTTGTTCTTGATGGCCAGCTTATTTAACTCCGGATAATCAATGCACAGACGGAACGATCTGTCCTTCTTCTTAACAAAAAGAACTGGTGCACCCCAATGTGATGCACTCGGTTGAATATACCCTTTGTCAAGAAGTTCGCCCAATTATTTCTTTAACACCCCCAGAATACGTCCGGAAATGTTACACGCCGTAGGCCCTTCTCACAAGGATCTACCAGGCTAAACTCCACTAGACTACACAATGATTGACCGACCGGGTCAATCTAAATACAACGCAGACCGACAATCCCGTGACTGCTCCCGAACTGCCAAACCCTGAGCGCATAACAGGCACCCACCCCCCGAAAACTCGGGGGTTAGCAAACTGGAATTTTGCTAGTGCAAGTATATAATATACAAGATATACGAACAATAACAACACAAAACTCAACAGTCGTGAAGCCTTAACACAAACCACACATTCCCATAGTCAACACAAAATAGCACTCACATACACAAGGTGAAAGATAATCACTTAGTTTTATTCTCTTTCCGGAGCATAACACCAATGAAATATTAAACGAGCCCAAGGAGTCAAGAGATCTTTGAAATTCCCCTTTTATAAAAGGAAAAGTATTTTGATAAGATAGTTTGCAAACGTTATTATTGACTCGGGCCGTCTTGGGATTTTGAAAATCGAATGGGAAAACTTTTGGAAAATAATTTCAAAAGCTCTCGGGTCCTTGACCCAACATATGGAAAACAATTACACGAAAACCATGTCAACATTATTCGGGGTCCTCAACTCAATTTATAGAACACTTTCACAACGAAATCATTACAACATCTCACAGGGTTCTCAACCCAATCCAAATAACATCATCCTGAGATCAATCATCTCACCAATTCACAGGGTCCTCGACCTAATACACAGAATAACACCACAATACAATCAAAGGCACCGCCTCTCAGTCGACAAATCCTGCTCAAGACCCCTGATTAATTAACCCTCGGAGATGTCGTCAAACATCCTTGGTTAATTAACCCTGATACCAACATTTGAAAATCAAGTTGAACAAACTTTCAGAAATGCGAATCACAGTCTATATCGAGACCAGTATTTGAAAAGAGTTGAAAGAACTTTGAAATACGAGGATTGTTTGGTAACGGGGTCTTAGCTATCACTCGAATATCCGTTACCAATAAGCCTGCCAGGCACCCCCCTTGCACACCAGTGCACCGGCGTTCACTCCACTATGTTGGCTGCCCCTTGAACATGTCACCGCGCCGGCGATCACTCCCGTAAGAGCCGCCCCTTGCACGCGCATTAGGTAACACCGGTGTTCACCAATCATATGGAGCCGCACATTGCAGCGTACACCAGGCCGGAGTGTACGCCCCGCCCTCAGAGGTTCTCGGATACGACGTTTCTCACAACAAGTATCCACATTGTTCCAAACATCAAGCACACAGACAAACGTTACAACAATTATTAAGTCAGTACACCAAATCACACAATTTATCTGCCAGTCCGTAACCACACAAATAAACAATAACACGCTCGTTATCAATCAAAACTCATTCACAATAAGCCTTCAGGCATAACCAACCAACACCCGCACATATATCCCTATATTGCGACTCAACCGAATATATATATATATATATATATATATATATATAACCTTACCACATTATATCTATAAGTATGGTTCATCCATCGACCCAAGTTAAGTACGTCAACTAGTGTTAGCATTCATCACTCGGCATTCACCGACATATGTATGTATTTATCTATATACATGTATACATATATATATATATATATATATATATATATATATATATATATATATACACGCATATCTATATAAATACATATATTTAACATATAAATATATATGTATACGTATATTAGTAAAATAATTCACACACTTCAGCAACAATGATTTTACGTAGTTATAATTCATATATCAAGGTACTTGCCTTGGTAATCTCTCACGAATACTTCCAAAAATACGGTTGATTGGAGAAATCCGGAACTCCAATGAAAACGACGATCAGAAAGGCTCAACACCAAATTTTTTGTAGGGAATTCATCCCTAATATCCTATCATCAAATAAACAACAAATCACACGAGGAAAAACATCGCAAAATGACCAAATTTCTCTCTGTGGCATTTTCCCGGACACCTTGAAGGCGCCAAACAAAAGTTCATATAAACGACGAATCGGAAATGATAAAACCGTGGAAAGATGATGAAAATGATAGAACACAACTCAATCTTCGATTACCCATCAGAAATATGAGTTAGAACGATCAAATCGGACAAAGTCAACTAAAATCCCCAAAACTAGATTCTTGGAAATCATACCTTGATTCGATAGATCGAAGAAGGTTATAGGTTGATTAATCGATGCTATGAACTCAAAAACGACGTGGATTGTAAGATATACACCATGCCTTCGTGTTTTCCAATCCTTGGCCGCGGGGGAAGAAAATGGGTGAAGAACACGTCTGCCGGGTCATTATCTAGATCCCGCACGAAGCACGAGCAGACACGCACGAGCACCGCCCGTGCGTGACTCGTGCGCCAAGAATCTGCCGGAACACATCTGGGAGTCTTCCGGACACGCACGAGCATGATGCTCGGGCGTCCGGTCGTGTGGCCTGCTCGTGCGCGGCACTGCCTGGCCTCTGCCGCACCGCACGAGCACCGCGCACGAGCACTGCTCATACGCGCCTGCTACTTCCTGCCCAGTGCCGCACGAACGCCGGCCCGTGCGCCTTGCTCGTGCGCCCTGCTCGTGCGCGGCCCCAAAGGACTGCCCAGCAGTCTGCCTGTCCCGCACGAGCACCTGTCCGTGTGGGCTGCTCGTGTGTACCTGGCCGGTCACTACCGCACTTGGCCGGCCGGTGCCCAGCCGCCATGACTCGACGATCCGATTTTCCGAAATCGCTCGGAAATGAACATGAAGAAATGCTCGCGGACAACAATACAACAAATCACCACTTATGGCTATAAACACAAAATCAATCGTATGAACGCTCGACAACCGAGAAATTTTCGTTCTAAAAAGAAAAAAATTCAAATTAATCAGAATAAAAATCTCGGGTATTACGTTCTACCCCCCTTAAAATAAGTTTCGCACCGAAACTTAAAATAGAGAGCGGCAGAACAATCAAGGAAATAACTACTTGCTCAGTCCCCAAACATCACGAGCAATGCGCGAATGTGAGGTTCTAGAAATACAATGAACGAACCTAACAAGTATCTGATACGTGAGTTAAGGCGATAAAAATGTATGTGAACACGATCAGTCGAGGTGGAGGAGTATGAATTTGGAGACAAAATCTCCAAGAGTTAAGAAAATCACAAAACGACTCAGACGTCCTGAAACCATGTTTCGAGCTCGACCAACCGCGTCCAAGCTCATAACACATTCAGAAATGTTAATTTCACGCCTGGGAATATTAGTTTCGAGCAAAATTTTGCAAGAATCAAGTTAAGATGTGGAAAGACCACAATAATCCATGGAGTCTGACAAAATAAATCTGAAATTCATTTGGAGGACGGTAGGCTAGGTAGAACATGGTAGTTTAAAATCGTCGAGAGGATCACAATTGAATTACCAACAATGAAAGGTTACACAATACCTGAAATACTAAGAAAAGTACGGGTAATACACTCCCCATACTAAAAAGGCATTACGATCCCGAAACTTAGAACAACAATAGATGGAAACGTAAAGCAATGAAATGAAAAACGATCGAAGTCACGATTGTTGGAACCAGCAACGATTAAGACACAGTACAAGATCTTCATTCTCCAGTACTAGAATCTTCGGAAGGAAACATAGTTTTTCGGGACACTCTCCGGTCACTTGCTCTATTCTCCAATAGGGTAGCATTCTAAGAATAATGGTAATATCGTAAAGCACAAAGTTTAATGAAGTCAATTTCGAGTCCTTCGACGGGGACGATCATTATATGTATGCACTTAATGAAAACAAATTTTTGAAAAAGAGGGCTAGTCACGTTACGCCCAAGACTTGTAAATACTGTCTTTTATTTCGACAGAGGAAGTTTATACAACGACTCTAGAAATTATTTTCGAGTAATGTATAGAAGAAAAATTGAAAATTGAATTGTAACTAATTTGAAATATTTCAAAAGTGTTGAGTCCCAAATACCACAATTTTGAAAATCTTTTCTCTTCTACCAAAATATTTATTCAAAGAATTTTCCACCGAGATACGTGACCATTTGACATGACGACATTAAATCATGGCTTTTCACAATGTTAGAAAATTTCAAAGCACCACTTTAAAATATTCGTGATGTTACAGCGCCGTGGGCCCCGTGCCGGAACCCACCAGGCTAAAAATCATTTTTAAAGACGTTCAAAATGCCAAAAAGGCCGATGTCGGTAATATTCTCAAATACTCACTAAAGTCATTTATAAAATATCAAATACCGTCATAAGAATACCATCAAAACTGCAAGACCAAAATATCAAGACTCGGTTTGGGGAATCGGTTTTTGGAAATAAAACTCAGTTTGCAAGATACCAAAAGTCATCTCAAAATACTCACGCAGCGGATAAAATTAACACTCAAAGATTTACTCTAATGAAATGTAGAAACCGATAAATATGCTCGACTTCCGAAGCATACTACATAACCATTTTTACTCGGACCGTATTTGCATGCTATATCCTAAAACAATAATATCCCCAACAAGTTCCAATCCCTAGTTCACATTAAACACATTAGCACAATATAATCAAATACGTATATAAAGGGACTTACGATCGGGAGACTTACCATCACGGATTGCTTTAAGATGATGTCGGAACCACAATACTAATCACAACTCTGATGCGCGCGACTTACACCGGACATGGACTTGACCCAACGACCTAGGTTTTTCGCAAACCTAAGCTCCGATACCATATTTGTAACACCCCCAGAATACGTCCGGAAATGTTACACGTCGTAGGCCCTTCTCACAAGGATCTACCAGGCTAAA
This sequence comes from Orobanche coerulescens, assembly GCA_033398695.1. Classification (NCBI taxonomy): domain Eukaryota; kingdom Viridiplantae; phylum Streptophyta; class Magnoliopsida; order Lamiales; family Orobanchaceae; genus Orobanche; species Orobanche coerulescens. The sequence goes on from CM065807.1 coordinate 88,214,650, forward strand.
CTCCACTAGACTACACAATGATTGACCGACCGTGGTCAATCTAAATACACGCAGACCGACAAGGTCATTAAACAATTCAGAAACTAATGAATTTTTACACCTCAATGACAAAAATAAACTTTCACACAAAAAGGTATGACAACTCCATTCAATAAATGAAAACTACACCCGTGCAAGGGTGAATACTCAACCAAATGGGAAAATACCGACCAAGATAGAATAAAAGAAAAAAAGACTCTGACTCTTGTGTGACTAGCATCATAGTCTTTCATCTCCTTCCAAGCCAATCCCGTGACTGCTCCCGAGCTGCCAAAACCTGAGCGCATAACAGGCACCCACCCCCCGAAAACTCGGGGGTTAGCAAACTGGAATTTTGCTAGTGCAAGTACATAATATACAAGATATATGAACAATAACAACACAAAACTCAACAGTCGTGAAGCCTTAACACAAACCACACACTCCCATAGTCAACACAGAATAGCACTCACATACACAAGGTGAAAGATAATCACTTAGTTATATTCTCTTTACGGAGCATAACACCAATGAAATATTAAACGAGCCCAAGGAGTCCAGCGATCTTTGAAATTCACCTTTTATAAAAAGAAAAGTATTTTGATAAGATAGTTTGCAAACGTTATTATTGACTCGGGCCATCTTGGAGTTTTGAAAATCGAATGAGAAAACTTTTGGAAAATAATTTCAAAAGCTCTCGGGTCCTTGACCCAACATATGGAAAACAATTACACGAAAACCATGTCAACATTATTCGGGGTCCTCAACCCAATTTATAGAACACTGCCACAACGAAATCATTACAACATCTCACAGGGTTCTCAACCCAATCCAAATAACATCATCCCGAGATCAATCATCTCAACATTTCGCAGGGTCCTCGACCCAATACACAGAATATCACCACAATACAATCAAAGGTACCGCCTCTCAGTCGACAAATCCTGCTCAAGACCCCTGATTAATTAACCCTCGGAGATTTCGTCAAACATCCTTGGTTAATTAACCCTGATACCAACGTTTGAAAATCAAGTTGAACAAACTTTCAGAAATGCGAATGACAGTCTATATCGAGACCAGTATTGAAAAGAGTTGAAAGAACTTTGAAGTACGAGGATTGTTCGGTAACAGGGTCTTAGCTATCACTCGAATATCCATTACCAATAAGCCTGCCAAGCGCCTCTCTTGTACACCTGTGCACCGGCATTCACTCCACTATGTTGGCCACCCCTTGAACATGTCGCTGCGCCGGCGATCACTCCCGTAAGAGCCGCCCCTTGCACGCGCATTAGGTAACACCTGTGTTCACCAATCATATGGAGCCACACATTGAAGCGTACACCAGGCCGGAGTGCACGCCCCGCCCCCAGAGGTTCCTGGATATGACGTTTCTCACAACAAGTATCCACATTGTTCCAAACGTCAAGCACACAGACAAACATTACAACAATTATTAACTCAGTACACCAAATCACACAATTTATCCGACATTCCGTAACCACACAAATAAACAATAACACGCACGTTATCAATCAAAACTCATTCACAATAAGCCTTGAGGCATAACCAACCAACGCCGCACATATATCCCTATATTGCGACTCAACGAATATATATATATATATATATATATATATATATATATATATATATATATATATATATATATATATATATATATATATATATATATATAACCTTATCACATTATACCTATAACTATGATTCATCCATCGACCCAAGTTGACTATGTCAACTAGTGTTAGCATTCATCACTCGGCATTCACCGACATATGTATGTATTTATCTATATACATGTATGCATACATATATGAAAACGGCGATCAGAAAGGCTCAACACCAGATTTTTTGGAGGGAATTCGTCCCTAATATCCTATCATCAAATAAACAACAAATCACACGAGGAAAAATATCGCAAAACGACCAAATTTCTCTCTGTGGCATTTTCCCGGACACCTTGAAGGTGTCAAACGAAAGTTCATACAAACGACGAATCGGAAATGAAAAAACCATGGAAAGATGATGAAAATGATAGAACACAACTTAATCTTCGATTACCCATCATAAATATGAGTTAAAATGATCAAATCGGACAAAGTCAACTAAAATCCCCAAAACTAGATTTTTGGAAATCATACATTGATTCGATGGATCGAAGAAGGTTATAGGTTGATTAATCGATGCTATGAACTCAAAAACGACGTGGATTAGAAGATATACACCATGCTTTCATGTTCTCCAATCCTTGGACGCAGAGGATATGAGTTGGGGGAAGAAAATGGGTGAAGGACACGTCTGCCGGGTCATTATATAGATCCCGCACGAAGCACGAGCAGACACGCACGAGCACCGGCCGTGCGTGACTCGTGCGCCAAGAATCAGCCGGAACACATCTGGGAGTCTTCCGGACACGCACGATCATGATGCTCGGGCGTCCGGTCGTCTGGCGTGCTCGTGCGCGGCACTGCATGGCCCCTGCCGCACCACACGAGCACCGAGCACGATCACTGCTCGTGCGCGCCTGCTACTTCCTGCCCAGTGCTGCACGAGCGCCGGCCCATGCGCCTTGCTCGTGCGCCCTGCTCGTGCGCAAGGGACCGCCAAGCGCCGATCTGCTCCCGCACGAGCGCCGCATGAGCGCTTGTCCGTGTGGGCTTCTCGTGTGTACCTGGACGGTCACTGCTGCACCTGGCCGGCCGGTGCCCAGCCGCCATGACTCGACGATCCGATTTTCCGAAATCGCTCGGAAACGAACATGAAGAAACGCTCGCAGACAACAATACAACAAATCACCACATATGTCCATAAACACAAAATCAATCATCGAGAAAAATAATATGAACGCTCGACAACTGAGAAATTTCCGGTCTAAAAAGAAAAAAATTCAAATTAATCAGAATAAAAATCTCGGGTATTACATTTTCTTCAGTTCTAACATTTTGGCAGGGGCTATACGATATGGTGCATGAGATACAGAAACTCCACTCGCCTCAAGATCAATGGGAAATTCTATATCCCTAAATGGAGGTAGTCCTGAAAGATCATCCGGAAACACACCAGGATTCTCATTCACGACTGGAATCGATGATAGATCATTTCCACCATCACCAGTACTCATGGCATAGCACCAATAACCAATACAGTCTTGTTTCAACAACCTCATCGCTTTTACGACTGAAATCACTCTACCCGAACTACCCGGCTTATGCCCCACAAAAGTATGCTCGACACCATCTTCAGCTACTATTGAAATAGTTCGTGTCGGATAGTTCATAATAGCGCCATGCCGACTAAACCAATCATCTCCGAGGATCACGTCATGTCCCTTCAGATCTACCACAATGAGGTCTGAAGGCCAATACCGACTCCCAATATACATAAGAAAATCCTTAACCTCTCGGTTACCGATCAAAGGCTCCACACTAGGAGTACTCACTACAAACGGTTCACACTCAATCAAGCAATCAAGACCCAACCGTTTCACATAATCAAGAGCAATGAACAAATGAGTAGCTCCTGAATCAAATAATATTGATACAGGTTGAGAAAGTATTTGCATTGCACCTGCAGCTATTGGAGCCTCTACATCATCTGCATGTCTCATTTGGTACACTCGAGGCTATACCGAACCCAAACTCGATTCAAGTTGACGATCTGACTTGCCTCGACCTCTACCTCGCCCCAAAGTGAGTTCTGGTTGACTAGCTGTAGTCCCTGGGTTCACACTCGGAGCTGGTGCCGAATTAAGATATTTAGCGAACCTGGTGGCAGCCTCATAGTAAGCAGCCCGGTGACCGGTCTGCCCGCACGTAAAACAGGTCACGGGAGGAAGTGGACACTGTCGGGATAGATGACCCACTTGATTGCAATTATAACATTGCCCTCGACAAAATGCAGAAGGCTGGCCCGGTCCGAAATTTGGAGCACTACTAACTTGATGAACCGACTTACCGGTAGCAGAATGAGAAGCCTGAAATTTACGAAATCCACTACCCTTACATCCCGAAAAACCACCAGTCGTCTTCAGCTTCTTGCTCTCGGTGCCCGATCTTGATGCATAAATAACCATCTCAATGGCCAAGGCACGATCCTGGTATTGTTTCAAAGTTGCACATCTGAAGCCTACCATAGCCACTCGAATCCTGGGTTTCATCCTCAAGTCAAAGTAATGGATCTTATCCGCTTCGGTCTTTACATGCTCATGAACATGACTGAGTTGTTGATTATATGTGATGATAGATTCCGTGATAGGTACATCTTGCGGTGTCGTGGTAACGAAATCTGCAATGTGTTTCTCTTTAACTGGCCAAGGAAAATATTATTCTTCTATAGTAGCTTTAAACTTGGCCTAGGTGGACACACGATCAGTAGGCCCAACCGCCTCCCACCAATCCGCATCTTCCTTATCATGAAAATACTGTGCAATAGGAACTCGCCTCTCCTCGGGACATGCAATAGCATCGAAAATCCTTCCAAACTGAAATAACCAACCTTCCCAGCCCAACGTATCAGACGCACCAGCAAAACAGGGAGGTTGCATTTTCATCACTCCCTGAAGCTACTTACTATCCCCAACAATCTTACCTGCCGGTTGATCATGGTGCCCAAACTGATTTAACTGAACTAACTGTGTTGCTATTTGCTGAAGTACATCAGCGTTGCCGGAATCCACATTAGGGCCAGCTGACGGTCCTTGATTAACAAAAGGATCTGGCTGACCGCCATAATTCAAAGGAATAGTATTCAGCTCCGTACGGGATGCCGAATCGAATGCAACATTAGAAGGTGTACCAGATTCATTAGTGGTACCACGTCCACGGCCTCTGCCGCGTCCACGTCCGCCACGACCTCTTAACATACTGAGATATAAAAGTATTGAAATTATCACAACAATTCACAAATCCAAGGAATTTAAGTTTTCTCTATCATGAAAGCAACAAAACGCGATAAGGGTTCAGGGAGTCTTACTACCACGGGTCACACGGTTCAACAACAACACATGATGTTGAGCTTGATCAGTTTACTTGAGTCATATAACTTAACATACCCAATAACCAACGGCCTAGGTGTTCCCGAACCTAGGCTCCGATACCATAAAAGTAACACCCCAATCTCAATGCGGGTAGTTACACGCCATAGGACCCACCACGGGCCTACCAGGCTGACATTACACATACTAAATGACAAAACGATACAAAAACACCATAACACGACAATACAATTAAACATTACAAAGTATAAGTTCGGCCTCGGTCGCGGCCAAAATTGTATGAGTTTAACACCATTCAACCAAACACACAAACATCACACGACATATTACAACGAAATCGATTATAACATTAAATATGAAAACCAACACCGAAATCTCCAAAACAACTACTGACTCAAGCTCTTCAACATTCAGTCAGACCGTCAGCTTTGTGTGCAACACGCACAGTCTCTTGAACCTCGAGAGTACCTGAAATGCATAAAAGATTCCACCCCAACAAGGGGTTAGAAACAACTGCTAGTGCAAGTAAAATATTACAATATTTCAATACACAAGCATTTCCAATATCATTTCAAAATCCAAAAACAGTTCAATTCTCATGATATTAGGAATATCGAATATCAATCATCAGTAAAAACATCAATCGAAGGTAATTTTCGTGACAAGGCGCCTTCGTCCAAGTCCCTGTGTGCCCCGTCGAGCAATCCCCAGGTGAAAATACCACTGCCCTGACCTGTCCCCAAAGTATCGATCCCGGAGGTCCCGTCAAACCTTCCCCGAGTGGGCATCCTCACAACATACAAAAATTCAGATCATCATCACAAAAATACATTCCATAAACCATTGCAATAAGGTACTTGCCTGGATTTCTAACACATGAAGGAACGACGAACGAAGAAGGCTTGGTCCGAACTATCTTCCAACTTCCGTTCTAACAAGAATTGAGACTCAATCATCTATAATTTCAGTGGAAATCCAAGAATCACCCTAAGTTCTACCCTTATGAGCAATTTGTCGAACACCACAGAGGCATTCCAAATCATACTAGATCTACGAAGAAAAACTCGGAATCAATCCATAAGACTTTGAGGAATACATGAAGACATGATTATACAACTATAATATATCATCGATTTGAAGCTACATCAGTCGAAAAAACGAAATCCACCAAAACCCCCAAACTTCCTGAAATTAGGATTCTAAGGAATATTACCTCCAATCTTTGGTGAAAGATGTTAGAAGGTGGATAAATCCTTGCTAGGATTTGAAGGATGTTGATATCTAAAGAGATTTGGCGAAATCCACTTGTACGAGCCACGGAACCATCTAGATCGCCGTAGAAGGGAATGGGAAGTGAAAAATGAGAAAAAGTTACTACTCAAGCCTATATATATAATCTCGCCTTAGCGTGCGCTAACGACGTATAGTTAGCATGCTCTAACTGGCTAACCTTGGTCTAGAACCTTTGGCCAGGACCTGTTAGCATGCGCTATACAGTCAACTTAGCGTGCGCTAATGACCGCAATACATAACCTCTAAACCTTCTGTCCCTGCAAAGTAGCATGCGCTACAATGGTGTGGCGTGCGCTAATAAAGCAACGTAGTGCATGCTATCATACGGCGTAGCGTGCGCTACCTGTTCAGTCCATCCTGAGTCCAAAACCTTAAAAACATTCTGCCCTTACTGGAGTACCGAATTAGCACGCGTTACCAAACATCTCTAGCGTGCGCTAATCTACCACCATAGCGTGCGCTAATCTAAAGGCTTAGCGTGCGCTAAGCTTTCCATGCACAACACAACTATCAAAACCAAACGAAACATTACACAACAACCCATCCAATTCACAGTAGTTCTCGGAAAAACGACAAAATGAAAATTACTAATAATATCATAAAACGTGAATATTAAACACTCGATTTGATGAGGTTGTCCAGTCATATAGATTCGTCCAATGTTCGAGTGAGAGTTGTGTGCATAAGAAATGCGATGGAATGGTGTTTGTTGTACTATATATAGATGATATCCTTCTGATTGGAAACAACGTGAAAGAATTGTCGGATGTAGTGTATGGATATCTGAGCAGTTCGATATGAAGGATTTGGGGGAAGCAGGACACATCCTTGGAATCAGGATCTTTCGTGATTGGAAGAAAAGGATGTTGTGCTTATCTCAGGCATCCTATATCGATACAGTGCTAAAGCAGTTTAGCATGGAGAATTCCAAGAAAGGTTTTCTACCTTACAGAAATGGAATTCAGCTATCTAAGGATATGTGTCCCAAGACACAAAAAGAGATATATGACATGAAGCTGATCCCTTATGCGTCAGCTGTGGGAAGCCTCATGTACGCTATGCCTTACACTATACCAGATATCTATCATGCTGTAAGCATAGCTGCTAGATACCAGTCGAACCTAGGACCAGGACACTGGATTGCTGTCAAGCACATACTCAGGTACTGATAAAGACTAGGGAGTATACGCTTGTATATCAATCACACGACCTATGTCTGGTGGGTTACAATGACTCAGATTATTCACCAGACAAGAAAATTCCAAGTCTACTTCGGGTTATGTGTTTAGCTTGGGAGGTGGAGCCATTAGTTGGAGGTGTGTGGAGCAGAAATGCATCTCGAACTCTACCAAGGAAGCCGAGTACGTGGCAGCCTCTGAGGCAGCCAAGGAGGCGGTATGGCTAAGTACTTCCTACAGGACTTAGATGTGATTCTCGATTTGCCAAAGGGTATTGCACTTTATTATGATAATACCGATGCAGTCACAAATTCGAGGGAACCACGAGCCCATAAGGCAAGTAAACATATCGACCGCAAGTACCACATCATACGACACTTCGTAAAGGAAGGATACGTAGTTGTAGCCAGGGTGGCATCGAATGATAATCTTGCTGACCCTTTCACAAAAGGCCTACCTTCAAAAGTTTTTGAAAGGCATGTGGAAGGTATGAGATTACGGTGTATGGCAACATTTCTTTGAGTATAAGTGGGAGAAGTGGGAGACTGTGTAATAGAGTGGTATACTTAAAAGCATGTTTTGAGTATAAGTGGGAGATTGTTAAGTTTGTATACTGTAAAACATACTTTATGCTTGTATTACCTTATTTCCCTGTAACTACCTATGAGAACATTAATTACTTTTAATCACATGTTTTGCATAATTATTCACGTTATGGTTATGCAAATGAAGTGTCTAATTAATTTATATTGTAGATAATGTGGTGTGTTGGTGTCACACGGAAGATCACATTATCGGTGCTTTACAAAATAATATAATAGATCACAACCTATGTAATTGTTAGACAAGTTATGTGAAAGGTTGTAGTATATGCTTGAGATTAGTTGGTCTTGACTATTAGCATACATTAGCGTATTTGCATATGTTGGACTGGATCGAGATGAGATAGTGTCTTCTGTACTGACTGTAAGGAGAACATAAATCTCGGATAATTATTATTTCTTAATTCTAAGTATATAATTTAATTGTGTATTTATAATACTCATTGCTTTGATTTAACATGTGTGAGAGCCAAAATGATCGACTCAATAAGCATCCTAACTTGGGCAATAATATTATTTATATGACAGTTATTATTATTACTAGAAATCATATCCGACTCGTGCATGTTGATGATGCCCCTTGAGGAGCTCGATAATAATTATTATATTAAACCCTACATGTGGATTTAATTCTAATATAATAATAAGGTTCGAGTGGTACTACTCTTGGATAAGATATTAATTAATTAAAGTTGTCAGTTGCATACAATTAATTAATGGACATTCGATATCTTAAACACAGGAAATAATATATTTAAATAAGGAGCCCGATTTCGTAAATTGGGATTTGGGTTGGAAGTGCAATATGAATTCTTTAGTGGATTGAATTGATATTAATAGACTTAATATATTAGGAAATGTCCTAATGTGGAAATTTGAGGTCTATTAGGAGTCCTTCCCTGATCCTCCTTAAGATCCCTAGTAGTAGTCCAAGAGCCTATAAATAGGACTTATGGGTTGGCCGATTTTAAGCATTATTCATACACAAGAATTTTCGATTTTTTCTTCTAAGTGTTTAATTGTGGATCTTGACTTGTGTCTTTGATTCCAAAATTGAGATAACACTTTAATTCAACTAAAGCTCTATGTTTGTCCAACCAATCCATACCCAATATAACATCAAAATCACTTAGTTCAACTACGTAAAAGTTTGCTAAGAAGCTATGTTCGTTAATCTCTACCTTCACATTGTTAGTTATCGAGTCTACACGCGCTACTCCCCCCCACAGGCATGCTAACCAATAGAGTTCTAGGTGCTTTACTACTTCTACCACCAATTATAGTACAAAGCTTCCTAGAGATAAATGAATGAGATGCATCCGAATCAAACAACACCATAGCCTGGATATTAGCAACTGACAACATACCTGACATGGTTTGGGGTTTAGTCTCTTTCTCTTCCTCGGTGTAGGACATCCTCCCGTGGCTAGCAGACTGTGATGGATCCAGTCACGAAGTCCATCACAAAACGTCTTCGGCTTCATCCCATCAGTCTTAACCATATGCGGTGTAAAACAGCACATATGGTTGAATTTTCTCTCGTGATCCGTCCCAATTATGCTACCATGCGTCAAGTCTAATAACTCCCTCTATATCTTAGCCTTATCCACCCTCGGGTAGTACTTCTCCATGACCATCTCCTTGTCCTTGCAACGGGACTTACTATCAGCCATCTCAGCATCATTCGAGTCTCTTATCTGCACCACATCCAACTCTTCCTCTGGTTATCGCTCTTCTTCAGGGGTTTTCTTTAGGATCCGTAGAGTCGGAACTCCAATTTGCAGCTGGTATCGCCTCTCAAACGTACATATCCAATAAGCGCCCAGCAACGAACTGGAAATCATCTGCGGTCTCTTTCTCTTCTGGTGATCTCTTTATGAACTCTTTCCAAAGCCATAATATGTAATAACTCCAATCTTTGGAAAACTTCTCCATTATGTGCTCCAGCTGTCGCGTGATGGAACCTCCTTTCCCATACTGCTACCACTTGCTCAGCCTATTAATGACATAGTATGGTGCATTTTATGGTAAACTCAGATCGTCCCACCAAGCCAGAAGACACGAGTCAAATGTAGTAGGAACTCTCTTACGTGGTGTCATCCTAGGTTTGGCTATTCTAACAATTCGTACATACATATATAATTATGTAAATAAAATGAAATAACATATGCATGAATACTGACTGAATTCGGTACCTTGGATGGAGTGACGAAGTGGCTAAGCTGAGAGCATATGATACTTTTACATCTTAGCGAGTCTACAGAAAGGTAAAACCTGCTCTGATATCCTTTTGATGTAAATTGTAGATAATTTTTTTAATGATTCAGTGGGTTTTCAAGATTTTATTTCTTGGGTAACATTATCTTTTCCCCTGTTTGATCTTAGTTTAAATCTTTCGATATCTGATTACTATTGTGTTGTTGCCCGAAATATTATCCGAAGATAGATATTGCTGGAATGGTCGAGCAACAGAAAATTGCGAGAGCACGTCCGTTGGAATGGAAATAACACAAGATTTGCCGGGTTTGTTAGGCCCGGGCTTGAATGATCTCACGAGATGTTATTAATAAGAATACGTTTGAGTACAAATATTAATGTCAGAATGCGATTACAATGAGTGTAAAAGATCCTATTTATCAAGCGGACCGTCTCAGGATTGAGAGGTGCTGAGAAAGAGAATAGCCGAGAGATAGATGTTTCCAAGAGTAAGAAAGCTAAGTTATATGCTGGGATTATGAACTTCTGAACCCTTTTATCCGTTCTTTGGAGGCTTCCTATTTATAGGATCAGCCCTTCTGGGCGATCGCCTTTCTTGATAATATAATAAGGGGCGATCGTCTTTTCAAAGACATGGGTCTGCTTTGAAACTGCGAGTGCTTTGGCGACAATCATGCGGTCCAATGAGGAGCTTGCACGCGTCCTGAGTTTCTGTCGCGGGCGGTCCCACTGTACACCTTTCGGAGGGTCTGTCGGTAGGTGAAAAGATGCTGATAGGCTGTGGTCCATGATCCATGTCTTGCGATGCCTTTTCCGGATCTGCACGTGGGTTCTTGCTTCGAGCTTCGGCCTTTGCCGACTGGATGGGCGATGGCTTCGTGTGGCATGAGGCGGTCGTCATTTGCCGGTCACCAGCGGGTCGATCACCAAATACCGAGAGACGATCGCCTTAGATGTCGATCGCTCGGCACCGGGACTTGACCTGGGACCTCCGATCGGCCAATTTGCCTCGGCTGCTAGGCTCTGGTTCGGTCGCCCGGTCTTTGACACGATCGCCTATTTAGAAGTATAAATCTCGACACAACAATTGCCCCCCAGCTTCCTTCGATGTTGAAGACATGGGGTGAGGTGGTTCTGGCGATCGTTGAGGATAAAGACGGGCGATCCGTTGAGCGGACTTTGGTTTCAGACTTGGGCGATCTGGTCGATTGGCGAGCTCTCTTCGATCTTGTACCTGCAATAAACAATTTGCCGATCCCTCGTAGAAAACTGATTGCTTCGTTGTTGAGGAATCGTGCACAGTCGCGGAGTTCGATGGACCGACTCCATGACCATGTCTTGTGCGTGAGCGACATTGTCTGCCTCATGACTCATTTTATTGTGAGGCTCCTCCGTTAGGCTGCGCCTCGCCTCGTATTTAAACGAAGGGCGTGCGGTCTTGGTCTGGAGGAGTCCTTGCGCAGGGTGTCGTCGGATTAATCGACTCCACGTCCGCGGCTAGTTAGCTCTTTTCTACCTCGGATCATCATGTTAGATGGCAATCCTTGACGGTATACGTTGAGACGGGGCCAGGGACGCGTCGCATTGTCAGTGAAGGACCCACCGTGTTAAGTGACGGACCTTCGAGGGCGGGCGATCGTGTCCACTTATTAGCTTGGAGGGTCCTTCGGCTACACTCACCTCGTATTTAAACGAAGGGCGAGCGATCTCAGCCTAAAGGAACCTTGCATGGCCTAAACAGTTGGTTCCATCGACCACCAGGACCATGGTTGCACTCTTCCACCTTAGATCGTCATGTCAAATGCCGACCTTTGACGGTGTACGTTGTGTGGGGGAGGCGATCTCGTGCCTTAGTCCAACATGTTAGATGATGAACTGTAGATGGCAAGTGAGTCCTCCAGTTTTGGTGATGTTGCTTGATAACGGCGATCGGGTTGGAAGACTGGTGATCGTCATTCGGCTGCCGATCGCGTTGCTCAGAGGTTATAAAGTAACCTTTGCCTAGCCAGAAAGTCTGCGGCTTTAGCGCAGAAAATCGCGTATGTCGGGGGGAGGTCCTTCGTAAGATGCCTGAACAAAGGCGAAAGACCATGTAATCCCCCTAGGACCGAGTAGAGGGCGATCTCATCGCTTACGGGCTCTCTGTTGAGGATGATCTCGTCTACCCGGTATATGTAGTCTGCGTCGGACTCTTCTTCCTCTTGCCTGATCTGCATCATGTGATGGGGACCTTCCGGCTGAGCGACCTTAGTGGCGAAGTACGCTATGAAGTCGTTCGCCAGTTGGTCAAAGGAATTGACGGATCGTGGCGGCAATGAGATGTACCATCTATGGTCCAGGTCGCCTAGCGTTAGCGGGAACATTCGGCACCTGGTCGCGTTTGATACCACACACCCGGTCATGTAGATGCGGAACTTGCTCAGGTGAGTATTGGGATCCGACCTTCCCTCGTACAGAGGTGTTTGCGGAGGAGCGATCTTACACTGCACGGGAGCGAGCTCGATGTGGACCGCGAGTGGCTCGCTCGGCCCAGCGATCTTTCTCTTGATGCCTGCCCCAAATTCTAGGAGCGCCCTCATGTCGTCGAGATGGCATTGCATCGCGGCCATCGCTGTAGCTTGGTCGCTCGTGGCTCGCCTTTCGGAGCGGGAGCTGAGGCGATCGTGTACCGATCTCCTGACTCCACTGTTGCCGACCTCGATTCTTCGGCGAGGAGGAGCCAGATGGCTGGCCTGCCTTCTGGGAGTTGGATATGCCGAACTCCTGGTGATGGACTCGAGCTCCGTCGTCTCGTGGCTGGGGCCAGATTGCCCCGGCCGCCATGATGGGTCGCTGCCTAGGCGGCTGAAAACAGTGGTGCCCCGGCTTGCGAGCGCCTCTTCTTGCGAATGGGAGCCTCCTGGCGATCGCTCGGTTCGTAACCCCTTGAACTTCCGTTTGGTCACGCAGCGGATGGCCGAAGGGGTTATAGCATGCGGCGCGTCGAAAGCTCTCCGTCGCTCCTGTAGGATGGCCAGGGCTCCTTCGATCTGTTCCGCGGTTTGGAACTGATCGAGCGAGAGGCTTGGGCTATCCCTCGGGGGCAGGATCGATAGTCTCGGACCGCGGCGGCTACCCTCCGCCATAGGCTGTGGCTTGGGTTGAGACGGAATGAGGCGTCCAGCGGATCGGCCAGCGGATTTCTTCGATGTGGAGGCAGAAGTCGTGATTCTAAAATCTTTTCTCTGAAGAACAGTGAGTGTTTCTTCAGGTATATTCCTCGGAGAAAAGTGAGTGTTCTTCGAGATGGTAGGAATAAAAATGAGGGTTAAGATCCCCTTCCTCTAGCGCCAATTGTTGTTGCCCGAAATATTATCCGAAGATAGATATTGCTAGAATGGTCGAGCAATAGCAAATTGCGAGAGCACGTCCGTGGGAATGGAAATAACACAAGATTTGCCGGGTTTGTTAGGCTCGGGCTTGAATGCTCTCGCGAGATGTTATTAATAAGAATACGTTTGAATACAAATATTAATGTAAGAATGCGATTACAATGAGTGTAAAAGATCCTATTTATCAAGCTCTTGAGCGAAGCTCTGCGTGTTCTTGTTCTCGTTTCTGCCGACCCTCTCAGGATTGAGAGGTGCTGAGAGAGAGAATAGCCGAGAGATAGTTGTAACCAAGAGTAAGAAAGCCAAGTTATATGCTGGGATTATGAACTTCTGAACCCTTTTATCCGCTGCTGGAGGCTTCCTATTTATAGGACTGACCACTGCTGGGCGATCGCCTTTCTTGATAATATAATAAGGGGCGATCGTCTTTTCAGCACATGGGCTGTCTGCTTTGAAGCCTGCGGCTGCTGCTGGCAGCCAGCTATGCGGTCCAATGAGGAGCCTGCACGCGTCCTGAGTTGTTGTCACGGGCGGTCCCACTGTACACCTTTCGGCGGGTCTGTCGGTAGGTGAAAAGATGCTGATAGTCTGTGGTCAATGATACATGTCTTGCAGCGCCTTTTCGGGATCTGACGTGGGTTCTTGCTTCGAGCTTCGGCCTTCGCCGACTCGACGGGCGATGGCTTCGCGTGGCATGAGGCGGTCGTCATTTGCCGGTCACCAAGGGGTCGATCGCCAAATACCGAGAGACGATCGCCTTAGATGTCGATCGCTCGGCACCGGGACTTGACCTGGGACCTCCGATCGGCCAATTTGCCTCGGCTGCTAGGCTCTGGTTCGGTCGCCCGGTCTCTGACATGATCGCCTGTTGAGATGTATAAATCTCGACACAACATATTGCTATTAAGGGATTTGTATAATTTCCTAACTATTGCAATAGAGTTATTGTTGCTATCAGTTGGAATAAATACCATTCTTGTACGTATTCATTGTATATATGGATCGTCGTAAGTGGATGTTTAAATTTTCGGAAAATAGATTCAGGGAGTTTGTATCTATTTCTTGAGGTTTTAAATATTATTATCGTGGTTCTTCTCTTTAAATTCTTAGGTTGATTATACCGCATTGTTTACTTTCCGGCTCTTGATGTTTGTTGATAATGAGTTGGCTGCTGGAATGGTATTGTACGAACTCTTAATCTTTTTATCGAATATCATAGAGTTTCTTATACTTTACGCGGTATTCACATATTACCATCATTTCACTAACACGTGAGATCTCGTAAATTTTTTCACAACTTTTATTTAGTGAGTAGTCTCCAGTCTTTGGTTATATGCATTTTCCCCGACATATTTTAGGTACGAATTAAGAACTAATTTAATCGATCAGTCCGAATTGTCAGTTTTCTATGATGTATTTCCCTATGTTGTTCTTTGACTTTATTGGCCTCTCTCGACATCGCGTAGAGATCTAGGAAGAATTGTTGTGTTGTTGATTGTTGTTGTGGTACTCTTTCCCTTCCATTTGGCTTGGTCTGTCATTGGTACCATGTGGTTCACTCTTGCGAAAAGTTGTGTAGGTTGCATTTTATTATTCTTTTTTTTTCCAACTATGTCATATGCTTTGAACTTGGAATGAACATAATATCAAAATAACTATTTTTTCCGGTTATTTTCAGTTGATGGAGGAAGGTCAGAAGTGGTGTTTCCTTATATGGCTGCTTTTCAGTTATTGTGGACTAGTGTGAATTGCTTGTCTCTGTATGGGAAAGGTTAGTGGTGATATTACTTATTTTATAGTTCGCATAGGATCAGGCTATGGTAGAAAAGACTAAAAATTATAAAAACTACCCCTGAGGTTTAGGGTAATTACAACAAATATCCAAAAATATTACAGTTAGGCCCTAGATTTTTGTATGAATACCCTGTGCTTGAGGATGTAATTTTTTAATTAGAAACAAATTATCATTAGGGGCATTTTTGTAATTAACCTAATGTAAAAAAAGGTGAATAAATTGGAGGAACTCCTGCCAGGTTTTTGCTAGATATTTTATTGGTACTTGCAGTGATATTATTGTAACACACCCGATATATTCAGGAATATTACAGCGCCATAAATCCTTTACATAAGAATTTATAAGGCTGAAGACTAAAAAGACGTTAACCGATACCAACGAATGAAAATAACGGAAATAAGGTACTTGCAATTCCGACCAATCCGAAATACGAATGTTCAACGGAAAAGTATTAATACATGACCAAATCGAATCATCATAAGCGACTACGTACTCGAGTACTTATTGAAATAACCAACAAGCAACAGACAAATAAACCCGGTAGGAACATCACTCTGCACCCTCATCGTCATGCGGCTCCGGTGGTTGTTTCCCGCTCTCTGGATCCTGAACATAAACAAATGTTCACCCCCGAAGGGTTTAGCGCAACGATGCTAGTACAAGTACCACAACATATTATTCAACATCTCAGTAGGAATAATAATAATAACATACACACATGATAATCACAACATGATATCACAACATAATATAACAACATACACATGATAATTCCAATGATTCAGCGTTCACTGCCTAGACCCCAAGATGATCCCGTCGGACCAACACGTGGTGGAAAAACCCGTCCAATGATCCAGCGCACGCTAGCATAGATCCGAAGATGATCCCGTCGGACCAACACGTGGTGGACATACAATAACGACATATATGCACGACAATATTTATAACATCAATACATAAAGCAATTAAGGTACTTGCCTCGATTCGAAGAGTAGAACAATACTTCCACGAAAAACGAAACACTCGAAGGTTGCCCCTTCGATCAATCACATAGCAAGCTCGAACCTTAACAAAAGAAATAATATAGAATGCATCTCATGTCGTACGAATGTCTAACAATCCGTTTTACGGCCGAAAGCTCATTAAATTTAATCTGCCCGAACTACTTAGCGTACGCTATGTATTCTACGTAGCGTGCGTTAAGTCTGCTCGTTAGCGCACGTAAATAAGGAAGTCTACGTACGCTAACTATGTCTTGTGATCTATCGATCGGCCAGTGACTCGCTTTGATGACATAACGTACGTTACGTACCAAACATAGCGTACGTTAACTTATGCCCGATAGCGCACGTTAATCTACATAGCTTAGCGTGCGCTAAGCGTGCATGGCGATTCCTCTTGGGCGTGAGACTTGCACAAATGGTGATGAAGTATACGAATTCGTATGTTATCCGTCTACAAGTCATGTTCATAACCTTATGAATGATCTTAAGGATAACAACAACTTCGAATTCACGAATACGTAAATCATCACAAAACCATATTTCATTTCGATTACAAATCTTCATGCGAAATCGGAAGGCTTAATGGTCGATATCAATACCTTATATCAATCAAAACTATCATCTTGTAGTTTGTTTAACACTATCTTTACAAGATAAATCCTTCCATGATCAATCTCTTAGATTCGTCTAACAATAATGATGTTAAAGTCAAGTCCGTGATTACTATGAAGACACCTTCTAAATTCGGATTACCAATGTCAGAAACTTCCTCTACTTGTTCATCATAACAAGATTCAAATTATGATGTTCTTAACCAAAGTACTTATAGCATAATCATATCAATCTCTTAAACATGATGTGGCATGGATAAATCACCAATGAAACTCAATATCTTGATAGCATGATCCTCATATCCTTAAGAACACGAATTCAAGGTTGAAAGTAGTGTAACAAACCTTAAGATGAAGAAAAACACCGAGACAACATCCGGTTTCTTGTTTGCCAAATCAAGACGTTTCTCCACTCCAATGATCAAACACAAGTGACATTCATTCTCCAATGATCAAGTGGATGTGTTCTCAGTGTCTAAGGGGGATAAAATGCTCTCTGGTCTCTCAAGAACGAAGGATAAACGAAGGAAATGTAAGTCAAAAATGGGTTGTTATCCCATTTATAACATTTCTGTACATCAACTGATTAGCGCACGCTACCATACAATCCTTAGCGCGCGCTAATAATCGTTGACTCCAAAACTGTCCAGGTTCGTCCGCGGGAATCTTATCCGGTCCAACGTCCGGATGGCGCATGTGCTAGCCGTCTAAGCTCAATAATTGACTGCCTAGCGCACGTAATTCTTCATTCGTAGCATGCACTAGTTGTAGCCCGATAACGCACGTTAAGCTACGTTCTTAGCGTGCGTGCGCTAGTTGTAGCCCGATAACGCACATTAAGCTACGTTCTTAGCGTGCGCTATCACGAGTTTGCATGAGAAATTTTGCATGTTGCTATACTTATGAACAAAGATACAAATGTGAGAAATATCATACTTCCATTATCGAGATCACAATTCTGAATAATACAGGGTTCAAATACAGATGAAATACACAATAATAAATCCGGATATTACATACTCTCCTACTAAAAAGGAGTTTCGTCCCAAAACTCAAGGCGAAATAACTACGGATATACGTACTTCACGCTATCTTCCATTTCCCATGTGGCTTCTTCCACTCCGTGGTGTGACCACTGAACTTTGGCCAAGCGATTGGTTTGTTCCTCAAGCGCTTAACTCGACTCTCGAGTATCTTGACAGTCTTTCTTCAAATGTTCCATCTGGCGACTTGATTTCACGAAATTGATGACGTGGCTAGGATCCAGTATATATCTCCGTAGATAGGATACATGGAACACATTATGAACATGGCTCAATGACAGCGGTAATGCCAATCTGTATGCCAACTCTCCAACTCTCTCAAGGATCTCGAATGGTCCGATATATCTCGGACTCAGCTTTCCCTTCTTTCCAAAATGGAAGATTCCCCGAGTAGGAGAAACCTTAAAAAGTACGTGGTCTCCAGTACTGAAATCCAATAGGCGACGGTGTACGTCTGCGTAAGATTTCTGTCGACTCTGGGCGGTCAACAGCCTTTCACGAATCAAGTCTATCTTCTCTCGTGTCTGCACAATCAACTCAGGTTCTGTCCCAATCAAGTCTGATGAATCGTCCCAACATAGGGGTGATCTGCATCTCCCCCCGTACAATGCCTCAAACGGTGCCATCTTAATGGAAGCATGCCAACTATTGTTGTAGGTAAATTCAATCAACGGTAGATGAATTTCCCAATCAGTTGACCAATCTAAGGCACAAGCCCTCAACATATCTTCCACTGTTAGAATAGTCATCTCGGATTGTCCGTCCGTCTGTGGGTGATAAGTTGTACTGAAGTTCAATTCGGTTCCCAAGGCCTTATGAACTGCTTTCCAAAAATGTAATACAAAGCGACCGTCTCGGTCAGAAATAATGGTCTTTGGCGTCCCATGCAATCAGACTATCTCTGAAATAAATACTCGTGCCAATCTCTTTGGTCCCCACGTGTCCTTAATGCCTAGAAAATGAGCTGATTTGGTTAAACGATCAACTATCGCCCAAATCATGTTCAGTCCTGTCTTTGTTCTCAGCATACTAGTGATAAAGTCCATCGATATGTCCTTCCACTTTCATTTAGGAATCGGGAGCGGCTTCAACATCCCGGCAGGTCATTGATGCTCGATCTTAACCTGCTGACAAGTCAAGCATTTCGAAACATAATCCGCTACATATTTCTTCATGTTGCCCCACCAGAAATTCTGCTTCAAGTCCTTGTACATCTTACTGGTGCCCGGGTGGATAGAATAGGGCGAGCTGTGAGCTTCCTTCATAATCGTCTGTTTCAGAACATCGACATTGGGAACGCAAAGTCGATTTTGAAATATCAAAACTCCATCAGCATGAGTTACGAATCTGGGGGGACTTCCCCTTGATCACTTCATTACGTAACTGAATCATCAGAGGATCATCTGCCTGCTTAGATATGATTTCCTTGGTTAACGATGAAGTTATTTCCATTATGCACAGTTGTCCTTGGACTCTTTATAACCATACTTCAATTCCTTCTCGAATCATTTCTCGCTGAATGCTGAGCTGGGAGGTCAGAGTCTCTAGCATCTGGATAGAAACAGGCTTGCGGCTAAGTGCATCTGCCACTACATTCGCTTTGCCTGGATGATACAAAATCTCCAAGTCATAGTCCTTAATCAGATATAACCATCTTCTTTGCCGCATGTTCAACTCTTTCTGACTGAAGATGTATTTGAGACTCTTGTGATCCGTAAAGATCTGACAGTGAGTCCCGTACAGGTAATGCCTCGAGATTTTCAAAGAAAAAACTACTGCTGCTAGCTCCAAATCATGCGTTGGATAATTTACTGTTGGAATATTTATTCCACACATTATTTAATTTGTGTTTTGATGATTAAAGTTGCTAAACAACAAAACAACATCGAGGCGAAGCAAAACGACGAAGCAGACGAAGACGCGAAAAGCTGAGTAAAATACATGTCTAGCGCACGCTAAGACATATATGTTAGCGCACGCTAACGGGGAGTAATCTGCATATCAGCCAAGTTCGAAGTAAGCTGAAGTGAAGTCAGCTGATGAGATAGCGCACGCTACACGTTATCATTAACGCACGCTATCGAAGTCTTGTTACCGTTGTGAAGGAATTCAAACACAGAATGTCATATGCAATGAAGTCAGCATTAGCGCACGCTACAAAGAAGGTATAGCGCACGCTAAGCAGTTTGAATCAAGTCAATCAGAACGTTGGGAAAAGCAGGTCAAAGTCAGCATATCAAACGGATACTTGGACAAGTCATGCAACGGATATATCATATTAGCGCATGCTACAATGTGTTATTAACGCACGCTAATACAAGATGGTTACGTACGTAAGGCAGAAGGCATAACGTACGCTAAAGAAGAAACAAAGCTCTTTGGGTGGCCAGGAACAGTCTAACGCACGCTACATGAAAGACATTACGCATGCTAAAGCAAAAATGTGCGATAGCGCACGCTAAGAAGGAAGAGCTAGCGCACGCTATCTAGTCAACTGGCAGCAACGGCTAGTTTGTGGGAAATGCCTATAAATACCATTCCTATGGTATTGTTTGAGTACAACAACTTCAAGCAAACGAGTCATTCATCTGAGAATCATATACTTACATTGTTGTTGTAATATTGAGCTTATTTTGTTAGTTTGAGTGTTTATACATTCAACATTATACACGAGAGGTAAAAGAAAAGATATGATTGGATTTGGTGTTATTAGGATCAAGTATCCGGTATTGTTAGAATCGCAATCGATATCTAAGTGAGGTTTATCTAGAACCCATAGAAAGCTAGAGTGGTTGATTCCTTATCCAATAGAAAAGGAAAAACGGTTTTACTCAGACCGATAGAAGACGAGCTTGTAACGGTAATCCCTCGACCGATAGAAGAGAGGCGTAGAGGTTTTGATCTTAAGCCTAAGGAAAAAGATACATCGAGAGAGGGCGTAGGCTTCTTTAATATCGAACCTCTATAAATCCTTGTGTGATTTATTTTCCGCAATTTATTTATGCTTCTACACAAAGCGGCGCAAATATCCGATTTCCTACCAATAATTGGTATCGGAGCGGTACTCAATCTGCGGCTTAAAATCCGAGGAGAAGATCCGAAATGGCGTTTCAAATATCTCCAGTCGAAGGCCTTGCTTTCAACCGAACACCATTTTTTGATGGCGCAAACTTCATGACTTGGAAGAAGAAGATGTCGATATTCATTCGAGCTTACGACATCGAACTTTGGAAGGTGATTTGTCTTGGTCCAAAAATTCCAACGAATTCCAACGGTATGCTTAAAACATTTGAAGAATATGACGACTGCGATTGGAAAAACGACCATTTCAATTGTAAGGCAACTCAACTTCTCTACTGTGCCTTAAATCCGGAAGAACACAACCGGATATCATCGTGTGATAGTGCCAAAGAAATCTGGAAAATGCTTGAGGTAACACACGAAGGTACGTCTCAAGTCAAAGAGATGAAGATAAACATGCTCCTTCACGATTATGAATTATTCCAAATGAAGGACGACGAATCCATCTCGATTATGCTCGACCGATTCTCGGTCATCACTAATGGATTAGCATGTTTCGGAAAACCACTTTCAAGTAGTGAGAAAGTAAAGAAAATTCTCCGATCACTACCTCGAGAATGGTACGGTACGGTTACGGCAATAATGGAATCCAAAGATTTAAATACTCTCGATTTTAGTGCTCTCGTTGGTTCTCTTATCAACTACGAGATTGTTCTAAAATCTCAGAATGCTAAATCGAAACCGAAGGAAAGATCATTAGCCATGAAGGCTAAGATGTCGAAAAAGAAAGAAGAAATCCCGGTGGACGAAAGAGATGAAGAAATGACATATTATGCCAAGAATATTAATAAGTTCCAACACTTATTAAACCGGAGAAAGGGCGAACCTAAGAAAATCGACAATACTTGTCTATTATGTGGTAAACCAAGCCACTTTGCTAAGAACTGTCGAGTAAAGTAAAAGGAGGTTTTAATCGCAACATGGAGCGACGAAGATCCCGATGAAGATTTTCTTGACCAAAGTAATCTCGCGCTCATGGCCCGGAGTTCATTCGACGATAGCGACGTCGAAAGCCAAGTAAGTAACTCCTACGACGAACTCTTTGAAGCATTCGAGTTATTACATACGTACTATAAAAATGCTTTAAATGAAATTAAATCCCTCAAATCTAAATATAAAATTTTGGAAATTGAAAATTCCAAAAATCTTCAAAAAGGGAAATGTGTTGAAATCGATCATTCGAAATGCATTGAAAACGAGAATATTTTAAAGAATGATCTTTTAAAAGTTCAAGATGAACTAAAAACTTTGACAAAGAAATTCTCGTGCGGCAACGATAAATTTGAACAAATGTTATGTGTTCAAAAATATACTCTAAATAAAGAGGGGTTAGGATTCAAACCACATTCGAAAAATGAATCCGTCAATTTCAAAATACCCCGATGTGAAAAATGTTTGAAAATTGGGCATCATATTTGTAACACCCCCAATCCGCTCAGGGATATTACACGCCGTAGACCCTCTCCTCGAGGATCTACCAGGCTGATAACATAAAATCAAACATCTAAACCTCGCCTTTAAGGCTAAAATGACTCAGTAGACCGACTTGGTCTTTCAATAATAACATACAACTCAATTCCAAACACATACCCACGCAGGGGTCAAAATACAATAAACTCCCGTACAACAGGGAAAAGATACTGCAGCGGAAAAGAAAATACAACTAGACCAAAACGACATCAACAGATCCTCGTGTGATTAGTACCATTCATCTTTCATCATCCTTCGTGCCGACCTGTGCTATGCTCCAAAACGAATGCAAAAATAGACATCCACCCCGAATACTCGGGGGTTAGCAAAACTCCTTTGTTTTGCTAGTGCAAATATAAATACGAAAACAAGCCATACATATCATACTCCACAAAAGCAGAATAATCGCGAATATACTTCGAGAAAATTCACTTGATCAAACCATTCAAAGCGTGAAAGGTAGGAAATAACCCAATGTCCATATTACAAAACATTTGACGATCTCGGGAGTTTAGAAAACATTTGGGATATAAGAATTCTAAAACCTTTCGAAAACATTTAGGGACACTGACCCAAAAGTCATTTTCCAAAATTCAAGTTCGGTAACAATACGCGGGGTCCACAACCCATTTCACAAAACACGGGGTCCGTGACCCAAATCACAAATCACATGTTCTAAGGATTATTCGTGTCCGTGCTAACAAGCCACGAACCTCGGATGCTCTCGAAGAACAAACCCGAGTGAATAACTTGATAGGAAAAACATATCGAATCACATGTCTCCACGACACGAATATCACAACCGAACCACAACCATAAGTTATCCGGCATCGCGCTAACAAGCCACGAACCTCGGAGTCCCGCAAGACATACCCGATGATAACCCCACAAGTTATCCGGTATCGGGCTAGCAAGCCCGAACCTCGGAGTCCCCGAAAACATACCCGTATTGGATAACCTACGGTTTCGCCCGACCCATACTAGCAAGTATGGATCCAGGAGATTCAACAATCTGCCGGAGGCACATCACATACAACAAGCACACAACAATAGTCGATTATCAAGACAAGCAACATTAAGCATCACAACCTCCTTTCAAAGGAGTAACGACTAACATCACATCATGTCGAATACCCACCGAACAAACATACGATTCAATACACAATCCTCGGCAAACAATTATGGTCTATTATATTCACTCGATGCGATTATAACGTCTCTCAGCGTCTGAAACTAACACACATATTCCGAGAACATATCCATTCACGAAGTATTCGAATTATCGTTGAAAGACAATATTTATCGAGGACATACCGATCCTTTTTAACGTTCATTAAACATTGGATTTCCCATAAAATCATTTATCAATAATTATGCCGATGAAATATGAAATGTATGGGCAAGATACTTGCCTCGATATCACGAGCAATGGAAAAATGAACGGATACGGCCGGGTAGCCCTCAAATTCCCGAACACTATCTAGAACGCGATAGCACCGAAATTACTACGGGAAAACACTACATGAATCATCAATCACCAACGAAATTCAACATCGGAATCATCGAGCACCTATAATCCTCCGTAAGGAATAATAAAACACGATTACGACGAGAATCAAGGCCAAAAACAACGGAAATCCCAACAAACTATCAAAGGGAACTCATTCGAACATTTAATCGAACATTAAATGTTCAAGACCCTTCAAGAACAAAGAAATCACCCCTCGGGTCGAGCAGACCAAAGATACGAGTATCGAATCAAGTAGAACAAGTTCAAAACAACGTTTATACAACAATTAATTGATTAAAAGCAGTTGGAATCGAAATCAACAAGGAAAATCCCCAAATCTACAAAAACAAGGGTTCAAGCCAAAATACCTTGATTTGGATGAATGATTCAAGTAGAGGTCGAAAATCTACAACAAGACTTGAGGTGGATGATCTCTACAAGTTTGGGAGCACTCAAATCGCCCAAAATCGCCCTTGAAATCGCCTAGAAGGGTAGGAGGAAGAAGAGAGGAGAAAATGAATGTTCTCCTCAAAAATCTGCTCAAAAACGCAGAAAAAGCCCGTGTGCCGCGGCACAGGATGAGTGTGCCGCGGCCCAGGGCCAAAAAAAATGCCCAGGAATCAGCTTAGTGCCGCGGCATAGCTGAAGTGTGCCGCGGCACACGCAG
The DNA here is from genome assembly GCA_033398695.1 of Orobanche coerulescens. NCBI lineage: Eukaryota > Viridiplantae > Streptophyta > Magnoliopsida > Lamiales > Orobanchaceae > Orobanche > Orobanche coerulescens. The sequence continues at coordinate 88,239,521 of CM065807.1, forward strand.
TGCGACCCACTCGACACGAAAAAGGCACATCGTGTAGTCTTAGCTATTTCGACCATAACTCCCTCGTCTGGACTCCGATTGACTCACCGTTTGAACCATTGGAAAGCTAACTTGATGCTCTATAAGATTGCAAAGATTCAGAATTTTTGGAGTTTTCAAGAATTAATGGTGACTTTACAAAGTCGAACTCCCACGTGAAAAAGTCGATTAAGGACACGGAACTCAACAAAACGACACCGAAACGAACTCGGATGACAAAAAGTGCAGAATTAATCATTCTCGAAATGACGAAACGGTCATGAGCGAGTCGTCAAAACGGACTCCCGCCGAAAAAAGAAATTTACCGAAAATCGAAAATTGCGGATATTACATTCTACCCTCCTTAAAAGAAGTTTCGTCCCGAAACTTAAAACAAGTAGGGGGAGCAATATACCCGCCAGGAAAACTCGACGAGATACACAAAAATAGAAAACTCGCGCCCAACGGCGAACCGCTGCAAGAAACGCAAAGAGACATACGGCGTGAAAACGCGCTCCACGACGACCAACACAACGCCACCGTAAAGACATAATAAAATCAATAAGTGACAAACGTCATCAAATAGGTAGTACAATCAGATCGATTATCCGAACAATCACAAAACACAACGAACGAAAATCAATACGATTGACCAACATAACGGTTCATCAATCCAAACGCGAGTCAAACGCTGAACAAACACGGGATTCCACCGCCCAAGGGTTGGAAGATCGAAACGAGACTGATTTCCCGAACTTAAGGGAATTACGAAGGAGTCTGAATGTTCAACAATCACGAAACGAGATCAACAAAAACCGAACAATCAAACAATCGAACCACAAAGATCGAGACAACAAAAATTGAACGATCATGTTCGGATCACGAAGAACAAGAAGGTTCAACCGACAACTCCGAGGTTCACATCTCGACTCGAGACAAAACATGATCCGGTGAAAACAACAAGATGCACACTCACATAAGATCCACATGAAAGGGAATAACAATTGAAAAGTCACACGACGAACGAGTAATTAGAAACAATACCACCCTCGTTCGATTAACAAAAGTAAGGGACAAGGCAAGCTCGAGAAAATGTTAACAAACTTAAGCGAGTCGATAGAGTTGAAAATACGAAGTTCCAAATCCGATCCACTTGAATAAAAGAACTAGTAGAACCAAAGATGCTACTTAGAACAAGGTTCACAAGAATCGAACCGAACTCGGAAAAGTCACAGTGATAACCAGATCGACCCAAAACAAGATCACGGCTCGTTCGAGCAGTAAACCAAAATACGAGAACAAGCTCGAGACAGTATCAACGAACACGGGCGAATCGATAGGCGGAGAAAGAGAAAATATAGAAGCGAAAATAATACGGGTATTATATTGACCTCTTCTAAAAGAAAGTCGTCCGCAACTCACAATAACGGAAAAAGGTAACAACACAAAAAGCAACCGGAAAAATCTCCTATGGGCCTCTCGAGCCGATCACGATAAGCGTCTTTGAAGCGCAAACTCCGAAAGTCTCGGTAGCCAATTCGCAAAGCCGAATTCGGTGTCCCTCGAGTCTACACTCGAAATGTATTCTTGACGAGAAGGACAATTTGCACGTACATTCCCCGGCATATCACGGTTGAAATGCCTCGGCTCGGCATACGAAAATACAAATGCTAGATCTGATGGAACATAACACCGCAAAACAACATACCGGAGATGCCAACTCAGCACAACAAGGAATCATAACACATATCATATATAACGATTACCATCGTAAAGTAATACACACACAAACACTACAACAACGACGGTATCGTTCGGCGACTTCAACGGCCCGAACGATAGCCAGGACATAATTACAAACATCATGAAACAATCACACATGTGCATAAACGCACAAAAATCTAAGCTTTAACAACCCACACTCGTGCGACAACACGCAAATCACCACGAGGTGATAAACAGTAAACACCAGTTCACACCTCTCACAGAGGGCTAGTACAACAAATGCGTGGCAATGCCTCGACATTCATGCCACTAATTCGATCATACTCGGGAGTAACATCATAACGACAAAGCAAACATCATACATACATTCCCAAATGCAAATGGGAATTGATAGGTTTTTAAAAAAAAATGAAAACCACCCTTTTGAAAATAATTTAGGAAAAACACTGGTTGATCTTGAGTATCACCTTTCAAAAAAAGTAAAAACGTGAAACATCGTTATCGAGACATTGAAAACCATCTTGCGTTTGATAAAAATGAGGACACTTTTCTTTTAGTGAAAAAAAATTTCAAAAAATATTCGACCCTCGGGTCTAAGCAAAGCATTTCTAATTAATTTGAAAATATCTCAAAATATTTTGGTCCTCAATTGGAATAATTTTGAATCGTATTGTGGCACCTTGAAAGTACCACGAGAAAAAAATAATTCATTTTAAAATGTACGTCTAAGAATTCATTCTCTAAGATACTCAAGGTTAAAAAAAAAATATATATTAGGCTAGAATGCCTAAAAACTCACATGATCATTTATCAAACCGTCATAAAACATTCAAGGCCAAAATGCCAAAAGCTCGGTTAAGGGAATCGGTTTTCGAAATAAAACTCGGTCGGTAAAATACCGAAAGTCATTACAAAAGAACTCACGCAGCGGATAAAAGAAATACAGTTCAACATGCACAATCCAGCAACACTACTCCTCATATGAACGAAATATGAGAGTCAAATAACCACATATCACAAAATCAAAATCCATAAGAGGATTCCGTCACTTAACAAATAATCATAAAAATAGCTCGTGTCACACGAGGCACAACACAAAGAAGGGAGACTTACATTCACAGGTCGCACGAAGATGATGGTCGCCACGATACTAATCACGACCAACAAACTCGGGCGACAGCGTCGCGACACGACTTAGTCGGACATAATCCGACAAGACAAAACTCAGCAGACACCATGACCCGGCGGCTAGGTTTCCACAACCTAAGCTCCGATACCATTTATGTAACACCCCGATCCGCTCGGGGATATTACACGCCGTAGACCCTCTCCTCGAGGATCTACCGGTGATAACATAAAATCAAACATCTAAACCTCGCCTTTAAGGCTAAAATGACTCGATGGGCCGACTTGGTCTTTCAATAATAACATACAACTCAATTCCAAACACATACCCACGCGGGGGTCAAAATCTGATAAACTCCGTACAACGGGGAAAAGATCTTGCGGCGGAAAGAAAATACAACTAGACCAAAGCGACATCAACGGATCCTCGTGTGATTAGTACCATTCATCTTTCATCATCCTTCGTCCCGACCCCGTGCTATGCTCCAAAACCAGAATGCGAAAATAGACATCCACCCCGAATACTCGGGGGTTAGCAAAACTCCTTTGTTTTGCTAGTGCAAGTATAAATACGAAAACAAGCCATACATATCATACTCCACAAAAACAGAATAATCGCGAATATACTTCGAGAAAATTCACTTGATCAAACCATTCAAAACGTGAAAGGTAGGAAATAACCCAATGTCCATATTACAAAACATTTGACGATCTCGGGAGTTTAGAAAACATTTGGGATATAAGAATTCTAAAACCTTTCAAAAACATTTAGGGACCATGACCCAAAAGTCATTTTCCAAAATTCAAGTTAGGTAACAATACGCGGGGTCCACAACCCATTTCACAAAACACGGGGTCCGTGACCCAAATCACAAATCACATGTTCTAAGGATTATTCGTGTCCGTGCTAACAAGCCACGAACCTCGGATGCTCTCGAAGAACAAACCCGAGTGAATAACCCGATAGGAAAAACATATCGAATCACATGTCTCCACGACACGAATATCACAACCGAACCACAACCATAAGTTATCCGGCATCGCGCTAACAAGCCACGAACCTCGGAGTCCCGCAAGACATACCCGATGATAACCCCACAAGTTATCCGGTATCGGGCTAGCAAGCCCCGAACCTCGGAGTCCCCGCAAGACATACCCGTATTGGATAACCTACGGTTTCGCCCGACCCGTACTAGCAAGTATGGATCCAGGAGATTCAACAATCATACCCGGAGGCACATCACATACAACAAGCACACAACAATAGTCGATTATCAAGACAAGCAACATTAAGCATCACAACCTCCTTTCAAAGGAGTAACGACTAACATCACATCATGTCGAATACCCACCGAACAAACATACAATTCAATACACAATCCTCGGCAAACAATTATGGTCTATTATATTCACTCAATGCGATTATAACGTCTCTCAACGTACGAAACTAACACACATATTCCGAGAACATATCCATTCACGAAGTATTCAAATTATCGTTGAAAGACAATATTTATCGAGGACATACCGATCCTTTTTAACGTTCATTAAACATTGGATTTCGCATAAAATCATTTATCAATAATTATGCCGATGAAATATGAAATGTATGGGCAAGATACCTGCCTCGATATCACGAGCAATGGAAAAATGAACGGATACGGCCGGGTAGCCCTCAAATTCCCGAACACTATCTAGAACGCGATAGCACCGAAATTACTACGGGAAAACACCACATGAATCATCAATCACCAACGGAATTCAACATCAGAATCATCAAGCACCTATAATCCTCCGTAAGGAATAATAAAACACGATTACGACGAGAATCAAGGCCAAAAACAACGGAAATCCCAACAAACTATCAAAGGGAACTCATTCGAACATTTAATCGAACATTAAATGTTCAAGACCCTTCAAGAACAAAGAAATCACCCCTCGGGTCGAGCAGACCAAAGATACGAGTATCGATCAAGTAGAACAAGTTCAAAACAACGTTTATACAACAATTAATTGATTAAAAGCAGTTGGAATCGAAATCAACAAGGAAAATCCCCAAATCTACAAAAACAAGGGTTGAAGCCAAAATACCTTGATTTGGATGAATGATTCAAGTAGAGGTGAAAATCTATAACAAGACTTGAGGTGGATGATATCTACAAGTTTGGGAGCACTCAAATCGCCCAAAATCGCACGTGAAATCGCCTAGAAGGGTAGGAGGAAGAAGAGAGGAGAAAATGAATGTTTCTCCTCGAAAATCTGCTCAAAAGCGAAAAAGCCCGTGTGCCGCGGCACGGGATGAGTGTGCGCGGCCCGGGGCCAAAAAAACGCCCAGGAATCAGCTTAGTGCGCGGCACGGCTGAAGTGTGCCGCGGCTGCAGTGCGACCCACTCGACACGAAAAAGGCACATCGTGTAGTCTTAGCTATTTCGACCATAACTCCTCGTAAATGCGGACTCCGATTGACTCACCGTTTGAACCATTGGAAAACTAACTTGATGCTCTATAATATTGCGAAGATTCAGAATTTTTGGAGTTTTCAAGAATTAATGGTGACTTTACAAAGTCGAACTCCCACGTGAAAAAGTCGATTAAGGAGACGGAACTCAACAAAACGACACCGAAACGAACTCGGATGAAAAAAAGTGCAGAGTTAATCATTCTCGAAATGACGAAATGGTCATGAGCGAGTCATCAAAACGGACTCCGGCCGAAAAAAGAAATTTACCGAAAATCGAAAATTGCGGATATTACAATATTTCTAACTGTAAAAGCCCAAGACGAAAGATAAAAATTAAAAAGATTTGGGTTCCTAAAGGAACAAACGTTTCAAATATCGTTCACGTTTCAAAAGAAAAACCAACTATAGGTTGGATCCCCAAAAATAAATTTTAACAATTGATATTTTAAAAAGGGGGAGATAATACTTTCAGGGGGTTATTAATTCACAAATTGGTATCATGCATATTTATATTCCATTTGATACATTCTATATTTTTTTTTTCACTTTTTGATGAAGACAAAAAGGGGGAGAAGGAGATGAATTGAGATAAAAATGAGAAGGAGAGGAATTGAGATAAAAATGAGAAAGATCGAAGAAGTCGAAAAGAAAAGAAAAGCATTCAAACAGGGGGAGTTGAAAAATAAGGGAGATGTTGAAAAGAAAAGAGAATTGGAGAAACTAACGAAACGATCAAAACCGAAAAATTTTATTCGTATATATATACATATATTTTATTTTCTGATTTTATCCAATTCAAGAGTTGTTTTGTAATCATCAAAAAGGGGGAGATTGTTGGAATATTTATTCCACATATTATTTAATTTGTGTTTTGATGATTAAAGTTGCTAAACAACAAAACAACATCGAGGTGAAGCAAAACGACGAAGCAGACGAAGACGCGAAAAGCTGAGTAAAATACATGTCTAGCGCACGCTAAGACATATATGTTAGCGCACGCTAACGGGGAGTAATCTTCATATCAGCCAAGTTCGAAGTAAGCTGAAGTGAAGTCAGCTGATGAGATAGCGCACGTTACATGTTATCATTAATGCATGCTATCGAAGTCTTGTTACCGTTGTGAAGGAATTCAAATACAGAATGTCGTATGCAATGAAGTCAGCATTAGCGCATGCTACAAAGAAGGTATAGCACACGCTAAGCAGTTTGAATCAAGTCAATCAGAACGTTGGGAAAAGAAGGTCAAAGTCAGCATATCAAACGGATACTTTGACAAGTCATGCAACGGATATATCGTATTAGCGCACGCTACAATGTGTTATTAACGCACGCTAATACAAGATGGTTACGTACATAAGGCAGAAGGCATAACGTACGCTAAAGAAGAAATGAAGCTACTGGACTGAAACTGGGAACAGTCTAATCCACGGTACATGAAAGACATTATGCACGATAAAGCAAAAATGTGCGATAGCGCACTCTAAGAAGGAAGAGCTAGCGCACGCTAGCTAGTCAACTGGCAGCAACGGCTAGTTTGTGGGAAATGCCTATAAATACCATTCCTATGGTATTGTTTGAGTACAACAACTTCAAGCAAGCGAGTTATTCATATGAGAATCATATACTTACATTGTTGTTGTAATATTGAGCTTATTTTGTTAGTTCGAGTGTTTATACATTCAACATTATACACGAGAGGTAAAAGAAAAGATACGATTAGATTCGGTATTATTAGGATCAAGTATCCGGCATTGTTAGAATCGCAATCGATATCTAAGTGAGGTTTATCTAGTACCCATAGAAAGCTAGAGTGGTTGATTCCTTATCGATAGAAAAGAAAACGGTTTTACTCGGACCGATAGAAGGCGAGCTTGTAACGATAATCCCTCGACCGATAGAAGAGAGGCGTAGAGGTTTTGATCTTAAGCCTAAGGAAAAAGATACATAGAGAGAGGGCGTAGGCTTCGTTAATAGCGAACCTCTATAAATCCTTGTGTGATTTATTTTCCGCAATTTATTTACGCTTTCGCACAAAGCAGCGCAAATATCCGATTTCCTACCAACATTTACTTCATAAGGTTTCAACTGACGTGACGCATAAGCGATCACCTTATCATTTTGCATCAATGCACATCCGAGTCCTTGGTTCGAAGCGTCACTGTAAACTATAAATCCTTCAGTTCCTCGTGGGAGTGATAAAATCGGTGCCGTTGTCAATCTTCTCTTCAATTCATCAAAGCTTTTCTGACACAATTCATCCCATTTAAACTTTTGTGTTTTCTGCAGTAGTCGAGTAAGTGGTGGAAATTTTAGAAAATCCTTCCACGAACCGACGATAATACCCGGCAAGTCTAAGAAACTCCGGACTTCTTTCACGTTCTTTGGAGGTTTCCAATCCACAACCACTTCGATCTTCTGAGGATCTACTCGGACTTCTTTAGTTGATACCACATGGCCGAGGAACATTACTTCCTTTAGCCAGAATTCACACTTAGAGAGTTTAGCGTACAATTGTTCATTTCTCAACAGGTCTAACACAATCCGTAAATGCTTTGCATGCCCTTCCGGGCTCTTAGAATAAACTAGAATGTCATCATGAACACAACCAAAAAATAACCAAATACTTGATGAACACTCGGTTCATCAATTGGATAAATACAGCAGGTGCGTTAGTGAGACCAAACGGCATCACTACAAACTCATAGTGTCCGTAGCGAGTCCTGAACGCTAATTTCGAAACATCAGATTCCTTAATCCTCAACTGATGATATCCTGATCTCAGATCGATTTTAGAAAATACTGTTGCTCCTTGCAAATGATTAAACAAATCATCAATCCGTGGCAACGGATACTTGTTCTTAATCGTCATCTTGTTCAACTCTCAATAGTCAATACACAGTCGAAGCGATCTATCCTTATTCCGGACAAAAAGAACTGGCACTCCCCAGGGCGAAATGTTTGACTGGATATAACCTTTGTCCAGTAACTCCTCCAGCTACTTTTCGATTCGTACATCTAAGTAGGTGCCATACGATACGACGCCTTAGAAATTGGTGTAGCTCTAGGTTCCAGCTCAATGGTGAATTCTACATCCCGTCGTGGAGGTAGTCCAGGTAACTCGTCAGGAAATACATCTGGAAAGTCGTTCACAACAGGAATGGATGAAAGTTCCACAATTTCATCTTCTTTCTTCATTGCATAGCACAAGTATCCGGTACAGCCCTGTTTCAACAATTTGACAGCTTTCATCGCCTTGATCAACTTTCCTGAGCTTCCTGGTTTCCATCCTTCAAACAGTATTTCGGAACCATCGTCAGTGATCAGCGAGATATTTCTCCTTCGGTAGTTTGCAATAGTCCATATCGATTAAGCTAATCGTCTCCGAGTATCAGGTTGTCTCCTTGCATTTCTATCACAATCAGATTTGAGAGCCACTCTCTGCCTCCAAATGATACAGGGAAATCTCTATTTTCTAAGTTTCCAACAATCCTCTCTCCACTCGGTAAACCAATCACATAAGGTTCATAATTATGAAAACCAGAAATATTCAAACGATTTACACAGATAAGGATATAAATGAATGCGTAGCTCCTGTATCGAATAAAACGCTAACTGGATGGGAAAGGATCTGAACGGTACCTGATGTGGCAGCAGCATCCTGATCGTCTATTCTCCTCATCTCATACAGACGTGGGGGAATAGATCCGGCACTCGATGTCCCCTTTCGGTCAAACTGTCCTCTGCCTCGTCCGCGGCCAAAATTCTGAGGCATCTGTACACTCTGTTGCGTCTGCTGAATACTCGATTCTTTCTGGGCTGGCTGTGATGTACGGGCTCTAAAAGATTTCGCAGCCTCCTCACAGAACACCGCATGATGTCCCTCTCGACCACAGTCAAAACAAGTCACGGTAGGAAATGAGCAATCTCGTCGATAATGTCCTGTTCGGCCACAGTTAAAGCATCTCCTCATCACATCTGTCGTGACTGATACTGCTCCAGAGTTCTTTCCGCTCTTGGATGGGTGCGGAGGTTTCTTGAACGAATGAAATGATGACTGGGCTTTGCGGGGCCCGCTGATCTTGTGCTCTGTAAAGGTACCAGAGACTTTCTGCTTCTTGGAGTCCGTAAACTTCTCCATTCTTTGCTTCCTTGATTTAAATGCGCCAATGCCTTATCCTGGTATTGACGGAGAGTGGTACATTCAAAGCCGGACATGTACCTCTGGATTTACAGTTTCATCCTCATATCAAAATGGATCATCATTTCTACATACATTACGACCGGATGTCGAACAAATGCCCATTTCTTTGGTTAAATGTCTTAATTGTTAGGGATACGAGTTCGTCGGCGGTGAGCGGAGAAAAACTCCCGAACTTTGGCTTCCCTCACGGTAGAGGCGATCTTGAGCTTCCATCATCAATTTAAATTGTCGATTAGCATCATGATCGTAGGCGGATGGATTCCCACCACTTGAATGCTTCCCCTATCAGAAATCTTGAGCAATAGAGGCTCTCTGTTAAATGCAGGCAATTCATTCCGGCAAAAATTTTCTCCAATTCCTTCAACCAATGGTCCCATGTGGGAGTCTCAAAAAAGCTGTCGAGTTTGGGTGGTTGCATCTTCGCCACCTCTTGCAGCCATCGGTCACCTCGATTTCCCATGTCCGGGATCCCTTGCTGTCTATCTCCCTGCTGTAATCCCACCGCCACCTGCATTCGGTCCACGACACAGGCGGCCCGAGTCTTGGTTCACCACCTCGGGAAGGATTTCGGCACGGCAGGTTCGGTTCATTATTATTAGATCTCTGTGGCTACTTTGAAATTTGTGCTTTGATTAGAAGGCGAAGCTTCTCTTTCGGCATTCCTTCGTTTGCGTCCGCGACCGCGTCCACGTCCACCTCTCAACACACTGAAAGCATAAATACTCAATATACGGAAAACAATATCGTTCTAATGTTCAAGTATAAACAGATATAACATGTAAAGGACGAAATAGAGTTTAGGAACTTACAACCACCATTCGCACGAAGAAGTAGGCAGTACAGTGATGTTATTCACGGCCGGTTATCTCAAAAGACATATACGACCCCTATTTAAACCCAATGGCCAAGATATCCATAATCTTAGCTCCGATACCATATTCTGTAACACCCTCGATATATTCAGGAATATTACAGCGCCGTAAATCCTTTACATAAGAATTTACAAGGCTGAAGACTAAAAAGACATTAACCGATACCAACGAATGAAAATAACGGAAATACCGTACTTGCGATTCGACCGATCTTGAAATGCGTATGTTCAACGGAAAAGTATTAATACATCACCAAATCCAAATCATCATAAACGACTATGTACTCGACTAATTATTAAAATAACCAACAAGCAACAGACAAATAAACCCGGCCGGAACATCACTCTGCACCCTCGTCGTCATGCAGCTCCAGTGGTTGTTTCCCCGCTCTCCTGGATCCTGAACATAAACAAAATGTTCACCCCCGAAGGGGTTAGCACAACGATGCTAGTACAAGTACCAAAACATATTATTCAACATATTAGTAGGAATAATAATAATAACATACACACATGATAATCACAACATGATATCACAACATAATATCACAATATACACATGGTAATTCCAATGATCCAGCGTTCACTGCCTAGACCCCAAGATGATCCTGTCGGATTAACACGTGGTGGAAAAACCCGTCCAATGATCCAGCGCATGCTAGCATAGATCCCAAGATGATCCTGTCGGACCAACACGTGGTGGACATACAATAACGACATATATGCACGACAATATTTATAACATCAATACATAAAGCAATTAAGGTACTTGCCTCGATTCGAAGACTAGAACAATACCTTCACGAAAAACAAAACACTCGAAGGTCGCCCCTTCGATCAATCACGTATCAAGCTCGAACCTTAACAATAGAAATAATATAGAATTCATCTCATGTCGTACGAATGTCTAATAATCCGTTTTACGGCCAAAAGCTCATAAAATGTAATATGCCCGAACTACTTAGCGTACGCTACGTATTCTACATAGCGTGCGTTAAGTCTGTTCGTTAGCGCACGTAAACAAGAAAGTCTAGCATATGCTAACTATGTACTGATAGTCCTATCTGATCAGCCGACTGACTCGCCTAATGACATAACATACGTTACGTACCAAACGTAGCGTACGTTAACTTATGCCCGATAGTGCACGTTAATCTACATAGCTTAGCGTGGGCTGAGCGTGCATGTGATTCCTCTTGGGCGTGAGACTTGCACAAACGGTGATGAAGTATACGAATTCGTATGTTATCCGTCTACAGGTCATGTTCATAACCTTATGAATGATCTTAAGGATAACAACAACTTCGAATTCACGAATACGTAAATCATCACAAAACCATATTTCATTTCGATTACAAATCTTCATGCGAATTCGGAAGGCTTAATGGTCGATATCAATACCTTATATCAATCAAAACTATCATCTTGTAGTTTGTTTAACACTCCATCTTTACAAGATAAATCCTTCCATGATCAATCTCTTAGATTCATCTAACAATAATGATGTTAAAGTCAAGTCCGTGATTACTATGAAAACACCTTCTAAATTCGGATTACCAATGTCAGAAACTTCCTCTACTTGTTCATCATAACAAGATTCAAATTATGATGTTCTTAACCAAAGTACTTAAAGCATAATCATCTCAATCTCTTAAACATGATGTGGCTTGGATAAATCACCAATGAAACTCAATATCTTGATAACATAATCCTCATATCCTTAAGAACACGAATTCAAGGTTGAAAGTAGTGTAACATACCTTAAGATGAAGAAAAACACCGAGACAACAAGTAGAATCCGGCTCCGGTTGCTTGTTTGCCAAATCAAGATGTTTCTCCACTCCAATGATCAAACACAAGTGACATTCAATCTCCAATGATCAAGTGGATGTGTTCTAAGTGTTTAAGGGGGATAAAATGCTCTCTGGTCTCTCAAGAACGAAGGATAAACGAAGGAAATGTAAGTCAAAATTGGGTTGTTGTCCCATTTATAACATTTACGTACATCGGTGATTAGCGCACTCTAGCATACAATCCTTAGTGTGCGCTAATAAGCTGACTCCAAAGCTGTCGAGGTTCGTCCGTGGGAATCTTATCCGGTCCCACGTCCGGTGGCGCATGTGCTAGCCATCTAAGCTCAATAATTATTGCCTAGCGCACGCAATTCTTCATTCGTAGCGTGTGCTAGTTGTTTCCCGATAACGCATGCGTTAAGATCGTTCTTAGCGTCGTGCGCTAGTTGTAGCCCGATAACGCACGTTAATCTACGTTCTTAGCATGCGCTATCACGAGTTTGCATGAGCAATTTTGCATGTTGCTATACTTATGAACAAAGATACAAATGTGAGAAATATCATACTTCCATTATCGAGATCACAATTCTGAATAATACAGGGTTCAAATACAGATGAAATACACAATAATAAATCCGGATATTGCAATACTAAAGTAGATTTCTAAATTCAAATTTGTAAATGATTCGCCACCTGCAGGTAATTCTTCTTCCCCACCTTCCTTCATAGTTCATGTCACTACTTTTATATCATTATTGAGCTTTTAGTTTTGGGTTACTGCTCAAGAATAGAGCTGTCTTAATTTTATTCAGAACTTAGTTTTGTCATGTTTATTTGTGTAACACCCCCGAGATATTCGAAGTATATTACAGCGCCGTGGACCCCTACATGGGACCCACCAGGCTAAAACAAGAACAACACCACTCGACTAACCATCTCAGTTAGCGAGGGCACACATTTAAATAATGCAACATATAAAGATACGCCCGGAGCAACCAGCGTAATAAACATCAACCGACAATATAGCAATTTGAGTTAATACAAACGAAGTTCAGAGTGAAAAGCCTAAGTACTCGCGAGTACAAACTATAAGTTCATAAATGTGAGAAACAACCATATCGAAAAAGATAAGAGAAATAAGAAGACTCGAATGCACATGTCAACGACCCTGGCCAACATTATCGTACTGTCCCAGCGCCCGCTCGTCCGGCAAAACATAACCTAAAATCCATAACAATAATTTCCCCAAAACGGGTCCCCAAAGGGGTTAGCAATTACGCTAGTACAAGTAATCAAGGCAAACCAATCGCTTACATTTTTCATAGTACAATGCACCAAATCATTTCAAAAACCAAAACCAGACATGTCTTTTCTGGAAACAAACAGTCACAATCAATTTGCCTAGGACCGGGACGAAGCCACGAATCCCACTCGAGGCCTCTAAAGACCCTCCCGAGCTGGCCACATTCATAAAACAATTCAAGCACACAAGTCGCCTAGGACCGGGACGAAGCCACGAATTCCACTCAAGGCCTCTAAGGACCCTCCCGAGCTGGCTAGCGAAACAAACTCATGAATCCAGGACGAATCCATAGATTCCCTCGTGGCCCCGTCGAACCCTTCCGAGGTGAGTAAAGCACACACAATATACATTACCATTTCACGTTAAGCATAAAGGTTTCCAAAAATACTTGCCTTGAATAATTGGCCTGCGAACGGAAAGGAAAGTCACCGACGTGTAACACCCCAAACTAGGCGGATATTACAGTGCCGTAGATCCCCAACTGGGACCCACCAGGCAAATGACAATGAATGAATTACACAAGATAAATGTAGTACCGAACTACATTACAACAATAATTACTCCGATGAGGAGTTTAGTTACAACACACCAGGACAATACCGAATACTAGTGTATTTTATATGAAGATAAAATACACAACACTGAATGAAACGAAGTATTCAAATGAAAGTCTGCAGCGGAAAATAAAGGACAATAACATGAATAACTGAAAGATCGGGGCCCCCTACTAGTATCACTGGGACTCCTCGACGTCAGCGTGTTCTCCCCGTACTTTTGCCTTGCCAAGACACGAAAAACAAAATCCCCAAAGCGGGTCGATTACAAAGAACAACAATCCTCAAGGGTTCAAAATACACAATCATGATTATATACGAAGTTATGAAATATCACAGCCGAAACATACGCAATCAAACATGCTATATGAATCAACTAACGATGCGGATCAAAGGGTGGCGCCACACTACGCCGGGATGGAAATGTGTCCGTGCACAAGCCACCAGCAGTATCGATTGAATACCCGTGTGGTCTTGTACCTAATCGATCTCACGAGACAATATGACTCGTGTGCACGGTCCAATGTGAGGCCAACAACCAACACACGACATAAATGTGCCCGACATGAAAATCCTACACATACCAACGGCACGATATGACCGGAATGCCATGATATAACAAAAGTGACATCGAAAATGAATAATGACTCACCGAGGTGGAATGGTAATGAAATAAATGACAGCTCAATAAAAAGATTGGAACCGTCGTTCCTTATGACTGAAGTGATTAATTGACAACAACAAGTTTTGATACGGTTAATATAATGATGAATGAGTTATGATTATGAATGAACAACAACAAAAGGGATGAATATCCTTTTAACCGAGTAAGAATTAACTTACACAATACCGGTGACAATTATCTTTCCACGAACAACGTCCTAATTGAGATATCGGTCGCTCGAACAACCTTGAATTATACAATATCCAACAACTCGTTCAATATACGAATCAAACACGAATATAATGAACTCAAAACGTCGATATGATTAAACTAAGTTCATTGGGGCATTAAATCGAATACGTTGTGGCCAAACTCCGGTTGTTTACAATCAAATCTCAATAAGCCACTATCAATTCCCCCAAGAAGTTTTTCAAACCAACAAACATCTTCGGAATGATCAATAATCCAAAATGAATATCCGAAAACGTGATTATAACGACAATTAATCGAAAACCCCCAATTTCAACTCGATAATCAAAGTGTTCTTGAATAATCCTGCGATAATCGATGAATCCTTATACAAACTCATAATCATATACATATCCCTTCATATAACATGATTATAACGTCGAAAACATCATATGTCAACATAGAATCGAAATCGAGTGTCGAAGAAATTACCTCTTGAATATCGATCACTTGATCAGAAGAACACGAGTTTAATCGAGTATCCAAGCTTCCCAAATGATTGCAGGTGATGAAAAATACACACTCAAATGATAATTGATGAAGAAAAATCTCCCTCAAGCTTTCTCTCTCGGTTGTAGGTGAAGAAAAATGGAAGGAATGGGCTGAAATACAAAAAAAATGAATTTAAAGGGGTTGACTACCCTGCCGGACACGGCCCGTGCCGATCGGCACGGTCGTGTCGCCGGTGGCGGCGAGGGACTCGGCCGTGTCACGCCCGGCACGGTCGCGGCGCGAAGGCCTTCCGATAGTGACCCGTCGGCGGCGACTTCGGCATGGCTCGGCCGTGTCACGGGACACGGTCGGGCGTCTTCAGCGATCGGTTACAGCTTATCCGGAAGAGTTCGACTCGGACATGCCAAGCGACACGGTCGAGTCACGTGGCGAATGCCCGGCATTTCCGGACGAGTACGACACGGGCCGTGTCGGGCGACACGACGAGTCGGTCGGCGATGATCGGCAAAATTTGAAAAAATGGCGGGTGAGCTAAAGCGACCATAACTCTCTCGTCAGGACTCCGATTGACTCACCGTTTGAACCATTGGAAAGCTAACTCGATGCTCTATAATATTGCAAAGATTTAGAATTTTTGGAGTTACCAAAAATTAATGGTGATCTAACAAAGTCGAACTCATATGAGGAAAGTTGTAACAATGAACAATAACGATACACAACTCGAAGTTTTCGAGCGGTGAACACGGTGAATGAACATGATTGATGAATGATTATAATTGAGTGAAAATACCTTTGAGTGACAATTACGGTGATAATTCTTGAATGAAAATGAATGAATTACAACCGGGTATTACATACCCCCGCCAAAAAGAGTTTCGTCCCCGAAACTAAAGGGTCAAACAACTCGGGATAACTCTCGCATATTCTCCTCGGTTTCCCAAGTGGCCTCTTCGACTCCGTGTCTAGACCCTTTGAATCTTGACAAAGGGATCGTCTTGTTCCTCAAGCTGTTTGATTCTCGCTCTAACACTCGTACGGGGCGCTCCTCGTACGAATGATCATCTGCAATCTCGATTTCGTCGGCGAAGTATGTGACTCGGGTCGGCAACATACTTCCGCAAGCGAGAGGCGTGAAATACATTATGAATCTGCTCAAAGCCGGAGGTAAAGCCAATCGATAAGCTAACTCGCCTACTCGATCTAAAATTTCAAGCGGTCGATGAATCTCGGGCTCAACTTCCCGTTTTCCGAAGCGGAAAATACCTCGACTCGGGGATACCTTGACCAAAACATGGTCACCGTCTCGAAATCTAGTGGTCGAAGCGATTATCCGCATACGATTTACATCGACTACGAAATTGTCAACATACGACTCTTGATCAAAGCTACCTTCTCCCGGGCGGCTATAAGCATATCGGGCTCGGTGCGATTGATTATGACAAGTCATCCCAACACAAAGGAGATCGACAACGGCGACCGAACAAGGCCTCGTAAGGTGCCATCTTAATGGAAGCATGCCAACTATTATTATACGTGAACTCAATCAATGGTAGTTGGGCTTCCCAATCGTCCTTCCAATCGAGGACGCATGCCCTCAACATGTCCTCTAATGTCTGTATAGTCCTCTCTGATTGTCCGTCGGACTGAGGATGAAAAGCGATGCGAGATTGAGTGAGTTCCCATAGCACGATGGTGATTTCCAAAATGGGATACTAATCGTCCGTCACGATCGGAAATGATACTCTTAGGAGTACCGTGCGGTCTCACTATCTCCTTGATGAACAAGTGGGCGATCTCTTGGGACTCCACATATCCTTGATTTCAAGGAAATGAGCTAAATTAGTAAAGCGATCCGCGATCACTCGGATCGTATTTATGCCACGACGACTCGTCGGCAATTCGTGATGAATTCCATAGAAATGTCTTCCCACTTCCATTACGGAATAGGGAGCGGTATCGGCATACTCGCGGTCATTGAGGTTCCATCTTGACTTGTTGTGAGTTAAGCATCTCGAAACAAATTCTGCGACTTCTCGCTTCATAATACTCCACCGGTAATTTTGTTTCAAGTCCTTGTACATCTTCTTGGACCGGATGAACGAGAATAAGGGTAGCATGAGCTTCTCTCAAAATAGAGTTTTTCAACTCGTCATTCGCAGTACACACATCCGATTCTTAAATCTCAAAAGTCCATCCTCGTGGATCACGAATCGAGGCTTTCCCCGAGCCACATCCTCACGAATGCGCAACAATCTTTGAGTGAACCACTGATTCTCACGATTGCATCCTCAAGAGATGATAAAATCTCTAACATACAAAGTGTCCACTGAATTGGCTGAAGCCGGACCTCGATCTCGGGTCTAAGGAATTCTGTTGGAGCTCCTACGAATTGTTAAATGAGCAAGCATCTGCTCTGAGCGGACTTACGACTCAAGGCGTCGGCGACAACGTTCGCCTTGCCCGGGTGGTAAAGGATATCGATATCAAAATCTTTGATTAATTCCAACCACCGTCTCTGTCGCATATTTAACTCATACGAGTAAATATATACTCTAAACTCTTATGATCGGTGAATATCGGCAGGTAACGCCATAAAGATAATTACGCCAAATCTTCAGCGAACACCACTACGCTAGCTCCAGTCGTGCGTTGGATAATTAACCGGCTAATCAGAAACATCGGATTTCCTTAACATCTTTCGGAGGTTGCCAATCTCGGATAGCCTCCGTCTTCGAGGGTCGACACGAACTGCGCGGATGAAATTACATGCCCGAGAAAAGTCGCCGGACATCAGAACTCACATTAAGAAAACTTCCATAAAATTGCTCGCGTCTTAACACATCGAGAACACGATGAAGGCGTACCTCCTGTTCCTCTCGATCACGAGAATAAATCAAAATGTCATCGATGGAGACAACAACAAACTGATCCAAAAGTCGATGAAAACCCGATTCATTAACTCCATGAATCTGCCGGGTGCAATAGTTAGCGACGGCATAACTACAAACTCATAATTACATCCGACTCTCGAATCCATGGGGTGATATCCGGATCTTAAGTCGATCTGGAAAATCGGGGCTCCTGAAGTTGATCTAAAAGATCATCAATACGGGGTAAGGGATACTACTCTTGATCATCACCTGTTCAACTCACGGTAATTAATACACACACGAGGCAGGCCATCCTTCTCCTTGTGAGATCCTGCTGGTGCTCCTCACGGGGCCTTGATCGGAGATAACCTTTCTCGAACTACTCCTCAAGTTGAATCTTCAACTCCTGCATTACAGTCGGGGCCATCCGTCACGGTGCCTTCGATAAAGGGGCGTGCGGCTCCAACTAACTCTGAATTCCCTACTCTATGTGAAGGCAACGGATAACAAATGCGGAAATACATCGTCAATCGATGACAATGATACCACGAATGATTAAACATTTGATTGCCTAGAATGGTCAATCGATAAAAGAGATACCAATAATGATTGAACAACTCGATTGCCTTAGAAAGGCGATCGATGGAGATGATACAATGAATGTTTGAATAACTCGATTGCCTAGAAAGGCGATCGATGAAAATGATACAATGAATGATTGAATAACTCGATTGCCTTAGAAAGGCCAATCGATGGAAATGATACAAGGAATGATTGAATAACTCGATTGCCTTAGAAAGGCCAATCGATGGAAATGATACAATGAATGATTGAATAGTTCGATTGCGGAATTTCTCTGCTTTCGTCATAATAATACTTCTTCTGGAACAACGAGGATTACTTCCTGAAGCACACATTCAACAACCAACGGAAAAATAGCGACCAAACGCTAACAAACGAGGATAGTATCAAGGCGATCAAACCAACTAATACCGAAAATTACATCGTCCTAAGATAAATTCACCACGATTAGATCCATCAACCAATCGCGGTCATTAAGCTTAATTTGGTATGATTAGAAAATTCTTCCATCGTCGGGTAGACCGATGGTATGAGGTCCACAAGCAATATGACTATCCCGAAATAAGTCTATTCAAGCATGATTCGAAAATGAATGAATGCGGTGTACGAGAATCAAAAGGTACACACAAGTTGAAATAAAATTACAGTATACGAAATCATTCGGGCCAGGATCGTCGATCCTCCTCATCATATGAATGCAGGACTTGCGGCCCCGAACCGGACGCTCCGTCGATAAATCTGAGCCCCAACTCTATTTGCTTCCGGTGTCTTAAGCAGCGTTGACAAAGCGATCCCGATTACGAAAGGCGATTGCTTGGGCTGAGATGCCGCGGAGCCGACTTGGAGTCCTTTCGGAAAAAGCGGGCCTTATGCCAAAAATTCCCACAATTATAGCACGTGATAGGCGGTTTGGACACTCGGTGCTGAAATGACCCGTTCCACAATTGAAGCAGGTGATGGCGAGGCGGCCACTCGGGAATGAGATCCCGCGATTATGCACCGTAGGAGGTCGCTCGAAGCGATAGGATTCACACGAGGCTTCTTGCGGGTTGGTGACCGCCTTCGGATAGATTACGCCGTTGATTTCCTGTTGACATATGCGGAGTTCTTTGCTCGGCAATTTCCTTAGCGGTGGCTCGTGCGGGAGAGTCCTCTCGATTAATCCGGTCAGTGGTGCAATGATGATTGAGCAACTGCACATGGGTCATCATGGCACATAAAAGTGAGTGGATCAACCGAACATCTTACGATCGAGCGAGTCACAGGCACGATTTCCCGGCCAGTGATTATTTCTCGTGTTTCGGTTCGCACCGCGTCCTCTCCCCATGCATACCTTGACAGTTCTCTCCTTACTTGAGTAGTAAGGTCGGATAATGATTATATTTCCCGCATGATTAGCACGTTATGATTATGTCATGAGATGATGAAAATGAGTATACATGCTCTAACTTAGTGATTATATGAATGATTTCTTGAAGTTACATGATTATACGATGAAATTCTTAAAATGATTATCTTGAATAACTTAACAAGATTGATAATATGATCATCAGTTGACAATGAGTAATGAAATGAATTGAGTAATTAATGAGTTAACATGATCGTCACGATCATTAGCGAGTATTGAAATGAATTAAGTGATTAATGAGTTAATATGATCGTCTGATCATAATGAATGATGATGTTTGAGGATTGTTAAATGATGAGTGATGAATGAATGACTATTGCGAAATTATACCATGGCGTTAGAAATCTTACGGTTCTTAGTGCGATTGGCTCGGCATTTGCACGAGTCACACGTGGCGAAAGTCCAATGATACTAGTCGATGACGATGATTTCAAATAAGACATGACTCGGAAGGTAGTATTCAAAACCACTCTCCGATACCAACTCTGTAACACCCCAAACTAGGCGGATATTACAGTGCCGTAGATCCCCAACTGGGACCCACCAGGCAAATGAAAATGAATGAATTACACAAGATAAATGTAGTACCGAACTACATTACAACAATAATTACTCCAATGAGGAGTTTAGTTACAACACACCAGGACAATACCGAATACTAGTGTATTTTATATGAAGATAAAATACACAACAAATAAACGAAGTATTCAAATGAAAGTCTGCGGCGGAAAATAAAGGACAATAACATGAATAAGCGAAAGATCGGGGCCCCTACTAGTATCTTGGGACTCCTCGGCGTCGGCGTGTTCTCCGTACTTTTGCCTTGCCAAGACACGAAAAACAAAATCCCCAAGCGGGGTCGATTACAAAGAACAACAATCCTCAAGGGTTGAAAATACACAATCATGATTATATACGAAGTTATGAAATATCACAGAAACATACGCAATCAAACATGCTATATGAATCAACTAACAGTACGGCTCAAAGGGTGGCGCCACACTACGCCCGGGATGGAAATGTGTCCGTGCACAAGCCACCAATGAGTATCGATCGAATACCCGTGTGGTCTTGTACCTAATCAGTCTCACGAGACAATATGACTCGTGTGCACAGTCCAATGTGAGGCCAACAACCAACACACGACATAAATGTGCCCGACATGAAAATCCTACACATACCAACCGGCACGTCAGTATGACCCGGAATGCCACGATATAACAAATGTGACATCGAAAATGAATAATGACTCACCGAGGTGGAATGGTAATGAAATAAATGACAGCTCAATGAAAAGATTGGAACCGTCGTTCCTTATGACTGAAGTGATTAATTGACAACAACAAGTTTTGATACGGTTAATATAACGATGAATGAGTTATGATTATGAATGAACAACAACAAAAGGGATGAATATCCTTTTAACCGAGTAAGAATTAACTTACACAATACCGGTGACAATTATCCTTCCACGAACAACGTCCTAATTGAGATATCGGTCGCTCGAACAACCTTGAATTATACAATATCCAACAACTCGTTCAATATACGAATCAAACACGAATATAACGAACTCAAAACGTCTATATGATTAAACTAAGTTCATTGGGGCATTAAATCGAATACGTTGTGGCCAAACTCCGGTTGTTTACAATCAAATCTCAATAAGCCACTATCAATTCCCCCAAGAAGTTTTTCAAACCAACAAACATCTTCCGAATGATCAATAATCCAAAATGAATATCCGAAAGCGTGATTATAACGACAATTAATCGAAAACCCCCAATTTCAACTCGATAATCAAAGTGTTCTTGAATAATCCTTCGATAATCCAATGAATCCTTATACAAACTCATAATCATATACATATCCCTTCATATAACATGATTATAACGTCCAAAACATCATATCTCAACATAGAATCGAAATCCATGGTGTCGAAGAAATTACCTCTTGAATATCGATCACTTCGATCCGAAGAACACGAGTTTAATCGAGTATCCAAGCTTCCCAAATGATTGAAGGTGATGAAAAATACACACTCAAATGATAATTGATGAAGAAAACTCTCCCTCAAGCTTTCTCTCTCGGTTGTAGGTGAAGAAAAATGGAAGGAATGGGCTGAAATACAAAAAAAACGAATTTAAAGGGGTTGACTACCCTGCCGGACACGGCCCGTGCCGATCGGCACGGTCGTGTCGCTGGTGGCAGCGAGGGACTCGGCCGTGTCTGCCCGACACGGTCGCGGCGCGAAGGCCTTCCGATAGTGACCCGTCCGGCTGACTTCGGCATGACTCGGCCGTGTCACGGGACACGGTCGGGCGTCTTCAAGCGATCGGTTACAGCTTATCCGGAAGAGTTCGACTCGGCCGTGCCAAGCGACACGGTCGAGTCACGTGGCGAATACCCGGCATTTCCGGACGAGTACGGCACGGGTCGTGTCGGACGACACGACCGAGTCCGGTCGGCAGTGATCGGCCAAAAGCTGAAAAAATGAGCGGGTGAGCTAAAACGACCATAACTCTCTCGTCCGGAGTCCGATTGACTCACCGTTTGAACCATTGGAAAGCTAACTCGATGCTCTATAATATTGCAAAGATTTAGAATTTTTGGAGTTACCAAAAATTAATGGTGATCTAACAAAGTCGAACTCATATGAGGAAAGTTGCAACAATGAACAATAACGATACACAACTCGAAGTTTTTCCGAACGGTGAACACGGTGAATGAACATGATTGATGAATTATTATAATTGAGTGAAAATACACTGAGTGACAATTACGGTGATAATTCTTGAATGAAAATGAATGAATTACAATAGGGTATTACGGCGAACGCTAGGAAGCAACGAAACCGAACCTAACGATTCGAAGAATACAATCACAACCATTTCTAAACGAATACGGAATTGGAATACACCCGAAAACCCGCCTACGATTCATGTATATTCGTATAAAAACGACAACGAGGGCGGACCACAACCAAACCCTCTCGATTCCGTAAAAACCACGAAATATACCATGAATCCATAGCGAAACTAAGAATACCAACAAGATTAATCATATTCATCATGAATTAATCAACAAAACGGAACGAATCGGACAAAAACGCGAAAACCCCCAAATCTTCCCAAAAGTAGGGTTCTAAAGATCTAACCTTGATTCCCTGGATCAAGGAATGTTATAGGATGATTGATCAATGATATAACCTCTAGAACTTCGTGGATTCGTTATCTAAAAACATGGCTTCGCCTCCTCCGAACCTCCAGCCGCAGACAGAAAAAAAGGAAATGAAAAACGAGTGAAAATGAGGCTACTCTGTCATATATATACTGGGCCGGACTAGCGTGCGCTAGCTTTCCCGGACTAGCGTGCACTATCGGCCAGTATCGGCCCAGAACCCTCGGCCAGGGCCCGTACGACCCGGCACTGCCGACCAAACTTGCCGACCGTGACCTGCCCGCCCGACCCCTATAGCGTGCACTGCGCCGACGCTAGCGCGCGCTAGCCGACCTGTCCAGTAACCTTTGGACTAAACAGCTCGCCCAGGTAACGTACGCTAGTCGGCCGACAGCGTGCACTACACCTGCCGGTTAGCGTGCGCCACGACCAAGCGATGGCGTGCGCTACACCGATCCTACCGTCGAGAACCTCGAAACCCCTGCGCCGGATCCGATAGCATACGGCGGCGGTCGGCGGCGTGCGCTACACTGCCGAGTTAGCACGCGCGGCCTTGCAGTCGTGGCGTGCGCTCGCCGGTTCTGCCGTGCTGCTCGGCGGTGCCCAACACTTCCGATAGTGCCGCACTGTCGGCCGGTGCTTTCGGCCGCCATGACCCGAGGACTCGATTTCCAAAAGCGCGGAGCGAACAAGGC
Source organism: Orobanche coerulescens (assembly GCA_033398695.1). Taxonomy (NCBI): domain Eukaryota; kingdom Viridiplantae; phylum Streptophyta; class Magnoliopsida; order Lamiales; family Orobanchaceae; genus Orobanche; species Orobanche coerulescens. The sequence goes on from CM065807.1 coordinate 88,263,673, forward strand.
GAAATGATCGCGGACAGCAACAATGACCCAAAATGAAAACATAACGCAATAATTAATCATACGCGACCAAGGAAAGGGTCGAGACAACAAATACAGATACGGATACCCATAACTTTTAGGAAATTACAAAATGGCCCAAAATGCCCGAAATTCACGATACGTGATCGAATAAACAAACCGAAGTTCACAACACGTCTAACAAAGTTAAACGGACTTACGGAAAACTCGAAACAACCGTTTCAAACGAGATTCACAAGAATCAAACTCAAGTGCGGAAAAGTCGCTAAGAAACACGGAACTCAACAGAATGACACCAAAACGAACTCGAATATCAAAAAGTGTAGAATTAATCATTCTCGAAATGACGAAATGGTCACAAGCGAGTCGTTAAAGATGGACTCTCGCCAAAAAAGAAAATTACCGGAAATCGAAATTGCGGATATTACATACTACCCTCCTTGAAAGAACTTTCGTCCCGAAACTTAAAACAAGTAGGGAGAAGCAATATCCAGGCAGGAAAACTCAACGAGGTACACAAGAACCGAAAACTCACGCCCAAATGGCGAAACGTTACGAACAACACAAAGAAACATACGGCGTGAAAACGCGCTCCACGACGACCAACACAACGCTACAAGTAGAGACATAATAAAACCAACAAGTGACAAGTGTCATCAAATAGGTAATATCATCAAGTCAATTATCCGAACAGTCTCAAAACACAAGGCACCTATTACAAGGAAACAGGAACAGTCGAATAATAGAAATGATGCGTACACCAATCTGCAAAGGTGACCACGATCGAATCAACAATGATCAAACAACAATGATCCAACAACAATGATTGAACAACAACGATAGAATCAACAATGATCGAACAACAACGATCGAAAAACAATGATGAATAATAACTCCGAAGTTCACACTTTAACTCAATACGTTAAAAGAGCTGGTAGGAACTAAAATATGTTACTTTCGAACAAGGTTCACAAGAATTGAACCAAACTCGGAAAACTCACAGCAATAACCAGATCAAACCAAAACAAGATCACGACTTGTTCGAATGATAAAAACCAAAATACAGAACAAGTTCAGATAGTATCAACGTACATGAGCGAGTTGATAGAATTGGGAAAGAGAAAATGCAGAAGTAAAAAATAATACGGGTATTACCTTCGACCTCGCCCCCGAAACTCACAACAATGGAACCAAGGTAACAATACAACAAGCAACCGACACAATGCGGAAAAATCACCGATGCACACAACCATACCAACCCAAGCTCTAACAGCTCGCATATATGCGATAACATATAAATCACTACGAGGCGACAACATTCAATACTATCATCACACCTCTCCCAGAGGGCTACCACAACAACTGCGTGGCGAAGGACTCAACACTCACACCACCAATTCAATCACAACTCGGGGGTTAACACCCTAATGAGAGTACGAACATCACACATATATTCTCGGACCGCAAATAGGAACGATAGGTTTTAAAAACGAAAACCACCTTTTGAAAATAATTTGGAAGCACCAGTTGATCTTGAGTATCATATATCAAAAAAAGTGGAACAACATTGTCATCGAGACTTTGAAAAAAAAAACATCTTGCGTTTGATAAAAAAAATGAGGACACCATTCTTTAAATTAAAACTTTTCAGCAATATTCGACCTTCGGGTCTAAGCAAATGCGTTTCTAAATCATTAGAAATATCTCAAAATATTTTGATCCTCAATGTAGAATAATTTTGAAACATAGCATGGCGCTAGTAGGCATCTTGAGAACACTGCGAGAAAATAATTCATTTTAAAAGTACGTCTCGAGGTTTATTTTCTAAGATACTCAAGGTTTTTCAGAAGTACAATAGGCCAAAATGCCCAAAGTTCACACGTATCAACATTCACTTAATCACATCATAGCACACGCATCAAATCGTTAAAATCAAGACAGTGATATACAATCCCTAGGATATGTTTAACAACATCATTAAACAACAATCGGTTTATCAAAACCGGATGGAAAACAAAATCAAGAACAAAACTCCAAAAAGTCAACTCTAGGGATTCAAGGAAAATACTTAGATCCGGCGAAGAACAATGGATTAGATGATGTTATAATCACCTAGGATACTCCAAAACACCTTTGGATGGAAGAAAATCACCCCAGATGCAAACCCTAGTCGCTATGTCTCAAACTCACGGAGGAAGAAGAAGAAATGAAGAAAAATGCAGATTCTAGACTGATGTCCAGTATTTATACTGGACACAATTAGCGTGCGCTAATCATTAAGGTTAGCGTGCGCTATCACGGCACCAAACAAACTCCTGACCAAAAATACACTGTTAGCGTGCGCTAACCCCAAGTGTTAGCGTGCGCTAACGAGAACTTCATACCCAGTCCAGTAGCTCATGGACTACCTTGAACTACCAGGTAGCGTGCGCTATCCTCCCCTTAGCGTGCTACCAACGCACTCTCGCGCGCGCTAGCCGCAAAGCGTCGCGTGCGCTAACGACTCAGAGAGACAGCAACAGAACATCTCAGAAAATTGTAACTCTCCCAGATCCTTCTGGGAATATTACACGCCGTAAACCCTTCTCACAAGGATTTACCAGTCTAAGCACAATTTCCCACGTCATTTCAAAAATTCCAAAAAGACCGATGCCGGTAATATTTTCCAAAACTCACAAAATCATTTGTCAAACCGTCATAAAATGTTCAAGGCCAGAATGCCAAAACTCGATTTAGGGAATTGGTTTTACAAAATAAAACTCAGTTTGCAAAATACCGAAAGTCATGTTGAATGAACTCACCTGATGGATAAAATGCGGTTCGTAAATACATCGGCGTGACACTCCTCGTATAAACCAAATACGATAGTCGAATAAACACATATCGTGAAATCAAAATCCTGAAGGATTCCATCATTTAACAACTAATCATACAAATAACTCGTGTCACACGAGGCACAACACAAAGAAGAGTCTTACATCCATGGGTCGCACGAAAATGACGATCGCCCTCGATACTAATCACGACCAACGAACTCGGGCAGCGCATCGCGATGCGACTAAGTCGACAAAATCCGACGACACAAAACTCAACAAACACAACTTGACCCGACAACCTAGGTTTCCACAAGCTAATCGATTTTTAAAATTGTATACTCTAGTTATTCGAAAATAAAACCGATAAGTTAAAAATCGTTTTCAAGATCCTTTCAAACACGACAAGGGTTTAACAGCGGTAGCATTTTATAAAATGTCCCAAAACACTTTTAAACACAACTTTCAAGTACCGAGACAAGGTTTTATTTGAAAATATAAGGCTGGCTCGCCCAAATTCATGCCACTTTTCAAAAACCCACAATAAGATCAAGTCAAAGAAATTTCCAAGCATACACGCCGCATGTATTATTATTGATAGGAACATATTGGTTGTAAATAACAACAATTAGCCAAGTACCATCAATTCCCCAACACACGCATATACATCATTAAAAAATCACCAGTTCAACAAGCGCAACTCAGAAACACTAATTTCAAGCATATGCCAAACTATCTCCTCAAGTTTAACAGCATAACAAATGAACACCGATTCGAACTCATGTCGAAACGATCTATGTGAGTTTCCCAACAAACTCTGCCATCGATACCTTTCCCGGAACATATCAATGTTCAAAACTTCCACATCATACTGCACCCCTCGGTGTCGAAACCATCAGTACATTCGGCTCAACATACATTTAGTACATCGCAATTACCAAACACAGATTCCATCATACAACAAAAGATTAGAGAGTCAAGCCCTCTCACAATATACCACGGAGCAAATCTCGGATCTTCCGATCGCCAACGATCCTACCAACGCTAGGAAGTTTAGCGATGGAAGTCTCACAAGACGACAAACGGTCAAGCCCAGAACGGCGCACATACTCCAGAGAGATAAACGATTGCGCAATACTAGAATCAAAAAATACACGGACTGGATGGATCGAAAAAACAACAACTCGACGATAAGTACGAGAGAGACAATCACAGTTCAAGAAGTGGAAATACAATACAAGAAAACAAGAGAATCGAGTAAGCAAAACTTATGAGCACTAGATGTACTGAGATGCCGGCAGCGGTGTGACAATGTGCAAAACAAAACACAACTAGACCCAAATAACCAACAAGCCTAGGTATCTATAAACCTAGAGCTCCGATACCATTTTCTGTAACACCCCCGAGATATTCGAAGTATATTACAGCGCTGTGGACCCCTACATGGGACCCACCAGGCTAAAACAAGAAAAACACCACTCGACTAACCATCTCAGTTAGTGAGGGCACACATTTAAATAATGCAACATATAAAGATACGCCCGAAGCAACCAGCGTAATAAACATCAACCGACAATATAGCAATTTGAGTTAATATAAACAAAGTTCAAAGTGAAATGCATAAATACTCGCGAGTACAAACTATATGTTTATAAATGTGAGAAACAACCATACCAAAAAAGACAAGAGAAATAAGAAGACTTGAATGCACATGTCATCGACCACATCCCGACATCCTCGTCTTGTCCAGCGCAGCTCGTCCGGCAAAACATAACCTGAAATCCATAACAAGAATTTCCCCAAAATGGGTCCCCAAAGGGGTTAGCAATTACGCTAGTACAAGTAATCAAGGCAAACCAATCGTTTACATGTTTCATAGTACAATGCATCAAATCATTTCAAAAACTAAAACCAGACATGTCTTTTCCGGAAACAAATAGTCACAATCAATTTGCCTAGGACCGGGACGAAGCCACGAATCCCACTCGAGGCCTATAAGGACCCTCCCGAGATGGCCACATTCATAAAACAATTCAAGCACACACGTCGCCTAGGACCGGGAGGAAGCCACGAATCCCACTCGAGGCCTCTAAGGATCCTCCCGAGCTGGCTAGCGAAACAAACTCATGAATCCATGGCTGAAGCCATAGATTCCCTCGAGGCCCCGTCGGACCCTCCCGAGGTGAGTAAAGCACACACAATATACATTACCATTTCATGTTAAGCATAAAGGTTTCCAAAAATACTTGCCTTGAATAATTGACGACGCAACGAACGGAAAGGAAAGTCACCGACAAACACTAGGAACCAACGAAACCGAACCTAACGATTCGAAGAATACAATCGCAACCATTTCTAAACGAATACGGAATTGGAATACACCCGAAAACCCACCTACGATGTTACATCCCCAAATTTATGGGTAGTTACTGGTAGTGGATTCCTCATGGGGTCCACTAGGCTAGGTTATTCGTCTTACATCACAAGTACTTTAAAAATAAGCAATCTTGAAAACGAGAATAATATTTTCCATACAAATAGGAAAGTCCAAATACACACAATTTTATCGTCATCACATACGCTTTATTTTCGAGATAAATACCAAGAAAACTAAACTTGTTCTAGTTGCCATTGTCAAGCATTCCCCGTCCCTTCGCATTCCCAAGCCTGTATTTCTGAAGTTCCTGCAACTGGCAAGTAAAACAATACCAGCCCATACCCGGGTCAGTCATAACACATCACAACAATATGCTCATATGTACGAATTTTGCAGTTCCAAAAGTATCAGCTAACAACACAATCACATATACATACAATAACACATAAGCACCTATCCCCAATATCTGGATAGTGCAATTTCTACCACCCCCAATATCCAGGTGCACACCCCAATATCCGGGTGCAGAACGAACGTTCATTATAAATTTCTCTTTGTTCCCACGGGAACGGCATAACTTTGCATCTCTTCACATTCATCACATAATACACAGATTCACACCATCACAATTGGCACAACATAATCAATACACAATGAACACATAAAATTGCAATAATGCTAGGGCCGAGCAAGTTGAACGAACTTGCCTTGTGAGTCATCGATAAGATGATTCCAATTAAATCTCGAGAGTTCGGCCGTCCGATCCTAGATAAGGTATTGATCCCCTAATAATAATATGCTATTGGCATTTTGTTAAGACGTCTCAATTTAATTTAAAGGCTCGCCCTTTATTTTATATTTCAACAAAATCATCGTCTAAAAATTAAATGCATTGGTAAATAGTTCTTAGATATCATCCTTGAATAATTTAAAAATATTTTCAATAATTTATAATTTAACTATTACTTATGCTGTAATAAATCAATCAATAGTCCTTATAATTTATTTAACAAAGTATCATCGAGAATGATTAACCTCAAATATTCCCAAAGTTAATACTTAATAACTTGAATTGAAATAGAAATCCATTTCGTCTATTTCAAATATTCCTTAGAATAATTCTGGATATTTTATATAAGAACATAAATTTATTTATTCGGTTTAATTATTTTATAATCGCATATATATAAAATGATACTTAAAATTGCCGTTAAAAATTTAAGTACGTCATATGGCAGCTACGTAGTTCGATTGTTCATAATGTCTATTATCATTAAAAAAAATTTAAGTTTAATTAACACGGAAACGGAGTTGGAAATTTTATTATTTCCAAAAATTAAAACAAAAATAACTAAATATATATAAATACTTCAAGAGAAAAACTCATGAAACGGAATCGAAGAATGATTTACGGATCAAAAGTTACTCGCGATTTAAGTTATATTTCTGCACTTAAAATCAGTCTTGACTTGTCCATAATCACTCATTTTTACATATCTAAATGATGTCTAATTTGAGATTTCAAAAATTAATATTTTAGTGATGTATTTTATATACCAAATGCACGAATAATATATCAAAAATCACTTACGGATTGGTAGATAATCGAACTCAAAGATAGCACCTTGATCTGGATTTCAGAAATTCACTGGGGATTTTAATCGGACATGTTCCAGTCAGTATGTCAGGAAAGATGGTCTGACTTGCTGGAAAACGACCCCGTATCGTCGTCATAACGGACTCTTCTCGGAAATATAAAGATATATATTTATAAATATTTAGTGTCAGTATATATTTACATAAGTTGTGAGTATAAATGAATTAAGAAAAGACTGTATTTATAGGACACAAAACAGGTGCCCAGTCAATTTGACACAGCCGCCCTACGTCACAGCCCTGGCCGAGCCACGTGCGCGGGCCCTACCGAGTCACTACCATCAGCCATGACCGAGCCACGTGCGTGGGCCCTAGCGTGTCACTATCGGCAGACCCGGCCGAGCCACGTGCGTAGGTCCCGCCCGGAAGATTCCAGGTGCTCGGCAGTTGGCAGTCTCCACTAAATCGATCGTAACTTTTTCATTCGGACTCCTATTGACTCGCCGTTTGAACTATTGGAAAGCTAACTAAATTATATACAACATTATTAATTTTCAGATTTTTTTTAACTTCTCAAAAATCCTTGGTGATTTTTTTTTCTCAAGTTGATACTTGGTCACGATACTTCCAAGAAAATGTCCAAATAATTTATTTAAATCAAGATATCACTTTTATAAATAATTTCACTAATTATTGTCATATAATAGTATTTACTTTATAATTTATATAATGTAAAATATTGGGATTTTACATACTCTCCCTCTAAAAATAAGTTTCGTCCCGAAACTTGGAAGGAGGTTATCATCATTAAGTCATTCTCAAGTACATTTCCCAATATTATTTGAAAAATCTGCCGGAGAACACGACGTTGCGCACCGTCGGGTTCTATCCCGGATTTTCCGACGATTAATGGATAATGTTATTCGATTTCTTTAAAAATATCAAGTACAACATCATTAGAGGATCTCATTGATTATCACATAGATAAGAAAGAAATCACGTATAGCAGTAAATACACCAAGCATATTATCACATTGGGTCCTTCAAAACTATCCCATCAAATGGTAACAATTTGGGGCTTAAATACTCCCTCTAAAAATTAAGTTTCGACCCGAAACTTATGTTTGGAATAACGTGGGGTACCGGTTACGCATTTCTTCTTCGGTTTCCCAAGTAGCTTCTTCAACTCCATGGTGTGACCACTGGACTTTAACTAGAGGGATAGATTTATTTCTTAATTTCTTTATACGATAGTCTAAAATAGCGACAGGTATCTCTTCGTATGTAGTATCTTCTGCAATCTCTAGAGATTCGTGATTCAGCTTGTGGCTAGGATCGTGAACATATCGCCGTAGCTGCGATACGTGAAATACGTTATGGACTCCTTCTAGAGAGGGTGGTAGAGCTAAGCGATAAGCTAAGTTTCCAACACGTTCGACAATATCAAAGGGTCCAATGAAACGTGGGATCAACTTTCCTTTCTGTCCGAAGCGACGAATGCCTCGAGTAGGGGACACCTTGATCCATACATGATCGCCTACTTCAAATTCTAAAGATCGTTGGCGGTTCTCCGCATATGACTTTTGTCGACTTTGAGCAGCTTGCATGTGGTTGCGCACTATTGCTATTTTCTCAATTTATTCCTTGATCAAGTCTAGCTCTGTAGCGACTACATCAGAAGTATCGTTCCAACAAAAGGGTTATCTACATTTTCTGCCATATAATGCTTCGAAGGGTGCCATTCCAATACTAGCATGTCAACTGTTATTATAAGCGAACTCCACTAGTCCAAGACGATTGATCCAATATTTACCCCAATCAAGGACACAAGATCGTAGCATGTGTAATACCCGCTTGTAAATTCATTCATTTTTCATTTAGTAATTGTCACTCAGTGGATTTTCACTCATTAATAATCATTCATCATTCATGTTAATTCATTCGTGTTCACCGTTCAGACTAATGTTGAGTCGTGTATTGATATCGTTCATTGTTTCAACCTTGCTTGAGAATCGAGATGAGAATATTATCTTGATCGTTATAATTACTTCATTAATCGATGTTGATATTGGAGTTCATGCCATTTCAAATTTCCTTCTTGTTCGAATCATGCTATTGTTGGGTACATTTGCGGTTCTTGTGTATCTCGTTGCGTTTTTATAGCGGGATATTTCTTCTCCCTACTTGTTTTAAGTTTCGGGACGAAACTTCTTCTAAGGAGGGTAGTATGTAATATCCGCAATTTGGATTTCCGGTAATTTTATTTTTTTGGCGGAAGTCCATCTTAGCGACTCTATTGTTACCATTTCGTCATTCCGAGAATGATTAATTCTATACTTTTTGTCATCCGAGTTCGTCTCGATGTCGTTCTGTTGAGTTCCGTGTTCTTAAGCGACTTTTCCACGTATGAGTTCGACTTTGTAAAATCACCATTAATTTTTGGAAAATTCAAAAATTCTGAATCTTTTCAATATTATAGAGAATCAAGTTATCTTTCCAATGGTTCAAGCGGTGAGTCAATCGGAGTCCGGACGAGGGAGTTATGGTCGAAATACATGTTACAGTTTTGGCCGACCCGCCTGTACCGGGGGCCGCGGCTCCTGCCGGCAGGGCTGCGGCACACTGCCGAGTCACTTCCGAGGCACACTCGGCCGGGCCGCGGCACACTGCCGAGCACTGGGGGCAGATTTTGGCCCTGTGCCGCGGCATACTCGTCCGGGCCGCGGCACACAGTGCAGAATGCACTATAATGTCGTTTTTTGAGAAGAAAAACTCATTTCTTCATCCTACTTCCGAGAGAGAGGGTTTGTGGGAGAAATTTTCACCATCAATCACTTGAATACTCGATATTTCATCATTTTCATTCGGTTGTGAAGCTCGGATCGTCGATCTAACGCGTGTTCATCGAATCAAAGTGTTTGGATCTTCAAAGGTAATATTCTCAAGCCTCTTAGATTTCGATTTGTGTTGATATATGATGTTTTGGATGTTATAATCATGTTATATGAAGATATATATATATATATATATATGATTATGAGTATGTATGAATATTCATCGGATTATTGAAAGGTTATTCAAGAACACTTTGAATATTGAGTTGGATTTGGGGATTTTCGATAAATTGTTGTTGAAATCACGATTTTGGATATTCATATTGGATTACTGATCGTATTGAAGATGTTTTGTTGGTTTGAAACACTTCTTGGGGATTTGATATTGGTATTAATGAGGTTTGGTTGTAAACAATCGAAGATTGGCCACAACGTGTTCGATATAATGCCCCAATGAACTTGGTTTAGTCGTATCGACGTTTTGAGTTAGTTATACTCGTGTTTGATTCGTGTGTTGAACCGGATTATTGGTAATTGTGTTATTAAAGGTTGTTCGAGCGACCGACATCTCATTTAGGACGTTGTTCGTGGAAGGACATGTTAGGAATATGCCCTCGAATGTCACTCAGGGGATGAGAGAGTAGGGGCATTGTACTTGTAATTATGGAATAAATAATAAAAGGCAATTCGATTCATTCACTTGTTTATTGTATTTCAATTGCATTCTTGACTTGGTAAAAATTGAAGTGAAGTCCATGTAAATAAAGAACATTCCATTCTCGTTATGGGATAAGAGAAAATGCTGAAAGTGTTTAAAGTTTATTTATGAAAATCGATTCGCAAGTCAATAAACTTAAATGGGCATTAAGTTTTAATAAGACTTGTATAAGCGATGCTAGGGCGTGTGCACGTCTTGATAGCATAGTTATAAAGTATATTAGTGGGACAGTATACTCGAACACGACTCATACTCGATTGATCACACGGTATTCACTCTCGAAGAGTCGATGACGAATCAAAAGGTTGTGATAGTGTATGTGGACCTTTGACTTGAGGATTGGTAGAAGATGTGCTGTGACGTTTAGTTTGTCATTAGAGTAGTTAGACTCATTTGCTTAATTCTTGAGTCGACCTCGAAGTGCGGACTATACGGGCGGTAGATCTTTCTTGTATGCCAAGAAAGGATTTTATCTCTGTTAGTGAGCGGGCGTATGTCTATACGGTTAATGGAAAATAAGATCATGAGTCTTTGGCCAAAGCATTACGATATAGTCGTATTAGATACACTATTAATCGGTCGGTCTTGATTTGCATTAACACATGTATAGAGTCTAGTCAATAGTAGGGTTTGACTTTACCGTGACCGAAGACATGGCCGGGACATCGATAAAGGGTCTATACGTATATAGTATTCACGACATAATGGTTACGGAATGATCCCTTCATTCGTTCTCGATCGGGGTTTACTGATGCGGCCCGCTAAGTGGCTAAGTCTTGCCCGCACTCATTGGTTCTTCCCAATGCCGGCTGAGACGGACCTACGGAGTCGCGCATCAGGAGCGTTGACGGATAAATGTGAATTTATTATCTCTCTATAAATATTAGATATTGGATATCTAATTATGATTTATTAGATAAATCAAAATAGCAGTCTTATGAAGTAAAATTAAGTTACTGGGTGATTAATTTAATTCATAAATTATATTTCTTAGAGACATATATTTGTATTTGATATTATTAATTAATTAGATTAATTAATTAATATAAATACATTGGTGATTAAGCGGAGTGTATTTAGCAGTCGTTTGTGAACGTCGGTACACGAGCCGAGTGACTCGGCTCGTTTTCTAGGAAACTTCCACCATGGGCCGCCCTCCCTGTCCCCACATCACATGGAATCATTTCCATGCATGTGTATGTGTTAGTTGTATTTTTGTTATTATGTGTTGACATTTTATCTCAATTATATGATTTGTATTATATGTTTGAGATAATATAAAAACAACATATTATAACAACTACTACACACACACACACACACACATATTTTCAGCTTGCAAATCTCTCTTCTGGCCGTGAGAGTTGTGAGGAAGGGAGAGAATTTTTTTTTTTTTAATTTTCATCTTAGAGGTGAAAGGAATTCAAGAAAAAATAGAGAGAAAATTCCTACGGTAACTTCCTAGCCGTGTTCTTGGAGAACGAAGTTACGTTGAATTTTCCGGGCAACTTCCGACGCGTGTGAAGTAGAGGCTTCGAATTTTCGGTGTTTGGAACGAAGGGATTTCGTGTTCGGGACGGGATCGTGATCATCGTCTACATTTTACGAAGATTTATTTCAAAGGCTTCAAGGGTATGAATCTTTATCTTTGTATTTTTTTTTTTCGTATATACGTTACTTGATCGATCCTGTTTGGGATTCGTATTTATTTCATTGCGTATTTCGTTATATTTTGGAATCCCAACGGTGGTATCGGGCGAGTCAATGTTTCCGTATATACGATTATTTGTGTATTTTGAATGCTTTTGGATGATGATTATGATTTAGAATCACGTTTGGAATAATTGTAGATTTTAAATTATTCGTTGTAGCATCACGTTTTTGAAGCGGGCGAAAAACAAAGAAGCGAAGTGCCGTGAATCTTTGGCGAGCTACTGCCAGTGCCGAAATCTTTCTCGGCCAAGATCGGCCATGTCTCGGCCACATAGGCCGAGAATGATCGGCGATCTGCCGGCGGTGGCTCGGCGACCCTCGGGTTTAGGCCCGATTTTGAATCGGGCAGCGGTGGGCCTAAAACCGGATTATCAGGGACTCCGTTTAAGTTTATATTTTGTTGTAATTATTTCCCAAAATTTAAATTGGATTTTAATTTGACTAAATTAATATTTGAAATATTTTTTTGGTTAAGGAAATAAATTAAACGAAAATATTATTTTGGCGGATTACTTGAATGAATTTAAATGACGATTATTAGTATTAATTGGATTAATACCATTAAAATTGAATAGATTAATTTTATATTGATTGGATTAATATATTAATTGATTATTTAATTTTAATGCCACCTTATATTAATTGGATTAATATAGTAGAAATTGAATAGATTAATTTATGGATTAATTAGATTAATTTATATTAAGATTAATTGTTTAATTTCGTTGCCATTACATGTTGTATGGAATCCTTATGTGATGGTGATATAGCTCGTGGACTTAGTTTTTTGATTTGTTCGATTCGATTGGGTTGTAAAGGCCGTTTTGAGCCTATTTATATTTACTAGAAAAGCTTGTATAGGATGCAATTTTTCAATGATGTAATTATTATTTTGGGTATGACGAAGACCGAAGACAACCGAGCGATAAGACGAAGAATCGAAGACTGTTTTTTTATTGGGTCATTCGCTTGGCCCAGTACTTAGGAATTAGGTCCATGAGCTATATGTTGGTAGTAACTAGGTTACTGTTTTAGATTTTCATTTTGAATGATTGACAACCCAACAAACGCGCGTATAATTGAATTAATGTGCAAAGTGTAACATTAATCGCGAAATTCTCCCGACTACAAACAGACTAAGTTTGAAAAAGGTTACGAGGTTTCCTACCCTCCATCAAACTCGTAGAATATTGATACCCGATCTGGTGTGCTATGATTCCGAGTTATCGGGGTAGTACATTTGGTAGAGGTTGAAAAATTCTTGAGTGCATTAGATGCCTTCGGTTGGTGATAAATTTCGCCCTAGAAACCCGATAGGTTGCGGGTGAGATTCAATAGTCAAGCGATGAGCGTTGATGGTCAACAACTTAGATAGTCTGGATTGCCAAGAAACACGATATGTTGAGGGCATGAAGACTAGGGGTAAAAGAAGATCAAATCATCTGTTAGACGGGTTGGTGTTAGACGCCACTTTACGAAATTAATTGGCGAGAAACCCGATAGGTTGCGTCTGTTAAAATTTGTAAAGAACTTGATCACCACTAAGAAGTCGATCTAACCATGATTTCGGATTATAACATGGGAGTATATAATTAGATAAAATTAGTGGGAGCCGAGATAAGAATTATACAAGCCCTTAAGTTCTATACTCGGTCATAATTAAACAAGTCACTAATTTAATCTTGTCTAAATCTTTGCGAGAAAATGAAATTGAATCTCTCTAAAATGGCTAAAAACCCACTTGCAATACTACTTGAAAAGAATCTCCTAAGCGGCCCTAACTTTGTTGGTGGTTGTGGAATCGATGATTGTACTCGGTATGGAGTCTGGGATACGTCTTGGAGGCGAACATTCCACCGACTCCAATCCGGACTAGGGGTAATCGGGAAGACATTGGCGTCCATGAAAAATGGGTCAAGGATGACGTGCTAGTCCGTGGCTTTATGATGGGCTCAATGATTAATGAGGCTGCGAGAGAGCGCACGAGAAAATGACTTACGCTGGCGATTCTCGCACACTTGACCGAACTTTATGGAGAGCACGGTAGGATGCTAGATATGAAATATCAAAGCGGTTGTTGATGCTAGGATGAAAGAAGGAGAAAGTGGGAGACCACATCGTCAAGATGATCTCTATGATTGAGAGGCTCGAGGTGCTGACCTTTAATATGAAGTTATCTCTGCCAATTGATCTCATCCTTCAATCTCTACCTGACTCTTTCACGGAGTGTGTAATGTAGTTCAACTGTAATGAAATTACATGCACATTAGCTGGGCTAATGAATAAGCGTGACGGCGCAGTCTAACATGAAGACTAAACCGAGAGATTTGCTCTTGTGATTTCTTACGGGCCTAAGAGGTCCAAGAACAAGAAGAAAAAGACCTACGAGCGGTACAAACCCAAGAAAGGGGTGCAAAAGGAAAGGGCAAGGCCGAAAGGTTCAAAAGGTAGGCGGTCCAAAACCTACGGACAAATGCCTTGAATGCGGTGGTGAGCCCTTTGGCGAAGGACTTGTCCCAAGATTAATGGCGCATCAGTGCGGAACTTTTTGTTTTGAAACTAATTGTTCCGCTCTTGTATATTACGCTTCATGGATTACGGATTCGGTGCCACTTCTCACATTTGTACTATGAATCGGGATGCGGGCAGTAGAAAACTTGAAGGCTGGGAAATAATGATCACTGTTGGAAGCGGACAAAGTGTCGAGGCAACCGATATTGGATCAATCCTTCGGGTTTAGAATGCGGTTTTATTTTGACATTAGATGAAGTACTTGTTTTGCCCAAGGGAATAAAAACATTGTATCCATTCAGTCTTGGACCGGAAAGGATTTTGTTTCTTTATTGGCAATGGCGGTTGTAAAATTTATTTTGAAATAAATTGGTTGGAGCACTACATTGTTGAATAGTTTATATCATCCGAACATGCAAAATAAAGCGGTGAACACTATAACTAGGAAACGTGGTAGGCAAGATACTAATCAAGCTCTTAAATGGCACCTTAGACTTGGTCATGTTGGTCAGACCAAGGTTCAGAAAATGGAAAAAGATGGACTTTTAAGTCCATTGGGTGTAGAACCCTATCCAACTTGTGAATCTTGCCTTAGAGGCAAAATGACTAAGTTCCCCTTCATAGGGACTTTTGAAAGGGCTGCCGATAAACTTGGATTGGTGCATACCGATGTTTGTGGTGCTTTAGAAGTAGCCCGAGACGGATATCAATATTTCATAACGTTCACAGATGATCATACTAGGTATGGGATTGTGTACTTAATGAAACATAAATCTGAAGCCTTTGCTAAATTCAAAGAATTTAAGGCCCTAGTTGAAAAACAAACTAGATGTCATATCAAAGCACTTCGGTCGGACCGAGGTGGCGAATATATGAGAACTGAGTTTGATGAGTTCCTTAAGGAACATGGAATAGTTTCACAATTCACGCTTCCAGGAACCCCACAGTTAAATGGTGTTTCAGAAAGGAGAAATCGGACTTTGTTGGACATGGTTCGCTCCATGTTAAATTACACTGATTTACCTATTTACCTGTGGGGGTATGTCTTACTAACCGCTGCCTATATCCTAAATAGATGTCCTTCCAAATCTGTTCCTATCACTCCATGAGATGTGGAAGGGTAAGAAACCAAGCCTTAATCACATAAGGATTTGGGGATGTCCACTATGTCAAAAAGGCTAAAGTGGACAAGCGAGGCGTGGTCCATAAAAGGGCGTTTCATAGGATACCGGAGGACTCGATGGGTTATCTATTCTACATGCCGGAAGACCATAGGTCGTTGTGGCATTACAAGCGCACTTCCTTGAGGATGAATTCATTCGGGAAGGTGGCTCGGGTAGAAATATCTCTTTGGAAGAGCATAATGAAACTCCTAAGGCGACATCGATCGGGGATCAACCGAACCTATTGTAACACAACCTCCACTTGAAGGTCGATAGGGTATCTCACTTACGAGAGGTATGGCTATACACATGTCGAGGCCTGGGTCTCCACGACACACACGATAGCGATGAAAATGACCTGTCACCTATGACCAAGCGATAGTGGATGTAGACTACGATAAATGGCAAGAAGTAATGGAAGGCGAGATAGACTCGATGCATACCAATCAGTCTGGACTCTAGTAGATCTTCCAGTGGCATGAGGACTATTGGAAATAAATGGATCTATAAGAAAAAGGTGATGGGGATGGCAAGGTTGATGCCTATAAGGCCGGGCTTGTGGCAAAGGGTTATACCCAAAGGGAAGGAATCGATTATCATGATACCTTCTCGCCCGTAGCTATGATAAAGTCGATTCGCATGATGCTTGCCATTCTTGCCTATTGTGATTATGAAATATGGCAAATGGATGTCAAAACGGCTTTTCTAAATGGATACCTCGAGGAGAAATCTATATGGAACGACCTAAAGGTTTTGTGTCCAAAGCTAATATTCATAAAGTGTGTAAGGCTACGAGCCATTTATGGTGCGAAGCAAGCTTCTCGGAGTTGGAACCTTCGATTTGTGAAGCGATTAAGGACTTTGACTTGAGCGAAATGAGGAGGAACCGTGTGTTTACAAAAAGATCGGTGGGGAGCAACATTGCGTTCTTAGTACTATATGTAGATGATATTCTACTTATAGGAAATAACATAGCAATGCTCGGCCTTGTGAAAGCTTGGCTTTCTAAAGCGTTCTCCATGAAAGACTTGGGAGAAGCTTCCTATATTCTAGGGATCCGTCTTTACGAGAGATAGACCGCGAAGAATGATAGGACTTTCCCAAGCCCTTTATATCGATAAAATCTGAGAAGATTCAAGATGGATGAATCTAAAGAGGGTTCCTTCCCGGGCGACATGGAATTCATCTCACCACGAAAATGTGTCCTCAAAGTGAGGAAAACAAGAGAGAGATGAGTAAGGTACCCTATGCCTCGGCGATGGGTAGCCTCATGTACGCTATGTTGTGTACGAGACCGAGACTTAGCCTACGCTGTGAGTATGGTAAGTCGATTTCAAGCAAACCGGGAAGGGAACATTGGGTCGCCGTAAAGAACATTCTTAAGTACTTAAGAAGAACTAGAGATTTAGTTCTTACTTATGGTGGTGGAGAAGCGAAGGTGATTGGATTCACCGATTCGATTTTCAAGGAGACAATGACGACTCTAAGTCGACATCTGGGTATTTATTTACTCTCAATGGAGGAGCGTATCTTAGAGAAGCTCCAAGCAAACCGCTCTCTGCAGATTCCACCTTAGCGAGTATCAAGGCGCCTCGAGAGGCTAGCAAAGAAGCATTTTGGATGCGAAGTTTATACAAGAACTTCAAGTGGTGCCTAACGCGGAGTTGCCTATATCACTATTCTGTGATAATGATGGAGTGTCGCCCAAGCCAAGGAGCCGAGGGCTCACCACAACACCAAGCATATAGAGAGAAAGTACCACATCGTTCGAGATGGTGGAAAAAGGATATGTTTCATTGGAAAGAGTAGACTCGAGAAGACAATGTCTCGACCCATTGACTAAGCCATTATCTCGAGCCGTCTTGGAAAGACATCGAAGAACATGGGTATTGGATATCATGATGTGTGGCATTGAGTGCAAGTGGGAGATTGTTAGGAATATGCCCTCGAATGTCACTCGGGGATGAGAGAGTAGGGGCATTGTACTTGTAATTATGGAATAAATAATAAAAAGGCAATTCGATTCATTCACTTTGTTTATTGTATTTCAATTGAATTCTTGACTTGGTAAACATTGAAGTGAAGTCCATGTAAATAAAGAACATTCCATTCTCGTTATGGGATAAGAGAAAATGCCTGGAAGTGTTTAAAGTTTATTCTGAAAATCGTTCGCAAGTCAATAAACTTAAATGGGCATTAAGTTTTAATAAGACTTGTATAAGCGATGCTAGGGCGTGTGCACGTCTTGATAGCATAGTTATAAAGTATATTGGTGGGACAGTATACTCGAACACGACTCATACTCGATTGATCACACGGTATTCACTCTCGAAGAGTCGATGACGAATCAAAAGGTTGTGATAGTGTATGTAGACCTTTGACTTGAGGATTCGGTAGAAGATGTGCTGTGACGTTTAGTTTGTCATTAGAGTAGTTAGACTCATTTGCTTAATTCTTGAGTCGACCTCGAAGTGCGGACTATACGGGCGGTAGCGATCTTTCTTGTATGCCAAGAAAGGATTTTATCTCCTATTAGTGAGCGGGCGTATGTCTATACGGTTAATGGCAAATAAGATCATGAGTCTTTGGCCAAAGCATTACGATATAGTCGTATTAGATACACTATTAATCAGTCCGTCTAGATTTTCATTAACACAAGTATATAGTCTAATCAAAATTAGGGTTTGACTTTACCGTGACCGAAGACTTGACCGGGACATCGATAAAGGCTCTATACGTATATAGTATTCACGACATAATGGTTACGGAATGATCCCTTCATTCGTTCTCGATCGGGAGTTTACGGTGCGGCCCGCTAGGTGGCTAAGTCTTGCCCGCACTCATTAGTTCCTCCCAGTGCCGAGACGGACCTACGGAGTCGCGCATCAGGAGCGTTGACGGATAAATGTGAATTTATTATCTCTCTATAAATATTATATATTGGATATCTAATTTTGATTTATTAGATAAATCAAAATAGCGGTCTTATGAATTAAAATTAAGTTACCGGGTGATTAATTTAATTCATAAATTATATTTCTTAGAGAAATATATTTGTATTTGATATTATTAATTAATTAGCTTAATTAATTAATATAAATACATTGGTGATTAAACGGAGTGTATTTAACAGAGTGTATTTAACGGAGTCGTTTGACGAACGTCCGGTACACGAGCCGAGTGACTCGGCTCATTTTCTAGGAAACTTCCACCATGGGCCGCCCTCCCTCTCCCCACATCACATGGAATCATTTCCATGCATGTGTATGTGTTAGTTGTATTTTTGTTATTATGTGTTGACATTTTATCTCAATTATATGATTTGTATTATATGTTTGAGATAATATAAAAACAACATATTATAACAACTACTACACACACACACACATATTTTCAGCTTGCAAATCTCTCTTCTGGCCGTGAGAGTTGTGAGGAAGGAAGAGAATTTTTTTTTTTTTAATTTTCATCTTAGAGGTGAAAGGAATTCAAGAAAAAATAGAGAGAAAATTCCTACGGTAACTTTCTAGCCGTGTTCTTGGAGAACGAAGTTACGTCGAATTTTCCGGCAACTTCCGACGCGTGTGAAGTAGAGGCTTCGAATTTTCGGTGCTTGGAACGAAGGGATTTCGTGTTCGGGACGGGATCGTGATCATCGTCTACATTTTACGAAGATTTATTTCAAAGGCTTCAAGGGTATGAATCTTTATCTTTGTATTTTTTTTTTTCGTATATACGTTACTTGTCGATCCTGTTTGGGATTCGTATTTATTTCCGCTGCGTATTTCGTTTTATTTTCGGAATCCCAACAGGACATTCTTCATCGGCGTTGTGTAAGTTAATTCTTACTCGGTTAAAAGGATATTCATTCCTTTCGTTGTTGTTCATTCATAATTATAGTTCATTCATAATGTATTAACCGTATTGAGACTTGTAATTGTCAATTAATCAGTTCAGTCACAAGGAATGACGGTTCCAATCATTTCATTGAGCTATCATTCATTTCACTGTCATTTCATCTCGGTGAGTCATTATTGATTTCGATGTCACTTTTGTTATCTCGTGGCATTCCGGGTCATACTGGCGTGCCGGTTGGTATGTGTAGGATTTTCATGTCGAGCACATATTAAGTCGTGTGTTGGTTGTTGGCCTCACATTGGACTATGCACACGAGAAGATCACTTCGTGAGACTGATTAGGTACAAGACCACACGTGTATTTGATCGATACTCGATGGTGGCTTGTGCACGGACACATTTCCATCCCGGGCGTAGTGTGGCGCCACCCTTTGAGCCGTACCGTTAGTTGATTCATACGGCATGTTTGATTGCGTATGTTTTCAACAGGATTGGGTTATAATATGACCGATTCACTTTTGGTCGCATGTGTTCGACGTTTTGAGACTTTGATTGAACTTGTGGTTTATACAGCATATATGATTATGTTTATTCAACTCTTGAGGATTGTTGTTCGTATGGCCCCGTTGGGATTTTGTTTTTAGGTCATGGAAAGGCAAAACAACGGGAATAAAACGATGACGGCGAGGAGACCCAGTTATACTAGTAGGGGTCCCCAATCCTTTCAGTCATTCATGTTGTTGTCATTTATTTTCCGCTGCAGATTTCCATTTGGATACTCCGTTTCGTTCAGTGTTGTGTATTTTATCTTCATATAAAATATACATGTTTCCGTTATTATCTTGGGTGTGTTATAATGAAACTCCTCATCGGAGTAGTTCATGATATAATGTGGTTCGGTACTACATTTACCCTGTGTATTTCATTCATTTTCACTCGCCTGGTGGCTCCCAGTGGGGGGGTCCACGACACTGTAATATCCGCCTAGTTTGGGGTGTTACAGAGTTGGTATCGGAGCGTGGTTTTGAATACTACCTTCCGAGTCATGTCTCATTTCAAATCATCGTCATCGGACTAGTATCATTGGACTTTCGCTTCACGTGTGACCTGTGCAAATGCCGAGCCCATCAGACCGAAAGAACTGTAAGACTTCTAACGCCATGGTATAATTTCTGGCAATAATCATTCATTCATAATTCATCAGTCAACAATCTTCAAACATCATTTTCGTTTTGATCATGTTGATCACGCTATCTCAATAATCACTCAGTTCATTTCATTACTCAGTTGTTGATCTTGAAGATCATATCATTAATCTTGTTAACTTTTTCAAGATAATCATTTCACGAATATCATCAGATAATCATGTCACCTCAGTTAGTCATTCATGTAATTACTGTTTTAGAGCGCGTATTCTCATTGACATCATTTCATGACGTAAATTATAATGTGGTACTCATACGAGATCTATGATTACCATGCGACCATCCTACTTCAGTATGGAGAGAGCTATCAGGGGATGCACGAGGAGAGGCCGCGGTGCAGGCCAAAACCCGGGGAATAATCGCCCACTGTCGGGAAACCGTATCCAGGACTCCGCTCGATCGGAAGATGTTCGGGTTGATCCACACACTTTTATGCAGGTCATGATGATCCATATGCAATTGCTTAATCATCATTGCGCCACTCTGGATGATTTAATTGAGAGAACTCTTCCGTATGAGCCTGCTGCTAAGGAAATTGCTGAGCAACAACCTTCATCTGTCAGCAAGAAATCAACAAAGCGTAATCAGTCCGAAGTGGTCAGTAAACCTCCAAGAAGCCTCGTGTGGGCCCTAACGTTTCTGAGCGACCTCCTATGGTGCATAATCGTGCGGGATCTCAGTCCCGAGCGGCCAGTTCGGCCATCACCTATTACAACTGTGAAGAACAGGGTCATTTCAGCACGAAGTGTCTGAAACCGTCTATCACATGCCATAATTGTGGGATTGTTGGGCACAAGGCCCGTTTTCACCGAAGGGACTCCAAACCGACTCCGGTAGCATCTCTGGCCCCGAAGCAATCAGCAATTCAGAATCAGACTGCTCTGTCAGCGTCGTTTAAGACGACGGAAGCGAATAAAGGCGGAGCTCATATTTATCAGACGGGAACGTCCGGTTCAGGGGCCGGCAAGTCCCAGATTCACGAGATGAAGAGGACTGATGATCCGGAGGCCCGAACGATCTCAAGTATACTCGTAATTTTATCTAAACCTGTGTGTACCCTTTTTGATACCGGTGCACCGCATTCATTCATTTCCGAATCATATTTGAGTAGACTTCACTTAGACAGTCCTAATAATTATGGACCTTATATCATTGGTCTACCTGACGGTAGAAGAATTTCCGGAAATCATGAGGTTAAGAACTGACCGAATTAAGCTTAATGACCGCGAGTGGTTGGTGGACCTAATCGTGGTGGATTTACCTAAGGAATATGTAATATTGGGTATTAGTGGGATGGATCGTCATGACACCATTCTCAATGTTCGTAAGCGTATGGTCCCTATCATTTCCGTCGTTGGCAGTTGAGGTGTTCAATCATTCATTGTATAATTTCCATCGATTGGCCGTTCTAAGGCAATCGAGGTGATCAACCATTCGTGGTATCATTGTTATCGTTTGACGATGTACTCCCAGACGAGCTACCTGTTTTACCTCCACCGAGGGATATGGAATTCACGATAGAGTTGGAGCCTGGTACGTCTCCATTATCGAAGGCACCGTATCGGATGGCCCCGACCGAAGTGCAGGAACTAAAGAATCAATTCGAGGATTTGACCGAGAAGGGTTATATCCGACCGAGTGCATCCCTGTGGGGAGCACCAGTGTTGTTTGGCAAGAAGAAGGATGTTTCGTTTCGTGTGTGTATTAATTATCGGGAGTTGAATAGGGTGACGATCAAGAATAAGTATCCTCTACCCCGAATTGATGATCTCTTAGATCAACTTCAGGGAGCTTAAGTATTTTCCAAGATCTACTTAAGATCTGGATATCACCAGTTGCGCATTCGAGAGTCGGATATCACGAGGGCGGCGTTTCAAACACGCTATGGCCATTATGAGTTCCTGGAGTTAATTAATGCACTAATGCACCTACGGTATTCGTGGAATTAATGAATCAGGTCTTCATCGACTTTTTAGATCAGTTCGTGGTTGTCTTTATTGATGAAATTTTAATTTATTCTCGTGACCGGGAGGAGCACGAGCTTCACCTTCATCAGGTTCTCGATGTGTTGAGACGAGAGCAACTTTATGGAAAGTTTTCCATATGTGAGTTCTGGATGTCCGAAGCGACGTTTCTCGGGCATGTAATTTCATCAGATGGAGTGCGTGTTAATCCTCAGAAGACGGCGGCTATCCGAGATTGGCTACCTCCTAAGAATATTAAGGAAATCCGAAGCTTTCTCGGATTAGCCGGTTATTATCGGCAGTTTGTGGAAGGATTTTCTAAGATCGATCAACCAATGACAAACCTTTTTTGAAAGGATAAGAAATACACGTGGTCCGACGCATGTCAACAGAGTTTTGAGGAACTTAAGAGCCGGTTAATTTCAGCACCTGTCCTTTCTTTACCGCAAGGGACGGAAGGATTTGTGGTTTATGGTGATGCGTTCGGACAGGGTCTCGGATGTTTACTCATGCAGAATGGGAAGGTTATTGCCTATGCTTCACGGCAATTGAGACCTTACGAGGTTAACTATCCGACCCACGACCTGGAGCTAGCAGCCGTGGTGTTCGCATTGAAGATTTGGCGTCATTATCTTTATGGCGTTACCTGTCAGATAATCACCGATCATAAGAGTTTAAAGTATATATTTACTCAGAAGGAGTTAAATATGAGGCAGAGACGGTGGTTGGAACTGATCAAAGATTATGATATCGAGATACTTTACCACCCGGGCAAGGCAAACATTGTCACTGATGCCTTGAGTCGTAAGTCCGTTCAGGAGTAGATGCTTGCTCGATTAATAGTTCAGAAGGAACTTCAACAGGAATTTCTGAGACCCGAGATCTAGGTCTGGTTACAGTGAGTACAAGGGCAACTTTGTACGTTGGAGATTTCATCGCCACTTGAGGAGGCGATCAGGGAGAATCAGGATTCGAACCCATTTTTGTTACACATTCGAGAGGATGTGACTCAGGGGAAAGCCCCCGGGTTTGTGGTCCACGAGGATGGACTTTTGCGTTTTAAGAATCGGTTGTGCGTACCGGCGAATGACGAGTTGAAAAACTCGATTTTGAGAGAAGCACATGCTACCCCTTATTCCGTTCATCCTGGGTCTATCAAGATGTATAAAGACTTGAAATAAAATTACTGGTGGAGTAATATGAAGCGGGAAGTCGCGGAATTTGTTTCGAGATGTTTGACCTGTCAGCAAGTCAAGATAGAACATCAGCGACCGGCTGGTATGCTGAAACCTCTCCCTATTCCAGAATGGAAGTGGGAAGATATTTCAATGGACTTCATCACGAGTTTGCCGATGAGTCATCGTAGCATGAATACAATCTGGGTAATTGTGGATCGCCTAGCTAAATCATCTCATTTCCTTGAGATTAAGGATACATGGGACCCCGAGAGACTTGCCCAGTTGTTTATCAAAGAGATAGTGAGATTGCACGGTACTCCTAAAAGTATCGTTTCCGATCGTGACGGACAATTCGTGTCTCATTTTTGGAAATCAATTCATCGTGCTATGGGAACTCAGCTTAATCTCGATCTGACTTTTCATCCTCAGTCCGACGGACAATCAGAGAGGACTATTCAGACTTTGGAGGACATGTTGAGGGCATGTGTTCTCGATTGGAAAGATGATTGGGAAGCCCAACTACCGTTGATCGAGTTCACGTACAATAATAGTTGGCATGCTTCGATTAAGATGGCACCTTACGAGGCCTTGTACGGTCGTCGTTGTCGATCTCCTTTGTGTTGGGATGACTTATCAGAATCAATCGGCACCGAGCCCGATATGCTTATAGCCGCCTGTGAAAAGGTATCTTTGATCAGGAGTCGTTTGTTGACCGATCAGAGTCAACATAAATCATATGCAGATCATCATCGTCGACCATTAGAGTTCGAGACAGGTGACCATGTTTTGGTCAAGGTATCCCCGAGTCGTGGTGTCTTCCGTTTTGGGAAGAGGAAAAAGTTGAGTCCGAGATTCATTGGACCGTTTGAGATTTTGGATCAAGTAGGTGAGCTAGCTTATCGATTAGCCCTACCTCCGGGGTTGAGCCGAATTCATTATGTGTTTCACGTATCTCAGTTTCGGAAGTATATTTCCGACCCTAGCCACATACTTCAGTTTGATGAAATCGATATAAGATGATCATACGTATGAGGAGCATCCCATACGAATCTTAGTACGGCGAATCAAACAGTTGAGGAACAAGACGATCCCTTGGTTAAATTTAGTAGTCGAGTCACGAAGTCTAAGAGGCTACTTGGGAAATCGAGGATAGTATGCGGAAGAGTTATTCCGATTTGTTTCACCCTTAGTTTCGAGGACGAAACTATTTTTAAGGGGGGAGTATGTAATACCCTCTTGTAAATTCATTCATTTTTCATTCAGTAATTGTCACTCAGTGATTTTCACTCATTAATAATCATTCATCATTCATGTTAATTCATTCGTGTTCACCGTTCGGACTAATGTTGAGTCGTGTATTGATATCGTTCATTGTTTCAACCTTGCTTGAGAATCGAGATGAGAATATTATCTTGATCGTTATATTTACTTCATTAATCGATGTTGATATTGGAGTTCATGCCATTTCAAATTTCCTTCTTGTTCGAATCATGCTATTGTTGGGTACATTTGCGGTTCTTGTGTATCTCGTTGAGTTTTTCTAGCGGGATATTGCTTCTCCCTACTTGTTTTAAGTTTCGGGACGAAACTTCTTTTAAGGAGGGTAGTATGTAATATCCGCAATTTGGATTTCCGGTAATTTTATTTTTTTGGCGGAAGTGCATCTTAGAGATTCTATTGTTATCGTTTCGTCATTCCGAGAATGATTAATTCTACACTTTTTGTCATCCGAGTTCGTCTCGATGGCGTTCTGTTGAGTTCCGTGTTCTTAAGCGACTTTTCCACATATGAGTTCGACTTTGTAAAATCACCATTAATTTTTGGAAACTCAAAAAATTCTGAATCTTTTCAATATTATATATCATCAAGTTAGCTTTCCAATGGTTCAAACAATGGGTCAATCGGAGTTCGGACGAGGGAGTTATGGTTGAAATAGCTAAGACACACACATATTGTAGTTTTGGCCGACCCGCCTGTACCGGGGGCCGCAGCTCCTCCCGGCAGGGCCGCCGCACACTGCCGAGTCACTGCCGCGGCACAATCGGCCAGGCCGCGGCACACTGCCGAGCACTGGGGGCAGATTTTGGCCCTGTGCCGCAGCACACTCGGCCGGGCCGCGGTACACAGTCCAGACTGCACTATAATTTCGTTTTTTGAGAAGAAAAACTCATTTCTTCATCCTACTTCCGAGAGAGAGGGTTTGTGGGAGAAATTTTCATCATCAATCACTTGAATACTCGATTTTTCATCATTTTCATTCGGTTGTGAAGCTCGGATCATCGATCTAACGCGTGTTCATCGAATCAAAGTGTTTGGATCTTCAAAGGTAATATTCTCAAGCCTCTTGGATTTCAATTTGTGTTGAGATATGATGTTTTGGACGTTATAATCATGTTATATGAATAGATATATATATGATTATGAGTATGCATGAATATTCATCGGATTATTGAAAGGTTATTCAAGAACACTTTGAATATTGAGTTGGATTTTGGGATTTTCGATAAATTGTTGTTGAAATCACGATTTTAGATATTCATATTGGATTATTGATCGTATTGAAGATGTTTCGTTGGTTTGAAACACTTCTTGGAGACTTGATATTGGTATTAATGAGGTTTGGTTGTAAACAATCGAAGATTGGCCACAACGTGTTCAATATAATGCCCCAATGAACTTGGTTTAGTCGTATCGACGTTTTGAGTTAGTTATACTCGTGTTTGATTCGTGTGTTGAACCGGATTATTGGTAATTGTGTTATTCAAGGTTGTTCGAGCGACCGACATCTCATTTAGGATGTTGTTCGTGGAAGGACATTCTTCATCGGCGTCGTGTAAGTTAATTCTTACTCGGTTAAAAGGATATTCATTCCTTTCGTTGTTGTTCATTCATAATTATAGTTCATTCATAATGTATTAACCGTATTGAGACTTGTAATTGTCAATTAATCACTTCAGTCACAAGGAACGACGGTTCCAATCATTTCATTGAGCTATCATTCATTTCACTGTCATTTCATCTCGGTGAGTCATTATTGATTTCGATGTCACTTTTGTTATCTCGTGGCATTCCGGGTCATACTGGCGTGCCGGTTGGTATGTGTAGTATTTTCATGTCGGGCACATATTAAGTCGTGTGTTGGTTGTTGGCCTCACATTAGACTGTGCACACGAGAAGATCACTTCGTGAGACTGTTTAGGTACAAGACCACACGTGCATTCGATCGATACTCGATGGTGGCTTGTGCACGGACACATTTCCATCCCGGGCGTAGTGTGGTGCCACCCTTTGAGCCGTACCATTAGTTGATTCATACAGCATGTTTTATTGCATATGTTTTCAACAGGATTGGGTTATAATCTGACCAATTCACTTTTGATTGCATGTGTTCTACGTTTTGAGACTTTGATTGAACTTATGGTTTATACAGCATATATGATTATGTTTATTCAGCTCTTGAGGATTGTTGTTCTGTGTAACTAACCCCGTTGGGGGATTTTGTTTTCAGGTCATGGCACGGCAAAAGCACGGGAATATCACGTCGGCTATGAGTCCCAGTGATACTAGTAGGGGGCCCCAATCCTTTCAGTCATTCATGTTGTTGTCATTTATTTTCCGCTGTAGATTTCCATTTGGATACTCCGTTTCGTTCAGTGTTGTGTATTTTATCTTCATATAAAATATACATGTTTCCGTTATTATCTTGGGTGTGTTATAATGAAACTCCTCATCGGATTAGTTGATGATATAATGTGGTTCGGTACTACATTTATCCTGTGTATTTCATTCATTTTCACTCGCCTGGTGGGTCCCAGTCGGGGGTCCACGGCACTGTAATATCCGCCTACTTTGGGGTGTTACAGAGTTGGTATCGGAGCGTGGTTTTGAATACTACCTTCCGAGTCATGTCTCATTTGAAATCATCGTCATCGGACTAGTATCATTGTACTTTTGCTTCACGTGTGACCTGTGCAAATGCCGAGCCCATCAGACCGAAAGAACTGTAAGACTTCTAACGCCATGGTATAATTTCTGGCAATAATCATTCATTCATAATTCATCAGTTAACAATCTTCAAACATCATTTTCATTTTGATCATGTTGATCACGTTAACTAAATAATCACTCAGTTCATTTCATTACTCAGTTGTTGATCTTGAAGATTATATCATTAATCTTGTTAACTTGTTCAAGATAATCATTTCAAGAATATCATCACATAATCATGTCACCTTAGTTAATCATTCATGTAATCACTGTGTTAGAGTGCGTATGCTCATTTTCATCATTTCATGACGTAAATTATAATGTGGTACTCATACGAGATCTATGATTATCATGCGACCTTCCTACTTCAATATGGAGAGAGCTATCAGGGGATGCACGACGAGAGGCCGCGGTGCAGGCCGAAACCCGGGGAATAATCGCCCACTGTCGGGAAATTGTACCCAGGACTCCGCTCGATCGGAAGATGTTCGGGTTGATCCACTCATTTTTATGCAGGTCATGATGATCCATATGCAATTGCTTAATCATCATTGCGCCACTCTGGCCGATTTAATTGAGAGAACTCTTCCGTATGAGCCTGCTGCTAAGGAAATTGCTGAGCAACAACCTTCATCTGTCAGCAAGAAATCAACAAAGCGTAATCAGTCCGAAGGCGGTCAGTCAACCTCCAAGAAGCCTCGTGTGGGCCCTAACGTTTCTGAGCGACCTCTTATGGTGCATAATCGTGCGGGATCTCAGTCCCGAGCGGCCAGTTCGGCCATCACCTGTTACAACTGTGAAGAACAGGGTCATTTCAGCACTAAGTATCTGAAACCGTCTATCACGTGCCATAATTGTGGGATTGTTGGGCATAAGGCCCGTTTTCGCCGAAGGGACTCCAAGCCGACTCCGGTAGCATCTCAGGCCCCAAAGCAATCAGCTATTCAGAATCAAACTGCTCTGTCAGCGTCGTTTAAGACGACGGAAGCGAATAAAGGCGGAGCTCATATTTATCAGACGGGAACGTCCGGTTCGGGGGCCGGCAAGTCCCGGATTCATGAGATGAAGAGGACTGACGATCCGGAGGCCCGAACGATCTCAAGTTTACTCGTAATTTTATCTAAACCTGTGTGTACCCTTTTTGATACCGGTGCACCGCATTCATTCAATTCTGAATCATGTTTGAGTAGACTTCATTTAGTCAGTCCTAATAGTTGTGGACCTTATATCATTGGTCTACCTGACGGTAGAAGAATTTCCGGAAATCATGAGGTTAAGAACTGACCGAATTAAGCTTAATGACCGCGAGTGGTTGGTGGACCTAATCGTGGTGGATTTACCTAAGGATGATGTAATATTGGGTATTAGTGGGATGGATCGTCATGACACCATGCTCAATGTTAGTAAGCGTATGGTCCCTATCATTTCCGTCGTTGGCAGTCGAGGTGTTCAATCATTCATTGTATCATTTCCATCGATTGGCCGTTCTAAGGCAATCGAGGTGTTCAACCATTCGTGGTATCATTGTTATCGTTTGACGATGTACTCCCAGACGAGATACCTGTTTTACCTCCACCGAGGGATATGGAATTCACGATAGAGTTGGATCCTGGTACGTCTCCATTATCGAAGGCACCGTATCGGATGGCCCCGACTGAAGTGCAGGAACTAAAGAATCAATTAGACGATTTGACCGAGAAGGGTTATATCCGACCGAGTGCATCCCCGTAGGGAGCACCAGTGTTATTTGGCAAGAAGAAGGATGTTTCGTTTCGTATGTGTATTAATTATCGGGAGTTGAATAGGGTGACGATCAAGAATAAGTATCCTCTACCCCGTATTGATGATCTCTTAGATCAACTTCAGGGAGCTTCAGTATTTTCCAAGATCGACTTAAGATCTGGATATCACCAGTTGCACATTCGAGAGTCGGATATCGCGAGGGCAGCGTTTCAAACACGTTATGGCCATTATGAGTTCGTGGAGTTAATTAATGCACTAATGCACCTGCGGTATTCATGGAGTTAATGAATCGGGTCTTCATCGACTTTTTGGATCAGTTCGTAGTTGTCTTTATTGATGATATTTTAATTTATTCTCGTGACCGGGAGGAGCACGAGCTTCACCTTCATCAGGTTCTCGACGTGTTGAGACGAGAGCAACTTTATGGAAAGTTTTCCATATGTGAGTTCTGGATGTCCGAACCGACGTTTCTCGGGCATGTAATTTCATCACACTGAGTGCGTGTTGATCCTCAGAAGATGGAGGCTATCCGAGATTGGCTACCTCCAAAGAATGGTAAGGAAATCCGAAGCTTTCTCGGATTAGCCGGTTATTATCGGCGTTTTGTGGAAGGATTTTCTAAGATCGCTCAACCAATGACAAACCTTTTTCGAAAGGATAAGAAATACACGTGGTCCGACGCATGTCAGCAGAGTTTTGAGGAACTTAAGAGCCGGTTAATTTCAGCACCTGTCCTTTCTTTACCGCAAGGGATGGAAGGATTTGTGGTTTATGGTGATGCGTCCGGACAGGGTCTCGGATGTGTACTCATGCAGAATGGGAAGGTTGTTGCCTATGCTTCACGGCAATGGAGACCTTACGAGGTTAATTATCCGACCCACGTCCTGGAGCTAGCAGCCGTGGTGTTCGCATTGAAGATTTGGCGTCATTATCTTTATGGCGTTACCTATCAGATATTCACCGATCATAAGAGTTTAAAGTATATATTTACTCAGAAGGAGTTAAATATGCGGCAGAGACGGTGGTTGGAACTGATCAAAGATTATGATATCGAGATACTTTACCACCCGGGTAAGGCAAACGTTGTCGCCGATGCCTTGAGTCGTAAGTCCGTTCAGGAGCAGATGCTTGCTCGATTAATAGTTCAGAAGGAACTTCAACAGGAATTTCTGAGACCCGAGTTCAAGGTCTGGTTACAATGAGTACAAGGGCAACTTTGTACGTTGGAGATTTCATCGCCACTTGAGGAGGCGATCAGGGAGAATCAGGGTTCGAACCCATTTTTGTTACGCATTCGAGAGGATGTAACTCAGGGGAAAGCCCCCGGGTTTGTGGTCCACGAGGATGGACTTTTGCGTTTTAAGAATCGGTTGTGTGTACCGGTGAATGACGAGTTGAAAAACTCGATTTTGAGAGAAGCTCATGCTACCCCTTATTCCGGTCATCCGCGGTCTATCAAGATGTATAAAGACTTGAAACAAAATTACTGGTGGAGTAATATGAAGCGGGAAGTCGCGGAATTTGTTTCGAGATGTTTGACCTGTCAGCAAGTCAATATAGAACATCAGCAACCGGCGGGTATGCTGAAACCTCTCCCTATTCCAGAATGGAAGTGGGAAGATATTTCAATGGACTTCATCGCGACTTTGCCAACGAGTCATCGTGGCATGAATACAATCTGGGTAATTGTGGATCGCCTAGCTAAATCAGCTCATTTCCTTGAGATTAAGGATACGTGGGTCCCCGAGAGACTTGCCCAGTTGTTTATCAAAGAGATAATGAGATTGCACGGTACTCCTAAAAGTATCGTTTCCGATCGTGACGGGCGATTCGTATCTCATTTTTGGAAATCAGTTCATCGTGCTATGGGAACTAAGCTTAATCTCAGTACAGCTTTTCATCCTCAGTCCGACGGAAAATCGGAGAGGACTATTTAGACTTTGGAGGACATGTTGAGGACATGTGTTCTCGATTAGAAAGATGATTGGGAAGCCCAACTACCATTGATCGGGTTCACGTACAATAATAGTTGGCATGTTTTGATTAAGATGGCACCTTACGAGGCCTTGTACGGTCGTCATTGTCGATCTCATTTGTGTTGGGATGACTTATCAGAATCAATCGGCACCGACCCCGATATACTTATAGCCGCTTGTGAGAAGGTATCTTTGATCAGGAGTCATTTGTTGACCGCTCAGAGTCGACATAAATCATATGCAGATCATCGTCGTCGACCATTAGAGTTCGAGACAGGTGACCATGTTTTGGTCAAGGTATCCCCGAGTCGTGGTGTCTTCTGTTTTGGGAAGAGGGGAAAGTTGAGTCCGAGATTCA
This sequence comes from Orobanche coerulescens, assembly GCA_033398695.1. Taxonomy (NCBI): domain Eukaryota; kingdom Viridiplantae; phylum Streptophyta; class Magnoliopsida; order Lamiales; family Orobanchaceae; genus Orobanche; species Orobanche coerulescens. Next base: position 88,295,681 of record CM065807.1, read on the forward strand.
TTGGACCGTTTGAGATTTTGGATCGAGTAGGTGAGCTAGCTTATCGATTAGCCCTACCTCCGGCATTGAGCTGAATTCATTATGTGTTTCACGTATCTCAGTTGCGGAAGTATATTACCGACCCTAGCCACATACTTCAGTTTGATGAAATCGAGATAAGATGATCATACGTATGAGGAGCATCATGTACGAATCTTAGTACGGCGAATCAAACAGTTGAGGAACAAGACGATCCCTTGGTTAAATTTAGTAGTTGAGTCATGAAGTCGAAGAGGCTACTTGGGAAATCGAGGATAGTATGCGGAAGAGTTATTCCGATTTGTTTCACCCTTAGTTTCGAGGACGAAACTATTTTTAAGGGGGGGGAGTATGTAATACCCGCTTGTAAATTCATTCATTTTTCATTAAGTGATTGTCACTCAGTGATTTTCACTCATTAATAATCATTCATCATTCATGTTAATTCATTCGTATTCACCGTTCGGACTAATGTTGAGTCGTGTATTGATATCGTTCATTGTTTCAACCTTGCTTGAGAATCGAGATGAGAATATTATCTTGATCGTTATAATTACTTTATTAATCGATGTTGATATTGGAGTTCATGCCATTTCAAATTTCCTTCTTGTTCGAATCATGCTATAATTGGGTACATTTGCGGTTCTTGTGTATCTCGTTGAGTTTTTCTAGCGGGATATTGCTTCTCCCGACTTGTTTTAAGTTTCGGGACGAAAGTTCTTTTAAGGAGGGTAGTATGTAATATCCGTAATTTGGATTTCCGGTAATTTTATTTTTTTGGCAGAAGTCTATCTTAGAGACTCTATTGTTACTGTTTCGTCATTCCGAGAATGATTAATTCTACACTTTTAGTCATCCGAGTTCGTCTCGATGTTGTTCTGTTGAGTTCCGTGTTCTTAAGCGACTTTTCCACGTATGAGTTCAACTTTGTAAAATCGCCATTAATTTTTGGAAACTCCAAAAATTCTGAGTCTTTTCAATATTATATAGCATCAAGTTATCTTTCCAATGGTTCAAACGGTGAGTCAATCGGAGTCCGGACGTGGGAGTTATGGTCGAAAAAGCTAAGACACACACATGTTGCAGTTTTGGCCGACCCGACTGTACCGGGGGCCGTGGCTCCTGCCGGCAGGGCCGCGGAACACTGCCGAGTCACTGCCGCAGCACACTCGGCCGGGCCATGGCACACTGCCGAGCACTGGGGGCAGATTTTGGCCCTGTGCCGCGGCACACTCGGCCGGGCCGTGGCACGCAATCCAGACTGCACTATAATTTCGTTTTTTGAGAAGAAAAACTCATTTCTTTATCCTACTTCCGAGAGAGAGGGTTTGTGGGAGAAATTTTCATCATCAATCACTTGAATACTCGATTTTCATCATTTTCATTCGGTTGTGAAGCTCGGATCGTCGATCTAACGCGTGTTCATCGAATCAAAGTGTTTAGATCTTCAAAGGTAATATTCTCAAGCCTCTTGGATTTCGATTTGTGTTGAGATATGATGTTTTAGACGTTATAATCATGCTATATGAATAGATATACATATGATTATGAGTATGTATGAATATTCATCGGATTATTGAAAGGTTATTCAAGAACACTTTTAATATTGAGTTGGATTTGGGGATTTTCGATAAATTGTTGTTGAAATCACGATTTTGGATATTCATATTGGATTATTGATCATATTGAAGATGTTTTGTTGGTTTGAAACATTTCTTGGGGATTTAATATTGGTATTAATGAGGTTTGGTTGTAAACAATCGAAGATTGGCCACAACGTGTTCGATATAATGCCCCAATGAACTTGGTTTAGTCTTATCGACGTTTTGAGTTAGTTATACTCGTGTTTGATTCGTGTGTTGAACCGGATTATTGGTAATTATATTATTCAAGGTTGTTCGAGCGACCGACATCTCATTTAGGACGTTGTTCGTGGAAGGACATTCTTCATCGGCGTTGTGTAAGTTAATTCTTACTCGGTTAAAAGGATATTCATTCCTTTCGTTGTTGTTCATTCATAATTATAGTTCATTCATAATGTATTAACAGTATTGAGACTTGTAATTGTCAATTAATCATTTCAGTCACAAGGAACGACGGTTCCAATCATTTCATTGAGCTATCATTCATTTCACTGTCATTTCATCTCGGTGAGTCATTATTGATTTCGATGTCACTTTTGTTATCTCGTGGCATTCTGGGTCATACTGGCGTGCCGGTTGGTATGTGTAGGATTTTCATGTAGGGCACATATTAAGTCGTGTGTTGGTTGTTGGCCTCACATTGGACTGTGCACACGAGAAGATCACTTCGTGAGACTGATTAGGTACAAGACCACACGTGTATTCGATCGATACTCGATGGTGGCTTGTGCATAGACACATTTCCATCCCGGGCGTAGTATGGCGCCACCCTTTGAGCCGTACCGTTAGTTGATTCATACAGCATGTTTGATTGCGTATGTTTTCAACAGGATTGGGTTATAATCTGACCGATTCACTTTTGATCGCATGTGTTCGACATTTTGAGACTTTGATTGAACTTGTGGTTTATACAGCATATATGATTATGTTTATTCAACTCTTGAGGATTGTTGTTCTGTGTAACTGACCCCGTTGGGGGATTTTGTTTTCAGGTCATGGCAAGGCAAAAGCACGAGAATATAACGTTGACGGCGAGGAGTCCCAGTGATACTAGTACGGGGCCCCAATCCTTTCAGTCATTCATGTTGTTGTCATTTATTTTCCACTGCAGATTTCCATTTGGATACTCCGTTTCGTTCAGTGTTGTGTATTTTATCTTCATATAAAATATACATATTTCCATTATTATCTTGGGTGTGTTATAATGAAACTCCTCATCGGAGTAGTTGATGATATAATGTGGTTCGGTACTACATTTACCCTGTCTATTTCATTCATTTTCACTCGCCTGGTGGGTCCCAATCGGGGGTCTACGGCACTGTAATATCCGCCTAGTTTGGGGTGTTACAGCATGTCCTCTAGGGTTTGGATAGTACGTTTAGTTTGTCCATCAGTTTGAGGATGGTAGGCAGTGCTAAAGTTTAGTCGTGTGCCCAAAGCTCTATGCACTGCTTTCCAAAATCGTGATACAAAACGCCCGTCTCTATCTGAAATAATAGATTTAGGCGTGCCATCCAATCGAACAATCTCACGAATGAATAATGTTGCTAACACGTTGACCCCAAACGCTTCACGTATAGCGAAAAAGTGTGCAGATTTCGTAAGTCTATCAACAATGACCCAATGTTGTGGGAAAATCCCTCACAATATGCCGCAAGTGCACGGTGTCAACAAGTAATAAAGTGATAAGTAAAGTATTGTTCCCTCGAGGACTGATTTCACTAAGTACCAAAATATAGTCAACTCACAATTTTATTTGAAGAACAATTAAATAGAGTTTATATCTAAACTAATTGCAGAAAGTAAATAATAGTACTAATAATAATAATAATACTCATAAGGGGTAGGATTATGATTTTCACCTCAAACAATCGGGAATGATATTTATTCGATTCAATTCACTGTTATTCAATTGATTGTAAGCCAGGAATTCCTAAATTATTCTAAAGCCTTTCCCAAGGTCGATAGAAAATACTACGAATTACTAACTCGATATATCCCTATTCGAATCAGATAATCAATAGCTAAAATAGTTCAAGAATTCCCACAATAACAGGCTTCACAATTCGCATGAGTATATCCCTATCTCACGAAAATTATGATTCGTCTAACAAGAACTATGCCTAAATTTTATCTCCCGAATCCATAAAGACATTCAAAACAAATTAACTGTTGGCCAGACAATTAAAAAGTATTAAGAACAGTAAGAAGAATTCAATTCAATAGAATAACGAGTAAATCGAAATAATAATAAATAATCAAACCGTCATGTAATTGGCTACAATCAAAATCCTACTCGAATAGATCTAAAAACTAAGATGCAGAAAAACCGTATGCATCCGTGGTCTTGTCGTCGCCCACAAATCTCCTCCTTGTATTCTCCTTGATTTCTTCACCCGTCGATCCTCTCTAATCCTCCTCTTTCCTGTGCCTTTTTTATATCATATATTTATCCCTACAGTCGTTTTTTCTCTTTCAAGGAATTAAATTCCTCCCAGTGCTCCTCACGGCACAACACACAAAAACAATGGTCAGCGGCCCAAAAGCTGATGTCAAGAAAATCAGCCACCAAAAGCCCACATACGCGGCCCATTTATAAAACTCAGCATACTTCCTTTCCTCCCACACACCAACAAACCTGGCAGTGGCGTCTTTTTGCGCTTTCTGTGCCGCGGCTCACTTGTTGTGTGCTGCGGCACATAGTACAGTGTGCACATCATTCGCTGGTTGTCTTCGCGTGCCGCGGTTCACTTGGTGTGTGCTGCGGCTCATGACCAAAAACTGCTATTTTCGCCCGTTTTTCATCGTTTTGGCTTCCGGACTCCGATTTCCTGCAAAACATATAAAAATAATGCATTAAAAGCTCATTTATGCTGATTTAGGCTCAAGATGGATATAAAATAATGATATAAAAGCTCATAAAAATACGCCTAACAAATACCCCCAAACTTGAGCCTTTGCTTGTCCTCAAGCAAACAATTTTCAATTTTAAACAAAATGTATCGTGAATAATCATGCAAATCCATAGTGCTCAACTTAATCAATACTACCCTGAAAATCTCAAAGAATAATACAAGTATCGTAATAGTGAGTCACGTCCCGGACACTGATTCCACAAAGTAACCAATTTCAGTCCTAATCAATCGTTCATGAAGAAAATCAAGCTCAAAGATTAACAATCGTGAATTTAACCGACCGTCAATATGAAGGGTTAAATTAAACAAGCCAATTCGCCCAGTCCCACAGTCTAGAGGCAAAATTCAAGAGTTTCATTATTAAACTTACTTCTCGGACAGCATTCCCTTATGTATGATCAATAATATGATTCGAGTTAACCACTAGGTTCGGATCTCGGGATGTTTCATCGGGATAATCCTAGGGTGGAATTCCATTCTCATGCATTGGGGAACCGTTTGACGTAAAAGACACTCATGGGGCACATGGATGCTTCTAGTTACTAAGTTCCCCTCCACAGCGGAGAAACAACTCGAATAGCTATTCCCGCATGTCCGATTCAAGGTTGCTGTTTTACGCGAGAGTAAACAACGGGTCACGCGAATACCCCCGGTTACTAGGCTCCCCATTATCGGCACATGCGAAATCTCTAAACCACTAGTCTAATCAGGGTTTGTCGTTTTACGCGAGAGTGAACAGCGGGTCACGCGAATACCCCCGGTTACTAGACTTCCCATCATAGAACAAATAGTATCTCGACTTTTTGGAAAAACTGTCCGACCCTAAACTCAATCCAAGTGCCAACAAGACTCATATTACTGGACGATTAGCTATGCGAAAAGTTTAACCAAACGTATAAACGGTGATTTGAAAACACGTATGTCTCCTCTCTTATCCGCTAAAATTTCTACAAAAACGATAAAATTTCGGACCTAATTGAATACTCAACAGAAACACATATCTCTTACTGCAACTCGACCAAAAGTCAACCGTTTCTTCCAAGAGAAATCAGTATCGTAACATCAGTTTTACACATGGAAGCACGAAAAATTCACGAAAAATTCAAGCTTGCAAAAACCATCAACAGCATGCAAAATAAAGTCAACTACACATAATATTAACAATAATAAAACTCATGTGAAAATAAAAGAGATAAGGAAAAGTGAAACTTATTCCAAATGTCTTCTTGAACACCCGCACATGTCTGAGTGGAAACATCGGTCAATCCATACTTCAAATAACGCCCAACATCACGAGGGACCCCCAAACTTAGTCTCTAGTCATGAGATAACAATAGACATTAAATCAAGAAAGACTAGAATATGAAGAATAATAACTCATAGGGGTTATAAAGAAATATCAGAGAAATAAGGGCCAACAAGAATACACGAATCCAAATGAAATAACAAAACAAAGAAAAATTAAAAACGTAAAATAATAAAAAAAAACAACTAACTAAAAAGCAAGTAAAAATGATGGGTTGCCTCCCATCCAGCGCTCTATTTTACGTCTTGAGCACGACGTAGCGAAAAAAAATCTAACGTGGTTTCTTTCTAGGGAGATTGCCAAATGCCCCCTTCTTGCAATCAATAAGCCTCTTATTCCACAAGGGAGGCTTTGACTCATGCCCGGTTGCCAAAAATAATGAATAAGAATAATTATGCGGACAACCAAAAATTGATGGAAGAATATAATAATGATAAGGCATGAAAAAATAAGTAGAATTCGAATGGGCAAATAATAAAGAATTATCATGCACAACCTCATTAGAACTCGAAGAATCAGCCTCAACAAAATCATGAGTAATGGGGTCAATCTCTCCCATTATGGATTTAGGAAAAATTATGCGTGGCACCGTTAATAAAATTTTTGGCACATAAGTATTCACCTTATTAGTCGAAGTTTGATGACAATTTAATGGAATTTCTTTGGAAACATTATCAATGATAACTTCTTCTCTAGGCTCATCACACTTTATGAAATCATTAGGTGCTGGGGGATCGACCCTAAAACTCAACATGTCTTTCATCTCAACCTCCCCTTCATCTTCACTACTAAATATATGAGCTGGAAAATAACCATAGTGAATCTCAAGACCACGACGTGCACATTCTATCTCAAAAAGAGTACTATCAGGATTTTTAAGAGTGTCTACACATTGTTCAAGCATGGTCTTTTGTTTTGGGGGAGGGGGCTGACTGACCCTATTTGGCAAATTATTATGAACATCGAAATTTATGAAATGCCAAGGGCCACGATACTCATAGGAAAACATAATGAAGAAAATAAAAATATAGAGACTAAACAAAGAAAAAAAACTTCAAATTAAAATTAGAGTCGCTTGGTATTGATATTAGCGAAAAATCGAGTCCCTAACGGCGCCAAAAACTTGTTGTGGGAAAATCCCTCACAATATGCCGCAAGTGCACGGTGTCAACAAGTAATAAAGTGATAAGTAAAGTATCGTTCCCTCGAGGACTGATTTCACTAAGTACCAAAATATAGTCAACTCACAATTTTATTTGAAGAACAATTAAATAGAGTTTATATCTAAACTAATTGCAGAAAGTAAATAATAGTACTAATAATAATAATAATACTCATAAGGGGTAGGATTATGATTTTCACCTCAAACAATCGGGAATGATATTTATTCGATTCAATTCACTGTTATTCAATTGATTGTAAGCCAGGAATTCCTAAATTATTCTAAAGCCTTTCCCAAGGTCGATAGAAAATACTACGAATTACTAACTCGATATATCCCTATTCGAATCAGATAATCAATAGCTAAAACAGTTCAAGAATTCCCACAATAACAGGCTTCACAATTCGCATGAGTATATCCCTATCTCACGAAAATTATGATTCGTCTAACAAGAACTATGCCTAAATTTCATCTCCCGAATCCATAAAGACATTCAAAACAAATTAACTGTTGGCCACACAATTAAAAAGCATTAAGAACAGTAAGAAGAATTCAATTCAATAGAATAACGAGTAAATCGAAATAATAATAAATAATCAAACCGTCATGTAATTGGCTACAATCAAAATCCTACTCGAATAGATCTAAAAACTAAGATGCAGAAAAACCGTATGGATCCGTGGTCTTGTCGTCGCCCAAAAATCTCCTCCTTGTATTCTCCTTGATTTCTTCACCTGCCGATCCTCTCTAATCCCCCTCTTTCCTGTGCCTTTTTTATATCATATATTTATCCCTCCAGTCATTTTTTCTCTTTCAAGGAATTAAATTCCTCCCAGTGCTCCTCACGGCACAACACACAAAAACAATGGTCAGCGGCCCAAAAGCTGATGTCAAGAAAATCAGCCACCAAAAGCCCACATACGCGGCCCATTTATAAAACTCAGCATACTTCCTTTCCTCCCACACACCAACAAACCTGGCAGTGGCGTCTTTTTGCGCTTTCTGTGCCGCGGCTCACTTGGTGTGTGCCGCGGCACACAGTACAGTGTGCACATCATTCGCTGGGTGTCTTCGTGTGCCGCGGTTCACTTGGTGTATGCCGCGGCTCATGACCAAAAACTGCTATTTTTGCCCGTTTTTCATCGTTTTGGCTTCCGGACTCCGATTTCCTGCAAAACATATAAAAATAATGCATTAAAAGCTCATTTATGCTGATTTAGGCTCAAGATGGATATAAAATAATGATATAAAAGCGCATAAAAATACGCCTAACACCCAAATTGTATCCTTCCCACCCTTTGTCGTTGGAAGACCAGTGACGTAATCCATCGAGATATCTTCCCTTTTCCACTCGGGTATCGGGAGTGATTGCATTACTCCTGCAGGCCTCTTGTGTTTCATCTTCACTTGTTGGCATGTCATGCACCGAGCTACGAATTCAGCTACATCGCGCTTCAAGTTTGGCCACCAGTAGTGTTGCTTAAGATCTTTATACATTTTGTTCATGCCTGGATGAATAGAGTATGGCATAGCATGGACTTCTTTCAATATCATTTGCTTGAGCTGGTCGTTAGAAGGAATGGATATTCACTTTTGAAACCTTAGTATTCCCTCCGCGTGAATGACGAAGTCTGGCGATTTTCCTAACGGAATATCGTCAATAATGCCTTGTATTTTGGGATCGTCTGCCTATTTTTGAAGAATTTCGTCCAGCAATGTTGATCGCAGGTTCATGGTGCATAGTTGTCCGTGCTCCTCCCGAATCCGTACTTCAATGTCGTTCTTTGTTAACTCGCGTTGCAACTCGATTTGTGATGTCAATCTGTTTAGCGTATGTTCCTGAGTAATTTTCCGGCTGAGAGCGTCAGCAACTACATTAGCCTTTCCTGGATGATACTGGATATCCACGTCATAGTCTTTGATGAGTTCCATGCACCTCCTATGCCGCATGTTTAACTCCTTCTGTGTGAAGATATACTTGAGACTTTTGTGATCCGTGAATATTTGACAAGTGGCTCCATATAAGTAGTGTCTCCAAATCTTCAAGGCATGCACCACAGCAGCAAGTTCCAAGTCATGAGTGGGGTAGTTGATTTCATACGGTTTTAATTATCGAGATGCGTATGCAATAACTTTACCGTGCTGCATCAACATACATCCCAGTCATTGTTTTGAAGCATCACTATATATGGTGAAGCCGTCTGTCCCTTGAGGAAGAATTAACACTGGAGCACTCGTCAGCCGATTTTTGAGTTCATCAAAGCTCTTTTGACATGATTCGGTCCACTCGTACTTGGTAATTTTGCAGAGAAGTTTGGTTAGAGGTTGTGCTAATATCGAGAATCCTTCCACGAACCATCGGTAGAATCCTGCTAGGCCCAAAAAACTTCGTACTTCCTTGACGTTCTTCGGTGGTTCCCAAGTTATTATTGCTTCGATCTTCTGTGGGTCGACTTTTACACCTTCAGCATTGATTACGTGGCCTAAGAAAGTTACTTCATTCATCCAGAAATTGCACTTGGAAAATTTTCCATAAAGTTGATTTTGCCTCAACATGTTTAGAACAATTCTTAGGTGTTTCTCGTGCTCATCCCTACTCTTAGAATATATCAGGATATCATCGATGAAGACTACCACGAATTTATCTAAGTAGTCGATGAGTATTCTGTTCATCAATTCCATGAACACTGCGGGTGCATTGGTTAAGCCAAATGACATTACGACACACTCATAATGTCCGTATCTGGTGCGAAAGGCAGTCTTTGGGATGTCCTCCTCCTTGGTGCGCAACTGGTGGTAACCTGATCTTAGATCAATTTTGGAGAATATAACTACTCCTTGTAATCGATCTAACAGGTCGTCAATTATCGGCAATGGATATTTGTTCTTGATTGTTCTCTTGTTTAGTTCTCTGTAATCAATACAAAGTCTAAGTGACCCATCTTTCTTTTTTACGAACAATACCGGGGCTCCCCATGGTGATGCACTTGGTCTAATAAGGCCCTTTTCCAGTAATTCTTAAAGCTGTTTCTTGAGTTCCTGCATTTCTGCAGGTGCCAATCGATACGGAGCTTTCGAGATTGGCATTTTCCCTCTTTCGAGTTCGATGGAAAAATCAACTTGGCGAGGGGGAGGAAGTCCGGGCAAGTCGTCAGGGAATACGTCAGCAAACTCGTTTACCACTGGAATTTTCTCGATAGATAGTTCGGATGAGTCCTCATGCAAGATATAACACCAATATCCCATACACTCAAGTTCTGTAGATTCATCTGGTATTATTGCACATATTGAACCCCCCGATCTTGTGTGTTCTTCTCCGATGTATATCCTTTGTGTGCCATCTTTTGCTGTGACAGTGATGGATTTGTTGTAGGTGTCTAGTATGGTGCATTGACGTACCATCCAGTCCATACCTAGGATCATTTCTTCATGGTGCAAAGGTAATACAATCAAGTTGGCAACCCAATCCCTACCCCCAAGATGGACGGGGCAGTTTCGGATCTCTTTGTTACCACAAATCCTACTACCTTCCGGTAATCTTACAATAAAAGGTTGACACAAAGAACTTACAAGATTTAATCTTTTTACACTAGTTTCTGAAATAAAAGAATGGGTTGCACCAGTATCAAATAAAATGCGCACAGGTTGGGAGCAAATGCTGAGTGTACCTGATGCCGTCGGAGCGTTAAACTCATTAGATTTCCTCATTTCAAATAAGCGTGGGGCAATGGTTCCTGAGCTGGTTGTTGGGCCACTACTGCATCCACGACCAAATCCAGCTGGTGGCGTCGATTGGAAAGATTGTGTCGCAGGTGACCTGAAGTGATGGGTATGCGTCATGGGGGCTGGAGAAGATGCGTATGATGGAACGGTAGGGTTGACTCGACAGAACTGGGCCATGTGTCCTTCTTTTCCACAATTGAAACATTTGGTAGGAGGCCTGGGGTAGTCCTTCTTTAGATGAGTTGCACTCTTGCAGTTGAAACATCTTCTTTCTATAACAGAATTAGAGTTTTGTGATCCCCTTTGGGAATTAGAGTGAGGGGGCAAGGAAGATCGATTGGATTGGTGGAAATCGGAATTGGAGTTGTTCTTATTTAACCCTCCAGAATGATGTTGTGTCTTCTGCTTCTTGTCCATTGGTCTAGTTTCGTGAGAAGAAGTGACCATTGAATAAGCTAAGATTGTATCGTGGTATTCTTGTAGGGTGGCAGATCGTAATCCAGCAGCATACTATTGAATCTCTATGGGAAATCTTTGAGCCAAGTGGCATATCTTTTGATCTTCAGTTGGCACCATGTGTGGAACATAGCTTAGGTCGGCTTGATATTTTCGGATGATCTCCCCGACAGGTAAATTTTGAGGGCGAGCTCCGAAAAAATATCGAACTCGAGCATCCCTCACAGGCTTAGGACAGTACTCCTGCTTCAGTAGTTGAGTGAATTCTCCCCAGCTAAGGCTGCGAACTACATGTTTTCTTCCTCTCCATCATCGTGCAGCAGCATCTCGTAGTAGATTCTGAGCTATAGGAACCATCCTGTCGGTGGGACAATTGATTCCTTCAAAAGCTGTCTCAACTTCGGCAATCCAGTTGTCAATGTCTCTCTCTTTAGTTCCGTCAAATTTCGTTGGCTTTGCCTTCAATAGTTCCCCTAGCCATCTTTCTCCAATAGGGGGTGGTGGAGGTACTTCTTCCTCTTCTTGCTTGTGTTGTTGTTGGTTATTCTCTGGTCTAGTCGACTCTTGCCGAACCCTTGTCAATCCGGCTTGGATGCCCTGGGAGATTGCATCAGCAATGATATCCCGCAAGGTTTCAGCGTTGAAACCATGGGGAATATTTTGTTGTGCTTCCCCATTCCCGCCTTGCTGAATCGATGCGTCTTCACTCTCGTCCATACTTTCATCGCCACGAATCCTCATTCCATGTTGTCCTCTAGCCATTCTAAGGTGATTAATTTGCAATTATTTTCTAGTCATATTACGATTTGCAGTTTTATTGTTTTGCCAAGTTTATACCCACGGTTGGTGTCCTCATAATAAATCTAATTATCATGTAGAAACTTCAAAATATAATACTTACTTGTTCAGGTCATGCGAAGTCGGTGGATGCTTGACGTATTTGGAAAAATCGCAGTATGTTTGTTAAAGTATTGATTCAAACTTCCATATGAAAACGTGTGTAATGCAATTAACCTGGCGCTCCGATACCATCTACTGTAACATCCCCAAATTTATGGGTAGTTACAGCGCCGTGGATTCCTCATGGGGTCCACTAGGCTAGGTTATTCGTCTTACATCACAAGCACTTTAAAAATAAGAAAACTTGAAAACGAGAATAATATTTTCCATACAAATAGGAAAGTCGAAATACACACGATTTTATCGTCATCACATACGCTTTATTTTCGAGATAAATACCAAGAAAACTAAACTTGTTCTAGTTGCCATTGTCAAGCATTCCCCGTCCCATCGCATTCCCAAGCCTGTATTTCTGAAGTTCCTGCAACTGGCAAGTAAAACAATACCAGCCCATACCCGGGTCAGTCATAACACATCACAACAATATGCTACGAATTTTGCATTTCCAAAAGTATCAGCTAAAAACACAATGACATATACATACAATAACACATAAGCACATATCCCCAATATCCGGATAGTGAAATTTCTACCACCCCCAATATCCGGGTGCACACCTCCAATATCCGGGTGCGGAACGAACGTTCATTATAAATTTCTCTTTGTTCCCACTGGAACGGCATAACTTTGCATCTCTTCACATTCATCACATAATACACAGATTCACAATATCACAATTGGCACAACATAATCAATACACAATGAACACATAAAATTGCAATAATGCTAGGGCCGAGCAAGTTGAACGAACTTGCCTTGTGAGTCGTCGATAAGATGATTCCAACTAAATCTCGAGAGTTCGGCCGTCCGCTCCTAGATAAGGTATTGATCCCCTAATAATAATATGCTATTAGCATTTTGTTAAGACGTCTCAATTTAATTTAATGGCTCGCCCTTTATTTTATATTTCAACAAAATTATCGTCTAAAAATTAAATGCATTGGTAAATATTTCTTAGATATCATCCTTCAATAATTTAAAAATATTTTCAATAATTTATAATTTAACTATTACTTATGCTGTAATAAATCAAACAATAGTCCTTATAATTTATTTAACAAAGTATCATCGAGAATGATTAATCTCAAATATTCCCAAAGTTAATACTTAATAATTTGAGTTGAAATAGAAATCCATTTCGTCTATTTCAAATATTCCTTAGAATAAGCCTGGATATTTTATATAAGAACATAAATTTATTTATTCCGGTTTAATTATTTTATAATCGCATATATATAAAATGATACTTAAAATTGCCGTTAAAAATTTAAGTACATCATATGGGCAGCTACGTAGTTCGATTGTTCATAATGTATATTATCATTAAAAAAAATTTAAGTTTAATTAACACGGAAACGGAGTTGGAAATTTTATTATTTCCAAATATTAAAACAAAAATAACAAAATATATATAAATACTTCAAGAGAAAAACTCACGAAACGGAATCGAAGAATGATTTACAGATCAAAATTTATTCGCGATTTAAGTTATATTTCTGCACTTAAAATCAGTCTTGACTTGTCCATAATCACTCATTTATACATATCTAAATGATGTCTAATATGAGATTTCAAAAATTAATACTTTAGTGATGTATTTTATATACCAAACGCAAGAATAAGATATCAAAAATCACTTACGGATTGGTAGATAATCGAACTCAAAGATAGCACCTTGATCTGGATTTTAGAAATTCACTAGGGATTTTAATCGGACAGGTTCCAGTCAGTATGTCAGGAAAGCTGGTCTGACTTGCCGGAAAACGAACCCGTATCGTCGGCAGAACGGACTCTTAATGAAAATATAAAGATGTATATTTATAAATATTGAGTGTCTGTATATAGTTACATAAGTTGTGAGTATAAATGAATTAGGAAAAGGCTGTATTTATAGTACACAAAACAGGTGCCCAGTCAATTTGACACCGCCGCCCTACGTCACACAACCCTCGACGAGCCACGTGCGCGGGTCCTACCCAGTCACTACCGTCAGCCATGACCGAGCCACGTGCGCGGGCCCTAGCGAGTCACTATCGGCAGCCCCGTCCGAGCCACGTGCGTAGGTCCCTCCCGGAAGATTCCTGGTGCTCGGCAGTTGGTAGTCTCCACTAAATCGATCATAACTTTTTCGTTCGGACTCCGATTGACTCGCCGTTTGAACCATTGGAAAGGTAACTAAATTCTATACAACAATGTTAATTTTCAGAATTTTTTTTAACTTCTCAAAAATCCTTGGTGATTTTTTTTTTCAAGTTGATACTTGTCCACGATACTTCCCAGAAAATGTCCAAATAATTTATTTAAATCAAGATATCACTTTTATAAATAATTTCACTAATTATTGTCATATAATAGTATTTACTTTATAATTTATATAATGTAAAATATTGGGACCACAACCAAACCCTCTCGATTCCGTAAAAACCAATTGTCGTGAAGCATAGGCAATAACCTTCCCATTAGGCATTAATACACATCCAAGACCGTGTCCGGACGCGTCACTAAAAACCACGAATCCTTCCATCCCTTGTGCAAGGAAAGGACAGGTGCTGAAATTAACCGATTCTTGAGTTCCTCAAAACTCTGCTGACACGCGTCGAACCACGTGTATTTCTTATCCTTTCGCAAAAGGTTCGTCATTGATTGAGCGATTTTAGAAAATCCTTCCACAAACCGCCGATAATAACCGGCTAATCCGAGAAAGCTTAGGATTTCCTTAACATTCTTCGGAGGTAACCAATCTTGGATAGCCTCCGTCTTCTGAGGATCAACACGCACTCTGTCTGATGTAATTACATGCCCGAGAAATGTCACTTCGGACATCCAAAACTCACATTTGGAAAACTTTCCATAAAGTTGCTCTTGCCTCAACATGTCGAGAACCTGATGAAGGTGAACCTCGTGCTCCTCTCGGTCACGAGAATAAATCAAAATGTCATCAATGAAGACAACAACAAACTGATCCAAAAAGTCGATGAAAACCCGATTCATTAACTCCATGAATACCACAGGTGGATTAGTTAACCCAAACGGCATTACCATGAACTCATAATGACTATAGCGTGTACGAAACGCTGTCCTTGCGATATCCGACTCTCGAATTCGCAACTGATGATATCCAGATCTCAAGTCAATCTTGGAAAATACTGAAGCTCCCTGAAGTTGATCCAAGAGATCATCGATACGGGATAGAGGATACTTATTCTTGATCGTCACCCTGTGAAACTCCCGATAATCAATACACAAGCGAAATGAACCATCCTTCTTCTTGACAAGCAACACTGGTGCTCCCCACGGGGACGCACTCGGTCAGATATAAGCTTTCTCGAACAACTCCTCAAGTTGATTCTTCAACTCCTGCATTTTGGTTGGGGCCATCCGGTACGGTGCCTTCGATATCGGGGACGTACCGGGCTCCAACTCAATCGTGAATTCCATATCTCTCTATAGAGGCAAACCAGGTAACTCGTCTGGAAAAACATCGGCATATTCCCTCACTACCGGAATATCCGTCAACATTATTGTTGATTTCTCGGTTTTGGTCATATAGCACCAATAACCAACACACCCTGACTGAGTAATTTGACTGATTTCATCAAGTTAATGACCTTACCAGAACAGCCGGGATTACCTCCTTGAAAAACACATTTGACCCCATCGTCTGAAATGATAGTGACCATACGCTTACGGACACTAATGATGGCATTGTGATGATCCATCCAATCAATACCCAATATGACATCGTCTCTCGGCAAATCTACCACAATTAGGTCTGATAGCTATACACGACCGTGAATCTGAATCGAACAATTCTGAATCTCACAATTACTGATAATTCTTCTACTGTCAGGTAGACTAATGACATAGGGCTCACAACTAGTAGCACTACCCAGACGTAGTCTACTCAAACATGACTCGGAAATGAATGAATTTGATGAACCAGTATCAAAAAGGGTACACATAGGTTGAGATAGAATATCGAGTGTACCTGAGATCATCCGGGCTTCTGGATCGTCGGTCTTCTTCATCTCATAAATTCGGGGCTTGCTAGTCCCGGCACCGGACGCTCCCGTCTGATGACTATAGGCTCCACCTTTATTCTCTCCTGTCGTCTTGAACTAGACAGACTGAGTGGCCTAATTATAAACAGCTGACTGCTTTGGGTCCTGAGATGACGCCAGAGTAGGTTTGGAGTCCCTTCGGAAAAAACGGGCCTTATGCCCAGCAATCCCACAGTTATGGCATGTGATTGTCTGCCTCGGACACTTGGTGCTAAAATGACCAATTTCCCCATAGTTGAAACAAGTGATGGCCAAACTGGCCGCTTGGGACTGCGATTCCGCCGGTCTGGGCGCCACAGGAGGTCGCTCAGAGAAAGTAGAGCCCGCACGAGGTTTCTTGAAGGTTGTGTGACCGCCTTCAGACTGATTACGATTCTTGGATTTCTTGCTAGCAGATGAAGGTTGCTGCTTAGCAATCTCATTAGCAGTAAGTGCGTAGGTAAGAGCCTTCTCAATGAATTCGGCCAGAGTGGTGCAATTATGATTAAGTAATTGCATCTGCATATGGGGTTTCAGCCTCTTGCTGAAATACTTAATCTTATCCGCCTCGGAGTGAATGATAGATGAGGCGAACGGAAGAAGTTCCTAAAATTTCTCGGCAATGGCGAGAACATCCTCATCTGCTGAGGGGTCGGGAGTGAGTAACTCTGACAGTTTGGCCTCTATGAGTGGGGCCGGATAATACCTCTCCATCATGAGAGTCTTGAATTGATCCCAAGTACATGATCCGTCGGTGGGCTTCAACGACAAGTACCAAGAATGAGCGCTCTTTCCCAGGTAGTAAGCCGCAACTGAAACTTTCTGTCCTTCGGGACACTCTACCATAGCAAATAACTTCTCTAAATGTTCGAGCCAATGAACAATGTCCGCTGGATCAGATGAGCCCTCAAAAGTAGGTGGCCTCTGGCAAGAGATGTCGCCGATGATACTGCTCACACTCCTCTCTTGCCTCTGAGGTGGCGGCGGAGGAGCCTGTTGATTTTGATTAGCTGAGTTATGCATCGTCTCCATCAGTTGTGTCATCTGAGTCATTTGGGCCATCATGCCCTGCATAAAAGCGAGTAGGTCAACCCGAACACCTTCTGACTGAGCTGTGTCCCGGGTACGACTCCCCGATAGTGAGTGATTATTCCCCGGGTTTCGGCCCACACCGCGTCCTCTCCCCGTGCATCCCCTGACAGCTCTCTCCATACTGAAGTAGGAAGGTTGCATGATAATAATAGATCTCGTATGAGTGCCGCATTATGATTTACGTCATGAAATGATGAAAATGAGCATACGCGCTCTAACACAGTGATTACATGAATGATTAATTGAGGTGACATGATTATCTGATGATATTCTTGAAATGATTATCTTGAACAAGTTAACAAGATTAATGATACGATCTTCAAGATCAACAACTGAGTAATGAAATGAACTGAGTGATTAATGAGTTAACGTGATCAACATGATCAAAATGAAAATGATGTTTGAGGATTGTTAACTGATGAATTATGACTGAATGATTATTGCCAAAAATTATACCATGGCGTTAGAAGTCTTACAGTTCTTTCGGTCTGATGGGCTCGGCATTTGCACAGGTCACACGTGACGCGAAAGTCCAATGATACTAGTCCGATGACGATGATTTCAAATGAGACGTGAAGGTAGTCTTCAAAACCACGCTCCGATACCAACTCTGTAACACCCCAAAGTAGGCGGATATTACAGTGCCGTAGACCCTCGACTGGGACCCACCAGATGAATGAAAACTAATGAATTGAATAATATAATTGTAGTACCGAACCACATTATGTCATAAATTACTCCGATGAGGAGTTTCATTATAACACACCCAAGATAATACCGAATACATATATATTTTATATGAAGATAAAATACACAACACTGAATGAAACGGAGTATCCAAATGGAAATCTGCAGTGGAAAAATAAATGACGATAACATGAATGACTGAAAGGATTGGGGCCCCCTACTATTATCACTAGGACTCCTCGCCGTTGACATGCTCTTCCCGTGCCTATGCCTTGCCGTGACTTGAAAACAATATCCCCCAATGGGGTCAGTTACACATAACAACAATCCTCAAGGGTTGAAAATACACAATCATGATATATCTATAGTTATGAATTAAGCTGAAGAGCAGTATCATAGTACGCCCGTAATGTTCTGTGCAAGTGTACAAGACGAATGACCGGACACACCTGTCCTTGTACCTAATTAGTCTCACGGAGGTAATCGTTACAGTGTGCACAGTCCAATGTATCGGTGACCCAATACATGACCATCGCGTGCTCGACTAAAAATTCCACACATCCGCACCCGGCCACGCAATATGAACCCAGAAGGTTATATGAACGAGAATGACCATAATTAATATCAATGAATAATAATCCGACAAAGTCAAGAATGACTCACCGAGATGAAAATAACAGTGAAGTGAATGATAGCTCAATGAAATGATTGGAACCATCATTCTTCGTGAATGAAGTGATTATTTGACAATTATAAGTCTCAATACGGTTAATATAATTATGAATGAGTTATGATTATGAATGATCAACAACAAAAGGAATGAATATCCTTTTAACCGAGTAAGAATTAACTTACTCAACACCGATGAAGAATGTCCTTCCACGAACAATGTCTTAAATGAGATGTCGCTCGCTCGAATAACCTTGAATAACACAAATACCAACAATCCGGTTCAACACACGAATCAAACACGAGTATAATTAACTCAAAACGTCGATACGACTAAACCAATTTGATTGGGGCATTATATCAAACACGTTGTGGCCAATCTTCGATGTTTACAACCAAACCTAAATAATACCAACATCAAATCCCCAAGAAGTGTTTCAAACCAACAAGACATCTTCAATACAATCAATAATCCAATACGAATATCCAAATTCGTGATTCAAACAACAATTAATCGAAAATCCCCAAATCCAACTCAATATTCAAAGTGTTCTTGAATAATTCTTCAATAATCCAATGAATATTTATACAAACTCATAATCATATGTATATCTCTTCATACAACATGATTAAAACATCCAAAACTTCATATCTCAACAGAAAATCGAAATCCAAGATGTTGAAGAAATTACCTCTTGAAGATCCAAGCACTTTGATCCGATGAACACACGTTAGATCGACTATTCGAGCTTCACAACCGAATGAAAATGATGAAAACCGATTACTCAAGTGATAAGTGATGGAATATCTCTCCCTCACGCTCTCGATCTCTCGGAACAAGGTGAATGAATTGGCAATATGAATGAAAGTCTCGATCAAGTCCTTATAAAATGCCGGAAGTTACGGCCGTAACTCGGCCTACTTACGGCCGTAACATCCCAGTCAATAGCCTAACGGCCAGAATTGGCCACCAGACGGCAGAATCGGCTTCGGCCGTAAATCGCCGACACGGCCATACGGCCGTACCCGCAAATGACTTACGGGCGTAACTCGCCCTCGTCCAAAACACCTGCCGACAGCCATACGGCCGTACCCGCACGCCTTACGGGCGTAACTCGACCGATACGGCCGTAACCGGCCAAACTTACGGGCGTAAGCCACCTTCGTCGAAACTGGCCAGGCACCTTGCCGGTAACATACGGCCGTATCCGGCCAAGCCTTACGGCCGTACTTGCCTCATCTTACGGCCGTATGCCGCAACCCTTACGGCCGTAAGTCCTTCTCGTCCGACACATCCTGAAAAATACGAATACCTCTTACGGCCGTAACTCGCCTTCGGCCAAAAACGCCTGGGAAACCTGCTCGACACATACGGCTGTAACCGGCCTAGCCTTACAGTCATACCTGCTCACTTACGGCCGTATGCCGCAACCCTTACGGCCATAAGTCCCGTTCGTCCAAAACGGCCTGAAATCAACGAATTCCTGTTACGGCCGCATCCGACAATCCTTACGGTCGTAACTTGTTGCTGGACAATATGTAAATCTGACAACTCCGATTTCTCGTTACGATTGATGAATGATCCGACACACCATATGTATGCAAAAGTGGACAAGTCCAACACATGCCAAAGATGATACTTCCAATACAAGGCTACCAATCATGATGATAATAATAATACTCCCATTCCGACACTCAAACGGAGATGAAATGACGATCGGTAACTGATACACGGTTACAACACGCCAACAATGAACGCAAATGAATGAATCATGAATGATGAGTGATTATTAATGAGTGAAAATTACTGAGTGACAAATACGGACTGATAATTACAGAATGATAATGAATGAATTACAACCGGGTATTACAAAATATACCATGAATCCGTAGGGAAACTAAGAATGCCAACAAGATTAATCATATTCATCATGAATTAATCAACAAAACAGAATGAATCGGACAAAAACGCGTAAACCCCCAAATCTTCCCAAAAGTAGGGTTATAACGATCTAACCTTGATTCGCTGGATCAAGGGATGTTATAGGATGATTGATCAATGATATAACCTCTAGAACTTCATGGATTCATTGTCTAACAACATGGATTCGCCTCCTCCGAATCTCCAGCCGCGGACAGAAAAGAAAGGAAACGAAAAACGAGTGAAAATGAGGCTGCTCTGTCATATATATACTGGGCCGGACTAGCATGCGCTATCCTTCCCAGACTAGCGTTCGCTATCCGCCAGTATCGGCCCAGAACCCTCGGCCAGGGCCTGCGCGACCCGGCACTGCCGACCAAACCTTCCGACCGTGACCTGCCCGCCCGACCCCGATAATGTGCGCTGCGCGGACGCTAGCGCGTGCTAGACGACCTGTCCAGTAACCTCTGGACTAAACATCTCGCCCAGGTAACGTACGCTAGTCGGCCGACAGCGTGCGCTACACCTGCCGATTAGCGTGCGCCACGACCGACAGTAGCGTGCGCTACCTGCCGATCCTACCCGAGTCCAGAACCTCAGAAACCCCTCTGCCCAGATCCGATAGCGTACGCTGGCTGGTCGACAGCGTGCGCTACACCTGCCGAGTTAGCGCGCGCAGCCTTCCGGTCGTAGCGTGTGTAACACCCCCAGATTTAACCGGAAATATTATAGCATCGTGGGCCCCGAGATGGAACCCACAAGGCTAAAGGAAATTTTCGCAAATATTTACAAATGCCCAAGAGGCCGACGACGGTACTATCTTTACAATATTCGAAGACTTTATAAAATCCATTTATCAAAGCATCGTGAAATCTCGTTTTGAAAAGGGCAAGGCCAAACGACCGAAACTCAATAGTTTAGAAATGATTCCCAAAGTAACTCAAATTATCAGAAATGAAAGGTCATTTAAAAATACTCACGTAACGGAAAAGCCAAACAATTAAAAATACTCTAGCAGCGGAATACAACGACTGATCAGGAAACTCAATACACAAATACATGCCCTAGCCAATATCCTCCGGGAAGCTCATCTCTCCACGACCGCTACAAGCTCGAAAATCCAAGAAACTAAAAATAAATCCCACGACAGGGACAGCCATAATATCCAACAATAGTAACCGTCACATCACATTAATAATTTCATACCAATGAGAATACAACATAAGAATACGATCAATGTAATCTTACCGCCATAACTTTGCTTACTCAAGTAATTCTCATCAGAATAACCATTATCACATTTCACATCCCGTACTCGATTAACCAATAAACTCGAACATAATATATGTATTGCTCCTCAAGCAATACTCAAGATTCTCAAACTATCATCACCAACTCACGATACGGAAAAGTACCATTTCTGACCAATACGATCCATCGGATAGTATCATTAAATCCCAAGGCGATAATCGGTTGTCCACCAAAAGACAATTACCAAATGAAAATATGGAACATACCTCGAGATACGAAGTGCCACGACAATCATATCAGTCTAATCCGAGATCAGATCAATGCAATACAGACACGGTACTAACCCAAGACCTACAAATGCATACTCATATGACCACGTCAATATGATCATGACAATAACAATCATGTATACTCAATGGAAATCCGACGATCCAGCGCCCTCAGGATAGATCCCCTTGTTGATCCTATCAGATCAGCATAAGGTGGATAACTAACAATACACATATGCACAACAACACATGATAAAATCAAGGCAAAATAGCTCTACTAGGCACTGAAGTTTGCCATTTTTATCACTTAAGGGACTAAAATTTTAAGTGATTCAAATAAGGGACTAAAGTTTAGTGTGTTTCGCCCGTTAGGGACTCGTTAGTTTGGTCCCGTTAAGTTTTAACGGATTGATGACATGGCCGTTAAGTGCCATGTGTTAGCATTTTATCGACGGTAATAATAAAATAATAATAAAAATTTGATTTTTGTAATAATAAAAAAATAACCAAAAATATAAAAGTCTAAGAATATATAAAAATAAAAAATTTGTATTGTTTAGAAAAATTGAAACTTTATTTTTTTAAAAAATCAGGAATACTAATATTAAAAATCTAATACTTTTATTTAAAGATAAAAATAAAAATAGAAAATATAATAAAAAATTTCTGATTTTTGTAATAATAATAAAATAATAATAATAATAAAAATATAAAAGTCTAAAAAATATAAAAATAAAAATCTGGATTTTTTAAAAAAATGAAACTTTATTTTTTCTAAATTTAAAAAAAAATCTAGAATATTAGTACTTAAAATCAGATATTTTTATTTAAAATTTGAAAATAAAAATTAAAATTAAAAAATTTGGATCTAATTTATAAACTTTTTTTTAAATTTAGATATTATTTTTCATAAATAAATAGAAAATGGATCTAATTTTTCATAATATTAATAAATAAATATTATTTTAAAAAAAGTTTAAAAATCTAAAAAAGCAAACTACTGGTTAATTATAAATCAGATCTAAATATTTTTAATTTTTGATTTTTAGTTTTAACTTTAAATAAAAGCATTAGATTTTATATTAATATTCCAGAATTTTTTTAAAAAAAAAATAAAATTTCAATTTTTCTAAAAAATACAGATTTTTTTTTATTTTTTATTTTTTCAGACTTTTATATTTTTTGTTATTATTTATTATTATTACAAAAATCTGAAATTTTTATTATTATTATTTTATGATTATTGACCAATAAAATGCTGACACGTGGCACTTAACGGCAATGTCATCAATCCGTTAAACCTTAACGGAACCAAACCAACGGAGTCCCTAACGGGTGAAACGGATTAAACTTTAGTCCCTTGTTTGAAACACTTAAAACTTTAGTCTCTTAAGTGATAAAAATGACAAACTTCAGTCCCTAGTAGAGCTATTTTACCTAAAATCAATGATGCGAATTCACAAGATTCCATCAAAGCAATATTGGTAATCCAACGATCCAGCGCCCTAAGCATAGATCCCCATGATGATCCCGTCGGACCAACGCATGGTGGAAAACCTGGCCAACGATCCAGCACCCTCAGCATAGATCCCCATGATGATCTCGTCGAACCAACGCATGGTGGACATCCGATCCAGCGCCCTCAGCATAGATCCTCATGATCCCTTCGGATCTTTACAACATAAACAATGAAATTATGCGTACACATATGCAAATCAATATGTTCATCAACATGAACAACATATGAATCAAAACATGAAACGACACTATGATAAACAACCAGGACAACTTCATGCTCAGCATCATGAATGACAACCTGCATGATCAACATCATTAACACTAAACTGAATCAAACTAAGATACTTGTCCCGAGTCAAATCATCACCGACAATTATCCTCAATGCTCGGTGATTCAAATGTACAATGAACTATAGATACTCATGTCCTAGTCTTTATCGCAACATAACCTCGATACCCGAATGTTGTGTCGAGAATTATTCACCTCAACAGGCGATCGGCACAGACGACAGGCGACCGAGTTAGAGTCGAATAGACCAAGGCAGACTTGCTGAACGGAGATCCCAGATCAAGCCCAAGTGCCGAGCGAAAGGTGCAAAGTGGGACCACCCGGGACAGCGACTCAGGACGCGTGCAGACTTCTCATTGGTCCGCACAACTGGCAGCCAGCCCATGTCGCGGACTTTAAGGCAACCAACCCATGTGCTGCAAGACGATCACTCCTTTATTATATTACAAGAAAGGCGATCGCCCGTCACGACAAAAGGCATCCCAACTCCTATAAATAGAAGGCATCCAGCACTTGGAAACCACTCGACTTTTCTGCACACAAAGACAAAGGCTGCTCTCTGGCTTTTCTTACGGCTTGGCTTTCTGACTACTTCACAATATGGCTTTTCTTATGGATTGGCTTTCTCTCTTGGCAACGCTATACACTTCGGACATCTTTCTATCTCACTCTCGAGACCTCTTAACCCATAAGACGGTCAGCAGAAACGAGAACAAGAATACACAGAGCTTCGCTCAAGAGCTAAATAACTAGGATCTGTTACACTCATTGTAATTGCATTCTTACATTAATATTTGTACTCAAACGTATTCTTATTAATAACATCTCGTGAGAGCATTCAAGCTCGGGCCTAATAAACCCGGCAAATCTTATGTCACTTCTATTCCCACGGACGTGCTCCCGCAACCTTGTTTGCTATCCATTCATTCCAGCAATATCTATCTTCGAATAATATTTCGGGTAGCAATAATTGGCACTAGAGGAAGGGGCCTTTAAACCTTCATTTTTATTCCGTCCGTCCCGATGAACACTCACTGTTCTCCGGGGCATATACCTGAAGAAACACTCACTATTCTTCAGAGAAAAGCCTTCAGAATAATAACTTCTGCCTCCGCATCGAAGAAAGCTGCTGGCCGATCCGTCGGATGCCTCATTCCGTCTCAATCCGAGCCCCAGCCTATGGCGAAGGGTAGCCGCGGCAAACCGAGACTCTCAATCCTGCCCCCGAGGGACGGCCCAAGCCTCTCGCTTGATCAGTTCCAAACCGCGGAACAGATCGAAGAGGCCATGGCCATCCTACGGGAGCGACGGAGAGCATTCGACGCGCCCACTATAACCCCCTCGGCCATCCGCCGCGTGAGCAAACGGAAGTTCAAGGGGTTACTGGCCGAGCGATTGCTAGGAGGCCACGATTCGCAAGAAAAGGCGCTCGCAAGGCGGGACACCTCCATTTTCAGCCACCTTGGAAGCGACCCATCGTGGCAACCGGGGCATTCTGGCCCCAACCACGAGATGACGGAGCCCGAGTCCGTCACCAGGAGTTCGGTGTACCCAACTCCCAGAAGGCAAGCCAACCATCTGGCTTATCCTCGCCAAAGAACCCAGATCAGCAGCGACGACCTCATCACCTCCCACGGAGCCAGGAGATCGGTACACGATCGCCTTGGCGCTCGCTCCGAAAGTCGAACCACGAACGACCAAGCTACAGCGATGGCCGCGATGCAATGCCAGCTCGACGACATGAAGGCGCTCCTAGAAACTGGGGCAGGCGCCAATAGCAAGATCGCCGGGCCGAGCGAGCCACTCGCGGTCCACATCGAGCTCGCCCCCGTGCAGCGTAGGATCGCTCCTCCGCAAATGCCTCAATACGAGGGGAGGTCGGATCCCGAGATTCACCTGAGAAAGTTCTGGATCTACATGACCGGATGGGGCATCAGACGCGACCAAATGCCGAATGTTCCCCCTAACGCTGGGCGACCTGGCCCATAGATGGTACGTCTCATTGCCACCTCGATCAATCAGTTCCTTTGAACAATTAGCGAACGAATTCACATCGTACTTCGCCACCAAGGTCGCTCGGCCAGAAGGCTCCCACCGCATGATGAAAATCAGGCAGGGGGAAGACGGGTCCGATACAGACTACATCGACCGGGTGGATGAGATAATCCTCAACGGCGAGCCCGTAAGCGACGAGATCGCCCTATACTCGGTCCTAGGGGGATTCGATGGTCTTTCGCCTATGTTCAGGCACCTTACGAAGGACATCCCCCCGACCTTCGCGATCTTCCGCGTCAAGGCCGCAGACTTTTTGGCCAGGCAAAGGTTACTTTTCCACCTATGAATAACGCGATCGGCGACCGAACAATGATCATCAGTCTTCCAACCCGATCGCCAGAATCGAGCAACATCTCCTAAAACGTAGGACTCGCTCGCCATCTACAGTTCATCCTCTAACATGGTGGGCTAAGGCATGAGATCGCCTCCCCCGCACAACGTACACCGTCGAGGGTCGGTATCTAACATGACGATCCGAGGTAGAAGAGTGCAGCCATGGTCCTGGTGGTCGATGGAACTGACTGCTTCGGCCATGCAAGGTTCCTTTGGGCTGCCATCGCTCGCCCTTCGTTTAAATACGAGGCGGGTGTAGCCGAAGGACTCTCCAAACAAATCAGTGGACACGCTCGCCTGCCCTCAAAGGTTCATCATCTAACTTGGTGGACCCGGACAATGCGACGCGTCCCTACCCCCGTCTCATCATCTAACTAGCCGCGGACGTGGAGTCGATTAATCCGACGATGCCCCGCGCAAGGACTCCTCCAGACCGAGACCGCACGCCCTTCGTTTAAATACGAGGCAAGGCACAGCCTATCGTAGGACCCTCACAATAAAATGAGTCACGAGACAAACCTACAGTTGGAATGTCGTTCGCGCACAAGACACGGTCATGGAGGTCGGTCCATCGAACTCCGCGATTGTGCATGGTTCCTCGACGACGAAACAATCAGCTTTCTACGAGGGATCCGCCAAATTTGAAAATTGCAGGTACAAGACCGAAGATAGCTCGCCAATCGATTAGATCGCCAAAGTTCGAAACCAAAGTCCGCACAATAGTTCGCCCGTATTTATCCTCAATGAGCGCCAGTAAGAACCACCTCACCACATGTCTTCAACATCGGAGCAAGCTGGGGGGCAGTTGTTGTGTCGAGAATTATTCACCTCAACAGACGATCGGCACAGACGACAGGCGACCGAGTTAGAGTCGAATAGACCAAGGCAGACTTGCCGAACGGAGATCCCAGATCAAGCCCAAGGGCTGAGCGATCGACATCTAAGGCGATTGTCTCTTGGCACGTGGCGATCGACTCTGGTGCCCGGCCAATGACGACCGCCTCATGCCATGCGAGTCCAGCATCCGTCTAGTCGTCAAAGGCCGAAGCTTAGGACAGAGACCCACATGCAGATCCGGAAAAGGCACTGCAGAACATGGATCATTGACCACAGCCTGTCAGCATCTACTCATCTACCGACAGACCCGCCGAAAGGTGCAAAGTGGGACCGCCGGGACAGCGACTTAGGACGCGTGCGAGACTTCTCATTGGTCCGCACAACTGGCAGCCAACCCATGTCGCGGACTTTAAGGTAACCAACCCACGTCTTTGCAAGACGATCGCCCCTTTATTATATTACAAGAAAGGCGATCGCCGTCACGACAAAAGGCATCCCACCTCCTATAAATAGAAGGCATCCCGCACTTGGAAACCACTCGGCTTTTCCGCACACAAAGACATAGGCTTGCTCTCGGCTTTTCTTACAGCTTGGCTTTCTGACTACTTCACAATCTGTCTTTTCTTATGGCTTGGCTTTCTCTCTTGGCAACGCTATACACTTCAGATATCTTTCTCTCTCACTCTCGAGACCTCTTAACCCATAAGACGGTCGGCAGAAACGAGAACAAGAACACACAGAGCTTCTCTCAAGAGCTAGATAACTAGAATCTTTTACACTCATTGTAATTGCATTCTTACATTAATATTTGTACTCAAACGTATTCTTATTAATAACATCTCGCGAGAGCATTGAAGCCCGGGCCTAACAAACCCGGAAAATCTTGTGTCATTTCCATTCCCACGGACGTGCTCCCGCAACCTTTTTTGCTATCCATTCATTCCAGCAATATCTATCTTCGGATAATATTTCGGGTAGCAACACCGAACATACCAATAACCGAGATAAAGCATATACATTATGATTTACCTCCCAGAATCGGAAGAATGATATACGATCCAAATACCCTGAGTTCACAATAATAATCATCGCTATATGCATTATAAATGAAATGTAACTGAAACCATTCATTAAATATTATAACTGAGCAAGTAATAACTTGCCTCTATACCGATACCACGAAGCTGCTACCGAACACATTGCCTTTGTCTACGAGCTCCTCATCCCCATCAAAAGCAACACAACGGTCGTACTCCACGATCAATTATAGTAACCTAATGCAATAATCAAATGACAACACATCCGATAATAATCAACAACCGACAAAACCAAATCAAACCATCATGAATTCATAATCACAACACAAAAATACTGCATTGTCTGCCTACGTAGCGCACGTTAAACGCATAACGTAGCATGCGCTAAGTTGCTCCCGTTAGCGTGCGCTAGCCAGTAAGCTTAGCGTGCGCTAATGCTGTACAGTGGCATGCATTCCAAGCATCGACTAACATCTTGCGACTACGAATCCAAATGAAGGGAGACATAAATCTCCATATCTCTTGAAGATAAACGACACCATAACTATCACAAGGATCATATCATTGTCCATATATCAATAACAACATCAACAATCAAACCGACTCGATAACAAGAATCATATCATACTCAATCTGGAATTCAACCTAGTATCATGATTCATCTCATCTAAATCGACCAATATAATTACCAAGATTCAGAAATCCATCTTAGATCGGGTTAAATGAATCAACATCCTTATAATATGAAGAATCTTATCTAACATCCGAAACTCTTATCAAAATTCCATTGAATCTCATATAGCATCATCATCTGATTATCCAACATGCTCCTCACATGTAATCATCCAAGAAAAATGAACCACCATCAAAGGGATACGAAAATTACCTGGATTGGATGAACCAAGAATAAGAACACATGACTCCATTCCAAGAATCATGAATAACTTGAAGAACAAGGCTTGACTTCATGCTCTCCATCTTAATCTTGTTAAAGATCATCATCTCACCATGTTTGGAAACCTCAAGAACCTCTTAAAGCTCTCTCTATTGACTGAAGGAGAAACAATGGAATAAATGCATCTCAAAACCCGTCTGTCCCCTTAAATAATAAACATTACTAGCGCGCGCTACTCTCATAAAATAGCGTGCGTTATTGCCCTAGCATGCGCTAACTGACTTTGTTAGCATGCGTTATCGTAGCCCAGAGGCCACTGCCTCACTTCGTAAACTAGCTTACGTACGTAATGCCTATGCATTAACGTACGTAAAACATCATGTCTAGCGTATGCAAGTCCTTGCCCTTAGCGTGCGCTATCCGAAGTTGATTACTACAGTATTCACCCACCACTTGTGCCCCCACATGCCGAAAGCATCCGCAATTTCCGGGATTCCTCTGACCGATCTGGAATTACCATGCGCTAACCATACGGTTTAGCGTGCGCTAGCCCTACATGACAAACACCCACTGACCTTATCTGGACACGCATCACAAGTGGCCGGGTCCACTCGCCGAAAGCCAAGATTCCCTGTCGGATGATATGATATTAGCATACGCTAACCATCCTTGGTAGCGTGCGCTAAATGTCGATAAACATCAACCCGGGCCTACCTGTCGTCCGCCTTCCGAACCTTTCCCAGAATGCCTTACGTACGTTAAGGATCCTCCTTGGCGTACGTAATGCGAACCTATTAGCGTACGCTAACTGCACCACATAGCGTGCGCTACTCATACCTCGTAGCGTGCGCTAAGCATATTTCATAGCATGCGCTAACGTGGCTGTACTTAGCCATTTTCAGCTATCCTCGTCCAACATCTCGACATACCAAATATGAACATACGACATACTGAATACATATACCTAACACATTATATCCTCAAATACAATTGTCGACCAAATACGACAATTATACCAATACTGAAATCTCAGTCCTTCATTTATTTTATCCATACTGTACAGATTCCACGCTGTACAACATAACTCGGATAAAATAACATTAAACAATAGTAGTAGAAATTTCGGATATTACAGCGTGCGCTATGCCGGTTCTGCCATGCCTGCCGGCCCGTTCTCAAAGACTTCCGACAAGCCGCACTGTCCTGGACAAAGGCTCACCGCCATGACCCGAAGACTCGATTTCCGAAAATGCACGGAACGAACACGACAAAATGCTCGCGGACAGCAACAATGACCCGAAATGAAAACATAATGCAATAATTAATCATACGCGACCAAGGAAAGGGTCAAGACAACAAATACAGATGCGGATACCCATAACTCTAAGAAAATTACAAAATGGCCCAAAATGCCCGAAATTCACGATAGGTGATCGAATAACCAAACCGAAGTTCGCAACACATCTAACAAAGTTAAACAGACTTACGGAAAACTCGAAACAACAGTTTCAAACAATATTCACAAGAATCATACTCAAGTGCGGAAAAGTCGCTAGGAAACACGGAACTCAACAGAACGACACCGAAACAAACTTGAATTTCAAAAAGTGTAGAATTAATCATTCTCAAAATGACGAAACGGTCACAAGCGAGTCGTCAAAAACGGACTCTCGCCAAAAAAGAAAATTATCGGAAATCGAAATTGCGGATATTACAATTTGGATATTCATGGATTTCATTTCTTGCAGTATATATATGGCGCTCTGCATAAAGCATGTTTTTATTGATTGATCTGAGACTTATAGTTGCATTGACTGCAAAAAAAGTACATAATTAATATATAAAATGCCTAATAATGTTTCTGCTTCAAATCGAAGGAACTCGGCACTCGTCCACTTCGGCAGATTGGGGGATGCTCATTCTTTCACATGAGAATTAGCAATGTCTATATTGTGATTGCCGTAGGCAGGAATGCAAATGTTTCTTGTGCATTCCAGTTTGTCGTTGAGGTATTTTATGGTTAGGATTATCTTAGATGTGTGCTTCATATACTAATCTTGCTTTTTATCCTTTTATGGGAATCTTGTGTTCTGTACTTGGAGATTTTTAGTGAATGTATATATGGCTGATAGTTTCAACAATCTCAAAATTTCAGTTGGTCATCTCCTTCCTCTCATTTGTCATTTATAAGAGATACTTTGTAATCATTAAAGCCATAGGAAACCATTTCTTGCGCTGATTAGGTTGTTAGGGGAGCATTTTCTTCCAATAATGCTTAAATAATTATCCTGGTAATTAATTTTTATTAGTAGTATATATTTGCCATTTCTACTTCTTCTTTAACGAAATAAAACATGCATGATAATTAGTTATGGTATGTCGTACGTACTATTTTTGATCAATAAGTAACACTATATAATTAATTATTTCAGGTCTCTAGGACAAGCATCGCCTTGCCTGACGGCATTTGCGGCAGGTCAGGTCTTTAGAACGAGCTTCCTGACGTACTTTATGTTTTGTATTTTTTTTCAAGCCTGATTATATAGTTTGTGGTATCAATATTATGCATTGATGTGTATTTTTCTTCTCTTTACTGCGTTTTACGGCATTTTTGATTGTGTGTATGTATGCTATGTTCGCCTACCCTTGACTAGGGTTGGATAGGGCCACAGGGTAAATGAATTGAGAGCAGGAAATTAATGTTCTCAGATTGTGCTTGTACCTTATATTGAGACAATCTTGCAGGTAGTGATTATGCGTACTCATATTTATTTTTCATTTGTATTTATGCCGCTTATACTTCAAACTCATAACATTTCTTTTACCTGTATGTGCGTTGAATATCATGGTCAACAGGATACGGTTGCCCAATTTACACGAATGGGCAGTGCCTCGAAGGAACTTTTTGGATCTGAAGAGGGAACTCACATTTTTGAGGTTTTGTTTCATGTATAGAAGTGTTTGATTCAATTAAACAGTATATCCTTAACTCTTTCCATCTGAGGCTGTGCATATGGTCTTACAGGTAATTGGTTTGTTAATTGGGATTGAAGATGTACCTCTTCAGAAACAACCTGATTATCTTTTTGCTCTGCTCACTCCACTATGTCATTCGGTCAGGCATCGTTTCTTAGAACACTACTTACTCGTTTTGAATTACTGTAGGATATCCTTGCGGGCTCTGCCGAAATTACTTTGTTGTTTCTGTTTTGGGTAGATAAAGTGAAATGACAATTTATATGCTTGTGCAGGTTGAGGTAGCCCTCTTAAATGCTAAATCTTGTAACTTGGAAAGGTCTCTTGTGCAAATTGAAAATATCCAACAAATTATTATGGCTATCAATGCTCTCGGCAGGGTATATATTTCAGCACATATCATACTTTTTTCTGGCCATTTGCATATTTTAGGTTTCTTTTTTCCAGTTATGTTTTATCGAGTCGAACCAGTGGGAAAGGTGGTAATGCGAATAAAAAAGACTTATGGTGGCTAACATCTTCTCTCAAGGTACGACAAAATATAGTTGGTCCTTGTTGTTTCTTATTTTGTCCTTTTCGGTAACATTCTTTTTCCTCTAGTGTAGTCTTTTCATCAGAACCCCGCACGAAAGGGAAAGACGACAGAAGAAGAAAGACCACGACTTCAGCTGGACAATGTGAAGATATATGTGCATATCATATTGTTCGACTCCTACATGGTTCGTAAATTTTGCCGTTTTTTTTCTTGCATTCCAAATTGAACTTTATTTCCTTCTGTCAATTTCTAGCATGGCTATGAATTTTGTGTGGCTCTGTAGCTTTCTCTGAATTATAGCTGTGTAGCGGTTCGATGCAAGCGGGGTCGTATATATGGGTGTGTGCTGATCGTCTTGCTGAGAAGCCCTCCTCGGCACTTCCCTGAAGGGTAGAGCATAGATGTGTTTAAAAGAGTTTGTTGTAAATGAGTGTTGTATGTATTATATGCATATATAATTATATATATGTGATAGGTTGTGATCTGAATACAACTTCTTGTGCATACAAGGGTTTATTTATTTATTTAGAATAGATCAAGCCTGTCATCATTAGACATACATATGTCAGGTTAATCAAGATTCAAGCATGGTTAAAAAAAACACATCGAATATTATGAATACTCAGGTGTATATATATATATATATATATGTATATATGTGTGTGTGTGTGTGAGTGTCTTTATTTCCTCATTGAGTATGAAATTCTTATTCAGTTTGTTCAATACGTTATTAGGTATGGAATACATATTTATTATATTAATCTACCAGCATATTATGTTGAATTTTCATATACCTCTATTCTCTATCTGTTAGGTTGTAGGCAACTGCCGAATGGTGCAGTTTAGGCTTAGACATATCTCATAACTTTGACTATATATTTGATTCCAATTTCTCATTTCTAATATCCGGATTAATTAATGAGTAATTCATCTGTAATTGAATCCTGTATTATTCGGAATTGTGATATCGATAATCGAAGTATGATATTTCTCGTATTTGTATCCTTGTACATGAGTATGGCAACATGTAAATTTTCCCATGCAAATACGTGATAATGTACGCTAAGGATGTAGCTTAACGTACGTTATCGGCCAGGGTTAGTGTACACTACGAATGAAGCATAGCGTACGTTAGACAGTCAATAATTTAGTTGGGCGGCTATCACATGCGCCGGCCGGACATGGGTTTGGATAAGATTCCCTCGGATGAACCTGGACAGTTTTGAAGTCAACGATTGTTAACGTACGCTAAGGAACATGTCTAGCGTATGCTAAAGGGTGTTGCTTACTTACGTAACCTGATGGTGTAACGTACGTAATCGAGTACAGAATGAGAACAGTTAACTATCAGTGGACGATAGCATATGATAAAAATATTGGGTTGCGTACGCTAAGAGGCTAACGTGCGTTATGCATGAAGGCTAACGTATGTTAAAGATAGAAAATTATAAATAAGACAGCACCCCATGTTATGTTGTTTACGTTTTCTTCACTTATCCTTCAGTCCCGAGAGCCTCCCCTCCTTGATAAACATCCATAGGCCATCCATACTCGATCTTTGAAGCTTAGATATCACTTATATTGATCATTGAAGTGGAGAATCATTTTGGATTGACACACAAGCAACCAGAGTTGGACTCTACCTATTGTTTCGGTGTTTTCTTCATCTTAAGGTATGTTATGCTATCCCCAACCTTGGATTCATGTTCTTAGGGATGTTATGATCATACTACCGAGAATAGTAGATCACTTAGACGACTTATGCAAACAAATATCATGTTTAGAAGTTGGGATGATTATGATTGAGTTATCATTGTTGGGAATATCGTAGTTGGAATCTTGTTATGTCAAATGATGAGAATAGTGTTTTGAGATTGATAATCCGTATCGAATATTATCATCATATTGATCATAGACTTAGTGTTGATGTCACCTTTGCTAAAATGGACTTAAGATAGAATCACCAAAAGTTGTATCTTTTCTTATAAGTTGAATTGATTAATTCATATTTAAGATAAAGTTTGAATATAATGATGATATTGGAAACAAACGCATCAACCTTAGATCACCCGAACATCACATGAGAATGGTAATCGAGATTGAATATAAGTGTTGTGATGATATACATTTCCTTGAATTCGAAGATTTTTAAATCCGTAAGATCATTCACAATCCTCGTTAGGAATGGCCAATCCGTTAATCACTAAGGATTTCGCACGCTTCATCATAAATCAGAACAGCCGACTGTTCAGCGAGAGACTATCGGATGCTTGTTTAGCATACCCTATGCTCTGAAGCTTACGTACGCTAACGGGTAAGGTTAATGTACGCTACGTTTGGTACGTAACGTACGTTACATCATCACACGAGTCAGTCGACTGATCATAGAGGAACTGGGGATACATGGTTAGTGTACGCTAGAATTCGTAGCTTATGTACGCTAACGAGTAGGTTTAACATACGCTACAAAGGATATGTAACGTATGTTATGCATGCCAGACAGGATACATTTTATGAACTTCCGACCGTAATTTGGATTATTAGATGTTCGTACAACATGAGATGAACTCCATAATATTTCTTTTGTTTAAGGTTCGAGCTTTGCTACGTGATTGATCGAAGGGGCGACCTTCGAGTGTTTTGATATTCGTGGAAGTATTATTCTTGTCATCGAATCGAGGCAAGTTCTTTAATTGTTCTATGTATTGATGTTATACATATTGTTGTGCATATATGTTGTTGTTGTATGTCCACCTCGTGTTGGTCCTACGGGATCATCGGGGGATCTATGCTAGCATGCGCTGGATCATCGGACGGGTTTTTGCACCATGGGTTGGTCTGGCGGGATCATCGTGGGTTCTAGGCAGTGAACGCTAGATCGTCGGAATTACCATGTATATGTTGTGATATCATGTTGTGATTATTATTTGAGTATGTTATTTATGAGTTTCTCGTAGGAGGAGACTCATTGGTATATTGTCATTTATGTTATTATTATTCTTCGTGAAATGTTGAATAATATGTTGTGGTACTTGTACTAGCATCGTTGTGCTAACCCCTTCGGGGGTGAACATTTGTTTATGTTTAGGATCAAGGAGAGCAGGGAAACAACCACTGGAGCTGCATGACGACGAGGGTGCAGAGTGATGTTCCGGCCGGGTTTATTTGTCTGTTGTTTGTATCGTTTTAATAAGTACTCGAGCACGTTGTCATTTGTGATATTTGGATTTGGTGATGTATTGATATTCTTCCTTTGGATAATTGCATTCTCGGTATTGGCCCAGAACTGTTGTATTTTATTCCAGTTACTTTCATATATTGGTATCTGTTATTGTCTTTTTATTTCTCCAGCCTTGTAAATTCTTATGTAAAGGATTTATGGAGCTGTAATATTCCTGAATATATCGGGGGTGTTACATCATTAAACTCCTACAAAGCTGCCAAATGGTGCAATTTAAGAATTTTTGGGTGATATTTGATGCTGATATAACATTAAACTCTTAGAAAGCTGCTAAATGGTGCATTTTAGGAAATTCTGCATGATGATAGACTTTACAGATGCAGTTTAGAATTTCATG
This sequence comes from Orobanche coerulescens, assembly GCA_033398695.1. NCBI lineage: Eukaryota > Viridiplantae > Streptophyta > Magnoliopsida > Lamiales > Orobanchaceae > Orobanche > Orobanche coerulescens. The sequence goes on from CM065807.1 coordinate 88,331,846, forward strand.
TACCCCACAATATTTCTGCCTCATAGTGCATGCAGATCAAATTTACAACATCTTATCGATAGCAAAATATTCATTTAATCTTATTCACAACATGCTTCAGCTCAAGATCTCATATGGATAATAGCATGATGCATATCACTAACATCATACATTTCACCCATATTGACAGTAGCATATTTATATCAACATCAATTTCACATTACCTCATATGTATATCTCACTCATCATACAACATCTATATCATACTACATTTTCTGACCTCATTGTCATGAACAATGAATTCGATGCTGACACCACCACCACCATTTATGGGCTACCTTTTATAGTATAAACGTATGATCTTCACTTTTACAACCCAATTTATTGAAGAGGCATGTAGACTGGCAAGCTTTGTATAAAAAGGAGCCATGATCCCTGATAGCAGATCTGCAGAAATTGTAAATAAATTATATTAGATGAGTAGTCATAAAATGTAATAGATTAGCATTTCATATCAGCATCATAGATTAGATGAGCGGTTTTCCAAATGATTCAAGACAAAAAAAAAAGAATCCTTTCGGTATCAAAACAAAGATAAAATGAGTGCTTTCACTATCAAACTTTAGGGATTTCGAAAATATTTGGGACAGAGAAACTACTTTTTGAACAAAGAAGTTTTCTACCCAGTATGTTATTCATCACGTCCAGGGAAAAGAAAGTTGCCTTTTGCTGGTGTGCGTGTACTGCTATAAAAATGGAGGTTGTTTTGAATATGGTGTTAATATAGACAGGTTATGCATTACTTTTCGATATATAGTGTTGTAACACCCCAAACTAGGCGGATATTACAGTGCCGTGGACCCCCGACTGGGACCCACCAGGCGAATGAAAATGAATGAATGACACAGGTAAATGTAGTACCGAACCACATTACAACATCAATTACTCCGACGAGGAGTTTTATACAACACACCCAGGATAAAATAGAATACATGTGTATTTTATATGACGATAAAATACACAACACTGAATGAAATGAACACTCAAACGGAATGTCTGCAGCGGAATAAATAAAGGAAACACAAATGACTGAACAAATGACTGAACAGACTGGGGCCCCCTACTAGTATCACTGGGACTCCTCGCCGTCACCGTGCTCTCCCCGTGCCTTAGCCTTGCCATGACACAACAGCATCCCCAACGGGTCGCCATTACGTAACAACAATCCTCAAGGGTTGAAAATACACAATCATGATATATAAAATTATGAATTATTCTCAAAACATACGCAATCAAACACGCTATATGAATCGACTAATCGATGCGGCTCAAAGGAATGGCGCCACACTACGCCCGGGATGGAAATGTGTCCGTGCACAAGCCACCAACGATCAAACACGCGTGGTCTTGTACCTAATCGGTCTCACGAGCAATCGACTCGTGTGCACACCCAATGTGAGGCCACCAACCAACACACGACTATAATGTGCCCGACATGAAAATCCTACACATACCAACTGCACGCCAAGATGACCCGAATGCCACAATATGACAAAAGTGACAATGAAAATGAATAATGACTCACCAAGATTGAATGATGGTGAAATGAATGATAGCTCAATGAAATGATCGGAACCGTCGTTCCTTATGACTGAGGTGATTAATTGACAATGACGAGTTTTGATACGATTAATACAATGATGAATGAGTTATGATTATGAATGAACAACGACAAAAGGAATGAATATCCTTTTAACCGAGTAAGAATTAACTTACACAATACCGATGATGAATGTCCGTCCACGAACAACGCCCTAACCAAGATACCGGTCGCTCGAACAACCTTAATTCAATACAATTACCAACAATCCGATCAATAACGAATTAAACACGAATATAACGAACTCAAGACGTCGATACGATTAAACCAAGTTCATAGGGGCATTATATCGAACACTTTGAGTCCAACTTCGATTGATTACAACTAAACCTCAACAATACCAATCTCAAATCCCCAAGAAGTGCTTCAAATCAATAAAACATCTCAATACGATCAATAGTCCGTTAAGAATATCCAAAACGTGATTATAACAACTATTAATCGGAAATCCCCAAATCGACTCGATATTCAAAGTGTTCTTGAATAAATCCCTCAATAATCCAATGAATCCTTATACAAACTCATAATCATATACATATCCCTTCATAAAACATGATTATAACGTCCAAAACATCATATCTCAACACAAAATCGAAATCCAAGGTGTTGAAGAAATTACCTCTTGAAGATCTAACCACTTCGATCCGATGAACACGAGTTATAACGAGTACCCAAGCTTCCCAAAGGAATGAAGATGATGAAGATTACACACTCAAGTGATTGATGATGATAAAATCTCTCTCTCAACCCTCTCTCTCGGATGAAGAAGGAAAAAATGAAAAAGTGAGGTGAAATGACCCGGCCAAGTCATTAAGTACTGCCGGAAGTTACGGCCGTAACTCGGCCCTCTTACGGCCGTAACTCGGCCCTCTTACGGCCGTAACTTTCCAAGTCAACGGCCTTACGGCCGTAACCGGCCAACTCGTCAGTAACGGCCGGCTTCGTCCAAAGCTCGCCAGACTTACGGCCGTAACCGATCCTGAGTTACGGGCGTAACCCGCCTTCGTCAAAAACATCCGTCGACACCCTTACGGCCGTAACCGCACACCTTACGGCCGTAACTCGGATGATACGGCCGTATCCGGCCAAATCTTACGGGCGTAAGCCCTCTTCGTCAGCGGCCGGGCACCACACTGCCGCGTACGGCCGTAACCGGCCAACTCGTACGGCCGTACCTGCCTCGACTTACGGCCGTATGCCGCAACCCTTACGGCCGTAAGTCACCCTGGTCGACAACACCCAAAACTTACGAACACCACTTACGGCCGTACCTCACCTTTCTTACGGCCGTAACTCACCTTCGGCCAAAATGCCCGGGCAGCCTGCTGGACCACTTACGGCCGTAACCGGCCAGCCTTACGGCCGTACCCGCTGACTTACGGCCGTATCCCAGAACCTTACGGCCGTAACTCGATGCTGGCCAAGGTGAATCAACCCGATAATTCCGATTCCTCGCTACGACTGATGAATGATCCGACATATCATACGAATGTGAAAGTGAACAAGTCTAACACGAGCCAAAGATGATACTCTCAGTATACGACTACCAATCACGATGAAAATAATAATAATACTCCCGTCGATCAAGAAGCGGAGATGACATGCCGATCGGTAATCGATATACGATTACAACATGCCAACGGTGAACACAAATGAATGAAACAAGATTGATGAGTGATTATTAACGAGTGAGAATCACCGAGTGACAATTACAGATCGATAATTCTTGAATGAAAATGAATGAATTACAACCGGGTATTACATACCCCCCCCCCTTAAAAAGAGTTTCGTCCCCGAAACTAAGGGTCAAACAACTCGGGATAACTCTCCCGCATACTATCCTCGGTTTCCCAAGTAGCCTCTTCGACTCCGTGTCTAGACCACTGAATTTTAACCAAAGGAATCGTCTTATTCCTCAACTGTTTGATTCGCCGCTCTAGAACTCGAATAGGACGTTCCTCATATGAATGATCGTCGGCGATCTCGATTTCGTCGAACATAAGAAAGTGAATCTGGAAGGCAACATACTTCCGCAACTGGGAGACATGAAACACATTATGAATTCGGCTCAACGCCGGAGGTAAAGCCAATCGATAAGCTAACTCGCCTACTCGATCCAAAATCTCAAACGGTCCAATGAATCTCGGACTCAACTTCCCTCTCTTCCCAAAACGGAAGATACCACGACTCGGGGATACCTTGACCAACACGTGGTCACCAGCCTCGAACTCTAATGGTCGACGACGGTTATCTGCATATGATTTGCATCGACTACGAGTGCCAACAAACGACTCCTGATCAAAGCTACCTTCTCACGGGCGGCTATAAGCATATCGGGCTCGGTGCCGATTGATTCTGACAAGTCATCCCAACACAAAGGAGACCGACAACGACGACCGTACAAGGCCTCGTAAGGTGCCATCTTAATGGAAGCATGCCAGCTATTATTATACGTGAACTCGATCAATGGTAGTTGGGCTTCCCAATCGTCTTTCCAATCGAGGACGCATGCCCTCAACATGTCCTCTAATGTCTGAATAGTCCTCTCTGATTGTCCGTCGGACTGAGGATGAAAAGCGGTACTGAGATTGAGCTGAGTTCCCATAGCACGATGAACTGATTTCCAAAAATGAGACACAAATCGTCCGTCACGATCGGAATCGATACTCTTAGGAGTACCGTGAAGTCTGACTATCTCTTTGATGAACAGTTGAGCAAGTCTCTCGGGACCCCACGTCTCCTTGATCTCAAGGAAATGAGCTGATTTGGTTAAGCGGTCCACGATCACCGGATCGTGTTCATGCCATGACGACTCGTCGGCAAACTCGTGATGAAACCCATAGAAATGTCTTCCCACTTCCACTCGGGAATAGGAAGAGGTTTCGCATACCCGCCGGCCGATGTTCAATCTTAACTTGTTGTGAGTTAAGCATCTCGAAAGCAGTCTCGCGACTTCTCGCTTCATATTACTCCACGGTAATTCATTTCAAGTCCTTGTACATCTTCTGGATCCGGATGAACGAGAATAAGGGGTAGCATGAGCTTCTCTCAAAATCGAGTTTTCAACTCGTCATTCGCGATACGCACAACCGATTCTTAAACCTCAAAAGTCCATCCTCGTGGACCACAAATCCAGGGGCTTTCCCCTGAGCCACATCCTCTCGGATGCGCAACAATAATGGGTCCGAACCCTGATTCTCTCGGATTACCTCTTCGAGTGACGATGAAATCTCTAACATACAAAGTGTCCTCGAACTCGCCAAGCCAGACCTCGATCTCGGGTCTAAGGAATTCCTGCTGAAGTTCCTTCTGAACTGTTAGACGAGCAAGCATCTGCTCCTGAACGGACTTGCGACTCAAGGCGTCGGCGACAACGTTCGCCTTGCCCGGGTGGTAAAGGATCTCGATATCGTAATCTTTGATTAATTCTAACCACCGTCTCTGTCGCATATTTAACTCCTTCTGAGTAAATATATACTTTAAACTCTTATGATCGGTGAATATCTGACATGTAACGCCATAAAGATAATGACGCCAAATTTTCAAAGCGAACACCACGGCTGCTAGCTCCAGGTCGTGTGTCGGATAATTAACCTCGTAAGGTCTCAATTGCCGTGAAGCATAGGCAATAACCTTCCCATTCTGCATGAGTACACATCCGAGACCCTGTCCGGATGCATCACTATAAACCACAAATCCCTCCGTCCCTTGCGGTAAGGAAAGGACAGGGGCTGAAGTTAACCAGCTCTTGAGTTCCTCAAAACTCTGCTGGCACGCGTCGGACCACGTGTATTTCTTATCCTTCCACAAAAGGTTCGTCATGGGTTGAGCGATCTTAGAAAATCCCTCCACAAATCGCCGATAATAACCCGCTAATCCGAGGAAACTTCGGATTTCCTTAGCGTTCTTCGGAGGTAGCCAATCCCGAATAGCCTCCGTCTTCTGAGGGTCGACCCGAACTCCGTCTGACGAAATTACATGTCCGAGAAAAGTCACTTCGGACATCCAGAACTCGCACTTGGAAAACTTTCCAAACAGTTGCTCTCGTCTCAACACGTCGAGAACCTGATGAAGGTGAACCTCGTGATCCTCTCGGCTACGAGAATAAATCAAAATATCGTCGATGAAGACAACAACAAACTGATCCAAAAAGTCGATGAAAACCCGATTCATCAATTCCATGAATACCGCAGGTGCATTAGTTAGCCCGAACGGCATAACTACGAACTCATAATGACCATAGCGTGTTCGAAACGCCGTCCTCGCGATATCCGACTCTCGAATCCGCAACTGGTGATATCCAGATCTTAAGTCGATCTTGGACAATCTAAGCTCCCTGAAGTTGATCTAAAAGATCATCAATACGGGGTAAGGGATACTTATTCTTGATTGTCACTCTGTTCAACTCCCGATAATCGATACACAACCGAAATGAACCATCCTTCTTCTTGACAAACAACACGGGTGCTCCCCACGGAGACGCACTCGGTCGGATATAACCTTTCTCGAACAACTCCTCAAGTTGGTTCTTTAATTCCTGCATTTCGGTCGGGGCCATCCGGTACGGTGCCTTCGATATCGGGGACGTACCAGGCTCCAACTCAATCGTGAATTCCACATCTCTCTGTGGAGGCAAACCAGGTAACTCGTCTGGAAAAACATCGGCATATTCCCTCACCACCGGAATATCCGTTAACATTACTGATGACTTCTCGGTTTTGGCCATATAGCACCAATAACCGACACATCCTTGATTGAGTACCCTTACTGCTTTCATCAAATTAATGACCTTACCGGAACAGCCGGGATTACCTCCCTGAAACACACATTCGACTCCATCGTCTGAAATGATAGTGACCAAACGCTTTCGGACACTAATGATGGCATCGTGACGGTCCATCCAATCGATACCCAAGATGACGTCGTCCCTCGGCAAATCTACTACGATTAGGTCCGCTGGCCATACACGACCATGGCCCAGATCGGACAATTACAATCTCACGACTTCCGATAATTCGTCTACCATCGGGTAGGCCAATGACATAAGGCTCACAACTAGTAGCACTACCTGCACGTAGTCTACTCAAACATGACTCGGAAATGAATGAATGAGATGCACCAGTATCAAAAGGGTACACACAGGTTGAGATAGAATAACGAGTGTACCTGAGATCATCCGGGCCTCGGGATCATCGGTCTTCTTCATCTCATAAATTCGGGGCTTGCCGGCCCCCGAACCGGATGCTCCCGTCTGATAGCTCTTGGCTCCGCCTTTAGCTCTGTCGTCTTGAGCAGCCCGAGTGAGTGGCCTTTGATTACGCACCTGAATGACACAGGGCTTGAGATGACGCCGGAGTGGGTTTAGAGTCCCTACGGCAAAACGGGCCCTATGCCCGGCAATCCCACGGTTGTGGCACGTGACACCGCCGGACACTTGGTGCTGAAATGACCACTGTTCCTCACGGTTGAAACAGTGATGGCCGGCGCGCTCGCGGCCGAGATTCCGCGGGTTTAGACGCCGGTAGGTCGCTCGAGAAAAGTAGAGCCCGCCGCGGTTTCTTGAAAGTGGCACGACTACCGCCGACCGATTACGGTTCTTGGACTTCTTGCTAGCGAGACGAAGGTTGCCGCTTAGCAATTTCCTTAGCCGTAAGCTCGTAAGTAAGAGCCTTCTCAATGAACTCGGCGAGTGGCACGATTATGACTAAATCGAAGTCTCATACGGGGTTTCACCTCTTCTTGAAATACTTGATCTTGTCCGCTTCCGAGTGAATGATAGATGAGGCGAACGGAAGAAGTTCTGAAATTTTTCGGCGATGGCGAGAACGTCATCATCCGCCGAAAGGTCGGGAGTGAGTAATTCCGACAACTTGGCCTCCCGAGTGGGGCCGGATAGTACCTCTCCATCATGAGAGTCTTGAACCGATCCCAAGTACATGTTCCGTCTGTGGGTCTCAACGATAACCACCATGAATGAGCGCTCTTACCGAGATAGTAAGCCGCAATCGAAACTTTATGCCCTTCGGGGTAATCCACCATAGCAAATAACTTCTCAAAATGCTCAAGCCGGTGAACAATATCCGCCGGCTCGGATGAGCCCTCAAAAGTAGGTGGTCATTGCCGAGAGATATCGCTAATGATATTGCTTACACCCTCTCTTGCCTCGAGGTGGCGGCGGAGGAGCTGCTGATTTTGATTGACGGAGTTATGCATCGTCTCCATCAACCGAGCCATCCGGGTCATTTGGGCCATCATGCCACGCATAAATGCGAGTGGGTCGACCGAACACCCTCTCGACCGAGCCGTGTCCGGTGCGACTCCTGACAGTGAATGATCGCGTCCAGGTGAGTGAGTGGCAGCGTCGCTGCTCGATGAGTTAGCATTATTCCTGGCATTTGCACGGGTATTCGCACGAGTTCTCGGGATTCGGCCTGCTCCACGGCCTCGTCCTCCACGTCCTCTGCCAGCTCTTTCCATACTGAAGTAGGAAAGTCACATGATGATTATATTTCCCGCATGAATATCACGTTATGATTATGATATGAGGTGATGAAAATGAACATACACGCTCACATACAGCGATTACATGAATGATTAATTGCCGTGACATGATTATCTGATAAAATTACTGAAATGATTATCTTGAACAATTTAACAAGATTGATGATATGATCTTCAAGATCAACAACCGAGTAATGAAATGAATTGAGTGATTAATAAGTTAACATTATCGACTTGATCACAATTGAAATTGATGAATGAGGATTGTTAATCGATGAATTATGAATGAATGATTATTGCGGAAGTTATACCATGGCATCAGAAATCTTACAGTTCTTGGTCTGATTGGCTCGGCATTTGCACAGGTCACACGTGACGCGAAAGTCCAATGATACTAGTCCGATGACGATGATTTCAAATGAGACATGACTTGGAGGGTAGTATTCAAAACCACGCTCGATACCAACTCGTAACACCCCAAACTAGGCGGATATTACGGTTGCGTGGACCCCATTTGGGACCCACCAGGCGAATGAAAATGAATGAATGACACAGGTAAATGTAGTACCGAACCACATTACAACATCAATTACTCCGACGAGGAGTTTTATACAACACACCCAGGATAAAATAGAATACATGTGTATTTTATATGACGATAAAATACAAAACACAGAATGAAATGAACACTCAAACGGAATGACAGCAGCGGAAGAAATAAATGAAACACAAATGATCGAACAAATGATCGAGCATCGGGGCCCCTACTAGTATCACTGGGACTCCTCGCCGTCACCGAGCTCTCCCCGTGCCTTAGCCTTGCCATGACCTGAAAAACAGCATCCCCCAACGGGGTCAGTTACACAGAACAACAATCCTCAAGGGTTGAAAATACACAATCATGATATATCTGAAATTATGAATTATTCTGTCAAAACATACGCAATCAAACACGCTATATGAATCGACTAATCAGTACGGCTCAAAGGAATGGCGCCACACTACGCCCGGGATGGAAATGTGTCCGTGCACAAGCCACCAACGATCAAACACGCGTGGTCTTGTACCTAATCAGTCTCACGAGCAATCGACTCGTGTGCACAGTCCAATGTGAGGCCACCAACCAACACACGACTATAATGTGCCCGACATGAAAATCCTACACATACCAACCGGCACGCCAGTATGACCCTGAATGCCACAATATGACAAAAGTGACAATGAAAATGAATAATGACTCACCAAGATTGAATGATGGTGAAATGAATGATAGCTCAATGAAATGATCGGAACCGTCGTTCCTTATGACTGAGGTGATTAATTGACAATGACGAGTTTTGATACGATTAATACAATGATGAATGAGTTATGATTATGAATGAACAACGACAAAAGGAATGAATATCCTTTTAACCGAGTAAGAATTAACTTACACAATACCGATGATGAATGTCCGTCCACGAACAACGTCCTAACCAAGATACCGGTCGCTCGAACAACCTTAATTCAATACAATTACCAACAATCCGATCAATAACGAATTAAACACGAATATAACGAACTCAAGACGTCGATACGATTAAACCAAGTTCATAGGGGCATTATATCGAACACTTTGAGTCCAACTTCGATTGATTACAACTAAACCTCAACAATACCAATCTCAAATCCCTAAGAAGTGCTTCAAATCAATAAAACATCTCCAATACGATCAATAGTCCGTTAAGAATATCCAGAAACGTGATTATAACAACTATTAATCGGAAATCCCCAAATCGACTCGATATTCAAAGTGTTCTTGAATAAATCCTCAATAATCCAATGAATCCTTATACAAACTCATAATCATATACATATCCCTTCATAAAACATGATTATAACGTCCAAAACATCATATCTCAACACAAAATCGAAATCCAAGGTGTTGAAGAAATTACCTCTTGAAGATCTAACCACTTCGATCCGATGAACACGAGTTATAACGAGTACCCAAGCTTCCCAAAGGAATGAAGATGATGAAGATTACACACTCAAGTGATTGATGATGATAAAATCTCTCTCTCAACCCTCTCTCTCGGATGAAGAAGGAAAAAATGAAAAAGTGAGGTGAAATGACCCGGCCAAGTCATTAAGTACTGCCGGAAGTTACGGCCGTAACTCGGCCCTCTTACGGCCGTAACTTTCCAAGTCAACGGCCTTACGGCCATAACCGGCCAACTCGTACGGCCGTAACTCGGCTTCGTCCGAAAGCCTGCCGACAGACTTACGGCCGTAACCGATCCTGAGTTACGGGCGTAACCCGCCTTCGTCAAAAACATCCGTCGACACCCTTACGGCCGTAACCGCACACCTTACGGCCGTAACTCGGATGATACGGCCGTATCCGGCCAAATCTTACGGGCGTAAGCCCTCTTCGTCGAAAACGGCCAGGCACCCTGCCTGCCGCGTACGGCCGTAATCGGCCAACTCGTACGGCCGTACCTGCCTCGACTTACGGCCGTATGCCGCAACCCTTACGGCCGTAAGTCACCCTGGTCGACAACACCCAAAACTTACGAACACCACTTACGGCCGTACCTCACCTTTCTTACGGCCGTAACTCACCTTCGGCCAAAATGCCCGGCACTTTGGACCACTTACGGTAAATCGCCAGCCTTACGGCCGTACCCGCTGACTTACGGCCGTATCCCAGAACCTTACGGCCGTAACTCGATGCTGGCCAAGGTGAATCAACCCGATAATTCCGATTCCTCGCTACGACTGATGAATGATCCGACATATCATACGAATGTGAAAGTGAACAAGTCTAACACGAGCCAAAGATGATACTCTCAGTATACGACTACCAATCACGATGAAAATAATAATAATACTCCCGTCGATCAGTAAACGGAGATGACATGCCGATCGGTAACTGATATACGATTACAACATGCCAACAGTGAACACAAATGAATGAAACAAGATTGGTGAGTGATTATTAACGAGTGAGAATCACTGAGTGACAATTACAGACTGATAATTACTGAATGAAAATGAATGAATTACAACCGGGTATTACAAGTGTGTTGCTTTTTCGCTGTTTAAACACTTCTTTGGGATTCCTAATACGATCATGTATGTATTGTGAGTTTGTTGGTGTTTTAGGGTTTGGCTATTTTTCATGGTAGTCTTCCCAAAAAGGGCTTGTACTTTCTTGGTCGTCTTTTTATTTCTTTCTGTTTTTTCTTTTTCCTGATTTTGTTTTTGCTTCTGACCGCCACCTTCAAGCTGTTCTTTGCAGGGGATTTTCTACTTGCTGCTTCCAGCAATATGTGTTCCTTGGTTTTTTGTACTTCTCTGGTGAGTATTGCTTGTACATTAGATAATTGAGTATGATCAGGTGTAGGTTCGTATGCCAAGTTATTTTTGATTTCTTATTGTTTGGTTAGGCGTAGTGGGTGATTTGGGGTATTTTATGATCCGGCATTCTAAAAATAACATACAGTTTCTTAGATTTCTCTCTGCAACGTGGTGCACGACATGGAGATTTCAACATGATAGGCCTCTATCAGCTGACTGTATATTGAATTGCAAAATTGTAAAGGCCAGATCCGGCATTCTAAAAATTAAAAGGTCATGACTAAATCATAAACGTACAAAATGTCGGATTCATTTTGTAAATAGCCTTATATTTTTGGATGTACTATAGTCCTTATTTTACTTGAGTGGATAGAAACAAAAACACGAGGAAGGACTCGTGCGTTATCATGCAGTTGTGTGTAGTGATTGTGTAAAATATACAAACATAGGAGGGTATGCAACATTGATTTTACACAACTTGAGCGCAATTTTTTCATAAACCGGAGATGCTCTAATCAACCTCGTTAGGAATGGCCAATCAGGGAAAAATCATGTTATTCTTTATTATCGAAGAAAAATGTGCTGATCATTTTGGTGTTTTAAAGCGAGGTTTCAAATTTCGGCCTTTCCAGTGTAACCTGCTTATGTTTTAGAACTCTCGGTAACTTCACGTAGAATGTGTTCCTGTGGTTGAGTTTATTATGTTAACTTGCAATAAATGATCTATGTCATTTTTTATGGATGATTCTATGTATACGTTGTTGTACGTTCATGGGTCCTGTACTGTGTGGTGTTTGTGTGCTCTAATTTTTGTGTCAGGAAATAGGAGTGTTGTGTGTGTAGTTTGTTTAGGTGTATGTGTGTGGTTGTGTTTGTAACTAGGTACTATACGGCATTGCGATCTTTTTAGGTGTATTTTTTTTAAACTGCCACCTGCCACATCAGAAGTTCATGTTGAATTTAATTGCTTGATGACCTATTGTGGTGGTCCGCCAAATTTTATTTTGGAATCCCTAAAATCATATTTTACTCCATTTATTTCATTCACCCTCTCAATGACTATTTTCTTGCCTCGTTTATGTTGCATCTGCTCCGTTTCATTAGTTTTTTCTGCTTCCTTTATGTTAGTTGAAACTACTGCAGCCTTTTCACGTTGAAAAATATTTCATGTGGTCTAACCTAATTAAGCGTACCTCGTTTATGTTTTACAAATATAGGTAACTTATTTGTGCAAATTTCATTCTTGTTTATTTGATGATGAGAGGCCTCTTAGTCCTTTTCTAAAATTCCTATCTGATTGTATTTTCAAATTTGCAGTATTCTTTTGTCCTTTATTCAGATTGTCAGGTAAGCCGTGTGGTTGTTCACTTGTTGATGCTCATGTTTTTTTAATTTCATATCTACAAATGATTTGTTTTCGGTGTGTTCTTGGACTATTTACATTTCTAGTCTGTTAGTTCAATGTGTAGATTCAAAACACGACCACCGTGTAACTAATAAAACAAATAAACAATTAAGCAGGTTATCAACAATTGTGTTAGGTTTATCATCTTACTAGGTTATAAATGAGGTGTTTATTTTTTTTATTACTTTCGTGGTTTTATGTATGCGTGGTTGTATATTCATGGATCGTGTATTGTACATAGTCTGTGTGCTCCAGATTCTATAAGATGAAATATGTGTGTGCGACTGTGTATGTGGCGGACTATTATATGGAGAAATTATCTTTTTACATGTGGGGAAAGACCTCAACATCATTTATTTTTCTATATATTCGACTTATGTTTTCGGCTCAGTTAGCTCCGTAAATTTCTAGATTGCTATCTCATCTGCCTTTTTGTCTATATAATGAGGTGTGGTTCAAGTGTACCACATTAATGGCCCGCCTTTATATCAGGAAATTTGTGTGTTATACACAGGAATGCTCTTTTTACATGTGGAAAAAGTCCCTGACAATAATTATTTTGTTAAACTTTTACAATAATAATTTTTTGTATATTGTATCCTCGTTTGTTTCGTTATTTCCATACCCTAATCGAAACATACTTTCTGCTGCTAAAAAATAAAGGCCTATAAATTTTTGGCTGCATTGTGTTTGTCTGAGCCTTTTTTTGGGTTCTGTAGATATTCTTTTTGGGGTAGGCATTTAGAGGTTGGGTTGCATGACTAAATCGGATATTGTTTTGATGAGTTTCATTTGATAGTGTGTTAAACATGAGTTTTGTTATTTTCCTTGACAGCTTTATGTTATTCGCTGCTGGGAACAAGTTGGTCTGCAAATCTCTTTTTTAGGTACATTTTGATATTAGCATTGCATTTATTTTTCAGGCCGTGTCGTTTTTCCTTCACTTCTGTCTTGAGTGTACGAAAATTTATTTGACCTACAGAACCAGGATACTTCTATTTTAGAATTGCAAATACCTTATTCAAGTTTGCGTTTAGTATTTAACTATCTCTTTCAAGGTTAGTATACTAAATTACTTAGGTTTGTATTTAGTATTTATGTCTCTTACAAGGTGCATGCCGGTTCGTATTTATCTGGTCTGATTTTGTTCTGTTCATGTCTTCATTCTTTATCTGGATTCGATTTCTATGCCTTGATGGTTTTACATTCTATTTGAGCTTCTACCTATAATTTCTCAACTGTGTTAAAATGGACATTATAATGGGGCTATATGTTTGAGTTTATCGGCTGAAAACCTAGCATGGCCCCGTAAAATCTTTGAATAGAGCTGGGTGGAAGTATGTGTAACAATGCCACGAACAAAACACATAACATCCGAATCCGTGTCTTGAGCGACTTTTCCCGCTATTTGATTCATTTCATGTGATAATGGTTCGAAACTACGGTTTCATGTTTTCTATAAGTCCGTTGAGCTTTGTTATACGTGTTGTGAGTTTTGGTTCGGTTGCTTGATGTCATATTGTGATTTACGGACGTTTTGGGCCGTTTTGCAATTTCCCAAAGTTTGGGCGTGATCACTTCTGTTATCGTATTCCGAAGCTTCAGGTAGTCGGGAATAGGTTTTCTTTCAACACTTAAGTTCGTCGCCTCGAATCCTTTACGTTCATACTATCGGGAGTTGTTCACCATTGCATATTAATTTTTTTTGGTTCCTTTCTTGCCTTCTTGTGCTAGCTGCCTGTACTCCCCAAATAGGCACCTTACATACGTAATGCATGTCTCAGTTACGTACGTAACGGCCTTTTGTAAAATAGTACAGAGAATTCTGCAATTTTCGTTACGTATGTAAGCATGGGAGTCTTACGTACGTTAACAAGCTAACATACGTTAGCTACCTATGGCTAACATACGTAACAGGGCCTGGGTTTATATACCCAGGAGTTGACCGAATTCGCCATTTCTTCACCTACACTTCGTCTCTCCGTGGCTGGGCGACTCGTAGGCGATTGGAAGGTGATTTTGGGGTCTTGTAACTCCAAGTTTACATCTTCCTTGAGTTCTTGGTGTTGTTTAACATCCTTAATCCATGTTCTTCACCTTCGATTCGAGGTAAACATCTTGTAAACCCTTCCTCTATATTTCTTGAATCTTCGAGTTTCGGGTTGCTTTTCTCGATTCTTGTTGTTGTATATCATCAATCGGTTATATCGATTCCCTTCCTATGATTTGATTCGTATTTCTTACCGTATTCGGGTCCGGATTATGTTCTTATTTTTCTTGGGGAAGTATTGAACCCCAAGTGTTCGATCTTTTGTTTCTACGAATTCTTGTTGGGAATTTCGTATGTTTTCCGTCCCTCTTGTGATCGACTTCGTAGTAATTATATTGTTCTTGTGATTTCGACCTAGTTGGAAGATTCGAGGGTTGCCGGTCAAGCTTTTCCGTCGCTTCGCGTGCTTTGGATTTGAGGCAAGTACCTTGATATACGAATTGTAACTTCATGAAATCATTATTGTCGAAGTGTGTGATTTTATACGGACGTATATATATATATATACACACACACACACACACACACATATATATATATATATATATATAGAAATGGAGATATATAGAGATTTATATAGTTATATGTTAAATATATGTATGTATATACGTATATTGATATATATATGCCTATGTCGGTGAATGACGAGTGATGAATGCTAACACTAGTTGACGTACTCAACTTGAATTGATGGATGAACTATACTTATTCATATAATATAGTAAGGTTATATATATATATAGTCGCAATATAGCGATATATGTGCGGTGTTGGTTGGTCATGCTTGAAGGCTTATTGTGATTGAGTTTTATTGATAATGTGCGAGATATTATTTATTTGTGTGATTATGGACTGATGGATAATTTGTGTGAATTGGTGCACTGAGTGGATAATTGTTGCAACGATTGACTGTGTGCTTGATATATGTGACAATGTGAATACTTGTTGTGAGAGACGTCATATCCGGGAGCCTCTGAGGGCGGGGCGAGTACTCCGGCCTGGTGTACGCTGCAATGTGCAGCTCCATATGGTTGGTGAACGCCGGTGTTTAACCTGATGCGTGTTCAAGGGGAGGCTCTTACGGGAGTGACGCCGTCGCGGTGACATGTACAAGGGGCGGCCGACATAGTGGAGTGAACGCCGGTGCACATGTGTTTCAGTGGAGGCGCCTGGCAGGCTTATTGGTAACGGATATTTGAGTGATAGCTAAGACCCCGTTACCGAACGATTATCGTATTTCAAAATTCTTTCAACTCTTTTCAAAATGTTGGTCTTGATGCAGACCGCGATTCGTGTTTCTGAAAGTTTGTTTCAACCTGTTTTTAAGGTGTTGGTATCAGGGTTAATTAACCAAGGAGGTTTGACGAAATCTCCGAGGGTTAATTAATCGGGGGTCTTGAGCAGGATATGTCGAATGAGAGATTGTGCCTTTGATTGTATTGTGGTGCTATTATGTGTATTGGGTCGAGGACCCTGTCAAATGTTGAGATGATTGATCTCGTGATGATGTTGTTTGGATTGGGTTGAGAACCCTGTGAGATGTTGTAATGATTTCGTTTGTGACAGTGTTCTATAAATTGAGTCGAGGACCCCGAATAACGTTGACATGCTTTCTTGTAATTGTTTCCCATATCTTCGGTCAAAGACCCGAGAGCTTTTGAAATTATTTTCTAAAAGTATTCCCATTCGATTTTGAAAACCCCTAGCCGGCCCGAGTCATTAATATTGTTTTCAAACTATCTTATCAAAATACTTTTCCTTTTATAAAAATGGATTTTTAAACTAAATCTTTTGACTCCTTTGGCCCGTTTGAAGTTTAATTGGTGTTAGGCTTCGGAATAGGAGTTCATGAGATTAGAGATGAGATAAGCGCTGCATTGAAACTTGAATTAATTCGAAACGGTGGATAACGGAGCTAAGGACTAGATTATTCCTTTAATTGATATTTTCGATTTTTATTTCCTTTGTTTATTTTAATTTATTTTATGCAAATTATTTTATTTAATATTAGAAACCGAAATCCCCCCTCGTTTTTATTTTATTTTAATTGCTAAAAGTATTTAATCCTTAATTAGTCTAATTGATTTACCGTTCTCCGTGGGATCGACCCTTACTTGCCGATACTACTAGTTAGTAGAAGTAAGCCGAGGAAAATAAAAATAACTAATTTTGGCGCGTCACGACAGCGCGGTCAAAATTTTGGCGCCGTTGCCGGGGAACGGTGTTAAATTAATTTTACTTATTTTGGGTTAAAAACTTTCTGTAATTTCGACACTGGGTGACCCAGTGTCTGTTCTGGAAATTCATTTTAATTGTTAGTTGTGCACTAATCCGTTTGTTTTAGTTTTGCATGAATACAAGGTCACGTGGAGATAAGAATTTACAATATTTTCCAGAAATCACCAAGCGAGATCGTGTTTTCAGGCGAAAAGCAAAAGAAACCAAAGCAGCACTCGGGCACTTACCATTTTCTTTCGAAACATCACCCAGTGAGTCGGAGGACGAAATTGAAATCATGGCAATAACGCTGAAAAGACGCTGAAGCAATTAGCCAACCCGGAGGTACCTCAACAACCGTTATGCATCACGATCCCGGCTATTGACAACAACACCTTTGAATTGAAGTCGGGATTGATTACAAATCAAGCTTAGAGCCTTCCCATTCTCATTAAAAGATTCGGCTAAGGATTGGTTATTTTATTTACCGTCAGCCACCATCACAACGTGGAACGAGATGGAGAGCTTATTTCTACAAAAATATTTTCCGGCCTCTCGAGCAGCCAACCTAAGGAAAGAGATATGTGGTGCAAGGCAAATGACCGGAGAAACATTGCATGAATATTGGGAACGATTCAAACAATTGGTAACTCGATGCCCGCAAGTGGAGTCCTTATTCAGTATTTCTACGAAGGACTTAATCCGATGGAGCGAAACATGATAGATGCAGCAAGTGGAGGAGCCCTAGTTGACAAAACTCCCACGGCCGCAAGGGCTCTCATATCCAACATGGCGGCCAATTCACAACAATTTGGTTGTCGCGATTCACCAATCAGGATGGTGAAGGAGATGCATGACTCGTCCCTTGAGGAAAAATTGAATGAGCTAACCACTTTTGTTAGAAAACTTGCTGTAGGTAATAGCACGCCAGTCGTACCCTGTCGTCTTTGCAAAACCACGGAGCATACAACGGAGAATTGTCGGATTTTGCTTGATGAAATCGAGGGACACACCAATGCAATTGGAACTGAAAATTCTTATGGGAGGAAGAACGATCCGTACTCAAACACATACAACCCAGGGTGGAGAGATCACCCTAGCTTTCGATGGAAAAACCAGCAAGAGGCACCTCCGCAAAATAGAGGACAATTCTACAAGCAGCCCGCCGAAAATCCGACACCATCTTTGGAGGAGATGATGAAGACCCTTGTGGCAAACACTATGCAATTCCAGCATGACACTAAATCGAGTATCAAAATTCTCGAAAATCTAATGAGTCAACTAGCCACCGCTGTGAGCCATTTGGAGAACCAAAATAGTGGGAAATTGCCATCCCAACTTGAGCCGAACCTAAGGAACGTGAGTGCTGTAACTCTAAGGAGTGGGAAGCAGCTTAAGGAGCCTAAGGAGGTGGAGGAATCTGAAAACGAGGAGGAAAAATCCCTTTGAGCAGGATCAACACTGGGACACCCGGTGCGAGAATCGGCACCAGTGCGGAAGCTGAGACTGACAAGGTAAATTCATCTAAAATCGCTCCTTTTGAGACTAACGAGTTACCTTTTCCATCTAGGGTCAAAAGGCGTGGTCGTGAATAAAGAGAAGCAAATCCTAGACGTATTACGAAAGGTTGAGATCAACATTCCCTTACTCGACGTGATTGACAAATTCCAAAATACGCAAAGTTCCTTAAAGACTTATGCACTAGTAAACGAAGGCTAAAAGGGAACGAGAAGGTGGTGATGGGAGAAAATGTGTCCGATGCATTCCAAAAGAACTTGCCACCAAAACGGGAAGATCCAGAGCTTCAAAGAGAATTACAACCAATATATGAGGAATTATATGAAAAAAGTGAACCAGAGTTGGCCTTCGATGAGCATCGCAAGGGAGGAAAGTTTTCAATAAACACTCCGAGAAAGTTTGGTGTGGTTCAAGAAGACGAGTCATCAGTCGTACATTTATTGAGACCCATACCAAAACCTTCTTGGTGTGTTCACTAAAAAGGGAAGTTCTTCGTCGAGCCAACGACGTAAAAAAAAAGCGCTTGTTGGGAGACAACCCATTTTTTTTTTTACTTCTTTTATTTTTTTAGTACAATTTTCTTTTTATTATTTTTTTTTTCTACTAATTATATTTTAGGTAAGTGTTAATCTATTTCTTGCATTTTGTATTTTATTTCTACCTTTATTTATTTATTTATTTATTTATTTTTTTGCTATCCCTTTTATTTTTTTTTCTATTCTATTATTTCCCTTATTTTTATTTTTATTCCCTTCCTTCTCTCTTTTTCGTTTTCTCTCTCTCCGTTTCTCTCTTTCTCGGTATCTTTTTTTACTCTGCAATCCCTAACTTCTCCATCTCTCTTTCCAGTCGACATCAGCCCCAAGCGCCGCGTGTTCGAGATCGCCGTCAAGATGTTGAAGCTAATGCGACGGAGGTGCACAAGAAACATGGGATGGAGGACCGAACCAAGCAGCTGGAAGCCCTTCTCCCCCATTAGCCCGGTGATTCCTACTCTAGACTTTTTACTATCTTTTATTTTTCTTTTTCTCTTCCTTCCTTTCTTTAGAGTCGTGTGCTGAATTTTAAGTTTGGGGAAATTGGAGTCCGAATGATTAATTGAATTTGGAAAGTGTTATGTAATATATTTAAAATTATCCTTAGCTAAATTTGTGTGATTGAATCAAGTTCGTGTATTGGGGATTTAAGTATGGCCTGACATAGGAGATGAGTATGATTGACTAGTTTGATTTTAATTAGGGTGGTTCACTAGTCTTGATTTTGGATTTGGATAAAAGTGTGAGGGATTCATGGCACAAGCCCTTTTTATTCGTGAGTTTTGATCCGTAGAGCAAAATACACACATATATAAATAATTATACATATACATGCTCAATATTTCTTCTTGTGGGGTCAAACGTGTTGTGTTCATGCTAGAACTTAATCAATTATTCATATCAAGACTATGTTAGTGTTCTCGTGCAGTAAAGTGATAAAGGCAAATTAAGAATAACCCACTTGACTTATATTTTTCCACCTCGACATAATCACCATTAGAAGACCATTTGGACCTAAGCCTTATTCTTTGATCCAGCAGATTTTATTAGCCATTATCTAATTTTTGGTGAAAATTCATCCGTTTGAACCCTTGGTCAAGATTTGGTTGTGAATTAGGTGTATAACAAGTCGAGAGAAGGACGAGAAATTATCAAGAAGTGGGTGGTGAAGTGAAAATAAAAAGAAAGGGGTGCTGAAATTGAGATGAAAAAAAAAGGCCGAAACCAAAAAAAAAAAAAAAAAAAACAAAAAAAAAAATAGGGGGGCGGCTGTAAAAATACCCCCCCTCGAATGTTGTTAAAGCCACTGACCTCTAATGATCTTTCGTGGCTATGCGATTACATGTGCCTAAAGGGTGCTCAAGGAAGGATGGCGATTCATTGTTTGAAGGATTTGTTATGCACTTAATTTCATGATTAGTCTCAGCCAACTAATCCTTTATTTATCCCTTTTTATTCTACCCATACCTAAAGCCCCGCTACAACCATAAAAGCCCTTTTGATTACATGCATGAGTTCTTCTACGTAGTGGAGATTTGATTTTTGTGCGAGTATGTTGTAATGACACACCATGTTTTGACGTGAGTGATTGCTTAAAAATCCCTATATCTACTTGAGCGAGAGTGACCCCTTGTGAGGCCATTGAATTTTCTCTCACTTGATGCCAATGAAGATGTTGGGATTGTTGAGGTACTTTAATTTTCTTCTTACTTGTTCATGATTATTTATTCTCCCTCGAATATGGCTATCATCTTGGATTTTTCAATACATGCTTTTTGAAATTCTGTCACTCGAATTATACTTTAGGACAAGCATTGGTTTAAGTTTGGGGATATTTGATAGAACGAAAATGGTGTGCTAAAATCATTGTTAATTATAAGGTTTTAATGAATTTTATGTTGGCACACTTGGTTATTTTCCATATATTTATATTTTGGATGCAATTTACTTCACTTGGCAATTTGTTGTTTAATTTAGGTGTTTGATGGAGTTTTTAAGCTTAAGGAATAATTTGGATCATCAAACGGACCAAGCCAAGGTGATTTGGGCTTAAAATGAAGAGAATGCCGCGAGACACTGGGTGGACCAGTGTCAGTTCGCTGACCCAGTGTCAGTTCGCTGACCCAGTGTCAGTCCTGTTACGAAAATAATCTTACTTGGGGACCAAGAAACGACTCAAAAATCGCCCAATCAGTTCTACAAGGCAATAAATCGGTCCATATGCTGGAAAAAGGAATTGGAATAGATTTGAGAACAAAGACTCCAAGGAAATTAAAACTCAAGAAGGAAGGAGTCCCAATTAAAGAAGGAAACTAAGAGATAAGGGATAATTATAAAAGGAGAGGAGGGTTGGAATAAAAACACACCTTGGAACAGCAAGTCACGGCTGGAGCAGCAGAATTCACGGCTGGAGCAGAAGAATTCATAAGGGACGACCGAACCGATTTTTCACCGGAGCTACCGAGCCGATTCCGACGTGCGAAGAAGAAGACTACACCGTTTGGATTTCTTTCTTCTCATGTCTATTATAAGTTTGCTGTTTTCTAAAGCCAGTATGTCCGGCTAATTTTCTATTCTAGTTCTTAGTGAAGTTTGAAACCGTATTCGAATTATTCATGTTTTAATCCTGTAGCGTATTCTCAACTCGAATTCTCTTGAATTATTTTTGTGTTATTGAATTCACGATTATGCCATTTAATTTCTTGATTTGGTTTGGCCAACTAGATTAGGAGTTTTTATGTCTTATGCTAGAAATTGAGTTGTAATCCGTAATTGTTGCAATTTTAATTTCACATGTAGCAAACAATTGAATTTTCCCAATTGGGTAACACAAAATCGAGATCCGTTAAGTCGAGCTTATGAACTTAATATCTTGCCTATTCCATTATTTTAGTTTTTAATGCATCTAGCGAGCGAGATTTGAAGAGCTTGTTTTGAATCCACCGTATAGATAGGTTTGATTAAAAAGAGCTTGTTTTAATTGAATAAACTTAAGAAATAATTGAGGTCAACAGAGCTTGTTGTTGGCTTCGGAATAGGAGTTCATGAGATTAGAGAAGAGATAAGCGCTGCATTGAAACTTGAATTAATTCGAAACGGTGGATAACGGAGCTAAGGACTAGATTATTCCTTTAATTGATATTTTCGATTTTTATTTCCTTTGTTTATTTTAATTTATTTTATGCAAATTATTTTAGTTAAGATTAGAAACCGAAATCCCCCCTCGTTTTTATTTTATTTTAATTGCTAAAAGTATTTAATCCTTAATTAGTCTAATTGATTTACTGTTCTCCGTGGGATCGACCCTTACTTGCCGATACTACTAGTTAGTAGAAGTAAGCCTAGAAAAATAAAAATAACTAATTTTGGCCCGTCACGACAGCGCGGTCATCGAGATCATCGAGCTGTCGTGTATTTAATACAACTAGCTCCAATGCTTTGGCCAAAGACTTATGATCTCATCTGCCAATAACCACATAGGACATATAACCCGCTCACTAACGGAAGAAAGAATTCTATCTTGGTATTCAGTAGGACCTGCTACTTGCCCGTCAAGATGCACGTCGAGGTTGACCCCCACCTTCCGGTTTACAGGGTCGAACTACTCTAATGAAACTCTTGACGTCACAAGCACATTCCTACTAAATCCTCAAGTCGAAGGTTCACGAATACCTATCACAACCTTTCGATTCCGTCATTGACTGTCCCGGAGTGAAATTCGTGTGACGAATCGAGGGTGAGTCGGTTCGAGTATACTAATCCAATTAGCATACCTATAAGTGTGCTCCCACTAACCATTAGCGTTCGACAGGCACTCTCTATGTCAAAGAACACGTCATACAAGTTTTCACATAAACTTAAAGCTCAGTCAAGTTTCATCGACTTGCGAACGATTAAGTATTTGAGCTATAAATCTTTCCAGTGCCGACCCCCTTATCCAATAAGGAGTGGAACGTTTTGCTCTCAAATACATGGACTAGTTTCTATATGTATATTTACGAGTTAGGAATGCCAGTAACTACCAGTAAATAAAGAAACATCCATTGCCTTATATTAGTGATTTACATAATTACAAGTACAATGCCCTCACTCAATCATCCTCTGAGTGGCATTCGAGGGTATACTCCCAACAATCTCCCACTTGCACTCAATGCCACACACTATGGTATCTAATACCCATGTTCTCCAGATGACGCTCTAAGCTAATCTGAGAAAGTGGCTTGGTCAGTGGATCAGCGACGTAGTCGCCTGACTCTACTCTATGCAGCACAATGTATCTCTTTGCGAACAAATGCTCTTACGAGATGATACTCTCTCTCAATATGTTTGGTACGGTTGTGAAACCTCAGCTCCTAGGCCTGTGCTACCGCTCTGGAAGCGCAGAACAAGGTGTCACGTGAAGTTTACCCAGTAACTTCTAAATTCTTCCTTTGGAGGCCTCCGAGGCCGCTTTATACTCAGCCTAACAGGTGGAATTAGCAATCGCGCTATACTTGGAACTATGCCAAGATACTGCTCTTCCATTAAGAGTAAATGTATCCAG
Organism: Orobanche coerulescens; assembly: GCA_033398695.1. Classification (NCBI taxonomy): domain Eukaryota; kingdom Viridiplantae; phylum Streptophyta; class Magnoliopsida; order Lamiales; family Orobanchaceae; genus Orobanche; species Orobanche coerulescens. The sequence continues at coordinate 88,355,597 of CM065807.1, forward strand.
AAGTAGACATATAATCGTCTTTATATCCTTGGAAGTCCAATACAGTGAATCCCATCACATTCTGTTCTCCACCACCATATATAAGAATCAGATCTCTTAGTACTTCTAAAGTACTTGAGAACATTCTTTAGGGCGGTCTAATGTTCCCAGTAGGTTGGCAGAAATCTACTTACCACGCTTCCAGCATGCGCAATGTCAGGTCTTGTACACAATAAAGTATATGTAAGGCTACCCAATGCCGAAGCATATGGTATATAACTTATTTCCTTTCATTGTTCCTCACTATGAGGACACATCTTCAAGGTGAGTTTTATTCCATGTCGCATCGGAAGGAACCCTCTTTAAGATCTAATCTATATAGAGGGCTTGGGAAAAACTTATCATTCTCTTCGATCTATCCCAGTAGAATCGAATCCCAAGAATATAGGTTTATTCTCCCAAGTCTTTCATGGAGAAATTACTCGAAAGCCAAGCTTTCCCAGAACTGAGCATTCCCACATCATTTCCTATTAGTAGAATGTCATCTACATATAGTACTAAGGATGCGATCTAGCTCCCACTAACCCTCTTGTATACACAATGTTCCTCTTCATTTTGCACGAAGTCAAAATCTTTATCGCCTTGTCAAAGCGAATGTCCCAACTACATGAAGGCACTGAGTCTATTTCATGGAGTTTACATCCACCATTGCTAGGTCATTGGTCGTGGGTCGATCTCTTGTTTATCACTTGGAACCTAGAGGAAACCCAGTTCCTCCAAGTGCATAAAACTATACCTCTCAGGTAATGGAGACACCCTACTTGACCTACGAGGTGGTTGTACTTGTGTTATAGAAGGTTCGGTCCCGTTTTTATTGCACAGGTGTCTCCTTAGGAGTTTCATTGTATTCTTCCAAAGAAATACTTCTACCTGCCCCGCCTTCCTGGATGAACTCATCTTCCAGGAAGTGTGCTTGTAAAGCAACAACGATCTTTCGATCTTCGGGCATATAGAATAGATAACCCATCGTCCCAGACGGGAATCCAATGAAACATCCCTTCGCGGACCTAGCTTCCAACTTTTCCACCTTAGTCTTCTTGACATAGGCGGGACATCCCCAAATCCTAATATGATTAAGACTTGGTTTCTTGCCCTCCCACATCCCATGTGGAGTTTTAGGAACGGATTCGGAAGGACATCTGTTCAAGCTATAAGCGGCAGTCAGGAGTGCATACCCCCATAGGTAAATCGGTAAGTCAGTATAGCCCAGCATGGAATGGACCATGTTCAACAAGGTCCGGTTCCTTCTTTCTGACACACCATTTAACTGAGGAGTACCTGGAGGTGTTAGTTGTGAAACTATTCCATGTTCCTTAAGGAACTCATCAAACTCCGTACTCATATATTCGCCATCTCGGTCCGACCGAAGTGCTTTGATATGATTACCAGTTTGTTTCTCGAGTAGGGCCTCAAATTCATGGAATTTGTCAAAGGCATCGGCTTTATGTTTCATTAAGTATACACAACCATACCTAGTATGACCATTTGTAAATGTAATAAAGTACTAATATCCGTCACGTGTTGCTTCCAAATCACCACATATGTCGGTATGGATTAATCCCAGTTTATCAGCAGCTCTTTCAAAATTCCCTGTGAAGGGGGACTTAGTCATTTTTGTAACACCCCAAACTAGGCGGATATTACAGTGCCGTGGACCCCCGACTGGGACCCACCAGGCGAATGAAAAAGGATGAATTACACAGGGTAAATGTAGTACCGAACCACATTATACATCAATTACTCCGAGTAGGAGTTTCATACAACACACCCAGGACAATATAGAATACATGTGTATCTTATGTGACGATAAAATACACGACACTGAATGAAATGAGTATTCGAAAGGAATGACTGCAGCGGAATAAATAAAGAAAACATAAGTGACCGAATAAATGACTGAAAAGACTAGGGCCCCTTCTAGTATCACTGGGACTCCCCGCCGTCATCGTGCTCTCCCTGCGCCTTTGCCTTGCCATGACCTGAAAAACAATATCCCCAAACGGGGTCAGTTAAACAGAACAACAATCCTCAGGGGTTGAAATTACACAATCATGAATTAACTGAGTTATGAAATATCCTTAATTATGAATTACGCTGAAGAGGAGTACCATAGTACGCCCGTAGTGTTATGTGCAAGTGTACAAGACGAATGACCGGACACACCCGTCCTTGTACCTAATTAGTCTCACGGAGGTAATCTGTTACCGTGTGCACAGTCCAATGTATCACTCCCAATACATGGCCATAACGTGCCCGACTAAAAATTCCACACATCCGCACCCGGCCACGCAATATGAACCCAGAAGGTCATATGAACAAGAATGACCATAATGAATATCAATGAATAATAATAATCCGACAACGTCAAGAATGACTTACCGGGATGAAAGTGATAATGAAGTGATTGATAGTTTCAATGAATTGATGGGAATCGACGTTCCTTATTAATGAAGTGATTATTCGACAATTACAAGTCTCAATATGATTAATACAATGATGAATGAGTTATGATTATGAATGATCAACAACAAAAGGTATGAATATCCTTTTAACCGAGTAAGAATTAACTTACACAATACCGATGAAGAAAGTCCTTCCTCGAACAAATGTCCTAAATGAAGTGTCGGTCGCTCGAACAACCTTAATTCAATACAATTACCAACAATCCGATTAATAAACGAATTAAACACGAATATAACGAACTCAAGACGTCGATACGATTAAACCAAGTTCATTGGGGCATTATATCGAACACTTTGAGGCCAACTTCGATTGATTACAACTAAACCTCAACAATACCAACTTCAAATCCCCAAGAAGTGTTTCAAATCGACAAAACATCTCCAATACGATCAATAGTCCGTTATGAATATCCAAAAACGTGATTATAACAACAATTAATCGAAAATCCCCAAATCCAACTCGATATTCAAAGTGTTCTTGAATAATCCCTCAATAATCCAATGAATCCTTATACAAACTCGTAATCATATACATATCCCTTCATATAACATGATTATAACGTCCAAAACATCATATCTTAACACAAAATCGAAATCGAGGTGTTGAAGAATTTACCTCTTGAAGATCCAACCACTTCGATCCGATGAACACGAGTTATAACGAGTATCCAAGCTTCCCAAAGGAATGAAGATGATGAAGATTACACACTCAAGTGATTGATGATGATAAAATCTCTCTCTCAACTCTCTCTCTCGGATGAAGAAGGAAAAAAAATGAAAAAGTGAGGTGAAAAGACCCGGCCAACTTCTTAAATCGCTTAGGAAGTTACGGCCGTAACTCGGCCCTCTTACGGCCGTAACTTTCCAAGTCAACGGCCTTACGGCCGTAACCGTCTAACTCGTACGGCCGTAACTCGGCTTCGTCCGAAAGCCTGCCGACAGACTTACGGCCGTAACCGCTCCTGAGTTACGGGCGTAACCCGCCTTGGTCAAAAACATCCGTCGACACCCTTACGGCCGTAACTGCACACCTTACGGCCGTAACTCGGATGATACGGCCATAACCGGCCAAACTTACGGGCGTAAGCCCTCTTCGTCGAAATGACCAGGCACCCTGCCTGCCGCGTACGGCCGTAACCGGCCAAGCCTTACGGCCGTACCTTCCCCGACTTACGGCCGTATGCCGCAACCCTTACGGCCGTAAGTCACCCTTGGTCGACAACATCCAAAATTTACGAACACCACTTACGGCCGTATTTCACCATCCTTACGGCCGTAACTCACCTTCGGCCAAAAATGTCTCGGTAGCCTGCTGGACGCGTACGGCCGTAACCGGCCAGCCTTACGGCCGTACCTGCTCAACTTACGGCCGTACCACAGGACCTTACGGTCGTAAGTCCCTTTCGTCCAAATGGCCTGAAAACACGAACCCTTGTTACGGCCGTAACCCAAAGTCCTTACGGCCGTAACTCGATCTGGCCAAGTTGAAAATTCCGATAACTCCGATTCCACGATACGGTGATGAATGATCCGACATAACATATGAATGTGAAAATGAACAAGTCTAACACAAGCCACGGATGATGCTCCCGATTATCGACTACCAATCACGATGAAAATAATAATACTCCGTCGATCTCTAAGCGGAGATGACATGCCGATCGATAGCGATATACGATTACAACATGCCAACCGTGAACACCAATGAATGAGTCAAGAATGATGAGTGATTATTAACGAGTGAGAATTCTTGAGTGACAATTACTGGTGATAATTCTTGAATGAAAATGAATGAATTACAACCGGGTATTACATACTCCCCCTTAAAAATAGTTTTGTCCCCGAAACTAAGGGTCAAACAACTCGGGATGACTCTCGCATACTCTCTTCGGTTTCCCAAGTGGCCTCTTCGACTCCGTGTCTAGACCACTGAATCTTGACCAAAGGGATCGTCTTGTTCCTCAAGCTGTTTGATTCGCCGCTCTAACACTCGTACAGGATGCTCCTCGTACGAATGATCATCTGCGATCTCGATTTCGTCGGGCGAAGAATGTGACTCGGGTCGGCAACATACTTCGCATGGCGAGAGACGTGAAAAACATTATGAATCTGCTCAAAGCCGGAGGTAAAGCGGTCGATAAGCTAACTCGCCTACTCGATCCAAAATTTCAAATGGTCCAATGAATCTCGGACTCAACTTCCCCGTTTTCCGAAGCGGAAAATACCTCGACTCGGGGATACCTTGACCAAAACGTGGTCACCCGTCTCGAACTCTAGTGGTCGGCAGCGATTATACGCATAGGATTTACGCCGACTACAGTTGTCAACATACGACTCCTTATTAAAGCTACCTTCTCCCGGGCGACTATAAGCATATCGGGCTCGGTGCCGATTGATTCTGACAAGTCATCCCAACACAAAGGAGACCAACAACGACGACCGTACAAGGCCTCGTAAGGTGCCATCTTAATGGAAGCATGCCAGCTATTATTATACGTGAACTCGATCAATGGTAGTTGGGCTTCCCAATCGTCCTTCCAATCGAGGACGCATGCCCTCAACATGTCCTCTAATGTCTGAATAGTCCTCTCTGATTGCCCGTCGGACTGAAGATGAAAGGCGGTACTGAGATTGAGCTGAGTTCCCATAGCACGATGAACTGATTTCCAAAAATGAGACACAAATCGTCCGTCACGATCGGAAACGATACTCTTAGGAGTACCGTGCAGTCTCACTATCTCCTTGATGAACAACTGAGCCAGTCTCTGAGGACCCCACGTATCCTTGATCTCAAGGAAATGAGCTGATTTTGTTAAGCGGTCCACAATCACCCAGATCGTATTCATGCGACGACGACTAGTCGGCAAACTCGTGATGAACTCCATAGAAATGTCTTCCCACTTCCACTCGGGAATAGGAAGAGGTTTCAGCATACCCGCTGGCCGCTGATGTTCAATCTTAACTTGTTGACAGGTTAAGCATCTCGAAACAAATTCTGCGACTTCTCGCTTCATATTACTCCACCAGTAATTTTGTTTCAAGTCCTTGTACATCTTCTTTGGACCGGATGAGCGAGAATAAGGGGTAGCATGAGCTTCTCTCAAAATCGAGTTTTTCAACTCGTCATTTGCCGATACGCACAACCGATTCTTAAATCTCAAAAGTCCATCCTCGTGGACCACGAATCCAGGGGCTTTCCCGAGTCACATCCTCACGGATGCGCAACAATGAAGTGTCGAACTCCGATTCTCTCGGATTGCCTCCTCGAGTGACGATGAAATCTCTAACATACAAAGCTGTCCCTGAACTCGCTGAAGCCAGACCTCGATCTCGGGTCTAAGAAATTCCTGCTGAAGCTCCTTCTGAATTGTTAGACGAGCAAGCATCTGCTCCTGAACGGACTTGCGACTCAAGGCGTCGGCGACAACGTTCGCCTTGCCCGGGTGGTAAAGGATCTCGATATCATAATCTTTGATTAATTCCAACCACCGTCTCTGTCGCATATTTAACTCTTTCTGAGTAAATATATACTTTAAACTCTTATGATCGGTGAATATCTGACAGGTAACGCCATAAAGATAATGACGCCAAATCTTCAAAGCGAACACTACGGATGCTAGTTCCAGGTCGTGTGTCGGATAATTAACCTCGTAAGGTCTCAATTTCCGTGAAGCATAGGCAATAACCTTTCCGTCCTGCATGAGCACACATCCGAGACCCTGTCCGGACGCATCACTATAAACCACAAATCCCTCCGTCCCCTGCGGCAAGGAAAGTACAGGTGCTGACATTAATCGGCTCTTGAGTTCCTCAAAACTCCGCTGACACGCGTCGGACCACGTGTATTTCTTATCCTTTCGCAAAAGGTTCGTCAATGGTTGAGCAATTTTGGAAAATCCTTCCACAAATCGCCGATAATAACCCGCTAATCCGAGGAAACTCCGGATTTCTTTAACATTCTTCGGAGGTAACCAGTCTCGGATAGCCTCCGTCTTCTGAGGGTCGACACGAACTCCGTCAGCGAAATTACATGTCGAGAAAAGTCACCGGACATCCGTAACTCGCACTTGGAAAACTTTCCAAAAGTTGCTCTCGTCTCAACACGTCGAGAACCTGATGAAGATGAACCTCGTGATCCTCACGGCTACGAGAATAAATCAAAATATCGTCGATGAAGACAACAACAAACTGATCCAAAAAGTCGATGAAAACCCGATTCATCAATTTCATGAATACCGCAGGTGCATTAGTTAGCCCGAACGGCATAACCACAAACTCATAATGGCCATAGCGTGTTCGAAACGCCGTCCTCGCGATGTCCGACTCTCGAATCCGCAACTGGTGATATCCAGATCTTAAGTCGATCTTGGAAAATACTGAAGCTCCCTGAAGTTGATCTAAAAGATCATCAATACGGGGTAAGGGATACTTATTCTTGATTGTCAATCTGTTCAACTCCCGATAATCGATACACAAACGAAATGAACCATCCTTCTTCTTGACAAACACCACGGGTGCTCCCCACGGAGACGCACTCGGTCGGATATAACCCTTCTTGAACAACTCCTCAAGTTGGTTCTTTAATTCCTGCATTTCGGTCGGGGCTATCCGGTACGGTGCCTTTGATATCGGAGACGTACCAGGCTCCAACTCAATCGTGAACTCCACATCTCTCTGTGGCGGCAACCTGAGTAATTAAATGCGGAAAAATGTCGGCATACTCCTCACTACCGGAATATCCGTCAACAATCTTGATGAATTCTCGGTTTTGGTCATAAAGCACCAATAACCAACACATCCTGACCGAGTAATGTCCTTTGCTTTCATCAAATTAATGACCTTACCCGAGCAGTAGGGATTACCTCCTGAAACACACATTCCACCCCATAAATGCGAAATGATAGTGATCAAGCGCTTACGGACACTAATGATGGCATCATGACGATCCATCCAATCAATACCCAAGATGACGTCGTCCCTCGGCAAATCCACTACGATTAGGTCCACCGGCCATACACGACCATGGCCAGATCGGACAATTCCGAATCTCACGATTACGATAATTCGTCTACCATCGGGTAGGCCAATGACGTAAGGCTCACAACTAGAAGCACTACCCAGGCGTAGTCTACTCAAACATGACTCGGGAATGAATGAATGCGATGCACCGGTATCAAAAAGGGTACACGAGGTTGAGATAGAATATCGAGTGTACGAGATCATTCGGGCCTCGGGATCATCGGTCTTCTTCATCTCATAAATCCGGGGCTTGCTAGTCCCGGCGCACCAACTCGTCTGGCGGCTATAGGCTCCACCTTTAGTCGCTCCGTCGTTTTAAGCAGCCCGATTGAGTGGCTTTGATTACGAGCAGTGGCGCCGGGCTTGAGATGAAGTCGAGTAGGTTTGGAGTCCCTACGGCAAAACGGGCCTTATGCCCAACAATTCCACAATTATGACAAGTGTGACTGTCTCGGACACTTAGTGCCGACATGACCGGGATCTCCACAGTTATAACGGTGATGGCGAGGCGCGCTCGAGGCCGAGATTCGCGGGTTTAGGCGACACGGAGGTCGCTCGGAAAGCAGAGCCCGCACGGGGTTTCTTGAAAGTAGCCTGAATGCCGTCAGACTGATTACGGTTCTTCGATTTCTTGCTAGCAGACGAAGGTTGCTGCTTAGCAATTTCTTTAGCAGTAAGCTCGTAGGTGAGAGCTTTCTCGATGAATTCGGCCAATGAGGTGCAATTATGATTAAGCAACTGTAGTCTCATACGGGGTTTGACCTCTTCTTTGAAATACTTAATCTTATCCGCCTCGGAATGAATGATAGATGAGGCGAACGGGAGAAGTTCCTGAAATTTCTCGGCAATGGCGAGAACATCCTCGTCTGATGAGGGGTCGGGGGTGAGTAACTATGACAGCTTGGCCTCCCTGAGTGGGGACGGATAATACCTCTCCATCATGAGAGTTTTGAACTGATCCCATGTACATGATCCTTCGGTGGGCTTCAACGACAACCACCAAGAATGCGCGCTCTTGCCCAAGTAGTAAGCTGCAACAGAAACTTTGTGTCCTTCGGGACACTCTACCATAGCAAACAACTTCTCGAAATGTTCGAGCCAATGAATAATATCTGCCGGCTCAGACGAGCCCTCGAAAGTCGGCGGCCTCTGGCGAGAGATGTCGCCGATGATATTGCTCACATTCCTCTCTTGCCTCTGAGGTGGCGGCGGAGGAGCCTGTTGATTTTGCATAGTGGAGTTATGCATCGTCTCCATCAGCTGTGCCATCTGGGTCATTTGGGCCATCATGCCTCGCATAAAGCGAGTGGGTCAACCGGACACCTTGGCGAGCCGTGTCAGTGCGACTCCGTTAGCGAATGATCGCGTCGAGGTGAATGAGTGGCGGCGTCGCTACTCGATGAATTAGCATTATTTCTCGCGTTTGCACGAGTGTTCGCGCGAGTTCTTGGGATTCGGCCCGCTCCACGGCCTCGTCCTCCTCGTCCTCTGCCCGCTCTTTCCATCTTGAAGTAGGAAAGTCACATGATGATTAAATTTCCTGCATGAATATTATGTTATGTTTATGATATGGGATTATGAATATGTGCATACACGCTTTAATACTGTGATTAAATTAATGATTAAGCGAGATGACATGATTATCTTGAACAAGTTAACATAATTGATGATTTGATCTTCACGATCAACAATGAATAATGAAATGAATTAAGTGATTAATGAGTTAACATGATCGTCTGATCATCTTGAATGATGATGTTTGAGGATTGTTAATTGATGAATGATGAATGAATGACTATTGCGAGAAATTATACCATGGCATTAGAAATCTTACAGTTCTTGGTACGATTGGCTCGGCATTTGCACAGTCACACGTGGCGTGAAAGTCCAATGATACTAGTCCGATGACGATGATTTCAAATGAGACATGACTTGGAGGGTAGTATTCAAAACCACGCTCCGATACCAACTCTGTAACACCCCAAACTAGGCGGATATTACGGTGCCGTGGACCCCGATTGGGACCCACCGGGCGAATGAAAAAGGATGAATTACAGGGTAAATGTAGTACCGAACCACATTATACATCAATTACTCCGAGTAGGAGTTTCATACAACACACCAGGACAATATAGAATACATGTGTATCTTATGTGACGATAAAATACACGACCTTTGAATGAAATGAGTATTCGAAAGGAATGACTGCATTGGAATAAATAAAGAAAACATAAGTGACCGAATAAATGATGAAAAGACTAGGGCCCCTTCTAGTATCACTGGGACTCCCGCCGTCATCGTGCTCTCCTGCGCCTTTGCCTTGCCATGACACGAAAAACAATATCCCCAAACGGGGTCGGTTATCTGAGAACAATAATCCTCGGGGTTGAAATTACACAATCATGAATTAAGCGAGTTATGAAATATCCTTAATTATGAATTACGCTGAAGAGGAGTACCATAGTACGCCCGTAGTGTTACGTGCAAGTGTACAAGACGGATGACCGGACACACCCGTCCTTGTACCTAATTAGTCTCACGGAGGTAAACGTTACCGTGTGCACGGTCGATGTATCACTCCCAATACATGGCCATCATGTGCACGACTAAAAATTCCACACATCCGCACCCGCCACGCAATATGAACCCGAGAAGGTCATATGAACAAGAATGACCATAATGAATATCAATGAATAATAATAATCCGACAATGTCAAGAATGACTTACGGGATGAAAGTGATAATGAAGTGATTGATAGTTTCAATGAATTGATGGGAATCGCCGTTCCTTATTAATGAAGTGATTATTCGACAATTACAAGTCTCAATATGATTAATACAATGATGAATGAGTTATGATTATGAATGATCAACAACAAAAGGTATGAATATCCTTTTAACCGAGTAAGAATTAACTTACACAATACCGATGAAGAAAGTCCTTCCTCGAACAAATGTCCTAAATGAAGTGTCGGTCGCTCGAACAACCTTAATTCAATACAATTACCAACAATCCGATTAATAAGCGAATTAAACACGAATATAACGAACTCAAGACGTCGATACGATTAAACCAAGTTCATTGGGGCATTATATCGAACACTTTGAGGCCAACTTCGATTGATTACAACTAAACCTCAACAATACCAACTTCAAATCCCCAAGAAGTGTTTCAAATCGACAAAACATCTCCAATACGATCAATAGTCCGTTATGAATATCCAAAAACGTGATTATAACAACAATTAATCGAAAATCCCCAAATCGACTCGATATTCAAAGTGTTCTTGAATAATCCCTCAATAATCCAATGAATCCTTATACAAACTCGTAATCATATACATATCCCTTCATATAACATGATTATAACGTCCAAAACATCATATCTTAACACAAAATCGAAATCCAAGGTGTTGAAGAATTTACCTCTTGAAGATCCAACCACTTCGATCCGATGAACACGAGTTATAACGAGTATCCAAGCTTCCCAAAGGAATGAAGATGATGAAGATTACACACTCAAGTGATTGATGATGATAAAATCTCTCTCTCAACTCTCTCTCTCGGATGAAGAAGGAAAAAAAATGAAAAAGTGAGGTGAAAAGACCCGGCCAACTCCTTAAGTACTGCCGGAAGTTACGGCCGTAACTCGGCCCTCTTACGGCCGTAACTTTCCAAGTCAACGGCCTTACGGCCGTAACCGGCTAACTCGTACGGCCGTAACTCGGCTTCGTCCGAAAGCCTGCCGACAGACTTACGGCCGTAACCGCTCCTGAGTTACGGGCGTAACCCGCCTTCGTCAAAAACATCCGTCGACACCCTTACGGCCGTAACCGCACACCTTACGGCCGTAACTCGGATGATACGGCCGTAACCGGCCAAACTTACGGGCGTAAGCCCTCTTCGTCGAAATGACCAGGCACCCTGCCTGCCGCGTCAGACGTGGCCAGAATCGCCAAGCCTTACGGCCGTACCTTCCCCGACTTACGGCCGTATGCCGCAACCCTTACGGCCGTAAGTCACCCTTGGTCGACAACATCCAAAATTTACGAACACCACTTACGGCCGTATCTCACCATCCTTACGGCCGTAACTCACCTTCGGCCAAAAATGTCTCGGTAGCCTGCTGGACGCGTACGGCCGTAACCGGCCAGCCTTACGGCTGTACCTACTCAACTTACGGCCGTACCACAGGACCTTACGGCCGTAAGTCCCTTTCGTCCAAATGGCTTGAAAACACGAACCCTTGTTACGGCCGTAACCCAAAGTCCTTACGGCCGTAACTCGATGCTGGCCAAGTTGAAAATTCCGATAACTCCGATTCCACGATACGACTGATGAATGATCCGACATAACATATGAATGTGAAAATGAACAAGTCTAACACAAGCCACGGATGATGCTCCCAGTATACGACTACCAATCACGATGAAAATAATAATACTCCCGTCGATCTCTAAACGGAGATGACATGCCGATCGGTAACTGATATACGATTACAACATGCCAACCGTGAACACCAATGAATGAGTCAAGAATGATGAGTGATTATTAACGAGTGAGAATTACTGAGTGACAATTACAGACTGATAATTACTGAATGAAAATGAATGAATTACAACCGGGTATTACAATTTTGCCTTTAAGGCAAGATTCACAAGTAGGAAAAGGATCCGATCCCAATGGACTCATAAGTCCATCTTTTTCCATTTGTAAACCATAGTCTGACCAACATAACCAAGTCTAAAACGCCATTTCAAAACTTGATTTGTTTCATCCCTACCACGTTTTCTAGTCATAGTATTCACAACTACTTTGTTGATGAGATTTAGATGATACAATCCATTTAACAATGTAGCAATACCCACTAGTTTATTTCTGAAATAAACTTTGTAGGAACCATCACTAATGAAAAATGAAAAGCCTTTTCGGTCCATAACCGGAATGGATACAATGTTTTTATGCCCCTTGGGCAAAACAAGTAAATCTTCTAAAGTCAAAACAAAGCCGGATTCTAAACCCAAAAGAAGTGATCCTATGTCGGTTGCCTTGACACTATGCCCGCTTCCGACTGTGATCATAACTTCTACAGCTCCAAGCTTCCTACTTTGTTCCAGATCCTGACTCACGGTACAAATATGAGAATTAGAACCAGAATCCAGTATCCAGGAAGTAGAAAACACAGTAGCAGAACAATTTGTTTCCAAAACTAAAAGTTTTGTACCTGAAGCGCCATGAAGAATCGGACAGTCTCTAGCCCAGTGGCCCAGCTCACCGCACTTGAGACAAGCGTCCTTCTTCTTCTTGCCTTTTGGAACCATCGGGGCCTTGCCCTTTCCTTAAAAGTCCTTAGCTTGTGATCCGGTCCGCTTCTTGGTCTTTTTCTTCTTATTCTTAGACTTCCGAAGTCCAGAAGAAATCACAAGGGCAGACTCCTTCATCCGCGGAGTCTGCATCTGAAACTGAGCGGTCACCAGTTTGTTCATTAGCCCAGCTAAGTTACATGCAATCTCATTGCAGTTGATGTTCATAACAAACTGTGAGAAGGAATTAGGGAGAGACTGAAGGATAAGATCGGTTTGGAGAGAAGTATCCATTTTAAAATCAAGAGCCTCCAATCTCTCGATCATGGATATCATTTTGAGGACGTGTTCCCCAACCTTCTCACCTTCCTTCATCCTTGAACCAAACAGTTACTTGCATATCTCATATCTAGCAGTTCTGATGTGCTCATCATAAAGTTCGGTTAAGTGAGATAGAATCTGCCTAGCATAAGTCATTTTCTCATGAGCTCTCTGAAGCTCATTATGCATGGAAGCCATCTTATAAGCACGGACTTTGAGGTCATCCTTAACCCACTTTTCGTGGTTTCAATCTCTTCCTGATTGGCTCTGGTCCGCACAGGAGGCGCCGGAATGTCCGTCTCTAAGACGTATCCCAGTGCCTCTATTCTGAGGACTATCATCAGGTTGCGGAGCCAGTCCACAAAGTTAGGTCCGTTCAAGGTGTTCTTTTCGAGTAGAATTGCGAGTGGATTCATTGTCATATTGAGAGTTATGTCTGCATTAAGTATGATAGATTAATTAGTGACTCGTTCAATTATGTTCTGAGTATAGAATTAAGGTCTTTTCTATTCTTGTTACTCAGCTCCCACTATTTTTATCGGAACAACACACTCCCATGGGAAATCCGGAAGTATCGTCGCTCTACTTCATAGTGGTGATCGTGATCTTTATAAATCTTAATAGAGGGCAACCGAACAGGTTTCTAGTCTATTAATTTTCATAAAGTGGTGTCCAACACCAACCCATCTAATGGATGATTCGATCTTCTTTTTCCCCTTGTTCACTCCCCTCAACCTATATGATTTCTATGGTTCGTGAATAAGTTAAGTTTATACCATCGATGCAAATCGGTTTCACAATTGAATCTTATCAGGCAACCTATCGGGTTTCTAGGGATAAAATTTGCTCCAACCGAAGGCATCGAATGCGCTCCCAGTAATTTATCCGTCCTCCCGACGACTACCCCGATAACTCGGAAGCATAGCACACCCGGTTTGGATTTCAATTTCCCGAAAGCTCGATGGAGGGAAGGAAAACCTTGAAACCTTATAAACTTAATAATTTGTCGTGGGAGAATTTTCGCGATTAACGTTACACTTTGCACATTAATCAGTTAAGTGCGTTTGTGGCATTCATACAATATGAAACAACCATTCACAACCTAGTTGCTACCAACATGTGGTTTATGGACCGTTCCTAGAAAACAAAAAACTTCGTAATCTAATTACAAGTCTTCATCTTGAATCTGTAACACCCCCAAAACCATATGGGAATATTACACGCCGTAGACCCTTTCCACAAGGATCTACCAGGCTAAACATCCATAAACAACCAAATACTTGCCCGGCCAGGGTCAAACATTATAAAAATACAGACCATTAAGGTCACTTACACATAAACACACAGACCGATGAGGTCACACAACTCTATCAACAGAACTGACTAACAACATTACCCACACAGGGGTCGAAACACAATACAGCGGAAGACTGAATCAACTCTAATAATACAACCAAACTCTACTAACTCTCGACTCTTGATTAGTATCGCAGCTCGTCATCCCCTTGTGCCAATCCTGTGTTGCTCCCCGAACTGCATGTACACAGACGCGAACACATCCACCCCCCGATTACTCAGAGGTTAGTAAAACTCCACCGTTTTACTAGTGCAAGTATAAAACGATACGAAATGCAACAAGTAAATAGCAACTACGAATTTAATATGGAAATCAATTATCAAATGTTCCTGAGAAGTTTTATTAATTTTGAACTCAAGCAAGAGATATTTGAAAAGGAACACATCATCTCGGGGATTTTTAAAGCAGAAATTCTTTTGGACCTCGAGTCCCAATTTACAAAGCCTTTTTGAAAACATTAGGGCCTTAGCCCGATTCTCTTTTCAAAACACAATAGATGAGATATCATTATGGGTCCGAGACCCGTATTTAAATTGTTATCCAAACAATCACTGCTATACGACCGTTGTTCGTACAAATCATGTACCGAACTCCGGAGGCCTCGACGGACCTTACCCGGACCACACACTCTGTTCGTACACATCATGTACCGAACTCCGTAGGCCTCGACGGACCTTACCCGGACCACACACTCTGTTCGTACGCATCATGTACCGAACTCCAGAGGCCTCGACGGACCTTACCCGACCACATACATCGTTCGTACACATCATGTACCGAACCCCAGAGGCCTCGTCAGACCCTACCTGGATCACACACCTTGTTCGTACACATCATGTACCGAACTCCAGAGGTCTCATCAGACCCTACCTGGAACACACACACACCTCGACACGACACAATTCATAATCGTCAAATGTCAAGCCATTCCACATTACACCGAAATGCATAATCAAGTATGTAAATCAAAACAACACAAATATCATAATCATCACAACAACTCAACAATGAAAAATCACGCCCAGCACAACTTAGATGATTTGCACATCTAACACAATTCCACGATGTTAACTAGGTGATGGTATTATCGCCACCATCAATCATTCATGAAAATCAATTCATACGAAACATATTCACGAAAGTAAACCAATGCATCACAACCATAACTCGACGTCCCTATTCACAAGACACAATTTATATAGTAAAATACTTGCCTTGAAACCACGACGCGGAGAATCGACCGAAGTTGGTTGGCACGAACCGACTACGAACTTGCCGACTCCACCGAATGACAACCCGCAACAAAAAACTATGAAGGACAACAATAACAACGAAAATGAATTCCAAAGTACGACTCAAAGCCGCTGAATTCAAGGAACAAACGACGAAAGTTCAAGGGTTTCCCCCAAAACGGCCAAGAACAGGATTCATCCCGACAAAACACGAAAACGTAAATCCAAGTCGAAATATGGATATAAAATCCATATAAAATGTTTAACAACATCATTTAACCACAATTTATCCAACAAAAACGGATGGAAAACGAGATCAAGAACAAATCCCCCAAAAAGTCGATTCGAAGGAAATCAAGAAATATGCTTCGATTCGACGAAGAACAATGGATTAAATGATGTTAAACACAAGAATACTACCAAGATTAATCAAACCCATCATGAATTAATCAACATCACGGAACGAATCGGACAAAAATGCAAAACCCCCCCAAATTCACGAAATTAGGGTTCTAAGGAAGATTACCTTGATTCGCTGGATCAAAGGATGATAACGGATGATTGATTGATGTTATGAACTCAAGAACTTCGTGGATTTGTTGCTAAACAACATGGCTTCATCACCTCCGAAGCTCCAGCCGCGGATCGAAAAGAAAGGAAATGAAAAATGAGTGAAAATGAGGCTGCTCAGCCACATTTATACTGGGCCGGACTAGCGTGCGCTAGGCTGCCGAGCTAGCGCGCTTCTCGGCCCAGCCGCAATCGATGACCTCTGGACTAGGCGCTTTCGGCGAGGTAGCGTGCGCGACCTTCCGGCCGTGGCGTGCGCTACTGCCGGCCGTAGCGTGCGCTACTGCCGGCCGTAGCGTCGTAGTGTCCGGCGATGGCGTGCGCTACTGCCGATCCACCGAGTCAGTACCCCCGCGCCCTGCGCCTCGGCCGCTAGCGCAGACAACCGGGCGTAGCGTGCGCTACCTCTGGCCGTAGCGTGTGCTACCTTCCGGCCGTAGCGTGCACTACGCGGTTCCTACCGCACCCGTCCGGCCGGTGCCGAAATCATCCGGCGATCCATGGCCGTCGGCGATGCGATCACGAGGGCTCGGCGACTTCGATTTACGGCGTCACGGAAGGAACACGACGAAAAGTTCGCGGACAACATCAACGACCCGAAATGAAAACATAATACCATAATTAATCATACGCGACCAAGAAACGGGTCGAGACAACAATTACATATACGAATACCCGTAACTTTCAGTAAATTACAAAATAGACCAAAATACCCGAAAATCACGATACGTGATCGAATAACCAAACCGAAGTTCACAACATGTCTAACAAAGTTAAACGGACTTACGGGAACTCGAAACAGTAGTTTCGAACGAGATTCGCAAGAATCGAACTCAAGTGCGGAAAAGTCGCTAAAAAGCCCCAAACTCAGCAAAACAGCACCGAAACAAACTCGGATGTCGAAAAGTGCAGAATTAATCATTCTCAGAATGATGAAACGGTCCCAAGCGAGTCGTCAAAACGAACTTCCGCCAAAAAAAGAAAATTACCAGAAATCAAATTTGCGGATATTACATTCTACCCTCCTTAAAAAAGTTTCGTCCCGAAACTTAAAACAAGTATGGAGAAGCAGCATCCCGCCAGAAAAACTCAACGAGATACACAAGAAACGCGTAACCTACGCCCAACGGCGAAACATTACAAGCAACGCAAAAGAAGATACGGCTTGAAAACACGCTCATGACGACCAACCTGGCGCCCTTGCCTATGATTTGAAACAATAACGAGCAATTTACGTCACATCACATGCACACATTAAATCAAAGAAAGCATACGCGACAACAAGCCGCACCCGACTAGACGGCTATGTGAAAGAAACAAATAGAGTATCATGATAGAAATCACTCCGTTACTCATCAACAAGAAAATGTCCGACGTCAAAACACAAACAATTCAAGATAACGAAACGAGAATCTTGGATATTACATTCTATCATACAAAAAAATAAGTTTCGTCCGAAACTTAAATTAAGGTTATCACAATGATACGAAACAAAATATAACGACACATAATAAAATACCATGTTCATGACCCGCGGTCTCTTGTCACGCCTCTGTATGTTCAACAACTATCTTGGAACTTATTCAAAGCAGAATATCATTTAACAAGTTCCAAGCGTAAAAACGTCACAAGATACCTCTCTACACGAGAAACAATCCGCGCAACTAGTACCAAAAACACTATCCTTTGGACATCCTTTGTGCCCTCCAGAAGTAGGAATGGTACTCCGGTCCCTTATCATCTCGGCAAAAATCTCGCAGTACTGAACTCGATGCCCCTCGTGTCCACAATTATAACAAGTCACTAGCGGTTTCTTACAATGCGCGCGTTCATGGCCTAGAACATTACAGTTGAAACACCTAGGAGCATTACCAGAACTCAAAGACACCGGCTTGGGTCCTTTGGATTCTCTAGCTGACCGAGAAGGTCCCATACTCGGCTAATACGAGGGTTGAGGTGTGGGAATTCCAATTCCCTTACTTCCCGATCGTCAACGGAGATCTTACGCTTCTTCGCTGCGATACGGACTCGGTAGACATTATAGCCATTTCAAATGCTAAGGCTCGATCTTGATAGTCCTTCAGAGTTGTACACCTAAAAGGGGCCATACACTGCCGAACCTGAGGTTTCATATGCATATCAAAGTAACGAACCTTATCTGTCTCACTTTGCACTTGATCTCGAACATAACACAGCTGTCGATTGTAATCGACTATTGCTTGAGATATAGACACATCCTAGGGCGTAGCCGAGAAGAACTCAACAATTCTACGTTCCTTAACAGGCGGCGGACAATACTCGGCCTCCATAGCAGTCTTGAATTCGGCCCAAGTAGCTGTACGATCACTAGGCGCTACGGCCTCCCACCAGTGTGCCGCTTCCCTGTCAAGCAGGTATTGGGCGATGGGTACTCTTCTCTCATCGGGGCAAGCTACAGCATCAAATGTCCTGTCAGTGGAAGAGCCAGTCCTCCCAGCCTAATGAATCCGAAGAACCTACGAAACGGGGCGGGTGCATTCTCATCACAACTCGTAACCACTTACTAGCTCCGTTATCCTCATCCGGAATCCCGTCACGGTGTACGGTCTGATTCACATGCGCCAACTGGTCAGCCACCTGACGAAGGATCGTGGCGGCGCCAATGTCAACACTACAACCACGTCCTCGGCCTCGACCTCTCGGCATACTGAACGGACGATCAATCAGAATAACATAACCAAACAAACATCAAGACGTCAACATAGGACGATAAATAGCAGCACGATATAACATCAACCCCAAGTCATCACACAAGTGCACGAACTAGCACCGTAATGTTAGGACTTAAATCAAAGGTAATTCACATAGTCACATCAATAGAGATGTTTGGATTTTATCAAATCAAACACGGTCAAAACCACACACGTATCGTAGGGACCACACACTAGTAACAAAATAAAATATTTCCAGGGTATTATTCAAATGATAAAATTTTAAAATTCTCAAGTTTGAAAAATTTGGTGAAATGAAATTTTTGAAAACACTTTTAATACCTCGGTCGTTTAATCAAAACCAAGTATCTCACTATCAAAACTGTTTTGATTGAAGCTATTTGCAAAACAACACCTTGAAACACCAACCTACTCGATAGACAATATGATCAAGGTGATCTTATATATATATATATATATATAATTACCATTACTAGTGATATACAGAGTAACAACATGTTACCACGCCAACCATCACGTGAACATAAGAAGTTTAAAATTCCGAAAAACCGAAAAAAATTCGTTTTGCAAAATAAATTTTTTTTTTTTAAATCGTTCCGTTCATAACCAAAAATACAATGTCCGAAGTACCTCAAAACCTATATTCCAGATACCGTATGATGGTGTCATTTGAAAATACACGACCAATTTGTCAAGAATTTAACCAATTTTAAAATCCATATAAACCGTGGCTTTAACCGCACCATCAGAGTATTTAAACAATAGCAACGATTCATACAAAAATGTTCAAACTCGTAAAGTCCTCCAGGAAGAACATTCTAAAACCTGCCTGCAGCGGCATAATCATAACAATCTAAAAATAATCAAACTAAAAATCACATGTCTAAACGGCAACCAGGATCGCCGATCCAATCGAATACATCTCACAGTATCAAGTTTAAACATACAGCAAAACCATTCCTCGGAGTTTCTCACGAACTCAATCGTCGATACCTTATTCGAAACCCATCAAGGTTCTCAATTTTTCACACCATACCACCCCATACTGTGCTTCAAAGGTAAAATAATAATACGCTCAATTTTTATACATCTACTATGTGTCACAAGTATTATATACAACTATATTACTCAACACCGTATAAATAAAATTATGCACCGCAATTAACTCACTAAGATAAAATTATGATACACAGGTACCTCGCATAAAAGGGGAGTCTTATGTCCACAGGCCGCACGAAGATGATGGTCGCCCGCGATACTAATCTCATCCGACAACATATCCGACACGTTGTGACTACGCACAACTCAACTTGTCACCCGACATATCGAATGACAAAACCACACAATACTCGACAAATCATGACTCGACTTGACCCGACAGCCTAGGTTTCCGTAACCTAAGCTCTGATACCATAAATGTAACACCCCCAAAACCGTATGGGAATATTACACGCCGTAGACCCTTTCCACAAGGATCTACCAGGCTAAACATCCATAAACAACCAAATACTTGCCGGCGAGTCAAACAATATAATATTACTGTCCGTTAATGTCTATTACTCATAAACACAAAGACCGATGAGGTCACAAAACTCTATCAACAGCACTGACTAAAAACATTACCCACACGGGGGTGAAACACAATCTGACGGAAGGCTGAATCAACTCTAATAATACAACCAAACTCTACCAACTCTCGACTCTTGATTAGTATCGCGGCTCGTCATCCCCTTGTGCGATCCTGTGTTGCTCCCTGAACTTTGCATGTACAGGGCGCGAGCAGGACATCCACCCCCAATTACTCGGGGTTAGTAAAACTCCACCGTTTTACTAGTGCAAGTATAAAGCGATACGAAATCTGACAAGTAAATAGCAACTACGAATTTAATATGGAAATCAATTATCAAATGTTCGAGAAGTTTTATTAATTTTGAACTCAAGCAAGAGATATTTGAAAAGGAACACATCATCTCGGGGATTTTTAAAGCGAAATTCTTTTGGACCTCGAGTCCCGATTTACAAAGCCTTTTCGAAAACATTAGGGCCTAGCCCGATTCTCTTTCAAAACAAGATAGATGAGATATCATTATGGGTCGAGACCCGTATTTAAAATATTATCCAAACAATCAACGCTATCGACGACCGTTGTTCGTACACATCATGTACCGAACTCCGGAGGCCTCGACGGACCTTACTCGGACCACACACTCTGTTGGTACACATCATGTACTGAACTCCGTAGGCCTCGACAGACCTTACCCGGACCACACACTCTTTTCGTACACATCATGTACCGAACTCCGGAGGCCTCGACGGACCTTAGCCGACCACATACATCGTTCGTACACATCATGTACCGAACCCCAGAGGCCTCGTCAGACCCTACCTGGATCACACACCTTGTTCGTACACATCATGTACCGAACTCCAGAGGTCTCGTCAGACCCTACCTGGAACACACACACACCTCGACACGACACAATTCATAATCGTCAAATGTCGAGCCATTCCACATTACACCGAAATACATAATCAAGTATGTAAATCAAAACAACACAAATATCATAATCATCACAACAACTCAACAATGAACAATCACGCCCGGCACAACTGAGATGATTTGCACATCCAACACAATTCCACGATGTTAACTAGGTGAGGGTATTATCGCTACCATCAATCATTCATGAAAATCAATTCATACGAAACATATTCACGAAAGTAAACTAATGCATCACAACCATAACTCGACGTCCCTATTCACAAGACACAATTCGTATAGTAAAATACTTGCCTCGAAACCACGGCGGAGAATCGGCGAAGTTGGTTGGCACGAACCGACTACGAACTTGAAGACTCCACCGAATGACAACCCGCAACAATAAACTACGAAGGACAACAATAACAACGAAAATGAATTCCAAAGTATGACTCAAAGCCGCTGAATTCAAGGAACAAGCGGCGAAAGTTCAAGGTTTCCCCAAAGCGGCCAAGAACACGATTCGTCCCAACAAAACACAGCGGAAATCCAAGTCGAAATATGGATATACAATCCATAGAATATGTTTAACAACATCATTTAACCACAATTTATCCAACAAAAACGGATGGAAAACGAGATCAAGAACAAATCCCCCAAAAAGTCGATTCGAAGGAAATCAAGAAATATGCTTCGATTCGACGAAGAACAATGGATTAAATGATGTTAAACACAAGAATACTACCAAGATTAATCATACCCATCATGAATTAATCAACAACACGGAACGAATCGGACAAAAATGCAAAACCCCCCAAATTCACGAAATTAGGGTTTTAAGGAAGATTACCTTGATTCGCTGGATCAAAGGATGATAACGAATGATTGATTGATGTTATGAAATCAAGAAATTCGTGGATTTGTTGTTAAACAACATGGCTTCGTCACCTCCGAAGCTCCAGCCGCGGACCGAAAAGAAAGGAAATGAAAAATGAGTGAAAATGAAATGCTCCCACATTTATCTTGGGCCGGACTAGCGTGCGCTAAGTGCCGAGCTAGCCTTATTTGTCACGGGTTATACTTGCGCCTCGCTAAGTCCTTACCGTGCGGCACTCTTAGGTTGTCTCAAGCACAAGTAGTAAGCTATTACTTAACAAGGCGCTAGGAAGGTAAGTATGGAACTGCTTGGGGAAGGTTTTCTCTTATTGCTCTGTAGCATATATTATTTCTCAAGAGTGAGTTACACATGAGCCCCAAGGGGGGGTATTTATTGTAATCCTCATAGGCTAACAAATTACCAACAAAACATTACTATTCCAAGTATTTACAAGAATGCCATCATCTAGAATGATCTATACAATTCTAGGTAATTCTAAGAAGTCTTCTTGGAGTCTCGGCCCCCTCTGGAGCGTCGGCCCGACTCGGCCCGAAGTGTCGGCGGCCCGGCCAAGGCCCGATTCGGCCCGTAGCAATCCGACCCAATTTCTGACCTTCTGGAACCCTCTTTGACCTTCTGGAATTGATTGATCTCCATCTTGAAGCTTCTAGGGTCTTCTTTCTGAAGAGTGGGTTCCTCGGATTTTCAATGTCTACTGCTGTCACAAGGCTTTTTCCATCTAAGCCTATTATAGGGGGAATAGTCCTCTGTGAGCTTGGCCCGGTCCATGCACGCACGCGAGCCTGTTGCGCGCCCGTCCGGAAGGCTTCGGCCGGATGTTGTGCGATGCCTGCTGCCTTAAGGTGGGGCGTGACATTCTCCCCCACCAAAGTCGTGACCGTCCTCGGCACGATGCTGTCCCGATATTCTTCAATCTTCTGCCGGAATTGCCATAGGTGATCCTCATGTTCCCAGCTATTTTCAGCGTCTGGGAGTCCCTTCCAATGCACAAACTATTCGGCATATGGGGCCACGCCTCTTCGTCGAACGTCCCGATGTGAAATGATCTCGGCTACTTCCTTGTCGAAGGAAGTAATCACGACAGTGGGTGCTCGATGTGACTGAGCTCGGCCCGGATCGTCCATGTCCTGATGGTAATGCTTCAGTTGGCTAACATGAAAGACCGGGTGTATCTTTATCTTCGGCGGTAGTTCCACTCGATAGGAAACTGTCCCAACACGCCGCTCGATCTTGTAGGGTCCCTCGTATCTTCGGATAAGTCCCTTATGCACGGCCGAAATGCTTTAAATTGCTGCGGGAGAACTTTCACCATAACTAAGTCGCCTTTATTGAACTCGACCGCTCGTCGCTTGAGATCGGCCCATTTCTTCATCTTCTTGTTGCCTTGTCGGTGATGCTCGAGCCAAGTCCGATTCCTCTGTAATGACTTAGCAAAGGCATATCTTTGCGGGACTCTGTCCAGTATCCGATGGCAATGTTATTCATTGTCGCGGTTGTCTCCTATGCTTGAGCTCGAATGGGTGCGTCCGTTGAATCACTCTTACGCAAATTCTATGAGAATTGGGCCGTGTCTAAGAGTTTGGCAGTCCGTGATTGGCACTCACATAGTGCCGCAAGTAGCACTCAAGCAGTGCGTTAACTCGTTCTGTTTGCCCGTCCGTCTGTGGGTGGAAACTTGTTGAGAATGCTAAATTCGAGCCAAATAGCTTGAAAAGTCCAG
Source organism: Orobanche coerulescens (assembly GCA_033398695.1). Taxonomy (NCBI): domain Eukaryota; kingdom Viridiplantae; phylum Streptophyta; class Magnoliopsida; order Lamiales; family Orobanchaceae; genus Orobanche; species Orobanche coerulescens. Next base: position 88,379,708 of record CM065807.1, read on the forward strand.
ACCAAAACTTTCCTGTGAAACGTGGGTCTCGGTCACTCATGATTGTCCTTGGAATGCCCCAATGCTTTACCACATGCTTTAAGAACAACTTGGCCGTCTCCAGAGCCGTTACGTCCGCCGGTGCTGGAATAAAGGTTGCGTATTTTGAGAACCTATCCACCACAACTATGATCGACCCGCACCCATCCGATTTAGGTAAAGCCATAATAAAGTCCATTGAAACGCTTTCAAAAGGGTGTTTTGGTATGGGTAAGGGTTGAAGTAGTCCACCAGGTTGTTGTTGCTCCACCTTTTCTTGTTGACATACAAGACATGTCCGGACGTATGCCTCAACGTCCTCACGCATCCTGGGCCAAAAGTAAGAATTGTCAATTAAAGCCATTGTACGGTGCATACCTGGGTGTCCAGCCCATAGTGTATCGTGGCATTCCTTCATGATGTCCCTCCGTAAGTTCCCCCATTTGGGCATGTACAAACGATTGCCTTTGGTGAAGAGTAGCTCGTCTCGTTCCCATAACCCTCTTGTCTTGCCGCTCCTGGCAAGTTGCATGATGTTTTCTGCAAAAGGGTCCTGCCTCAGTCCCTCGCGTATGCGGTCCTTGATGCTTCCCTCGGCCTTGGTCAAGGCTGCAAGCTCGGCCTTAGGCAATGCATCGGCTACTCGGTTAAGTACTCAGGCTTATACTCCAGGGTATAATCGAACTCCGCTAGGAATTTACGCCATCTTGCTTGTTATGGCGTGAGCTTCTTCTAAGTTTGAAAATAACTTGTAGCTCGTTATGCATTCGTACCACAAACTTCCTTCAAGTAAATAATGCCTCCGGGCTCCAAGGCAATGTACCACGGCGGTCATTTCCTTCTCATGTACGAATACCGTCTCTCGGTGTCATTCAATTTACTGCTCTCGTAGGCAGCGGGATGCCCTAACTGCATCAAAACTCCTCCGATGGCATAATCATATGCATCGGTCCGAACCTCATATGCCTTGGCATGGTCTGGCAAGGCAAGAACTGGCTGCTCCGTCATTTTGCCTTTGAGTTGCTCAAAGGCCTGTCGGCACTTATCCGTCCACTCCCATTTGTGGTCCTTCTTCAATAGGTCCGTTAATGGTGCTACTATCCAAGAGTATCCCTCGATGAACTTCTGGTAGTAGTTCACGAGTCCCAGAAATGATCGGAGTTGGGTTACGCTGGTCGGCGGTTCCCAATCTCGAATGGCTTTCACTTTGGCCTCGTCCATCATTATGCGGCCATCCTTGATACGGTGCCCCAGAAAAATCACTTCCTGTTGGGCAAATGAGCACTTTTCCAACTTTGCATAAAGTTCATTGTCCCGCAATGCTTGGAACACCTGTCGTAAGTGTTCTACATGCTCCTCCATCGATGATGAGTAAATGACAATATCATCCAAATAAACGACAACAAACTTGTCTATGTATGGTTGAAATACCTTGTTCATCAGTGTGCAAAAGGTCGATGGGGGATTTGTATGCCCGAACGGCATCACAAGGAAATCAAACAAACCATACCTGGTCGCCATGGCGGTCTTGGGTTCGTCTCCTTCGGCTATCCGGACCTGCCAATATCCGGATCTTAGGTCGATCTTTGAAAAGTATTTGGCACCTCCCAGTTGGTCAAACAGCTCTCCAATGAGTGGAATGGGATATTTATTGCGAACCGTCAGTTTGTCGAGTGCCCTATAGTCCACGGACATACATAAGGATCCATCATGCTTCTTCTGGAACAAAACGGGGGATCCATAAGGAGATTTGGATGGTTGGATCATCTTGGAATCCAACAACTCTTTCAATTGCTTCTGCAGCTCCTTAAGTTCCGGTGGTGACATCCTATAGGGTGTCCTCGAAGGTGGCTTCGCATCGGAAATAAGTTCAATTTTGTGGTCCACATCCCGTATGGGCGGCAACTTCTTAGGTAGTTCCGCGGGCATCACGTCCTGGAACTCCTCCAAAACGACTTGAACTTCCTTTGGTACATCCTTGCTCTCAACATCATTCCCATCATCAGGAACGTAAAATGCAGCGAAGGTCTCTTCCTGCTTCCGAAGTCCTCGACTAAATTGCATGGATGAAAGGGTGCTTGTCCCATTCGCTTCCCTCCTGGCTAGAATGGCTTGTGTCCTGTCGGAGTCCAAAATGACTAAGGAATCTGAAAATGGAAGAATGCAAGCCCGTACCTGATCGAACCATTGTAACCCAAGAACCAAATCGTAGTCATCCATGGTCACTACAGTGAAGTAGATCATTCCTTGCCAGTCACCTATCTTTGCTTTCACTCCTCGTGCTTCGCCGGTCACCGGTTTAGCATGGGTGTTCACTGTCTTGATCGATCCATTAGTTGGAGTGACGGTAAGTCGTAATGCTTTGGCTACGCCGTCCCAAATGAAGTTGTGCGTAGCTCCTGTATCCACTAAGGCTTTGATGTGTGTGCCTCCGATCAAGGCATCTACGAACATAGACCCCTTTTTGGGTCCCTTCGCCGGCTCCACAACGGCTTTGACAGCATTGAGCAAACTCAATGAGCCCATGTGCGCACCATACGCAACCTCGGTCTCTATGGTATCTTGAATGGCTGCGACCTTCTTCCTCCGAAATGGGCAATCGTACTTCATGTGAGAGGTACTATGACAAATGTGACAACCTCTCGGCTTATCGTTCTCGTCCACTAGTTGCTTGCTCGAGTATTTGTTTGGCCTGAACCTTGATGGACGGTCTCCCCCACCTTTGCCTTTATCTGTGCGGAAAGTCCTTGGCTTGTCGCTGGTTTTCAACTCCCGTAAGCCCTCGGCCACAGCAATGGCAGTCGCCACGTCCTGAACATTGCGTCTTTCCAACTCTTGCCTCGTAAAAGGCTTGAGTCCGTCCATAAATGCAAATAGCTTGTCGGTCGCCATCAAGCTTGGTATCTCTAGTACAATTTCTTGGAACTCTTTGACATAATCTTTGATAGTACGAGTGTGGCTAACTCTATTTAGCCTGCCCCGAGCTTCGAACTCCACATTCTCGGGATAGAATTGCTTCTTCAATTCGGTCTTGAAGTCTTCCCAGGAAGCCATCCTGCACGCACCACTCTCAATATCGGCCTTCTTGGTCCGCCACCATAGTACGGCTGTGTCGTCTAAGTACAAGGGCGCCGTCCGTAACTTGGTGTCATCATCTCGAATGTTTGAGGCACCGAAGCACTGCTCCAGATTCCACAAGAAATTGTCAATCTCCTTGGCGTTTCTCGATCCGTTGAACTACCCAGGCCTTGGGATGTCAATTCGTGCGGGTGTCGCACCCACATGTCCTTCTCCATTGGCAATCGCCCTCTTCACTGTTGCCATCTCCGTCTTGAGAACCTCTATGCTCTCTTGCATGGCCAAGATCATGGCCCGAAAATCAGCCAACTTCTGCTTCATGTCCCCATCACAAGCATTGATAGTAGAAAGAACCTGGTTGTGCAGCTCCTCAGCAGCTTGTTCTAAGTCATCCACCCTCTTCGCAACCTCATCGTAGACCTCCTCCAGTCGAGTCACTCGGCTGTCCATGGCAGCAATCCGGTCGACAGACTTGTCTCTGCCCTTCTTGGTCTTCTCGGCCTGAGTGTTGGGTTGGGTAACGTCGGATGATTATGCTATCTTACTCCTTGCACGATCAGCTAGCAATCTTCGAAACTCCGCCTTGGTTGTCTCAACCTTGGCTCTGATATCAACTGTCACGGGGTTATACTTGCGCCTCGCTAAGTCCTTACCGTGCGGCACTCTTAGGTTGTCTCAAGCCTAAGTAGTAAGCTTATTACTTAACAAGACTGCTAGGAAGGAAAGTAAGGAAATGCTTGGGGAAGGTTTTCTCTTATTGCACTGTAGCAAATCTGATTTCTCAAGAGCGAGTTACAAATGAGCCCCAAGGGGGGGTATTTATACTAATCCTCCTAGGCTAACAAATTACCAACAAAACATTACTATTCCAAGTATTTACAAGAATGCCATCATCTAGAATGATCTATACAATTATAGGTAATTCTAAGAAGACTTCTTGGAGTCTCCAGCCCCCTCTGAAACGTCCGGCCCGACCCGGCCCGAAGTGTCCCGGCCCGGCCCGGCCAAGGCCCGATTCGGACCGTAGCAATCCGACCCAATTTCTGACCTTCTGGAACCCTCTTTGACCTTATGTAATTGATTGGTCTCCATCTTGAAGCTTCTAGGGTCTTCTTTCTGAAGAGTGGGTTCCTCGGCTTTTCTGTGTCTACTATTGTCACAAGGCTTTTTCCGTCTAAGCCTATTATAGGGGGGATAGTCCTCTGTGAGCTTGGCCCGGTCCATGCACGCGCGCGAGCCTGCTGCCTTAAGGTGGGGCGTGACAGCGCGCTATCGGCCCAGGCCGCAATCCAGTGACCTCCTGGACTGGACTGCTCGGCCAGGTAGCGTGCGCAGCCTTCCGGCCGTAGAGTGCGCTACTTGCCGGCCGTAGCGTACGTAGTGTCCAGCAGTAGCGTGCGCTACCTGCCGATCCACCGAGTCAGTACCCCGCGCCCTCTTGCCTCGGCCCGCTAGCCTTGCGAACAGCCGGGCGTAGCGTGTGCGCCTCCCGGCCGTAGCGTGCGCTACCTTCGGCCGTGGCGTGCGCTCGCCGGTTCTACCGCACCGTCCGGCGGTGCGAAATCATCCGGCGATCCCGCAGCCGTCCGGCGATGCCCGATCACCAAGGCTCGGCGACTCGATTTCCAGCGTGCGGGCGAACACGACGAAAAGTTCGCGGACAACATCAACGACCCGAAATGAAAACATAATACCATAGTTAATCATACGCGACCAAGAAACAGGTCGAGACAACAAATACAGATACGGATACCCGTAACTTTCAGTAAATTACAAAATGGCTCAAAATGCCCGAAAATCACGATACGTGATCGAATAACCTAACCGAAGTTCACAACACGTCTAACAAAGTTAAACGGACTTACGGGAAACTTCAAAGCAATGATTTGAGCGAGATTCGCAAGAATCGAACTCAAGTGCGGAAAAGTCGCTAAAAAGCACGGAACTCAGCAAAACATCACCAAAACAAACTCGGATGTCGAAAAGTGCAGAATTAATCATTCTAAGAATGATGAAACGGTCCCAAGCGAGTCGTGAAAACGAACTTCCGCCAAAAAAAGAAAATTACCAGAAATCAAATTTGCGGATATTACAGAACCTTCGTCTTCTCGAAACGGATCTTCCTCCGGTCTTCGTCATTACATGTAAATTTTACATCGAAAATTGCATCCTAGATACAAACATTTCTAGTAAAATAAATAGGCTCAAAACGGCCTTTACAACCCAATCGAATAAAACGAACGATTCAAAACTAAGTCCACGAACCACATCCCCATTCAAAAACATTCATCCAATAAATACTATATAAATGGAAAGCATAGAGATACATCGATCCAATCAACAATACGAACCGATCCAATCGATTCATACAATCGGTAATATGATAACGTTCAAAATAATTCGGTCGACCATAAATATTCCAATTAATCAAATTTAGGTGACGGGCTGGCATGGCGAGTCACGCTCGGCGGTGCCGGCCGAGCACGGCCGTGTCTCGGACACGGTCGAGTCTACTGGCGGTGACTTGGCAGGCCCGAGGACACGGCCAAGTCACCGGGATACGGTCGATGCACTGGCGGTGACTAGGCGGTGCCAGGACACGGCCGATTCACCGGGACACGGTCGAGTCACTCTCGGCAGATTACCCTTTTTGTCGAAAAATCGTCCGTGACGATTCGGGCTAGATTTTCAACCGGATATCAATATCTATATTTTTAGACTTTCATATCTTCAATATAAATCATATTTCCCAGAAATTTAAGATTTATATTTAGACATAAACTTACGAAAAATACAATTATTACGAACGAAAAACATATACCACGATTATGACTAAAATGATTCCAAATCATTCACCATCTAATCGAGCATTCTAAATGCCAATATCGTATATACGATCGCAAGACCTACGCTCCCATACCATTGTTGTGATTCGGTGCCTAAAACGAAGGCCCAGCGGAAGCGGTAAAACAAAAATTAATTCGATCCGAATCCCTACGAGGATCGATCGATCTACGTATATACGAATGTCAAAACGAATAACAAGAGATATAGAATCTCACCCTTGTAGTCCGTTGATTATATGGATAACCTTCTCTTGAGCTATTCCCCAAGCTTTGCTTGATCTCTACGAATCTATTCCGCTTCAAGCCCTTGAACGATCCAACGCCGAAAGCACCGCGTCTCTACTTGCCATGCGGTGGAAAAATGAACGGAATTACAACACCTTGCTATCCTCCAAGGATACGGCTAGAGCTAGGTGATGAAGCTTTTTATTATTACACTCTAAGTGTATAATCTCTCTCTCTCTCTCAATATATCTTGAATTTTCTCCAAGAAAACTCAAGAACAAAAATGAAGAAGATGAAGAAGAAGACTTGAGTGATATGAAAATGAATTCAATGTTCTCTATCTCCAACTAATACAACTCACGTATGAATTGTCAAGTGTGGGTGAGATGAAGTCTTTTTCCTTTTTATTCAATACTTCTTCACATGTCACAACTCATCAAATGAGAATCAACCCCACCTCCACAATTATCATCCACTAAAGAATGGAGACAAGAGTCCAAAAGGAAGGTGGCTAGAAATGGGGGGCGGCCCATGGAGAAACAGATGAGTTCGGTTCGTTTCGGACTCCCGAGATTACAAACAGATAAAATCCAATTATGTCCCGATGTATTTGTATAGTTTAATTAATCCAATTAATTTCATCATATCAAATACATTATAACATAATTAATTTCTCCAAGAAATAATTATATCCATAAATTAAATTAATCACGAGTGATATATTTAATTCATTAGGTTGTAAATCAATTTATCGATAAATCGATTTAGACATCTAATGTCCCAATTTTAGATATCGATATCTAATACACATAATGAGAGAATTAGCTTGATTCATTCCGTCGTCAATCCTAATGCGCGACTCGATATGTCCGTCTCGATCGGCAATGGGAGGAACCAAGAGTAGTAGCACCACCTAGCCACTGACGGCTGCTGTACCCAGCGAGAACGAATGATTGGGATCATTCAAGAACCATTCTGTCGTGAATACCAGTATACGTATAAACCCTTCTTTCAAATGTCCCGATCAAGTTATAGGGTCACGGTCAGTTGTTGTAGCCCGAAATATTTATCCGAAGATGAAATACTGCTGGAATGGACGGACAACAAACAAGGTTGCGGGAGCACTTCCGAGGGGGTGTGAATAACACTAGATTTACCGGGTTTGTTAGGCCCGGGCTTGAATGCTCTCGCGAGATGTTATTAATACAAATATTCGTGGATATAAGTATTAATGTGAGAATCTAAGTACAATGAGTGTAAAAAGATCCTATTATCCAGCTCTTGAGCGAAGCTTTAGTGTTCTTGCTCTCGGCTGATCGTCTTCTGTGTGAGAGAGGCTGAGAGAGAAGAAGGAACCGAAAAATAGCTGTTGCCAAGAGTAGGAGAAAGCCAAGTTGTGTGTATTGCTTGTCCAGAGAGGAAAAATCCGATGGGAATCCGAGAGGAGTTGAAGATTCGGTCCTTGGACAAATGCAGGCAGCCTTCTATTTATAGGGGCTGAGATGTCTTGTCTCCTGACAGGCGATCCCCTTTCGTCCAATATAATAATGGGGCGATCGTCTTTCAGTCACATGGGCAGTCTGCCTAAAGTCTAAGGCTACTGCTGGCAGCCAGCTGTGCGGTCTAATGAGGAGCCAGCACGCGTCTGGAGTTGCTGTCACATGCGGTCCTACTGACACCTTTCGGCGGGCCTGTTGGCTGGTGGAAAGATGCTGACAGGCTGTGGTCAACGATCCGTGAAATGCGGATCTTGTCTCGGCTCTGCACGTGGGTTCTGTCCTGGGCTTTGGCCTTTGCCGACTGGATGACCATCGTCTTCGAGCGGCCTGAGGCGGTCGTCATTGGTCGGTCACCAGGAGTCGGCATCGGTCGGTCACCAAGGGTCGATCGCCAAGTGCCGAGAGATGATCTTTTGCTAGTCGGCCACCAGGAGTCGATCGCCAAGTACCGAGAGATGATCGTCTGCTAGTCGGCCACCAGGAGTCGATCACTAAGTACCGAGAGACGATCGTCTTAGATGTCGATCACTCGGCACCGGTACTTGTCCTTGGACCTTCGGTCGGCCGATCTATCTTGGCTGCTTGGCTATGGATAGGTCGCCCGATCTCTGGTCGGCAGTTCCGCCTTGGCTTCTCGGCTACGGCATGGTCACCCGGTCTCTGAGGCGATCGCCGGTCGAGGCGTATTATTCTCGACACAAGAATTGCCCCCCAGCTTGCTCCGATGTTGAAGACATGGGGCGAGGTGGTTCTTGCTGGTGATCGTGTAGGATGAGGATGGGCGATACGTCGAGCAGCCAACCTAAGAAAAGAGATATGTGGTGCAAGGCAAATGACCGGAGAAACATTGCATGAATATTGGGAGCGATTCAAGCAGTCGATATCTCGGTGCCGCAACATCAAATTAGCGAGCAACCGATTGGTATTTTACGAAGGACTTAATCCGATGGGCGAAACATGATCGATGCAGCAAATGGAGGAGCCCTAGTTGACAAAATTCCCACGGCCGCAAGGGCTCTCATATCCAACATGGCAGCCAATTCACAACAGTTTGGTTGTAGCGACGCACCGATCAGGATGGTGAAGGAGATGCATGACTCGTCCCTTGAGGAAAAATTGAATGAGCTAACTACTTTTGTTAGAAAACTTGCTGTAGGTAATAGCATGCCAGTCGTACCCTGTCGTCTTTGCAAACCATGGAGTATACCACGGAGAATTGTCGGATTTTGCTTGATGAAATCGAGGCGCACGCCAATGCAATTGGGACCGAAAATTCTTATGGGAGGAAAAACGATCCTTACTCAAACACCTACAACCCAGGATGGAAGGATCACCCTAACTTTCGATGGAAGAACCAGCAAGAGGCAGCTCCACAAAATAGGGGACAATTCGCAGCCCACTGAAAATTCGACACAATCTCTGGAGGATATGATGAGGACCCTCGCAAACACTATGAATCAGTTCCAACAAGGCATGAACAAGACCCAACAGGGCATGAATCAGTTCCAGCATGACACTAAATCGAGTATCAAAATTCTCGAAAATCAAGTGAGTCAACTAGCCACCACGTTGAGCCGCATGAAGAGCCAAAATAGTGGGAAATTGCCATCCCAACCTAAGCCGAACCCAAGGAACGTGAGTGCTGTAACTCTAAGGAGTGGGAAACATCTTAAGGAGCCTAAGAAGGTGGAGGAAGCTGAAAACAAGGAGGAAAAATCCACTGAACAGATCAACACTGGGACACCCAGTCCAGAATCAGAACCTAGTGTAGAACAGCCGGACAGCAAGGTAAATTCATCTAAAACTGTTCCTTTTGAGACTAACTGTAACACCCCAAACTAGGCGGATATTACAGTGCCGTAAATCCCCAACTGGGACCCACCAGGCAAATGAAAATGAATGAATTACATAGGATAAATGTAGTACCGAACTACATTACAACAATAATTACTCCGATGAGGAGTTTAGTTATAACACACCAGGACAATACCGAATACAAGTGTATTTTATATGAAGATAAAATACACAACACTGAATGAAACGGAGTATTCAAATGAAAGTCTTCAGCGGAAAATAAAGGACAATAACATGAATAACTGAAAGATCGGGGCCCCCTACTAGTATCACTGGGACTCCTCGACGTCAGCGTGTTCTCCCCGTACTTTTGCCTTGCCAAGACCTGAAAAACAAAATCCCCAAGCGGGGTAAGTTACAAAGAACAACAATCCTCAAGGGTTGAAAATACAAAATCATGATTATATACGAAGTTATGAAATATCTGCCGAAACATACGCAATCAAACATGCTATATGCATCAACTAACGATGCGACTTAAAGGGTGGCGCCACACTATGCCGGGATGGAAATGTGTCCGTGCACAAGCCACCAACGATCGAATACACGCGTGGTCTTGTACCTAATCGGTCTCACGAGACACATTGACTCGTGTGCGATCGATGTGAGGCCAACAACCAACACACGACATAAATGTGCCCGACATGAAAATCCTACACATACCAACCGGCACGCTTGATATGACCGGAATGCCACGATATAACAAAAGTGACATCGAAAATGAATAATGACTCACCGAGGTGGAATGGTAATGAAATAAATGACATCTCAATGAAAAGATTGGAACCGTCGTTCCTTATGGTGAAATGATTAATTGATAACAACAAGTTTTGATACGGTTAATATAATGATGAATGAGTTATGATTATGAATGAACAACAACAAAAGGGATGAATATCCTTTTAGCAGAGTAAGAATTAACTTACACAATACGATGAAGAAAGTCCTTCCACGAACAAAGTCTAAATGAAGTGTCGATCCATACGAACAACCTTAATTCAATACAATTACCAACAATCCGACCAATACCACGAATTAAACACGAATATAACGAACTCAAAACGCCGATACGATTAAACTAAGTTCATTGGGGCATTATATCGAACACGTTGTGGCCAAACTCCGGTTGTTTACAATCAAATCTCAATAAGCCACTATTATATCCCCCAAGAAGTGTTTCAAACCAACAAAACATCTCCAATACGATCAATAATCCATTATGAATATCCAAAATCGTGATTATAACGACAATTAATCGAAAACCCACAACTTCAACTCGATATACAAAGTGTTCTTGAATAATCCCTCAATAATCCAATGAATCCTTATACAAACTCATAATCATATACATATCCCTTCATATAACATGATTATAACGTCCAAAATATCATATCTCAACACAAAATCGAAGTCGAGTGTCGAAGAAATTACCTCTTGAATATCGATCACTTGATCAGAAGAACACGAGTTTAATCGAGTATCGAAGCTTCCCAAATGATTGAAGTTGTTGAATATACACACTCAATTGATAATTGATGAAGAAAACTCTCCCTCAAGCTTATCTCTCTCGTAAGAAGGTGGAAAAGATGGAAAAAATGGTGAAATGCTCAAAAACCAATTTATAGAGGTTGACTACCTGTAGGACACGGCCCGTGCGATCGGCGCGGTCGTGTCGCCTGGTGGCCGGCGAGGGACTCGGCCGTGTCTGCTTGACACGGTCGCGGCGCGTAGGGCCTTCGAAAGTGACCCGTCAAGCGGCGACTTCGGCATGGCTCGGCCGTGTCTGGGACACGGTCGGGCGTCTGGCGATCGGTTACGGCTTATCCGGAAGAGTTCGACTCGGCCGTGCCAAGCGACACGGTCGAGTCTGTGGCGAATGCCCGGCATTTACGGACAAATGCACGGGCCGTGTCGGACGACACGGCCAGTCGGTCGGCGGTGATCGGCGATATTTGAAAAATGGCGGGTGAGCTAAAGCGACCATAACTCTCGTCAGGACTCAGATTGACTCACCGTTTGAACCATTGGAAAGATAACTCGATGCTCTATAATATTGCAAAGATTTAGAATTTTTGGAGTTACCAAAAATTAATGGTGATCTAACAAAGTCGAACTCATATGAGGAAAGTTGAAACAATGAACAATAATGATACACAATTGAAGTTTTCCGAGCGGTGAACACGGTGAGCGAACATGATTGATGAATGATTATAATTGAGTGAAAATACCTTTGAGTGACAATTACGGTGATAATTCTTGAATGAAAATGAATGAATTACAACGGGTATTACATACTCCCCCTAAAAAGAGTTTCGTCCCGAAACTAAGGGTCAAACAACTCGGGATAACTCTCGCATATTCTCCTCGGTTTCCCAAGTGGCCTCTTCGACTCCGTGTCTAGACCACTGAATCTTGACCAAAGGGATCGTCTTGTTCCTCAAGCTGTTTGATTCGCCGCTCTAACACTCGTGCAGGGGCGCTCCTCGTACGAATGATCATCTGCGATCTCGATTTCGTCGGCGAAGTATGTGACTCGGGTCGGCAACATACTTCCGCAAGCGAGAGACATGAAACACATTATGAATTCGGCTCAACGCCGGAGGTAGCATGATCGATAAGCTAACTCGCCTACTCGATCCAAAATTTCAAGCGGTCGATGAATCTCGGACTCAACTTCCCCGTTTTCGAAGCGGAAAATACCTCGACTCGGGGATACCTTGACCAAAACATGGTCACCGTCTCGAACTCTAGTGGTCGGCGGCGATTATACGCATATGATTTACGCCGACTACGAGTGCATCAACATCGACTCTTGATCAAAGCTACCTTCTCTCGGGCGGCTATAAGCATATCGGGTTCGGTGCCGATTGATTCGACAAGTCATCCCAACACAAGGGAGATCGACAACGGCGGCCGTACAAGGCCTCGTAAGGTGCCATCTTAATGGAGGCATGCCAACTATTATTATCGTGAACTCGATCGGTGGTAGTTGGGCTTCCCAATCGTCCTTCCAATCGAGGACGCATGCCCTCAACATGTCCTCTAATGTTTGTATAGTCCTCTCTCGATTGTCCGTCGGACTAAGGATGAAAAGCGATGCGAGATTGGTTGAGTTCCCATAGCACGATGAGCGATTTCCAAAAATGAGACACAAATCGTCGTCACGATCGGAAGCGATACTCTTAGGAGTGCCGTGCGGTCTCACTATCTCCTTGATGAACAAGCTGGGCCGATCTCTTGGGACTCCACATATCCTTGATTTCAAGGAAATGAGCTAAATTAGTAAGCGATCCGCGATCACTCGGATCGTATTTATGCCACGACGACTCGTCGGCAATTCGTGATGAATTCCATAGAAATGTCTTCCCACTTCCATTACGGAATAGGGAGCGGTATCGGCATACTCGCGGTCGCTGATGTTCCATCTTGACTTGTTGTGAGTTAAGCATCTCGAAACAAATTCTGCGACTTCTCGCTTCATATTACTCCACCGGTAATTTTGTTTCAAGTCCTTGTACATCTTCTTTGGACCCCGGATGAAACGAATAAGGGTAGCATGAGCTTCTCTCAAAATCGAGTTTTTCAACTCATCATTCGCAGTACACACATCCGATTCTTAAATCTCAAAAGTCCATCCTCGTGGATCACGAATCCAGAGGCTTTCTCTGAGCCACATCTTCACGGATGCGCAAGAATGAAGAGTCGAACTACGATTCTCTTTGATTACCTCCTCAAGTGACGATGAAATCTCTAACATACAAAGTTGTCCACTGAACTCGCTGAAGCTAGACCTCGATCTCGGGTCTAAGGAATTCTGTGAAGATCATACGAGCTGTTAAGCGAGCAAGCATCTGCTCTTGAACGGACTTACGACTCAAGGTGTCGGCGACAACATTCGCCTTGCCGGGTGGTAAAGGATCTCGATATCAAAATCTTTGATTAGTTCCAACCACCGCCTCTGTCGCATATTTAACTCCTTGTGAGTAAATATATCCTTCAACTCTTGTGATTGGTGAATAGCCGAAAGGTGACGCCATAAAGGTAACGACGCCAAATCCCCAGCGCGAAAACCACGGTGCTAGCTCCAGGTCGTGGGTTGGATAATTGACCAACTAATCAGGAAACATCGGATTTACTTAATATCTTTCGGAGGTTGCCAATCTACGATATTCTCCGTCTTACGAGGTCGAAGCGAACTATGTAAGATGAAATTACATGCAGAAAGTCACTTGGACCTCTAGAACTCACATTTGGAAAACTTTCCATAAAGTTGCTCTCGTCTCAACACGTCGAGAACACGAAGAAGATGAACCTCGTGTTCCTCTTGGCTAAGATAATAAATCAAAATGTCTTGATGAAAACAACAACAAAGCTGATCGAAAAGTCGATGAAAACCCGATTCATTAATTCCTGAATACCACAGTGTAATAGTTAGCGAGCGGCATAACTACGAACTCATAATGACCATAGCGTGTGCGAAGCTGTCCTCGCGATATCAGACTCTCGAATCCATGGCTGGTGATATCCGGATCTTAAGTCGATCTTGGAAAATACGAAGCTCCACTGAAGTTAATCTAAAAGATCATCAATACGAGGTAAAGGATACTACTCTTGATCATCACTCTGTTCAACTCACGGTAATTAATACACACACGAGGCGAGCCATCCTTCTCCTTGACAGATCACCTGGTGCTCCTCACGGGGGCGCAATCGGTCGAAGATGACCTTCCTCGAACTATTCCTCAAGTTGAATCTTCAACTCCTGCATTACAGTCGGGTCCATCCGATACGGTGCCTTCGATAAAGGGGCGTACGGCTCGAACTCACTCTGAATTCCCTTACTCTATGTGAAGGCAACTAGATAACACAAATGCGGAAATACATCGTCAATCGATGACAATGATACCACGAATGATTGAACATTTCGATTGCCCTAGAATGGTCAATCGATAAAAGAGATACCAATAATGATTGAACAACTCGATTGTCTTAGAAAGGCCAATCGATGAAGATGATACAATGAATGTTTGAATAACTCGATTGCCTAGAAAGGCGATCGATGAAAATGATCTGATGAATGATTGAATAACTCGATTGCCTTAGAAAGACCAATCGATGGAAATGATACAAGGAATGATTGAATAACTTCGATTGCCTTAGAAAGGCGATCGATGAAAATGATATAATGAATGATTGAATAGTTCGATTGCGGAATTTCTCTCCTTTCGTCATAATAATACTTCTTACGGAACAATGGGGATTACTTCCTGAAGCGCACATTCGACAACCAACGGCGGAAAGATAGCGACCAAGCGCTAACAAACAACGAGGATAGTATCAAGGCGATCAAACCAACTAATACCGAAAATTACATCGTCTAAGATAAGTTCACCACGATTAGATCCATCAACCAATCGCGGTCATTAAGCTTAATTCGGTATGATTAGAAAATTCTTCCATCGTCGGGTAGGCCGATGGTATGAGGTCCACAAGCAATAGAACTATCCCGAAATAAGTCTATTCAAGCATGATTCGAAAATGAATGAATGCGGTGTACCGGCATCAAAGGTACACACAAGTTGAAATAAAATTACAGTATACGAAATCATTCGGACCACGGATCGTCGATCCTCCTCATCATATGAATGTAGGACTTGCGGTCCCGAGCCGGACGCTCCGTCGATAAATACGAGTTCCAAATCTATTTGCTTCCATTGTCTTAAGCAGCGATGACAAAGCGATCGATTACGAAAGCTGGTTGCTTGGGGCTGAGATGCCGCGAGCCGACTTGGAGTCCTTTCGGCAAAAGCGGGCCTTATGCCCAAAATTCCCACAATTATAGCACGTGATAGACGGTTTGGACACTCGGTGCTGAAATGACCCGGCGTTCCACAATTGAAGCGGTGATGGCGGCGGCGCTCGGGAATGAGATCCTTGCGATTATGCGCCGTAGAAGGTCGCTCGAAGCGATAGGGCTCACGAGGCTTCTTGAAGGTTATTGACCGCCTTTGGGTTGATTACGCCGTTGATTTCTTCTTTGAAAGATGAAGGTTGTTGTTCGGCACTTTCCTTAGCGGCCGTCTCATACGGAGAGTTCTCTCGATTAATCCGGTCAGTGGCGCAATGATGATTGAGCAATTGCACATGGGTCATCATGGCACATAAAAGTGAGTGGATCAACCGAACATCTTACGATCGAGCCGAGTCACAGGCACGATTTCCCGGCGGCCAGTGATTATTTTCGGGTTTCGGTCCTTGCACCTTCTCTCCCCGTGCATCCTGACAGCTCTCTCCATCTTGAAGTAGGAAGGTCGCATAATGATTATATTTCGCATGATTAACACGTTATGATTATGTCATGAGATGATGAAAATGAGTATACATGCTCTAACTTAGTGATTATATGAATGATTCTTGAAGTTACATGATTATCGATGAAATTCTTGAAATGATTATCTTGAATAACTTAACAAGATTGATAATATGATCATCAGTTGACAATTGAGTAATGAAATGAATTGAGTAATTAATGAGTTAACATGATCGTCTTGATTATTAAGCGAGTAATGAAATGAATTAAGTGATTGATGAGTTAACATGATCGTCTAATCACAATGAATGATGATGTTTGAGGATTGTAAATTGATGAATGATGAATGAATGACTATTGCGAGAAATTATACCATGGCGTTAGAAATCTTACAGTTCTTTGGTCGATTGGCTCGGCATTTGCACGAGTCACACGTGGCGCGAAAGTCGATGATACTAGTCGATGGCGATGATTTCAAATGAAACATGACTCGGAAGGTAGTATTCAAAACCACGCTCCGATACCAACTCTGTAACACCCCAAACTAGGCGGATATTACGGTGCCGTAAATCCCCAGCCAGGACCCACCAGGCAAATGAAAATGAATGAATTACATAGGATAAATGTAGTACCAAACTACATTACAACAATAATTACTCCGATGAGGAGTTTAGTTATAACACACGAGGACAATACCGAATACTAGTGTATTTTATATGAAGATAAAATACACAACCTGAATGAAACGGAGTATTCAAATGAAAGTCTGCGGAAAATAAAGGACAATAACATGAATAAGCGAAAGATCGGGGCCCCTACTAGTATCACTGGGACTCCTCGGCGTCGGCGTATTCTCATTGTACTTTTGCCTTGCCAAGACTTGAAAAACAAAATCCCCAAGCGGGTCGATTACAAAGAACAACAATCCTCAAGGGTTGAAAATACACAATCATGATTATATACGAAGTTATGAAATATCTGCCGAAACATACGCAATCAAATATGCTATATGCATCAACTATGATACGGCTCAAAGGGTGGCGCCACACTACGCCGGGATGGAAATGTGTCCGTGCACAAGCCACCAACGATCGAATACACGCGTGGTCTTGTACCTGTCGGTCTCACGAGACACATTGACTCGTGTGCAGTCGATGTGAGGCCAACAACCAACACACGACATAAATGTGCCCGACATGAAAATCCTACACATACCAACGGCACGCCCGATATGACCCGGAATGCCACGATATAACAAAAGTGACATCGAAAATGAATAATGACTCACCGAGGTGGAATGGTAATGAAATAAATGGCGACTCAATGAAAAGATTGGAACCGTCGTTCCTTATGGTGAAATGATTAATTGATAACAACAAGTTTTGATACGGTTAATATAATGATGAATGAGTTATGATTATGAATGAACAACAACAAAAGGGATGAATATCCTTTTAGCGTGTAAGAATTAACTTACACAATACAGATGAAGAAAGTCCTTCCACGAACAAAAGTCTAAATGAAGTGTCGGTCATACGAACAACCTTAATTCAATACAATTACCAACAATCCGATCAATACACGAATTAAACACGAATATAACGAACTCAAAGCGTCGATACGATTAAACTAAGTTCATTGGGGCATTATATCGAACACGTTGTGGCCAAACTCCGGTTGTTTACAATCAAATCTCAATAAGCCACTATTATATCCCCAAAGAAGTGTTTCAAACCAATAAAACATCTCGATACGATCAATAATCCATTATGAATATCGAAAATCGTGATTGTAGCGACAATTAATCGAAAACCCCCAACTTCAACTCGATATACAAAGTGTTCTTGAATAATCCCTCAATAATCCAATGAA
Source organism: Orobanche coerulescens (assembly GCA_033398695.1). Taxonomy (NCBI): domain Eukaryota; kingdom Viridiplantae; phylum Streptophyta; class Magnoliopsida; order Lamiales; family Orobanchaceae; genus Orobanche; species Orobanche coerulescens. The sequence continues at coordinate 88,397,410 of CM065807.1, forward strand.
TCCTTATACAAACTCATAATCATATACATGACACTACATCTAACATGATTATAACGTCAAAAATATCATAACTCAACACAAAATCGAAGTCGAGTGTCGAAGAAATTACCTCTTGAATATCGATCACTTCGATCAGAAGAACACGAGTTTGATCGAGTATCGAAGCTTCCCAAATGATTGAAGGTGATGAAAAATACACACTCAAATGATAATTGATGAAGAAAACTCTCCCTCAAGCTTATCTCTCTCGTAAGAAGGTGGAAAAGATGGAAAAAATGGTGAAATGCTCAAAAAACCAATTTATAGAGGTTGACTACCTGTAGGACACGGCCCGTGCGATCGGCGCGGTCGTGTCGCCTGGCCGGCAGGGGACTCGGCCGTATCTGCTTGACACGGTCGCGGCGGAGGGCCTTAGAAAGTGACCGTCAAGCGGCGACTTCGGCATGACTCGGCCGTGTCACAGGGACACGGTCGGGCGTCTAGCGATCGGTTACAGCTTATCGGAAGAGTTCGACTCGGCGCGCCAAGCGACACGGTCGAGTCGTGGCGAATGCCCGGCATTTCCGGACGAGTGCAGCACGGGCCGTGTCGGACGACACGGCGAGTCGGTCGGCGATGATCGGCAAGCTCAAAAATGGCGGGTGAGCTAAAGCGACCATAACTCTCTCGTCAGGACTCCGATTGACTCACCGTTTGAACCATTGGAAAGCTAACTCGATGCTCTATAATATTGCAAAGATTTAGAATTTTTGGAGTTACCAAAAATTAATGGTGATCTAACAAAGTCGAACTCATATGAGGAAAGTTGAAACAATGAACAATAATGATACACAATTGAAGTTTTCGAGCGGTGAACACGGTGAGCGAACATGATTGATGAATGATTATAATTGGTGAAAATACAACGAGTGACAATTACGGTGATAATTCTTGAATGAAAATTAATGAATTACAATAGGGTATTACACTAACGAGTTACCTTTTCCATATAGGGTCAAAAAGGCGGTATCGTGAATAAGGGAAGCAAATCCTAGGCGTATTACGAAGGTTGAGATCAACATTCCCTTACTCGGCCTTGATTCAACAAATTCCAAAATACGTAAAATTCTTTAAGGACTTATGCACCAACAAGCGGAGATTAAAAGGGAATTGGAAGGTAGTAATGGGAGAAAATGTGTCCGCTGTATTCCAAAGCAAATTGCCACAAAAACGGGAAGATCCAGGTATGTTTGCTATTCGTTGTCGAATTGGAAATACGGGTCTTGAACGAGCTATGCTAGATTTGGGAGCATCAATAAATGTTATGCCACGCTCTATTTACACCTCCTTAAATCTACGACCTCTTCGGGAAACAAGGATAATTATACGATCCCGGCTATTGACAACAACAACACCTTTGAATTGAAGTTGGAATTGATTCACTTGCTACCTGCATTTCATGGCCTATCAGGAGAGGATCCGCACAAACATCTCAAGGAATTCCATGTCGTTTGCTCAAGCATGAAGCCAAATGGTGTCACTGAAGAGCAAATCAAGCTTAGAGCCTTCCCATTATTATTAACAGATTCGGCAAAGGATTGGTTATTTTGTTTACCATCAGCCACTATCACAATGTGGAACGAGATGGAGATCTTATTTCTGCAAGCGTATTTTCTGGCCTCTCGAGCAGCCAACCTAAGAAAAGAGATATGTGGTGCAAGGCAAATAACCAGAGAAACATTGCATGAATATTGGGAACGATTCAAACAGTTGATATCTCGATGTCTGCAACATCAAATTAGCGAGCAACTCCTGATTCAGTATTTTTACGAAGGACTTAATCCGATGGAGCGAAACATGATAGATGCAGCAAGTGGAGGAGCCCTAGTTGACAAAACTCCCACGACCGCAAGGGCTCTAATTTCCAACATGGCGACCAATTCACAAAAGTTTGGTTGTCGCGACGCACCGATCAGGATGGTGAAGGAGATGCATGACTCGTCCCTTGAGGAAAAATTGAATGAGCTAACTACTTTTGTTAGAAAACTTGCTGTAGGTAATAGCACGCCAGTCATACCCTGTCGTCATTGCAAAACCACGGAGCATACAACGGAGAATTGTCGGATTTTGCTTGATGAAATCGAGGCGCACGCCAATGCATTTGGGACCGAAAATTCTTATGGGAGGAAAAACGATCCTTACTCAAACACCTACAATCCAGGATGGAGGGATCACCCTAACTTTCGATGGAAAAACCAGCAAGAGGCAGCTCCACAAAATAGGGGACAATTCTAAAAGTAGCCCACCGAAAATTTGACACAATCTCTAGAGGATATGATGAGGACCCTCGCAAAAACTATGAATAAGTTCCAACAAGGCATGAACAAGATCCAACAGGGCATGAATAAGTTCCAGCATGACACTAAATCAAGTATCAAAATTCTCGAAAATCAAGTGAGTCAACTAGCCACCACGGTGAGCCGCATGGAGAACCAAAATAGTGGGAAATTGCCATCCCAACCTGAGACGAACCCAAGGAACGTGAGTGCTGTAACTCTAAGGAGTGGGAAGCAGCTTAAGGAGCCTAAGAAGGTGGAGGAAGCTGAAAACAATGAGGAAAAATCCACTAAAACTCAGTGCAGAATCAGCACCTAGTGCAGAACAGCCGGACAGCAAGGTAAATTTGTCTAAAACTGCTTCTTTTGAGACTAACGAGTTACCTTTTCCTTATAGGGTCAAAAAGACAGCGGTCGGAATAAGGAGAAGCAAATCCTAGACGTATTCTGAAAGGTTGAGATCAACATTCCCTTACTCGGCCTTGATTGACAAATTCCAAAATACGCAAAATTCCTTAAGGACTTATGCACCAACAAGCGGATATTAAAAGGGAATGGGAAGGTAGTAATGGGAGAAAATGTGTCCGCTGTATTCCAAAGGAAGTTGCCACAAAAACGGGAATATCCAGGTATGTTTGCTATTCCTTGTCGAATTGGAAATATGGGTCTTGAACGAGCTATGCGAGATTTGGGAGCATCAATAAATGTTATGCCACGCTCTATTTACACCTCCTTAAATCTAGGACCTCTTTGGGAAACAAGGAAAATTATACAATTGTCGGATCGTAGCCTTGTGTACCCCGAAGGGGTAATTGAGGACGTTCTTGTCCAAGTTAATAAACTTGGATTTCCAGCCGACTTCTACGTTCTTGATATGCAAAACGAGTCATCAAATTCAACATCTATTTTGTTAGGAAGACCATTTCTAAATACTGCCAATACCAAATAGATGTTCGTGAAGGATCTCTCACGATGGAATTTGATGACAAAATCGTACGATTTAATATTTATGATGCTATAAAATTTCCTGAGGAAGATTGCTCTCTTTTTGCATTAAGCGTGATTGACCCTCTTGTCGAGAAAGTGTTTGAGTTGCATTGTAGGGGTAGACTCGAAGTGGTGCTTACTAAAAACTTGGACGATAATAAAGAAAATGGTTTTTCGGAGCGTCAAAGAAATTCTGACCAATATATGAGAAATTATATGGAAAAAGTGAACCGAGTTAGCCTTGATGAGCATATCAATGGAGAAAAGTTTTCAATTAACACTCAGAAAGTTTGGTGTGGTTGATAAGGCAGTGATCGTCGTACATTTATTGAGACCCATACAAAACCTCCTTGGTGTGTTCACTAAAAGGGAAGTTTTCGTCGAGCCAGCAGCGTAAAAAAAAGCGCTTGTTGGGAGGCAACCCAATTTTTAATTTTGCATTTTTGTCTTCTTCGGTTTTTTTATTTGCTTGGTAGGAGTCAGTTTTTTAAGTAATCTTTTCTTATAAATTAGAATATTATTCTGCCCCTCTTTTAATTTTCTTAATTGCTTATTTCCTTTAAAATTTTATTTTCCTTATTATTTTTCCACTACTTAAGTTGTTACCTTTATTATTATTAGCTATTTCCTTTATCCTTAAATCTCGTCCCTTTCTCCCTTCTTTATCTACCCTCTCCCCTGCTCGGTGTCAGAAATCGAACCTCCTTTCTTCTCTCTTCTGCAGCCCAAATGCCACACATCGCCGACCGATCGCGAACCGGTGGACGACCCGCAACCTTCAGCCGAACAAGAAAATGAGACTGAGGCCGAGCAAGAAAATAAGGCCGAGGCTGGCATCGCGCACTTCAAGCCAATATGGATCATTTGACCGAGCAGCTGGAAGCCCTTCTCCCTCATTAGCCCGGTGATTCCTACTCTAGACTTTTCACTATTCTTTATTTTTCTTTTCCTTCTTTTATTTGGAGTTGTGTACTTAATTTTAAGTTTGGGGAAGTTGGATTTGGAATGATTAATTGAATTGGAAATTGTGATGAATTTAAATTTGCGTCCTTAGCTAAATTTGTGTGATTGAATCAAGTTCGTGTATTGAGGATTTAAGTATGACATAATAAATGGGTATGATTGACTAGTTTGATTTTAATTAGTGTGAGGGATTCATAGCACAAGCCATTTTTATTCGTGAGTTTGGAGCCGTAGAGCAATATATATATATATATATATATATATATATATATATATATATATATATATATATATATATACACACACACATATAAATAATTATACATATACATGCTCACTATTTCTTCTTGTGGGATCGAACGTGATGTGTTCATGCTAGAACTTAATCAATTATACATGTCAAGACTATGTTAGTGTTCTCATGCAGTAAAGTGATAAAGGCAATTAGGAATAACCCACTTGGCTTATATTTTCCCACCTCGACATAATCACTATTAGAAGCCCATTCGGACCTAAGCCTTATTCTTTGATCCAGCACATTTTATTAGCCATTATCTAATTTTTGGTGAAAATTCATCCTTTTGAACCCTTGGTCAAGATTTGGTTGTGAATTAGGTGTATAACAAGTGGAGGGAAGGACAAGGAATTATCAAAAAGTGGGTGAAGAAGTGAAAAGAAAAAGGGTGCTGAAATTAAGAAAAAAAATTAGAAGGCCGAAACAAAAAAAAAATAATAATAATAATAGAGGGCGTAGTAAAAATACCCCCATCGAATGTTGTTAAAGCCACTGACCTCTATTGATCTTTTGTGACTATGCGATTACATGTGCCTAAAAGGGTGCCCAAGGAAAGGATGGTGATTCAATTATTTTTGTAGGATTTGTTATGTGCTTAATTTCATGATTAGTCTTGACCAACGAATCCTTTATTTATCCTTTTTATCTTACACATACCTAAAGCCCCGTTACAACCATAAAAGCCCTTTTGATTATATGCATGAGTTCATCTAAGTAGTGGAGATTTGAATTTTGTGCAACTATGTGGTAATGACACACCATGTTTTGACGTGAGTGATTGCTTAATAATCCCTATATCTACTTGAGCGAGAATGACCCCTTGAGAGGCCATCAAATTTTCTCTCACTTGATGCCAATGAAGATGTTGAGATTGGTTGAGGTACTTTAATTTTCTTCTTACTTGTTCATGATTATTTATTCTCCCTTGAATATGGCTATCATCTTGGATTTTCCAATACATGCTTCTTGAATTTCTTTCACTCGAATTATGCTTGAGGACAAACATTGGTTTACGTTTGAGACGATTTGATAGGACGAAAACAGTGTGCTAAAATCATTGTTAATTATAAGGTTTTAATGAATTTTCTAATGGCACACTTAGTTATTTTCTATCTATTTATATTTTGGATGCAATTTACTTCACTTGGGAATTTGTTGTTTAATTTAGGTGTTTGATGGATTTTTTAAGCTTAAGGAATAATTTGGACCATCAAACGGACCACGCCAAGGTGATTTGGGCTTAAAATAAAGAAAATGCCGCGCGACACTGGGTGGCCCTGTGTCAGTTCGGTGACCCAGTGTCACTCCTGTTCCGAAAATAATCTTACTTGGGGCCCAAGAAACGACTCAAAAACCGCCCAATCAGTTCCACAAGGCAATAAATCGGTCCTTAGGCTGGGAAAAGGAATTGGAATAGAATTGGAAAGAAAGACTCCAAGGGAATTAAAACTCAAGAAGGATAAGAAGGAAAGAGATCCAATTAAAGAAGGAAAATAAGAGATAAAGAATTATTATAAAAGGAGAGGAGATGAAACCATTATTATACGGGATCATAAATTTTTAATTTGGAGCGAGAAGAAGCAAAAGAAGGCCGAACCAAATTTTCGCGAACAGCGAGGCGATTCCGACGTGCAAAGAAGAAGACTACACCATTTGAATTTTTTTCTTCTCATGTCTATTATTAATTTGCTGTTTTCTAGAGCCAACATGTCCGGCTAATTTTCTATTCTAATTCTTAGTGAAGTTTGAAACCGTATTCGAATTATTCATGTTTTAATCCCGTAGCGTATTCTCAACTCGAATTCTCTTGAATTACTTTTGTGTTATTGAATTCACGACTATGCCATTTAATTTTTTGATTCGGTTTGGCCAACTAGATTAGGAGTTTTATGTCTTATGCTAGAAATTGAGTTGTAATCCGTAATTGTTGCAATTTTAATTTACAAGTAGCAAACAATGATTTTTCCCAATTGAGTAACACAAAATCGAGATCCCTTAAGTCGAGCTTATGAACATAATATCTTGCCTATTCCATTATTTTGGTTTTTAATGCATCTAGCGAGCGAGATTTGAAGAGCGTGTTTTGAATCCACAGCATAGATAGGTTCGATTAAATAGCTTGTTTTAATTGAATAAACTTAAGAAATAATTGGGGTCAGCAGAGCTTGTTGTTGGCTTCAGAATAGGAGTTCATGAGATTAGAGAAGAGGTAAGCGCTGCATTGAAACTTGAATTAATTCGAAACGGTGGATAACGGATCTAAGGACTAGATTATTCCTCAATTGATATTTTCAACTTTTTATTTCCTTGTTTATTTTATTTTATCTTACGTAATTTATTTTAGTTAAGATTAGAAACAAACCCACCCTCTTTCGTTTTATTTAATTACACTAAGTACTTAATCCTTAATTAGTATAATTGATTCACCGTTCTCCGTGGGATCGACCCTTACTTGCCGATACTACTAGTTAGTAGAAGTAAGATGAGGAAAATACAAATAACTAATTTTGACGCGTCACAACAGCGCGATCACGTACATTTGAGGTTCGAAGCTGATGTGGAGCTAGTTTTACGTAATGTGAAACATATTCCGGATATGAGGCTGAATGTGATTTCAGTAGGCCTACTCGATGATGACGGCTATTGTAGCGGTTTTGGCAAGGGAGCATGGAAACTAACTCGAGGTTCCTTGATTGTCGGAAGTGTAACACCCCCAATCCGCTCAGGGATATTACACGCCGTAGAACCTTTCCTCAAGGATCTACCAGGCTGGTAAGAACATCGAACATCTCAACAATGCCTTTAAGGCTAAAATGACTCAGTAGACCGATTTGGTCATTCAATAAATACATACAACTCAAACACATTATATGCCCATGCAGGGATCGAATACAACACACTCCCGTACAACGGGGAAAGAATACTGCAGCGGAAAATAAAATACAACTGAACCAATACGACATCAACGGGTCCTCGTGTGATTAGTATCGTTCATATTTCATAATCCTTTATGCCGACCCTGTGTTATGCTCCAAAACTTGAATGCAATACAGACATCCACCCCCCGATTACTCGGGGGTTAGCAAAATTCCACCATTTTGCTAGTGCAAGTATAAAGTGCAAATACGAGCCATATAATTCAAGTTCCAAGAATAACAATAACCAAGAATCCTCAAAGCTTCAAATACAACGAAACGAATACTTCCCGAGGCAAGAGTTTGAGTAAAACTTTCCAAATCCGAAAGATCACAATTAACGAGAACGGTTTGCAAAATGGTTTAAAATACCCTCGGGAGTTTTAATAGAAAACAATTTAGGATTATCAAATCCTTCTCTATCCAAAATCAACTGGGTCACAACCCAAAGGTTTTTGTTTTCGCAAATAGAAAACCACTAACAATTTACAGGGTCAGAACCCACATCACGTGTCCTCGACGGTCATAAAATCAACACAACGTAATCACGCACAAGCATCGCCTAGGACCGGGACGAAGCCACAAATCCCACTCGAGGCCTCTAAGGACCCTCCCGAGCTGGCTAGCGAAATAAACTCAAACCACCCATAAGTTATCTTGACATCGTACTCGCAAGTACCGATTCTCGGAGCCCTCTCCAGACCTACCCGATTAGATAACCTTATGGTCAAATCATATCAAATGGCCGTACTCGCAAGTAACGCGCCGCTGGAGGCCTCATGGGTCCCTACCCGGTAAACATCATTCGAATATACCCACAAGTTCTTGTGACATCGCACTCGCAAGTGACGATTCTCGGAGCCCTCTCCAGACCTACCCGAATTGATAACCTTGTGGTCAAATCATCAATGTATCGAATTCACAACGACAAGGGTTTCACATTTGCCACAATCACAAACACATCAAATCATGAGTTAATGCAAACAACACTTAGCAAAACACCACGTCAAACCATAACGCACCGAAAAGAAACCATATACATCCACACGCAATACCAAGTGAAACATCAACACCAATCATATCCATATAATTCACATAGTCATTCACAAACCACACCATTCACAAAACACAAGCGTTTTGAAAGAGGGCCTTTAACAAGGCTAACCAAATCCTTTGAAAGTTCAATTCAAACGACCAAACAAACACATTTAGGCGATCACCAATTATCATATCCAAAAACAAGAATTATATGGACAAGGTACTTGCCTCTAAAGCGACACGCAAGTATTGCGAACACGGCTCAGCAGAAGCCGGACGCGGATCTATCGAAAGGAATACGACAACGAACCGAAAGGTTCAACACAGTTTCTTCGCAAGAAACTCAACCCTAACATCATATAATCAATAAATCAACGATCATACGAGGAAGAATAATCGTAGAACGTCCGAAAACCCCTCTATGACATTCTACCGGACACCTTCATGGCGTCGATCAAGAACTTGACCAAACCAACGAATCAATACGATCAAACCATGGAATAACAAGAAAAATGATATAATACATCTAAATAATCATCAATCCATCACAATCCTAAGTTAAATCGGATTAAACGGATGAAAACAACCAAAACACCCAAATTCCCCAAAACTAGATTTCTAGGAAATCTGACCTGATTCGCTCGATCAAAGGATGTTATAGGATGGATGATTGATGATATGAACTCCAAGACTTCATGGATTGATTTTCCAGCAACATCTCTCAATTATTAACACAACTCCAGCCGCGTAAGAGAAGGAAACGAATGACAAAAATGGTGAAAAACCCGTCTGCAGGGCCTTAAATAGGCTGCCTGCTGGCCGCCTTACGTACGTAACCGGCCATGGCTTACGTACGTAACCGGCCATGGCCGACTCACTGCCTAGAAATGCCGGCAGCGTTATGTACGTAACCGGCCAAGGCTTACGTACGTAACCGGCCTTACGTACATAACTGCCGAGCACTACCGTCCGTAACTCGGCCAGTGCCGCCCTGGGCCCAGACTGCCCGGCCACGACTCGGTCGGGACCAACTCCGACAGTCCGAACGACCCCGAAACTCGAACCTGAATACGAATAGAAGACACGGTTACGAAGTACTCGCAAAGACGAATTCGAGCACTAAGAGAACATGCGATTACGACCATCCGAAGGCTCGAAATTCGACAACGGAAAGTAATTACCCCAAACTTTGGGAAAGTACGAAAACGGCCCAAAATGTCTGAAATACACGATACACGATCGAAACACCAATCCAAAGCTCGCAACATGAATAATAACATTAAATGAACTTACGAGAAACTCGAAACAACAGTTTCGGACGAGATTCGCAAGAATCGAACCCAAGTATGGAAAAGCCGCTTAAGAACTCGAAACTCAACAAAACGAAACCGAAACGAACTCGGACATCAAAAAGTGCAGAATTAAATATTCTCGTAATGACGAAAACGTCATGAGCGAGTCACCAGAATGGACTTCCGCCGAAAAAAGAAAATTACCGAAATCCGAAATTGCGGGTATTACATTCTACCCTCCTTAAAAGAAGTTTCGTCCCGAAACTTAAAATAAGTAGGGAGGAGCAACAACCCGCCAGAAGACACTCAACGAGATACACAAGAACTGAAAACTCGCGCCAACTGCGGAACGCCACAAGCAACGCAAAGAGACATACGACATGAAAACACGCTCCACGACGACCAACACAACGCCACCGATAGAGACATAATAAAACCAACAAGTGACCAGCGTCATCAAACAGATAATACAACCAAGTCGATTATCCGAACAATCACAAAACACAAAACACCCATTACAAGGAAACACGCACAATCAAGAAAACAGAAATAAACACACAAACGATCCACAAGGACAACCACAAACAATTCGGACTACGCCGAAATCCGCAAAACCACACTAGGCATATACATGTCCCTTCGGAGCAGAGACGCAACTTGATCCTCCAACCTCTCAGCTGCCATCTCGCAGTGCACGGCTCGGTGACCCACACAGCCACATTGAAATAGTGACTAACGGTGAATGACAATTCTTGGCGATGCGAGATCGGTGATAACAGACAACCCCGATCGAATAAAAACGATCGAACAACAATGACCGAACAACAATGATCGAACAACAAAGATCAAATAACAATGATCGAACAACAACGATCAAATAACAATGATCAAACAACAATGATCAAATAACAATGATCGAGTAACAACGATCGAACAACAATGATCGAATGACAACAGTCGAACAATGACTCCGAAGTCCCCACTTCAACTCCAAACATTAAAAGAACTAGTAGAAAGTAAAAGATGTTACTTCCGAACAAGGTTCACAAGAATCGAACCGAACTCGGAAAAATCACGATGATAAACAGATCGGTCTGAAACAACGTCACAACCAGTTCGAACAATGACAACTGAGACATCAAACAAGTTCAAAAAGTATCGACGAACACGTGCAAGTCGATAGAATTTAGAAGGAGAAACTGCAGAAGTCAAATATAGTACGGGTATTACATCCGACCTCTTATAAAAGAAATGTCGTCCCCGCAACTCACAACAACGGAAACAAGGTAACAACACAAAAAGCAACCGACAGAAAAATCCCCCATGGGCCTCTCAGAGCCGATCCTGATATGTATCTTTGAAGCGCGAACTCCGAAAGTCTCGGTAGCCAATTCGCAAAACTAAATTCGGTGTCCCTCGAGTCCTCACTTGAAACGCGTTACTGACGAGAAGGACAATTTACACATGCATGCCCCGACACATCACGGTTGAAACACTTCGGCTCGTAATACCAAAAATACAAATGCTAGATACAATGAGGCATAACGTCGCAAAACAACATAGCGGAGATGCCAACTCAGCATAACAAAGAATCATAACACATATCATATACAACGATTACCATCGTAAAGTAATACACACACAAACACAACAGCAACGACGGTATCGTTCGGCGACCTCAACGGCCCGAACGATAACCAGCACATAATTACAAACATCATGAAACAGTCACACATGTACACAAACGTACAAACCCAAGCTTCAACAGCTCACACTCGTGCGGCAACACGCAGATCACGACGAGGCGACAAATAGTAAATACCAGTTCACACCTCTCACAGAGGGCTAGTACTACAAATACGTGGCAACGCCTCAACGTTCATGCCACCAATTCGATCATATTCGGAAGTTAACATCATGACGAAAAAGCAAACATCATACATACATTCCCAAACGCAAATGGAAATTGATAGGTTTAAAAAAACGAAAACCTCCTTTTGAAAATAATTTAGAAAAACACCAGTCGATCTCGAGTATCACCTTTCAAAAAAAGTACAAACGTGAAACATCATTATCGAGACTTTGGAGAACCATTTCGCATTCGATAAAAATGAGGACACTTTCTTTTAGTGAAAAACTTTTAGAATATTCGACCCTCGGGTCTAAGCAAAAGCATTTTTAAATCATTGAAAATATCTCAAAACATTTTGGTCCTCGAGGTAGAAGAATTTTGAAACATATTGTGGCACCTTGGAAGTACCACGAGAAAACAATTCATTTTAAAAGTACGTCTTGAAATTTATTTTCTAAGATACTCAAGGTTTTCAAAAATAATTCAATGGGATAGAATGCCCAAAAATGCTCATGTAACAATATTCATTTAAACATATTATAATATACGCATCAAATCATACAAAATCAAGACAATACATATCTTTTACCGGAAAACAGACAGTCATATCGCAGTTCAAACTTACTTAGGACCGGGGCTAAACCATTGGTCCATCTGAAGCCCCTCCGGACTGAGTAAATCGCACCCATAAACATTTCCATACCATATTGAGCACAAGGTTTCACGAGAACACTTGCAAACGAACAAATCAATTTGAAATATACACGCAGCGGATGAAACCAACGATCGAGAATACATAACCGTGACACTCCTCATCTAAACAAAATATGAGAGTCAAATAACCACATATCACGAAATTAAAATCCATAGGAGGATTAGTCACTTAACACATAATTATACATTAACTCGCAGCAGACGAGGCACTATCACAACGAAGGGAGAGTTACAACCACAGTGCACGAAGATGATGATCGCCCCACGATACTAATCACGACCAATGAACTCGGACAATGCGTCGCGACACGACTCGATCGGACAAAATCCGGCGAGGCAAAACTCAACAGACACAACTTGACCCGGCGGCCTAGGTTTCCACAACCTAAGCTCCGATACCATTTATGTAACACCCCGATCCGCTCAGGGATATTACACGCCGTAGAACCTTTCCTCAAGGATCTACCGAGTGGTAAGAACATCGAACATCTCAATAATGCCTTTAAGGCTAAAATGACTCGATAAACAGATTTGGTCTTTCAATAAATACATACAACTCAAACACATTACATGCCCACGCAATCAAATACAACACACTCCCGTATAGCAGGAAAGAATCTTGGAGCGGAAAATAAAATACAAGCGAACAAATACGACATCAATGGGTCCTCATGTGATTAGTATCGTTCATCTTTCATCATCCTTTATGTCGACCACGTGTTATGCTCCAAAACACAGAATGCAATCTGAGACATCCACCCCCCGATTACTCGGAGGTTAGCAAAATTCCACTATTTTGCTAGTGCAAGTACAAAGTGCAAATACGAGCCATATAATTCAAGTTCTAAGAATAACAATAACCAAGAATCCTCAAAGATTCAAATACAACGAAACGAATACTTCCCGAGGCAAGAGTTTGAGTAAAACTTTCCAAATCCGAAAGATCACAATTAACGAGAACGGTTTGCAAAATGGTTTAAAATACCTGTTGTGTCGAGAATTATACTCCTCGACCGCGATCGCCGCATGATGATCGGGCGACCTAGCCATGGCCAAGGCGGCCAAGGCGAGCTGACCGGTGGCACAGGCGACCTAGCCATTCTTAGAAGCGTAGAGATAGATCGACCGACCGAAGGTCCCAGGACAAGTCCTGGTGCCGAGCGATCGACATCTAAGACGATCATCTCTCGGTACTTGGCGATCAACTCCTGGTGGCCGACTAGCAGACGATCATCTCTCGGCACTTGCCGATCGACCCTTAGTGATCGACCGATGCCGACCCCTAGTGACCGACCAATGACGACCGCCTCTTGCGCTCGAAGCCGATGGTCATCCGGTCGGCAAAGGCGAAGCCAGAACAAAACCCACGTGTAGCGCCGAGACAAGATCCGCATTTCACGGATCGTTGACCTGACTGTCGGCATCATTCCACGGTAGGCGAGGCCGCCGAAAAGGTGTCGGTGGGACCGCCGTGATAGCAACTACGGGCCAGCGTCTTTGGCTCGTCATTGGCACCATTTCTGCCCGGCCAGCGACCTTAGACTTTAGGTAGACGGCCCATGTGACTTAAAGACGATCGCCCCATTATTATATTGGATGAGCGATCGCCGGGAAAGAAGGCATATCAGACCCTATAAATAGAAGTCTACATGCAATTGGCCAGCTCTAGGGTTCTTATCTATTTCAGAAAAAAACTTTTCTTTCCTACTCTTTTCAACAGCTATCTCTCGGTTCCTTCTTCTCTCTCAGCCTCTCTCACACAGAAGACGATCGGCCGAGAGCAAGAACACCCAAGCTTCGCTCAAGAGTTGGATAATAGGATCTTTTTACACTCATTGTACTTAGATTCTCACATTAATACTTATATCCACGAATATTTGTATTAATAACATCTCGCGAGAGCATTCAAAAATCTAGTGTTATTTACACCCCCTCGGAAGTGCTCCCGCAACCTTGTTTGTTGTCCGTCCATTCCAGCAGTATTTCATCTTCGGATAAATATTTCGGGCAACAACAATTGGCGCTAGAGGAAGGGGATCTAACCCTCAATTTTATTCCTACCGTCTCGAAGAACACTCACTGTTCTACGGGGCATATACCTGAAGAAACACTCAATGTTCTTCAGAGAAAGCTTTCAGAATCATGACTTTTGCCTCCTCGTCGAAGAAATCCAGCGGCCCGCGGACGCCTCGTTCCGTCTCGGTCAGGCCAAGCCCGATGGCGGAGGGTAGCCGTCGCGATGCGAGGCGCTCGATTGCGCCCACGGGGGCGACCCAAGTCTCTCGCTCGCTCGATTCGAACCGCGGAGCGGATCGAGAGGCCATGGCCGTCTACGGGAGCGACGGAGTGCTCTCGGCGCGCCTCCCGCTATCACCCCCTCGGCCATCCGCCGGATGACCAAGCGGAAGTACAAGGCATTGCGACCAAGCGATCGCCGGGAGGCTCCCATTCGAAAGAAGGCGCTCGCCCGGCCAGGGCACCTCGGTTTTGATCGCCTCGGTAGTGACCCATCTTGGCGGCCAAGGGCCGGCCCGACCACGAGGCAGCGAGCTCGAGTCCATAACCGGGAGCTCGGCCTATCCGGCTCCCGAATGCGGCCAGCCGTCTGGCTCCCCTCGCCACATTGCCGAGGTCGACAGCGGCGGAGTCGGGAGATCGGTACACGATCGCCTCGGCTCCGCTCTAAAAGCCGACCCACGAGCAACCATGTTACAACAATGGCCGCGATGCAACGCCACTCGGCGACATGAAGGCGCTCCTAGAATCTGGGGCGGGCGCCAAGAGCAAGATCGCTGAGCCGAGCGAGCCGCTCGCGGTCCACATCGAGCTCGCCCCGTGCGGCACAAGATCGCTCCTCCGCAAACACCTTTGTATGAGGAGATCGGACCCCAAAACACACCGAGCAAGTTCAACATCTACATGACCGGGTGTGGGGCATCGACGCGACCAGTGCCGAATGTTCCATCGATCTTTGGGCGACCTTGCCCACAGGTGGTACACCTTATTGCCGCCTCGGTCCATCGGCTCTTTTAACCAACTGGCGGCCGACTTCATAGCGTACTTCGCCACCAGGGTTGCTCGGCGGAAGGTCCCAATCGCATGATGCGAATCAAGCAAGGGGAACAAGAGTCCGACTCGGACTACATCGGCCGGGTAGACGAGATCATCCTCAGCGGCGAGCCAGTGGCGATGAGATCGCCCTCTACGCGGTCCTAGGAGGATTCCGTGGTCTTTCGCCTATGTTCAGGCATCTTACGAAGGACCAACCCTCAACCTACGTGATCTTCCGAGCTAAGGCCGCAGATTTTCTGGCCAGACAAAGGTTTCTTCTTAGCCTATGAGTAGCGCGATCGGCGCCCGAGTGACGATCTCGGCCCGATCGCCGATATCAACCTATGAATAACGCGATCGGCGGCGAGCAGCGATCACCGGTATTCGGCCCGATCGCCATTATCAAGCAACATCATCAAAACCGGATGACTCGTCCGCCATATACTGATTCACCATCTAACACGATGGACTAAGGCACGAGATCGCCTCCACCACACGGATACTGCCATGGTCACGGTAGTCGATGGAACCGGCTACTTCGGCCATGCAAGGTCCCTTTGGGCCAAGATCGCCCGCCCTTCGTTTAAATACGAGGCCGGCGTAGTCCGAGTGCCCTCCAAAACTAATCGGTGGACACAATCGCCGCCCTCAAAGGTTCATCATCTAACATGGTGAACCGGACAATGCGACGCGTCACTACCCCGTCTCAACGTGCACCGTCGAGGTTCGCCATCTTCATGGCGGGCCGAGGTGGAAGCAGATCTAACAAGCCGCGGAAGTGGTGTTGATTAATCAAGCGACACCCCGCGCAAGGACTCCTCTAGACTAAGACCGCATGCCCTTCGTTTAAATACGAGGCGGCGCGGCTATGAGAGGACCCTCACAATAAAATGAGTCACGAGGCATCAATGTCGTTCGCGCACAAGACACAGTCATGGAGTCGGTCCATCGAACTCCGCGACTGTGCACGATTCTTCTAAACGACGAAACCATCAAGTATCTGAGGGGGATCGGCCAATGTTGTTTTTTGCAGGTACAAGACCGAAAGATAGCTAGCCAATCGACCAGATCGCCCAAGTCCGAATCCAAAGTCAGCTCAACGGATCGCCCGTCCTCACCTTACACGATCGCCAGAAAGAACCACCTCACCCCATGTCTTCAACATCGGAGCAAGCTGAGGGGCAATTGTTGTGTCGAGAATTATACTCCTCGACCGGCGATCGCCTCAGTGATCGGGCGACCTAGCCATAGCCGGACAGCCGAGGCAGAACTGCCGACCAGTGGCCTGGCGACCTAGCCATTGCCGAGCGGCTGAGATAGATCGACCGGCCGAAGGTCAGGACAAGTCCGGTGCCGAGCGATCGACATCTAAGACGATCGTCTCTCGGTACTTGGCGATCGACTCCTGGTGGCCGACTAGCAGACGATCATCTCTCGGCACTTGCCGATCGACCCTTGGTGACCGACCGATGCCGACCCCTAGTGACCGACCAATGACGACCGCCTCATGCCGCTCGAAGCCGATGGTCATCCAGTCGGCAAAGTCCGAATCCCAGGACAGAACCCACGTGCAGCGCCGAGACAAGATCCGCATTTCACAGATCGTTGACCACAGCGTGTCAGCATCTTTCCACCAGCCGATAGGCACGCCGAAAGGTGTCAGTGGGACCGCCCGTGACAGCAACTCCGGACGCGTGCTGGCTCCTCATTGGACCGCACAGCTGGCTGCCAGCAACAACCTTGGACTTTAGGCAGACAGCCCATGTGACTTAAAGACGATCGCCCCATTATTATATTGGACGAAAAGCGATCGCCCGCCAGGAAACAAGGCCTCAGCCCCTATAAATAGAAGGCTCCCTGCACTTGGCCAGCTCTCGGGTTCTTATCGATTTCAGCACACAACTTGGATTTCCTACTCTTGGCAACAGCTATCTGTCGGTTCCTTCTTCTCTCTCAGCCTCTCTCACACAGAAGACGATCGGCCGAGAGCAAGAACACCAAAGCTTCGCTCAAGAGCTGGATAATAGGATCTTTTTACACTCATTGTACTTATATTCTCACATTAATACTTGTATCCACGAATATTTGTATTAATAACATCTCGCGAGAGCATTCAAGCCCGGGACTAACAACCCCGACAAATCTAGTGTTATTTACATCCCCTCGGAAGTGCTCCCGCAACCTTGTTTGTTGTCCGTCCATTCCAGCAGTATTTCATCTCCGGATAAATATTTCGGGCAACAACAATACCCTCGGGAATTTTAATAGAAAACAATTTAGGATTATCAAATCCTTCTCTTTCCAAAATCAACTAGGTCACAACCCAAAGGTTTTTGTTTTCGCAAATAGAAAACCACTAACAATTTACAGGGTCAGAACCCACATCACGTGTCCTCGACGGACATAAAATCAACACAATGTATTCACGCACAAGCATCGCCTAGGACCGGGATGAAGCCACAAATCCCACTCGAGGCCTATAAGGACCCTCCCGAGCTGGCTAGCGAAATAAACTCAAACCACCCATAAGTTATCTTGACATCGTACTCGCAAGTACCGATTATCGGAGCCCTCTCCAGACCTACCCAATTAGATAACCTTCTGGTCAAATCAGATCAAATGGCCGTACTCGCAAGTAACGCGCCGCCGGAGGCCTCATGGGTCCCTACCCAATAAACATCATTCGAATATACCCACAAGTTATCGGGACATCGCACTCGCAAGTGACGATTCTCGGATGCCTCTCCAGACCTACCCGAATTGATAACCTTGTGGTCAAATCATCAATTCATCGAGTTCACAACGACAAGGGTTTCACATTTGCCACAAGCACAAACACATCAAATCATGAGTTCATGCAAACAACACTTAGCAAAACACCACGTCAAACCATAACGCACCGAAAAGAAACCATATACGTCCACACGCAATACCAAGTGCAAAATCAACACCAAACATATCCATCACATAGTCATTCACAAACCACACCATTCACAAAACACACGCGTTTTGAAAGAGGGCCTTTAATAAGGCTAACCAAATCTTTTGAAAGTTCAATTCAAACGACCAAAAAAACACATTTAGACGATTACCAATTATCATATCCAAAAAAAAAAGAATTATATGGACAAGGTACTTGCCTCGAAATCGGCACACAAGTATTTCGACGAACACGGCTCAACCGGGAAGCTTCGGACGCCGGATGCTATCGAAAAGGAATACGACAATGAACGGAAAGGTTCAACACAGTTTCTTCGCAAGAAACTCAACCCTAACATCATATAATCAATAAATCAACGATCATACGAGGAAGAATAATCGTAGAACGTCCGAAAACCCCTCTATGACATTCTACCGGACACCTTCAAGGTGTCGATCAAGAACTCGACCAAAGCAACGAATCGATACGATCCAACCATGGAATAACAAGGGAAATGATATAATACATCTAAATAATCATCAATCCATCACAATCCTAAGTTAAATCGGATTAAACGGATGAAAACAACCAAAACACCCAAATTCCCCAAAACTAGATTTCTAGGAAATCTGACCTGATTCGCTCGATCAAAGGATGTTATAGGATGGATGATTGATGATATGAACTCCAAGACTTCATGGATTGATTTTCCAGCAACATGTCTCAATTATTAACACAACTCCAGCCGCGTAAGAGAAGGAAACGAATGACAAAAATGGTGAAAAACCCGTCTGCAGGGCCTTAAATAGGCTGCCTGCCGGCCGCTTTACGTACGTAACCGGCCATGGCTTACATACGTAACCGGCCATGGCCGACTCATTGCCTAGAAATGCCGGCAGCGTTATGTACGTAACCGTCCAAGGCTTACGTACGTAACCGACCTTACGTACGTAACTGCCGAGCACTACCGTCCGTAACTCTGCCAATGCCGGCCTGGGCCCAGACTGCCCGGCCACGACTCGGCCGGGACCAACTCCGACGGTCCGAATGACCCCAAAACCCGAACCGGGACCCGCAGGTCGTTTTAATTAGCAAGATGAGTTTTGCTAGGATAGGGATTCGATCACTTGACATTTGGAATGAATTCGTGATCACTTAAGTTGGATTGATCAGACTGGTGGTTAATTGAGACATTGTTGAGCCGTTGGGTTTGTGAATTGGTTATATCGGTTGTTGATTGTTATCGGATATGTGCTAATTGATTACTTCAATAGGTTGAGACTATTGATCGGTGATTAGAACCTTGCCTTGCGGTCTTGTTCAGGAACGTTCGTGAATCGCTTTGGCCGGGAGCCGAGGAATTTGTAGCGGCTTCATCATCGTCGTATCGGTATCAAGGCAAGTGATTATTTGCTCAGTTATAATGTTTAATGAATGGTTTTAGTTTCATTTCGTTTATAATGCATATAGCGATGATCATTATTGTAAATCCTGGAGATTTGGATTTTATGTTAGTTTCCGATTCTGGGAGGTAAATCATAATGTATATGCTTTATCTAGGTTATTGGTATGTTCGGGTATCAAGTTTACATTGTGATCAAGATGAGGATACGAGTTATCTATAGTCCGTGGTACATTAGGATCGCCAAGCATTGCGGATAGTCGTCGGTGATGATTTGACATCGAGATTGCTCCTGAAGGACTCGGGGCAAGTATTCTATATTGATTATGGTTTAGTGCTATTGATGTTGATCATGCAGGTTGTCATTCATGTTGCTGATCATGAAGTCGTCCCAGTTGTTTCATCATAGTGTCGTTCATGTTTTGATTCATACGTTGTTCATGTTGATGAACATATTGAGTTGCATTTGTGTATGCATAATTGCATTGTTTATGTTGTAAATGGTCTGATGGGATCATGAGGATCTATGCTGAGGGCGCTGGATCGGATGTCCATCATGCGTTGGTCCGACGGGATCATCATGGGGATCTATGCTGAGGGCACTGGATCGTTGGATAGGTTTTCCACCATGCGTTGGTCTGACGGGATCATCATGGGGATCTATGCTGAGGGCGCTGGATCGTTGGATTACCAGTGTTGTGTTGATGGAATCTTGTAAATTTGCATCATTGATTTTATCATGTGTTATGCATATGTATATTGTTGGTTATCCATTTCGTGTTGATCTAGTAGGATCATCTTGGGATCTATGCTGAGGGCGCTGGATCGTTGGATTACCCAGTGTTATGTTGATGGAATCATGTGGATTCGCATCATTAATTTTTGTCATGTGTTGTTGAGCATATTGACGTTGTCATATGAGTATGCTTTGTAGGTCTTGTGTTAGGACCGTGTCCATATGATACATTGATCTGATCTCGGATTATACTGACGTGATTGTCGTGGTATCGTGCATCTCGAGGTATGTTCCATATTTCCCTTGGTTTTTGTGTTTGATGGACAATCGGTTTTCGTGTTGAGACTTGATGATGTCACCAGACGGATTTGGGCTGGACAGGGTTAGTGGATTTTCGTAACAGTGAGTTATGATGATGTTTTGAGGATTTTGGGGTATTGTGTGAGACACAATACGAGATGTGAATTTTGGTAGAGTTATGACGATAAGATTACATTGGTCGTATTCTTATTTTGTATTCTCATTGGTATGTAATTATTAATGTGATGTGACGGTTATCATTGTTGGATATTATGGCTGACCCCGTCGTGGGCTTTCTTTTTGGGTTCTTTGGATATCGAGCTTGTAGCGGTCGTGAAGAGATGAGATTCCCGTAGGATACTGGCTAGGGCATGTTTTTGTGAACTGAGTTCCTGATCAGTTGTTGTATTTCTGCTGCTAGAGTAATTTTATTTGGTTGTCCTTTCCGATGCGTGAGTATTTTAAATGGCCTATTGATATCTAGTAACTTAGGTTACTTTGGCAATCGCTTTCTAAATTAGTTTGTCGGTACGTGTAAGCGATAGCTTAACGTATGTTTCAAACTATTGAGTTTTGGCATTTCGGGCCTTGTGGTTTCAAATGAGATGTTACGATGGTTTTGTTAAACAGATTTTATATAGTCTTTGTGAATTTTTAAAAGACAGTACCGTCGTTAGCCCCTTGGGCATTTGTAAATGTTTGCGAAAATTTCTCTTAGCCTTGTGGGTTCCATCTCGGGGCCCACGACGCTGTAATATTCCCGGTTAAACCTGGGGGTGTTACAGAATATGGTATCGGAGCTTAGGTTATGAAAACCTAGGCAGTCGGGTCGAATTGGGTCGTGTTTTTGTCGCGTCATTCGAATTATCGATTTGACAAATATTAGAGCCGTGAGTTTTTGTATTCACTCGGGCTTGTGCGTTGTGTGTTTTGAAAATATCTGTGTCGATTATTTTCTTAAGTTGAGACGTGCCAGTATCACGGGGAATCGTCGGCTTCACGATCTGTAAGTATTTGGATTTTTGAATTGCATTGAGATTTATTGCCGTTCTAAGTTGATATGCTTTGAGATTTAGAAAGATATCATGAGTCACAGTATGAGGTGACAGAGTTGGGACAGGATTGATGATCTTCAGAAATTATGATTTTGGAGATCAATATGTCGGTTAAATTTTGGAAACGGAGTTGTGTATTCGGGAGAAGGACTGTGGATTGTTGCGAAGAACATGTAGTCATGTTATTTCATTTTTGAGATATATGAACTGCTTTTGAGCATTTGAAAATGATACTTTTCAAAATGAATATTTTACGGATGTTTTACGAGAAATGATTTTTGGGCCGAGACCTAATTGATTTTGAAATAGTTTTACAACTCAGGACTTGGGGTCCGAAAAGGGTTTACTACTTTTTAAATTTCTTGTAATACGAAATGAGATATGGGCTGAGACCCTAATGTTTCAAAAGACTTTTCTGTTTTCTAAAAACCCGAGATTTGTAAAACACTTTACCAATCATTTATGCATTTTATTTCTACCTTTCGGGGTTTTGATTTATTTGTTCAAATGAAACTTCTCTGGAAGTTTTTCGCTGTGTTGATTTGTTTCAAAGTTTTACCATAGCATATTTGAAGTGATCCAGGATCGGTTAATGGTTGACGTTGCGGGTCATATGTGGAAAAGGAGTTTTTGGTTGGAGTTTATATGTTGAGATTTTTGAATTCTATCGTGTGGTTTTCCGATGGAATGTCAGTGGAATTGGTGATGAGCCGAACGGGTATACAGAAGTATGGATGTGATCAATCATATGCATAGTTTTCATTTTAAAACTTCGAAATCGTGTGGATTCGAAGGACATCATTATTAAATACTTGGCATTAGCGTGCCAGTTTAATTTTTCGAAAATTGATTTCGTGATCTTACGAAAATTTATGTTTTGAGTTTTGAAATTTTGAAAGAACTTTCGAAAATTTGTCTTCTTGACAAGATTATATGATTTCAAACTGGTTTTGAAAATGTGATTGATGTACATACGCATTTAGTACATAATGCATATCGTGGTGAAGTTTTGAATGGGACTCACAAACTGGATAACACACTAATGGTACTATGAAAAGAGATTCGAACTTTAGTATGGTAATTTCGTTATCCAGGGATGATCAGTTGATTTATCGGATAAGAGAAATATGTTGCGTGTGGTAGATTTATGCACAGGATGTGATTTTAGAAACTTTGGATTTTCTGAAACCGGGACATATGTGCTATGTAATTCCATTGGTATGGTAGTAGCGCGATTTTACCATAGTAATTTTTGAATTATTTCTTTATAAGTATAGATTTGGGGATGGTGACCCATTGATTGGTCGTTCCCACTCCATGTATAATTTGGATATGTTCGACGGGTTGTGATTGGTTGTTCGTACGCCGAGGGGTATGTTCACCAGTCGGGTATGTTTATTGAGATCCACTGTATGTGATTGGCGTGTTGTTTTGAGAACTTTATTCGTTTGTATATCGGTTTCTCTGGTTCTGTGTTGATCGTGTTGGAGCTTACCGTTTGAAGTTATTCTCGATCATCGTTGATCATTCGTTGGTCGTATTGGAGTTTATCATGTTGATGATATTCTCGATTGTGTTTTGACCTCTGGTTGGTCATATTGGAGTTTATCATGTTGATGATATTCTCGATTGTGTTTTGACCTCTGGTTGATCATATTGGAATTTATCATGTCGATGATAAATTCGGTTGATTTATTGGTTGATCATTGTTGGTGATTATCTGAGCGTTCGGATTTTGTGTCGATGTTTCGGGATTCGTGTCGTTGTTTTGGTCAGTTGTTTCGCAGATGTATTGTGTATTATTCGTCTTATCGGAATTTAGACTTGATTATGTAATCAGGCAGACAGGATTTGATTCGGGCAGATTGTTTCATCCGAAGATGATATATTTTGTTGAGACTCAAGGAATTGTGATTGTAAGCATATTAAGACAGTACAGTGAGGTCACTTGCTAGTATCTCAGGAGATCGTCGACTTTGCGCATTGGTAAGTATGCTCTTTTGGTTATTCGGTAATGATGATGATTGATCGTTGTCGTGATGGTTTTGGGATATTTTGGTTAAACGGTATGTTTGTTTGTTTTTATGATGGATTGCAAGTTTCGAGGACGAAACTTATTTTAAGTGGTGTTGTATGTAATATCTAGAAATTCTATTACTGTTGTTTAATGTTATTTTATCTGAGTTATGTTGTACAACGTGGAATCTGTACAGTATGGATAAAATAATTGAAGGACTGAGATATCTGTATTGGTATAATTGTCGTACTTGGTCGACAATTGCATTTGAGGATAGTGTTTATCATATGAGAATATTATTGGAAGGAGTATGTGTATTTGGTATGCCGTATGTTCATATTTTATATGTTGAGACGTTGGACAAGAATAGCTGAAGTGGCTAAATGTAGCATTATTAGCGCACTGTCACGCCCCACCCTAAGGCAGCAGGCATCGCACAGCATCCGGCCGAAGCCTGCCGGACGGGCGCGCAGCATGCTCGCGCGCGTGCATGGACCGGTCCAAGCTCACAGAGGACTACCCCCCTATAATAGGCTTAGACGGAAAAAGCCTTGTGACAGCAGTAGACATTGAAAAGCCGAGGAACCCACTATTCAGAAAGAAGACCCTAGAAGCTTCAAGATGGAGACCAATCAATTCCAGAAGGTCAAAGAGGGTTCCAGAACGTCAGAAATCGGGTCGGATTGCTACGGTCCGAATCGGGCCTTAGCCGGGCCAGGCCGGGACACTTCGGGCCGGGTCGGGCCGGACGTTCCAGAGGGGGCTGGAGACTCCAAGAAGACTTCTTAGAATTACCTAGAATTATATAGATCATTCTAGATGATGGCATTCTTGTAAATACTTGGAATAGTAATGTTTTGTTGGTAATTTGTTAGCCTAGGAGGATTAGTATAAATACCCCCTTGGGGCTCATTTGTAACTCACCTTGAGAAATCTGATTTGCTACAGTGAAATAAGAGAAAACCTTCCCCAAGCATTTTCCTTACTTTCCTTCCTAGCAGTCTTGGTTATTAGTAGGCTTACTACTTAGGCTTGAGACAACCTAAGAGTGCCGCACAACAAGGACTTAGCGAGGCGCAAGTATAACCCCGTGACAGTTGGTATCGGAGCCAAGGTTGAGACAACCAAGGCTGATTTTCGAAGATTGCTAGCTGATCGTGCAAGGAAGAAGATGGCTCAATCATCCGACGTTACCCAACCCAACACTCAGGCCGAGAAGACCAAGAAGGGTAGAGACAAGTCTGTCGACCGGATTGCTGCCATGGACAGCCGAGTGACTCGACTGGAGGAGGTCTACGATGAGGTTGCGAAGAGGGTGGATGACTTAGAAGAAGCTGGTGAGGAGCTGCACAACCAGGTTCTTTCTACTATCAATGCTTGTGATGGGGACATGAAGTAGGAGTTGGCCGATTTTCGGGCCATGATCTTGGCCATGCAATAGGGCATGGAAGTTCTCAAGACGGAGTTGGCAACAATGAAGAGGGCGATTGCCAATGGAGAAGGACATGTGGGTGCGACACCTGCACGAATTGACATCCCAAGGCCTGGGAAGTTCAACGGATCGAGAAACGCCAAGGAGATTGACAATTTCTTGTGGAACTTGGAGCAGTACTTTAGTGCCTCAAACATTCGAGATGATGACACCAAGTTGCAGACGGCACCCTTGTACTTAGCCGAAACAGCCGTACTGTGGTGGCAGACCAAGCAGACTGACATTGAGAGTGGTGTGTGCAGGATGGCTTCCTGGGAAGAATTCAAGGCCGAATTGAAGAGGCAATTCTATCCCGAGAATGTGGAGTTCGAGGCTCGTGGCAGGCTAAAGAGACTTAGTCACACTCAAACTATCAAAGACTATGTCAAGGAGTTCCAAGAAATTGTACTGGAGATACCAAGCTTGACGGCGACCGACAAGCTGTTTGCATTTATGGATGGAATCAAGCCTTTCGCAAGGCAAGAGTTGGAAAGGCGAAATGTCCAGGACGTGGCGACTGCCATTGCTATGGCCGAGGGCTTAAGGGAGTTGAAAACCAGTGATAAGCCAAGGACTTTCCGCACAGATAAAGGCAAAGGTGGGGGAGACCGCCCATCAAGGTTCAGGCAAAACAAATACTCGGGCAAGCAACCAGTGGACGAGAACGATACGCCGAGAGGTTGTCACATTTGTCATAGTACCTCTCACATGAAGTACGATTGCCCATTTCGGAGGAAGAAGGTCGCAGCCATTCAAGAGACCACGGAGACCGAGGTTGCGGATGGTGCGCACATGGGCTCATTGAGTTTGCTCAATGCTGTCAAAGCCGTTGTGGAGCCGGCGAAGGGACCCAGAAAGGGGTCTATGTTCGTGGATGCCTTGATCGGAGGCACACACATCAAAGCCTTAGTGGATACAGGAGCTACGCACAACTTCATGCGGGACAGCGTAGCCAAAGCATTACGACTTACCGTCACTCCAACTAATGGATCGATCAAGACAGTGAACACCCATGCTAAACCGGTGACCGGCGAAGCACGAGGAGTTAAAGCAAAGATAGGTGACTGGCAGGGAATGATCACCTTCACTGTAGTGACCATGTATGACTACGATTTGGTTCTTCGGTTACAATGGTTCGATCAGGTACGGGCTTGCATTCTTCCATTTTCTGATTCCTTAGTCATTTTGGACTCCGACAGGACACAGGCCATTCCGCCAGGAGGGAAGCGAAGGGGACAGGTACCTTTTCTGCCATGCAACTTAGTCGAGGACTTCGGAAGCAGGAGGAGACCTTCGCTGCATTTTACGTTCCTGATGATGGAAACGATATAGGAAGGAAGAATGTACCAAAAGAAGTTCAAGCTGTTTTGGAGGAGTTCCAGGACGTGATGCCCGCGGAACTACCTAAGAAGTTGCCGCCCAGATGGGATGTGGACCACAAAATTGAACTTATTTCCGATGCGAAGCCACCTTCGAGGACACCCTATAGGATGTCACCACCAGAACTTAAGGAGCTGCAGAAGCAATTGAAAGAGTTGTTGGATTCCAAGATGATCCAACCATCCAAATCTCCTTATGGATCCCCCGTTTTGTTCCAGAAAAAGCATGATGGATCCTTACGTATGTGCGTGGACTATAGGGCACTCAACAAACTGACGGTTCACAACAAATATCACATTCCACTCATTGGAGAGCTGTTTGACCAACTGGGAGGTGCCAAATACTTTTCAAAGATCGACCTAAGATCCGAATATTGACAGGTCTGGATAGCCAAAGGAGACGAACCCAAGACCGCCATGGCGACCAGGTATGGTTTGTTTGATTTCCTTGTTATGCCGTTCGGGCTTACAAATTCCCCAGCAACCTTTTGCACACTGATGAACAAGGTATTTCAACCATACATAGACAAGTTTGTTGTCATTTATTTGGATGATATTGTCATTTACTCATCATCGATGGAGGAGCATGTAGAACACTTGCGACAGGTGATCCAGGCATTGCGGGACAATGAACTTTATGCAAAGTTAGAGAAATGCTCATTCGCCCAACAGGAAGTGACTTTTCTGGGGCACCGTATCAAAGATGGCCGCATAATGATGGATGAGGCCAAAGTGAAAGCCGTTCGATATTGGGAACCTCCGACCAACGTAACCCAACTCCGATCATTTCTGGGACTCGTGAACTACTACCGGAAGTTCATCGAGCGATACTCTCGGATAGCAGCACCATTAACGGACCTATTGAAGAAGGACCACAAATGGGAGTGGACGGATAAGTGCCGAGAGGCCTTTGAGCGACTCAAAGGCAAAGTGACGGAGCAGCCAGTTCTTGCCTTGCCAGACCATGCCAAGGCATATGAGGTTCAGACCGATGCATCTGATTATGCCATCGGAGGAGTTTTGATGCAGCTAGGGCATCCCGTTGCCTATGAGAGCAGAAAATTGAATGACACCGAGAGACGGTACTCGGTACATGAGAAGGAAATGACCGCCGTGGTACATTGCCTTAGAGCTTGGAGGCATTATTTACTTGGGAGCAAGTTTGTGGTACGAACAGACAACGTAGCCACAAGTTATTTTCAAACTCAGAAGAAGCTCACGCCAAAACAAGCAAGATGGCAGGAATTCCTAGCTGAGTTCGATTATACCCTGGAGTACTTAACCGAGTAGCTGATGCATTGAGCCGGAAGGCCGAGCTTGCAGCCTTGACCAAGGCCGAAGGAAGCATCAAGGACCGCATACGCGAGGGACTGAGACAGGACCCTTTCGCAGAAAACATCATGCAACTTGCTAGGAGCGGCAAGACAAGACGGTTCTGGGAACAAGACGAGCTACTCTTTACCAAAGGCAATCGTTTGTACGTGCCCAAATGGGGGAACTTACGGAGGGACATCATGAAGGAATGCCACGATACACTATGGGTCGACACCTGTATGCACCGTACAATGGCTTTAATTGACAATTCTTACTTTTGGCCCAGGATGCGTGAGGACGTTGAGGCATACGTCCGGACATGTCTTGTATGTCAACAAGACAAGGTGGAGCAACAACAACCTGGTGGACTACTTCAACCCTTACCCATACCGGAACACCCTTTTGAAAGCGTTTCAATGGACTTTATTTCGGCTTTGCCTAAATCGGATGGGTACGGGTCGATCATAGTTGTGGTGGACAGGTTCTCAAAATACGCAACCTTTATTCCAGCACCGGCAGACGTGACGGCTCTGGAGACGGCCAAGTTGTTCTTAAAGCATGTGTTAAAAAATTGGGGCATTCCAAGGACAATCGTGAGTGACCGAGACCCACGTTTCATAGGGAAGTTTTGGTCTGGACTTTTGAAGCTATTGGGCTCGAATTTAGCATTCTCAACAAGTTTCCACCCACAGACGGATTGGCAGACAGAACGAGTTAACGCATTGCTTGAGTGCTACTTGCGGCACTATGTGAGTGCCAATAAGCGGGACTGGGCCAAACTCTTAGACACGGCCCAATTCTCATACAACTTGCAGAAGAGTGAATCAACAGGACGCAGCCCATTCGAGCTTGCCACTGGGAGACAACCGGCGACAACGAATAACATTGCCACCGGATACTCGGGACAGAGTCCTGCAGCATATACCTTTGCTAAGTCATTACAGGAGGAATCGGACTTGGCTCGAGCATCACTGGACAAGGCAGCCAAGAAGATGAAGAAATGGGCCGATCTCAAGCAACGAGCGGTCGAGTTCAATGAAGGCGACTTAGTTATGGTGAAACTTCTCCCGCAGCAATTTAAAGCATTTCAGGCTGTGCATAAGGGACTTATCCGAAGATACGAGGGACCCTACAAGATCGAGCGACGTGTTGGGACAGTTTCATATCGAGTGGAACCTCCGCCGAAGATGAAGATACACCCGGTCTTCCATGTTAGCCAACTGAAGCCTTACCATCAGGACATGGAGGATCCGGGCCGAGCTCAGTCACATCGAGCACCGACTACCGTGATTACTTCCTTCGACAAGGAAGTAGCCGAGATCATTTCACATCGGGACGTTCGACGAAGGGGCGTGGCCCCATACACCGAGTTCTTTGTGCATTGGAAGGGACTCCCAGACGCTGAAAATAGCTGGGAACACGAGGATCACCTATGGCAATTCCGGCAGAAGATTGAAGAATATCGGGACAGCATCGTGCCGAGGACGGTCACGACTTTGGTGGGGGAGAATGTCACGCCCCACCTTAAGGCAAAGCAGTATCGCACAAAGATCCGGCGAAGCTCACGGACGGGCGCGCAGCATGCTCGCGCGCGTGCATGGACCGGGCCAAGCTCACAGAGGAATATCCCCCTTATAATAGGCTTAGACGGAAAAAGCCTTGTGACAGCAGTAGACATTGAAAAGCCGAGGAACCCACTATTCAGAAAGAAGACCCTGGAAGCTTCAAGATGGAGACCAATCAATTCCAGAAGGTCAAAGAGGGTTTCAAAACGTCATAAATCGGGTCGGATTGCTACGGTCCGAATCGGGCCTTGGCCGGGCTGGGCCGGGACACTTCGGGCCGGGTCAGGCCGGACGTTCCAGAGGGGGCTGTACGGCCAAGATTGACAAATAGATCGATTCGTCATCAATATTATGCCAGTAATCAAATCATGGCTCATGAGAAACATACCGTATTCGATAGGTCAGGCGCTTGCACAAGTCACACGTGGAACGAATGTTTCTTGATGCTAGTTCGATCTACAATGACTCAAAAGAAAAAGACTATCTAATACCACCTTTTGTAACACCCCGAAAACGGAGACTATTACAGTGCCGTGGACCCCACTAGGACCCACCAGGCGAGATCACAACATAAACTTTAACATCCATATACGCGGTACTGAACCACGTTTGTTAATCAAAACCCCGATATGGAGTATAATTCATATATGTCAACTCACACAACCGTACACAGGATCCAAATTCGGTATAGACCATATGGAGATGGAAAATACCTTACAAATTATAATACATTCATCCGAAATAAAATAAAATGAAAAATCACAGTAAGACATAACCGAACATCAAAAGACTCGGCCCCCCCGAATTAGCATCCTTCAAAACCCTCCGCCGCCATCGTGCTCTTCCTGGGCCTTGCCCTTTCCTCGGCCTGAAATACAAGTATTTCGCCCAAACCACAGGGTCAGCTATACATGATATTAATTCTCATGGCATTATACAATTCAGATACATACGGATCTCAAAGAAACAACCGAACACTGAATATACCCGGCAGGCGTATAAACAGTCAGTCCCAATTGTAGAACATATCCAAACATAAGAACGACCAAATAATACGGCTCAAGATGGACGTCACAGTACGTCCGATCCGGTAATGTGTCCATGCATATGTCCACCCCGTATACGGAATCCAGAATATACGTGGGACGATGTAGCTAATCTGCCTCACGAACTACGTCTCGTGTGCACAATTTAATGCGGAAACATCCACGCATGATCATCAAGTGCCCGGCTAAAAATCCTACACATAACCAATCAGCACGCAGATATGACTCCAGAGATATCACGATGCAACATGACAATGAAACTCAAAGAATTACAATTTTATCAAAGAATCGAACAACTCACCAAAGTGACAACAAAGCTCAACGAGACCAATGGTAACAAGCGCGATAAGCTTGGGAATACAATCCCACCACAAATAGTAACATGATCAAAGACATCACCACATCATGAATCATAGATTCACAGAACATTTCATATACACAAAACGCATAATAATCACAAGAATTCAACCATCATTGTAACCAAGCAGGATAACTTGCCTCAATTCCGTAGATTAATAATCCTTCTTCGAACGAACAAACGAACAGTATCTTCGTCTAACAATACTTATTTGAACAAGCAACCTTGAATTAAACGTAATTCATTCAACAACACATTCATACGATAATGGTATTAATTCGTAGAAACAATATTCGTAACTTTACTCGAATAATTCAACTATCCTATCGAACATTCTAACGCTCCAATTACGAATTATCA
Source organism: Orobanche coerulescens (assembly GCA_033398695.1). NCBI lineage: Eukaryota > Viridiplantae > Streptophyta > Magnoliopsida > Lamiales > Orobanchaceae > Orobanche > Orobanche coerulescens. The sequence continues at coordinate 88,428,755 of CM065807.1, forward strand.
TATATCAAGTTAACTTGATTCGCCCACATATTATAACATTAATGCTAGGCATTTGAAGTCAAGAACATTATCAAAGTAATATTATGATGATTAAACATACTCTAAATCCATCAACACTTCCGATTAACGTTGGACATGTTAAAGTTTGTGTTTATTTACATTCTTAATCATCTTTCCAATGATTACGTTAAGCCAATCCAGAAATGAAATCATAACTTTAAGTTTTAAGCATAATGAGAACACCATCCTAATTTACGTCTCTTAATACACGAGGATCAACGTAATTGAATTCGGCCATTAATTCTACCGCATCATTATCACCCATAATCGTTATAATCATCCTAAGAACACTATCAACATATTACTGAAGTGGTTAACACCTTCTTAAGTTTTCAACACATTCGATTAACCTGAATATATAAATGTTATGTTTGTATTCTACCAAAATCCAATACTTTCCCTTGAAGAAGTTGCTCAAAACCTAGTTATATTATTTAGGATGTTTGAAACTCTAAACATAACATCATTCAATCTTGTAATAATCATTTCAGGGGGTTAACATAACATTTAGACAATCCATTTCATCGACTTATCAAGTTCATCATGAATGTATCAATTTCGTTAGGCCAAAACATAGTTCAATGTCATCTCTTAAGGATTAACTAAACATTCAAGACAAGATTAGAATCTAGCACCTATAGTCATCAAGGATTCCTTACTTACAAGTTCTAAGTGTCAAGATCAAAATCAACTTCCTATGGTCATGTTATTAATCAGGTTTTATCCAAACATAATCAACACAACTATGCTATAAAGTTATCATATATCAAGAAGTGATACTAACATTCCTTATATTGTTCTTCACTTAGTTTGAACATGATTCTATTAACTATCATGTTTATACTAGATTAATATAACATTATATGAAGTGTTTAATACTAATATCATCACAAGCATGGATTCAATACGAGTTAAAGAAAAACCAACCTCAAAATGAAGAACAACACCAACACTTCCAAGAACACATTTCAATCTCCTAATCTCCAAACCACAATCCAAGTGACGAAGCTCCAACACAAGATGGAAGGGGTAGAAATCGATTTGACAAGGTTGGGAATCGGTTTCTCAGAGGGATGGATGCGTTGGTTTGAGCTGAAAAATGGAAGGCAAGCCATACCTTTATAACCCGAATTCAGCATTGCGTACGCTATTTCTAAAGATTAACGTACGTTACAAACATTACGTACGTAACCTTATGAGCATTATGTACATAACAAATTTCCAGATGCTACTGACTCAAAATACACATGTTCTTACGTATGTTGCCAAAATGAGCATACGTAAAGCTTTTGTACATTACGTACGCTAAGGCATAGCCATTACGTACGTAATGACCGTTGACTAGGCTGTCACGATCGACTCCCAACCACTGCCTACACGCTCGGCCCACCCACCGAAAGGTGATCTGCTGACCGATTCCCCACATTACGTACGTTAACAGAGAAGTGTTACGTACGTAATGCTATGTACATAGCATACTTAAAGATAATGTGCTAGCGCACGCTAAGGGCAACAACAAGTAAAAATATTAAATTCTCCACTTAACATTTAACAATCAACTATAGTGTAACTCATCAATATACTCATTACAATAAACAAAGATATGGTATGACAATGCTCGATTTAATCAAAGAATGCAATAGTAAAGACAAAAGTTTAGGTGAGTATCACACTAACCTTCTTGTACACACATGGTTCATCATCATTTTGAATATACCCAAACTCTTTGACAGTTTCATCAAAACAAAGATTCCAGCTTCGAGATCCCTTCTTCGACCCATACATGGATGTTTGAAGCTTCCAAACCTTTTTAGAATTTTCTGGATGAACAAAACCCTCGGGTTGTGTCGTGTACACATCCTCGAGTATGTTTCCATTAAGAAACGCTGTTTTGACATTCATTTGCCATATTTCATAATCATAGTATGCAGTAGTGGCAAATAAAATTCTAATTGATTTAAGCATGACTACTGGCAAAAAAGTATCATCATAGTCAACACCATGAGTCTGTCTATAAGATTTTGCCACTATTCGAGATCTATAGGCTTACAGATTATCGTCCATGTCTTTCTTATTTTTGAAGACCCATTTGAACCCAATGGTTTAACACCCTCAGGTGGATCTATCAAGTTCTAAACTTGATTGTCATACATAGACTGCATATCTGACTTCATGGCCTCTAGCCATTCAGCGGATATTGGTCCTGAAGTAGCTTCCTTATAGGTACTAGCCTCATCATATATTAGCGATGCGTCATCATCCTCTGTTAAGAGATACCCATATCTCTCAGGTTCATATTGCACCCCATCGGTGAAGCAATGTCTTTATATGGTTCTCAAGTTTCCGCGAGAATTACTTTTCTCCCACTATCTTTTTTTGAAATAAATTTCCTTTCTAAGAAGACAGCATTTCAAGCAACAAACATTTTGTTTATAAAAGTAGTATCCTTTAGTTTCCATAGGATATCCCACAAATAAACATCTTTCAGATATGGCCGCCAGTTTGTCAAACATTTGGCATCTTACGAACGCTTCGCAACCCCGGATCTTTAGAAAAGACAAATTTGGTCTTTTACCAGTCAATTTCTCAAATGGTGTCTTTTCGACTCCTTTATATGGAACACGGTTAAGGGTGAATACTGTTGTTTCTAAGATGTGGCCCCAAAATGATAATGGAAGCTCCATTTGACTCATCATGGATCTAACTATATCTATAAAGTTTGATTCCTTCTCTGGGACATTCCGTTACTTTGAGTTGTTTTAGGAGGAGTAAGTTGTGAAACAATTCCACAACTTCTAAGATGATCATCGAATTCTTGGCTCAAGTATTCGCCACCTTGATCCGATTGAAGGGCTTTAATTGTCCTGCCAAGTTGATTCTGTACTTCACTCTGGAATACTTTGAACATTTTAAAAGATTCATGTTTATACTTCATAAGATAAACATATCTATACCAGCTAAAATTATCGGTAGAAGTGATGAAGTATTGGTATCCACCTTTGGCATGAGTGCTAAGAGGTCTGCATGTAATATCCGCAATTTTGATTTCCGGTAATTTTTATTTTTTGGCGGTGGTCCGTTTCGACAACTCGCTTATGACCGTTTCGTCATTATGAGATTATTTAATTAGGCACTTTTTGCCATCCGAGTTCGTTTCGTTATCATTTTGTTGAGTTCCATGTTCTTAAACGACTTTTCCGCACTTGAGTTCGATTCTCGCGAATCTCATCCGAAACTATTGTTTCGAGTTTCTCGTAAGTTCATTTAATGTTATTGTTCATGTTGTAAGATTTGGTTTGGTGTTTCGATCGTGTATCGTGTATTTCAGATGTTTTGGGCTATTTTCGTAATTTCCCAAAGTTTGGGGTAATTACTTCCGTTGTCGAATTTCGAGCCCTCGGGTGGTCGGAATTGTGTGTTCTCATAGTGTTCAGATTCGTCTTTGCAAGTACTTCATAATAGTGTTCAGGTCTGAGTTTTGGGATTTTTCGGACCGTCGGATCGACCAAGTCTTGGCTGGCCAGACCTGGCCGAGTAACGGCAGTAATGGCCCGGCAGTAACGGCCGTAAGACCTGTTACGTACGTAACAGCCTGCCGATAACGTACGTAACATGTCGGAAGAATTGGTACAGGGAGTTCGGCCATGGCCGATTACGTACGTAAGCGGTCGGCCAGGGTCGGCTATTTAAAGGCCTGGACCGAGTCACATCCGGCATTTTTCATTTTTCTTCATTCCTTCCACGATTTTCACCATAGATTGATGGATTTGAGTAAGAACATCATGTAGCAACATATTTTGGAAGTTGGATTCGTGTTTAACATCATCTTCCGCCTGGATCGAAGGTAAGAACACATAAACCCTTGGTTTTGGGAAATTTTGAGGTTTCTCGATGTTTTGGCCGATTTGATTATTGTTAGAACTTGGTTGTATACTCGAAATCATTCATAAGACTTGAAGTTTTGTGGAACAAATTTGAGTATTTCTCCGTTAAATGATTAAATTAGACTATGCCCTCAAAGTGTCCGATAAAATGCTTCAATGGGTAGAACTTGGGAAGTTCTATACGTTTTCATAGAATTGTGATTGAATTGATATCGTTGTGACTTAGGAATGAAATTCTTGTGATGAACTCGAGTCGGAACCCTTCCGTTCGTTGCCTTCTTTGGGGTCCGATCTTCTAGGTCGAACCGTGTTCTTCGGAGCATTCGGTAGCGGTTAGTAAGGCAAGTATCTTATTATACGACGTGTATCTTGCGACTAATAATCACGTATGAGATTTAAAATGATTTTGCTTGCCTTCGTAAATATGTTCCGTTTAAATTGGTTGTGTATTCCGCAATTCGAAGGCTTTGTGATAATAGTGTTATATTGGTATACGTGTTAGATGTTGTACAATGTATTGTGTATCGAACATGTGTTATGTTGGTTGTGTGTCGTTGATTGATGATAGTTATTAAGAGCATTGAGATTGTGTTATGTGCGTGTGATGTACGATTTTTTGGTGATCAACGTGATTGATTAACTGTGCTCATTGTTGTATGTAATGTGAATGTGAATGTGTTGTGCTGGAACGCTAAGTTCACTCGTGTGGGTTCGACGGGGCCTACGAGGATTCATGGCACAGGTCCATGGGATCAGAACTTAGTGTGTGGTGCTGAGGTCCAATCGTGCGGGTCTGACGAGGCCTACGATGATTCATGGCACAGGTCCATTGAATCAGGACACAATACGTCCAACCGTGCGGGTTCGACGGAACCTACGGTGACACGTGACGCAGGTTCACGGGGTGAGGACTGGTTGTTGTGATTGATGTGTTTGTTCCTTTCCATGCTGGTTGTTGAACCTATGGAGACACGTGACAGTGGATCACGGTGTCAGAATTGATTATGCTTGTTTAATTGTGCGTGGTGTAGTCCGTGCAGGTTGTTAAACATACGGAGACACATGACAGTGGATCACGGTGTCATGAGCATGGTTATTTTTTAAATCAATGTTTTGAAAGGAAAAGTTTTATGAAAATGAATGTTGGACTGAGTCCTAAGCTTGAGTAAATGTTTCCCGTATTGTAAACTGTTGAGTTATGAAACAAGATTTGGGTTAAGGCCCTAAAGTCTTTCGAAAGGTTTTATGAATCAGGACTTGAGGTCTTAAAGGTTTTGAAATTCTAAAAATTCCCGAGATGATAATCTTATTTTCGAATGCTTCATAGTTTATCTTCCCTTGTGAAAACCTCCCAGGGATATTTTGATACTTGATTATTATATTTGATTCACGATTATTACTTGCTTGTTACATTTCGTATGATTTGATACTTGCACTAGTAAAACAGTGGAGTTTTACTAACCCCTGAGTAATCGGGGGTGGATGTCCTGCTTAAGGCCTGTACATGCAGATTCAGGGGAGCAGTCACAGGATTGGCACAAGAGGATGACGAGCTGCGATACTAATCATGAGTCGAGAGTTTTTTGATTTTTTTGTTGTGTTGTCAGAGTTGATTTTAGTCTTCCGATGTATTGTATTTCAACCCCTATGTGGGTAATGTCGTTTAAGCCAGTTTTGTTGATTGGGTTGTGTGACCTTATCAGTCTGTGTATTCACGTGTAAGTGACCATAACGGTTTGTATTATTTTATTGTTTGACCCTGTTCGGGCAAGCATTTGGTTGTTTATGGATGTTTAGCCTGGTAGATCCTTGTGGAAAGGGTCTACGGCGTGTAATATTCCCATATGGTTTTGGGGGTGTTACATTTATGGTATCAGAGCTTAGGTTGCGGAAACCTAGGCTGTCGGGTCAAGTTGAGTCGAGATTTGTGGAATATTGTGTGGTTTTGCCATTCGAGTTGTCGGGCGACTAGTTGAGTTGTGTGTAGTCACAATGTGTCGGTTATGTTGTCAGACGAGATTAGTATTGTGGGCGACCGTCACCTCCGTGTGGCCTGTGGATGTAAGTCTCCTCCTTTATGCGTAATACCTATGTATCTCGATTTTATCTTAGTGAGTTAATTGCGGTGCATGATTTTATTTATACAGTATTGTGTAATGTAGTTGTGTTTAATACTTGTGGCACATAGTATGAGTATAGCTGGGCGTATTGTTGTTTTACTTTTGAACCACCGTGTGGGGTGGTATGGTGTGAAAGATGTAAACCTTGATGGGTTCTGTGAAAGTATCAACGGTAGAGTTTGTGAGAAACTCCGATGAATGATTTTGCTGTGTGTTTAAACTTGATACCACGAGACGCATTTGATTGAATTGGCGACCCTGGTTGCCATTTGAGTATGTGGTTTTAAATTCGACTGTTTTTGGAATGTTGTAATTTTTGTCCGCTATGGGTAAGTTTGAGAATATTTTCTGAAGGACTTTACAATTTGAGAATTTTTGTAGAAATCGATTTTTGGAAAATATTTTGGTTGTGCGGTCAAACCACGGTTTATATGGATTTTTAAAATTCATTAAATTTTGACAAATGGGCCGTGTATTTTCAAATGACACCACCAGACGGTATTTGAAAGATGTGTTTTGAAGTACTTCGGACATTGTAAAATATTACCGTCGTTTTGGTTATGAAATAAAGTATTTTTGAAAATTTCGCTTTGCAAAACAACGCCGCTTCCGTAAATTAGAACGCTTTGGTTTATGTATTGAGGTTAAGTCATGCAGTGAGTTGCTATGTTATTATTCTCGTCAGAAAATCTGGGTTGTATGCCCAAGTGGCGGGATACGTTGTTAGGTATCGTTCCCCACTTCAATGACCGAGGTATTAAACAAAGTGTTTCCAAAATTTCATCCCAGCAAAATCTTTCGAAACTCGCGAATTTTAAAATATTAATATTTGAACAAATACCTTGGAACAATTTTATTTTTTAAAAAAAAATGTTACAAGTGTCTAGTCTCAATGACATGTATGTGGTCTCGACCGTGTTTATTTTGGTAAAAGTCGGGCACCTCTGTTGGTGTAACCGTGCTAATTACTTATGAATTTAAGTCTATTATTGCATTGTTAGTTCGTGAACTCGTGTGATGACTTGGAGTGAATACTTTATTGTGCTACTGGTTGTTGCCCTATGTTGATTATGTGGTATTTATTTTGTTGTTCTGAATGGTTGCCCGTTCAGTATGCTGAGAGGTCGAGGCCGAGGCCATGGTCGTGGTGGTAGTCGTAATCAGGAGCGTGAGAGGGCGACTCACTCCTTGCCGAGTACCAATCAGCTCGGTACAGATCAGGGACATTCTCATTCAGCTAGCGTTAATGTTGACATTGGCACCGGCACCATCCTTCGTCAAGTGGTTGATAAGTTAGTGCAGATGAATCAGGCCGTACATCGGAATGAGAACCCAGATGGGGATAACGGGGCTAGTAAGTGGTTACGAGATGTGATGAGGATGCAGCCGCCCCGTTTTGTGGGTTCATCTGACTCGTTAGGTTGGGAAGGCTGGCTCTTCCAGTTGGACAGAACATTTGATGCTGTAGCTTGTCTGGATGAAAAGAGGGTACCCATTGCTCAGTACTTGCTTGACAAAGAAGCTGCAGACTCGTGGCAGGCTGTAGTGCCTGCAGATCGTACACCTACATGGGCTGAGTTTAAGACTGCCATGGAGGTAGACTATTGACCGCTGCCTGTTCGTGAATGCAGGATCGTTGAGTTTTTCACGGCTACGCCCCAAGATGTGTCGATATCCCAGACGATAGTCGATTTTAATCGACAGCTGGCTTATGTTCGTGATCAAGTGAGAAGTGAAGTGGACAAGGTTCGATACTTCAATATGCGCATGAAACCCCATATCCGTGAGAGTATGGCTCCGCTCATGTGTACCACCTTGAAAGATTATCAGGACCGAGCTCTAGCCATCGAGATGGCTGTTTCCATGTCAGAGGGTAGCTCAGGAGGTAAGAGGCAGAAGACCTCGAGTAACTTTTCAAGAGGCCAGAGAAGTGAAATTCGTGAGCCTATTACCTTGTATTGCCCTTATAGGAACACTTATCGTTCGTTTGATCAGTCTAAGAATCATGAGCCGAGTAAGACAAGCGGCGTGAAGTTATGTTTCAATTGTAGCTGTGTGGGCCATACTCGGAAGAATTATCACTCGCAGCAAGTTAACTGTTTCAAATGTGGACATGTGGGACATCAAAGCGGTACATCGCGAGACCATCGTTGAGATGTTCGGGAGCCGAGATCCCGCCCTACGCACGGAGAGCCTGGTGCCCAGAGCGAGTTGCATGTTGTATTTGTGTTGTAATTCGAGTAGAGATTGATATTTGTTGCGTGAACTTTTGTTTTTGTTTGTATTCTACCCCGATGTTTTATTTTAAGTTTCGGACGAAACTTGTTTTTGTGAGATAGAATGTACATCCTAGACCCTCGTTTTCCGTTATCTTGAATTGTTTATGTTTTGACGTCAGACATTTTCTTATTGATGAGAATCAGAATGATTTCTATCGTGATACTCTATTTGTTTCTATCGCATAGCCGTTTTAGTCGGGTGCGACTTGTTGTCGCGTACGTTTCTTTGATTAAATGTGTGCATGTGATGTGGCATGTGATGCGTCGTTAATTGCTCGTTATTGTTTTGAATCATTGTCGTGGCGTTGTTATGGTCGTCGTGGGGCGTGTTTTCACGCTGTATATTCTTTCACATTGCTTGTAACGTTTCGCCAATGGGCGAAATTTACGCGTTTCTTGTGTATATCGTTTAGTTTTCCTGTCGGGATATTGCTTCTCCCTACTTGTTTTAAGTTTTGGGACGAAACTTCTTTTAAGGAGGATAGTATGTAATATCCGCAATTTTGATTTCCGGTACTTTTCATTTTTCGACGGAGGTCCATTTCGACGACTCGCTTATGACCGTTTCGTCATTATGAGAATATTTAATTCTGCACTTTTTGTTATCCGAGTTCGTTTCGGTATCATTTTGTTGAGTTCCGTGTTCTTAAATGACTTTTCTGCACTTGAGTTCGATTCTCGCGAATCTCGTCCGAAACTGTTGTTTCGAGTTTCTCGTAAGTTCATTTAATGTTATTGTTCATGTTGTAAGCTTTCGTTTGGTGTTTCGATCGTGTATCGTGTATTTCGAACGTTTTGGACCATTTTCGTAATTTCCCAAAGTTTGGGATAATTACTTCCGTTGTCGAATTTCGATCCCTTGGGTGGTCGGAATCGTGTGTTCTCTTAGTGTTCGGATTCTTCTTTGCGAGTACTTCGTAATCGTGTTCTCAGTTTACGTTCAGGTCTGAGTTTCGGGATTTTTCCGACCGTCGGATCGACCGAGTCCTGGCTGGCCAGACCTGGCCGAGTAATGGCCGTAATGGCCCGGCAGTAACGGCCGTAAGGCCTGTTACGTACATAACAGCCTGCCGGTAACATACATAACATGTCGGCAGAATTGGTACAGGGAGTTCGGCCATGGACGATTATGTACGTAGGCCATGGCCGATTACGTACGTAAGCGGTCGGCCAGGGTCAGCTATTTAAAGGCCTGGACCGAGTCACATCCGGCATTTTTCATTTTTCTTCATTCCTTCCGCCATTTTTCACCATATATTGATGGATTTGAGTAAGAACATCATGTAGCAACATATTTTGGAAGTTGGATTCGTGTTTAACATCATCTTCCACCCAGCTCGAAGGTAAGAACACCTAAACCCTTGGTTTTGGGAAATTTTTAGGTTTCTCGATGTTTTGGCCGATTTCATTTGTTTTAGTCCAGATTATTGTTAGAACTTGGTTGTAAACTCGAAATCATTCATAACCCTTCAAGTTTTATGGAACAAATTCGAGTATTTCTTCATTAAACGATTAAATTGGACTATGCCCTCAAAGTGTCTGATAAAATGCTTCAATGGGTAGAACTTGGGAAGTTCTATACGTTTTCATAGAATTGTGATTGAATCGATATCGTTGTGACTTAGAAACGAAATTCTTGTGAAGAACTCGAGTCGGAACCCTTCCGTCCTTCTTTGGGGTCCGAGCTTCCCGGTCGAACCGTGTTCTTCGGAGCGTTCGATAGCGGTTAGTAAGGCAAGTATCTTATTATACTACTTGTATCTTGCGACTAATAATCACGTATGAGATTTATAATGATTTTGCATGCCTTTGTAAATATGTTCCGTTTGAATTGGTTGTGTATTCCGCAATTCGATGGGTTTGTGATAATAGTGTTATATTGGTATACGTGTTAGCTATTGTGCAATGTATTGTGTACCGAACGTGTGTTATGTTGGTTGTGTGTCGTTGATTGATGATAGTTGTTGAGAGTGTTGAGATTGTGTTATGTGCGTGTGATGTACGATTTTGTGGTGATCAACGTGATTGATTAACTGTGCTCATTGTTGTATGTTGTGAATGTGAATGTGTTGTGCTGGAACGCTAAGTTCACTCGTGTGGGTTCGACGGGGCCTACGAGGATTCATGGCACAGGTCCATGGGATCAGAACTTAGTGTGTGGTGCTGAGGTCCAATCGTGTGGGTCTGACGAGGCCAACGATGATTCATAGCACAGGTCCATTGAATCAGGACACAGTACGTCCAACCGTGCGGGTTCGACAGAACCTATGGTCACACGTGACACAGGTTCACGGGGTCAGGACTGGTTGTTGTGATTGATGTGTTTGTTCCTTTCCGTGCGGGTTGTTGAACCTACGGAGACACGTGACAGTGGATCACGGTGTCGGAATTGATTATGCTTGTTTAATTGTGCGTGGTGTAGTCCGTGCGGGTTGTTGAACCTACGGAGACACGTGACAGTGGATCACGGTGTCATAAGCATGCTTATTTTTTAAATCAAAGTTTTGAATGGAAAAGTTTTATGAAAATGAATGTTGGACCGAGTCCTAAGCTTGAGTAAATGTTTGCCGTATTGTAAATTATTGAGTTATGAAACAAGATTTGGGTTAAGGCCCTAAAGTCTTTCGAAAGGTTTTGTGAATCAGGACTTGAGGTCTTAAAGGTTTTGAAATTCTAAAAATTCTCGAGATGATAATCTTATTTTCGAATGCTTCATAGCTTATCTTCCCTTGTGAAAACCTCCCAGGGATATTTTGATACTTGATTATTATATTTGATTCACGATTATTACTTGCTTGTTACATTTCGTATGATTTGATACTTGCACTAGTAAAACAGTGGAGTTTTACTAACCCCCGAGTAATCGGGGGTGGATGTGTGTTTTGCATCCAGGTACATGCAGATTCAGGGGAGCAGTCACAGGATTGGCACAAGAGGATGACGAGCTGCGATACTAATCATGAGTCGAGAGTTTTTTGATTTTTTGTTGTGTTGTCAGAGTTGATTTCAGTCTTCCGCTGTATTGTATTTCGACCCCTGTGTTGGTAATGTCGTTTAATCCAGTTTTGTTGATTGGGTTGTGTGACCTCATCGGTCTGTGTATTCACGTGTAAGTGACCATAACGGTCTGTATTATTTTATTGTTTGACCTTGTTCGGGCAAGCATTTGGTTGTTTATGGATGTTTAGCCTGGTAGATCATTGTGGAAAAGGTCTACGGCGTGTAATATTCCCATATGGTTTTGGGGGTGTTACACTGCATACATTAGTATGTACTAGGACTAATACATCACTAGCGCTTTCTCCATATCGGTGAAAGGGTTCTTCGTCATCTTGCCCAATAAACAAGATTCGCATGTCCCATATGACTCATAGTCAATAGAGTCTAAAAGTCCATCGTTAAGGAGTTTAGAAATGCATTTCTCATTTATGTGACCAAGTCGACAATGCCATAAGTAAGTTGAGTAAGAACCATTGAGCTTAGGTTTCTTGGTTGTAATGTTATATACTTCCAAAGTGTTGGGCTCATCTAGATCAATATTGTAAAGGCTAGTATATAACTTTACAATACCATAAAGCAAGTCATCAAAGAAAATATGAATAATCTTATTCTCAATAAGAAAATCATAACCTTCACAATCTAATGTAGAAAGTGAAATAATATTCCTATTCATAGCATGAACATAATAGAAATTGTACAAAATTAAAAAAAGCCAATTGAGCAAAACTAGATCATAAGTTCCAACGACTAGTGAAACAACTCTTGCTCCATTGCCGACCCGTAGATCCACTTCCCCTTTCTTCAGTTCTCTACTGCTTCTCAACCCCTGCACATATGTACAAATGTAAGATCCACATCCAGTATCCAATACCCAGGAGTTAGAAGTAGATAAGTTAAATTCTATAACAAATATACTTGTGGCAGTCTTACTAATCTTGGTACACTTTAGCTCTTCCAAGTAAACATTACAATTTCTTTTTCAGTGTCCTGGTTTATTCCAATTATGGCAATTTCCATCTTTGGGAGATTTAGCCTTGAAAACCGACTTAGATGGGTCTCTAGCTTTGGCAATTGTTGCCTTACCTTTGACCTTGCCTTTGTTCTTGAAGGACTTCACTTTGCTGACCATTAGCACGTGGCTTGGTTTCTTCTTAATATTCTACTCAGTCGTTTTAAGCATCCCATGCAGCTCAGCAATGGAGTTAGCCATCTCATTCATATTATAGTTCATAATAAACTAGCCGAAACTACCAGGTAATGAGTTTATGATGACATCTATTGAGTGCTCCTTAGAAAATGGAAAACCAAGGTTTTATCAAGATGATCAATATATCCTTCATCTTGAGTACATGAGCGATGACATATGTCCTCTCAACCATCTTGCAAGCATACAAGGCTTGAAAGGTCTCATACCTCTCTTGCCTTGCGTGCTTTGAGAAAGTTTCCTTGAGGTGAGCATTAAGCTCATATGCTTCCATTTCTTCTAGATTCTTCTGAACTTCTGGACAAATGGTAGCCAACATAAGTCAACTGATATCAATGGAATCATCATAATATTTTCTTCCATTTGTTTTCTGTTGCTTTATTAGCATTGTCAGCAGGCTCATTGGGAATTTCATCCACAAGAACATACAACTTTATTTCTTGCTTGAGAACTATTCTCAAGCTCCGGATCCAATCCAGATAATTGCTGCCGTTTTCTTTGATCTTGTCCTTCTCAAGGACGGATCGCAGTGAAATGGTGGATGTGTTGTTTGATGCCATTATATTATCTACAAAATTCAATATGCAAAGTACTTAGTCACATTTTTTTATTTTTCGAAAAATACGCCCACTAAGATAAAATACCCTTAATTTTACAACACTTGTTATTTTATTGGGCTAAGACCACATTTTGCACAATTCTAAACTCAGTTTTGGCATGATGCCTAGAATTGAGCTACTTTGAATGGATAAATCATTATCGATTACATCATATGTAACTCTTAGATTATATTTATGGTATTTGGCATCTTATGCTCAAGCATGTTATAATTCCATTGTATGCCTTAAGGTTCAAAACTCTTTTAAATTCTTAGTTCATTAAAACACATATGTATCACCATTACTTATCCTACCTTACTAAGATAATCCGAGCACCCAGCTTTGGCATGACCTTCTCAAGATGATCGAAGTCTTGATAGATGTTTTAATTGAACAACATTAAAAAATTTTAACGAGGGGTTTTATCCTATATTGAATGTCTATGTTGGTAAACATACATCTAAACATTCATCGCATCACATACATGCATATATTTAAACATACATAACATCACATGACATAAAAAAGCATAGGACCGTGTATAGCATGATCATAACCCTGACGTGATTTTCTTGAGCCAACATGAAAATCCCAAAGGTCAATCTAAAGGGTATAATTGGTCTTCATTGATCTTCCAACTCTTTGGAACGTCATACGCGATCAATTGGCTCCTCGAGTCTGTCCTTCATCTCCTTCTTATCTTTATTATATTAATGAAAAATATACTACACTAGTACAATTAAATTACAAGAGGGCAAACGACATGCATGCCATAAATTATAATAATAAATTAAAAGACAACTCGGAGGCCGTAAAAACCAATTATAATTAAACGACATGCAGATCGCAAAACCAACCCAATAATAAATTGAAACATTTTATCACATTGGTCAATTTATGGTCATTCCTACTATTAAAATTAATTATCACATAATTAATTAAACATAATATAAATCTGTCTGACAGTCAGGTATAAAATTAATAACTGTTCAAAATTTAATAATATGAAATACTAGCCTAGATGGCCGAGCACACAGTGGCCGCAGAGGGCCGCGCGGGTTTGAATCCCACTGGCCGCAAGAAATGCATTTTTAAAACAATTATTTGGATTTTGCAAAACAGGAGTTAAATAAAATATCAATGAACAAGATTCACAAGAGGTGTTCCAACCGAGATGGTCAGAACCGTAGTTCTAAAAAACGCTAGGCGCTAAGCGTCCGGATTGCTAATGCCTAGCGCCCAGAGGATTACTCGGAGATTAATCGGGGATTAATTGGGTTAGGCGGATTTTTTTATTATTTTATTTATTTATATATATAAAAAATTATATATATAATAATTACAAATAATTAAAATTTATTAATTTAAACAAATATATATCAATTATATATTAAATTTGAAATATTGATATAGATATCAAAGAGTCCATAATATCCATAATATCTCACTTGAGGCATTTATAATACTATTAGAACAAAAAAAACCAAAAAAAAAAGGATAACCGCCTAGGCATCCGCCTAGTCGCCCACGTAGCAAGAAAATTGGAAACATTGATATATGTATAAAGTAGTCCATAGTATCCACAACATCTTAGCTTGCCTTCTTAGGCCCCCGTCAGCCAGCCTAGACGACCGATTATTCACCCAAACACCAGTACAAGCACCTAGACCATAATCGGAACGGTACAAGACCTTCTAGAGATTAATCAGAGGATTAATCGGCCTAGGTGGGGATTTTTAGAATACTGGTCGGAATGTGGCTTCAGTTATGAACCGCACGAGATCGAGTCCTACAACCGCGGATTTTATTTTGCGATTTTATCGCTGCTCAGGTCCCGGGCCGACCTGCACTGACCCGACTCGACTCAACCTTCCCAAACCTCGACCCATTTCATCGTGGCTGCCTGCAATGCTTCCGAAAGCAGTTTATGCGATAAATAGTCCACAAAATTGATTTTGAATGATCCGATTTAATCAAATTAAATTAGAAAAATATTTATAAAATCTCTATTTCATAAATATGATCTTAAACATAATTTTATATATTCAAAATATATAAAACATGTTCTACATATACAATTAAATTACTTGCAAGTTTGCGCCGATACCATTGTTGGGTTTTACGTGTATCAAATACAATAAATATGAGCAAAACACGGCGGAGAAATAATTAACGAAAAACCCAGACGTGGATCTTCATGCAGTAGTTTTCTTGATTTATAAAGAGTTCGTCGAATTACCTTAATTCTATGAATTGACCTGAACCCGGACTAGAAGCTGATTAAAATCTTCTTCCTCTTTCGGTGATTCACACACGAACAACTGGTACAAGCCAGATTGCTAGATCCTTACGAATAATGATGATAAACAGTACAACGGATAATTTCTTGCTAGAAGGATTTGTATGATTGATCAAAATCAACTAAGGGAAGAAGACGGAGATGACTGAAACGCACTTACCGGACAGAAAAGTTGCGGCCGAACCAGATGAAGATGGGGGGGAGGGGGGGACTATTTTTCTCTCACACAATTAGCGTTGTGTAATTTTAATCTTATGACAACTCCTTGTCCGAGACACTTTATTTACACTAAGTAAACCCTTGTCAAACTCCAGTATTTGCTAAGTTGCCCCTCAACTTAATAAATAATACAATATATATAATATCTTATATTATATATTACTTATTATTTAATTCTCTAATAAATATAAAATCCAATATTATTTTTAGCTTTTCTAGTTGATATAATGAAATAATATAATATATAACATCCTATATTATATATTACTCATTATTTAATTTCTTTAATAAATATAATATTCAATATATATCTATTAATTATTCTGCTTGTCTTTAATTATCGTGTGTGTGACCCGAAAGGCCTATATTATGTTGCAATTATTTAATACCTTATTAAATACTAAATCATAAGCGGTCTCTAGCAAGACATTATGACTACCCAAATAATATAACCTTATAGTCCATTAAACCATTTAACGTGTCAAATCCCTTTGTCGCGTGATATCATATTTGAACTAAATCATGGATGTTATCATACTTATTATGTTCAAATATTATCTCGATCTTAAGTAGGCTGACTGAATCAAATGACTCTTCATTTGAGCATGACCATGCATTTCATGCAGTCTTACTAATCGAGGGGCCCAGTAGATATCTCTCTCCCTAAAGAGAGAGACAAATCCCCATCTTGATTATTCATTGCCCTCTACATGACTCCCACTAATCCTGATCGCTAACCTTTATGATCACTATGTTTCAGATGACGTTGGATTACGTCAAGGCATAGCAGTTATCATGTTGGACTCAATGATAATCTCAGGTTCAAGAATTTATTGACATACTGTTATGTTAAGATTCACTTATGATATTTCTATGCAGTAATCTCAATGCGGGTCTGTCGAGTATTGCGTTATCCAACCAATACCCATAAGTTTGATTCGTACCATATGCATAATCATCCGATGATTATCAATCAAACTTATACTGTTAGGAATACTTGTTAGATTTTGATGATGTCATCCCTGTATTAATTGATTATTCAAATGTATGTTTAAGTACTTGGCAAATGTAAATAAGAACCAAAAGAGTATCTTCTGTAGGCCTTAAAATTTAGGCTAAATGTTGATCAGTTAGAAAATTGTCTAAGTAGGGAACTACCACTTATCAGAGAAGTTATCAGGCAAGTTCATTATCAGAGAAGTTTTGGTCAACGCAAAAAATCAGAGAGGTTTGACCAAAACCTAGCTGCAGTCAAGTTCTGAAGAAGGCGCTGAAGTCAGACAAGTATTGTTCAACAGGAATATCAGAGAATATTGACCAAAACCAATCTGCAGTCAAAGATATCAGACGAGATCGAGTCAACACAAATATCGGCTGAAGTTTGACCATCAGATCAGAGAACATTCATCAGGTCGGAGAAGTTCAGATCATAGAACTTTATCTTAGAGAACTTCAGAGCAGAGAACTGTAACACCCCCAAACCACTCGGGAATATTATAGCGCCGCAAACCCCCCACCGTGAGGATCTACCAGGATAAATACAGAAACACCACGACCCAAAACATACCAACATGGGTAATTAACGAACCCTTAGACCAATTTGGTCTTTTACCATAAATGCACATCAACCATACATTACTCTATCTCGCAAATCATACCCACGCAGGGGTTAACATAAATCAACGTTCCCATAAAACGGGAAAAATAAACACAACGGAAGGACAAAACAACAAGACATTGCCAAATACTCAACACCGGTCTCCATGTGATTAGTATCGTCGCCTTCCATCATCCTTCGTAAAGATCCTGTGAATCACTCCCCAGCATCCTGCAAATACCTGGACGTAATACGACATCCACCCCCCGAATACTCGGGGGTTTGCAAAACTCCACTGTTTTGCTAGTGCAAGTAAAAATACAAAGCAAGCCATACATAGCATACTCCAAGAACATAGAAATCGTGAATATACTTCCCGATATAATTCACTTGATCAAAACCATTTGAATTATGAAAGATAGGAATAAAACCATTTTATATCTTACAAAACATTTTACAATATCGGGAGTTTTAAAAATATTTGGGGTTTAAGAATTTTCAAGCCTTTCGAAACACTTAGGGACACAACCCAAAAATTATTTATTTCAAAATACGATCCCGATAACAAAATACGGGGTCCACGAGCCAATCATAATATTCCAACCACAAGCACGTGGGATCCATGACTCAACTTATCCACATCACATACTCACAAGAATAACCCGACAGAAACTACACCGTGTCAAACACTACCATGACAACAGTTTCACAGAACGACAACAGAGAGCACAACTTTGTAACTTGACCATACGGTCAAACTCGAGACACCACAGAGCTACAATACACAGAGCAACCACATGACTCACGTACCCATACCAAATTATCACAGCCAAGGTACAAATCACACTCAACACATTTACTGGTGCCATTCCAGGCAAGTACGATACCATTTGGACTGCCATTCTAATCAGACGAAATATGTGCCAAAAATTTCAGTTCTCCAACAAAACATTTCAAAGTTAACCGTTGATACGAGACTCACGACCACCGTACCCCGCAGAGCCCCGTTGGACATCCCTGGGTGGTTAACCCTAGTTCGCGATACACACACACATGGCAATATGTATCCCTAGAGGCCCCGTCAGACAGTCCCTAGGTGAACACACACATATCATCCACAACGCCACAGGAAGCCATAATTCGAATACTAGAATATGCATACAAATGCTAGGTACTTCGCTAGAATGGCCACTTTAGTCGACGTATACTCACAACTAATGTCACATAACCACAAGCAATTACCAGTACCAAACAACCCCAAGCGCCACAACCTCCTTATGAAGGAATAACTAATATCACACAACGTCACATATTCACCGAACATTTACACATTTTAATACACAATCATCGGAAAATAATTTCGGTCTACTAACATCACTAAATATTATTGTAACATCACCAAACATACGCCACCAACACACATATACCGAAAACACATTTGTTTACGAAGTATATGAGTTATCTTTGGAAGACAACATTTTTCGAGAACATATCGATCCTTTTTAAAGTTCATTTAAACATTCAGATTGCACATAAAATCATTTATCAATGATTCCGTCTACAAAACATGAAAAGTATGGGCAAGATACTTGCCTGGATACCACAAGCAATGAAACGACGAACGGACATGGTCGGGTAGCCCTCAAACTTCCAAGAACGAACAAGAACTCGACAACTCCACAAAAATTAACAAAATAACATCACCATGAATCAATAACGCTAAACGGAATTCGAATCAACTCGAAAAACAACAAGGATCCGAGCGTTTCTTCGAGAAAATCGGATGTCAAGTCCCGGGTGATAAAAGTCATTAAAGAAGTTACAAAATCCAAATATCGTGACCAATACAACCGGATTACTATGAACCATTCATCAATAACGGACAAAATCAACGAATCACGAAGAAAATCCCCAAAAATTACACAACTAGGGTTCTACGGAAGAAATTACCTTGATTCGACGAAGAACAAGGATTCGGCGAAGGTATAATCGAAAAGGGTCTTCCAAAATGCCTTGGAATTGGTCGGAACCGGCCAAGAACTCCTCCCCTGGAACACTCCCATCCGCTGTAACACCCCCGAGATATTCGAGGTGTATTACAGCGCCGTGGATCCCTACATGGGACCCACCAGGCTAAAACAAGAAAACACCACTCGACTAACCATCTCGGTTAGTAAGGAAACAATTATTAACAGCCAGAACATAAAATAACACGTCCGGTACAGCCGGTAAAATAAACGTCAACTGACAAACATAGTAACTTTAACAAAGACCAAACACAATCCGAAAGGAAAAGCCTAAGTACTCGCGAATACAATCTATAAGTTTATAATTTGGAAAATCAACCATATCAAAAGAGACAGTAGAAATAATAAGACTCAATTGCACATGTCAACACATCCTCATACCATCCCAGCGCCCGCTCGTCTGGCTGAACATAACCAGAAATTCATAACAAGAATTTCCCCAAAACGGGTCCCCAAAGGGGTTAACAATTACGCTAGTACAACTATTCAAGGCAAACCAGTCGCTTACACAATTCAAAATACAATGCACCAATTGATTTCCAAACCAAAACCAGACATGTCTTTTCCGGAAAACAAACAGTCAATCAATTTGCCTAGGACCGGGACGAAGCCACGAATCCCACTCGAGGCCTATAAGGACCCTCCCGAGCTGGCCACATTCATAAAACAAATCAAGCACACATGTCACCTAGACCGGACGGTTACGAATCCCACTCGAGGCGTCTAAGGACCCTCCCGAGCTGGCTAGCGAAACAAACTCATGAATCCAGGACGAAGCCATAGATTCCCTCGAGGCCCCGTCGGAGCCTCCCGAGGTGAGTAAAGCACACATAATATACATTACCATTTCACGTTAAGCATAAAGGTTTCCAAAAATACTTGCCTTGAATAATTGACGACGGAACGAATAGAAAGGAACGTCACCGACGAACGCTAGGAACCAACGAAACCGAACCTAACGATTTGAAGAATACAATCACAACCATTTCTAAACGAATACGGAATTGGAATACACCCGAAAATCTGCCTACGATTCATGTATATTCGTATAAAAACGACAACGAGGGCGGACCACAACCAAAGCCTCTCGATTCCGTAAAAACTACGAAATATACCATGAATCCATAGGGAAACTAAGAATACCAACAAGATTAATCATATTCATCATGAATTAATCAACAAAACGGAACGAATTGGACAAAAAAGCGAAAACCCCCAAATCTTCGCAAAAGTAGGGTTCTAAAGATCTAACCTTGATTCGCTGGATCGAGGGATGTTATAGGATGATTGATCAATGATATAACCTCTAGAACTTAGTGGATCCGTTGTCTAACAACATGGCTCCGCCTCCTCCGAACCTCCAGCCACAGACAGAAAAGGAAGGAAATGAAAAACGAGTGAAAATGAGGCTGCTCTGCCATATATATACTGGGCCGGAACTAGCGTGCGCTAGCCTTCCCGGACTAGCGTGTGCTATCGGTCAGTATCGGCCCAGCACCCTCGGCCAGGGCCCTCATGGCCCGGCACTACCGACCAAACCTTTCGACCGCGACCTGCCCTCCCGACCCCCGCTAGCGCGCGCTATGGTCAAGGTCGCAGCGCTAGCCGACTGGCCCAAGAACCTCCGGACTAAACAGCTCGCCTGTAACGCACGTTAGTCGGCCGACAGCGGCGCTAGCCCCGCCGGTTAGCGTGGCGCCACGACCGACAGAGCGCGGCGCTACTTGCCGATCCTACCCGAGTCCGTAACCTCGAACCCTCCGCCTGTGCCCGATAGCATACGCTAGTTCGCCGACACAGGCGCTACACTGCCGAGCTAGCGAAGGCAGCCTTCCGATCAGAAGCGTGCGCTACGCCGGTTCTCGCCGTGCTCGCTCGCCGTCTGCCCAAAGACTTCCGATACCGCACTGTCTGCCTACCAAATGCCACCGCCATGACCCGACGACTCGATTTCAAAACGCATTTTAACGAACACGATTTAAAAAGCTCGCGGACAACATCAATGACCTGAAATGAAAACATAATGCAATAATTAATCATATGCGACCAAGAAAAGGGTCGAGACAACAAATACAGATACGGATACCCATAACTTTTAGAAAATTACAAAATGGCCCAAAACGCCCGAAAATCAAGATACGTGATCGAATAACCAAACCAAAGTTCACAACACGTATAACAAAGTTAAACGGACATACAGGAAACTCGAAACAGCAGTTTCGAACGAGATTCGCAAGAATCGAGCTCAAGTGCGGAAAAGTCGCCAAAAGTACGGAACTCAACAAAACGGCACTGAGATGAACTCGGATGTCAAAAAGTACAGAATTAATCATTCTCAGAATGATGAAACGGTCCCAAACGAGTTGTCAAAACGGACTCTCGCCAAAAAGAAAATTACCGGAAATCGAAATTGCGGATATTACACACTACCCTCCTTAAAAGAAGTTTCGTCCCGACACTTAAAAAAAGTAGGGAGAAGCAATATACCGCCAGGAAAACTCAATGAGATACACCTGAACCGAAAACTCACGCTCAAATGGCGAAACGTTAAGAACAACACAAGGAAACATACGGCGTGAAAACGCGTTCCACGATGACCAACACAACGTTACAGGGAGAGACATAATAAAACCAACAAGTGACAAGCGTCATCAAATAGGTAATATCATCAAGTCAATTATCTGAACAGTCGCAAAACACAAGGCACCTATTATAAGGAAACACGAACAGTCGAAAAATAGAAATGATGCGTATAGCAATCTGCAAAGGTGACCACGATCGAATCAACAATGATCGAACAACAACGATCTAAAAACAATGATCGAACAACAACGATCGAAAAACAATGATCGAACAACAACGATCGAAAAACAATGATCGAACAACAACAATCGAAAAACAATGATCTAACAACAACGATCGAAAAACAATGATCGAACAACAACTCCGAAGTTCACACTTCAACTCAAGACGTTAAAAGAGTTGGTGGGAACTAAAAGGTGTCACTTTCGAACGAGGTTCACAAGAATCGAACCAAACTCGGAAAAGTCACAGCAATAACCAGATCAAACCAAAACAAGATCACGTCTTGTTCGAACGATAAAAACCAAAATACATAACAAGTTCAGAGAGTATCAACGAACACGAGCGAGTCGATGGAATCAGGAAAGAGAAAATGCAAAAGTCAAAAATAATACGGGGATTACCTTCGACCTCGCCCCCGAAACTCACAACAACGGAACCAAAGTAACAATACAACAAGCAACCGACACAACGCGGAACAATCACCGATGCACACAACCATACCAACCCAAGATCTAACAGCTCGCATATATGCGATAACGCCCAAATCGCTACGAGGTGACAACATCTAATACCAACATCACACCTCTCATAGACGCTACCACAACAACTGCGTGGCGAACGACTCAACGCTCACACCACCAATTCAATCACAACTCGGGGGTTAACACCCTAACGAGAGTACGAACATCACACATATATTCCCGGACCGCAAATAGGAACGATAGGTTTTAAAAATGAAAACCACCTTTTGAAAATAATTTGGAAGCACCAGTTGATCTTGAGTATCATATATAAAAAAAAGTAGTACAAATATCGTCATCGAGAGGACACCTTTCTTTAAATTAAAACTTTTCAGCAATATTCGACCTTCGGGTCTAAGCAAACGCGTTTCTAAATCATTAGAAATATCTCAAAATATTTTGATCCTCAAAGTAGAATAATTTTGAAACATAGCGTGGCGCTAGTAGGCATCTTGAGAACACTGCGAGAAAATAATTCATTTTAAAAGTACGTCTCGAGGTTTATTTTCTAAGATACTCGAGGTTTTTCAGAAGTACAATAGGCCAAAATGCCCAAAATTCACACGTATCAACATTCACTTAAACACATCATAGCACACGCATCAAATCATTCAAAATCAAGACAGTGATATACAATCCCTAGGATATGTTTAACAACATCATTAAACAACAATCGGTTTATCAAAACCGGATGGAAACGAAATCAAGAACAAAACTCCAAAAAGTCAACTCTATGGATTCAAAAAAAAGAAAAAAATACTTAGATCCGGCGAAGAACAATGGATTAGATGATGTTATAATCACTAGGATACTCCAAAACACCTTTGGATGGAAGAAAATCAGCCCAAATGCAAATCATAGTCGCTACGTCTCAAACTCACGGAGGAAGAAGAAGAAATGAAGAAACATGCAGATTCTAGACTGGTGTCCAGTATTTATACTGGACACAATTAGCGTGCGCTAATCATTAAGGTTAGTGTGCGCTATCACGGCACCAGACACAACTGCTGACCAAAAATACACTGTTAGCGTGCGCTAACCCCGAGTGTTAGCGTGCGCTAAAGAGAACTTCAGACCCAGTCCAATGGCTCCTGGACTGCCCTAAACTACCTGGTAGCGTACGCTATCCTCCCCTTAGCGTGCTACCAACGCACTCTCGCGCGCGCTAGCCGGAAAGCATAGCGTGCGCTAACGACTCAGAGAGAAAGCAACAGAACATCTCAGAAAATCCTAACACCCCCAGATCTTCCTGGGAATATTACACGCCGTAAACCCTTCTCACAAGGATTTACCAGGCTAAGCATAATTTCCCACGTCATTTCAAAAATACCAAAAAGACCGATGACGGTAATATTTTCCAAAACTCACAAAATCATTTGTCAAACCGTTATAAAATGTTCAAGGCCATAATGCCAAAACTCGATTTAGGGAATCGGTTTTACGAAATAAAACTCAGTTTGAGAAATACCGAAAGTTATTTTGAAAGAACTCATGCAGCGGATAAAATGCGGTTCGAAAATATATTAGCAGCGACGACACTCCTTGTATAAACCAATTACGAGAGTCGAATAAACACATATCGTGAAATCAAAATCCACAGAAGGATTCCATCATTTAACAACTAATCATACAAATAACTCGTGTCACACGAGGCACAACACAAGGAAGGGAGTCTTACATCCATAGGCCCCTCGTAAATGACGATCGCCCCTCGATACTAATCACGACCAACGAACTCAGACGACGCATCGCGACGCGACTAAGTCAGACAAAATCCGACGAGACAAAACTCAACAAACACAACTTGACTCGACAGCCTACGTTTCCCCAAGCTAATCTGATTTTTAAAATCGTATACTCTAGTTATTCGAAAATAAAACCAATAAGTTAAAAATCGTTTTCAATACCCTTTCAAACAGGACAAGGGTTTAACAGCGGTAGCATTTTATGTAACACCCCCAATCCGCTCAGGGATATCACACGCCGTAGAACCTTTTCTCAAGGATCTACCAGGCTGGTAACAACATATAACAACTCAACCATGCCTTTAAGGCTAAAATGACCCAGTAGACCGATTTGGTCTTTCAATAAATACATACAACTCAAATACAACTCATGCCCACGCAGGGCTCAAAATACAACCACACCCGTACAACGGGAAAAATATAGCAGCGGAAAATAAAGTACAACTGAACCAATAAACAAAGTACGGTTCCTCATGTGATTAGTATCGATCATCTTTCATCATCCTTCGTGCCGACCTTGTGTTATGCTCCAAAACCTGAATGCAAAAATAGACATCCACCCCCCGAATACTCGGGGGTTATCTTAACTCCACTGTTTTGCTAGTGCAAGAACAAAGTGCAAATACGAGCCATACAATTCACATTCCACGAATAACAATAACCAGGAATCCTCAAAGATCCAAACGTAACAAAAAGTACTTCCCGAGGCGAGAGTTTGGTAAACATTTACAAAACCGAAAGATCACAAATAAAAAGGGGAACAATTTATAAAACAGTTTTAAAGATGCCATCGAGAGTTTAAATAGAAAACAATTTAGGATTATCAAATCCTTCTCTTTCCAAAATCAACAGGGTCCTCGACCAGTAGGCGGAAAGCAATTTGCAAGAAAATCACCCAATCAACACAAACGAGTCTTCACAAATATTTCCCACGGGGTTCTCGACCCAATCCAAATAATATCAACACGAGATCAAACATCTCAACATCACACGGGTTCCTCGACCCAAAACACAAAATGTCAACACAGTATAATCAAGGACACAACCTTTCGTCCGCCCAAAAAAATCGCCAAGACCCCGATAATTAACCCTGAGATCTCACAAATGTCCTTGGTTAATTAACCCCGATACCAACATTTTAAAACAAGTTAAAACACACTTTCGTAAAACATGAATCACGGTCTATATCGAGACCAAGATTTGAAAAGAGTTGAAAGAATTTGAAATATGATAATCGCTCGCAGAACGGGTCTTAGCTAAACACTCAAATATCCGTTACTAATAAGCCCGCCAGCGCTCCATCAAAACACTGCACCGGCGTTCACTCCACATGTCAGCCGCACCTTGTACGTGTCACCACGACGGCGTCACTCCCATAAGAGCCGCCTGCACGCGCATCGTAAACACCGGCGTCACTAACGATATGGAGCCGCACATTGCAGCGCATACACTGTGCCGAGATCGCACGCCTCACCCTCAGAGGCTGCCGGATATGACGTCTCTCACAACAAGTATTCACATTGTCACAAACATCAAGTACACAGTCATCGTCGTAACAATTATCAAATCAATACACCAATTCACATAATTCATTCGTCAGTCCACAACCACACGAATAAATAACAACACGCACGTCAACCGTAACGCAACGGAAAGAAGCAATATACGTACACACGCGTTATCAAGCGCAACATCAACACCAAATATATCCAAAGGATTTACGTAGTCACTTACAACACACACAATTTACAAAACACACGCGTTTTGAAAGTGAGCCTTTAACGAGGCTAGCCGAATCTTTTGAAAACTCATTTCAAACAAATAAACAAACACACCAATATGATCACCAATTATCATATCCACAAAACAAGAATAGTATGGACAAGGTACTTGCCTTGAACAACCACAACGCGGAGAATCGACCGAAGTAGGTTGGCACGAACCGACTACGAACCCGCCGACTCCAACGAACGCCAACTCGCGATAATAAACTACGGAGGACAATAACAACAATGAAAATGAATTCCATAGCATGACTCAAAGCCGTTAAATTCAAAGAACGAACGACGAATGTTCAAGTGTTTTCCCTAAAACGGCCAAGAATACGATTCGTCCCGACAAAACACGAAAATGGAATTCCAAGTTGAAATATGGATATACAATCCATAGAATATGTTTAAAAACATCATTTAACCACAATCGATCCATCAAAAACGGATGGAAAACAAGATCGAGAACAAATCCCCCAAAAAGTCGATTCGAAGGAAATCAAGAAATATACTTCGATTCGACGAAGAACAATGGATTAAATGATGTTAAACATAAGAATACTACCAAGATTAATCATACCCATCACGAATTAATCAACAACACGGAACGAATCGGACAAAAAATGCAAAAACCCCCAAATTCACGAAATTAGTGTTCTAAGGAAGATTACCTTGATTCGATGGATCAAAGGATGATAATGGATGATTGATTGATGTTATGAATGCAAGAACTTCGCGGATTTGTTGCTAAACAACATGGATTCATCACCTCCGAAGCTCCAGCAGCGGATCGAAAAGAAAGGAAATGAAAAATGAGTGAAAATGAGGCTGCTCTGCCACATTTATACTGGGCCGGACTAGCGTGCGCTAGGCTGCCGAGCTAGCACGCGCTATCGGCCCAGGCCGCAATCCAGTGACCTCGACTAGATCGCCGCTGTGTAGCGCGTGCGCAGCCTTCCGACCGTAGGGTGCGCTACCTGCCGGCCGTAGCGTACGTAGTGTCCGGCAGTAGCGTGCGCTACCTGCCGAGCCTACCCGATTCCAGAACCTCAGGACTCCACTATCCAGACCCGATAGCGTGCGTTAGACCAGCCGATAGCGTGCGCTACACCTGCCGGTTAGCGCGCGCAGCCTTCCGTCCGTAGCGTGCGCTACGCCGGTTCCTGCCGCACCCGTCCGGCCGGTGCCCGCAATCGTCCGGCCAGTCCCGCAACCGTCCGGCCAGTGCTCGAACACCAGGGCTCGACGACTCGATTTCCGAAAATGCACGGAACGAACACGACGAAAAGTTCGCGGACGACATCAACGACTCGAAATGAAAACATAATGCAATAATTAATTATACGCGACCAAGAAATGGGTCGAGACAACAATTACAGATACGGATACCCATAACTTTGGGTAAATTACAAAATGGCCCAAAACGCCCGAAAATCACGATACGTGATCGAATAACCAAACCGAAGCTCACAACACGTATAACAAAGTTAAACGAACTTACGAGAAACTCGAAACAGCAGTTTCGACCGAGATTCGCAAGAATCGAACTCAAGTACGGAAAAGTCGCTAAAAAGCACGGAACTCAACAAAACGACACCGAAACGAACTCGGATGTCAAAAAGTGTAGAATTAATCATTCTCAGAATAATGAAACGGTCATGAGTGAGTCATCAAAACTGACTTCCGCCGAAAAAAAGAAATTACCGGAAGTCGAAATTACGGGTTTTACATTCTACCCTCCTTAAAAGAAGTTTCATCCCGAAACTTAAAATAAGTAGGGAGAAGCAATATCCCCTGCCAGGAAAACTCGACGAGATACACAAAAATCAAAAACTTGCGCCCAACGGCGAAACACTGCAAGAAACGCAAAGAGACATACGGCGTGAAAACACGCTCCACGACGACCAACACAACGCCACCGGTAGAAACATAATAAAACCAACAAGTCACAAGCGTCATCAAACAGATAGTACAATCAAGTCGATTATCCGAACAGTCACAAAACACACGAACGAAAATCAATACGATTGACCAACCCAACGGTTCATGAATCAAAACGCAAGCCAAATGCTGAACAAATACGGAATTCCACCGCCTAAGGGTTGGAAGATCGAAAACGAGACTAATTT
This sequence comes from Orobanche coerulescens, assembly GCA_033398695.1. Lineage (NCBI taxonomy): Eukaryota > Viridiplantae > Streptophyta > Magnoliopsida > Lamiales > Orobanchaceae > Orobanche > Orobanche coerulescens. The sequence continues at coordinate 88,457,012 of CM065807.1, forward strand.
CCCGAACTGAAGGGAATTACGAAGGAGCCTGAACGTTCACCAATCACGGAATGAGATCAACAAAAACCGAACAATCAAACGATCGAGCCACAACGATCGAGACAACAAAAATCGAACAATCATGTTCGAATCACGAAGAACAATAAAGTTCAAACAACAACTCCCAGGATGATCTGGTGAGAACAACAAGACATGCATTCCCATAAGATCCACAGGAAAGGGAATAGCGATTGAAAAGTCACAACGACAAATGAGTTATTCCGAAACAATACCACCCTCGTTCGATCAATAAAATCAAGGGATAGGGAAAGTTCAGAAAATGTCAACGAACATAAACAAGTCGACAGGGTCGAAAATACAGAAATTCAAAATCCGATCCACGTCGAATAGAAGAGTTAATAGAACCAAATGATGTCACTTCCAAACAAGGTTCACAAGAATCGAACCGAACTCGAAAAAGTCACAGCGATAACTAGATCGACCCACAACAAGATCACAGCTCGTTCGGACGATGAAACCGAAATACAGAACAAGTTCATAAAGTATCAACGAACATGAGCGAATCGATAGACTGGAGAAAGAGAAAATACAGAAGTCAAAATAGTACGGGTATTACCTCCAACCTCGTCCACGAAATTCACAAAAAACGGGAGCAAGGTAACAAGACATTAAATAACCGACACATAACAGAACTATCACCGATGCACACGGTTATACCATACCAAGCTCTAACAGCTCGCACATGCGCGACAACGCAGAAATCACTACGAGGCGACAATATTCAATACCAACATCCCACCTCTCACAGAGGGCTAACACAACAAATGTGTGGAAAACGACTCAACGCTCGCACCTCCAATTCAATCATACTCGGGAGTAAACAACAAAATGACAACGCGAACATCATACATACATACCCAGCCCTCAAACGGGAATGGATAAGTTTTAAAAACGACAACTTTATTTTGAAAATAATTTAGAAGAATACCGGTTGATCTTGAGTATCACCTTTCAAAAAAAAATTACAAACGTGAAACATTGTTATCGAGACTTTGGAGAACCATTTCGCATTTGATAAAAATGAGGACACTTTCTTTTAGCGAAAGACTTTCAGAAATATTCGACTCTCGGGTCTAAGTATAAGTGTTTCTAAAACATTGAAAATATCTCAAAACATTTTGGTCCTCGAGGTAGAATAATTTGGAAACATATTGTGGCACCTTGGAAGTACCACGAGAAAATGATTCATTTTAAAAGTACCTCTCAAAATTTATTTTCTAAGATACTCAAGGTTTTCAAAAATAATTCAATGGGCTAGAATGCCCAAAAATGCTCATGTAACAATATTCGTTTAAACATATTATAATATACGCATCAAATCGTACAAAGTCAAGACAATACATGTCTTTTACCGGGAAGACAAACAGTCAATTATCACAGTAAAAAAGACATAAATAATGACAACACTCCTCATACAAACGAAATAACAGAATCACACGAACGCATCACGAAACCAAGAATCTACATGAAGGTTCCATCACTTAACACAAAATCAAACAAATAGCTCGTGTCACACGAGGCACAATACAAAGAAGGGAAACTTACATCCACAGGTCGCACGAAGATGATGATTGCCCCACGATACTAATCACGACAAACAAAACTCAAACGACGCGTCGCGACACGACTTAGTCAGACAAAATCCGACAAGACAAAACTTAACAGACACCACTGACCCGACATCCTAGGTTTCCAAAACCTAAGCTCCGATACCATTTATGTAACACCCCCAATCCGCTCAGGGATATCACACGCCGTAGAACCTTTTCTCAAGGATCTACTAGGCTGGTAACAACATATAACAACTCAACCATGCCTTTAAGGCTAAAATGACCCAGTAGACCGATTTGGTCTTTCAATAAATACATACAACTCAAATACAACTCATGCCCACGCAGGGGTCAAAATACAACCACACCCGTACAACGGGAAAAATATAGCAGCGGAAAATAAAGTACAACTGAACCAATAAACAAAATACGGTTCCTCATGTGATTAGTATCGATCATCTTTCATCATCATTCGTGCCGACCTTGTGTTATGCTCCAAAACCTGAATGCAAAAATAGACATCCACCCCCCGAATACTCGGGGGTTAGCAAAACTCCACTGTTTTGCTAATGCAAGAACAAAGTGAAAATACGAGCCATACAATTCACATTCCACGAATAACAATAACCAGGAATCCTCAAAGATCCAAATGTAACAAAAAGTACTTCCCGAGGCGAGAGTTTGGTAAACATTTACAAAACCGAAAGATCACAAATAAAAAGGGGAACAATTTATAAAACAGTTTTAAAGATGCCATCGAGAGTTTAAATAGAAAACAAATTAGGATTATCAAATCCTTCTCTTTCCAAAATCAACAGGGTCCTCGACCAGTAGGCGAAAAGCAAGTTGCAAGAAAATCACCCAACGGGGTTCTCGACCCAATCCAAATAATATCAACACGAGATCAAACATCTCAACATCACACGGGGTCCTCGACCCAAAACACAAAATGTCAACACAGTATAATCAAGGACACAGCCTTTCGTCCGCCCAAAAAAAAACTGCTCAAGACCCCTGATTAATTAACCCTCGGAGATCTCGTCAAATGTCCTTGGTTAATTAACCCTGATACCAACATTTTAAAACAAGTTGAAACACACTTCAGAAAACATGAATCACGGTCTATATCGAGACCAGCATTTGAAAAGAGTTGAAAGAATTTGAAATACGATAATTGTTCGGTAACGGGGTCTTAGCTAAACACTCAAATATCCGTTACCAATAAGCCTGCCAGGCGCCTCCACTGAAACACCTGTGCACCGGCGTTCACTTCACATGTCAGCCGCACCTTGTACGTGTCACCGCGCCGGCGTCACTCCCATAAGAGCCGCCCCTTGCACGCACATCAGGTAAACACCAGCGTTCACCAACCATATGGAGCCGCACATTGAAGCGTACACCAGGCCGGAGATCGCACGCCCCGCCCTCAGAGGCTCCCGGATATGACGTCTCTCACAACAAGTATTCACATTGTCGCAAACATCAAGTACACAGTCATCGTCGTAAAAATTATCAAATCAATACACCAATTCACATAATTCATTCTTCAGTCCACGACCACACGAATAACTAACAACACGCACGTCAACCGTAACGCAACTAAAAGAAGCAATATACGTACACACGCATTATCAAGCGCAACATCAACACCAAATATATCCAAAGGATTCACGTAGTCACTTACAACACACACAATTTACAAAACACACGCGTTTTGAAAGTGAGCCTTTAACGAGGCTAGCCGAATCTTTTGAAAACTCATTTCAAACAAATAAACAAACACACCAAGATGATCACCAATTATCATATCCACAAAACAAGAATAGTATGGACAAGGTACTTGCCTTGAACAACCACAACGCGGAGAATCGACCGAAGTAGGTTGGCACGAACCGACTACGAACCCGCCGACTCCACCGAACGCCAACTCGCGATAATAAACTACGGAGCACAATAACAACAATGAAAATTAATTCCATAGCATGACTCAAAGCCGTTTAATTCAAAGAACGAACGACGAATGTTCAAGTGTTTTCCCCAAAATGGCCAAGAACACGATTTGTCCCGACAAAACACGAAAACGGAATTCCAAGTTGAAATATGGATATACAATCTATAGAATATGTTTAACAACATCATTTAACCACAATCGATCCATCAAAAATGGATGGAAAACGAGATCGAGAACAAATCCCCCAATAAGTCGATTCGAAGGAAATCAAGAAATATACTTCGATTCGACGAAGAACAATGGATTAAATGATGTTAAACACAAGAATACTACCAAGATTAATCATACCCATCATGAATTAATCAACAACACGGAACGAATCGGACAAAAAATGCAAAAAACCCTAAAGCAAGAAAAATTCTCGAATATTCACTACACTTGGCGAAAAATCTTTTTTGCAGAAATGGAATCCTACTTTGAAGGTGTCAATCTCAAGTTGGTGAAAAAACAGATTATTTTCAGCATTGTTGTCGATTTTGAAGGGTTACTGGCAACAAACAACTCGGGAGAAATGGCGTATGTGATTCGAATGATGAAGAAAAACAGGATCTATTGATTTCTGGACATTTCCCCAAAACAGCTCTTCAAGGAGGCTGTAATTTGCTTCTACGGGGAGGCTCAAGTGACCGAGCACTGTATCTCAAGCTCTATTCGTGGAGAAGAAGTCGACATCACCCCTCAAACCATCGCTGATGCATTCTAGATGGAGAACCGAGGCATCACCGTCGAAGCCCTGAAGTAAAACCCAATCGAGACTTAGTATGAGATCAAGCTGCCAAAGGAGACATCTAAGGTCAAACTCACGGTGATAAAAATGACCTTAAAAAGGAATACAAATATGTCCTGGACATAAACAACAAAATTGTCATGGGCATGGTAGGGAGCTATGACCAACTATCCTTTGCCAAATGTGTCATGATGGGATCCCTCATACAGCAGAAGAGGATCAAGTGGCCTGACTACATATAAAGGCAGTTAGTCCGAGAGGTCAACAAAGTGAGCTGGGATGAGGAAGAGAAGAAATTCAGACATAAGTTGGCGTATGGAACTCAAATAAGCTGGATCTTGGAGTTCTTGGGAAAGGCCAAAGGGCAGACCCCTTTCACCTAAGCAAGAGACTTGGTCATTTGGACCATGAAACCCTCAAGCATATAGGAGACAAGAAGGAAAAGGCATCTAAGCAAATCAAGAGAATGACATCTGGGACATCTGAGTACAGAGGACCTTCAAACACTGAATCAGAGAAGTCAGATGCAGCTACAGCTGAGACTTCTCAAAATTCACCTGCACATGAAAAGCTACCTGCAGGTGACACTGACTCAGACAACATTCCACTGTCAAATATATTCAAGAAGAAGTCACCTGAAGAATAAGAGGTTGTCCATCTCACCTCCTCCCCATATCAGTCCCCAGAGAGGGAGAGAGGATTGGTGGACTATCCTTCAGAAGAAGAATAAGAGGCGCAGCCTTCCTCATCACCTGCACCTATTCATGTTGAAGCTCAGCCAGATCAATCCAAGCTGATGGCTGAAGTAATCCCACTTCTGACCCTTCCAAGCATGACTGAGGAGGAAGAGGCAGAATTGACAATTAAGATACCAGAAGCAGGATATTCTCTCAACCTTAGGGAGAATAATCCTCTGAACTTGACAACTGATCAACTCACACTAGTAAAACAACAATCTTTAAAATTTTCATTTGTTAATATTTATAAAGAGTGGAAGGACTTAAAGTCTCTGACCTTCACTCAATTCAAAGAATTTGTTGAGAGGATCACCTGGGAACATCCCCGGGATACGGAGCAACTTCTCATGATTTTATACAATGAGACAAATATTATTTTAATGCTCTAGGAGAACTGGTTCATGTACAATTTTAAAGAAAATATGGACCAGTTCGTCTGCCATATTATGGAGGGTGTTTTAGCTGGGTAAACTCTCGGAGAAGAAGAGAAATTTGAGGAGAGAGAGGAAGAAAAGAAAGAGAAATAAGAATATTAGAAATTGAAAAAAAAAAGATTCTATCAGAGTCGAAAACAAGGAGTTGAAGAGGAACAAGAGGTAGGACTCGAAAAAGAAGTTGTTGAAGTTGAAAAAGAAAAGACAGAAGAAATAAAACAGGAAGAAGAAGAAGGTGAAGAAGTAGTAGAAAAAGATAAAGTTGAAGAAAAAAAGGAAAAAGGAAGGAAGAAGAGAGGAGAGATGATGACGGTGATGAGCATGGGGCACCTGATCAAGCTTCCAGTTCTCATCAGTTATCTGAAGATGACAGATTGGGCACACTGCATAAGACCCCATCCGATCGGCACTGACATATAGAAGTCTTCCATCAGACAAGTCAACTGCCAAGAGACCAGCTACAGAGGACTCATATGAAAATTCACCTCAGACAATACCTGAAGTCCCAATCTCACATGCATTAACTGAGCTGGTCAGACGATTGGCGGAAGAGACAGTTGCCAACCTTCTGGCAACTGAAATCAAACCCGACCTGATATCTCTTAATGCCAAAATGGACACTTTGCTAAAGAACAAAGAACCTTCCCCACCACTAACTAACTCTAGAATGCCCCTTGGCATGTCTGATTTTATGGCCTCCGTGGAGCAGCAGCTAGATACCCTCAGTGATGCTGGCAAAAAGGGGGAAGAGAGAGGAAAGGAGGAAGAGAGAAGCAGAAGGGATATCAGGTAGGGGGAAGGCAGTGAAGAAGATGAAGTAAGAGAGGAAGCAAGAACCACGAGAAGGCATGACCTCCCCCTGCTACAGGCTGGAACATCTCACCCCAAGAGAAAAGAAGTGGCTGCATCTTCAGATGACCAACCTACATCCAAAAAGAGAAGGACCAGACAAGAGCCGGAGAAGAGATACCAATGGGAGGTAAAGGAGATTTGGTTTGTCAAAGAATTCTTACCTATTTAGGTAGCTCCAATGTGGGAAGGAGCAAGGAAGCAATTTATAGAGAAAATTTTCTCCGTAGTTGCTTCAAGACAAGGATTGCTCCCACAAAGAAACGCTCATCAACTTCATGTCCGATACTTGGCTAAAACTTTGGGAAGTCTTGAAAATATGTAAAGAAATTCGATGCATATCTCATGATTCCCAGTTTTAGATCTGAAGAATCTCCCGCTCTAATGAACAATGAACAAGATCAACTGGTGCTTCAGGAAGAGATCAAGGCACTATGTGTAGAGAACAACTTCACATCAGCTGAGGAGCAAGAATTTGCCTCTATGATAATCAAGAGGAAATATGGGTTAGCCCCAGTATCCAAGAAGCCAATTGGTGCCAAGACACTAAGGTCACTCCCTTCATCTAAGCAAAAGGTCAGATGAGGAAGATGAAGAGGAAGATAGATAATCTTGCCCTCTAATTTTATTTTGTAATTTTTTACTTGTAATTTTTCATTTTGTGATTTTACTTGTAATTCTGAAAAACTTGTAATTTTCCTGTATTTTTTTGTTTCATTCAACTGAACTGTAATGTAATATCAATAAAATCCTTATAACGGTCACTTGAATGACAACCACTAGTTGTCTCAAAAAGACTGAGTTTTACTTGTCTTGCACTTTACTTTGTGCATACCTGATTACATTTGAAATACTTTAACTTTTGCCACCATCAAAATAGTGGGAATTTGTTAGGAATACTTGTTATATTTTGATGATATCATCCCTGTATTAATTGATTATTCAAATGTATGTTTAAGTACTTGGCAAATGTAAAGAAGAACCAAAAGAGTATCTTCTGTAGGCCTTAAACTTTAGGCTAAGTGTTGATCAATTAGAAAATCGTCTAAGTATGGAACTACCACTTATTAGAGAAGTTATCAGACAAGTTCATTATCAGAGATGTTTTGGTCAATGTAAAACATCAGAGAGGTTTTACCAAAACCTAGCTGTAGTCAAGTTCTGAAGAAGGCGCTGAAGTTAGACAAGTATTGGCCAACACGAATATCAGAGAAGATTGACCAAAACCAATCTGCAGTCAAAGATATCAGACGGGATCCAGTCAACACAAATATAGGCTGAAGTTTGACCATCAGATCAGATAACATTTATCAGGTCAGAGAAGTTCAGATCATAGAGCTTCAGAGCAGAGAACATCATCCCAGAGAAGTCCAGAATAGAGAACTCCATATCAGAGAACTTTATAACAGGGAAGCTATATCAGAGAAGTCCTATATCAGAGAAGGTTGGTTGCACAACAGGCAGGTTTGACCAAAAGACATCAGATAAGTTTTCAGTTATGTTATCATCCAAGTAACTCAGTCCACGCCAAAGAAGCGTTGAAAAGTCAACAATTATGGAAAGTCACATGCAGACGTGAGGAGACAAGCTGAAAAATTCCCGAAAAATAAAGAATTAAATATTCATCGAGATCTGCGTTCTGAAGACTTTATGATTATTCAAATCAAGAAATACAACTCTATTACAAGAAAGTCTTCCAAATGGTCTGAATTGAAAAGGGAATTCAACCTTGCAACGGATTGATAAGATAAACAAAGAAGTCCACTCTCTAACGGACAATTTGTTACAGTAGTGCAACGACTATGAAGAAAACTAAAAGGATCGTACTATAAATATCTGAAGATATGAATTGAGCAAGGTACGATGCGAACAATACTTTCAAGCAATCAAGGCAATCAAATCAATCAAAGCTATCAAGGCAATCTATAGCATCGTAAAGAGCAAGGCATTCAAGATCATATTCTGAAAAGCTTTTAGTTGGAGAAGACAATACTCTTGTTCTCAAAATTTGAGTACATGATACTTCTGTGAACGAGGTTTTCAGAAGTTGCGCGACTGATAAGGCATCCAAGGATTCTTTATTGAAGGTGATAGACAGCTCAAGAGTTGTTGAGGCATCCAAGAATTTTTTATCAAGAGGTGCTAGGCAGTCAAAGGGAGTTACAAGGGCAACGGTATTCCACTGGTTGGAAGCTATTGTAACTGGTTGAATCACTGTAACGTTTATCACTGGCTGAAAGTTATAGTGAATTCATCTCCAACTTGTTTGGAGAAAAATAGATTAGTAGAAGATTACCCCACCTCAGAAACCACTATAAGTGCTTGTGTGATTTACTGCTTTGAACATCATACTTAACTGCTGCATTCATATTTAGTGTGTTGGGATTCGGTGCCTAAAACGAAGGCCCAGCGAAAGCGATAAAACGGAAATTAATTCGATCCGAATCCCTATGAGGATCGATCGAGCTACGTATATACGAATATATAAACGAAAAGCAAGAGTCATAAGAAACTAACCCTCGAAGTCCGTTGATTAAATGGTAACCTTCTCTTGAGCTATTCCCCAAGCTCTTGAACGATCCAACGCCGAAAGCACCTCGTCTCTACTTGCCACGCGCCGGAGAAACAACCGGAACGACGATCACCTTGCTATCCTCCGAGGATACGGCTAGAGCTAAGTGATGAAGCTATATATGTAAAGATTACTACACTCTAAGTGTTTTAATCTTACTCTCTCTATATGATTTTCTCTCAATTTTTCTCCAAGAAAAATGAAGAAGAAATGAATGAAGAAGATGAAGATAATTGAGAAAATAGTTTTTCTCTCTCTTTCTCAATCTCACTCACGTAGGAATCATTGGAATGAATAAGTGAGAGATGTCTTCTTCTTCATTTATTCAACTCTTCACATGTTACATCTCATTATTATGAGAATCAAAGCCCCACCACCTCAATGATCAAAACATTAAAGAATGGAACAAGGGTCCATATGAAAATGGGTGGAAATGTGGGGGGCGGCCCATGTAGAAATCGGACAAGTTCGGTTCGTTTCGGACTCCCGCGAGTCCAAACAGATAAACTCCGATTCCGTTCCGATGTATTTGTGTCGTTTAATTAATCCAATTAATTAAACATATCAAATACAAAATAACATAATTAATTTCTCCAAGAAATAATTATATTCATGAATTAAATTAATCACCCAGTGAAATAATTAATTCATTAGGCCGTAAATCAATTTATCCACTAAATCGATTTAGACATCCAATGTCCCAAATTAGATATCCAATATCTAATATTCATAATGAGAGAATTAGCTTAATTTATTCCGTCGTCAATCCTAATGCGCGACTCGGTAGGTCCGTCTCAGTCAGCAATGGGAGGAACCAAAGAGTAGTAGCACCACCTAGCCAGCCTGGCGGCCTACACTGCACTTAACCGAGAACGAATGATTGGGATCATTCAAGAACCATTCGTCGTGAATACCAAGATAATGATAAACCCTTCTTTCAAATGTCCCGATCAAGTTATAGGGTCACGGTCAGTCAAACCCTATTTGTACTTGACGCTATGCGTGCGTTAATGCAAATCGAGATCATCGAGCTGTCGTGTATCCAATACAACTAGCTCCAATGCTTTGGCCAAAGACTTATGATCTCATCTGCCAATAACTGCATAGGACATATAACCCGCTCACTAACGGGAGAAAGAATTCTATCTTGGTATTCAGTAGGACCTGCTACTTGCCCGTCAAGATGCACATCGAGGTTGACCCCCGCCTTCCGGTTTACAGGGTCGAACTACTATAATGAAAATCTTGACGTCACAAGCACATCCCTACTAAATTCTCAAGTCGAAGGTTCACGAATACCTATCACAACCTTTCGATTCCGTCATTGACTGTCCCGGAGTGAAATCCGTGTGACGAATCGAGGGTGAGTCGGTTCGAGTAAAATAATCCAATTAGCATACCTATAACGTGTGCTCCCACTAACCATTAGTGTTCGACAGGCACTCTCCATGTCAAAGAACACGTCATACAAGTCTTCACATAAACTTAACGCCCAGTCAAGTTTCATCGACTTGCGAACGATTAAGTATTTGAGCTATAACCTTTCCAGTGTTGACCCCCTTATCCAATAAGGAGTGGAACGTTTTGCTCTCAAATACACGGACTAGTTTCTATATGTTTATTTTACGAGTTAGGAATGCCAGTAACTACCAGTAAATAAAGAAACATTCATTTGCCTTATATAAATGGTTTACATAATTACAAGTACAATGCCCTCACTCAACAACCTCTGAGTGGCATTCGAGGGCATACTCCTAACAATCTCCCACTTGCACTCAATGCCACACACTATGGTATCTAATACCCATGTTTTCCAGATGACGCTCCAAGCTAGTCTGAGAAAGTGGCTTGGTCAGTGGATCGGTGATGTTGTCGGCCGAGTCTACTCTATGCAGCACAATGTATCCCTTGCAAACAAATTCTCTTACGAGATGATACTTCCTCTCAATATGTTTGGTGCTGTTATGAAACCTCGGCTCCTTGGCCTGCGCTATAGCTCCGTCATTGTCGCAAAGACAAATGAACAGCACTCAAAGACATGGTATCATTTGAAGTTCTCCCAGAAACTTCTTAATCCAGAACCCTTCCTTGGAAGCCTCCGAGGCTGCTTGATACTCATCCTGACAGGTGGAATCAGCAGTCGCGCTTTGCTTGGCACTACGCCAAGATACTGCTCCTCCATTAAGAGTAAATATGTAGCCAGAAGTGGACATCGAGTCGTCCTTCAGTCCTTGGAAGTCCGAATCAGTGAATCCCACCACATCCAAATCTCCACCGCCATACATAAGAACCATATCTCTCGTTCTTCTCAAGTACTTGAGAACGTTCTTTACAGCAGTCCAATGTTCCCTACCTGGGTTTGCCTGAAACCTACTCACCACGCTTACAACATGCGCGATGTCAGGTCTTTAACACAACATAGCATACATAAGGCTACCCACGGCCGAAGCATATGGTATATTACTCATTTCCTTGTGTTGTTCCTCACTTTGAGGACACATCTTCAAGGTGAGTTTTATTCCATGTTGCATTGGTAGGAACCCTCTTTTAGAATCATCCATCTTAAATCGCTTTAAGATCTTATCTATATAGATGGCTTGGGAAAGGCCTATTGTTCTCTTCACTCTATCCCGGTAGAGCCGAATACCAAGAATATAGGTTGCTTCTCCCAAGTCTTTCATGGAGAAATTACTCGAAAGACAAGCTACGTAATCGAGCATTCCCACATCATTTCCTATTAGTAGAATGTCATCTACATATAGTACTACGAATGCGATCTTGCTCCCACTAACCTTCTTGTATACACAAGGTTCCTCTTCATTTTGCACGAAGTCAAACTCTTTGACCGCCTCGTCAAAACGAAGGTTCCAACTACGCGACGCTTGCTTCAGTCCATAAATGGAACGCTGAAGTTTGCACACTTTCTGAATATCGACTTCGGACACAAAACCTTTAGGCTGCTCCATATTGATTTCCTCCTCGAGGAATCCATTAAGGAAAGCCGTCTTTACGTCCATTTGCCATATCTCATAATCGTGGTAGGCAGCTATAGCAAGCATCATGCGAATAGACTTGATCATGGCTACGGGCGAGAAGGTATCGTGGTAATCAATCCCTTCCATTTGGGTATAACCCTTTGCCACAAGCCTGGCCTTATAGGCGTCAACCTTGCCATCACCATCAGTCTTTCTCTTGTAGATCCACTTATTCCCAGTGGGCACTATGCCCTTGGGGTGGTTGATCGCTAGGATTCGCGTAGTATGGTTTTCAAATCCGATCAATTTTAAAATTTGTAAAACCTCGGAGTATTTCCAAGGTGTCGAACCCAAGGGAATTGATGTGTCGAAAATAAAGGAATTAACTCTACTCAAAATTTGACTGCTATTTAGGAGTCCGAAAAATTGTTTTGATTCTAATTATCTAACTTAAAAAATCGAAGAACAAAAATTGAATAAAAGATGAATAATCTAAATTAAGCAAATAAAGCAAATTAACAAGATAAAATCACAAGTCGCAAGGTAATTGATCCTAGGGTAGTATCATCTAATTGAGTTCACACAATCCATTCACTTGATTCCTTCTCCCCAAAATTTAATTCAATCCTAGAAATAATCACTCGGTCGATCTAGAATTCCTGTCAAGGCAACCTAGAAAGATAGTTAATTAAAACCCTTTTCCCCACCAGGGCTCAAAGAATTAAAATCACTTAAAAAGCACCAACTTATTTATCTATGATTTATCTTTCTCCGCTAGGTCTCAAGATAAAATCATATTGTGTGTCAAGTATTTCCACTAATCAATTACTCCTTCCGGACAAAATCAATTAGCTAACATGCATCGATTAAGGGCCCTTTAATCTAACATGAGATTTAACACAACTTGAACACAAGCCTAGATGAAAGGTCAAAAGGTAATCAAAGGAATATCATGTGATCATCAATTAAATTTACTAACCCTAGAATCAATCAAAGGAATTAGCCGACATAATTGAAATTAGACAAGAAATAGATGAAGAATGCATATTATTAATATGAAAAGAGAGATTACAACCCTTATGGATGAACTCCGAGTCTTCAATCTCCCAAAAACAATAATAATTCTCCTCCAAAAAGTTCTTGCATCAAAGAAATTAATCTTGCTAAGAAGATCTAAAAATTGTAAAAGATGAAAAAGATGAAAAGGAATGATCCAATATGATCAAAGCTGCTGAAACTAGGTCTAGAAGGGTGTTTTTATAGCCTAAGGGGGTTACATTCCCGATTAGCCCTAATCTAGGAAATAAAATCTGTCCAAAAGAGTCTAATTCCGTCAAAATTCGAGAGTCCGCTGGGCAGCCTATCGGGCTGGCCGATAGTTGCTTCGTCGATCTCTTCACTTGGCAGGGCAGAATCTCCTTTCGGGCGACCTATCGGCCGATATGCTGGGCCGATAGGTTCGACTGTTTCTCGCAAAAATCCATTTCTTCGTCCGCTTGATTCGACTCTCGGTCCTTTGTCTCGTTTTGGGTCCTTTTGGCTCTAAAAACCTGCAAACACACTAAAACCAACCCAAACGCGTAATACGGCTCGACTAATCATAAATAAGCCAAATACGAGCACATTAATCACGAAACGAGATAAAAACCTAGTATAAAATCCTAGAAATAAGTGGTAAAATTACCACTTATCAAACCCCCCCAAACTTAAGCCTTGTTCGTCCCGAACAACAAAAAGAAAAGAAAAAGAAAAGAAAAAGAAAGTCGTGAATCATCGTGCAACTCATAGTGTTCAACTTAATCAATACTATCCTGTAATTCTCTCTAAATAATCCGAGTGTCGTAAAAGAGCCGCACTCGTAATAATGATTCCGCAAAGTAGTCAAGTTCACCCTAATCATTCGCTCATGAAGAAAATCCACCAAAGATTAACAAAACGTGAGTCAAATCGACTGGCCAATATAAAAGGCTAAAATAAACAAGCTAGTTCGTCCCTGCTACATACGCCTAGTGGCACAATTTTAACGAGTTACATAACAAATAAACCTCGGTCAGTAGTCCCTTATATATATGTTCAAGAATTTGATTCGAGTTGACCACTAGGTTAGGATCTCAGGATGTTTCATCGGGGTAATCCTAGGGTGGAACTTCCATTCTCATGTATTAGGAAACCGTTTGACGTAATAGACACTCATGGGGCACATGGATGCTTCTAGTTACTATGTTCCCGTCTACATCGGAGAAACAACTCGAATATATAATTTCCGCATGTCCGATTCAAGGTCGCCGTTTTACGCGAGAGTAAACAGCGGGTCACGCGAATACCCCCGGTTACTAGGTTCCCTATCCTTGGCACATGTGAAATATCTAAATCACTAGTCTAATCAGAGTCGTCGTTTTACGCGAGGGTAAACAACGGGTCACGCGAATGCCCCCGGTTACTAGACTTCCCTTCATAGAACAACATTATCTCAACTTTTGGGAAAAACTGACCGACTCTAAACTCTATCTAAGTGCCAACACGACTGACGAAACAGTACGACTCACTATCCGGAAGATGTAACCATACGTATTGACGGTGATTTTAAAACAAGTATGTATCGTCTCTTATCTGCCAAGACCTCTACAATCACGAAAAATTTTGGACCTAAATGAATACTACGCAAAACAGAAATTACTAACTACAACTCGACTAAAACTCGACCGTTTCTTCAGAGAGAAAAACAGTGTCGTAACATCGGTATCACACAAATAGAAGCACGAAAAATTCACAAATAAAGAAAAACTAAGAAAAACTAAGACAAGCAAGGCTATCTAAAACAAACAACGAAAAGCAAATAAAAGCAAACACGAAATCTAAAAAAAAAACTACTACGACCAAAAAAATAGAAAATAGAAACTAGCAAACACACCGAACGAAAATGAACAAAAAAAATCTAAAAACTAAGCAACCAAAAGCCAAAACCATGCAACACCAAAATGATAAGCACAAATAAACACAACGGGCACCAACACAAGCAAATAAAGATACAAGGCAAACACGGTACTCACACGTAAAGAAATTAACAAAGCCGCACTTCTTCCCCCCCCCCCCCCCAAACTTATTTCGCATCCCAAAGGAGGAATAAGTTTGAAAAGAGAAAGGAGTGGCTTTGTTAATGGAGTACCTGATCACTGTGGCGGAAATGGCGGGTTTGTCGGCGAGCTCGTAGTGTATACTGGGCCGGGTATGTCCTATCGGCCAGGCCTATCGGCCGAGAGGCTGGGACGATAGGAACTTCTGTCTCTTACCATGCTCATATCGGGCGGGATATCGGTCGATGTGGAATTCTTGTCGACCACTGCTTGCAACAATAAAAATTTTCCTCAGCCTATCGGCCGGGCCTATCGGCCGATAGGCTCGCTCGATAGGATCTTCTGTCTCAAAAAATTTTTTCAGCTTTTTCTACTTCACATACTTGGTCCCGTTTTTGCTTGGATATGGCGATTAAAGACCTGCAAGTATCCAAAACTCGGCGTGCATGGATTAGAACTCAACAAAAACTAGCAAAGCTACTACGAAACTAGAAACTATAAACATCACGCAAATGAAAAATCGAAAATAAACGAATAAAACGAACTAATATACATACGTTGGGTTACCTCCCAACAAGTGCTACGTTTAACGTCTTTAGCTAGACGATACCTCATTCAACCCGGGTCTTCAGTGACAACTCCCCCTTGAACGGGTTTGTTGATATCAAGATAGCACACGCTCCTCTCATTAGGTCGAGACTCGTTCGCCTCCAACATTCGAACATACTCCGGCAAATCCTCGGAAATTTCATCAACCTCAGAATGTGAGTAAATGGAGTGTGAAATACAATGCTCCAACAAGTCGGTCGGGGGCGACATAATAGACTCAATTTCAAAACATTCCTCGGGCGCATCGTCGGGCTTCTTCATCGCGTCATAGATGGAAATTTTCAGATTTTGATCGTTAACCCGGAAAGTAAGATCACCCTCCTGGACGTCTATAAGTGCTCTCCCCATTGCTAGAAACGGTCTCCCAAAGATCAATGGTTGATTCTCATCCTCGGGCATATCAAGAACTACGAAATCGGCCGGGAAGACCAAGTGTTGGACTCTAACGAGCACATCCTCCACAATTCCCCTCGGATAAGTGATCGACCGGTCCGCCATGAGTAGAGAAATGGTAGTCGGCTTCATCTCCCCAATCTTCAACCTCTTAAAGATGGATAGAGGCATAGGATTGATGCTTGCCCCGAGATCACACAACCCATTACGGAACGTTTGGTCGCCAATCATGCATGTCAAAGTAAAACGTCCCGGATCCTTCTGCTTGAGTGGGAGTTTGTTTTGAATGATAGCGCTACACTCCTCTGTCATATTTATTGTTTCAAACTTCCTCAACTTCCTCTTGCTTGCCACAGCGTCTTTCAAGAATTTCACGTAACCCGGCATGTCTCTCAAAGCGTCTAGAAGTGGAATGTTGATATTCACCTTTTGAAACATGTCGATAAATTGTTGAAGCTTTTCATCATATCTCGACTTGGCCAAACGCTGTGGAAATGGAGCTTTTTCCTCAAAATCTTTCATATTCGAACTTCCAGGAGCCTTTCGGCCGATAGGTGGGTCGATAGGCTTCACTGCCGGCATGCTGTATGGGTATCGGTTGGGCCTATCGGCCGATAGCCGCCGATAGTTCTCTTGTATTCCATCTTCTTTCTCGTTTTCTGCTCCCGTTTCTAATACCTCCTCGTTTCCAGATTCCTTAACTCCAGCCCCATGATTACTGTACTTTGTCCCACTCCGAAGCTCGATCGCGTTGCATTGTTGAGTCTTCGGGTTGGTCTCGGTGCTGCTCGGAAAATGGCCCGGCTTATGAAATCCGGCTTGGGCGTTCGCCATTTGACTCATTTGGGTCTCCACCATCGACATCTGCTTTGTCAAGGATATCACCGAGTTTCCAATAGATGTCACACTATGCTCGAGAGCTCCGAACCTCTTGTCTACTTTATAAATAAAATCTTTTTGGCTCGCCTCCAACCGTTCCAGCATCTCTTCCATAGGTGTCTTAGCAATCGGCTCTTGAATAACCCCATTTCTCACGTTAAATCCCGGTGGTGGCTGGAGAGCATTGTTCGGGTTGGCATAGGAGAAATTAGGGTGGTTTCGATTGTTCGGATAAGAGTTCCCCCAATTTCCCCCTTGCCGGAAGTTTCCTCCTTGCATGTAGTTCACATCCTCCTTAACTGCAATAGGCTCGTTTAGCTCCTCAAAAACTGAATTGACTCCCAAAGTATTCTTTCTTAGAATCTCGAGCTCTTTTTGTTGTTTTTCAAATTTTGCCTTTAAATCACTGTAGGCGTCCTCGTCACCGGATGGAACCTTTCTTCTCGTCATCTTCCAATCGGTCACCTCCTCGTAATCATTGTTGACCGCCAGCTCAATGAGATTCTTGGCCTCTTCATAATCGTTAGCGAGAAATCCCCCTTTCGATGAGTAGTCCAACTCTCTTCTAGCCTTCCTCGTCAAACCCCGATAAAACCGAATATAGATCTCCTCTTTGTCAATTCCATGCTGTGGGCATTTGCGAAGTAGCTTCTTAAATCGGATCCATGCCTCGTATAAGTATTCATCCTCATATTGCTCGAATTACAAGATATCGTTGATTTGTTTTTGCACCTTCGAGGGAGGATAGAACTGTGCTAAGAACAACCGGGTCATCTCTCTCCAAGTACCAATTTCCTTCCGATCTAAGCTCTTGTACCAATCTAGTGCATCGTCTTCTAAAGAGAACCGGAATAGGTGGAGCTTAATGACATCCGGAGGCACTCCGTTTTGCTTGATGGTGGCACATATATCCAAAAACGACTCAAGATGAGCGTTTGGATCTTCATTCACTCCCCCTCCGTATGTTTGAGACTTCACTGTAGCAATGAGGGACGGCTTAAGCTCGAAGTTGTTGGCATCAATCTTTCCCCAACCTCCTTCTTGATAATCGTCCAGCTTAGGTCGAAAGCGGGCATTCAAAGGGATCTTCTCGGGACGAGCGAGTTCTCGTGGTTGGTCAACAATGCCGGCCATGGTATCAACGAAAGGTATAGAAAGAGTCTCGGTTCTCGCTTCTTGCTTCTTCTTCCTCAAAGACTTCTCGATTTCCGGATCCAAAGGAAATAAGTTCTTTCCTTGGGATCTCGTGATCATGCACCGCCTACAAGGAAAAGAAAACAAGATGTGAGGAAACGAGATCGAATATTAATAATAAAAGTAAACTACCTAAAGTAACAATCTCTTCTTTTTCGAATTATTCCCTTAAATTTTCTATCAATTCCCGGCAACGGCGCCAAAAATTGATCGCTAGGATTCGCGTAGTATGGTTTTCAAATCCGATCAATTTTAAAATTTGTAAAACCTCGGAGTATTTCCAAGGTGTCGAACCCAAGGGAATTGATGTGTCGAAAATAAAGGAATTAACTCTACTCAAAATTTGACTGCTATTTAGGAGTCCGAAAATTGTTTTGATTCTAATTATCTAACTTAAAAAATCGAACAAAAATTGAATAAAAGATGAATAATCTAAATTAAGCAAATAAAGCAAATTAACAAGATAAAATCACAAGTCGCAAGGTAATTGATCCTAGGGTAGTATCATCTAATTGAGTTCACACAATCCATTCACTTGATTCCTTCTCCCCAAAATTTAATTCAATCCTAGAAATAATCACTCTGGCCGATCTAGAATTCTCACAAGGCAACCTAGAAAGATAGTTAATTAAAACCCTTTTCGCTGTGGCTCAAAGAATTAAAATCACTTAAAATGCACCAACTTATTTATCTATGATTTATCTTTCTCCGCTAGGTCTCAAGATAAAATCATATTGTGTGTCAAGTATTTCCACTAATCAATTACTCCTTCCGGACAAAATCAATTAGCTAACATGCATCGATTAAGGGCCCTTTAATCTAACATGAGATTTAACACAACTTGAACACAAGCCTAGGATGAAAGGTCAAAAGGTAATCAAAGGAATATCATGTGATCATCAATTAAATTTACTAACCCTAGAATCAATCAAAGGAATTAGCCAGACATAATTGAAATTAGACAAGAAATAGATGAAGAATGCATATTATTAATATGAAAAGAGAGATTACAACCCTTATGGATGAACTCCGAGTCTTCAATCTCCCAAAAACAATAATAATTCTCCTCCAAAAAGTTCTTGCATCAAAGAAATTAATCTTGCTAAGAAGATCTAAAAATTGTAAAAGATGAAAAAGATGAAAAGGAATGATCCAATATGATCAAAGCTGCTGAAACTAGGTCTAGAAGGGTGTTTTTATAGCCTAAGGGGGTTACATTCCCGATTAGCCCTAATCTAGGAAATAAAATCTATCCAAAAGAGTCTAATTCCGTCAAAATTCGAGAGTCCGCTGGGCAGCCTATCGGGCTGGCCTATCGGCCGATAGGCTGGCCGATAGTTGCTTCGTCGATCTCTTCACTTGGCAGGGCAGAATCTCCTTTCGGGCGACCTATCGGCCGATATGCTGGGCCGATAGGTTCGACTGTTTCTCGCAAAAATCCATTTCTTCGTCCGCTTGATTCGACTCTCGGTCCTTTGTCTCGTTTTGGGTCCTTTTGGCTCTAAAAACCTGCAAACACACTAAAACCAACCCAAACGCGTAATACGGCTCGACTAATCATAAATAAGCCAAATACGAGCACATTAATCACGAAACGAGATAAAAACCTAGTATAAAATCCTAGAAATAAGTGGTAAAATTACCACTTATCAGTGGTCTACTAGAGTCCAGACCTGATTTATATGCATCGAGTCTATCTCAGCTTCCATAGCTTCACGCCATTTCGCAGAGTCTACATCCACCGTTGCTTGGTCATAGGTCGTCGGGTCGGTCTCTTGGCTATCACTTGGAACCTCATGGAGACCCAGCTCCTCCGACTGCACAAGCCCATACCTCTCAGGTAAATGAGACACCCTACTAGACCTACGAGGTGGTTGTACTTGTCTTTTAGAAGGTTCAGTTCCAGTTTCTTGCACAGGTGTCTCCTGAGGAGTTTCATTATATTCTTCTAAAGAAATACTTCTACCTGCTCTGCCTTCCTGAATGAACTCATCTTTCAGGAAGTGTGCTTGTAAAGCAACAATGATCCTTCGATCTTCGGGCATGTAGAATAGATATCCCATCGTCCCAGATGGGAATCCAATGAAACGTCCCTTCGCAGACCTAGCTTCCAACTTTTCCACCTTAGTCTTCTTGACATAGGCGGGACATCCCCAAATCCTAATATGATTAAGACTTGGTTTCCTTCCCTCCCACATCTCATGTGGAGTTTTAGGAACGGATTTGGAAGGACATCTGTTCAAGATATACGCGGCAGTCAGGAGTGCATACCCCCACAGGTAAATCGGCAAGTCAGTATAGCCTAACATGGAACGGACCATGTTCAACAAGGTCCGGTTCCTTCTTTCTGACACACCATTTAACTGAGGAGTACCTGGAGGTGTTAGTTGTGAAACTATTCCATGTTCCTTAAGGAACTCGTCAAACTCCGTACTCATATACTCGCCACCTCGGTCCGACCGAAGTGCTTTGATATGATTACCAGTTTGTTTCTCGACTAGGGCCTTGAATTCCTGGAATTTCTCAAAGGCCTCGGATTTATGTTTCATTAAGTATACATAACCATACCTAGTATGATCATCTGTAAACGTAATGAAATATTGATATCCGTCACGTGCTGCTTCCAAAGCACCACATACGTCGGTATAGATTAATTCCAGTTTATCAGCGGCTCTTTCAAATCTCCCTATGAAGGGGGACTTAGTCATTTTGCCTTTAAGGCAAGATTCACAAGTAGGAAAGGGATCTGATCCCAATGGACCCATAAGTCCATCTTTTTCCATCTTGTAAACCTTGGTCTGACCAACATGACCAAGTCTAAGATGCCATTTCAAAACTTGATTGGTTTCATCCCTACCACGTTTTCTAGTCATAGTATTGACAACTACTTTGTTGCTGAGATTTAGATGATACAATCCATTCAACAATGTAGCAAGCATCCACTAGTTTATTTCTAAAATAAATTTTGCAGAACCATCACCAATGAAAAATGAAAAGCCTTTTCGGTCTATGACCGGAATAGATACAATGTTTTGTGCCCTTGGGCAAAACAAGTACATCTTCTAAAGTCAAAACAAAGTCGATTCTAAACCCAAAAGAAGTGATCCTATGTTGGTCGCCTCGACACTATGCCCGCTCCGACCGTGATCATAACTTCTCCAGCTCCAAGCTTCCTACTAAGTTCCGCATCCCGATTCATGGTACAAATATGAGAAATAGCACTTAATCCAAGATCCAGAAGTAGAAAATACAATAGCGTAACAATTTGTTTCCAAAACTAAAAGTTCTCAGACCAAGTGCCATGAAGAATCGGACAGCCTCTAGCCCAAAGGGCCCACCACCGCACTTGAGACAAGCATCCTTCTTCTTCTTGTTCTTCGAACCATCGGGGCCTTGCCCTTACCCTTAAGGTCCTTAACTTGTGGTACAGTTTGCTTCTTGGTCTTTTTCTTCTTGTTCTTAGACCTCCGAGGTCCGTAAGAAATCATAAGAGCAGACTCCTTCATCCGCGGAGTCTTCATCTCGATCGAGCGGTCACAAGTTTATTCATTAGCCCACTAAATTACATGCAATCTCATTGCGGTTGAAGTTCATAACAAACACAGAGAAGGAATCAGGGAGAGACTGTAGGATAAGGTCGGTTTGGAGAGAAGTATCCATTTTAAAATCAAGAGCCTCCAATCTCTCGATCATGGATATCATTTTGAGGACGTGTTCCCCAACCTTCTCACCTTCCTTCATCCTTGCACCGAACAGTTGCTTGGATATCTCATATCTAGCAGTTCTGCTGTGCTCACCATAAAGTTCGGTTAAGTGAGATAGAATCTGCCTAGCAGAAGTCATTTTCTCATGAGCTCTCTGAAGCTCATTAGACATGGAAGCCATCATATAAGCACGGACTTTCACGTCATCCTTAACCCACTTTTTGTGGTTTTCAATATCTTCCTGATTGGCTCGGGTCCGCACAGGAAGCGCCGGAATCTCCGTCTCCAAGACGTATCCCAGTGCCTCTATACTGAGGACAATCATCAAATTGCGGAGCCAATCCACAAAGTTAGGTCCCATTAAGGTGTTCTTTTCGAGTATAATTGCGAGTGGATTCATTGTCATATTGAGTTATGTCTGCATTAAGCATAACAGATTAATTAGTGACTTGTTATATTATGTTCTGAGTATAGAATTAAGGTATTTTCTATTCTTGTTACCCAGCTCCCACTATTTTTATAGGAATAACACACTCCTATGTGAAATCCGGAAGTATCGTCGCTCTACTTCATAGTAGTGATCGAGTTCTTTATAAATCTTAATAGAGGGCAACTGAACAGGTTTCTAGTCTATTAATTTTCATAAAGTGGTGTCCAACACTAACCCATCTAATGGATGATTAGATCTTCTTTTTCCCCTTGTTCATTCCCCTCAACCTATACGGTTTCTATGGTTCGTGAACAAGTTAAGTTTATACCATCGACGCAAATCAGTTTCACAATTGAATCTTATCCGTCAACCTATCAGGTTTCTAGGGATAAAATTTGCTCCAACTGAAGGCATCCAATGCACTCCCGGTAATTTATCCGTCCTCCCCGAACAACTACCCCGATAACTCGGAAGCATAGCACATCCGGTTTGGATTTCAATTTCCCAAAAACTCGATGGAGGGAAGGTAAAACATGAAACCTTGTAAACTTAATAATTTATCGTGGGAGAATTTTCGCGATTAGCGTTACACTTTGCACATTAATCGTTTAAGCGCGTTTGTGGCATTCATACAATATGAAACAACCATTCACAACCTAGTTGCTACCAACATGTGGTTCATGGACCGTTCCTAGAAAACAAAAACTAAGTAATCTAATTACAAGTCTTCGTCTTGAATCTTCGTCTTCTCGAAATGGATCTTCCTCCGGTCTTCGTCATTACATATAAATTTTACATTTAAAATTGCATCCTAGATACAAATTTTTCTAGTAAAATAAATAGGCTCAAAACGGCCTTTACAACCCAATCGAATAAAACGAATGATTCAAAAACTAAGTCCACGAACCACATCCCCATTCAAAAGCATTCATTCACTAAATACTAAATAAATGGAAAGCTTAGAGATACATTGATCCAATCAACAATACGAACCGATCCAATCGATTCACACAATCGGTAATATGATAACGTTCAAAATAATTGATTCGACCATAAATATTCCAATTAATCAAATTTCCCTTATAAAATGAAATACCATAAATCATTTTAATCATATTAAATCCAATTTAATATGCGGGAGATTAATTTTCAAGAATACGAAAAATCGAGCCGGGCGAAATTGGCTGCCATGGCCGAAGTCATCGCGGCAAAGATGCCAGCAGACATGCCCGCATGGCCGATCACGCTCGGCAATGCCGGCCGCTGCCCAAAGAGCCCCGTGCCGCGGCCGCCGGAGACTGCCGCTGCCCACAAGATGCTGGCCGCCTACCCACCGCACACGGGCCGCGCCCCCAACTTCGGACCCCTCCGGACCGTCCCAACGGCATTTCGGGACTAGTTTTTCGACCGGATATCCAATATCTATATTCTCCAACATTCATATCTTCAATATAAATCATATTTCCAAGAAATTAAGATTTATATTTAGACATAAACTTACGAAAAATATAACTACAACGAACGTAAAAACATATACCACGATTATGACTAAAATAATTCCAAATCATTCACCATCTAATCGAGCATTCCAAATGCTAATATCATATATACGATCGCAAGACCTACGCTCCGATACCACTGTTGGGATTCGGTGCCTAAAACGAAGGCCCAGCGGAAGCGGTAAAACGAAAATTAATTCGATCCGAATCCCTACGAGGATCGATCGAGCTACGTATATACGAATATATAAACGAAAAGCAAGAGTCGTAAGAAACTAACCTTCGAAGTCCGTTGATTAAATGGTAACCTTCTCTTGAGCTATTCCCCAAGCTCTTGAACGATCCAACGCCGAAAGCACCGCGTCTCTACTTGCCACGCGCCGGAGAAACAACCGGAACGACGATCACCTTGCTATCCTCCGAGGATACGGCTAGAGCTAAGTGATCAAGCTATATATGTAAAGATTACTACACTCTAAGTGTTTTAATCTTACTCTCTCTATATGATTTTCTCTCAATTTTTCTCCAAGAAAAATGAAGAAGAAATGAATGAAGAAGATGAAGATAATTGAGAAAATAGTTTTTCTCTCTCTCTCTCTCAATCTCACTCACGTAGGAATCATTGGAATGAATAAGTGAGAGATGTCTTCTTCTTCATTTATTCAACTCTTCACATGTTACATCTTATTATTATGAGAATCAAAGCCCCACCATCTCAATGATCAAAACATTAAAGAATGGAACAAGGGTCCATATGAAAATGGGTGGAAATGTGGGGGGCGGCCCATGTAGAAATCGGACAAGTTCGGTTTGTTTCGGACTCCCGCGAGTCCAAACAGATAAACACCGATTCCGTTCCGATGTATTTTTGTCGTTTAATTAATCCAATTAATTAAACATATCCAATACAAAATAACATAATTAATTTCTCCAAGAAATAATTATATTCATGAATTAAATTAATCACCCAGTGAAATATTTAATTCATTAGGCCGTAAATCAATTTATCCAATAAATCGATTTAGACATCCAATGTCCCAAATTAGATATCCAATATCTAATATTCATAATGAGAGAATTAGCTTAATTCATTCCGTCGTCAATCCTAATGCGCGACTCGGTAGGTCCGTCTCAGTCAGCAATGGGAGGAACCAAAGAGTAGTAGCACCACCTAGCCAGCGTGGCGGCCTACACTGTATCCCAACTGAGAACGAATGATTGGGATCATTCAAGAACCATTCTGTCGTGAATACCAGTATACGTATAAACCCTTCTTTCAAATGTCCCGATCAAGTTATAGGGTCACTACCAAACCCTATCTGCATTTGACGCTATGCATGCGTTAATGCGAATCGAGATCATCGAGCCGCCGTGTATCCAATACAACTAGCTCCAATGCTTTGGCCAAAGACTTATGATCTCATCTCGCCAATAACCGCATAGGACATATAACCCGCTCACTAACGGAGAAAGAAGTCTATCTTGGTATTCGTGAGACTCGCTACTTGCCCGTCAAGATGCACGTCGAGGTTGACCCCCGCCTTCCGGTTTACAGGGTCCAACTACTCTAATAAAAATCTTGACGTCACAAGCACATCCCTACTAAATCCTCAAGTCGAAGGTTCACGAATACCTATCACAACCTTTCGATTCCGTCATTGACTGTTCCGGAGTGAAATCCGTGTGACGAATCGAGGGTGAGTCGGTTCGAGTATACTAATCCAATTAGCATACCTATAACGTGTGCTCCCACTAACCATTAGTGTTCGACAGGCACTCTCCATGTCAAAGAACACGTCATACAAGTCTTCACATAAACTTAACGCCTAGTCAAGTTTCATCGACTTGCGAACGATTAAGTATTTGAGCTATAACCTTTCCAGTGCTGACCCCTTATCCAATAAGGAGTGGAACGTTTTGCTCTCAAATACACGGACTAGTTTCTATATGTTTATTTTACGAGTTAGGAATGCCAGTAACTACCAGTAAATAAAGAAACATTCATTTGCCTTATATAAATGGTTTACATAATTACAAGTACAATGCCCTCACTCAACAACCTCTGAGTGGCATTCGAGGGCATACTCCTAACATAGTGTTCCATTAGATATTTATCTGCAGCTAACATTAGTTACCTGCTATCGTCATTAGTTGTGTCTTCAGCATTACATGTCTGCAGACGACATAAGTCATATGTAACTAATCACAGCTGAGTAACTCATCTGAGATTCAGAGAAGAGTTTTAATAAGTCTGTTCACCCGCCCTCTAGACTTATTCTTGACGACTTGTGACCTACATATACTAGTATGTTAATCAGTTGAGTCTTCAGTCAATGTGATTGGATCAGAGACATTTGAATAATCTTATCATTCTTGAATAACTATTATTCAATTATTATAATGTTAAAAGATGCACATATTATAATAATCAACGAGAAATAAATGATATCAAATAACTTTATATAAATGTGGCAATTATAAATTTAGGCACATAGAACGTTCTAGGGCACTGTACCTAATAGATCTAAGAGTCGGCGAACGGAGAAAAAGTTGCTGCACTAGTTGTTGGAACTTATGATCTAGTTTTACCCAATGGGATTTTGTTAGTTTTGAACAGGTATGACAGAAGCTGCTTTAGTCCATGTATTACAATCAAGTTTGGAACTTGATAGATCCACGTGAGGGTGTTAAAACCATTAGGTGCAAATGGGTCTTCAAAAAGATGAAGGACGTGGACGATAATCAGCAAGCCTATAAAGCTAGACTAGTGGTAAAAGGTTATAGACAGACTCATGGTGTTGACTATGATGAGACCTTTTCGCCAGTAGTCATGCTTAAATCAATTAGAATTTTATTTGTCATTGCTGCATACTATGATTATGAAATATGGCAAATGGATGCCAAAACAGAGTTCTTAATGGAAAGTTACTTGAAGATGTGTACATGACACAACCTGAGGGTTTTATTCATCCAAAAATTCCAAAAGGGTTTGAAAGCTTCAAAGATCTATTTATGGGTTGAAGCAGGATTCTCGGAGTTGGAATCTTCGTTTTGATGAAACTGTCAAAGAGTTTGGGTTTATTCAAAATGAAGATGAACCATGTGTGTATAAGAAGGTTAGTGGGAGCACAATTGTTTTCCTAGTCTTACATGTAGATGACATATTACTCAATGGAAATGACATACCCACCCTCGGGACAGTCAAGACTTGATTGGGAAAATTTTTCTCCATGAAAGACTTGGAAGAAGCTGCTTACATTCTTGGGATAAAAATCTATAGAGATAGATCAGAGAGAATGATTGATCTGAGTCAAAGTACCCACATTACCAAAATATTGAAGAGGTTCAATATGCAGGACTCCAAGAGAGCACTCTTGCCAATGTCACATGGCATTAATCCGAGTAATACTTAGAGTCCTTCGACTCTTAAGGAGCAAGCCTGCATGAGCAAGATTCCATATACTTGTCCATTGGATCGATCATGTTTGCCATGATTTGTACTCGACCAGATGTATCGTTTGCCATAAGCATGACAAGTCGATACCAATCAAAACTAGGTGAAAGTGACTGGACAGCAGTGAAACCCGTCCTAAAGTACTTAAGAATAACTAAGGATGAATTCCTAATTTATGGAGGTGTGGGAAACGAGCTTCTGTAAATGGTTATGCCGATGCAAGTTTCAAAACCAATAGATACGATTTTAAATCGCAAATTAATTATGTGTTTGTATAAATGGAGGTGATGTGAGTTGGAGGAGTTCCAAGCAAAGCACGATTTCTGATTCTATAGCGTGTTTGAGTGCACCGAGGCATCGGATGCAGCTAAGGAAGCTGTATGGAACAAGAAGTTCGTCGCTGAACTAGGAGTGGTACCGACTATCCAGGGTCCCATAAGTCATTATTGTGACAATAATGGTGCTATAGCAATGGAAGGGAATGTTGCTGATCCACTTACCATGTCTCTCTCACAAGGAAACCATGTAGAGCATGCTAGATCAATAGGACAAAAAGTCATGAATGAATGGTCTTAGTGCAAGTGGGAGATTGTAATAGTGCCTAGGACATTCTATGTGCCTGGATTTGTACTTGTCATACTTAAATAAAGTTATTTGATATCATCTATTTCTGGTTGATTATTATAATGTGTGCATGTTTTAATATTATAGTAATCGAATAATATTTATTCACGAATAATAAGATTATTCGAATGTCCATGGTCCAATCATGTAGAGCAGAGATTCAAGTGATTGATATACTAGAATAAGTTTGATTGATAATCATCGGATGATTATGGGTACGGTACGGATCAAACTTATGGGTATTGGTTGGAGAACGAAATACTAGACATACCCTCATTGAGATCACTCCTTTGGATATGTCATAATAGAATCTCAATATACCAGTATGCCAATAAATCCTGAACATGAGATTATCATAGAGTCCAATATGATAGCTGTTATACCTTGATGTAATCTAACATCATCTGAAACAACGTGATCATATAGGTTAGTGGTCAGGATTAGTGGGAGTCGTATAGATGACAATGAATAATCAAGATGGGGATTTGTCCCTCTATTTAGGGAGAGAGGCATCTGATGGGCCCCCGATAAGAAGGACTGAAGGAAATACGTGGCCATGCTCAAATGAAGAGTCATTTGATTCAAACAGTCTACTTAAGATCGAGAAAGCATTTGAACATAATCAGTATGTCAATTTCCATGTAGTTCAAATACGATATCGTGGGACAAAGGGATTTGACACGTTAAATGGTTTAATGGACTACAAACTTATATTATTTGTGTTGTCATAGTTTCTTGCTAAAGACCACTTATGGCTTATTATTTAATAAGGTATTAAATAATTGCCAACATAATATAAGATTTTTGGGTCACACATACGACAATTAAAGACAAACAAGAATAATTATTAGATATAATATTGGATATTATATTTATTAAAGAAATTAATGTTGGAAATAAAACGCAGTGGAAGCGATGGGTTTCGGTTTATTAAAATCGGCCCTCAAGAATTGGATCTATTTAGGCTCGTCAAATAATTAATTACACAAATTAATCATCAATTTAAATGAAAAATATATATATTTACGCATCTAAACATGATAATTCTTAGTATTCTACCTAGATCTAAAAGAATTTAGAATACGTTACCTTTGAATCGAAGTATTTTTATTTCTCTTTGATCTTCTTCTATTTCTATCTTTAGATCTTATAGAGTATGATCCTCCCTTCATCCGGACGTTGTGTGGGCAACGAGCTACCAAATCTTGCTTGGACAACAAAGTAGATCGGCCAAACCAAGTTCCTCACAACTCTCGATTTTATTTCCTTCAAGTAATTCTGATTTTGTAGCAAGAATTAAAGTGTTATCTCAATTATGGAATCAAAGACACGAGTCAAGATCCACATTTAAACACTACGAAGAAAAAATCGAAATCCCTTATGTAATATAAAAGTTCACCTGTTAGGAATACTTTTTAGATTTTGATGATGTCATCTTTATATTCAAATGTATGTTTTAAATTACTTGGCAAAATGTAAGTAAGAAACAAATGAGTATCTTCCATAGGCCAAATTATGATAAGTTAGATACTTGGAAAAATGTAAAGAAGAACCAAATGAGTATCTTCTATAGGCCACATAAGTTTGGCTTAAAAATCGGCTAAGTTCATATCAGCCGAGTCTTGGTCAACTCACCTGTTCAGATAAGGTTGACCACAGACAAGTCATATCAGGCAACCTATCAGAGAAGTTCTGGTGAAACAAACTAATCAGCGAAGTTGGACTAGACTGCAGTCAAGAAGGAAAGTCAACTCATCTGTAGTCTGACCATCAGATCAGTCAAGTTCAAATCAGGTCAGAAGACTACAGACAAGTCGGGACATCAGAAAAGCCGACACCAGAGAAGGTTGAATGCACATCAGTCTAGTTGACCACAGAGAGGTCAGCCAAGTAATCAGCCAAGTACTCCAGTCCACGTCAGCATGCGTTGAATAGTCAAGATTTACGGAAAGTCACATGCGGGTGATTAAAGACAGATTGGAGAGATTCCCGGAAAGGATATGAATTAAGTAATTCATCCAGACCCACCATTGGAGACTTTAATCTTATTATGTTCAAAATATTCGGCGCTATCACATGGAAGTCTTCACAACGGTTGGAATTAGATTAAAATATGGGAATCCAGCCTTGCAACGTTCAGAAAGAAAAACAAAGAAGTCTATTTCTTTAACGGACGGATTTGTTACAGATCTAAAACAGCTATGAAGAAATGCTCAAGGATCGACACCTATTTATATCTGAAGATTTGAAGTTGAGCAGTACGATGTGAACAATACTTACAAGCAATTAAAGCAAACAAAGAAATCAAGCGAACAATAGCATCGTGAAAGAGCAAAAGTTCTAAAGTTCTTATTTGAAGAAGCTCTTAGTTGGAGAAGACAAACATTCTTGTCTTTAAAACCTGAGTTCGGGGTACTTCACTGGTTGAAGTTGGGAGACTGTAAAGGCATCCAAGGATCGTAGATCAAGAGGTGAAAGACAGTCAAAGGGAGTTGCAACGGCAAGGAATTCCACTGGTTGGAAGCTGTTGTAATTGGTTGGATCACTATAATATTTATCACTGGTTGAGAATTATAGTGAATTCATCTTCAACTAGTTTGGAGGTAAGTGGATTAGTAGAGGATTACCCCACCTCTGAGACCACTATAATTGCATGTGTGTTTTACTGCTTTCATTATCATACTTACCTACTGCATACATACTTAACTGTTCCATTGACTATTTTTGTATTTGTCATCAGCTGATTTCCGCACTTACATAGATGACTCTAAGTCATCTACTATCAGCTGAGAAACTCATCCTTTGTGGAAAAGAGTTTCAATAAGTCTATTCACCCCCCCGAGACTTATTCCTAGACGACTTGTGACCTACAAGTGGTATCATAAAGGTTGGTTCAATATTTCAAGAACCAAATCTATATATCAAGGATATATTTTAAGCTCATTTTAGAAATGGAACACATGCATTCTAGATTACCTGTTTTTTCAGTTGACGAGTATGATCTTTGGAAGATAAGGATGCAGGCACATTTATCTTCAATCCATGACGACGTGTGGTGCATCATAGAAGACGGTCCCTTCATCTTCGAGAAGGACAACACTCCCGAGTAGATTGCAGCCTGGAAGCCAGAGAAGATCCCAAAGAAGAGGACAGAGCTGACCACTGAAGAAAAAAAACTGGCCTATCTTGACAACTGGGCCAGAGACGTGCTGTACCAAAATCTTGACAAATCAACAATGGTCAAGATCAAGAACTGCAAAAATGCCAAAGAAATCTGGGACACACTAGCCTTACTGTGTGAGGGAACCGAGCTGATAAAGGAAAACAAGTTGTCAATTGCTGCTCAAAAATTTGACAACTTCAAAATGAAGAATAGTGAATCCATAGACCAAGTGGACACAAGGTTCACTGAAATCATCAATGAGATTAACTCCCTGGGAAAATCATATGGGAACAGGGAGATGGCTCTGAAGGACTTAAGATCTCTTAATCCTGAATGGAGTATGAAGGCAGTGGCCATGAGATAATCCAAGGATCTTAACAAAATAAAGATCCAAGAGTTGTTCTCTGATCTAAAGGCTTATGAGTTTGAACTTCCAAGTTCATCATCTACCGATCCTGCAGAGAGGGGAATAGCCTTTGCAGTCGAGTCCCCTGCCAAGAGCCTACCTATTGTAAAACCTCCAAATCCACTTGATTTTGAGGAAAAAATGGCGTTCATAATGCAAAGATTCAGCAATTTCATAAAGAACTACTCCAAATACAAAAAGAATTATAAGGAGAACCCCAGGAGAAATCAAAAGGCTGGAAGCTGGAAGGTGTAATTGCCACAAGATAGGACACATCCAAATTGGCTGTCCTGATCTCAGGAAAGACGAAAGCAAGAAGGAGGTGAGCAGAAAAGAAGACCAAAGGAAGGCCCTCATCAGAGAAGATCAAGAGCGAGTAGAATCAAGGAGCGGATTCTTCTCTGATGATGATGATGAAGAATATGATTGTCTGATGGCCAACCTAGCTGATGAAGAGGTAACATCTAAACCCTCAGTTTCAAATAATAATAGCTCAGACATATCACAAGATGTGGACTTACACGAGTCTATAAATCAGCTTCTCAAAGATTTTGAGAGATTAAAAACTGCACACCAAACTGTATCAGCCGAGAGGACCCAGCTGCAAGATGAGAATGGGCAGCTGAAAAATGACTTTGAAAAACTCAGCCTAGAATTTAATAAAAGCAAAGCTGATCTTGAAAAACAGGTTGCAGATAACTCCACAAACCATGATGATAATGCCACAGCTGAGATAAAATGATTAACTGTTTTAAATAGTGAAAAATCATCTGCACTTGCACATGTAAAAGCTTAGTTTACTAAACTGGCTCAGCTAAATAAAAATCAGGCGAAGGAAATAACCACCCTGAAGGCATCTCTAACCCTGGACGAATTGTGTACAAATAAAAGGCCATTATATTCCAGATCAGGCCTTGGATATGACCCACACACTCTCTCTAGTTCTAAAACCACTTTCATCAAGGGAGAAACAATTGTCTCGATTGCTGACCCAATATACAAACCTGTATTTCAAAATAGGTAACAGCCAAGTCACAGGTCTAGGCTGCAGCCAAGGTATACAAGGCAGCCACCTAGACATGAGACTAGGCAATGGCCAAGGCAGAAGCAGCAGCCCACACAACATGCCCACTATTATCAAAGACTCCCCAAAAACAGAATTCAAAATGGGAGGGGCAAATGGAAACCTCAAGGTTATCCTAATTTCCAAAACGAACAAGTTTGGAGACCTCAAAGATTTAATAAATGGTCTCAGCCAAGATTTAGACATGGCCCACACCATCAGTTTTATGAGGCATATCCCTCTCACAACAAGGATCTTAGATCTATTTCACATGGATCTATTTGGTCCCATCAAGCCACGGACCTTAAGTGGCAGAAAGCACGCTCTAGTAGTAGTAGATGACTACTCAAGATATACATGGGTTGTTTTTCTCTATAAAAAGAGTGAAACACTAACCAAGTTACCTGAGCTGCTAAGAAGGATCCAGAATGAGAAATCTCTCTCAATCATCAAGATTAGATCAGATAGAGGAGGAGAATTTCTCAACAAGGCTATAACTGATTACAGTGATCAGAATGGGATCCAGCATGAAGTCTCTGCAGCCAGGACCCCCCAGCAGAATGGTGTTGCTGAAAGAAGGAACAGAACCTTGAAGGAAGCTGCCAGGTCCATGATCGCAGAAGGCACTCGCCAAGAGGTTCTCGGGGCTAAAGTCACAACGCAAAGATATCACACTCAGAACAGGAGTATGATAGTAGGGAGACATGGAAAAACTCCCTATGAGGTTTGGAATGGCAGAACACCAATTGTTGCATATTTTGATATTTTTGGTTGTAAATGTTTCATCCACAACAATGGTAAAATCCATATAAATTCCTTTGATGCTAAAACTGATGATGGTCTCTTTATGGGATATTCAAAAAGAAGCAAGGCATATAGAGTTTTTAATAAAAGAACCTTAGTTGTGGAGGAAGCACCTCATGTTGTATTTGATGAAACTACTGCTGAGTACAGGAAAAAGGTGAAGCTGATACAGAATAAGCTCAAATCTGCAACCCTAGAAGAAGTCATTGTCCATGACACAGGAATGGTAGACTCACATGCAGATCAGCCTGAAGACCCATCTGTGGCTTGATGAAAAAAAGAGATTCAAATCCAAGCTGGCGTTCGGAACACAGCTCAGTTGGATGTTAGAGAAGCTTGGTGTGGCAAAGGGAAACACTGACCCCTTCCACATCTATAAGAGACTTGGTCATTTAGACCAAGAAACGCTGAGGAAGCTAGGAGGTGAAAGGAGAGAAGAAGCAGGTTTAATTATCCTGATTCCAGAAGGAAATTACTCCTTTAATCTACTTGAACATAATTCTTTTAACCTGTCTGTAGAGCAACTTTTACTTGTCAAAACTGATGCTCTAAAACATTCCTTTATTGAAATTTTTGAGGAATGGAAAACCCTTAAAACTGCTCCATCCACTCAACTTCAAGCTTTCATTGAAAGGAGTAGATGGGAATATTCCCAGGCTACAGAGGATCTGCTCACACATTTTTACAATGAGACAGTTCTGTTTTTACTCCTTCAGGAAGGCTAGTTCATGTCCAATTTTAAAACAAACATGGACCAACTCATCCATCTCATTATGGCAAGTGTTTTTTATGGTACTTTGAATGGAGATGGGGAGGTAGTTGAAAAGGAAATAAGAATCAAAGAAGTAGTGGATGAAAAGGAAGTTGAAAAAGAAGAAATTATTGTGATAGAAGATGAAGAGGAGGGACATGAGGAAGAAGAAAAAGAAAAACAAAAAGAAAACATTCTAGTTGAAAAACAGTCTAGAGAATAAGAGATAGAAAAAACTGAGGAGTTGGTGGATGAAGGAGAGGAAGAAGGAGAGGAAGTTGATAAAGAGGAAGAAGAAGAAGATGATGATAATGAGGAAAAAGATAATAATGATGATGATGATGATGATGATAAAAAAGGGGATGAGAGAGAAAAGAGAGAGGATGAAGAGAAGGGTGTGGAGCAGGAAGATGAGAAGGATGAAGAAAAGGAAGGAGAGAAGGAAGAAGAAAAAGAAGAAAAGGAGAAGGAAGAAGGAGAAAAAGCAGAAAAGGAAGGAGAGAAGGAAAAAGGGCAAAATGAAGATAAGGCTGGGGCTCCTGCCCGATACACCAGCCTTGATGCCAGCCTTGCTGAGGAAGATAACAAGTCGGGGAACCCTGAGCAGACCCCACCTGATCAGCCGCCTACAGACAGGAGTCTGTAGATAGGTAGGTCCACTGCAAACCTACCTGCAGCACTGAGATCGTCAGTGAGCACTCACCTCAGTCATCATCAATCTCCCCTATGATGACTGAGTTGATCAGAAACATTGTCAGAGAAGCCCTTGAAGAGCTACTTGCCGCTAGAGTGACACCTGACCTGCAGTCAATTAATACAAAGATTGACACCCTTCTGCAGACGAATGTCCCTCAGCCTCCTCCTCCAAACAATTCCAGAATGCCTCTTGGCATGTCTGACTGGATGCATAGAGTGGAGCAGCAATTGACCATCCTGGTTGATGCTGGCAAAAAGGGGGAAGAGAGGTTACAGGGGGGAAGGAAGCAGGCAGGGGGAAGTAAGAGAAGTTCAGGAGCTGAGGACGAAGAGGAAGCAAGATTTCTAATTAATTACAGCTGGGACATCAACTGCAAAGAGGAAGGAAGAAGCTGAGCAAGAGCGGACTGATGATCAGCCTGGAGCCAATAGAAGGAGGACCAGACTTGGGGAGAAGCCTACACTAGAATGGGAAGGCAAAGAGTTGTGGTATGTTGAAGATTTCCTTCCTGTTGAAGCTGCACCAATGTGGGGGTCTATTAAGAAAAAGTTCATTAAAGATTTTTATATCTGGGAGTTACTCCACGATAAAAATTGCTCCCCACAGCAGACTTTTATTAACTTTATGGAATAAACACATCCAAAGCTCTGGGCCGTCCTACTAAAATATGCAAAGGGATGTAATGCATACCCCATAATTCCTCCCTTCAGGCCTAAAGATCCTCCCACCTTACCAAATAATGAATTGGGATGAGTTAGCGCTGCAAAGGAAGATAAAGAAGCTGTGTGACGAGCATAAGTTCTCTTCCGAAGAAGAACAAGACTTTGCTACCCTCGTTGTCAGGAGGAAATACGGCCTTCCCCCCACAAAGAGAAGGCCAATTGGAGTTAAGCTTCTCAGACCTGTCAAGCAACCTGTCCGCAGAGGCAGAGGCAGATAGGATTTTTTTGTACTTGTATTTTTTTCTTGTAATTTTGATTTTTGAAAAATTTGTAACTTCTCTGTACTTGTTTATTCATTTAAAGCTATGTACTTGTAAACAAACAGAAGAAATATATAAACAGTCATTTGAATGACAACTTCTAGTTGTCTCAAAACAAGACTGATTTTAGTCTGTGTCTTGCACCTATGTGCAGACCTGTTCATTTGAATAACTGCTTACGTTTTGCCATCATCAAAATAGGGGGAATTTGTTAGGAATACTTTTTATATTTTGATGATGTCATCTTTATATTCAAATGTATGTTTTAAATTACTTGGCAAATTGTAAGGAAGAACCAAATGAGTATCTTCCATAGGCCAAATTATGATAAGTTAGATACCTGGCAAAATGTAAAGAAGAACCAAATGAGTATCTTCTATAGGCCGCATAAGTTAGGCTTAAAAATCGGATAAGTTCATATCAGCCGAGTCTTAGTCAACTCACCTGTTCAGATAAGGTTGACCACAGACAAGTCATATCAGGCAACTTATCAGAGAAGTTCTGGTCAAACAAATTAATCAGCGAAGTTGGAGCAGAATGCAGTCAAGAAGGAAAGTCAACTCATCTGTAGTCTGACCATCAGATCAGTCAAGTTCAAATCAGTTCAGAAGACTACAGACAAATCGGCACACCTGACAAGTCGACACCAGAGAAGGTTGAATGCACATCAGTCTAGTTGACCACAGAGAGGTCAGCCAAGTAATCAGCCAAGTACTCAAGTCCACGTCAGCATGCGTTGAATAGTCAAGATTTACGGAAAGTCACATGCGGGTGATTAAAGGCAGATTAGAGAGATTCCTGGAAAGGATATGAATTAAGTAATTCATCTAGACCCACCATTAGAGACTTTAATCTTATTATATTCAAAAGATTCGCGCTATCACATGAAAATCTTCACAACGGTTGGAATTGGATTAAAACATGGGAATCCAGCTTTGCAACGTTCAGAAAGAAAAACAAAGAAGTCCATTTCTCCAACGGATGGATTTGTTACAGATCTGCAACGGCTATGAAGAAATGCTCAAGTATCGACACCTATTTATATCTGAAGATTTTAAGTTGAGCAGTACGATGCGAACAACACTTACAAGCAATTAAAGCAAACAAAGCACTCAAGCGAACAATAGCATTGTGAAAGAGCAAAAGTTCTAAAGTTCTTATTTGAAGAAGCTCTTAGTTGGAGAAGACAAACACTCTTGTCTTTAAAACCTGAGTTTGGGGTAGTTCACTGGTTGAAGTTGCGAGACTGTAAAGGCATCCAAGGATCATAGATCAAGAGGTGCAAGGC
Organism: Orobanche coerulescens; assembly: GCA_033398695.1. Taxonomy (NCBI): domain Eukaryota; kingdom Viridiplantae; phylum Streptophyta; class Magnoliopsida; order Lamiales; family Orobanchaceae; genus Orobanche; species Orobanche coerulescens. The sequence continues at coordinate 88,493,941 of CM065807.1, forward strand.
AGTCAAAGGGAGTTGCAATGGCAAGGAATTCCACTGGTTGGAAGCTGTTGTAATTGGTTGGATCACTGTAATATTTATCACTGGTTGAGAATTATAGTGAATTCATCTTCAACTGGTTCGGAGAAAAGTGGATTAGTAGAGGATTACCCCACCTCTGAGACCACTATAATTGCCTGCGTGTTTTACTGCTTTCATTATCATACTTACCTGCTGCATACATACTTAACTGTTCCATTGACTATTTCTCTATTCATCATCAGTTGATTTATGCACTTACATAGACGACTCTAAGTCATCTACTATCAGCTGAGAAACTCATCCTTTGTGGAAAAGAGTTTCAATAAGTCTATTCACCCCCCCTCTAGACTTATTCCTGGACGACTTGTGACCTACAGAACCCTCCCCTTTGTGTCCTATTTTTAGGTTTTCGACTACTTTGGGGGTCGTAAAGAGGATTAGGGAAGGACTCCTAATAGACCTCAAATTTCCATATTAGGCCTTTCCGAATATATTGAGTCCATTAAATATCAACACAGTCCATTAAATAGTTAATATTACACTTCCTACCCAAATCCCAATTTACGAAATCGGGCTCCTTATTTAAATATATTATTTATCGTGATTAAGATATCGAATGTCCATTAATTATTTTAAGCTACTGACAGCTTTAATTAATTAATATCTTATCCAAGAATAGTACCACCCGAACCTTATTATTATATCAGAACTAAATCTACCTGTAGGGTTTAATATAATAATCATTATCGAGCTCCTCAATGGGACATCATCAACCTGCACGAGTTGGGACACGATTTTTATTTTTATAATAATAATTATCATATAAATAATATTATTGCCCAAGATACAAATCATATTAAGTCAATCATTGTGACTCTCACCCATGTTAAATCAAAGCAGTAGATATTAGGAATACATTTAAATATTAAATACTTATAATTAAGAAATAATAATTATCTGAGATTTACGTTCTTCTTACAATAAGTACAGAAAACACCCAAGCATTCATTACAACCTTTCACATAATTTGTCTAATAATTATATAGGTTGTGAAATATTATATTAAGGCACCGATAATGTGATCTTACGTGTGACACCAACACACCACATATCTACAATATAAAATAATTAGACATTTCATTTGCATAACCATGATGTGAATAAATATGCAAAATATGTGATTAAGTGTAACTAAGGTAATTATAGGGAAACAAGGTAATACAAGCATAAAGTATGCTTTGTAGTATACAGCGCTAATAATCTCCCACTTATACTCAAAGCATGCTTTTAAGTATACTACTCTATTACGTAGTCTCTCATTTCTCCCACTTATACTCAAAACAATGCCGCCATACACCGTAATCACATACCCTCCACATGCCTTTAAAAAACTTTTGAAGGTAGGCCTTTCGTGAAAGGCTCAGCAAGATTATCTTCCGTTGCAACCCTGGCTACAACTATGTCTCCTTACTTGACAAAGTGTAGTATGATGTGGTACTTGTGGTCTATATATTTTACTTGCCTTGTGGGCTCGTGATTCCCCAGAATTTACGACTGCATGGGTATTATCACAATAAAGTGTAATACCCTTCGGCAGATCGGGAATAACATCCAAATCCTGTAGGACCCTAACATCATACTATGCGAAAGGCTTGAAGAAAATGACGAACGGAAGGGTTCTGACTCGAGTTCTATGCGAGAAATCTGACCCTAACATCATACTATCAATAAATTAACGAACGAATGAGGAAAAATAATCGTAGAACGCTCGAATTCTCTTTGCGACATTTTATCGAACACCTTCAAGGCGTCGATAAGATACTCAATAAAACGACGAATCCTCGGTGATTCAACCATGGAACAGCAAGGAATTCGACGTAATATTGTTTAACAATCATAAATCCATCACTATTCTGAGTCAAAACGGATTAAACGGACAATTCGAACAAAAACCCCAAAACTAGATTTTAAGAAAATTTGCCTTGATTCGCTGGATTGGAGGATGTTACGTGATGATCAATCGATGATATGAACTCTAAAACTTCATGGATTCATAGTATAACAACATGTCTTCGACTTCCCAAAGACTCCAGCTGCGGACAGGAAGGATAGGAAATGAAACGAGTGAAAAAAAACGACTGCTCGGCCATATATATACGCCTGCCGAACACGGCGCAGCAAACGGCTCACACCAGCGCCGTGTGTCTCGGCCGTGTCTCGGTAGGCTGCTGGTCCTGGCCGACCCGGCGCAAGACAAGACGCTCGGCAGCACCGTTTTCAGGGCCGTGTCGCACAGGTCCGGCCAGCCACCTCCAGACAGACCGAAAATTACGACCGAACCACAACGACGATCCGAACGACCCCGAAACTCAAACCTGAATACGGATCAAAGATACGGTTACGAAGTACTCGCAAAAACGAATCTAAGAGCTAAGAGAACACACGATTCCGACCACCCGAAGTGTCGGAATTCGACAACGGAAGTAATTACCCCAAACTTTGGGAAATTACGAAAACGGACCAAAACGTCCGGAAATCACGATACGTGATCGAATAACCAATTCGAAGTTCACAACACGTCTAACAAAGTTAAACGGACTTACGAGAAACTCGAAACAGTAATTTCGAACGAGATTCACAAGAATCGAACTCGAGTGCGGAGAAGTCGTTAAGAAACACGGAACTCAATAAAATAATATCGAAACGAACTCGGATGACAAAAATTGCAGAATTAATCATTCTCAGAATGATGAAACGGTCCCAAGCGAGTCGTCAAAACGGACTCTCGCCGAAATTTTTTTTACCAAAAATCGAAAATTGCGGATATTACACCAGCCGCCACCAACTAGAATCATAAATCGGCCACCGGAGTCCATGAAGAAAACCATCGCCCGAGCCCCACCTCGCCAGAACTTCGAAACCCGAACATCCCCACTGGGCTCCCACAGCTCCGACCCTTCTGAAAGGTCCGGACAGACCTACGCTTTCTCAAGTCGAAAATATCCACACCGTCATCCAGATCCAGTTGGTATCACCGGAGACACTGGCCCTCCGCCGTTGACCTCCGCAATAACTCCGGTCGTCGAACATCTATCTTATCGGAACACCATTAATCGGCCAACATCCGATATGAAAATCGAGTCTGTCGCCGGAAACTATGAAGAAATCGGCCGCCAATCTTTCAGCTCCAAACAGCCCGATCTAGATCTTGTGGTCAACGGACTGACTACGTCTAGCTCTGCCTCCGACCGTCCGTCCCTGAAATCGAGCCTCCGGACATCCGGACCTCCTTCCTGGAACTTGCCGAGATGGAGAGAGCGAGAGGGAGAAAGAGAGAGAGAGAGAGAAGAAAGAGAGACCAAAACTAGGGTGGGGAGAAAGAAAGATACGTGACTAATAGTAATATATATATATATATATATATATAATAGGTAGTTGGTTAGTTGACCCAATGGAGTTCGAAAAAAGTCGATTTCGGAGTCGTTTTACAGTCTCCCAGTTCGATTATTCGATTAATACACTGCGTCAAATAACACCAACACTAACTCGCCAATATATTAGTCTAATGTCTCCGCTCGATAATTTAATCAGCTAGCTAATCAAAATAAATATTAAATAAATCAATTAAAAAAATTAATACCGTTAAAATTCCAATTTAAAAATTCCTGGATATTACATACTATCCCACTTAAAATAAGTTTCATCCCCAAAACTTGACATATCATCACCCAACTCACTGTAGCGTCACTCCAATTATGCATACGATCCGTTCGGCAATATCGGTAATCTCATGATTCGATCAATTCATACGTACGTAGTCCTCGATATAAAAAACGGCACTCGAGAGAGATCACCTCGTATGTGACAGTCATCAGGCCGACTTGCCGTTCATCATACCACCAAAAATACTTAGGGACACCTATCCCACTTAAAATATTTATACATGCCGTAAAAAATGAAATAAAAATATCGAAATAATTTTTTATTTTTTTTCTATAGTCAAAAATACTGAAAAGAATTTATCAAGAAACTCCATTAATTTCAAAAATCTCAACATTCAACTCGTTTGATCAAATTTTAGGACCTTCGCCCTTTGTAAACAACCAAAATAAAATATTTTCTCTCGAAAATTTTCAAAGCATCACTCTATAATATATATGTTCGCATCACGTACCAAGAATATTTTTCAATAATTCAAATATTCTACAAATATCCATTTTCTGAGTGCCGTCATAAGAATCTCGTTTGAAAATGCAAAGAGCGAATTGCAACAATCAACAATTTCAAAACATATGTTAAGTCACCGCTTACACGTACCAATAAAATAGTTACGAAAATTTTCCAATTTAACTCAAATTGCAAAATACTAGTAAGTCATTTAAAAATACACGTGCAACGGATATAGGTACCGATCAGAGTATTGATAAGTGTCAGTTTTGTACACTTATCCATAGTTTGTATCGATAAAATTCACCCATAATTGAGCTAGTCTACTCGTTTTTTGCTTTTAATTAATTAGTTTTAATAATTTTATTTTTATCGGATGATGATCGGAATAAATAACTAATTTACTCAAGAAATAACATGTTTATTAAATATTCTCTATGTTTAATTTTGATATATTAATGTTGTAGGGCTTTCCGAGACGAATTCGGCAGTCTTTCCGGATTCAAAATCAGAGTTATATATCAAAAGTTATCATCCGAAGAAGATCTGGGGCAAAAACGCAAAGTCTGAGAAATTCTGGGCTGAAAACGTAAATTTCAAAGCAACCAGTGAACAAATTTACGAAGCCAAGTTACGGCCGTAACATTCAGGACTTACGGCCGTAAGTCACCCTAGTTACGGCCGTAACTCCTGAATGTTACGGCCGTAACTCTTGATAGATTGTTATGATTTGTCTAATTTTTTATACTTTTTGTGTATTATTGAGGGGATGGCTGGCATTGATCCGATCTAATGTAATAATGCTTGAGTTTTGGAGCTATTAGATGACTTTAGGTGTATAAATAGACCCCTTAGATCCTTCATCATTCATCATTCATCTTATAATTTTCCATTTTCTGTAAACTTTTCTTTTTTGTGAAGAACACACTTGTGTTCTTGAGTGATCTTTGTAAGTGTGGTATAGCATATGTTGTTCAGAGAGATTATTGCTTCTATCTCCTTTATCTACTAATGGAGTTAGGATCAATTCTTTCTCTTGATTCAACTGATTACAGCGCCGTAAGCCCCGCCGTAGGACCCACAAGGCTAAACGTACACGGAACTATCAATTTTGACCGAGAAGGTCTACATACAATGGAATGAAGAACAATACAAGGGTATTCAAAACATAACCAATGTATCCACATGCATCACAACACGAATCAATACCTCGGCAATCACAGGTCGGAACATCAAGAAAACTGGAAAACAATACTCGAGTACTCAATAACCATTCCAGTACAACAACACTGAATGGAAAACTCAAAACATAATCGGAGGAAAGAAACAGTATCACACTTGCCCACCATCTTCATGCCGACCCGATACCTGCCTGTCCGCTCTCCTGGAACCTGAAATACATAAAAAGTATTTCCCCCATAAAGAGGTTAACCGTCGAATAGCTAGTGCAAGTATATCAAGTATGAAATACAATACTCCTCGACAATAAAGTAAATGTAACCGTCAATTCATCAATTCAAGACTAGTATTCCGGAATAACTAAATCTCATAGCGTCACATCAAGACATATATGAATGCCATAGAAACAGTTCGTTCATATCATCCGTCAATACATGTATGAATGCCGTAGAAATAGTTCGTTCATATCATGCCATCAATACATATATGAATGCCGTAGAAACGGTTCGTTCATATCATGCCATCAATATATCTATGAATGCCATAAAAATGGTTCGTTCATATCATACCATCAATATTTCTTACTTTCAAAGTCGAGAACGTACAATCATAAATATATACTTGCCTTTGAGACATCGAGAAATCGAACGGAAAAAGGGTATGAGTTCGGTAGGTCCAAGAACGCACTTCCGGCACCTAAACGATTCGCAAGGAATATGATAGTCAAATATCCATACTCAAATTACATGAAGACATTTCCGAAACCCGTCTACGATTCATGAAAATGCACGGGTAAACAATTAGAGGTTGGAAAATTGCTCAAACTCCCAAAAGTCCGAAAACGTTACAATGAAGTCCGTAAAATCGTAGGAAAAGCATGCATACGGTATAGATACATCATAATCTCAAGGTTCTCAAGCTTCAAATTGGATAAATCGGACGAATCTACGAAAAACCCCAAAATCCAACACAATATTCAAAGTGTTCTTGAATCATCTTTCAATAATCCGATGAATAATCAAACATGCCCATAATCATGCGTATATCACTTCATACACCATGATTTTAACATCCAAAACATCATTACTTAATACAAAATCGAAATCCAAGATGTTGAAGAAATTACCTCTTGAAGATCCAAGCACTATGATTTGAAGAATACGCGATAGATCGATGATCCGAGCTTCCCAACCGAATGAAAATGATAAAAATCCAATACTCTAGTGATAGATGATGCAAAGTTCTCTCCTCAAGCTCTCTCTCTTGTGTGGGTTGAAGAAAATGGAGGAAATGAGCTGCATCTCGTTCAAAAAGCATAATTATACAGTTGACTGCATCGTGTGCCGCGGCTCAGTGGAAGTGTGCCGCGGCACAGGCCCAAAAATTGCTCCCAGGGCTCGGCAGTGTGCCGCGGCTCAGCCGAAGTGTGCCGCGGCACAGGGTACAGACGGGTTTTGGCCGAAATGCAGCACGAGTGTGCCGCGGCTCGGACGGGTGTGCCGCGGCAGTGACTCGGCAGTGTGCCGCGGCCCTGCCGGCATGTGCCATGGCACAAGGTACAGACCGCTCGGCCAGGTCTAGAAAATGTGTGTGCCGCGGCGCACACTTCTTGTGCCGCGGCCCACACCCCCCTCGGGTCCTAAAATGCTGAAAATGACTCGGGAAGAGAATAAAAGCAATAGGACTCAATATCTGGGAAACAATAACACGAAATGGAAGTACCGAAACCCCAAAACGGTGGTTTCAAGCAATGATTACAAGGGTTTGCCCAACAAAACACAATTTGCACAATGAAGAGATTTGAAATGACATGAATTTCAACCGGGTATTACAACAAGCTTGTAATATGTATAATAAACCCTTCATGGGCTAAGTAACCTTTAGTTGGGATTATAAACAAGGTTAGTCATGTTATTTATGTTTGTATAAAGATCTATTGTGAATTACTTATTATTGTGTGTGATTTTCATTGTTTTAACAATATTTATTTATTTGGCCCATAAATGACAATATTTATGGTCTTCATATGTTTCGAAAGAAAATATGTTTGATTAGATTAAATGATCTTCACTCTAAGTTGTTCTAGGGGATAGAAATATACCTCTAGTCCTTAGATGATTTTTTGAGTTATTTTCATAAATCTTAATGCTATGTATTGAAGCCAATCAACATAGAAATATAGTGGATTGATTCAATATGTAAGGGGCGTTTTATAGTTCGAAAGAGAAACCGTCTTTTTAAGGAAAATCGAATCTACACAACATAATAAGTAAATTCATCTTATGATCTCCTATACATCTTTTATAACTAATGACAAACTAAGTTTGTAATCCCAACTATTTCATTTTATCGTTAATCAATCTATTATTATTGCTATCTTTTTATTTCCTTATAATATTAGAACTATTATTACATTTTCTTTGCAAATATTAAACCAAACTTTTTAATTGTGTGTTTCACTCATCTTATTATCTATAAAAATAGACTAATAGTGTATAATTCAAATTATAACCAAACTTCCTTGTGGGATCGATAAACCGGACTCAAAAAGTCCACTTTACTACTTGATACGATATCGTGCACTTGCGATAGTTACACCAAAAACTGTACCAAAGTTTTTGGCGCCGTTGCCGGGGAAGTATAAGTTATATTTGAAATCTTACATTGTAAACTATTTTTAGAGGTACAAATTTCTCGACATTGTAACTTAAGTACTAAATTGTGTTTGTCCGGTCAAGTGGCGGATAACGGTACTCCGTGACTATTAAAGTCGGATTTTTCAGTTTCCCACAACAACTGATATTTGTAGATATTCTCTTCAATTATTTTCATTGTCTTTTTATTTTTTTTTATCATGGAAGAAACATTGTATAAAATCGAAAAAAGATTTCCCTTTCTAAGCAAAAATGCAATTTTAAAAATTTACAAGACAAGGCTTGAAAGGATGAGGTTGCTTATGAATAAAAGCATACCTTTTGACATAAGATTCATAATTGAAGCCAAAGTAATAATAGAGAGTGAATTCACAGAAACACCGACTAGATTTTTACCAGGGCTAGGAAAAAGTTCATATACGAAGAAACGACGAGCAAAGATGATAGCCGTTTGTTATATATGTGCTAGATGGAACTGTAATTTAAAATGTCGATCTTTAGGAATTCCATCTACAAACAGAGAAGATAAAATTCAGTTCATGAAGGATGGTTTGAATAAGGAGAATTTAGATAATATCGAAATTTCTCTTGACACGCATCCTAGTGGACTCGTACATTACGGAATTCGATGTTTGTGGAATAAATTCTAACCAGCATATGAACAACGTCTTGGGAATATGACGTTAAAAGACCCTGTTTGCCAATTTGTAAGAAAATTGGATGGGAAGCTTGTAACACCCCCAATCCACTCAGGGATATTACACGTCGTAGACCCTCTCCTCGAGGATCTACCAGGCTCATAACTAAAATCAAACATCTAAACATCGCCTTCAAGGCTAAAATGACTCAGTAGACCGACTTGGTCTTTCAATAATAACATACAACTCACTTCCAAATACATACCCACGCAGGGGTCAAAATGCAATAAACTCCCGTACAACGGGGAAAAGATACTGCAGCGGAAAAGAAAATACAACTAGACCAATACGACATCAACGGATCCTCGTGTGATTAGTATCGTTCATCTTTCATCATCCTTCGTGCCGACCCTGTGCTATGCTCCAAAACCTGAATGCAAAAATAGACATCCACCCCCCGAATACTCGGGGGTTAGCAAAACTCCATTGTTTTGCTAGTGCAAGAACAAAGTGCAAATACGAGCCATACAATTCACATTCCACGGATAACAATAACCAGGAATCCTCAAAAATCCAAAAGTAACGAAAGGTACTTCCCGAGGCAAGAGTTTGAGTAATACATTCCAGAAACCGAAAGACCACAATAAAAGGGAAACAATTTATGAAACAGTTTAAAATGCCATCGAGGGTTTAAATAGAAAATAATTTAGGATTATAAAATCCTTCTCTTTCCAAAAATCAATAGGGTCACAGCCCAAATATTTTGTTTTCGCAAATAGGAAACCACCAACAATTTACAGGGTCAGAGCCCAACATCACGTGTCCTCAACGGACATAAAATCAACGAAACATAATCACGCACGCGCATCGCCTAGGACCGGGACGCTACCACAGACATCCCACCCGAGGCCTCGAAGGACCCTCCCGAGCTGGCTAGCGAAATAAATCACACACATCTCACGGTTGGATCAATCGCTTGTTGTATCCTGGCCACATGATCGCATGCCATGTGCCACCGTAGATTATCTCAGGCTCTCACGGTTGGATCAATCACTTGTTGCATCCTGACCACATGATCACGTGCCATGTGTCACCGTAGACCTTCAACCATATCCACACATTCACACAATTAACATATCACATCAAGGATATTCAAACAATTCGCCCAGAGGCATCAAACACTTAGCAAAACACTACGTCAATCCACAACGCACCGAAATGAAATAATATACGTCCACACGCAATACCAAGTGCAACATCAACACCAAACATATCCATAGAATTCATATAGTTATTCACAAACCACACCATTCACAAAACACACGCGTTTTGAAAGCAAGCCTTTAACAAGACTAAACCGAATCTTTTGAAAGTTCAATTCAAATGACCAAGCAACCACATTTAGACGATCACTAATTATCATATCCATAAAACAAGAATAGTATGGACAAGGTACTTGCCTCGATATCACGAGCAATGGAAAAATGAACGGATACGGCCGGGTAGCCCTCAAATTCCCGAACATTATCTAGAACGTGATAAAGACCAAATTACTACGGTAAAACACCACATGAATCATCAATCACCAATGCAATTCAACATCGGAATCATCGAGCACCTATAATCCTTCGTAAGGAAGAATAAAACATGATTACGACGAGAATCAAGGCCAAAAACAACGGAAATCCCAACAAACTATCAAAGGGAACTCATTCGAACATTTAATCGAACATTAAATGTTCAAGACCCTTCAAGAACAAAGAAATCACCCCTAGGGTCGAACGAACCAAAGATACGAGTATCCAATCCATAGAACAAGTTCAAAACAACGTTTATACAACAATTAATTGATTAAAAACGGATTGGAATCGAAATCAAAAAGGAAAATCCCCAAATCTACAAAAACAAGGGTTCAAGCCAAAATACCTTGATTTGGATGAATGATTCAAGTAGAGGTTGAAAATCTACAACAAGACTTGAGGTGGATGATCTCTACAAGTTTTGGAGCACTCAAATCGCCCAAAATCGCCTAGAATGGGAGGAGGAAGAAGAGAGGAGAAAATGAATGTTTCTCCTCGAAAATCTGCTAAAAAATTCAGAAAAAGCCCGTGTGCCGCGGCCCAGGGCCAAAAAAAACGCCCACGAATCAGCTTAGTGCCGCGGCACAGCTGAAGTGTGCCGCGGCACACGGTACAGTCCACTCCAACACGAAAAAGGCACAACGTGTAGTCTTAGCTATTTCGACCATAACTCCTTCGTCTGGACTCCGATTGACTCACCGTTTGAACCATTGGAATGCTAACTTGATGCTCTATAATATTGCAAAGATTCATAATTTTTGGTGTTTCCAAGAATTAATGGTGACTTTACAAAGTCGAACTCCCACGTGAAAGAGTCGATTAAGGACACGGAACTCAACAAAACGACACCGAAACGAACTCGGATGACAAAAAGTGCAGAATTAATCATTCTTGAAATGACGAAACGGTCATGAACGAGTCATCAAAATGGACTTCCGCCGAAAAAGAAAATTACCGAAATTCGAAATTGCGGATATTACATTCTACCCTCCTTAAAATAAGTTTCGTCCCAAACTTAAAACAAGTAGGGGAAACAATATAACCGCCAGGAAAACCCGACGAGATACACAAAACCCGAAAACTCGCGCCCAACGGCGAAACGCTGCAAGAAACGCAAAGAGACATCCGGCGTGAAAACACGCTCCACAACGACCAACACAACGCCACCGGTAGAGACATAATAAAACCAACAAGTGACAAGCGTCATCAAACAGATAATACAATCAACTCAATTATCCAAACAATCACAAAACACAAAGTACTTGTTACAAGAAAACACGCACAGTCGAGAAAACAGAGAATAAACACAAAACGATCCACAAGGGCAATCATAAATAATTCGGACTACGCCGAAATCCTCAAAACCACACTAGGCATCTCCGTGTCCTTTCGGAGCAGAGACGCAACCTCGATCCCCAAACCTCTCAGCTACCGTCTCGCAATGTACGGATCGGTGACCCACTTGGCCACACACGAAAGAGCTGACTAACGGCGAACGACAATTCTTCGCAGTATGGCCCGCTCAAATGCAATTATAACATATCTTCGAAGTGCTCTCATTACTCACTGCAGGGGTACTACTCCTCTTATCACGCGATCTAGGAACCATTTTAGGATGACGAAACGAAGTCCCAACCTCAAGGGGCCCACTCCCCTGATTTCCTGAAAAGTTCCCAACGGTTTTCTGTTTCTTCGAGTCAGACATACTCTCGGTCGATAATCTGGATAGCTCATAGGCTAACGCCCTATTATGATAATCTCTCAAGGAAGTACAAGCGAGACCTGCCATGTACTGACGAATCTCCGGATTCATCCGCCTACTAAAATGACAAATCTTGTCCTTCTCTGTCCTTACTTGATTCTGCACATAGCCGAGCTGTTTGCTAAAATCAATAATAGCTTGAGACAGCGGTACATCCTGCGGTTTCGCCGAAAAGAATTCATTAATCCTCTGATTTCTGATCGGTTCCGGGCAAAACTCATCTCTCATGAATTTCTGGAACTCTGCCCACGTGACAACGCGATCTCGTGGCTTAATAGGCTCCCACCAGCTAGCGGCATCTTTGTCGAGAAGATACTGAGCGATCGGTACCTTACGTTCTTCCAGACAATCAACTACCTCGAATATCTTTTCCAACTGGAAAAGCCAACCATCCCAGCCTAATGCATCTGCAGCACCAGCGAAACGAGGGGGATTCATACGAACCACTTCTCGAAGCCACTGATTTGTACCAGTGTGCTGGGTCGCATCTGTAACATGCTGAACTGCCTGAGTCAACTGAGTCATCTGAGTGGCTACCTGCTGCAAAATAGTAGCAACACCAATACCAATACCATCACCGGCAGCATGATTCCGATCACGCATCCGGTCGCCACGACCACGACCTCGGCCCCTCGGCATACTGAATAAGTAACCATTCAGCACAACAGAAAATCATAACACATAACACATACAACGATTACCATCGCAAGGCAACACACACATGAATATAACAGCAACGACGGCATCGTTCGGCGACCTTAACGGCCCGAACAATAACCAGCACATAATCACAAACCTCATGAAACAATCACCCATGTGCATAAACGCACAAACCCAAGCTTTAACAGCTCACACAGGTGCGATAACACGCAAGCCACCACGAAATGACAACATTGAAGATCGTCATCACACCTCCCACAAAGGGTTAACAAAACATATGCGTGGCAACGACTCAACGCTCACGCCACCAATTCAATCACAAATCGGGATTAACACCGTAACGAAAGTTCGAAAACCATACATGCATTTCCGGTCCGCAAACAGGAATGATAGGTCTTTAAAAACGAAAACCACCTTTTGAAAACAATTTGGAAACACCAGTTGATCTTGAGTATCATTTTACAAAAAGTTGAACAACATCATTTTCGAGACTTTGAAAATCATCTTGCGTTTGAAAAAAACTGAGGACACCTTCTCTTAGTGAAAAACTTTCAGAATATTCGACCCTCGGGTCTAAGTAAAAGTGTTTATAAAACATTGAAAATATCTCAAAACATTTTTGGGTCCTCGAGGTAGAATAATTTTGAAACGTATTGTGGCACCTTGGATGTACCACGAGAAAATAATTCATTTTAAAAGTACGTCTCGAAATTTATTTTCTAAGATACTCAAGTTTTTCCAAGATAATTCAATGGGCTAGAATCCCCAAAAATTTCGGGTAATTATACAGAACATTATAGCGCCGTTGGTCCCGTGCCGGAACCCACCAGGCTAAAAACCAATTACAAAAATGCCCAAAAAGGCCGATGACGGTAGTACTTATCAAAACTCACGAAATCATTTGAAAACACCCAACTACCGTCAAAACGGTCAAGGCCAAAAACTCGGTTAAAGGAATCGGTTTTCGAAATAAAACTTAGTCGGTAAAATACCAAAAGCTATTACAAAGGACCTCACGCAGCGGATAAAAGAAATACAGTCCAACATGCACAATCCAGCAACACTACTCCTCACATGAACGAAATATGAGAGTCAAATAGTCACGTATCAAGAAATCAAAATCCATAAGAGGATTCCGTCACTTAACAAATAATCATAAAAAATAGCTCGTGTCACACGAGGCACAACACAAAGAAGGGAGACTTACAGCCACAGGTCGCACGAAGATGATGATCGCCCCACGATACTAATCACGACCAACAAACTCAAACAACGCGTCGCGACACGACTCCGTCAGATAAAGTCCTACGAAACAAAACTCAACAGACACTACTGACCCGACAGCCTAGGTTTCCACAACCTAAGCTCTGATACCATTTATGTAACACCCCCAATCCACTCAGGGATATTACACGCCGTAGACCCTCTCCTCGAGGATCTACCAGGCTGATAACTAAAATCAAACATCTAAACATCGCCTTTAAGGCTAAAATGACTCAGTAGACCGACTTGGTCTTTCAATAATAACATACAAATCACTTCCAAATACATACCCCCGCAGGGGACAAAATGCAATAAACTCCCATACAACGGGGAAAAGATACTGCAGCGGAAAAGAAAATACAACTAGACCAATACGACATCAATGGATCCTCGTGTGATTAGTATCGTTCATCTTTCATCATCCTTCGTGCCAACCCTGTGCTATGCTCCAAAACCTGAATGCAAAAATAGACATCCACCCCCCGAATACTCGAGGGTTAGCAAAACTCCACTGTTTTGCTAGTGCAAGAACAAAGTGCAAGTACGAGCCATACAATTCACATTCCATGGATAACAATAACCAGGAATCCTCAAAAATCCAAAAGTAACGAAAGGTACTTCCCGAGGCAAGAGTTTGAGTAAGACATTCCAGAAACCGAAAGACCACAATAAAAGGGAAACAATTTATGAAACAGTTTAAAATTCCATCGAGGGTTTAAATAGAAAATAATTTAGGATTATAAAATCCTTCTCTTTCCAAAAATCAATAGGGTCACAGCCCAAATGTTTTGTTTTCGCAAATAGGAAACCACCAACAATTTACAGGGTCAGAGCCCAACATCACGTGTCCTCAACGGACATAAAATCAACGAAACATAATCACGCACGTGCATCGCCTAGGACCGGGACGCTACCACAGACATCCCACCCGAGGCCTCGAAGGACCCTCCCGAGCTGGCTAGCGAAACAAATCACACACATCTCACGGTTGGATCAATAGCTTGTTGCATCCTGGCCACATGATCGCATGCCATGTGCCACCGTAGATTATCTCAGGCTCTCACGGTTGGATCAATCACTTGTTGCATCCTGACCACATGATCACGTGCCATGTGTCACCGTAGACCTTCAACCATATCCACACATTCACACAATTAACATATCACATCAAGGATATTCAAACAATTCGCCCAGAGGCATCAAACACTTAGCAAAACACCACGTCAATCCACAACGCACCGAAATGAAATAATATACGTCCACACGCAATACCAAGTGCAACATCAACACCAAACATATCCATAGAATTCATATAGTTATTCACAAACCACACCATTCACAAAACACACGCGTTTTGAAAGCAAGCCTTTAACAAGACTAAACCGAATCTTTTGAAAGTTCAATTCAAATGACCAAGCAACCACATTTAGACGATCACTAATTATCATATCCATAAAACAAGAATAGTATGGACAAGGTACTTGCCTCGATATCACGAGCAATGGAAAAATGAACGGATACGGCCGGGTAGCCCTCAAATTCCCGAACATTATCTAGAACGTGATAGCACCGAAATTACTACGGTAAAACACCACATGAATCATCAATCACCAATGCAATTCAACATCGGAATCATCGAGCACCTATAATCCTTCGTAAGGAAGAATAAAACATGATTACGACGAGAATCAAGGCCAAAAACAACGGAAATCCCAACAAACTATCAAAGGGAACTCATTCGAACATTTAATCGAACATTAAATGTTCAAGACCCTTCAAGAACAAAGAAATCACCCCTCGGGTCGAACGAACCAAAGATACGAGTATCCAATCCATAGAACAAGTTCAAAACAACGTTTATACAACAATTAATTGATTAAAAACGGATTGGAATCGAAATCAAAAAGGAAAATCCCCAAATCTACAAAAACAAGGATTCAAGCCAAAATACCTTGATTTGGATGAATGATTCAAGTAGAGGTTGAAAATCTACAACAAGACTTGAGGTGGATGATCTCTACAAGTTTTGGAGCACTCAAATCGCCCAAAATCGCCTAGAATGGGAGGAGGAAGAAGAGAGGAGAAAATGAATGTTTCTCCTCGAAAATCTGCTAAAAAATTCAGAAAAAGTCCGTGTGCCGCGGCCCAGGGCCAAAAAAAACGCCCACGAATCAGCTTAGTGCCGCGGCACACGGTACAGTCCACTCCAATACGAAAAAGGCACAACGTGTAGTCTTAGCTATTTCGACCATAACTCCTTCGTCTGGACTCCGATTGACTCACCGTTTGAACCATTGGAAAGCTAACTTGATGCTCTATAATATTGCAAAGATTCATAATTTTTGGTGTTTCCAAGAATTAATGGTGACTTTACAAAGTCGAACTCCCACGTGAAAGAGTCGATTAAGGACACGGAACTCAACAAAACGACACCGAAACGAACTCGGATGACAAAAAGTGCAGAATTAATCATTCTTGAAATGACGAAACGGTCATGAACGAGTCATCAAAATGGACTTCCGCCGAAAAAGAAAATTACCGAAATTCGAAATTGCGGATATTACATTCTACCCTCCTTAAAATAAGTTTCGTCCCGAAACTTAAAACAAGTAGGGGAAACAATATAACCGCCAGGAAAACCCGACGAGATACACAAAACCCGAAAACTCGCGCCCAACGGCGAAACGCTGCAAGAAACGCAAAGAGACATCCGGCGTGAAAACACGCTCCACAACGACCAACACAACGCCACCGGTAGAGACATAATAAAACCAACAAGTGACAAGCGTCATCAAACAGATAATACAATCAACTCAATTATCCAAACAATCACAAAACACAAAGTACTTGTTACAAGAAAACACGCACAGTCGAGAAAACAGAGAATAAACACAAAACGATCCACAAGGGCAATCATAAATAATTCGGACTACGCCGAAATCCTCAAAACCACACTAGGCATCTCCATGTCCTTTCGGAGCAGAGACGCAACCTCGATCCCCAAACCTCTCAGCTACCGTCTCGCAATGTATGGATCGGTGACCCACTTGGCCACACACGAAACAGCTGACTAACGGCGAACGACAATTCTTCGCAGTATGGCCCGCTCGAATGCAATTATAACATATCTTCGAAGTGCTCACATTACTCACTGCAGGGGTACTACTCCTCTGATCACGCGATCTAGGAACCATTTTAGGATGACGAAACGAAGTCCCAACCTCAAGGGGCCCACTCCCCTGATTTCCTGAAAAGTTCCCAACGGTTTTCTGTTTCTTCGAGTCAGACATACTCTCGGTCGATAATCTGGATAGCTCATAGGCTAACGCCCTATTATGATAATCTCTCAAGGAAGTACAAGCGAGACCTGCCATGTACTGACGAATCTCCGGCTTCATCCGCCTACTAAAATGACAAATCTTGTCCTTCTCTGTCCTTACTTGATTCTGCACATAGCCGAGCTGTTTGCTAAAATCAATAATAGCTTGAGACAGCGGTACATCCTGCGGTTTCGCCGAAAAGAATTCATTAATCCTCTGATTTCTGATCGGTTCCGGGCAATACTCATATCTCATGAATTTCTGGAACTCTGCCCACGTGACAACGCGATCTCGTGGCTTAATAGGCTCCCACCAGCTAGCGGCATCTTTGTCGAGAAGATACTGAGCGATCGGTACCTTACGTTCTTCCAGACAATCAACTACCTCGAATATCTTTTCCAACTGGAAAAGCCAACCATCCCAGCCTAATGCATCTGCAGCACCAGCGAAACGAGGGGGATTCATACGAACCACTTCTCGAAGCCACTGATTTGTACCAGTGTGCTGGGTCGCATCTGTAACATGCCGAATCGCCCGAGTCAATCGAGTCATCGAGTGGCTACTGTTTGCAAAATAGTAGCAACACCAATACCAATACCATCACCGGCAGCATGATTCCGATCACGCATCCGATCGCCACGACCACGACCTCGGCCCCTCGGCATACTGAATAAGTAACCATTCAGCACAACAGAAAATCATAACACATAACACATACAACGATTACCATCGCAAGGCAACACACACATGAATATAACAGCAACGACGGCATCGTTCGGCGACCTTAACGGCCCGAACAATAACCAGCACATAATCACAAACCTCATGAAACAATCACCCATGTGCATAAACGCACAAACCCAAGCTTTAACAGCTCACACAGGTGCGATAACACGCAAGCCACCACGAAATGACAACATTGAAGATCGTCATCACACCTCCCACAAAGGGTTAACAAAACATATGCGTGGCAACGACTCAACGCTCACGCCACCAATTCAATCACAAATCGGGATTAACACCGTAACGAAAGTTCGAAAACCATACATGCATTTCCGGTCCGCAAACAGGAATGATAGGTCTTTAAAAACGAAAACCACCTTTTGAAAACAATTTGGAAACACCAGTTGATCTTGAGTATCATTTTACAAAAAGTTGAACAACATCATTTTCGAGACTTTGAAAATCATCTTGCGTTTGAAAAAAACTGAGGACACCTTCTCTTAGTGAAAAACTTTCAGAATATTCGACCCTCGGGTCTAAGTAAAAGTGTTTATAAAACATTGAAAATATCTCAAAACATTTTTGGGTCCTCGAGGTAGAAGAATTTTGAAACGTATTGTGGCACCTTGGATGTACCACGAGAAAATAATTCATTTTAAAAGTACGTCTCGAAATTTATTTTCTAAGATACTCAAGTTTTTCCAAGATAATTCAATGGGCTAGAATCCCCAAAAATTTCGGGTAATTATACAGAACATTATAGCGCCGTTGGTCCCGTGCCGGAACCCACCAGGCTAAAAACCAATTACAAAAATGCCCAAAAAGGCCGATGACGGTAGTACTTATCAAAACTCACGAAATCATTTGAAAACACCCAACTACCGTCAAAACGGTCAAGGCCAAAAACTCGGTTAAAGGAATCGGTTTTCGAAATAAAACTTAGTCGGTAAAATACCAAAAGCTATTACAAAGGACCTCACGCAGCGGATAAAAGAAATACAGTCCAACATGCACAATCCAGCAACACTACTCCTCACATGAACGAAATATGAGAGTCAAATAGTCACGTATCAAGAAATCAAAATCCATAAGAGGATTCCGTCACTTAATAAATAATCATAAAAAAATAGCTCGTGTCACACGAGGCACAACACAAAGAAGGGAGACTTACAGCCACAGGTCGCACGAAGATGATGATCGCCCCACGATACTAATCACGACCAACAAACTCAAACAACGCGTCGCGACACGACTCCGTCAGATAAAGTCCAACGAAACAAAACTCAACAGACACTACTGACCCGACAGCCTAGGTTTCCACAACCTAAGCTCTGATACCATTTATGTAACACCCCCAATCCACTCAGGGATATTACACGCCGTAGACCCTCTCCTCGAGGATCTACCAGGCTGATAACTAAAATCAAACATCTAAACATCGCCTTTAAGGCTAAAATGACTCAGTAGACCGACTTGGTCTTTCAATAATAACATACAAATCACTTCCAAATACATACCCACGCAGGGGACAAAATGCAATAAACTCCCGTACAACGGGGAAAAGATACTGCAGCGGAAAAGAAAATACAACTAGACTAATACGACATCAATGGATCCTCGTGTGATTAGTATCGTTCATCTTTCATCATCCTTCGTGCCAACCCTGTGCTATGCTCCAAAACCTGAATGCAAAAATAGACATCCACCCCCCGAATACTCGAGGGTTAGCAAAACTCCACTGTTTTGCTAGTGCAAGAACAAAGTGCAAATACGAGCCATACAATTCACATTCCATGGATAACAATAACCAGGAATCCTCAAAAATCCAAAAGTAACGAAAGGTACTTCCCGAGGCAAGAGTTTGAGTAAGACATTCCAGAAACCGAAAGACCACAATAAAAGGGAAACAATTTATGAAACAGTTTAAAATTCCATCGAGGGTTTAAATAGAAAATAATTTAGGATTATAAAATCCTTCTCTTTCCAAAAATCAATAGGGTCACAGCCCAAATGTTTTGTTTTCGCAAATAGGAAACCACCAACAATTTACAGGGTCAGAGCCCAACATCACGTGTCCTCAACGGACATAAAATCAACGAAACATAATCACGCACGTGCATCGCCTAGGACCGGGACGCTACCACAGACATCCCACCCGAGGCCTCGAAGGACCCTCCCGAGCTGGCTAGCGAAACAAATCACACACATCTCACGGTTGGATCAATCGCTTGTTGCATCCTCGCCACATGATCGCATGCCATGTGCCACCGTAGATTATCTCAGGCTCTCACGGTTGGATCAATCACTTGTTGCATCCTGACCACATGATCACGTGTCATGTGTCACCGTAGACCTTCAACCATATCCACACATTCACACAATTAACATATCACATCAAGGATATTCAAACAATTCGCCCAGAGGCATCAAACACTTAGCAAAACACCACGTCAATCCACAACGCACCGAAATGAAATAATATACGTCCACACGCAATACCAAGTGAAACATCAACACCAAACATATCCATAGAATTCATATAGTTATTCACAAACCACACCATTCACAAAACACACGCGTTTTGAAAGCAAGCCTTTAACAAGACTAAACCGAATCTTTTGAAAGTTCAATTCAAATGACCAAGCAACCACATTTAGACGATCACTAATTATCATATCCATAAAACAAGAATAGTATGGACAAGGTACTTGCCTCGATATCACGAGCAATGGAAAAATGAACGGATACGGCCGGGTAGCCCTCAAATTCCCGAACACTATCTAGAACGCGATAGCACCGAAATTACTACGGGAAAACACCACATGAATCATCAATCACCAATGGAATTCAACATCGGAATCATCGAGCACCTATAATCCTCCGTAAGGAAGAATAAAACATGATTACGACGAGAATCAAGGCCAAAAACAACGGAAATCCCAACAAACTATCAAAGGGAACTCATTCGAACATTTAATCGAACATTAAATGTTCAAGACCCTTCAAGAACAATGAAATCACCCCTCGGGTCGAACGAACCAAAGATACGAGTATCCAATCCTTAGAACAAGTTCAAAACAATGTTTATACAACAATTAATTGATTAAAAACGGATTGGAATCGAAATCAACAAGGAAAATCCCAAATCTACAAAAACAGGGGTTCAAGCCAAAATACCTTGATTTGGATGAATGATTCAAGTAGAGGTCGAAAATCTACAACAAGACTTGAGGTGGATGATCTCTACAAGTTTTGGAGCACTCAAATCGCCCAAA
This sequence comes from Orobanche coerulescens, assembly GCA_033398695.1. Taxonomy (NCBI): domain Eukaryota; kingdom Viridiplantae; phylum Streptophyta; class Magnoliopsida; order Lamiales; family Orobanchaceae; genus Orobanche; species Orobanche coerulescens. The sequence continues at coordinate 88,515,180 of CM065807.1, forward strand.
ATCGCCCTTAGAATCGCCTAGAATGGGAGGAGGAAGAAGAGAGGAGAAAATGAATGTTTCTCCTCGAAAATCTGCTAAAAAGTGCAGAAAAAGCTCGTGTGCCGCGGCACAGGACAAGTGTGCCGCGGCCCAGGGCCAAACAAAACGCCCAGGAATCAGCTTAGTGCCGCGGCACAGCTCAAGTGTGCCGCGGCACAGCTCAAGTGTGCCGCGGCACACGGTACAGTCCACTCCAACACGAAAAAGGCACATCGTGTAGTCTTAGCTTTTTCGACCATAACTCCTTCGTCTGGACTCCGATTGACTCACCGTTTGAACCATTGGAAAGAAAACTTGATGCTCTATAATTTTGCAAAGATTCAGAATTTTTGGAGTTTCCAAGAATTAGTGGTGACTTTACAAAGTCGAACTCCCACGTGAAAAAGTCGATTAAGGACACGGAACTCAACAAAACGACACCGAAACGAACTCGGATGACAAAAAGCTCAGAATTAATCATTCTTGAAATGACGAAACAGTCATGAGCGAGTCATCAAAACGGACTTCCGCCGAAAAACAAAATTACTGAAATTCGAAATTGCGGATATTACAAAGCTTCTCCCCGACTCATAGAATGCGTTTAGGCCGTTTCTGAACGTAAAATCAGAGGAAGATGTGAGCCACAATCACAACTACTGTACATACGCGTAAGTATCTTTTATTTTTGTCGTGTGGTGTGATTTTCTGAATAAAAAATGTGATATGCGATAAAAGCTTTCACTATTCTATTGAGTAGTTGAAGCGCAATCAACGCAATCACAAACTTGTTAAACAATTTTTACCTTATTTTTCTTCTATAAATAAACTTTGTGCTTGTTTCTTTCATTCATCCCTCAAACTTGCACTTTTCTCTGTTTCTCTCTAAAAAAATTTCTTTTCAAAAATGGAGTCATCATCTTCAACAAAAAAATTTAGCACAGTCTGCATTTTTGGTGGAGCTAGTAATGGAAAAGAGGCATGCTTTACTGAAGCAGCCCACAACTTGGGTCGTACCTTAGGAGAAAAATGCATTCATGTAGTTTACGGAGGAGGAAGTCTAGGACTAATGGGACGAGCTGCTGCTTCTGCCTATATGGAAGGAGTAAGAGTGTTGGGAATAATCCCAAAACCTCTGGCTGAAAGTAAAATCACCAGGTCAACTATTGGAGATGAGTTTAGATCTGTAAATATGCAAGATCGCATAACTCACATGATAAATAATTCTGGCGCCTTTATCACCCTTCCCGGTGGTTTTGGCACCCTTGAAGAACTTTTTCATGTGGTTACCAGAGCCCAGCTAAATGTTCATCAAAAACCAATAGGTGTGCTTAATGTCAATGGTTTCTTTGATGGTTTATTGTCTTTCATCGACTACTCTGCTGAAAAGGGTTTTATTTCCGAGCGTGGTAAACGAATCATAGTCGTTGCAACAACACCAGAAGAACTAATCAAAAAACTCAATGAATTTGTTCCTCAACCAGATCCAGCTCTAGCTAAAATTGTCTGGATGGAAGATTTTACCGTAAGAAAACGAAAAGTGGATTCATTCCTCTCCCTTTGATATCCCATGTCGGACCTCTTTTATTTTTACTTTCTGTCGTGTGTAATAATCGTGGTAAATGGTGGCAGCTTAAGGAGTTTCTTCTTGATCTCTTGACGCGCATCTATTCGCGATTTATGTATTGTTATTTTATTACTGTAATTTTTATTGTGTTTTTTTATAATAGCACTGATGGCAGCGTAAGGCGACTCTTCGGACTTTCTTGATGCGCATCTTAAAAATTGTGTTATACTTACGAGTATATTTTATTTTCTTTTGTTGTGTGCCTCGTGTATTTATTCTCTTGCAGATTCTAAAAGGCGTCAGCTCAAACATCAACTTTCTTAACAGGGAGTATTCTGCTTTTTCTGCATTGTTTTTTTTATTTTATTTTATTTTTAAAAACTGAGGACAGTTTTATTTTCAAGTTTGGGGGTGAATTGTTTTATTATTTTGGTGTGTTGTAATTTTGGTGTGTTTTGATTTCTTTGGTTATTTGCCTTAATTTTTTTTTATTATATATATATATATATATATATATATAGTATTTTGATTTATGAGATTTCTAGATCTGGCCATAACACCAATAAATTAGCTATATACAAGCTTCTAAAATCATTTTAACCGGTAAAAAAAATTGTATATTCCAAAAATTTTTGAGCCTTAATCTCTTTCCAAGCCTTGTAATTATCATATAAAATCGAGTCATTCGTTACCTTAAGAAAAGAAGAATCAATCGGTTGATGAAAAATAGAACTGAAATTTACTTAATTCGTGGAGTTTTTGATTTTTCATGCTTAAACTAAGAAATGATTTTCTGCAAAAATTCTATTCCCTAAAAAATGAGTCATTAGTGAAAAGAGCTACACGTTAGCAAATAACGATGTGAAAGCTATCACCTAAAAAAATGACGAAAAGGAGAAGTGTTGAGCAGCAACAGCTGCCTAATTTTGGGGGTCTTAAATTTTGTGAAAAATAAAGGACTAAACCATTGTTGGTGCGTAGCTGCCGTCTCAGAAAAATTGGTGAAAAGAGCTACACGTTAGCAAATAACGGTGTGAAAGCTATCACCTTTTTTTAAAAAAAAAAAATGAGATAGAAATTGTGTTAGTGAAAAGAGCTACACGTTAGCAAATAACGGTGTGAAAGCTATCACTAAAAGGGATGTAGTTTATGAGCAGATTTGAATTCATTAGCGGCTGAATTTCAATACACTCAATTTCGTGAATAATCACAATATTTGATGACGCCAATGAAATTCTTCTTCATATTGAGTCGAAAAATAAACGAGTGATCGAGAGCAACCATAAAAGGGAGTCATGTGTATCACGAGTGGGAAAGAAATAATCAACCTTTTGGGGGGAAACCTTACATTTTGGAATTACAATACTAAAACCGTGTTTTAACTTCAAAATCATTCGTAGATTTATTTTGAATCTTGATTCATTTATATCTACTGTATAAGCTGGTTGTTGTGTATTAATGGCATTTTGATCTCCTTTTCTCTTTTTATATTTTAATTTATGTGTGTATTAATTTTCTTATTTTTGTTTTATTTTTATTTTTGGAGCATGAATAATAAAGAGTCTTGCTCGGGACTAGCAAGAATTCAAGTTTGGGGGTGTGATAAGTGTCCGTTTTGTACACTTATCCATGGTTTGTATCGATAAAATTCACCCATAATTGAGCTAGTCTACTCATTTTTTGCTTTTAATTAATTAGTTTTAATAATTTTATTTTTATCGGATGATGATTGGATTAAATAACTAATTTACTCAAGAAATAACATGTTTATTAAATATTCTCTTTGTTGAATTTTGATATATTCATGTTGTAGGGCTTTCCGAGACGAATTCGGCAGTCTTTCCGGATTCAAAATCAGAGTTATATATCAAAAGTTATCATCCGAAGAAGATCTGGGGCAAAAACGCAAAGTCTGAGAAATTCTGGGCTGAAAACGTAACTTTCAAAGCAACTAGTGAACAAATTTACGAAGCCAAGTTACGGCCGTAACATTCAGGAGTTACGGCCGTAAGTCACCCTAGTTACGGCCGTAACTCCTGAATGTTACGGCCGTAACTCTTGACAGATTGTTATGATTTGTCTAATTTTTTATACTTTTTGTGTATTATTGAGGGGATGGCTGACATTGATCCGATCTAATGTAATAATGATGGAGTTTTGGAGCTATTAGATGACTTTAGGTGTATAAAAAGACCCCTTAGATCTTTCATCATTCATCATTCATCTTATAATTTTCCATTTTTTGTAAACTTTTCTTTTTTGTGAAGAACACACTTGTGTTCTTGAGTGATCTTTGTAAGTGTGGTATAACATATGTTGTTCAGAGAGTTTATTGCTTCTATCTCCTTTATCTACTAAGGGAGTTAGGATCAATTCTTTCTCTTGATTCAACTAATAATGACCACACAAGCTTGTAATATGTATAATAAACCCTTCATGGGCTAAGTAACCTTTAGTTGGGATTATAAACAAGGTTAGTCATGTTATTTATATTTGTATAAAGATCTATTGTGAATTACTTATTATTGTGTGTGATTTTCATTGTTTTAACAATCTTTATTTATTTGGCCAATAAATGACGATATTTATGGTCTTCATATGTTTCGAAAGAAAATATGTTTGATTAGATCAAATGATCTTCACTCTAAGTTGTTCTAGGGGATAGAAATATACCTCTAGTCCTTAGATGATTCTTTGAGTTATTTTCATAAATCTTAATGCTATGTATTGAAGCCAATCAACATAGAAATATAGTGGATTGATTCAATATGTAAGGGGCCTTTTATAGTTCGAAAGAGAAACCGTCTTTTTAAGGAAAATCGAATCTACACAACATAATAAGTAAATTCATCTTATGATCTCCTATACATCTTTTATAACTAATGACGAACTAAGTTTGTAATCCCAACTATTTCATTTTATCGTTAATCAATCTATTATTATTGCTATCTTTTTATTTCCTTATAATATTAGAACTATTATTGCATTTTCTTTGCAAATATTAAACCAAACTTTTTAATTGTGTGTTTCACTCATCTTAGTATCTATAAAAATAGACTAATAGTGTATAATTCAAATTATAACCAAACTTCCTTGTGGGATCGATAAACCGGACTCAAAAAGTCCACTTTACTACTTGATACAATATCGTGCACTTGCGATAGTTACACCAAAAACTGTGTCAAGTATATTAAGGTAGCAAGAAGCAATCAATCAACTCTCTTATTTGAAAATATACGGCCGGCTTGTCCAAAATTCTGGAAAATTTTCAAAAATTCACACTAACCGCCATTTGACCATACTAATAAAATATTTTAGAAGGTCTGATTTTCACAACATACTCGAGTCTATGAAATCTTCAGAAACATTTTCAAATAACGCGCAACCTACACAGTTATGAACACGTTTGTAGCAATTACCAATAATTAGTCAAACATATCCGTTTCCCAAACACGTGCACATCTACCATTCAATCATCATACTAATTGATACCACTCATGAATATAATCTTAAATTCAAACATACATCGAAACCACCTGTTTGAGTTTCCGACATTCTCTGCCGTCAATACGCCTCCTGGAACACATTAGTGTCCAGAAACTTCCACAACATATTGATCCAATCAAAGCTCAATCTACCAATATATGTATATATATATATATATATATATTGACTATGGTGGAAACACCCTTAATGGTGAAATCTAGAAACCAATTGCATTATTAAGTAATTTTATTGCATATTTGTTATTATTTGTTGCATCAAGATGGTCGCTAGTATATGCAACAAATAATGCAATAAAAATACATAAATGCATATAATTCTACTCATCTACAGCCGTTAGATCACCAATATCAATGGCCTACAAAAGTTTCTAGATTTCACAAGGTAATTAGTTTTCATATGATCTATTTTCTATATATATATAACGGTTCTTACCTTACCTCTTACTTGTAAACAAAATTATGATGCACAAATTATCAAATATTATATAAAAGGGGAGATTTACGTCCACAGGTCGCACGAAGAAGATGATCGCCCACGATACTAATCTCAACGGACAACACGAACGACATGACATGACAACATACAAGTCGACTTTGTTGACTGACAACTCGGACGATGCGACAAGACATGACTTGACTCGACCCGACAGCCTAGGTTTCCACAACTAAATCTCTGATACCATAAATGTAACACCCCCAGAAAATCCACCAGGAATATTACACGTCGTAGACCCCTTAATAGAGGGATCTACTAGGCTAAATACCACGAGACGACAAATGTTTGACTGACCGGGGTCAAACTACATACTGACACTGACCGATAAGGTTAAATATTAACAAACACCGACCGATAAGGTCACACGACAAGAAAACAATAGAAATAACATCTCATTACTGAACTTACCCACACAGGGTCAAGAGACAATATATCGGAAGACTGGAGATAACACAAAAATACAATAACATCATACTGAACTCTAATTCTTGATTAGTATCGCGGCTCGCCTTCTACCATGCCATCCCCGTGATTGCTCCAACGAACTAAGCATACCTGAAATGCATGAGACGCATTCAATGTTTAAAGTACAACTCAAGTCTTTGAAAATACTATATATATATATCAACTCAGGAGTTTTTAGAAAACGACAGAAGTCTTTAGGGACTTCAAGTTTGAGATTATAAAACCCTTTTCGAAATCAATAGGGTCTCGATCCATATCTCGTTCATGTAACAAACATTTATATAACTAGGAAATTTTATGGACCTCAAGTCCTTAGTTGAAAAACCATTGCAAGACAAATGGGTATTGGCCCAAAGTCATTTTCCGCAAAATAACCTTTACACAATCGTTGGGATCTCAACCCAAAATCTCATCAAACCACAGTACACGAAAACAACAACAAGGTTCCTTATAACGCCAAAACCTCACAATGAAGGAGCTAAACACTTACGACACATATCCTAGTTCCATTCTAGCCAAGTACCAAAAATCCTATGTAATGTGTCTCAACATTGAGAACAAAAATGTTGTGATATTCCGGACATATCACAATTTACATCAAAACAGTATATCAACATATTTCAACATCACAACTATCCACACTTGGAAACTCGCGGCCGTACCCATTAGTATCGACCCCCAGAGGCCCCGTCGGACCGTCCCCAGGTGGGAAACCACTTACGCGGCCGTACCCATTAGTATCCCCCCCGAGGTCCCGTCGAACCATCCCCTGGTGGACAAACAACAACACACGCACCCAAGTCCACTTCCGTGGCCGTACCCATTTGTATCGGCCACCAGAGGCCACACATGCCATCCCCGGATGGAAGAACGACAACATATCCACACATTACAAAACTGCAAGTCTCAATTGCTAGTCACAATATATATAATTAAGGCACTTTCTAGAATTGGCCATTACCGACACGTAACTACGACCAAGGATTTGACACAACAACTATCCCTATTATACGTCAATACACAACAATCACCACAAAAATCACTTACGACACAACCGACACGACTTCACAACAAGTAAACAATCCTCGACGCTTCACTACACATTGATAAGTAAAATCAACTAAATCAAATCATTATTGCCAACTCAACTCCTTTTCACGATTACGAACTATCACCACTTAAATATGACCAATGACTTTACACGGTTTAATCCACCTGACGCAATGATCCTCTAGACATTTAAACACACGTCTAAGTGTACTATCTAACCAGCATCTCGCCTCTAATGACGTACTTCTACTTCAAGCAACAACTGACACTAACTCGATCTAATAACGTAACACCTACGACAATTACATAACACATAATTGACAAAATGAACAACCATCACAGATTCGTTAAACAACCTCAATTCACACAATCTAATCGTATAGACAAAAATACTTGCCTCGATAATTGATGCCGAAAGCTCTGACGAACACGGCTCACCCGATCGATCCATTGAAATCCCAACGTTTATTATAAATACATAATAGACAATTTAATATAAGGATTCAATTTAATATCTTATAATTACAAGGTAATTAATTAGATAATAAAATACCTCCATTATGCCCTTAATTTATCGATCGAATAAAACGACTAATGATAATCAACCCAGGTCCAAGTTCCTGAACTATTGCTCCGAATACGAACCCCGAACTCGAAATCACTTCGCAGGTCTAATTACACCACTCCGAACACACACACAACCACGACTACACACACACATAAACCTGCACACACACACACACACACATATATATATATATATATTTATATACACCACACACCTGTACACATATATAATATATATATATATATACATACAACACACACACACACAACACACTCCTGCACACACACACCTGCACATACCTGCACATATATAATATATATATATATATACATACAACACACACACAACACATCCACCTTCAACACACACACACACACAACACATCCACCTTCAACACACACACCTGCACATACCTGCACATATATAATATATATATATATATACATACAACACACACACACAACACATCCACCTTCAACACACACACACACACACACGAATACACATACACACACGACTGCACCGGACCACCACCCGCGGCCACCAACCGGAATCATAAATCGGTCACCGGAGTTCACGAAGAAAACCATCACCCGAGCCCCACCTCGCCAGAACTTCGAAACCCGAACAGCCCTACTGGGCTCCCACAGCTCCGACCCGTCTGAAAGGTCCTGACAGACCTACTATTTCTCCAGTCGAAAATCTCCACACCGTCGTCCAGATCCAGTTGGTATTGCCGGAGACACTGGCCCTCCACCGTTGACCTCCATGATAATTTCGGTCATCGAACATCCAGCTCACCGGAAGACCATTAATCGGCCAACATCCGATATGAAAATCGAGTCCATCGCTGGGGACTGTGAAGAAATCAGCCGCCGATCCTTCATCTCCAAACAGCCCGATCTAAATCTCTTGGTCAATGGCCTGACTGCGTCTAGCTCCGCCTCCAACCGTTCGTCCCTAAAATCGAGCTGCCGGACATCCGGACCTCCTTCCTGGAACTCGCCGAGATGGAGAGAGCGAGAGGGAGAAAAAGAGAGAGAGAGAAGAAAGAGATACCAAAATGGGGGTGGGGAGAAAGAAAGATACGGGACTAGTAGTAATATATATATAAAATGGGTAGTTGACCCAATGAAGTTCGAAAAAAGTTGATTTCAGATTCATTATACAGTCTCCCGGTTCGATTATTCGATTAATACACTGCGTCAAATAACACCAACACTAACTTGTCAATATATTAGTCTAATGTCTCCGCTCGATAATTTAATCAGCTAGTTAATCGAAATAAAAATGAAATAAATCAATTAAAAAAATTAATACCGTTAAAATTCTAATTTAAAAATTCATGGATATTATAAACTCAGAGTTACATACGCTCGACATGGGCCTTACGTACGTAAGCCATCGAACAAATTAAGGCAGTAGTTTCTGTACTGTTGTTACGTACGTTATCAAGGACGGATAACGTACATAAGGATTTTTACATACGTTAGGGAATTCATGTAGCATACGTTAGGTATGAATTGTTATAAATATGAGAGCCTCCGTCATTTCGTCATTTTGAGAGCTTCACCTCGTTTCTTCGTCCTTCAACCCTTCGAGGCTGATTTTCGCTCTTCTAAATCGATTATGAGCTTGATGGCATGGATTGGAGCTTGAGATATGAAGATATTATTGATTCTCGAGATGTTTGATTGTGTTGTTCATCTTCAAGAGGTATGTTGGATAATCCCTCTCTGTAATTTCGGATTTTGATGTTGTTGTTGATAATTAATTCGTATGATGATGGATATGGTGGTATTTTTGTGATTCTTGATGTTATGTTAAGTGTATGTTGAATAATATGATGATATATGTCTTTGATTATGAGTTAGATGATGGTTTAGGTGTTGGAAGACACTGGACTATGTCGTTTTGTTGATTATGAACATGATTACGGGTTAATTCATGTTCTTGAAAAAATCTTGAATTATATATGAACCATGATATGAGAATGGATTTGGGAAGATTGTGAATAATCTTGGAATATGATTATTCATAATATTGAACTATTCATATAGTTCGGATTTGCCGATTGTATCGGTATTATTGTTTTCTATAAATTTACGAGTATGAACAAGAAGGAACCTTGTTAATTCGTACTTAAAATTGAAGTTGAAATTGAGAATGTTAAGACCTTTGTTATTGGTTGAATTGATTGTTGATATGATTATCGTATTTCGTACTTGTATTATGGATGTGAGTTCGTAATTGACTATGTTGAATTGTTCGGTTTTGTATATGATTGAGGTATTATTGGACTGTTGAGTTCGTTAGTTGGTTATATTGATTGTTGATTATCAAACGTGTTGTTAATCGATTTTTATTTAGGTTGTGATAATTGATCGTTGGTAATAAATGGTGTGTTGCGGCCGAGACTAAAGAGTACATGGATTGCTTTCGTCGGGGCTGAGAAGCTCATAGACGAAGGCAATGGAATTGGTAACGGCCTCGTCATATCAGTATCGAGGCAAGTTTATACTTGCTCGTTCATAATGTTTAATAAATGGTTTTGATTTCATTTCATCTATAATTCATATAGCGATGACATTGTAAATATGTATTGCCGGGATGATGGTATGTATATTATGCTTTGGCTTGGGGTAAATCATAATGTATATGATTTAAAGGTGTTTGGTGAAAATGGAGATGTGAATTATCCTTGGTCTGTAATATGGAATGTTGGATATCGAGGAGAGTTTATCATGTCGACATTGATCTCGAGATGGTGGTTTGTTGATAGTGATGCACTATACTGCATTCGAGATTACTCGAATAATTATGTATTCGTTCAGGGATGGTGTTCGTGGAAAACTTAGTGTCTCCAGCTTTGAGGTAATTTAGTATTGCTCAATTATGAGGATAATTATTTCTAATGCATTGTTGTATATGTTGTATGTTGATGTTTTATGTAATTAGTGTGCATCGTTCTTTGGTTTATTTTTGTGTTGTTGTCTTTCGTTAGAACTGTTATTTTAATGGGCCGATGTGTTGGGGGTAAAACCTGAATAGTACCCCATGAAACTGTGTTGGGGGGTAAAACCTGAATGGTACCCCGTGGAACTGTGTTGAGGGATAAAACCTGAATGGTACCCACGTCCGGAGTATTCCTGTGTAGATGCTTCTGGGGTAAAACTCCACTATTTTACTAGTGCAAGTATCAAATCATACGAAATGTAACAAGCCAACATCAACCATAGATCAGATACAATAACCAAGTACCAAATTATTCCCGAGAGGTTTTAACAATTTAGAAAAGGAGCAAGGAATTATTCGCAAGTAAAATTCACATCTCGGGGATTTATAGAAATACAAAACCTTTAGGACTTCGTGTCCTGATTTGTAAAACCGTTTCGAAAACCTTACGGTTCTAACCCAAATCTCGATTTGTATTTCGGCAATTTACAGTACGAAACATTTCCATAAATCTCGTGGGGCGCGGCCCAACATTCTTTGATTGTCAAAACATTGTGACATCGTCATCCACCGTCACGTGTCTCCATAGGTTCAACAACCCACATGGCTAAATCAGACACACTAACCAAACAAAAACAATCTTGACACCATGATACACCGTCACGTGTCTCCATAGGTTCAACAACCCACACGGACTAAAATAACCACAACAACATCATAAATAGTCCCGACACCATGATGCTCTGCCACGTGTCACCGTAGGCCTCGTCGAACCCACCCGGTTGGACATACTGTGCCCTAAACTCATGGTCCACTGCCATGTGTTCCCGTAGGCCTCATCAGACCCGCACAATTGGACCTCAGCACCTCACTAAGCTCCGACCCATGTGTAATACCCAGTTGTAATTCAGTCATTATCATTCAGTAATTATCATTTAGTTATTGTCACTCAGTAATTATTCACTCATTAATGATCATTCATTATTCATATTCATTCATTGTATTCACCGATCAGAGTAATTGTATCGTACATCAGTTATTATTAGTCGTACTACCTGGTTGGAGGATCGAACCGTGGTCATCATCATTGTCATCTCCATAGTGGACTGTGTGTGAGGAGTAGCGTACGCTACGTACTCTCTTCAGCGCGCGCTAATTGAGTACGGGTAGCGCACGCTACCTCTCAGTATTAGCACACGCTAATGTGGTTCAGCCCTGCAGTCGAGAAGGCACTGGACTGCAGTCGAGTTGGTGTAGCGCACGCTACGAATGGTAAGTAGCGCACGCTAGTAAGTTGGATAGCGCCCACTATGCAGATAGTATAGCGCGCGCTAAGGCCGATCAGGCAGAGTCCACTGGGTACTGGACTAATTTTGGAATAATTCCTAGCGCACGCTATGAGTGTATTTTAGCATACGCTAATGGGGCAGTAGCATACGCTGATTATTGGATGTAGCACGTGCTATCGCGAGCAGGTCAGAGGACAGTATGTTCTGGACTTCTGTTACTGAGCATCAGATATTCAGTTAGCGCGCGCTAACACAAGGTTAACGCACGCTAAGTATATGGTTGTAGCGCACGCTACAAAAGGTACATAGCGCATGCTACCGTTTCGGACAGAGGGTACTGGACTACCCAGAATTCCCGTTAACGCACGCTAAATATCAGGGCTTAGCATGCGCTAAACGGGAATTTCTGTATATAGGATAGTCCGGCTCAGATTCATCATTTCCACTTCTCAGTTCGATTCCGAGCGATTTTGGGAAATTCGGAGAGATCTTTTCGAGCTGCACTCATCCATCATCATCTTCAAGTTTATCATTTGGATTTATCATCATTTCATCCTCTCCAACACATCAAATCAAGGTAATTATTTCTTAGATCTAGAATTTCGGATTTTGGTTATTTTCCTTCCACTTTCTTCGTGTAAGCTTGGATTGTTGTTGGAATATGTTAGATATAGATTATCTACCTTGAATAAATGTATTCCTACGGATTTATTGATATGTTTTTCGGATTTAATGAACATTTGGAGAATTAATCAAGAACCCTTGATGTTGACTTTGGTTATTTTTGGGGGTTTCCGATTATAGTTGCTGTAACTTCGAGTTGTGGTCTCCTATTGGAATATTGATATCATTGAAGGTGTTTTGTTGTATGGAACTACTCATTTTGGAGTTGATTTCGATATATTTGGGTTTTGGTTATAATCAAGGGTTGATGTTCGCTAAGTGGTTGTTTGAATGCCTCAATGAGTTTGGATATTGTTGTATCGACCTTTGCGTTAGTCGTAATTCATGCTTGATACGTATATTAAGCGGATCATTGGTAATTGTGTTATTCAAGGTTGTTCGAGCGACCGACATCTCTTTTAGGACGTTGTTTGAGGAAGGACATCTCAACACTGGTATTGTGTAAGTAAATTCTTACTCGGTTAAAAGGATATTCATTCCTTACATTGTTGTTCATTCATACATGTAATTCACTCATAATATACCGTTCATGTCGAGACTTGTATTTATCAGCTCATCATGTAACTCACGAGGAACGACGGTTACAAAATCATTTCATTGAAGCTATCACTCGCTGTATCATTATTTCATCTCGGTGAGTCGTTCTTGATCTTTATCGGATTCAATTCATTACTCCTCACCTTGGTCATTTTTGTTCTGGTGATCTTCCAGAATTATATTGCATGGCTAGTTGGCGCATGTGTGGAATTTTAGTCGGGCACACTATGGTCATGTGTATATGCGGGACTCCGGACACATTGGACTGTGCGCATGGTAATGTGTATACGCGAGATTCCGGACACATTGGACCGTGAGACTAATTAGGCCAATAGTGGGTGTATATGCGGGACTCCAGACACTCGGCTATTTGTGCTCTCACGCTTTTCATTCGGGCGTACATTGATGCTCATCATTCGACTTAATTCATTAATTCATTTATGTGATTGTTGTATATTGTTCAACTCTTGAGGATTGTTGTTACGTATGGCGGCCCGTTGGAGGATGTTGTTTTCAGGTCATGGCAAGGCTAAGGCACGGGAAGAGAACGTTGACGGCGAGGAGTCCCAGTGATACTAGAAGGGGGCCCCAGTCCTTTTCAGTCATTCGTGTTCACTTCATTATATTTCCGCTGCAGACTTCCGTTTGAATACTCATTTTATTCAGTGTTGTATATTTTATCTTCATATAAAATATACATGTATTTTGTATTATCTTGGGTGTGTTGTAATGAAACTCCTCATCGGAGTAATCTGATGATATAATGTGGTTCGGTACTACAATTATATTATTTAAGTCATTAATTTTCATTCGCCTGATGGGTCCCAGTCGGGGGTCCACGGCACTGTAATATCCGCCTAGTTTGGGGTGTTACACCATGATCAACTGCCATGAGTCCTCGTAGGTCCCATCGGACAAGCACGAGTGAACGTAGCGGACACACACATATTCACGTTCACATTACACCACCACGCTCACAATCAATCAACCATCTTGTCTATTACAACTTCACACAACTAGCACACATAGCACGAAGTCGACATTACAACCAATACGAGCTTTACACAACCAAACACACATAAGACAATATTGTCATCCAAATCACAAATGAAACCAATGCCACATAACTCACAATCAATACCTATAATACGATACACCTCCAAGTGCACAATACAAACATATACATTTCCAAGTAACACATTAAATATTATCACAACTAACCACAAATCATTCATTTCAACACGTAAGTCATACTCACAAGGTACAAAACGTATAAGCAAGATACTTACCTCGATAATCGACACTCGAATATTCCTACGAACACGGCACAACCCGGAAAACCTCGAACACCTACAACACTCCAGGTGAAATGAACGAAAATACGATTACAATGAGAATCACGACCAAGAACAATGGAAATCCCACCAAACAATCGAAGGAAAACTCATTGGGACATTTTAACCGAACATTAGATATTCAATAACTCCCAAGAACACTCGAATTGTCAATTGAGTTAAATAAACTCGAAATAAGGATATAAAATCCATAGAACACGATTAATAATACTCAATAGCATCAATCGATTCATCAAAATCAGACGAACAACGAAATCAAGAAGGAAATCCCGAAAGTCAACCCTAATAGATTTCAAGAAATTACCTTCGATCTGGACGAATGAAGTGAAAGATGATGATTGACACGAACTAAGCTTCCCGAATCGATGAAGATCGCCTCCTCAAACTCAAGAATCACCTCTGCTCTCGAAAATCCCGAAAAGAAATGAAGGGGGTAAAATGGGGGTTCTATCCCGAAAATGAGGCTGCCACTGGTTTATATACCAGTGGCATGTTACGGCCGTAACAGGCACACTTTACGGCTGCAAATTTTCATCCTTATGGCCGCAACACCGAGGACTTACGGCCGTAAGTACCCCTCTGGACTACTTCCCAAAATAAGAACGTTCATTACGGCCGTAACAACAATCGATTTACGGTTGTAACACAAGACTAACTATGGTCGTTATAAAAGACATTTACGGCCGTAACCAGCAACACATACGGCCGTAAATCATAACTCTTACGGCCGTAACACCACTACTGAACACAGTAGTGAATGTCAATGACTCCGACAGTCAGGTCGGGCACCCGACAACATCCCGGATACTTAAATGCACCAAATCAATAACAACCACGCTACGAGGCGTAACATACAATACCTCAACACATACACAATCGAAAAGGCACAAATGACAACAAGTCATCCTCAACTAAAAATCACTACAGGATAGTACACAATGAGTATCACGTTAGAAAACATTCCGATTTAACATCAACAAGAAAAAAAAATATCCGGCGTGAAAACACAAACTATATAAAATAACAGAAAACGAAAATACTGGATATTACATTCTACCCCACTAAAACTAAGTTTCGTCCCGAAACTGAAACAAAACATCAGTGTAGAACACAAACAAACCAAAAAGGTTCTCACAAGAAATATCAAATCTCCACACGAGATATAATCCACAAAACAAAACTCAAAAAAATTACAATCACTGGGCACCATTAGGCCCTCCAGGAGTAGGAACGAAATTCCAATTCCCGAACATCTTAGCAATGGTATCACAAGGTTCCGACTGATGCCCCATCTGAACACATTTGAAACAATTCATTTGAGCGAATGACAATCCTGTCGTACATGGCCCACACGACATCAGTTGAAACACGTCTTCACATAGTTTACCTTACTCATGGTTAAAACCACGATCACAACCTCGACCTTGTCTCCTCGGCATTCCGAACATGCAATCACTAAGTACAACGAGGCGTAACATCGCAGACCAATGCACCAAGATGCCAACTCAGCACAACACATCGCAAATCAATAAGCCGAAATGCCCACTCAGCATAATATACCAACGTAAGGCAACAATTATCAACTAACAAAAATATCCACTCCGGGAATTTACACGAATACAAGAACTATAATTGCAACAGATGGAACTTACAATCGTAAACGAATCACAAGACACATTAACAGGAAACTTACGACCATTCCCGATACGACCACGACCGTAACGACTACACATCATTGTAACCAATCACTGACCATATTCTTTTTATAACTCCACGAGGTATTCGTTTGAATAACAGCATTTGGAGATCTTTGAATTCGTATATTTTTTCGAAGTAAAATTTAAATTTAATACATCGGGCTGTTTTACCAAAACCATAACCCATGGATCGCAACAGTCTTGTTTTGAAATCATTTGCAAAACAAAATCTTGAATTATCAAATCTGCTCGATAGATGATATCATCAAAATGACCTTATCAATATATAACATTATCACCATTAACGACATACGGGGTAACCACATGTTACCACGCCAAACCATCACGAATAACAACACACATGATAAACCGTGTCCATGCCCCTTAGTATCGACCCCAGAGGTTCCGCCAAACCATCCCCGGGCGAAAAACCACTTGTACTCGCACTAATCATTACCACATATCAATTATCACATCAGGATAACGCCATGGAATAATATAATTAAATCAGACTATGCCGTCACAACACTTAGGTGAACAGCCAAAATTTGTTAGCAAGAAAGGTAATGATCAACAACAAGTCAATAATATCCAAACACGATAAACAACCGCGTGCAACATTACTGATACAATAGTTAAAATTCACAATCATCACTGGCGGACCACACGACTATATCCATATGAATCAAACAATCGACAAGGAGCACAGATACCACTGTTACAACAAAATTACTGCCGTGACAGTCACAAGCTTACGGCAGTAATAACATGCAGTTTACGGCCATAACAACTAGGAGCTTACGGCCGTAACATCTAAGGTCTTACGGCCGTAATGGTAAACATCTTACGGCCGTAATCACTAGTTGCAGGACAGCGGAATCATCCCAGCAGCCCCGAAACGGCTCGGAAGATTAAGGATCGACTCCTAACAATATATCCCGACATTTAGAAACACTACAAAATTCTCCGACGAGCATAGCAACATAACAAACTTGTCGCAACGAATTAGTCCCAACGCACAAACACATAATGTTTTAAATTCCGAAAATCAAAGTCGTTTTGCAAAATAATTTTTTTTTCAAAATCCTTTCGATCATATCCAAAAATGACGGTAACAATTTGCAATGTCTGAAGTACTTTAAAACACATTTTTCAAATACCGTCTGAAGGTGTCATTTGAAAATACATGACCAACTTGTCAAAGTTCAACCGATTTCAAAATTCATACAAAACCGTTGTTTAACCGTGCCATCAAAATATTTTCAAAAATCGATTTTTCCTACAAAAATACTCAGGCCCATAAAATCTTTCAGAAAACCGTTTTAAAACCTACACGCAGCGGACACAATTAAAATTATCCAAATATAACCGAACTTAAAACCGCATGCCCAAACGGCAAACAGGATCACCAAATCAATCAAATACAATTCGTGAACACCAAGTTTAAATATACGTCAAAAGTATCCAACTGGGTTTCTCGACAAACTCTACCATCATTACATTTTCCGGAACACATCAAGGTTCACAACTTTCACATTATATTGCACCACTCGGTGCCCAAACCATCATTGCATTCAGCTCAATACACAAGCGGTGCACACCGAATATCAAACACGGATTCCATTTCACAATATCAACAAACAAATATTATGCACCACAATTATCTCATATAAATACAATCATGGAACACAGATACCTCGCATAAAAGAGGAGACTTAAGTTGACAGGCCGCACGAAGATGACGGTTGCCCACGATACTAATCTCATCCAACACGTTATGACTACGCACAACTCAACTTGTCACCCGACAACTCGAATGACACGACAACATACTACTCAATAAATCACGACTCGACTCAACCCAACAGCCTAGGTTTCCACAACCTAAGCTTTGAGACCATAAATGTAACACCCTCAAAAATCCACTGGGAACATTACACGCCATAGACCCTTCCCACGAGGATCTACTAGGCTAAACATCACAGAAATGACCAAATGCTTGCCCGACTAGGGTCAAACTAAATAATAATAATAATACAGACCGTTAAGGTTAATTTCAAGTAGACTACACGGACCGTTGAGGTCGCACAACTCAATCAACAGATAATAACTTTATACAACAATTACCCACGCAGGGGTTGAAGTACAATACAGCGGAAGACTGATTACAGCTCTGACAATACAACATTACTCGACCAAACTCTCATCCCTTGATTAGTTTCATAGCTCGTCACTCCCTGTGCTGATCCTGTAACTGCTCCTCAAGAACATGCATGTACCTGGACGCAATACAGACATCTACCCCTCGATTACTCGGGGGTTAGTAAAACTCCACTATTTTACTAGTGCACGTATCAAATCATACAAAATGTAACAAGCAAACATCTAGCATGGATCAGATTCAATAATCAAGTACCAAATCATTCCCGAGAGGTTTTAACAATTTAGAAAACGAGGAAGGAATTATTCGCAAGTAAAATTCTCATCTTAAGGATTTTTAGAAATACAAAACATTTAGGACCTCGATCCTGATTTGTAAAACCTTTTCGAAAACCTTGGGGTTCTAACCCAAATCTCGATTTGTATTTCAGCAATTTACAGTACGAAACATTTCCATAAATCTGGTGGGGCTCGACCCAACATTCTTTTCTTGAAAACTTTCTTTTAAAACTTTGATTGTCAAAACATTATGACACCGTGATTCATCGTCATGTGTCTCCGTAGGTTCAACAACTCACATGGCTAAACCACACACACAAATCAAACATAAACAATCTTGACACCATGATCCACTGTCACGCGTCTCTGTAGGTTCAACAACCCACACGGACTAAAATAACCACAACAGCATCACAAATAGTCCCGACACCGTGATCCTCTACCACGTGTCACCGTAGGCCCCGTCGAACCCACCCGATTGGACGTACTGTGCCCTAAACTCATGTTCCACTACCATGTGTTCTCGTAAGCCTCGTCAGACCTACACGATTGGACCTCAGAACCTCACTAAGCTCTGACCCATGATCCACTGCCATGAGTCCTCTTAGGTCCCATCGGACCAGCACGAGTGAACGTAGCGGACACACATACACCAACACGATACACAATCAATCAACCATCTTGTCTATTACAACTTCACACAACTAGCACACATAGCACGAAGTCGAAATTACAACCAATACGAGCTTTACACAACCAAACACACATAATACACCGATGAAATCAATGCTACATAACTCACGACGAATACCTACACGATACACCTCCAAGTGCACAATCAACCAACATATACATTTCCAAGTTACACATTCAAGATTATCACAACTAACCACAAATCATTCATTTCAACATGTTAGTCAAATTCACAAGGTACAAAATGTATAAGCTAGATACTTGCCTCGATAGTAGACACCCGAATGTTCCTACAAACACGACACAACCCGAAAAACCTCAAACACCTACAACCCTCTGGGAGAAAACAACGAAAATATGATTATAACAAGAATCAAGACCAAGAACAACGGAAATCCCACCAAACTATCAAAGGAAAACTCATTGGGACGTTTAATCGAACATTAAATGTTCAATAACTCCCAAGAACACTCGAATCGTCAATCGAGTTAAACAAACTCGAAATATAGATATACGATCCATAGAAAACGATTAATAATACTTAATAACATCAACCGATTCATCAAAATTGGACAAACAACGAAATCAAAAAGGAAATCCCGAAAGTCAACCCTAGTAGATTTCAAGAAATTATCATCGATCCGAACGAAGAAGTAGAAGATGATGATTGACACGAACTAAGATTCCTGAATCGATGAAGATTGCCTCCTCAAACTCAAGAATCACCTCAGATCTCAAAAATCCCGAAAAGAAACGACGGGGGCGAAATGGGGGTTCTGTCCCGAAAATGAGGCTGCCAGTGGTTTATATACCAGTGGCATGTTACAGCCGTAACAGTCACACTTTACGGCTGTAACTCTTCATCCTTATGGCCGTAACACCAAGGACATATGGCCGTAAGTACCCCTTTCTACTGCCCAAAATATGAACATTCATTACGACCTTAACAACAATTTGATATATTTGTGATAATGGTGTGTGTTGGTATGGTGTTGAGACTTCATATCGGAGTCATATGCTACTATCACGAGAGCTCATCGGCTTCACGCATCTATAAGTATATTGTTTTGGTTATTCAGTTGTGGCGACGATTGACTGCTTTCGTGATGAATTTGGATATTTTGGTTGAGATATTGTCAGTTATAGGATTGCAAGTTTCGAGGATGAAACTTATTTTAAGGGGGATAGTATGTGATATCCTGGATTTTCAGTATAAATTTTTTGCATTATTTTATCTGAGATATATTGGATAGTGCGGTATCTATACAGTATGGATAAAATAATTTGAGAACAGAGACAGATGTATTTGTACAATGGATGTAGTTGGTCGACAATTACATTTGAATATAGAGTGTATTAGGTTGTCTTAATTTTGATATCAGGTATATCATATGAGTATATTACTGAGATGAGTATGCGTATCCAGTATGTCGAGACGACGGACATGAACAGTTGGAAATTAGCTGAGTATATCCTGATTAACGTAGACTAAAGTAAGGACCTAGCGTACGCTAATGCACAAGGCTTACATAAGTTAAGAAGGATAGTTAACATACGTAAGGTCATATCAGGTAGGATGAGGCTGTGATCGACAAGTGGGTCCCGTGGGCGCAGATGTGGACGGGCGATTCAACATAGAGATTTATGTACGTTATGGATAACGCATTACGTATGTTAAATGAGTATCATACTGTAGCAAGTCAACTCGGAGTTATGTACTCTATGGCATGGGCCTTATGTATGTAAGCCATCGAACGAATTGAGGCACTAGTTTCTGGACTGTTATTACGTTATCAAGGACGGATAACGTACGTAAGGATTTTTACATATGTTAGGGAATTCATGTAGCATACGTAAGGTATTAATTGTAATAAATGTGAGAGCCTCCGTGATTTCGTCATTTTGAGAGTTTCACTTTGTTTCTCCGTCCTTCAACCCTTCGAGACCGATTTGGCTCTTCTAAATCGATTATGAGCTTGATGGCACATACTGGAGATTGAGATATGAAGGTATTATTGATTCTTGAGATATTTGATTATGTTGTTCATCTTCAAGAGGTATGTTGGATAATCCCTCTCTTTAATTTCGGATTTTGACGTTGTTGTTGATAATTAATTCGTATGATGATGGATATGATGATATTATTGTGATTCTTGATGTTATGTGAAGTGTATGTTGAAGAATATGATGATGTATGTCTTGGATTATGAGTTAGATGATGGTTTAGATGTTAGAAGACATTCGACTATGTCGTTTTGTTGATTATGAACATGATTACAAGCTAATTCATGTTCTTGAAGAAATCTTGAATTATATATGAACCATGATATGAGAATGGATTTGGGAAGATTTTGAATAATCTTGGAATATGATTATTCATAATATAGAACTATTCGGATAGTTTGGATTTGTCGATTGTATCGGTATTGTTGTTTTTCTATAAATTACGAGTATGAACAAAAAGGAACCTTGTTAATTCGTATTTAAAGTTGAAGTTGAAATCGAGAATGTTAAGACCCTTGTTATTGGTTGAATTGATTGTTGATATGATTATCGTATTTCGGACTTGTATCGTGGATGTGAGTTCGTAATTGACTATGTTGAATTGTTCGGTTTTGTATATGATCCAGGTATCGTTGGACTGTTGAGTTCGTTAGTTGGTTATATCGATTGTTGATTATCAAACGTGTTGTTAGTCGATTTTTGCATTAGGTTGTGATAATTGATCGTTGGTTATAAATGGTTGTGTTGAGGCCGAGACTGAAGAGTACATGGATTGCTTTGGTCGGGGCTAAGAAGCTCGTATACGAAGGCAATGGAATTGGTAACGGCTTCGTCGAATCAGTATCGAGGAAGTTTATACTTGCTCAGTTCATAATGTTTACTAAATGGTGTTGATTTCATTTCATTTATAATTCATATAGCAATGACATTGTAAATATGAATTGTCGGGAGGATGGTATGCACATTATTTTTTGGTTTGGGGTAAATCATAATGTATATGATTTAAAGGTGTTTGGTGAAAACAGAGATGTGAATTATCCTTGGTCTGTGATATGGAATGTTGGATATCGAGGATAGTTTATTGTGTCGACATTGATCTCGAGATGGTGGTTTGTTGATAGTGATGGACCATACTTCATTCGAGATTATTCGAATAATTATGTATTCATTTAGGGATGTTGTTCGTGGAATGGTTAGTGTCTCCGACTTTGAGGTAATTTAGTATTGCTCAATTATGAGGATAATTATTTCTGATGCATTGTTATATATGTTGTATGTTGATGTTTCATGTAATTAGTGTGCATCGTTGTTTGGTGTATTTTCGTTTTGTTGTTGTCTTTCTTTAGAACTGTTATTTTAATGGGCCGATGTCTTAGGGTGTAAAACCTGAATAGTACCCCGTGGAACTGTGTTGGGGGGTAAAACCTGAATGGTACCCTGTGGAACTGTGTTGAGGGATAAAACCTGGGAGTTCATGTGTTGATAGATAAGACAACATTGAGCATGCTGTGAACTATTGTCTAACGTGAATGAGATATCATGTTCGTGTCGATCTTCATTGTCGAGTTGATGTTGTTCACTTTGGTAAATCCTTTTGATCCTTATTGGATATGTGTTTCTTTGAGTTTTATTGTCATGTTGCATCGTGACATATCTGGAGTCATATCTACATGCCGATTGGTCATGTGCAGGATTTTCAGGGCGGGCACATATAGTCATGTGTTGGTTTCGACCTCACATTGAGCTATGCACACAAGATGTACTTCGTGACACTGATTAGGTACAAGACCACACGTGTATTCGATCTATACCCGTTGGTGGCTTGTGCACGGACACATTTCCAGATCGGGCGTATCGTGACGTATATCTTGAGCCATATTGATTGGTTGTTCATAGTCCATGTATGATTGGGTATGTTCGACAGTCGAGTTTGTCTTTGAGATCCACTATATGTGATTTGTATAACGTTTGACGATTGTATTCTCTTCTATATATGTCCTTGTGGTTCTTTGTTGATACTGTTTGGAGTTTACCATATCAATGGTATTCTCGGTCGTTCTTGGTCTTTTGTTGATCTTGTTTGGATTTTACCATGTCAATGATATTCTCGATCGTTGTTGGTCCTTTGTTGATCTCGTCTGGAGTTTACCATATCGATGGTGTTCGCGGTCGTTGTTGGTCCTTTGTTGATCTTGTATGGAGTTTACCATGTCGATGGTAATCTCGGTCGTTGTTGGTCCTTTGTTGAGCTCGTTTGGAGTTTACCATATCGATGGTGTTCTCGGTCATTGTTGGTCCTTTGTTGATCTTGTTGGGAGTTTACCATATCGATGGCATTCTCGGTCGTTGTTGGTCCTTTGTTGATCTTGTTTGGAGTTTACCATGTTGATGGTACTCTCGGTTGATGTATTGGTTGTTTATTATTATTGATTGTATGAGCGTTCATACTTTGTATTGATGTTCGAGACTTGTGATTGTTCTGGAGTAGTTGATCTACAGATGTATTGTGTATTATTGGTTTTATCAGGATTGGGATTTGATTGTACAATTCGGCAGACAGGATTTGGCACGGATAGATTAATCCATACTTGAGTTATAATGAGGTTTTGAGAATCTTGGTATTCTTTGAATACAGTACACATGGTTGTATTTTCAGTTCATTTGTCATTTGAGAATGCGAGATGTGGATTATGGTAAAGATTGATTTGATATGGATTACCACGAGTTGGTAAGGTTATGACGGTAAGATTACATTGGTAGTATTCTTACTTTATGATTACATTGCTATGTAATTGTTTATGATGATGTGATCGTTATCATTGTTAAGTATTGTGTCTGACCCCATCGTGGGCTTTATTCATAGGTACTCGGATAACGAGCTAGTAGTGGTCGTGTAGAGAGCTTCTCGGGTGCTACTGTTGACGATATGTAATTCAGAATCGAGTATTTTTCATTGTTGATTATTTTCCGCTGCAAATATATTTAAACTGTTTGTTATACCCGCTGCTTCAGTATATTTAAATGGCCTCTTTGGTATTTTGCAACTCAGGTTATTTTGGAAAATCATTCTCTAGGCTTTTTGTCAGTACGTATAAGCGGTGGTTTAACATATACTTTTGAATCCATTGAGGGGTGGCATTTTGGCCTTGTACTTCCAAATGAGATTTTACGATGGTATTTCATAAATGAATTTTATAAAATCTCTCAATATTTTTAAAAGATAATACCGTCATATGTCTTTGGGCGTATTTGAAAATAATTTTTAGCCTTGTGGGTTCCGGCACAGGGTCCAAGGCCCTATAATTACCCCGAATGGTTTTGGGAGTGTTACATAAGATGGTATCAGAGCTTAGGTTTCGTGAAACCCGGGCATGTGCATTATGTGACTCTATTGGTGCGGTAATAACGTGACTTTTGGAAATTATTTTTCTAACTTTAGAGTCAGACCGATTTTTGGAGGTTCCAAAATTTTTGAGATATTTTCAAAATTGATATATTTGCGATACTGGTGTGTATTGGTATTGTGTCGAGATTTCATATGGGAGTCGTATTCTAGTATCACGGGAGATCATCAACTTCACGCATCTGTAAGTATATTGTTTTGGTTATTCAGTTGTGGCGACGATTGACTGCTTTCGTGATGAGTTTGGATATTTTGGTTGAGATGTTGTCAGTGATAGGATTGCAAGTTTCGAGGACGAAACTTATTTAAAGCGGGTTAGTATGTGATATCGCAGATTTTCGGTATAATTATTTCGCATTATTTTATCTGAGATATATTGGATAGTGTGGTATCTATACAGTATGGATAAAATAATTTGAGAACATAGACAACTGTATTTGTACAATGGATGTAGTTGGTCGACAATTACATTTGAATATATAGTGTATCGTGTTGTCTTAATTTTGAGATCAGGTATATCATATGAGTATATTATAGAGATGAGTATGCGTATCCAGTATGTCGAAACGACGGACATGAACAGTTGGAAGTTGGTTGAGTATAGCCTGATTAACGTACTCTAAAGTAAGGACTTAATGTACGCTAATTCACAAGGCTTACGTACATTAAGAAGGTTAGTTAACATACGTAAGGTCATATCAGCAGGATCTGGCTGTGATCGATGGGTGGGTCCTGTGGTCGGCAACTTTCAGCACAGATGTTGACAGATGAGTCAACATAGAGATTTATGTACGTTATGGATAACCCACTACGTACCTTAAATGAGTATCATACTGTAGCAAGTCAACTCGGAGTTACGTACGCTATGGCATGGGCCTTACATACGTAAGCCATCGAACGAATTGAGGCAGTAGTTTCTGGATTGTTGTTACGTACGTTATCAAGGATGGATAATGTATGTAAGGATGTTTACGTACGTTAGGGAATTCATGTAGCGTACGTAATGTATGAATTGTTATAAATGTGAGAGCCTCCGTGATTTCGTCATTTTGAGAGTTTCACTTCGTTTCTCTGTCCTTCAACCCTTCGAGGCCGATTTTGGCTCTTCTAAATTGATTCTGAACTTGACGGCACGGATTGGAGCTTGAGATATGAATATATTATTGATTCTTGAGATATTTGATTGTGTTGTTCATCTTCAAGAGGTATGTTGGATAATCTCTCTCTTTAATTTTGGATTTTGATGTTGTTGTTGATAATTAACTCGTATGATGATGGATATGGTGGTATTGTTGTGATTCTTGATGTTATGTGAAATGTATGTTGAATAATATGATGATATATGTCTTGGATTATGAGTTAGATAATGGTTTAGATGTTATAAGACATTGGACTATGTCGTTTCGTTGATTATGAACATGATTACGGGTTAATACATGTTCTTGAAGAAATTATGAATTATATATGAACCATGATATGAGAATGTATTTGGGATGATTTTGAATAATCTTGGAATATGATTATTCATAATATTGAACTATTCGTATAGTTCGGATTTGTCGATTGTATCAGTGTTGTTGTTTTTCTATAAATTTACGAGTATGAACAAGAAGGAACCTTGTTAATTCGCATTTAAAGTTGAGGTTGAAATCGAGAATGTTAAGACCCTTGTTATAGGTTGAATTTATTGTTGATATGATTATTGTATTTCGGACTTGTATTGTGGATGTGAGTTCGTAATTGACTATGTTGAATTGTTCATTTTTGTATATGATCGAGGTATCATTGGACCGTTGAGTTTGTTAGTTGGTTATATCGATTGTTGATTATCAAACGTGTTGTTAATCTATTTTTGCATTAGGTTGTGATAATTGATCGTTGGTTAAAAATGGTTGTGTTGCGGCCGAGACTGAAGAGTAAGTGGATTGCTTTGGTCGGGGCTGAGAAGCTCGTAGACGAAGAAAATAGGATTGGTAACGGCTTCGTCATATCAGTATCGAGGCAAGTTTATACTTGTTCAGTTCATAATGTTTAATAAATGGTTTTGATTTCATTTCATTTATAATTCATATAGCAATGACATTGTAAATATGAATTATCGGGATGATGGTATGTACATTATGCTTTGGCTTGGGGTAAATCATAATATATATAATTTAAAGGTGTTTGGTGAAAACGGAGATGTGAATTATCCTTGGTCTGTGATATGGAATGTTGGATATCAAGGAGAGTTTATCGTGTCGACATTGATCTCGAGATGGTGGTTTATTGATAGTGATGGACCGTACTTCTTTCGAGATTATTCGAATAATTATGTATTCATTCAGGGATGTTCGTGGAAAGGTTAGTGTCGCCGGATTTGAGGTAATTTAGTATTGCTCAATTATGAGGATAATTATTTCTAATGTATTGTTGTATATGTTGTATGTTGATGTTTCATGTAATTAGTGTGCATCGTTGTTTGGTGTATTTTTGTGTTGTCTTTATTTAGAACTGTTATTTTAACCGGGCGATGTGTTGGGGGTAAAACCTGAATAGTACTCCGTGGAACTGTGTTGGGGGGTAAAACCTGAATGGTACCCTGTGGAACTGTGTTGAGGGATAAAACCTGGGAGTTCGTGTGTTGATAGATAAGACAACATTGAACATGTTATGAACTATTGTCTAACGTGAATGAGATATCATGTTCGTGTCGATCTTTCATTATCGAGTTGTCGTTGTTCACTTTGGTAAATCCTTTTGATCCTTATTGGATATGTGTTTCTTTGAGTTTTATTGTCATGTTGCATCGTGACATATCTGGAGTCATATCTGCATGTCGATTGGTCATGTGCAGGATTTTCAGGGCGGGCACATATAGTCATGTGTTGGTTTCGACCTCATATTAAGCTGTGCACACAAGACGTACTTCGTGAGACTGATTAGGTACAAGACCACACGTGTATTCGATCTATACCCGTTGGTGGCTTGTGCACGGACACATTTCCAGATCGGGCGTATCGTGACGTCTATCTTGAGCCATATTGATTGGTTGTTCATAGTCCATGTATGATTGGGTATGTTCGACAGTCGGGTTTGTCTTTGAGATCCACTATATGTGATTTGTATAACGTTTGACGATTTTATTCTCTTGTATATCTGTCCTTGTGGTTCTTTGTTGATCTTGTTTGGATTTTACCATATCAATGGTATTCTCGGTCGTTGTTGGTCCTTTGTTAATCTTGTTTGGATTTTACCATGTCGATGATATTCTCGGTCGTTGTTGGTCCTTTGTTGATCTCGTCTGGAGTTTACCATATCGATGGTGTTCGCGGTCGTTGTTGGTCCTTTGTTGATCTTGTATGGAGTTTACCATGTCGATGGTAATCTCGGTCGTTGTTGGTCCTTTGTTGAGCTCGTTTGGAGTTTACCATATCGATGGTGTTCTCGGTCACTGTTGGTCCTTTGTTGAAGTTGTTGGGAGTTTACCATATCGATGGCATTCTCGGTCGTTGTTGGTCCTTTGTTGATCTTGTTTGGAGTTTACCATATTGATGGTACTCTCGGTTGATGTATTGGTTGTTTATTATTAATTTAGTATTGCTCAATTATGAGGATAATTATTTGTAATGTATTGTTGTATATGTTGTATGTTGATGTTTCATGTAATTAGTGTGCATCGTTGTTTGGTGTATTTTTGTGTTGTCTTTATTTAGAACTGTTATTTTAATCGGCTGATGTGTTGGGGGTAAAACCTGAATAGTACCCCGTGGAACTGTGTTGAGAGGTAAAACCTGAATGGTACCCCATGGAACTGTGTTGAGGGATAAAACTTGAATGGTACCCACGTCCGGAGTATTCCTGTGTTGATGCTTCCGTGACCCTTGATTGCGACCTTGGGAGTTTATGTGATGATAGATAAGACAACGTTGAGCATTCTGTGAACTATCGTCTAACGTGAATGAGATATCGTGGTCGTTTCGATCTTTCATTATCGAGTTGTCATTGCTCACTCTGGTATGTCCTTTTGATCCTTATTGGATATGTGTTTCTTTGAGTTTCGTTGTCATGTTGCATCGTGACATATCTGGAGTCATATATGCGGTGCCGATTGGTTATATGTATGATTTTCAGCGCGGGCACCTATAGTCATATGTTAGTTTCAACCTCACATTAAGCTGTGCAAACGAGGCGTACATTGTGAGACTGATTAGGTACAAGACCACACGTGTATTCGATCGATACCCGCTGGTGGCTTGTGCACGGACATATTTTCGGATCGGGCGTATCGTGACGTCCATCTTGAGCCATATTGATTGGTCGTTCATAGTCCATGTATGATTAGGTATGTTCGACAGTCGGGTTTGTCTTTGAGATCCACTACATGTGATAACGTTTGATGATTTTATTCTCTCGTATATCTGTTTCTGTGGTCCATTGTTGATCTTGTTTGGAGTTTACCATATCGATGGTATTCTAGGTCGTTGTTTGTCCTTTGTTGATCTTGTTTGGAGTTTACCATGTCGATGGTATTCTCGATTGTTGTTGGTCCTTTGTTGATCTCTGTTGGAGTTTACCATATTGATGGTGTTCTCGGTCGTTGTTGGTCCTTTGTTAATCTTGTTTGGAGTTTACCATGTCGATGGTATTTGCTGTCATTGTTGGTCCTTTGTTGAGCTCGTTTGGAGTTTACCATATTGATGGTGTTCTCGGTCGTTGTTGGTCCTTTGTTGATCTTGTTTGGAGTTTACCATATCGATGGTATTCTAGGTTGTTGTTGGTCCTTTGTTGATCTTGTTTGGAGTTTACATTGCCGATGGTACTCTCGATTGATGTATTGGTTGTTTATTATTATTGATTGTATGAGCGTTCATACTTTGTATTGATGTTCGAGACTTGTGATTGTTCTGGAGTAGTTGATCTACAGATGTATTGTGTATTATTGGTTTTATCAGGATTGGGATTTGATTGTACAATTCGGCAGACAGGATTTGACACGGATAGATTAATCCATACTTGAGTTATAATGAGATTTTGAGAAACTTGTTATTTATTGAATACAGTATAGATGGTTGTATTTGAGTCCATTCGTCATTTGAGAATGCGAGATGTGGATTATGGTAAAGATTGATTTGATATGGATCACCATGAGTTGGTAAGGTTATGACGGTAAGATTACATTGGTAGTATTCTTACTTTGTGATTACATTGGTAGGTAATTGTTTATGATGATGTGATTGTTATCATTTTTAAGTATTGTGGATGACCCTGTTGTGGGCTTTATTTTTAGGTACTCGGAGAACGAGCTAGTAGCGGTCGTGAAGAGATGAGCTTCTCGGGTGATACTGGTGACGATATGTAATTGAAAATCGATTATTTTTGCTGGTTGATTATTTTTCGCTGCAAATGTATTTTAACTGTTTGTTATACCTACTGTTTGAGTATTTTTAAATGGCCCTTTTGGTATTTTGGAAAGTCATCTTCTAGGCTTTTTGTCAGTACGTATAAGCGGTAGTTTAACGTATACTTTTGAATCTGTTGAGTGGTGGCATTTCGGCCTTGTACTTCCAAATGAGATTTTAAGACGGTATTTAATAAATAAATTTTATAAAATCTTTTAATATTTTTAAATGATAATACCGTCATTTGTCTTTTGGCGTGTTCGAAAATGATTTTTAGCCTTCTGGGTTCCGACGCGGGCCGCACGGCGCTTTAATAACCCCAGATGGTTTTGGGGGTGTTACATGGCTTCAGCATGTCCGAATAAAGGGAAAGGTCCAGGCAAATGAGTGCAAGGTCAAGGCTTAGGAGGCAAATCTCGAGTGTATAGCATGGTCGAGGCCGAGAAATAGATTGAACCCCAAACCATATCAGGTATGTTGTTAGTTGCTAATATTCATGCTTTGGTGTTGTTTGATATGGGTGCATCTCATTCGTTCATCTCGAGGAAGCTTTGTACTATGATTGGTTGTAGAAGTAGTAAAGCTCCTAGAACTCTGTTAGTTAGCATGCCTGCGGGAGGAGTAGTGCATGTAAACTCCATAGCTAACAATGTGAAGATAGAGATTAACGAACATAGCCTCTCAGCTGACTTGTACATAGTTGAACTCGATAATTTTGATGTTATTTTGGGTATGGATTGGTTGGACAAACATAGAGCCATAGTATAATGCTCCGAAAGGAGGATAACCTTATGTCCATCTGATGATATCAAGACCATATTCGAGGGAGTAAGACACTGTAGTAACCCGAAAGTGATTTTAGCCATGAAAGCTGTTAAGATGTTGAAGAAGCGCAGTTACTGAGGATTTCTTGTGAATGTGATGGGGAAAACAACTTCAGAAAAAATGGTAGCTGATGTTCCTATCACCAAGGAGTATCCGGATGTCTTTCTAAAAGACTTACCGGGAGTTCCGCCAATTCGTCAAGTTAAGTTCTCGATCGAGTTAGTGCCAGGAGCGGCACCAATACCGAAAGCCCCCTATAGAATGGCGCCTAAGGAATTACAAAGCTGAAAGTGCAACTTCTGGAACTGCTTGACTCTGGATTTATCCGACCGAGCGTATCGCCAAGGGTCCGCCAGTACTCTTTGTGAAGAAAAAAGATAGAAGTTTGAGGATGTGCATAAACTATCGTGAGCTTAATCGACTCACGGCAAAGAATAAATATCCACTTCCTAGAATTGAGGACCAATTCGATCAACTTGGAGGATCAGGAGTGTTGTTGAAAATAGATTTGAGATCTGGATATCACCATCTGAGGATTAAGGATGATGATATCCCGAAGACAGCATTTCGAACCAGACATGGACACTATGAGTTTATAGTAATGCCATTTGGTTTGACTAATGCATCAGCAGTATCCATGGACCTCATGAACTGTGTATTCCAACCTTATTTGGATAAGTTTGTCATTGTGTTCATATGTGACATACTTGTGTATTCAAAGAGTAAGGTTGAATATGAGCATCATCTTAGAACAATATTGGGAGTAGTGCGTGAGGAGAAGTTGTATGCCACGTTCAATGAGTGTCAATTTTTGCTTAACCGAGTTGCATTTTTGGGACATGTCGTCACTTCTAGAGAAATCGAGGTTGACCCGGTTAAGGTAGAGGCAGTCAATGATTGAAAGGTACCGAGTAATGCAAATGAAGTTCGCAGTTTCTTAGGTTTAGATGGTTATTATCGATGATTTATCGAGGGATTTTCGAAGATAGCTACACCAATGACTCGATTGACAAGGATGGGAGAAGCTTTCTTGTGGAATGAGAAGTGCAAAAAGAGTTTCCAAGAACTTAAGCGAAGGTTGACTGCAGCACCAGTTTTGACCATCCCCGATCCAACAAGAGATTTTGTCATCTACAGTGACGCATCCAAGCAAGGCTTTGGATGCGTATTGATGCAGCAGGGCAAAGTAGTTGCCTATGCTTCAAGGCAACTAAAACCGTATGAGTTGAACTAGCCTACTCATGATTTGGAATTAGCAGCGGTAGTTCATGCCTTGAAGAGGTAAGTGTGAAATTTATACAGACCACAAAAGTCTGAAATATATTTTCACAAAAAATGAATTGAATACGAGGCAGCACATATGGCTAGAATTGGTCAAGGACTACAATTGTACAATTCATTACTACCCTGGTAAAGCAAACGTAGTTGCTGATGCACTGAGCCGTAAGGCGAAAGGAGACCTAGCTTGTATGCTGACCAAAGAGGAAAGCTTGGTCAAGGAATTTGCAAGAATGAACCTTGAAATAGCTACACTAGCAAAGCCCGTTGAGTCATTATTGGCTAGTTTGATGGTACAACCAACCTTGAGGAAGCAAATCAAAGAATGTCAAGGACAAGATGACTTTTTGGCAAAAAATGAAAGAACTTACTCTTTACGGTGAGGATAAGGGATTCAGCATGTCCGATAATGGCACGATGTACTATAGGCTGTGTGCCCAATGTTGTTAAGGTAAAAGAAGCAATATTGAAAGAGGTACATAATACTCCATCTACAACACACCCTTGAAGTGCTAAGATGTACCAAGACCTTAAGGGGACATTTTGGTGGGAAGGTTTGAAGAGAGATGTGGCAGACTTTGTCAGAAAGTGTATAGTTTGTCAACAAGCTAAGGCAGAACATCAACGCCCCTTTAGATTACTTCAATCGCTTCATATTCCGGAATGGAAATGGGAACATATTACGATGGACTTTGTGGTAGGTTTCCCTCGAACAAAAAGAGGGAACCACGCTATTTGGGTTGTCGTGGACCGACTCATAAAGTCAACTCATTTCATCCCAGTTAAGATGAATTTTCAAAAGGATCAGTATGCTCAACTTTATATCAGTGAGATTATAAAGTTGCATGGAGTGCCAGTCTCTATAGTATCAGACAGGTATACTCGTTTCACGTCGCATTTTTGGCAAAGTTTGCGAGAAGTAGTGGAAATGCAGTTGAATTTTAGTACGGCTTATCACCCTCAGACTGACGGTCAGTCTGAGAGGACTATTCAGATTCTTGAGGACATGTTGCGAGCACGCGTGTTAGATATGGGCAATAATTGGGAACAACTTTTGCCTTTGGTACAATTTGCTTACAACAACAGTTATCAGTCGAAGATTGGTATGGCGCCGTATGAAGCCTTATATGGTAGGAAGTGTCGATCACCACTGTATTGGGACAAAGTAGGTGAAAGGGAAATCTTGGGTCCCGAGATGATTGAACAAACAGTAGGTGTGGTGGATAAGATTCGATAGAGGAACAAGATAGCAAAGGATTGCCAGAAGTCTTATGCCGACAACCGTAGAAAGGATCTCGAATTCTGTGTTGGCAATAAGGTATTCCTTAAGGTGTCTACTACTAAGGGAATTATTTGTTTTGGTCCAAGGAGTAAGTTGAGGCCGAGATATATTGGACCGTTCGAAATTCTTGAACAAATTGGAGAGTTATCTTACTGTTTGGCTTTACCCCCAGAACATTCGGCCGTGTACAATGTTTTTCATGTATCGTTGTTGAGGAACTATGTGCACAATCCCGACCACATCATCAACTATACTGCCATGGAGGTGAACAAAGATCTTACTTATGAAGAACAACCAGAAGTTATTTCGATCAGTCTGGAAGTTGAGGAACAAAGAGAAGGTGTTTGTCAAAATCCAAAGGCGTAACCACAGTAAAGATGAGGCCACTTGGGAGCACAAAGAGGAATTCAAGCTCGTTATCCAAATTTCTTCAATCGAGGTATGTCATTATTTTCGAGGATGAAAAATTTTCTAAGAGGGGTAGGATGTAATATCCGTCATTTTCATAATATAATATTATTATTTATAATAACATTAATAATGCATTTTAATTTCATTTAGTCTCATTACATTACTGAGTGAGTAATTGTTGTACAATTATTTTCACTTCATAAGTCAATTTATTTAATCTCATTTAGAGGATCATGAATATTTTTATGACATCTCATAGGTTCTAAACCCGATTCAATTTTATCAATTTTATTTAAGAAGCACTTAATATTAGTCATTGTTATTAATATTATTATAGTTATTAAAGTTATTATTAATGATAATAATAATAATATTTATACTACAGGACAATATTAATATTATAATTGGATATCATTATCAATTATTTAAAAGTCCAATAAAATTTTAATTTCTTTCCTTTTAGCCCAATAAGCCCAGCACAAAGTATACACCTTATATACTCCTAGGTTTACAACATATCCAACCATAAACCTAGGAGTATAAATATACACAATAATAATACAACACGTAAAACACAATACACAACTTCATCGGCAGAAAATACAAGAGAGGAGAACTCTTTACTATACAATACACATCAAACTATACAAATTGAGAAAACAATAACCGTATACAGTAGAAGAAGAAGATTAAATTTGCTATAATCAAAGGAGTCCTGCTGTCTCGCTCGTCCTCCATCTTCCAGCAGCAAACAACCCGAGCACCTAGGTATGGTCCTTCGAGCAACCATACCAACAAGTTCTCTAATCAAGGTAATCTCCCTTATGAAATACTTCATATGTTAATGTTATTATTGTTCTCTCGTTGAATATAAATTTTTCCCACCCGATAACCAAACTCTAGAATTTAAGTTTTAATGAATTTAAAACTCAAGATCAGTCCTGAACAACCAAGTAAAACTGCCACGGATTTTGTCAGAGAATTAATCCATCAATCCATATCTGATCTGAGTTCATAATCACATAAAATCAAATAGTGCTTATCTTCATTTTCGAGTTCATATATTGATGGAGATGAGATCTCGATGATCTTGATTTGTTATAATTGTGATTTAATTAGGAAATTAGTCGTTAATGCAATTATTTAATTAATTAGCACTTATTATATTCCGTAATTAGTGTTAGGGTTTTCCTATTTAAGAGTCAGTCCTATAATCTTTTCATTCAGTTGTTTATGAATTAAGAAAATTAGTGAGAGAGTTTTCTCATGTTCCTCTTTGCCGATATTCCAATGGGAATCAACGGAGATTGAGAAGGTTGTTCTGTTTCGTTCACGCTTCTCCCTGCATCAGTTGGTATCGGAGAGTCACGGTACGCTCCTTTCAATGCCTCCCCGTCCTAATGCCCGGGAGATGAAGAAATTGAAAGATCAAATCGCGAGTCTAGACCAATCGGTCCAGTCGTTGTGTGTACAACAACGAACAAATTTTGAGGCAGTTATGGTCAAGTCCCGACCATGCCGCCGCCAAGTTGCACCACCCGTAACCGGATTTACGGTAGATCTACCGGAGTTTGACGGATATAGTGAACCACAAGCCTGCACAGATTGGCTTCGTCAGTGTGAGAAAATGATGGGATTCAGAGGCGTCCCATCAGAACATCGAGTCAAAGAGGCGGCGAAATACCTCCGTGGCCGTGCGTCAGCCTGGTTGTAATATCCGACTGTAACTTTTCATTTTTACCTGTCGTTGTATTATTCGGATAATCTGATTATCATAAATCGTTGCATTTAGTATTATGTTGAGGTATTATAGATTTGAATATCATATCGTTATTATTTCATTTCATATGTGATGATTCGATGTTAATAAGAGAGTTGCATTTTCGAATTTTTCTGTTGATGTAGCGTACGCTACACAGTACGATTAACGTACGCTAATCATGTGCCTTAGCGTGTGTAAGGTTTCCTCTGTTGCGTACGCTAAGAGGGAATCTGGCATCAGTTGACTTCAGCACGTGAACTCCTTAGCCGTTAGCATGCATGTGATCAAGGTCTGAGCTGTCGTGTCGGTGAGAATCTACTTTTATTAGCGTGCGTAACCCATTTCTCATTAGCGTGCGCTAACGGCCTGCGATAATTCAAGACAGAGCCATCGTAAGCCGCTTACGTACGTAAATTCGGCCAGGATAGCGTACGTAAGTGCATTAGCATACGCTAAATCGTCCCGATAGCGTGCGCTAAGTCTCGCATCTATTTATAGGACTAACTGTTTTTCATTTCTTCACAACCCCAAACCGAATTTCTCTCTTCACATATCATACCTCTGCACTACCAAAACGATATCAACCTTCACCAACTTGTTTCTAAGCCTTAAATCTTGGAGTGGAGATCATTTCCTTGGAGACTAGGAGTTGTTCTTGAGCTTGGAGTATATTTTCTCATAGCATTGAAGTTGTTCTTCATTTCTGGAGGTAGGTGTACTTTCCTCTCTGCATTATTTTCTTATGTTGATGTTAATGACAAATTATACTTCACCTAGAGTTAGATTAATCAAGTAAAACATAGTTTTAATCCAACCTTTTTAACACTTTTGATGAATATGATAAATGAGGGTTTAGATTAGATGAGTTCTTGATGTTGTAGTGATGGTAATCATGTTTATAGTTATCATTACTCATCTTACTGGACGAATTTAATTCAGTAGAACATTGTTGGATCGGTTAGCTTCATCATAACTGGATTTAATCAAGAACTTGATATCATAGAGTGTTTAAACACCATTTTAGGTATTTAATTACCTTGGGAAGAACTTGATAATGTTAAAGATAGGATTAGATGATCTTGTTCAGAAATCTTAGAAGCTTTAAATCATTATGGTTCAGCTTCACAAGTCTTTGAAGAATGATAAGGAATCTTGATAACTACAACAATAACTTTTCATTAATCTAATGTGTTGATAACTTAGAATGTGGTTCATCATCATGCTAAATAGATAGTGTTCTTAAGAAGATGATGCTGTTTATAAACAATATTGTCATGGTAGATTGAGTATCAAATTCATTATGGCTATCCTTTTATAATAGTAGATGTTGTAGAACATGAGAATTTGATTTAAACCCATTTTATTGGCAAATTGAAGATATTTTGTTCATAGAATAACAAGAGAATTAAAGGACACTTTTGGTATGTAATCCGATTTTGGAAGATGAATTAGATGTATTGAAACCTTTCATTAATCGTTAAGGTATTCATTAGGGTGGAATGAATTATTCGAGTAGGTTGCGGGCGTCGTTTCCTACGAATTGATATTAATATTATGTGAATATGTTATTGAATGAATTACGTTTCATTCAAGGTTGCTTGTTCGATTGAGTGTTTAACCGAGGATACCGTCTGTTTGATCATTTGGAGAAGGACTATCTTTCGCTTACGGATTTGAGGCAAGTTATCTTGCTTGGTTATAATGATGATTAGATTCTTGTGATGATTATATATTTCATGTGTATGAATTGTTCATGTAACGTTTGTCGTGATTTGACATTGTCCTTGATGTTATGGGATTGCATTCCCAAGTACGTCGTTTTGAATCGTTGATCTCGTTGGTCTTTATTTTCACTTTGGTGAGTTTTCTTGATCCTTAATTGGATGTGTATTTCATTGAACTTTGTTGTCATGTTGTGTCGTGACATTTCCGGAATCATATCTGCGTGCCGGTTGGATATTGTGTAGGATTTTTAGCCGGGCACTTGTATAGTCATACGTGGATGTTTCCGTATTGGACTGTGCACACGAGACGTAGTTCGTGAGGCTAATTAGGTACATTGTCACACGTATATTCTGGATTCCGTATACGGGGTGGACATGTACACGGACACATTTCCGGATCGGGCGTACTGTGATGTCCATCTTGAGCTATATTGTTAATCGTTCATAGTCCATGTATGATTGGATGTGTTCGATGTTTTGTGACTGATTGTTTCATACGCCCGAGGGGTATGATTAATAGTCGGAATGATTTTCTTGAGATCTATATATGTGAATTGTATAATGTCGGAAGAATTGATTATCATGTATATCTGACCCTGTGTGGGCGAAATACTTGTATTGTATTTTAGGTCGAGGCAAAGGCAAGGCACGGGAAGAGCATGTCGACGGCGAAGGCTTCGAAGGATACTAGTTCGGGGGCCCCACGTCTTTGTTGTCCGGTTATGTTAAACCGTGTTATGTTATTTCCTGCTTCATTTAAATTGTTATTTGGTTGTATTTGACATTGAAGTATTTTCCATCCCCATATGGTTTATACTTGTTTTTCGGATCCTGTGTATTGTAAGGCCGTTGGCCATATTTTAATAAACTCCTAATCGGAGTAATAACTATTCATTGTGGTTCGGTATCACAAATAATATTTGTTTAATCTGTTTTGAATATCGTCTGGTGGGTCCCAGTGTGGGATTCACGACACTGTAATAGCCGCCTTTTTGGGGCGTTACAGAAGATGGTATCAGATAGTTGTTTCCTTTTTTTTATGAGTCATTGAGAATTGAACTAGTATCAAGAGACCTTCGTGTCACGTGTGACCTGTGCAAGCGCCTGACCCTACGATCCAAATACGGTATGTACTTTATGAGCCATGATTTAATTACTGGCATGATATTGATATCAGTATGGGTCTCCTTGTTGATCATGTTATTTCGAGGAAATGTGACAGGATTTATCTGATTGATAATCCGAGGTAAATGCTGAATTGATTATACAATTGAAATTGTTCGACTTGACACCGATATGATATTCGGTGCGACATTTGTGGTATCGATAACCGTTTTCCTTGAATATGTGATTCCTTGTTGCTATTAACTTAGCATGAATTTTAGTATCTTGAACTGTACTTATGGTTATCATTACGATTGATTCTTTCAAGATGGAAAGAAATCGAGAGGTCGTGGCAGAGGGGACGAGGCCGCTGAAGGGGCCGAATCACGATACCTAGAGCCAACATACGCGCGAATGCGGATCGAGTTCCACGACGGTGGTTCACCTTCTAGGAACAATCGCACCACGGTGGGCGCGGGGATGCGCGTGTCGATCCTTACGCCGTAATGCAGGGCATGATGATACGAGATGACCCAGATGGGTCAACTAATGGAAGCTATGCAGAGGACCGCTGCGCGGCGGCAAGGGCTCATCCTCCTCCTGTGATTGGCGGACCCGTGAGTCGGATTATCGGCGACATCTCTCGCCGGCGACCACCGACTTTTGAAGGCTCCTCCGAGCCTGCGATATGTGCATTGGATCGAGCATTTTGAGAAACTTTTGAGATGGTGGATCGCCTGAAGAGAATCGCGTCTCGGTGGCCGCGTATTATCTTAGCAAAGGCGCTCATACAGTGGCTTTGGTAAGGCCAGCTGATGGTGTTTACACTTGGGAGGAATTTAAAAACCTCATGCTAGACCGTTACTATCCAGGGCCACTCCGTGAGGCCAAACTGTCGGAACTTTTGAACCCCGACCCGTCTGAAGACGATGATGTATTATCTGTTGCTGAGAAATTCCAGGCACTCCTTCCTTTTGCCACAACAATTATCCGAACAGAGGCCGATAAGATCAAATACTTTCTCAAGAGGCTTAAACCCCGAATGAGAATGCAGCTGTTGAATCACCACTGTACTACCTTACCAGAGTTCATCGAGAAGGCTCTGGAGTACGAACTCACCGCGAAGGAGATTTCCAAGAAACAACCACAGTCCAACAACAAAAGGTCCAAGAACCAGAACCAGACTGAGAGTAACCGGGGGACATTCAGGAAGCCCCAGTCATTGCCAAACCCCTCTGATCGACCACCCATGGCGTCGAAGCCAGCTGGATCGCACTCTCGAGCGGTCCCCTCATCTGTTGTGTGCTATAACTGCGGAGACCAGGGGCATTTCAGCTCCAAATGCCCGAAGCCTGCCGTCACATGCCATACTTGTGGCAAGATTGGTCACCGTGCTCGTTTTTGCAGGGGTGGGCCCGGACATGATCCAGTAGCGTCTCATGCTCCAGTTCAATCCTCTGTCCAGAACCGGACGCCTCCGTCCGCTTCCTATCAGACCACCGGGGCGAATAGGGGAATGGGCCGTGGGAATCAAAGTGGTACACCTGGTGCCGGAACTGCGAAACCCAGGATTTACGAGATGAAGAGAGCTGATGATCCCGAGGCCAGCATGATTTCAGGTATACTCGACATCCACTCCCAGCCTGTGTGTGTTCTTTTTGATACCGGTGCTTCACACTCCTTTATATCTTCTTCTTGTTTAAGTCGTTTGCCTCTAGACCATGTTATCAATTGTGAGCCCTACGTGATTGGTCTACCTGATGATAGAAGAATTATTGGGAGTCGTGAAGTCCAGGACTGTCCGATTCGTTTGAACGACCGTGAGTGGTTGTCAAATCTGATTGTAGTCGATCTACCTAAGGATGATATAATCTTGGGTATCGATTGGATGGATCGTCATGATGCAATACTCGGTGTCCGCAAGCGGATGGTTACCGTCACTTCTGATGATGGATTCGAGTGTATTTTTCGAGGTGATAATCCCACTGCTCGGGAGAGTCATCGGCGCTATGAAAGCAGTGAAACCGCTTAATCAAGGGTGTATTGGTTATTGGTGCTACATGACCAAAGCAATGATCGACGATTGAATTGGCCGACATGCCGTAGTCCGAGACTACCTGGATGTATTTCCAAACGAGTTGCCGGCTTACCTCCTCATCGTGACGTGGAGTTTATTATTGAGTTATAACTGTACGCCCCGCTCTCAAAAGCACCGCACCGTATGGCTCCGACCGAGATGCAAGAATTGAAGAACCACTTGAGGAGTTGGTGACAAAGGCTATATTCGACCTAGTGCGTCCCCTTGGGGAGCACCGGTGTTATTCAATGCGGTAGAAATATGGATCTCTACGCTTATGTATTGATTACGAGAGTGAACAGGTAACCATCAAGAACAAGTATCCTTGCCTCGTATTGATGATTTATCGGACCAACTTCGTGGAGCCGCTGTGTTTTCTAAGATCGACTTGAGATCCGGTTATCATCGATTGAGGATTCGAGAGTCGACATTTCGAAGACAAAGATTCCGTACTCGCTATAGGCATTATGAGTTCGTGGTGATGCCATTTGGACTGACTAATGCACCGACAGTATTCATGGAGTTGATGAATCGAGTTTTTATTAACTATCTGGATCGCTTTGTAGTCGTTTTCATTGACGACATTCTGATTTACTCTCGCGACCACGAGGAGCACGAGCGTCACCTCCACCAAGTTCTCGATACATTGATGCGGGAACAACTTTATGGGAAATTTTCTAAGTGTGAATTCTGGATGCCTGAGGTTGTCTTTCTCGGGCATGTGATATCATCCGAAGGGGTGAGAGTGGACCCACAAAAGACGGAAGCCATTCGAGGTTGGCTACCACCGAAGAACGTGAAGGAAGTTCGTAGTTTCCTCGGCCTAGCAGGTTACTACCGACGATTCGTAGAAGGATTTTCTAAAATTGCGCAACCAATGACTAACTTACTGCGAAAGGACAAGAAGTATTTGTGGTCAGAATCATGTCAGCAAAGTTTTGAAGAGCTCAAGAGTCGATTGATTTCGGCACCTGTTTTGGTCTTACCAAAGGGAACGGAAGGATTTGTGGTGTATAGTGACGCGTCGAGACAGGGTTTGGGATGTGTACTAATGCAGGAAGGGAAAGTAATCGCCTATGCATCGAGACAATTGCGACCCTATGAAGTTAACTATCCGACCCACGACTTGGAGTTAGCAGCCGTGGTGTTTGCTTTGAAAATCTGGCATCACTATCTTTATGGAGTTACCTGCCAGATCTTTACAGACCACAAGAGCCTAAAGTACAATTTTCCTCAGAAGGAGATGAACATGATGAATAGAAGGTGGCTAGAATTAATCAAGGACTATGATATCGAGATCCTTTATCATCCGGGTAAAGCAAATGTGGTTGCAGACTCATTGAGCGGTAAGACAGGCAGAGCAGAATCTTGAGCCGTTTAACAAAGACAGAGGAATTGCGGTTGGACCTTATGAGGCCGAAATTGAAGTTTGGTTATAGCGTGTCCAGGGACAACTTTGCACCCTTGAGATTTCTTCGTCTCTTGATGATATGATCAAATCGAAGCAAATTACGGACCCATTCTTATCTCGAGTTCGGGATGAAGTAACCAGGGGAAAGCCCCTGGATTTGTGATCCATGAGGACGGATTGATACGTTTTAGAAATCGAGTTTGTGTACCCACTGACGAAGAGTTGAGGAACTCTATCATGAGAGAAGCCCATGCTACCTCGTACTCTATTCACCCGGGATCTAGCAAGATGTATAAGGATTTGAAGCAGAATTATTGGTGGGGAAATATGAAGCGTGAGGTTGCCGAATTCGTTGAGGTGCTTAACTGTCGGAGGTTAAGATTGAGCACCACCGGCGACCGCAGAATGTCAAACCGCTCCCGATTCCCGAGTGGAAATGGGAGGACATATCTATGGATTTTATTACTAGCTTGCGACAGTCGTCGAGGAATGAATACGATTTGGGTGATTGTGGACCGTCGACCAAATCAGCCCACTTCTTGGAGATAAAGGACACGTGGGGTCCCGAGAGATCGCCCACTGCTTATTAAGGAAATTGTGAGACTACACGGTACCCCCAAGAGCATTGTATCGCATCGTGACGGGCGATTTGTGTCACACTTCCGAAGGCGGTTCATCGTGCGATGGGCACGCAGCTGAATTTCAAGACGGCTTTTCATCCACAGGCCGATGGTCATCGGAGAGAACCATCCAGACTCTAGAGGATATGTTGCGAGCATGTGCTCTTGATTGGAAGAACGATTGGGAAGCCCACCGCCTTTGGTAGAATTCACTTATAATAATAGTTGGCACGCTTCGATTCAGATGGCACCGTATGAGGCATTGTATGGCCGTCGCTGTAGGTCCCCTTTGTGTTGGGACGAACTGTCAGAATCTCTGGGTACGGAACCCGATATGTTGTTAGCGGCCGTGAGAAGATCACTTTGATTAGGAGTCGGTTGTTAACGGCTCAAAGTCGACAGAAGTCTTATGCTGACCACCGCCGACGACCGCTTGAGTTCGAGGTTGGTGACCATGTGTTAATGAAGGTGTCTCCTACACGAGGTGTTTTTCGTTTCGGGAAGAGGGGCAAGCTGAGCCCAAGGTACATTGGGCCGTTTGAGGTTTTGGAGCGTGTAGGCGATCTGGCCTATCGACTAACTTTGCCACCGACTTTGAGTAAGATTCACAACGTGTTTCATGTCTCGATTGAGGAAATATGTTGCCGATCCGAGCCATGTACTTCAATTCGAAGAGATTGAATTAGCAGAGGATCATTCGTACGAGGAGCGTCTGTCAGATACTCGAGAGGAGGATCAAGCAGTTGCGGAACAAGACGATTCCCCTACTGAAAGTTCAGTGGTCACGACACGGAGTCGAGGAGGCTACGTGGGAGACCGAGGATAGTATGCGAGCGAGATACCCCGAGTTATTTACCCCTTAGTTTCGAGGACGAAACTCCTTTTAAGGGGGGGAGTATGTAATATCCGACTGTAACTTTTCATTTTTACCTGTCGTTGTATTATTCGGATAATCTGATTATCATAAATCGTTGCATTTAGTATTATGTTGAGGTATTATAGATTTGAATATCATATCGTTATTATTTCATTTCATATGTGATGATTCGATGTTAATAAGAGAGTTGCATTTTCGAATTTTTCTGTTGATGTAGCGTACGCTACACAGTACGATTAACGTACGCTAATCATGTGCCTTAGCGTGTGTAAGGTTTCCTCTGTTGCGTACGCTAAGAGGGAATCTGGCATCAGTTGACTTCAAAGACGTGAACTCCTTAGCCGTTAGCATGCATGTGATCAAGGTCCGAGCCGTCGTGGTCGGTGAGAATCTACTTTTATTAGCGTGCGTAACCCATTTCTCATTAGCGTGCGCTAACGGCTGCGATAATTCAAGACAAGAGCCACCGTAAGCCGCTTACGTACGTAAATTCGACCAGGATAGCGTACGTAAGTGCATTAGCATACGCTAAATCGTCCCGATAGCGTGCGCTAAGTCTCGCATGATCTATTTATAGGACCACTGTTTTCATTTCTTCACAACCCCAAACCGAATTTCTCTCTTCACATATCATACCTCTGCACTACCAAAACGATATCAACCTTCACCAACTTGTTTCTAAGCCTTAAATCTTGGAGTGGAGATCATTTCCTTGGAGACTAGGAGTTGTTCTTGAGCTTGGAGTATATTTTCTCATAGCATTGAAGTTGTTCTTCATTTCTGGAGGTAGGTGTACTTTCCTCTCTGCATTATTTTCTTATGTTGATGTTAATGACAAATTATACTTCACCTAGAGTTAGATTAATCAAGTAAAACATAGTATTAATCTAAACATTTTAACACTTTTGATGAATATGATAAATGAGGGTTTAGATTAGATGAGTTCTTGATGTTGTA
The DNA here is from genome assembly GCA_033398695.1 of Orobanche coerulescens. Lineage (NCBI taxonomy): Eukaryota > Viridiplantae > Streptophyta > Magnoliopsida > Lamiales > Orobanchaceae > Orobanche > Orobanche coerulescens. The sequence goes on from CM065807.1 coordinate 88,559,612, forward strand.
GTGATGGTAATCATGTTTATAGTTATCATTACTCATCTTACTGGACGAATTTAATTCAGTAGAACATTGTTGGATCGGTTAGCTTCATCATAACTGGATTTAATCAAGAACTTGATATCATAGAGTGTTTAAACACCATTTTAGGTATTTAATTACCTTGGGAAGAACTTGATAATGTTAAAGATAGGATTAGATGATCTTGTTCAGAAATCTTAGAAGCTTTAAATCATTATGGTTCAGCTTCACAAGTGTTTGAAGAATGATAAGGAATCTTGATAACTACAACAATAACTTTTCATTAATCTAATGTGTTGATAACTTAGAATGTGGTTCATCATCATGCTAAATAGATAGTGTTCTTAAGAAGATGATGCTGTTTATAAACAATATTGTCATGGTAGATTGAGTATCAAATTCATTATGGCTATCCTTTTATAATAGTAGATGTTGTAGAACATGAGAATTTGATTTAAACCCATTTTATTGGCAAATTGAAGATATTTTGTTCATAGAATAACAAGAGAATTAAAGGACACTTTTGGTATGTAATCCGATTTTGGAAGATGAATTAGATGTATTGAAACCTTTCATTAATCGTTAAGGTATTCATTAGGGTGGAATGAATTATTCGAGTAGGTTGCGGGCGTCGTTTCCTACGAATTGATATTAATATTATGTGAATATGTTATTGAATGAATTACGTTTCATTCAAGGTTGCTTGTTCGATTGAGTGTTTAACCGAGGATACCGTCTGTTTGATCATTTGGAGAAGGACTATCTTTCGCTTACGGATTTGAGGCAAGTTATCTTGCTTGGTTATAATGATGATTAGATTCTTGTGATGATTATATATTTCATGTGTATGAATTGTTCATGTAACGCTTGTCGTGATTTGACATTGTCCTTGATGTTATGGGATTGCATTCCCAAGCACGCTGCTTTGAATCGTTGATCTCGTTGGTCTTTATTTTCACTTTGGTGAGTTTTCTTGATCCTTAATCGATGTGTATTTCATTGAACTTTGTTGTCATGTTGTGTCGTGACATTTCCTAATCATATCTGCGTGCGGTTGGATATTGTGTAGGATTTTTAGCGGGCACTTGTATAGTCATACGTGGATGTTTCCGTATTGGATGTGTGCACACGAGACGTAGTTCGTGAGGCTAATTAGGTACATTGTCACACGTATATTCCGGATTCCGTATACGGGGTGGACATGTACGGACACATTTCCGGATCGGGCGTCGTGATGTCCATCTTGAGCTATATTGTTAATCGCTCATAGTCCATGTATGATCGGATGTGTTCGATGTTTTGTGATCGATTGTTTCATACGCCCAGGGGTATGATTAATAGTCGAATGATTTTCTTGAGATCTATATATGTGAATTGTATAATGTCAAGAATTGATTATCATGTATATCGACCTCGTGTGGGCGAAATACTTGTATTGTATTTTAGGTCGAGGCAAAGGCAAGGCACGGGAAGAGCATGTCGACGGCGAAGGCTTCGAAGGATACTAGTTCGGGGGCCCCACGTCTTTGTTGTCCGGTTATGTTAAACCGTGTTATGTTATTTCCTGCTTCATTTAAATTGTTATTTGGTTGTATTTGACATTGAAGTATTTTCCATCCCCATATGGTTTATACTTGTTTTTCGGATCCTGTGTATTGTAAGGCCGTTGGCCATATTTTAATAAACTCCTAATCGGAGTAATAACTATTCATTGTGGTTCGGTATCACAAATAATATTTGTTTAATCTGTTTTGAATATCGTCTGGTGGGTCCCAGTGTGGGATTCACGACACCGTAATAGCCGCCTTTTTGGGGCGTTACGTAAGATGGTATCGATAGTTGTTTCCTTTTTTTTATGAGTCATTGAGAATTGAACTAGTATCAAGAGACCTTCGTGTCACGTGTGACCTGTGCAAGCGCCTGACCCTACGATCCAAATACGGTATGTACTTTATGAGCCATGATTTAATTACTGGCATGATATTGATATCAGTATGGGTCTCCTTGTTGATCATGTTATTTCGAGGAAATGTGACAGGATTTATCCGATTGATAATCCGAGGTAAATGTCAATTGATTATACAATTGAAATTGTTCGACTTGACACCGATATGATATTCGGTGCGACATTTGTGGTATCGATAACCGTTTTCCTTGAATATGTGATTCCTTGTTGCTATTAACTTAGCATGAATTTTAGTATTCGAACTGTACTTATGGTTATCATTACGATTGATTCTTTCAAGATGGAAAGAAATCGAGAGGTCGTGGCGAGGGGACGAGGCCGCGGAAGGGGCCGAATCCCGATACCTCGAGCCAACAGACGCGAATGCGGATCGAGTTCCACGAGACGGTGGTTCACCTTCTAGGAACAATCGCACCACGGTGGGCGCGGGGATGCGCGTGTCGATCCTTACGCCGTAATGCGGGGCATGATGACACGCATGACCCAGATGGGTCAACTAATGGAAGCTATGCGAGAGGACCGCCATCGCGGCAGCAAGGGCTCATCCTCCTCCCGTGATTGGCGGACCCGTGAGTCGGATTATCGGCGACATCTCTCGCCGGCGACCACCGACTTTTGAAGGCTCCTCTGAGCTCGCGATATTGTGCATTGGATCGAGCATTTTGAGAAACTTTTCAGATGGTGGATGCCGGAAGAGAATCGCGTCTCGGTGGCCGCGTATTATCTTAGCAAAGGCGCTCATACAGTGGCTTTCAAGAAGGCCGGTGATGGTGTTTACACTTGGGAGGAATTTAAAACCTCATGCTAGACCGTTACTATCCAGGGCCACTCCGTGAGGCCAAACTGCCGGAACTTTTGAACCGACCCGTCTCAAGACGATGATGTATTATCTGTTGCCGAGAAATTCTGCACTCCTTCCTTTTGCCATAACAATTATCCGAACAGAGGCCGATAAGATCAAATACTTTCTCAAGAGGCTTAAACCCCGAATGAGAATGCAGCTGTTGAATCACCACTGTACTACCTTACCAGAGTTCATCGAGAAGGCTCAAGTACGAACTCACCGCGAAGGAGATTTCCAATAAACAACCACACCAACAACAAAAGGTCCAAGAACCGTAACTGCATCGAGAGTAACCGGGGACATTCAGAAGCCCCGTCATTGCCAAACCCCTCCGATCGACCACCCATGGCGTCGAAGCCACCGGATCGCACTCGAGCGGTCCCCTCATCTGTTGTGTGCTATAACTGCGGAGACCAGGGGCATTTCAGCTCCAAATGCCCGAAGCCTGCCGTCACATGCCATACTTGTGGCAAGATTGGTCACCGTGCTCGTTTTTGCAGGGGTGGGCCCGGACATGATCCAGTAGCGTCTCATGCTCCAGTTCAATCCTCTGTCCAGAACCGGACGCCTCCGTCCGCTTCCTATCAGACCACCGGGGCGAATAGGGGAATGGGCCGTGGGAATCAAAGTGGTACACCTGGTGCCGGAACTGCGAAACCCAGGATTTACGAGATGAAGAGAGCTGATGATCCCGAGGCCAGCATGATTTCAGGTATACTCGACATCCACTCCTGCACTGTGTGTGTTCTTTTTGATCCCGGTGCGTCACACTCCTTTATATCTTCTTCTTGTTTAAGTCGTTTGCCTCTAGACCATGTTCTCAATTGTGAGCCCTACGTGATTGGTCTACCAGATGGTAGAAGAATTATTGGGAGTCGTGAAGTCCAGGACGGCCCGATTCGCTTGAACGACCGTGAGTGGTTGTCAAATCGATTGTAGTCGATCTACCTAAGGATGATATAATCTTGGGTATCGATTGGATGGATCGTCATGATGCAATACTCGGTGTCCGCAAGCGGATGGTTACCGCTACTGGATGATGGATTCGAGTGTATTTTTCGAGGTGATAATCCCACTGCTCGGGAGAGTCATCAGCGCTATGAAAGCAGTGAAACTGCTTAATCAAGGGTGTATTGGTTATTGGTGCTACATGACCAAAACAGCTGATCGACCAGTTGAATTGGCCGACATGCCGGTAGTCCGAGACTACCCAGATGTATTTCCAAACGAGTTGCCAGGCTTACCTCCTCATCGTGACGTGGAGTTTATTATTGAGTTATAACCAGGTACGTCCCCGCTCTCAAAAGCACCGTACCGTATGGCTCCGACTGAGATGCAAGAATTGAAGAACCAGCTTGAGGAGTTGACTGACAAAGGCTATATTCGACCTAGTGCGTCCCCTTGGGGAGCACCAGTGTTATTCGTACGGTAGAAATATGGATCTCTACGCTTATGTATTGATTACCGAGAGCTGAACAGGGTAACCATCAAGAACAAGTATCCCTTGCCTCGTATTGATGATTTATTGGACCAACTTCAGGGAGCCGCTGTGTTTTCTAAGATCGACTTGAGATCTGGTTATCATCAGTTGAGGATTCGAGAGTCTGACATTTCGAAGACAGCATTCCGTACTCGCTATAGGCATTATGAGTTCGTGGTGATGCCATTTGGACTGACTAATGCACCGACAGTATTCATGGAGTTGATGAATCGAGTTTTTATTAACTATCTGGATCGCTTTGTAGTCGTTTTCATTGACGACATTCTGATTTACTCTCGCGACCACGAGGAGCACGAGCGTCACCTCCACCAAGTTCTCGATACATTGATGCGGGAACAACTTTATGGGAAATTTTCTAAGTGTGAATTCTGGATGCCTGAGGTTGTCTTTCTCGGGCATGTGATATCATCCGAAGGGGTGAGAGTGGACCCACAAAAGACGGAAGCCATTCGAGGTTGGCTACCACCGAAGAACGTGAAGGAAGTTCGTAGTTTCCTCGGCCTAGTGAGTTACTACCGACGATTCGTAGAAGGATTTTCTAAAATTGCGCAACCAATGACTAACTTACTGCGAAAGGACAAGAAGTATTTGTGGTCAGAATCATGTCAGCAAAGTTTTGAAGAGCTCAAGAGTCGATTGATTTCGGCACCTGTTTTGGTCTTACCAAAGGGAACGGAAGGATTTGTGGTGTATAGTGACGCGTCGAGACAGGGTTTGGGATGTGTACTAATGCAGGAAGGGAAAGTAATCGCCTATGCATCGAGACAATTGCGACCCTATGAAGTTAACTATCCGACCCACGACTTGGAGTTAGCAGCCGTGGTGTTTGCTTTGAAAATCTGGCATCACTATCTTTATGGAGTTACCTGCCAGATCTTTACAGACCACAAGAGCCTAAAGTACATTTTTACTCAGAAGGAGTTGAACATGAGGCAGAGAAGGTGGCTAGAATTAATCAAGGACTATGATATCGAGATCCTTTATCATCCGGGTAAAGCAAATGTGGTTGCCGACGCATTGAGCGGTAAGACAGTGCAGGAGCAGATCTTGAGCCGTTTAACAAAGACAGAGGGAATTGCAGTTGGACCTTATGAGGCCAGAAATTGAAGTTTGGTTACAGCGTGTTCAGGGACAACTTTGCACCCTTGAGATTTCTTCGTCTCTTGATGATATGATCAAATCGAAGCAAATTACGGACCCATTCTTATCTCGAGTTCGGGATGAAGTAACCCAGGGGAAAGCCCCTGGATTCGTGATCCACGAGGATGGATTGATACGTTTTAGAAATCGAGTTTGTGTACCCGCTGACGAAGAGTTGAGGAACTCTATCATGAGAGAAGCCCATGCTACCCCGTACTCTATTCACCCGGGCTCTAGCAAGATGTATAAGGATTTGAAGCAGAATTATTGGTGGGGGAATATGAAACGTGAGGTTGCCGAATTCGTTTCGAGGTGCTTAACTGTCACAGTTAAGATTGAGCACCAGCGACCGCAGAATCTTTGAAACCGCTCCCGATTCCTGAGTGGAAATGGGAGGACATATCTATGGATTTTATTACTAGCTTGCCGACGAGTCGTCGAGGAATGAATACGATTTGGGTGATTGTGGACCGTCTGACCAAATCAGCCCACTTCTTGGAGATAAAGGACACGTGGGGTCCCGAGAGATCGCCCACTGCTTATTAAGGAAATTGTGAGACTACAGTACCCCAAGAGCATTGTATCGATCGTGACGGCGATTTGTGTCACACTTCGGAAGGCGTTCATCGTGCGATGGGCACGCAGCTTGAATTTCAAGACGGCTTTTCATCCACAGCCGATGGTCACCGGAGAGAACCATCCAGACTCTAGAGGATATGTTGCGAGCATGTGCTCTTGATTGGAAGAACGATTGGGAAGCCCACCGCCTTTGGTAGAATTCACTTATAATAATAGTTGGCACGCTTCGATTCGGATGGCACCGTATGAGGCATTGTATGGCCGCGCCGTAGGTCCCCTTTGTGTTGGGACGAAGCCGAATCTCGGGTACGGAACCCGATATGTTGTTAGCGGCCGTGAGAAGATCACTTTGATTAGGAGTCGGTTGTTAACGGCTCAAAGTCGACAGAAGTCTTATGCCGACCACCGCCGACGACCGCTTGAGTTCGAGGTTGGTGACCATGTGTTAATGAAGGTGTCTCCTACGAGGTGTTTTTCGTTTCGGGAAGAGGGCGTGAGCCCAAGGTACATTGGGCCGTTTGAGGTTTTGGAGCGTGTAGGCGATCCGGCTATCGACTAACTTTGCCACCGACTTTGAGTAAGATTCACAACGTGTTTCATGTCTCCTGATTGAGGAAATATGTTGCCGATCCGAGCCATGTACTTCAATTGAAGAGATTGAATTAGCAGAGGATCATTCGTGCGAGGAGCGTCCCGCATGAGATACTCGAGAGGAGGATCAAGCGGTTGCGGAACAAGACGATTCCCCACCGAAAGTTCGGTGGTCACGACACTGAGTCGAGGAGGCTACGTGGGAGACCGAGGATAGTATGCGAGCGAGATACCCCGAGTTATTTACCCCTTAGTTTCGAGGACGAAACTCCTTTTAAGGGGAGTATGTAATATCCGATCGTAACTTTTCATTTTTACTGTCGTTGTATTATTCGGATAATCGATTATCATAAATCGTTGCATTTAGTATTATGTTGAGGTATTATAGATTTGAATATCATATCGTTGTTATTTCATTTCATATGTGATGATTCGATGTTAATAAGAGTTGCATTTTCAATTTTTCGTTGATGTAGCGACGCTACAGTCTAATTAACGTACGCTAATCATGTGCCTTAGCGTGCGTAAGGTTTCCTCCATTGCGTACGCTAAGAGGGAATCGCATCGATTGACTTCAAGACGTGAACTCCTTAGCCGTTAGCATGCATGTGATCAAGATCTCGAGCCGCCGTGTCGGTGAGAATCTACTTTTATTAGCGTGCGTAACCCATTTCTCATTAGCGTGCGCTAACGGCTGCGATAATTCAAGACAGAGCTCGTAAGCCGCTTACGTACGTAAATTCGACCAGGATAGCGTACGTAAGTGCATTAGCGTACGCTAAATCGTCCCGATAGCGTGCGCTAAGTCTCGCATATCTATTTATAGGACCACTGCTTTTCATTTCTTCACAACCCCAAACCGAATTTCTCTCTTCACATATCATACCTCTGCACTACCAAAATGATATCAACCTTCACCAACTTGTTTCTAAGCCTTAAATCTTGGAGTGGAGATCATTTCCTTGGAGACTAGGAGTTGTTCTTGAGCTTGGAGTATATTTTCTCATAGCATTGAAGTTGTTCTTCATTTCTGGAGGTAGGTGTACTTTCCTCTCTGCATTATTTTCTTATGTTGATGTTAATGACAAATTATACTTCACCTAGAGTTAGATTAATCAAGTAAAACATAGTTTTAATCCAACCTTTTAACACTTTTGATGAATATGATAAATGAGGGTTTAGATTAGATGAGTTCTTGATGTTGTAGTGATGGTAATCATGTTTATAGTTATCATTACTCATCTTCTCGGGACGAATTTAATTCAAGAGAACATTGTTGGATCGGTTAGCTTCATCATAATGGATTTAATCAAGAACTTGATATCATAGAGTGTTTAAACACCATTTTAGGTATTTAATTACCTTGGGAAGAACTTGATAATGTTAAAGATAGGATTAGATGATCTTGTTCAGAAATCTTAGAAGCTTTAAATCATTATGGTTCAGCTTCACAAGTGTTTGAAGAATGATAAGGAATCTTGATAACTACAACAATAACTTTTCATTAATCTAATGTGTTGATAACTTAGAATGTGGTTCATCATCATGCTAAATAGATAGTGTTCTTAAGAAGATGATGCTGTTTATAAACAATATTGTCATGGTAGATTGAGTATCAAATTCATTATGACTATCCTTTTATAATAGTAGATGTTGTAGAACATGAGAATTTGATTTAAACCCATTTTATTAGCAAATTGAAGATGTTTTGTTCATAGAATAACAAGAGAATTAAAGGACACTTTTGGTATGGTAATCCGATTTTGGAAGATGAATTAGATGTATTGAAACCTTTCATTAATCGTTAAGGTATTCATTAGGGTGGAATGAATTATTCGAGTAGGTTGCGCGTGCTTTCCTACGAATTGATATTAATATTATGTGAATATGTTATTGAATGAATTATGTTTCATTCAAGGTTGCTTGTTCGATTGAGTGTTTAACCGAGGATACCGTCCGTTTGATCATTTGGAGAAGGACTATCTTTCACTTACGGATTTGAGGCAAGTTATCTTGCTTGGTTATAATGATGATTAGATTCTTGTGATGATTATATATTTCATGTGTATGAATTTTTCATGTAACGTTTGTCGTGATTTGACATTGTCCTTGATGTTATGGGATTGCATTCCCAAGGCACGCTGCTTTGAATCGTTGATCTCGTTGGTCTTTATTTTCACTTTGGTGAGTTTTCTTGATCCTTAATCGGATGTGTATTTCATTGAACTTCGTTGTCATGTTGTGTCGTGACATTTCCTAATCATATCTGCGTGCCGATTGGATATTGTGTAGGATTTTTAGCCGGCACTTGTATAGTCATACGTGGATGTTTCCGTATTGGGATCGCACACGAGACGTAGTTCGTGAGGCTAATTAGGTACATTGTCACACGTATATTCTGGATTCCGTATACGGGGTGGACATGTACACGGACACATTTCCGGATCGGGCGTACTGTGATGTCCATCTTGAGCTATAGTGTTAATCGTTCATAGTCCATGTATGATTGGATGTGTTCGATGTTTTGTGACTGATTGTTTCATACGCCCGAGGGGTATGATTAATAGCCAGAATGATTTTCTTGAGATCTATATATGTGAATTGTATAATGTCGGAAGAATTGATTATCATGTATATCTGACCCTGTGTGGGCGAAATACTTGTATTGTATTTTAGGTCGAGGCAAAGGCAAGGCACGGGAAGAGCATGTCGACGGCGAAGGGTTCGAAGGATACTAGTTCGGGGGGCCCACGTCTTTGTTGTCCGGTTATGTTAAACCGTGTTATGTTATTTCCTGCTTCATTTAAATTGTTATTTGGTTGTATTTGACATTGAAGTATTTTCCATCCCCATATGGTTTATACTTGTTTTTCGGATCCTGTGTATTGTAAGGCCGTTGGCCATATTTTAATAAACTCCTAATCGGAGTAATAACTATTCATTGTGGTTTGGTATCACAAATAATATTTGTTTAATCTGTTTTGAATATCGCCTGGTGGGTCCCAGTGTGGGATTCACGGCACTGTAATAGCCGCCTTTTGGGGCGTTACACTGGTGGTGTCGCCTGAAAATGTCCAGATCTCGTCAAGGTAAACCAAAAATCACAGATTGGAACAAATTTAAGAAACTTATCCAACGAGAATTTGTTCCTGCAAATCCAACGCCCCTTCTCATTCGCAAATTTCAGAGCTTCGGCACTGTTCCGTCACCCTCTTTGTGGTGCCGTCCCCAAAGCGTCACTTCTGGTTGTGCCCCCACACTCCACCGTCTTTCTTGAACCAGTCTGCCAGATGTCCGCCGCTCAACCGCCACGAACCCGCGACGAATCGCCCCACAGGCCACCGCCGCGCCTCATCGGAAACTCTGCAGCGCTAGTTCGTGCAGACCAGAGTGCGTTTGTTTCCAATTTCCACAGTGATGCCCTAGGCCTTAATGGGCTTTTCACGCATAAGTTCTTTTCTGATCACGACTTTGTGGGCCCAACTGATTACATCAGGACGTGAAAGATAATATACCAGGTGTGCTCAATCTTTTTGTTAGTAAAGATGGGCCCGATTCTTTAGTGCATGGGCCTGTCACTGGTGTGTCAAATTTTGAGCCTGATGACTTTTATAATGATGATACGCAAGTGGAGCTGAATATTTCTAATAGTGGGAATACTACTGAAAATTATTTTGAACAATACGATCTTGCGTCTGATGTAGAAATTTTTGGTTATGAGTCTGAGGAATTTGTTGAAAATGGGCCGTTTAATTTTTCTGATGGGTTGGATAATTTTAGTGAGTGTCCATTTTTTGATGGGCCTCCTATTTATGATGAAGAGGAAGAGTTGCCCATAAGCGATCTCGTACCTGTTTATGACATCGAGCATGAAGATGAGCTTTATCAAAATTATGATTTGAAAGATGATAACGAGGCCTTTTTCCCATCTCTTGAACTGACACCCGATGAGTTCCACCATGATGATGAAGGTTCTCACGCACAAAGTAAATATTATTTTTTTATAATTAATGATAGTTATTTTATGGGCAATTCTCAGAAGTATTATTCCTATCGTTTCAAGGTTTTGAGCAACACCCGAACAGCCGCCATTTTTGAGCTTCACTACTTGATGGTTTTGTTTTATCCCTCTGGAGATGAGATCGATGCCGATTCGAGGACGAATCGTTTCAAAGAGGGAGAGAATGATGGAGATGAGATCTCGATGATCTTGATTTGTTATAATTGTGATTTAATTAGGAAATTAATCATTAATGTAATTATTTAATTAATTAGAATTTATTATATTCCGTAATTAGTGTTAGGGTTTTCCTATTTAATAGTCAGTCCTGTAATCTTTTCATTCAGTTGTTTATGAATTAAGAGTTTTCTCATGTTCCTCTTTGCCGGTATTCCAATGGAAATCAACGGAGATTGAGAGGGTTGTTCTGTTTCGTTCACGCTTCTCCCTGCATCATATATCCAACCAGACCTGTCCGAACTCAAAGTTCCGAATAACTCATAATACCAGGCTGGTCGGGCTTGTGATAAACCCCATTTTCTTTTCCTCTACAAACTAAAATTTAAAACTTCCACCATGACTTATGCAAACTAGTCAGATTCAACACAAACTAAAAACAAATAATTAACCAGCGGCCAGCAACCCAACTCGGCCATAATCGTACCTGATTTCTGAATCAACGGTTAGAACCCCAAATCATCCAACCCGTGTAAAACTTTGAGCCGAACTAAAATTTTTCCTGACCAGTCCCATTTCAAATCAGAGACCATGAGCCATCGTCGAGCTTTGCTGTCGGCGAGGCAAAAGACCATAATCAGGGACCTAACCCAGTCGGCTGGACTGCCACTCCCCAATCATCCGAAGAAAAACGTGATGAGAAATTCAAAACCAAACTCACCTGGCATTGCCCGTAGTGTGTGTGTGTGTATTTTTTTTCTGCAGCTGCTCTCGGCCAAGGCTTTTGAGAGAGAAGAGAATAGAGAGAGACGAGAGGAAGGAGAAGTGAGAAATGAGGCTGAAGTCAGGCGGCCGATCGATGTTGTGGGTTTTTATACCTTTAGTTTTAGGTTAAATTCAATTAACCCCTCAATTTCCAATAACCTTTCAATTTTACCCCAGTCAGATTCTAATTTCTTCAAATCAACCCCAAACAGTTTTTCTATCTTTAAACCCAGCCTTATTTTGACCCAAGACATTTATATTGTTAAATTTTCAATTAATATTAATAAAAAGCTTTAGTTTATGCATTAGATCTTATTTTTAGTTGTTACATAATAATAAATTATAATGATTATAATAATTATTATTATATGTGCATATTAACAAGGATTTACGCGCTTAAAACTATGAGTCGAGCATCTTCATATTCAAATCCAGCAACATCATTTTATCAGGTGGGAATTTTCACTATCACTTTAATTGCTTTACTTGGACTGCAATTTGATATTATATTTATGTTTTAAATTGAGGATACATATTGTAAATCAGGCTCTCCTATGTACGCATAAAGAGGATATCTTAAGATATATGTTGTATGGAAACACCTGCACAACCTCAATATTCACATGCGTGCTAAATTCATGTTATATGTGATATTGTGTGTATATATTCATGTCAAGGAAAATATTACTTATAGAATAATCATTTAATTGCTTTCCATGAATTTGTATATTATTGTGATATGTGTGATTCGCAGGACCTAAAGGAATCCCACCCCCACCTATATTGATCCCGCAGGTTAAGACGAGCCGGATGGACGAAGGAGTGAGCGAGAGGACATATGATGATAGAGTTTATAAAGGATGTTTTTTATGTGTTATGCTTGGAACATTTATTTTATTTTTGGGAAACTCTTGATTAGTAATAAAAATTCTTAAATTTCTTCCGCTGCAATTATGACCTTTTCATTATGACATGTCGTTGCCTTAGTTAATAGGTATTTATTTTAGTCAGTGTAGCGACTCGATTTTGTAGGCGAGAATTTTAATATTCTCAAAGGAATTTATTTTTCATCAAAATTCACTTATTACTTATTTTTCCTCTATAAATATTCCTAAAAAGTTGGGACGTTACACTATCCCACGCCTATGAATCGTTCCGGTTCATGAACAACCCTCCCACTATGATGAGGCAAATTCTGAGTTGGCGCTTCAATGATTGGTATAGATGGAGTCTCGCCTCTCAACCCTTCCAGAATTATTTCGCTCATGGGCTTGTGACTAATCATGAAATTGTCTTCCAGGAATCGAGCATTGGTTCTAACAATGACCTTTTTGATCCTGGGGTCTATAGAACAAACCACCCTTCGTTCTCTTAGGATATCTTACAAACACTCGTACCTCTGTACGAGATGCCAACTTATCAGCTTTCTTATTCAGCACATGTGCTGGAGTATCCCAAATCGGAACATGCCCTAGACTGGGCTTTCGACCACTCCACTGTTCTGTTGGTGTTTTTCGAACTGATTACGAGGGCACCAAGTTTAGAATGTATGCTGCTGTTTCCAAGACGTATATCCAAAACAAAATAGGTAAATCTGAATAACTCGTCATTGACCTAACTATTTCTAAAAGAGTTTTGCTTCTTCTCTCAGCAACACCATTTTGTTGTGGAGTTCCCGACGCAGTGAGCTGGGACGAAATCCCCTCATTTGCCAAGAAATCCAAAAACTCTCCACTAAGGTATTCGCCACCACGATCAGATTGTAGTGACTTGATACTTTTTCATTGACGCTTCTCTGTTTCAGCCTTCAAATCTGTGAACTTGTCAAAGGCTTCAGACCTACGTCGCATAAAAAATATGTATCCTTATCTCGAAAAATCATCTATAAACGTGATGAAGTATTCGAAACCACCCATGGCCTAGATATTCATTGGACCACATACATCCATATGAACCAATTATAACACGTTCTGAGCATGGTTTCTCTTGGTTTTAAAACCCTTTTTAGTCATTTTACCTCTTAGACATGATTTACAAATTGGAGATGACTCAACATGGAGGTCATCCAATGGGCCATGATCTACCAATCTTTGAACCTTCTAAGATTTACATGGCCTAACCGTAAATACCACATATATGTTTGGTTTATACTCGAATGTTTATTTCTCTTTTTAGGTTTCGACAAAGAGTTAAGTGATTTATGTTTATACATGGGAGTTTGTGCAGTATTATTCACCATTTTTTCTAATAATAGCATCACCATCAAAATAAATTGAATAACCATCACAACTTAATCTAGAAACCGAAGTTAAATTCATTCTAAAATCTGATACTAATAATACATTATTAAGGGCTAATATTTTATCATTAATCTTCAATTGCACGACTCCCACTACAATATCCATAAGCCTGGAATAATTGCCTCACTTGATGGTGATCTCGCCCGGACTAAGCTGCTTTGTTACCTGAAAATCATGTGAATCAAAGCAAACATGATCAGTGGAGCCTGAATCAACTATCCACGAAGTGGAAGAACAAGCTGTCAAATATGTTTTGACTACTAGTGCACGATATATGTAATATCCGGATTTATTACTGTGTATTTCATCTGTATTCGAACCCTGTATTATTCGGATTTGTGATAAGTGGAGTATGATATTTCTTACATTGGTATCTTTGTACATAAGTATAACAACATGCAAAATTTCTTATACAAACTCGTGATAGCGCACGCTAAGAATGTAGCTTAACGCGCGCTATCGGCTACTACTAGCGCACGTTACGTATGTAGGAGTTGCGTGCGCTAGGCACACAATTATTGAGCTGGGCGGCTAGCACATGCGCCAGCGGGGACATGGGTCCGAATAAGATTCCCGCGGACGAACCTGGACAGATTTGGAGTCAACGCTTATCAGCGTGCGCTAAATATGTATGGTAGCGTGCGCTAATTAGCTAAAGTGCAGAATGTTATAAATGAGACAACAATCCATTTTTGGCTTACATTTCCTTCGTTTATTCTTCATTCTTGAGAGACCAGAGAGCAATAATTATCCTCCTAACACACTTAGAACACATCTACTTAATCCTTGGAGATTGGATATTACTTGTGAGTGATCATTGAAGTGGAGTAGCACCTTGGAGTGGCATACAACCAACCGGAGTCGGATTATACCTTGCGGTTCAGTGATTTCGTCATATTAAGGTATGTTCAATCTATCTCCAGCCTTAGATTTGGATTCTAAGGAATTAGATGATCATGCTAACAAGATATTGAATTTCATTAGTGAATTATTCAACATACATCATGTTTAGGAGATTGGAATGTCTATGCTTATGATATTATCGTTGGAACCTCGTAATTGGAATCCTAATACTTCAAATGATGAGAGAAACATTCTGAAGTTGATTATCCGTATGATTTATGTTATCTTAGTGATCATAAATTGGAGGTGATATCATTTTCGGTTATAAGGACTTAAGGGAAGAATCATCTTAGGAAATATCCTTTCGTATGAGTCGGAATTGTTAGTTCACCTCAAGATAAAGTCTGAATGTGTATAATGATAGTAGAATCTAATGCACCAACCGGAGATCACCAAACTTCGCATGAGAATTGTAATCAAGATGGATTATGGCGTTGTGATGATTATACGTATACTTGTATTTCGAAGTTGTTATTATCCGTGAGATCATTCATAAGTTTATGAACATAACATGTATTCGGATAACAAACAATAATCACTGAGGAATTCACTTACTTCATCACCATTTGTACAATCTGCTGCCCTTCAGTGAACTTCCATGCACGCTTAGCGTGCGCTAAGCTACGTGAATTAACGTGCGCTATCGAGTATGTTTTGCGTACGCCACGTTCGGAACTTAGCGTGCGTTAAGTCATCAGGCGAGTCAGTCGGCTGATCAGTGAGGCACTGACCTGCATGGTTAGCGTACACTAGACTGTGTGTACTGCGTGCGCTAACGAGTAGCATTAACGTACGCTACATAGGATGCGTAGCGTGCGTTAAGCGATCCAGACAGATTGCATTTTAAGGACTTCCTACCGCAATTTTGGATTGTTAGACATTCGTACGGCATGAGATGAATTCTATATTATTCTTTTGTTAAGGTTCGAGCTTAGCAACGTGATTGATCGAAGGGGAAGACCTTCGAGTATTTTGATATTCGTGGAAGTTTTATTCTTGTCAACGAACCGAGGCAAGTACTTTAATTAGAATTATGTATATTATAACAGTTATGATGTGATTGTATTGTGTAAATGTGTTGTGATTATATGTCCACCATGCGTTGATCCGACGAGAATCATCATGGGAATCTATAGCTGTGTGCGCTGGATCGTTGGACAGGTAGTTCCACCATGTGTTGGTCCGACGGGATCATCATGGGAATCTATAGCTGTGTGCGCTGGATCGTTGGAATACCATCAGTATGTTGAAACTGTTATGATATGATATGTGGTGCTTATATTTCTCGTTGGAGAAATTTGTTATGATATAATTGTTGATTATATCACTGTTGTATGATTATTGTACTTGTACTAGCATCGTTGTGCTAACCCCTTCGGGGGTGAATATTTGTTTATGTTCAGGATCCAGGAGAGCGGGGAAACAACCACTGGAGATGCATGACGACGAGGGTGCAGAGTGATGTTCCAGCCGGGTTTAATGTCTGTTGTTCGTTGGTTATTTAAATAAGTACTCGAGTGCGTCGTCAGTTTATGATGTTTGGATTTTGGTTATGTATTAATAACTCTTCATTGGATATTTGTATTCTCGGTACTGAACCAGACTGTTTTATTTTATTTCAGTGATTTCATAAGTTGGTATATGTGATTGTCATTTCGTTTTCTTCATGCCTTGTAAATTCTTACGTAAAGGATTTACGGCGCTGTAATATTCCTGAATATATTGGGGGTGTTATAGAATATGGTATCGGAGCTAATATTATGGATATCTTGGCCATTGGGTTAAAATAGGGGTCATTTACGTGTTTTGAGGTAACCGGCCGTGAATGACATCACTGTACTGCCTACGTCTTCATGCGAACGGTGGTTGTAAGTTCCTAAACTCTATCTCGTTCTTTACATGTTGTATCTCTTTATATTTGAACATTAGAACGATGTTGTTTCCTGTATATTGAGTATTTATGCTTACAGTATGTTGAGAGGCGGACGTGGACGTGGTCGCGGTCGTGTACGCGGACGAAGGAATGCTGAAAGGGAAGTGTCGCCTTCTAATCAGGCCAGTCATAGCTCAGGCGAGCCGCAACGATCTATCAATCACGAACCGGAACCTGCTGTACCAGAAATCCTTCGTCAAGTGGTGAACCAGATGACTCAGTTCGCTCAGGTCGTGGACCGAATGCAGGTGGCGGTAGGATTTCAGCAGGGAGATGGACAACAAATGATCCCAGAAATGGGAAATCGAGGTGACCGATGGTTGCAAGAGGTGGCGAAGATGCAACCACCCAAATTTGACGGCTTTTCCGAGACTCCCACATGGGATCATTGGTTGAAGGAATTGGAGAAAATCTTTGCCGGAATTAATCGCCTGGACAATAGGAGAGCCTCTATCGCTCAATACTTTCTGATAGGGGAAGCATCCGAGTGGTGGGAAGCTATCCGACCTGCAGATCATGATGCTGATTGGACAGAATTTAAAATGATGATAGAAGCTCAGTACTGCCCTCGTCCTGTGAGGGAAGCTAAAGTTCGGGAGTTTTTCTCCGTACAGCCATCGGATGAACCCGTATCCCAGACAATTAAGACGTTTAACCAGCAGCTATCATTTGTTCGACATCTGGTCAGAAGAGATGCAGAGATGATGATTCATTTTAAAATTAGGATGAAACCAGAAATCCAGAGGTACATGTCCGGTTTTGAATGTACCACTCTTCGTCAATACCAGGATAAGGCGTTGGCGTGCGAAATCAAAGAAGCAGCAATGGAGAAGTTTACAGAGTCGAAGAAGCAGAAAGTCTCTGGTACTTTTACAGAGCACAAGAACAGCGGGCCTCGCAAAGCCCAGTCATCCTTTCATTGTTTCAAGAAACCTCCGCACCCATCAAAGAGTGGAAAGAATTTTGGAACAATGTTGGCCACGACGGATACAGCTAGGAGGTACTTTAACTGTGGTCGCCCAGGCCACCTTTGGCGTGATTGTTTGCGCACTCCAATTACATGTTTTGATTGCGGACAGGAAGGGCACCATGCGACGTTTTGCAAGGATGTCACCAAGTTCAATGGAACCCATTCATTGCAGCCAGTTCAGAAGGAAGCTAGTATCCAACAGACTCAGCAAAGTGTTCAGATGCCTCATAATTTTGGCCGCGGACGAGACAGAGGACAATGGGACCGAAAGGGGACATCGAGTACCGGATCTGTTCCCCCACATCTGTATGAAATGAGGAGGACAGACGATCAGGGTGCTGCTGTCGCATCAGGTACTGTCCAGATCCTTTCCCAGCCAGTTAGCGTTTTATTCGATACAGGAGCTACGCATTCTTTTATATCCTTGTCTTGTGTAAATCGTTTGAATATTTCTGGTTTTCATACTTGTGAACCTTATGTTGTTGGTTTACCGAGTGGAGAAAGGATTGTTGGAAACTTAGAGACTAGAGATTTTCCTGTATCATTTGGGGGCAGAGAGTGGCTCTCAAATCTGATTGTAATAGAAATGCAAGGAGACGACCTGATACTCGGAGACGATTGGCTTAATCAATATGGAGCTATTGTAAACTACCGAAGGAGGAATATTTTGCTGATCGCTGACGATGGCTACGAAGTACTGTTTGAAGGATGGAAACCAGGAAGCTCAGGAAAGTTGATCAAGGCGATGAAAGCTGTCAAATTGTTGAAACAGGGCTGTACCGGATACTGGTGTTATGCAATGAAGAGAGAAGACGAAATTGTGGAACTTTCATCCATTCCTGTTGTTAACGAATTTCCAGATGTATTTCCTGACGAGTTACCTGGACTATCTCCACGACAGGATGTAGAATTCACCATTGAGCTGGAACCCGGAGCTACACCAATTTCTAAGGCTCCGTATCGTATGGCACCTACTGAGATGTATGAACTGAAAAAGCAGCTGGAGGAGTTACTGGGCAAAGGCTATATCCAGCCAAGCGTTTCGCCCTGGGGAGCGCCAGTTCTTTTTATCCGGAAGAAGGATGGATCGCTTCGACTGTGTATCGTTTATCGAGAGCTGAACAAGATGACGATTAAGAATAAATATCCGTTGCCACGGATTGATGATTTATTTGACCAGTTGCAAGGAGAAATAGTATTTTCTAAAATCGATCTGAGATCAGGATACCATCAGCTGAGGATTAAGGAATATGATGTTCCAAAGTCAGCATTCAGAACTCGCTACGGACACTATGAGTTTGTAGTAATGCCATTTGGTCTCACTAATGCACCTGCTGTATTCATGCAATTGATGAACCGAGTGTTCATCGAATATTTGGATAAATTTGTGGTCGTATTCATTGATGACATTCTGGTGTATTCTAAGAGCCCGGAAGAACATGCGCAGCATTTGCGGGTGGTATTAGAACTTTTGAGAAGCGAGCAATTGTACGCCAAACTTTCTAAGTGTGAATTCTGGCTAAAGAAAGTAATGTTCCTCGGCCATGTGGTATCAGCTAAAGGAGTCCGAGTAGATCCTCAAAAGATCGAAGTAATTATGGATTGGAAGCCTCCAAAGAACGTGAAAGAAGTCCGAAGCTTCTTAGGACTTGCTGGATATTATCGTCGATTCGTGGAAGGGTTTTCTAAAATCTCCCGCCCACTTACTCGACTCCTGCAGAAAACTCAAAAGTTTGAGTGGAACGAGCCGTGTCAGACTAGTTTTGATGAATTGAAGAGGAGATTGATGACAGCACAAATTTTATCACTTCCACAGGGGACTGGAGGATTCATAGTTTACAGTGATGCTTCGAACCAAGGACTCGGATGCGTATTGATGCAGAATGATAAGGTGATTGCTTATGCTTCACGACAGATGAAACCCTATGAAGTGAATTACCCAACACATGATTTAGAGCTAGTAGCAGTAGTTTTTGCTTTGAAGATTTGGAGACATTACCTATACGGGACTCACTGTCAGATCTTTACTGATCACAAGAGTCTCAAATATATCTTCAGTCAGAAAGAGCTGAACATGCGGCAAAAAAGATGGTTAGAGCTGATTAAGGACTACGACTTGGAGATTTTGTATCATCCAGGCAAAGGGAATGTGGTAGCAGATGCACTTAGCCGCAAGCCTGTTTCTATTCAGATGCTGGAGACTCTGACCTCCCAACTTAACCTTTAACGAGAGATGATTAGAGAAGGAATTGAAGTGTGGTTACAAAGAGTCCAAGGACAACTGTGCGTGATGGAATTAACTTCGTCATTAACCGAAGAAATCAAATCTTGACAGACAAATGATCCTCTGATGATTCGGTCACGTGATGAAGTGATGAAGGGAAAGGCCCCCGAATTCCTAATTCATGATGATGGAGTTTTGAGATTTCAGAGCCGACTCTGCATTCCTGATATCGATGTTCTGAAACAGACGATTATGAAGGAAGCTCACAGCTCGCCCTATTCTATCCACCCGGGCACCAGTAAGATGTATAAAGACTTGAAACAGAATTTCTGGTGGGGCAACATGAAGAAAGATGTAGCAGACTATGTTTCAAAATGCTTGACTTGTCAGCAGGTTAAGATCGAGCATCAATGACCTGCCGGAATGTTGAAGCCGCTCCCGATTCCTGAATGGAAGTGGGAGGACATATCGATGGACTTTATCACTGGCATGCCAAGAAGCAAGACAGGAATGAACATGATTTGGGTGATAGTTGATCGTCTAACCAAATAGGCTCATTTACTAGGCATTAAGGACACGTGGGGACCAGAGAGGTTGGCGCGAGTATTTATTTCAGAGATAGTTCGACTGCATGGTACTCCGAAGACCATTATTTCTGATCGAGATGGCCGTTTTGTGTCTCACTTTTGGAAAGCAGTTCATAAGGCCTTGGGGATCGAATTGAACTTCAGTACAGCTTACCACCCGCAGACTGACGGACAATCCGAGAGGACCATTCAAACGATGGAAGACATGCTAAGGGCATGTGCCTTAGATTGGTCAAACGATTGGGAAGTTCATCTACCGTTGATTGAATTTACTTACAACAATAGTTGGCATGCTTCCAATAAAATGGCACCATTTGAGGCATTATACGGGAGAAGATGCAGATCGCCCCTATGCTGGGACGATTCATCAGACTTGATCGGAACAAAACCAGAGTTGATCGTACAGACTCGAGAGAAGATAGCTTTAATTCGTGAAAGACTGTTGACCACCCAGAGTCGACAGAAATCTTATGCAGACGTACGACGTCGCCCTTTGGAGTTCAGTACACGAGACCACGTACTTTTAAAGGTTTCTCCTACTCGGGGAATCTTTCGTTTTGGAAGGAAAGGAAAGCTGAGTCTGAGATATATCGGACGATTTGAGATCCTGGAGAGAGTTGGAGAGTTGGCATATATATTGGCATTGCCGCCGTCATTGTGCCATGTTCATAACGTGTTCCACGTATCCCAGTTACGGAGGTATATACCAGATCCTAGTCATGTCATTGATTTCGGCGAGATCGAAGTTGCTCATTGTAACACCCCCAAAACCGACCGGGAATATTACAGCGCCGTGGGCCCCATATTGGAACCCACAAGGCTAAAATCATTTTCGCAAACGTTTAAAAATGCAAAAAGGCCCTTTGAAAGTACACACACACGCAGCGAATAAAAACACAGTTCAAAGAATACCGAAAGCCATTTTAAATATACGCACGCAACGGATAAAAACATAATTAAATACATTTGCAGCGGAATTATAAAAACCAGAAACAACACTCGAATCCCAACAACTACGCCATAGCCAGTATCACCGGAAAGCTCATCCCTTCACGACCGCTACTCGCTCGAACTCCGAGTACCTAAAAGATAAAGCCCACGACGGGGTCAGCCATAATACTCAACAATGATAACGATCACATCACAAAAACAATACATATCAATGTAATTACAAGGTAAGAATAATTCCAATATGATCTCACCGAAGTAACCTTACCAACCTGTCACAACCATAACAATCAAATCTTACCATATTCCACGCCTCGTGTCCTTAAGTAATGAACGAATTCAAATGTAATCACCTGTACTGTATCCGAAACACTACCAGGATTTCGAAACAGAAACATATCTCGAGTATAGAATAATCTGGTCAAGTTCGATTCTGTCGGCTGGGTCGCACAATCGAATCCCAATCCTGATAAAACCGATATCATATGGCACACCTGTAATCCAACTGTTCCGAGACAATAGCAAGTCCTGAATATCAATGCAAAACACGAATGTTGACACAGTCAATAATGATAAACAATTAATGCATCACAACGGAAATATCAATGACATGATATTTCCACACAAGATCGACAAAGGGATCAACCACGAATGAGAATACCAATGATGTGGTAACTCCAACAAGATCAATGAAGAATCAATAACTGGGAATACCGGCAATACGGCAAATCCCAACGAGGTCAATAAAAGGTCAACAACCGAGAATACCGACGACACAGTAAGGATCAACGAAGAATCAATAATCGAGAATACCGACGACACGGTAAGGATCAATGAAGAGTCAATAACCGAGAATACCGACGACACGGTAAACTCTAACAAGGTCAATAAGAGTCGACAACCAGAATTACCAACGGTACGATAAACTCAAATGAGAACAATAAAGGGTCAATAACCGAGAATACTGACGACACAGTAAACTCTAGCAAGATTAATAAGGACCAACAACCGGGAATACCAACGATACGGTAAACTCCAACAAGAGCAATAAGCAATCGACAACCGAGAATACTTACGACACGGTAAACTCCAATAACATCAATCAAGGACTAATAACCAAGAATACCAACGGTGAGACAACTCCCAAGCGGAATCAATAAGGATCAATAACGAACGAGATTACCAATGACAGGGTGAACTCCAAACGAGATTTATAAAGGATCGATGTCAATGAGTTGACCATCGATATGGTAACTCCGAACGAGATTAGTAAAGTTTCAACGGCGACAGATACACGAGAGAATAAAATCGTCAACCATATACAAATCATATATACGGGGTTTCAAAGACAACCCGAATATCGAATAGACCCAATTATACATGGACTATGAACGACCAATCAATAAGACTCAAGATGGACGTCACGATACGCTCGATCCGGACATGTGTCCGTGTACAAGCCAACCACGGGTATTGATCAATACACGCCTGGTCTCGTACCTAATCAGCCTCACAAAGTACGTCTCGTGTGCACGGTTCAATATGAGGTCGAAACCAACACATGCTACACGTGCCCGTCCCGAAAATCCTACACATGAACGATCATAACGTATCTGACTCCAGATATGCCACGATACAACATGACAACAAATCTCGAAGAAACGCATATCCAACAAGGATCAGAAGATTTACCAAGAGGGCAAAAATAACTCGATCATGAAAGACCGACACGACCACAATGTCGTATTCCGCCAGACAATAGTCCACAGCATGCTCAACAATGCATATAATAATAACACATAAACTCCCAAGGCAGCAGCCAAGGGTCACGGAAGCATCTACTCAGGAATACTCCGGACAATATCACATAAACTCCCAAGGCAATGTAGAGGTCACTAAGCATCTACTCAGAATACTCAGGACATAGGTGCCATTCAGGTCTTATCCCCTAACACATTTCCATTCGGGTACCATACAGGTTTTACCCCCAACACATCGGCCCCACAGATTACGGCTCAAGAAAGAGCACTTCACAAAACGTAACAAACAATGGTGCACATTCACCGTATGAATTATCAACACACACATGCAAAAATGCAACATAATGATTATCATATTCTAACAATATTAATTTACCTCAAGCTGGAGACGCTAACCTTTCCACGACCAACCGCCCTGAACGAATACACGGTTTATCCGACAATCCAAAATGAGTACAGTCCATAACTAATACCAAACCACCATCCCGAGTTCAACATCGACACGATAACTAACCTTTATATCCAACTTCTCATGCAATAGACCAAATTATAATTCACGTTCCCATTTCCATTAGACATCCTTAAAATCATATACATTATGATTTATCTTACATACCACCATTCCGACAATTCATGTATTCCATAATACCATTGCTATATGAATCATAAATGAAATGAAAACGAAATCATTTATTAACATTATGAACTGAGCAAGCATAACTTGCCTCGATACCAATTCGACGAAGACACTATCAATCCCGCCGTCTTCGTCTACAAGCTCCGCACCTCACCGTCCGGCAAAGACAACGGTTAACTTCAACGATCACTAAACGCAACCTAATGCAATAATTAGTTAACGATACGTTCAACAACAATCAACAACCGAAATGACCAACTAATCAAACTCGATGGTTCAACGACATCTCGATCATACGAAACCAAACCGTATCAACTCTTAACAATACGAACACAAGCCGAAATTCGGTGTTCAATGGTCCTAACGATGTCTTCAACATATATACTTCCCATAACATCACGAATCGCAACAAACTACCAAGAACATCGAGAATATTACGATTCCATATTCATAACAACATAATCGAATCATTTGATCACCAATTCATTATCTTCCCTTAACAAAATTCTCGTAAATACCAAGAATCATCACAACAATATCAATTCAACCATCATTCATACTAAAAAGTATAGAATTTCCCAAGTTCAACTCATTGAGGCATTTCATCGAACACTTTGAAGGCATAATCCAATTTAATCATTTTAACGAAGAAATACTCGAATTTGTTCCACAAAACTTCAAGAGTATTGAATGATTACGAGTATACAATCAAGTTCTATTAATAATCTGACTCAAAACGAAGCAAATCGGCCAAAAAACCAAGAAACCTCAAGAACATCCAAAAATCAAGAGTTCATGTGTTCTTACCTTCGATCCGGGTGGAGGATGATGTTAATCCATGATTCCAACTTCCAAAACATGTTGTTATAAGTTGATTCTACTCAAAACCATCAACTTTGCTGAAGAAATCTCAAAAGGGACGGAGAAAAATGGAAAATGATAAGGGTGACTCGGTCCAGGCCTTATATAGGCCGAGACCTGCCGGCCAGTTACGTACGTAACCGGCGGGTCCTTACGTACGTAGCCGGCCGCGGCCTAACCTTGTCTGATTCGTTCGGCACCCTTACGTACGTAACCGGCAGCTCCCTTACGTACGTAATCGGCCATTACGGCCGTAACCGGCCACTGCCTACGTACGTAATCGGCCAGTCCTAGCCCCCAGCGAGTCACTGCCGACCATGCTCGGCCATCCCAACGAGTCACGTCTGGCCATGCTCGGCCATCCAGGTCATCTCGGCCACGACTCGACCGGCTACTCCGTAACGTACGTAACACGTATTCCGTTGCGTACGTAATACGTACGTTGACTTGCTACAGTACAATGGTCGTATTACGTACGTAACACGTCCTGTATAACGTACGTAACACGTACGTTGACTCACATGTCAACATCCTCCGCCGAAAGTTGCCGACACAGGGTCCCACCTGCCGACCACGACTCGATCGTCTGATTCCCATGTTACGTACGTAATGTCTCGGCCATAACGTACGTAACTCTACCAATTTAACGTACGTAAGCTTCAACACATAGCGTACGTAATGGCTTCCATACTTAGCCATTTCCAGCAATTCCTGTCCAACATCTCGACATAACAAATGTGAACATACGACAATACTGAACACATATACGAAATCCCGAAAATATTCTCGTACGGTACGTCTGATGCACGATACCCCCAATTACAACTGTCGACCATGTACGGCAATCATACAAATACCCATACGGTATATCCGACATCGAAAAACACATCAAGCATGTAATATCCTAGAATCAAAATAACCTCGATGACATACTGGCACGACTGTCACGATTTCCAAAATTATCCGCTCATATCGTGTCGGTCCCACTGCATGAGACATCCCAGATAAAATAATGCGAAAAATTCATAGTGAAATTCTAGGATATTACATATCTACCCACTTAAATAAGTTTCTTCCTCGAAACTCAAAATCCTGTCACAATCAGTATCTCAATCCCGAAATATCTCAAAATCACGACACCATACTCAAATAATCATCATCAGAACTGAAATAACTGAAATAACATACTTACAGGTCCGTGAAGTCGATGATCTTCCGTGATACCAGCATACGACTCCCATACAAAGTCTAAACACACCGGCATCGCAAATACAATAATTTGAAAATATTTCAAAAATTTTGAAACCTCCAAAATCGGTTTGACTCAAAAGTCAGAAAATCATTTTCAAAAGTCACGCTACTACCGCACCGGTAGAGCCACATAACACACACGCACGGGTTTTACGAAACCCAATCTCTGATACCATCTTCTGTAACACCCCCAAAACCGACCGGGAATATTACAGCGCCGTGGGCCCCATATTGGAACCCACAAGGCTAAAATCATTTTCGCAAACGTTTAAAAATGCAAAAAGGCCCTTTGAAAGTACACACACACGCAGCGAATAAAAACACAGTTCAAAGAATACCGAAAGCCATTTTAAATATACGCACGCAGCGGATAAAAACATAATTAAATACATTTGCAGCGGAATTATAAAAACCAGAAACAACACTCGAATCCCAACAACTACGCCATAGCCAGTATCACCGGAAAGCTCATCCCTTCACGACCGCTACTCGCTCGAACTCCGAGTACCTAAAAGATAAAGCCCACGACGGGGTCAGCCATAATACTCAAAAATGATAACGATCACATCACAAAAACAATACATATCAATGTAATTACAAGGTAAGAATAATTCCAATATGATCTCACCGAAGTAACCTTACCAACCTGTCACAACCATAACAATCAAATCTTACCATATTCCACGCCTCGTGTCCTTAAGTAATGAACGAATTCAAATGTAATCACCTGTACTGTATCCGAAACACTACCAAGATTTCCAAACAGAAACATATCTCGAGTATAGAATAATCTGGTCAAGTTCGATTCTGTCGGCTGGGTCGCACAATCGAATCCCAATCCTGATAAAACCGATATCACATGGCACACCTGTAATCCAACTGTTCCGAGACAATAGCAAGTCCCGAATATCAATGCAAAACACAAATGTTGACACAGTCAATAATGATAAACAATTAATGCATCACAACGGAAATATCAATGACATGATATTTCCACACAAGATCGACAAAGGGATCAACCACGAATGAGAATACCAATGATGTGGTAACTCCAACAAGATCAATGAAGAATCAATAACCGGGAATACCGGCAATACGGCAAATCCCAACGAGGTCAATAAAAGGTCGACAACCGAGAATACCGACGACACAGTAAGGATCAACGAAGAATCAATAATCGAGAATACCGACGACACAGTAAGGATCAATGAAGAGTCAATAACCGAGAATACTGACGACACGGTAAACTCTCACAAGGTCAATAAGAGTCGACAACCAGAATTACCAACGGTACGATAAACTCAAATGAGAACAATAAAGGGTCAATAACCGAGAATACTGACGACACAGTAAACTCTAGCAAGATCAATAAGGACCAACAACCGAGAATACCAACCATACGGTAAACTCCAACAAGAGCAATAAGGAATCGACAACCGAGAATACTTACGACACGGTAAACTCCAATAACATCAATCAAGGACTAATAACCAAGAATACCAACGGTGAGACAACTCCCAAGCGGAATCAATAAGGATCAATAACGAACGAGATTACCAATGACAGTGTGAACTCCAAACGAGATTTATAAAGGATCGATGTCAATGAGTTGACCATCGATATGGTAACTCCGAACGAGATTAGTAAAGGTTCAACGGCGACAGATACACGAGAGAATAAAATCGTCAACCATATACAAATCATATATACGGGGTTTCAAAGACAACCCGAATATCGAATAGACCCAATTATACATGGACTATGAACGACCAATCAATAAGACTCAAGATGGACGTCACGATACTCGATCCGGACATGTGTCCGTGTACAAGCCAACCACGGGTATTGATCAATACACGCCTGGTCTCGTACCTAATCAGTCTCACGAAGTACGTCTCGTGTGCACGGTTCAATATGAGGTCGAAACCAACACATGCTACACGTGCCCGTCCCGAAAATCCTACACATGAACGATCATAACGTATCTGACTCCAGATATGCCACGATACAACATGACAACAGATCTCGAAGAAACGCAAATCCAACAAGGATCAGAAGATTTACCAAGAGGGCAACAATAACTCGATCATGAAAGACCGACACGACCACAATGTCGTATTCCGTCAGACAATAGTCTACAGCATGCTCAACAATGCATATAATAATAACACATAAACTCCCAAGGCAGCAGCCAAGGGTCACGGAAGCATCTACTCAGGAATACTCCGGACAATATCACATAAACTCCCAAGGCAACAGCCGAGGGTCACGGAAGCATCTACTCAGGAATACTCCGGACATAGGTGCCATTCAGGTCTTATCCCCTAACACATTTCCATTCGGGTACCATACAGGTTTTACCCCCAACACATCGGCCCCACAGATTACGGCTCAAGAAAGAGCACTTCACAAAACGTAACAAACAATGGTGCACATTCACCGTATGAAATATCAACACACACATGCAAAAATGCTACATGATGATTATCATATTCTAACAATATTAATTTACCTCAAGCTGGAGACGCTAACCTTTCCACGACCAACCGCCCTGAACGAATACACGGTTTATCCGACAATCCAAAATGAGTACAGTCCATAACTAATACCAAACCACCATCCCGAGTTCAACATCGACACGATAACTAACCTTTATATCCAACTTCTCATGCAATAGACCAAATTATAATTCACGTTCCCATTTCCATTAGACATCCTTAAAATCATATACATTATGATTTATCTTACATACCACCATTCCGACAATTCATGTATTCCATAATACCATTGCTATATGAATCATAAATGAAATGAAAACAAAATCATTTATTAACATTATGAACTGAGCAAGCATAACTTTCCTCGATACCAATTCGACGAAGCCACTATCAATCCCGCCGTCTTCGTCTACAAGCTCCGCAGCCCCAGCTCGTCCGCAGCACAACGGTTAACTTCAACGATCACTAAACGCAACCTAATGCAATAATTAGTTAACGATACGTTCAACAACAATCAACAACCGAAATGACCAACTAATCAAACTCGATGGTTCAACGACATCTCGATCATACGAAACCAAACCGTATCAACTCTTAACAATACGAACACAAGCCGAAATTCGGTGTTCAATGGTCCTAACGATGTCTTCAACATATATACTTCCCATAACATCACGAATCGCAACAAACTACCAAGAACATCGAGAATATTACGATTCCATATTCATAACAACATAATCGAATCATTTGATCACCAATTCATTATCTTCCCTTAACGAAATTCTCGTAAATACCAAGAATCATCACAACAATATCAATTCAACCATCATTCATACGAAAAAGTATAGAATTTCCCAAGTTCATCTCATTGAGGCATTTCATCGAACACTTTGAAGGCATAATCCAATTTAATCATTTTAACGAAGAAATACTCGAATTTATTCCACAAAACTTCAAGATTATTGAATGATTACGAGTATACAATCAAGTTCTATCAATAATCTGAATCAAAACGAAGCAAATCGGCCAAAACACCAAGAAACCTCAAGAACATCCAAAAATCAAGAGTTCATGTGTTCTTACCTTCGATCCGGGTGGAGGATGATGTTAATCCATGATTACAACTTCCAAAACATGTTATTATAAGTTGATTCTACTCAAAACCATCAACTTTGCTGAAGAAATCGCAAAAAGGACGGAGAAAAATGGAAAATGATAAGGGTGACTCGGTCCAGGCCTTATATAGGCCGAGACCTGCCGGCCAGTTACGTACGAAACCGGCGGGTCCTTACGTACGTAGCCGGCTGCGGCCTAACCTTCTATCCAGTTCGTTCGGCACCCTTACGTACGTAACCGGCAGCTCCCTTACGTACGTAATCGGCCATTACGGCCGTAACCGGCCACTGCCTACGTACGTAATCGGCCAGTCCTAGCCCCCAGCGAGTCACTGCCGACCATGCTCGGCCATCCCAACGAGTCACGTCCGGCCATGCTCGGCCATCCAGGTCATCTCGGCCACGACTCGACCGGCTACTCCGTAACGTACGTAACACGTATTCCGTTGCGTACGTAATACGTACGTTGACTTGCTACAGTACAATGGTCGTGTTACGTACGTAACACGTCCTGTATAACGTACGTAACACGTACGTTGACTCACCTGTCAACGTCCTCCGCCGAAAGTTGCCGACACAGGGTCCCACCTGCCGACCACGACTCGATCGTCTGATTCCCATGTTACGTACGTAATGTCTCGGCCATAACGTACGTAACTCTACCAATTTAACGTACGTAAGCTTCAACTCATAACGTACGTAATGGCTTCCATACTTAGCCATTTCCAGCAATTCTTGTCCAACATCTCGGCATAACAAATGTGAACATACGACAATACTGAACACATATACGAAATCCCGAAAATATTCTCGTACGGTACGTCTGATGCACGATACCCCCAATTACAACTGTCGACCATGTACGGCAATCATACAAATACCCATACGGTATATCCGACATCGAAAAACACATCAAGCATGTAATATCCTAGAATCAAAATAACCTCGATGACATACTGGCACGAGTGTCACGGTTTCCAAAATTATCCGCTCATATCGTGTCGGTCCCACTCTGTACAGTACATCCCAGATAAAATAATGCGAAAAATTCATAGTGAAATTCTAGGATATTACACTCATGATGGGACGTTTGAAGAAAGACCGGTCAAGATACTCGAGAGTCGAGTTAAGCAGTTGAGGAACAAACCAATCGTTTTGGTCAAAGTTCAATGGTCACGTCACGGAGTGGAAGAAGCCACATGGGAAACGGAAGATGGCATGAAGTCCAGATATCCCGAGTTATTTTTGTCTTGAGTTTCGGGACGAAACTCCTTTTTAGTAGGAGAGTATGTAATATCCGGATTTATTACTGTGTATTTCATCTGTATTCGAACCCTGTATTATTCGGATTTGTGATAAGTGGAGTATGATATTTCTTACATTGGTATCTTTGTACATAAGTATAACAACATGCAAAATTTCTTATACAAACTCGTGATAGCGCACGCTAAGAATGTAGCTTAACGCGCGCTATCGGCTACTACTAGTGCACGTTACGTATGTAGGAGTTGCGTGCGCTAGGCACACAATTATTGAGCTGGGCGGCTAGCACATGCGCCAGCGGGGACATGGGTCCGAATAAGATTCCCGCGGACGAACCTGGACAGATTTGGAGTCAACGCTTATCAGCGTGCGCTAAATATGTATGGTAGCGTGCGCTAATTAGCTAAAGTGCAGAATGTTATAAATGAGACAACAATCCGTTTTTGGCTTACATTTCCTTCGTTTATTCTTCATTCTTGAGAGACCAGAGAGCAATAATTATTCTCCTAACATACTTAGAACACATCTACTTAATCCTTGGAGATTGGATATTACTTGTGAGTGATCATTGAAGTGGAGTAGCACCTTGGAGTGGCATACAACCAACCAGAGTTGGATTCTACCTTGCTGTTCAGTGATTTCGTCATATTAAGGTATGTTCAATCTATCTCCAGCCTTAGATTTGGATTCTAAGGAATTAGATGATCATGCTAACAAGATATTGAATTTCATTAGTGAATTATTCAACATACATCATGTTTAGGAGATTGGAATGTCTATGCTTATGATATTATCGTTGGAACCTCGTAATTAGAATCCTAATACTTCAAATGATGAGAGAAACATTCTGAAGTTGATTATCCATATGATTTATGTTATCTTAGTGATCATAAATTGGAGGTCATATCATTTTCCGTTATAAGGACTTAAGGGAAGAATCATCTTAGGAAATATCCTTTCGTATGAGTCGGAATTGTTAGTTCACCTCAAGATAAAGTCTGAATGTGCATAATGATAGTAGAATCTAATGCACCAACCGGAGATCACCAAACTTCGCATGAGAATTGTAATCAAGATGGATTATGGCGTTGTGATGATTATACGTATACTTGTATTTCGAAGTTGTTATTATCCGTGAGATCATTCATAAGTTTATGAACATAACATGTATTCGGATAACAAACATTAATCACTGAGGAATTCGCTTACTTCATCACCATTTGTACAATCTGCTGCCCTTCAGTGAACTGCCATGCATGCTTAGCGTGCGCTAAGCTACGTGAATTAACGTGCGCTATCGAGTATGTTTTGTGTACGCCACGTTTGGAACTTAGCGTGCGTTAAGTCATCAGGCGAGTCAGTCGGCTGATCAGTGAGGCACTGACCGTGCATGGTTAGCGTACGCTAGACTGTGTGTACTGCGTGCACTAACGAGTAGCATTAACGTACTCTACATAGGATGCATAGCGTGCGTTAAGCGATCCAGACAGATTGCATTTTAAGGACTTCCTACCATAATTTTGGATTGTTAGACATTCATACGACATGAGATGAATTCTATATTATTCTTTTGTTAAAGTTCGAGCTTAGCAACGTGATTGATCAAAGGGGACGACCTTCGAGTATTTTGATATTCGTGGAAGTTTTATTCTTGTCAACAAACCGAGGTAAGTACTCTAATTAGAATCACGTATATTATGACAGTTATGATGTGATTGTATTGTGTAAATGTGTTGTGATTATATGTCCACCATGCGTTGATCCGACGGGAATCATCATGGGAATCTATAGCTGTGTGCGCTGGATCGTTAGACAGGTAGTTCCACCATGTGTTGGTCCGACGGGATCATCATGGGAATCTATAGCTTTGTGCGCTGGATCGTTGGAATACCATCAATATGTTGAAACTGTTATGATATGATATGTGTTGCTGATATTTCTCGTTGGAGAAATTTGTTATGATATAATTGTTGATTATATCACTGTTGTATGATTATTGTACTTGTACTAGCATTGTTGTGCTAACCCCTTCGGGGGTGAACAGTTGTTTATGTTCAGGATCCAGGAGAGCGGGGAAACAACCACTGGAGCTGCATGACGATGAGGGTGCAGAGTGATGTTCCGACCGGGTTTAATGTCCGTTGTTCGTTGGTTATTTAAATAAGTACTCGAGTACATTGTCAGTTTATGATGTTTGGATTTTGGTGATGTATTAATAACTCTTCATTGGATATTTGTATTCTCGGTACTGAACCAGACTATTGTATTTTATTTCAGTGATTTCATAAGTTGGTATATATGATTGTCATTTCGTTTTCTTCATGCCTTGTAAATTCTTACGTAAAGGATTTACGACGCTGTAATATTCCTGAATATATCGGGGGTGTTACAAGATATACCTTTCCTTAGAGAAGGGCAGTCCACTTTAAAATGTCCTTTCTGACCGCTCTTATAGCACTTTTCCTTTGGCTTTTTGTTCGCCTCAGGATGAGGAGATTTGCTCTTTACCTTGAGAGTTGCTATTTTCTTCTAGCCAACTTGCTTCTTTATCTTCCCCCACTTGGGTTTAGAAGTCGAAACACCGGTTGCCGTAAGAACTTGATACCCTTGCCTATAGATACCTTCCGCAGCTTGAAGCTCTGTCAGCAATTCCGCCATGTTATACTCCCTACGATTCATATTGTAGTTTAGGCAGAAGTGCTCAAAGTTCCTAGGTAAGCTGCCTAAGATGATATCGACCTGCATTTACGCATCGATAGTAGCCCCTAAGATATCAAGTCTGTTTAGATGAGAAATCATCTTTAGAACATGATCCCTTACTTGGGTTTCTTCAGGCATTTGGGTCATCATCAGGACCCTCATAGCGTTTTGCCTAGACGCCCGGTTCTGATGACCAAACATCTCGTCGAGGCTTTTCATCATTTCTGCGGCCATGCCCGTACTCTGATTTTGATGCTGCAATATATTTGCTAAAGAAGCCAAGATGTAATAGCGAGCCATCTCATCAGATTTATCCCATTTGCGGTGTTCTTTCACCTCATCAGGTGTGGAATCCGCATCTGGTTCCAATGGGCATTCCTCAGTTAGAACAAACTTATATTCCTCAGCAGTCAGGACAATATTAAGATTATGTCTCCAATCAGTAAAATTAGTGTCATCTAGTTTATTTTCTTTGACAATTGCATCAAGTGGACTGAAAGACAACTGAAATCAAATTAAAACATTCATCACATATGCATAGCAAAATATATTGAAAAATCTCAAAACACAATATATATGGTAGCAACCAACACCTCGAAAAACCCACAAATGCAAGCCATGATCGTGTGGACGTTTACACGCACATTTTTTAAGTAGTGTGTTACGTCTTTAATTTTACTATCTAGTCAGTTTACGTTATGACAAGTAAAATTAATAGTTGGTTCCTCTTGGCCATGTGTTAATTAACATAGACTTCTATGGGGAGCTTAATAATTAATACACCTAAGTGAACACCATAATTTAACAACCTTAACATATTATCTTTTAAATAATAGTCCTACAGATGGAGAGGTCCTATCATAAAAAATAATATTTACCTTTTGTTGTCATTTGAAATTTAAAACTAGTGAATCTATAATTAGCACATCCGATATGAAGGAAGACCCTAATATCAATGCGCATGCTAATTACTTTACAATTTAAATTAATTGTGGAGGCCAATTTGATTTTATTTTTCAAAAAAAAAAAAATAATCACTTAGTTATTTTAGCCGTAAATTTTTTAATTTTCTCGTCCTAACATGCAAGAAACGTATCACGCATACATTCATACATGCCATATATCCAAAATAATAAAAACCAACAATAAGAAATTTGATAATTAAATCTAATTATCATGGATTTTATTCCTCGTTTTGAATAACGAGAAAATCTTCGGCTTGAAATCTCCCACTGCTTCAAGCATCTCGTCACATCTTCTCGGTTGTCCCACAAAATTTCTAAATTTAGAAACTTTCTTTTCCATGCAAAATTAATTGAATAAGGAAACTCAAAGTTTAAATATTGTGCACCAAGAGACGCAACGAACGGCGGAAAAATGAACAAGGTCAAACACCAGACTACCCAACCCGGATGAGTAGCATGGACCGCGGTCTGAACCGCATGCCCGCAGTCGGACTGCATGGCAGCTTCTCAGTCTTGGTCGGTTCGTCCGATTGGGACTCCTTTTCACACGGGACTTCTTTCCCTTCTTACTTTGTTTACTCCAATTCAATTACAATTTTACAAAAAATAAAATACATTGAATTTATAATAAAATTACAAGGAAAAATAAAATTCTATTCTACCCGTGGATTTTCTTATGGGAAAAACTTATACATGCCGCAAAATCGGGATAAATTATCAAAACGCGTAAAACTAAAATAAAAATTATATAACCATGATAATCTGACCATATTCACCTGCAAGACAAATTCTAGCAAAATATTCCAAAGATCATAATGTATATTTTTAAATTGATAGCAATTAATCACAAAATTAATTAAATTGAATAGAACCTAAAGACCTGCTCTGATACCAATTGTTGGAAATAAAACGCAATGGAAGCGGCGGGTTTCGGTTTACTAAAATCGGCCCTCAAGAATCGGATCTATTTAGGCTTGTCAAATAATCAATTACATAAATTAATAAGCAATTTAAATGAACAATATATATTTACGTGTCTAAACATGATAATTCGTAGAAATACCTAGATCTAAAAGATCTTAGAATATGTTAAGTATTTGAATTTATCTTTGATCTTCTTGTATTTCTCTCTTTAGATCTTCTATAGTATGATCCGCCTTAATTCGGACGTTGTGTAGGCAACGAGATACTGAATCTTGCTTGGAAAACAAAGTGGATCGGCTGAACCAAGTTCCTCACAACTCTCGATTTTTTTTCCTTCAAGTATTTCCGATTTATATCAAGAATTAAAGTGTTATCTCAATTGTGAATAAAAGACACAAGTCAAGATCCACAATTAAACACTACGAAGAAAAAATCGAAATCCCTAGTGTAGGATAAAAGTTCACGGTCGAACCCTCCCTTTTGTGTCCTATTTATAGGCTTTGGACTACTATTGGGATCTTAAGGAGGATTAAGGAAGGATTCCTAATAGAC
Organism: Orobanche coerulescens; assembly: GCA_033398695.1. Taxonomy (NCBI): domain Eukaryota; kingdom Viridiplantae; phylum Streptophyta; class Magnoliopsida; order Lamiales; family Orobanchaceae; genus Orobanche; species Orobanche coerulescens. The sequence continues at coordinate 88,595,581 of CM065807.1, forward strand.
CTCAAATTTCCATATTAGGCATTTCCTAATATATTGAGTCTACTAAATATCAACTCATTCCACTAAAGAGTTAATATTGCACTTCCTACCCAAATCCCAATTTATAAAATCAGTCTCCTTCTTTAAATATATTATTTCCCGTTTTTAAGATATTGAATGTCCATTAATTAATTTAAGATACTGACAGCTTCAATTAATTAATTTCTTAGCCAAGAGTAGTACTACTTGAACCCTATTATTAAATCAGAATTAAATCCACGTGAAGGTTTAATATAATAATCATTATCGAGCTCTTCAAGGGGACATCATCAACCTCCACCAGTCGGGACATGATTTCTAGTAATAATAATAATTGTCATATAAATAATATTATTGCCCAAGATACGAAGCATATTGAGTCAATCATTGTGACTCTCACACATGGTAAATCAAAGCAATAAATACTATAAATACACAATTAATATTATATAATTAGAATTAAGAAATAATAATTATCTGAGATTTACGTTCTTCTTACAGTCGGTATAGAAGTCACTATCTCACCTCGATCATGTTCATTATATGAAAATACACTAATGTAGACCAACTAATCTCAAGCATACATTACAATCTTTCACATAATTTGTCTAATAATTATATAGGTTATGAACTATTATATTATTTTATAAGTCACCGATAATGAGATCTTCCATGTGACACCAACACACCAAATTATGTACAATATAAACCAATTACACATTTCATTTGCATAACCATTATGTGAATAAATATGCAAAACATGTGATTTAATATAATGAATATTCTCATAGGTAGTTACAGGGAAATGAGTTAAATCAAGCATAAAGTATGCTTTGCAGTATACAACTCTAACAATTAAATAATGAATACTGTATATGTAACACCCCCAGATTTAACCGGAAATATTACAGCGCCGTGGGGCCCGAGATGGAACCCACAAGGCTAAAAGAAATTTTCGCAAACATCTACCAATACTCAAGAAGCCAACGACGGTACTATCTTTAAAAATTCACAAAGACTTATAAAATCCATTTATCAAAAAAAAACGTCGTAAAACTTATTTGAAATCGCAAGGCCAAACAGCCGACACTCAAAAGTTTAGAAAACTATTTCCAAAGTAACTTCAGTTACCAGATACCAAAAGAGCGTTTCAAAATACTCACGCAGCGGAAAAAGACCAACCATAAAAATACTCTAACAGCGGAATACAAGAACCAATCAAGAAACTCAATGCACAAAACATGTCCTAGCCAGTATCCTCCGGGAAGCTCATCTCTTCACGACCGCTACAAGCTCGATACTCCAAGAACCTAAAAAGAAATCCCACGACGGGGTCAGCCATAATATCCAACAATGATAACCGTCACATCACGTTAGTAATTACATACCAATGAGTATACAACATAAGAATACGACCAACGTAATCTTACCGCCATAACTTTGCTTACTCAAGTAATTCTCATCAAAATAACCATTATTACATTTCACATCCTGTACTCGATTAACCAATAAACTCGAACATAATATCTGTATTGTACCTCAAACAATACTCAAGATTCTCAAACTATCATAACCAACTCACGATACGGAAATATACCAGTTCTGACCAATACGATCCCTCGAATAACATCATCAAATCCCAAGACGATAACCGATTGTCCATCAAAGACAAATACCAAAAGAAATATGGAACATACCTCGAGATACGAAATACCATTACCATCACGTCAGTATAATCCGAGATCAGATCAACACAACATACGGACATGGTCCTAACACAAGACCTACAAATGCATACTCATATGACAACGTCAATATGATCACAACAATAACGACAATGTATACTTATGGTAAACCCATAATATACATATGCACAACAACAATACATGGCAATCCGATGATCCAGCGTTCACTGCCTAGATCCCCCGATGATCCCGTCAGACCAACCCGAGGTGGAAAACCCGTCCTATGATCCAGCGCACGCTAGCATAGATCCCCCGATGATCCCGTCGGACCAACACGAGGTGGACATATGACAACAATGCACAAATGCACAGAACAACAGTACACAATACACGACAACAACAATGCACAAATGCATGACAACAACGATACACGAATGTATCACGACATGATTGACACAAATGATAAAAATGATTAGAGTACTTGCCCCGAGTCCTTCGAGAACGATCTCAATGTCTAAACCATCACGAACCATTATTCTGAATATTCACCGATCCAAAACATCACGGACGGTAGATAATTCACGTTTTCGTCAATACCATGATGTATCCTCGATAACAAGTATACCAACGACAATTGTAAATCATATACATTATGATTTAAATTCCCAAAACTCGAATACAACCTATAATCCCAAATCTCCTGTGATTACAATTTATAAACATTGCTATACGAATTATAAACGAATGAAACCGAAACCATTCATTAAATATTATAAACTGAGCAAGTAATAACTTGCCTCGATACCAATACGATGATGAAGCCACTACCAGTCACAATGCCTTCATCTACAAGCTCCTCGGCCCCGACCAATGCAATTCACGAACGTACTCGAACATGACCGCAACATATGGTTCTAATCACCGATCAATAATCTCAACCTATCGAAATAATCAAATAACACATATCTGATAACAATTAACAACCGACATGACCAACCAAATCATCCCAACGATTCAACGATACCTCGATCATACACAAAACCGAACCATACAACTCAAACCAATCAAACACGAATTCAAAACAACAATACGATTCCACATTCCATCTTAAATACGGTTACAAGTTTCCTCCTTGTATATTCATAATGAAACCAATTACCCATTATCATCATCAATCCGGACAATCCGATTTATTATAGATAATCATATTCCAAGATTTCCACAACTTATTCCGAAATCACATTCAAAGTCCCCAAACGGTATAATCCGATGTGTTCTAACATCTAAACAATCCTTATTCACAATTCAAGGTGTATGTAATCATGTTCTTCAACATATACACTTCTCATAACATCATGGATTACAATAAACTATCAAGAACATCGAGATTACTACGATTCTATAATCATAACGACATAATCAAGGTATTTGATCATCAATTCATTATCTTCCCTTAACAAAATTCCCATAATTACCAAGAATAATCATAACACAATCAATTCCATCACCATTCATACGAAAACGTGTAGAATTTCCCAAGTTCTACTCATTGAGGCATTTCATCGAACACTATGAAGGCATAATCCAATTCAATCATTTTAACGAAGAAATACTCGAATTTGTTCCACAAAACTTCAAGAGTATTGAATGATTATGAGATTACAACAAAGTTCCATCAATAATCTGAACCAAAACGAATCAAATCGGCCAAAACACTAAGAAACTCCAAGAATGTCCAAAAACAAGTGTTTAGGTGTTCTTACCTTCGATCCGGGTGGAAGATGATGTTAATCCATGATTCCAACTTCCAAAACATGTTGCTACATTATGTTCTTACTCAAATCCATCAACTTTGTTGAAGAAATCGCGAAGAAACGAAGAGAAAACATGAAAATGGCCGGATGACTCGGTCCAGGCCTTTAAATAGGCGGGACCTTCCGGACCATTACGTACGTAATCGGCGGGTCCTTACGTACGTAGCCGGCCGCGGCCTACCCTACTGCCCAGTTCGTTCGGAACCTTTACGTACGTAACCGGCAGCTGGCTTACGTACGTAACTGGCCCTTACGGCCGTAACCGGCCACTGCCTTACGTACGTAATCGGCCAGTCCTAGCCATCCCTGCGAGTCACTGCCGACCGTGATCGGCCATCCATGCGAGTCACTGCCGACCATGCTCGGCCACTACAGGTCCTCTCGGCCACGACTCGGCCAGCCGCCCCGTAACGTACGTAACACTTATTCCGTTGTGTACATTACACGTACGTTGGCTTGCTACAGTGTTATACTCATATTACGTACGTAATACACCATGTATAACGTACGTAACTCCATCCGTTGACTCACCTGTCAACATCCGCGCCGAAAGCCGCCGACACCGGGCTCAACTGTTCGATTCCTCTTGTTACGTACGTAATGTCTCGGCCATAACGTACGTAACTCTTGTGATTTAGCGTACGTAAGTCTTCAACATTAGCGTATGCTAAGTATTCTATACTTAGCCAATTTCAACTGTTACCGCCTGTCTCGACATACCGAAAACACATATACACTTACTAAATACATATACTGAATCCAATAACATTCTTATATGATATACTCTATATCGAAAGTACGATAACCTGATACACAATATCCTCAAATGCAACTGTCGACCAGATACGACAATTATACCGATACTGACATCTCAGTCCTTCATTTATTTATTTTATCCATACTGTACAGATTCCACGCTGTACAATATAACTCGGATAAAATAATATCAAAAAACAGTAGTAGAAATTCCGGATATTACATACTACACCACTTAAAATAAGTTTCGTCCCCGAAACTTGAAATCCGTCATAAAAGAAACAAACCGTTCAACTAAAATATCCCAAAACCATCACGACAACGATCAATCATCATCATTACTGAATAATCAAAAGAGTACACTTACAAATACGCAGGTCGACGATCTCCTGAGATACTAGCAAGCGATCTCACTGTACAGTCCCAATACGCTTACAATCACAATTCCTTGAGTCTCAACAAAATTATATCATCGTCAGATGAAATAATCTATCCGTGACAAGTCCTGTTTGCCTGATCGCATGATCAAGTTCCAATTCTGATAAGACGAATAATATTCGATATATCTGTGAAACAACTGTCCAAAATAATGACAACCAATCTCGAAACATCGACACAAAATTCGAACACTTATACGATCATCAACAATGATCAACCAACAAATTAACTGAGAATACCATCGACATGATAAATTCCAATACGACCAATCCAATGGTTAAAACATAACTGAGAATATCATCAACATGATCAACTCCAATATGACCAACCAGAGGTCAAAGCACAATCGAGTATATCATCAACATGATAAACTCTAATATGACCAACGAAGGAGCAATAATAATCAGGAATACCCTCACACGGTAAATTCCAACACGATACACACAGAACCATAGAGACATATATACGGACGAATAAAGTTCTCAAAACGACACACCAATCACATACCGTGGATCTCAATAAACATACTCGACTGGTGAGCATACTCCTCGGCATACGAACAACCAATCAAGTCGACGAAAATAACCAATCATACCTGGAGTGGAAACGACCGCTCGACATCTAAAAAAACCAACATGGGGTCACCATTCCCAAATCTACAAAAGAAATCATTCAAAATCATTATGGTAAAGTCACAATATTACCATACCAATGGAATCACATAGCACATATGCCCCAGTTTCACAAAATCCAAAGTTCCAAAATTATATTATATGCATGATTCTACAACATACGGCATATTTCTCTTATCCGATAAATCAATCGATCATCCTTGCATAACCAAACGACCATACCAAAGTTCGGATCCCTATTCCTCGTTCCACATTGATATATTATCCAGTTCGCGAGTCAGACTCACAACTTCACCGTGATATGTAATATACACTAAATGCGTATGGTTATTAATCATATTTTCAAAACCAGTTTGAAATCATATAGTCTCGTCAAGAAGACAAATTTTCGAAAATTCTTTCAAAATTTTCAGAACTCAAAACATAAATTTTTGGTTAGACTGCAAAATCAATTTTCGAACCAACCGGCTCGCTCGTGTCAAGTTCTCGATAAAATTGTTTTCAAATACACACGATTAAATAAAATGGGATTTATGCAAATGCTTGACCATATCCATACTCCTGTATACCAATTCAGCTCGTCACCAAATTCACTGATATTCCATCGGAAAACCACACGATGAAATTCCAAAATCTCAATATATAGACTCTGATAAAAAGTCCTCCTCCACCTACTACTCGCAACGTCAATCTTTAATCCATCCTGGATCACCTCAAATATGATATGACAAAACGTTGAAACAATTCAACAAATCAAACACGGCGAAAGACTTCCCGAGAATTTCCATTTGAACCAATAAATCAAAACCCCGAAAGGTAGTGATAAAGTAGATAAACAATTGATAACATGTTTTACAAATCTCGGGAGTTTTAGAAAGCAGGAAAGTCTTTTGAAACATTTGGGTCTCAGCCCGTATCTTATTCCGCATTACAAGAAGTTTAAAAAGTAGAAAACTCTTTTTGGACTCCAAGTCCTGAGTTATAAAACCATTTCAAAATCGATTGGGTCTCGGCCCAAAATCATTTTCCATAAAACACCAGTAAGACATTCATTTTGAAAAGTATCATTTTCAAATGCTCAAAAGCAGTTTCATGTATCACAAAATGATCTATCATGACTACATGTTTTTCTCAACCATCCACAACCTTCTCCCAAATGTACAATTCCGTTCCAAAATCTACTCAACATACTGATTTCCAAAATCATAGTTTCTCAAGATCATCAACCCTGTCCCAAATCTGTCATCTCATACTGTGAAGCATAATATCTTTCTGAATCTCAAACCATATCAACTTAGAACGACAATAAATCTCAATGCAATTCAAAAATTCAAATACTTACAGATCGTGAAGCCGACGATTCCCCGCGATACTGGCACATGTCTCGACTCAAGGAAATACTCGACACAGATATTTTCAAAACACATATTTTGCAAACTCAGTTCAACTCGAGAACACAACACAGCTCTATCTGAAGAAACACGTTAACACCATTTGAAAAAATTTACAACAACCCCAGTACTACACTGGTAAATCACATCACGCACAAGCCCGAGTGAACAACAAAAACTCACGGCTCTAATATTCGTCAATCGACAACTCGAATGACGCGACAAAAACATGACCCAACTCGACCCAAATGCCTAGGTTTTCTCAACCTAAGCTCTAATACCATATTCTGTAACACCCCTGGATTTAACCGGAAATATTACAGCGCCGTGGGCCCCGAGATGGAACCCACAAGGCTAAAAGAAATTTTCGCAAACATCTACAAATACTCAAGAAGCTAACGACGGTACTATCTTTAAAAATTCACAAAGACTTATAAAATCCATTTATCAAATAAAAACGTCGTAAAACTTATTTGAAATCGCAAGGCCAAACAGCCGACACTCAAAAGTTTAGAAAACTATTTCCAAAGTAACTTCAGTTACCAGATACCAAAAGAGCGTTTCAAAATACTCATGCAGCGGAAAAAGACCAACCATAAAAATACTCTAGCAGCGGAATACAAGAACCAATCAAGAAACTCAATGCACAAAACATGTCCTAGCCAGTATCCTCCGGGAAGCTCATCTCTTCACGACCGCTACAAGCTCGATACTCCAAGAACCTAAAAAGAAATCCCACGACGGGGTCAGCCATAATATACAACAATGATAACCGTCACATCACGTTAGTAATTACATACCAATGAGTATACAACATAAGAATATGACCAACGTAATCTTACCGCCATAACTTTGCTTACTCAAGTAATTCTCATCAAAATAACCATTATTACATTTCACATCCTGTACTCGACTAACCAATAAACTCGAACATAATATCTGTATTGTACCTCAAACAATACTCAAGATTCTCAAACTATCATAACCAACTCACGATACGGAAATATACCAGTTCTGACCAATACGATCCCTCGAATAACATCATCAAATCCCAAGACGACAACCGATTGTCCATCAAAGACAAATACCAAAAGAAATATGGAACATACCTCGAGATATGAAATACCATTACCATCACGTCAGTCTAATCCGAGATCAGATCAACACAACATACGGACATGGTCCTAACACAAGACCTACAAATGCATACTCATATGACAACATCAATATGATCACAACAATAACGACAATGTATACTTATGGTAAACCCATAATATACATATGCACAACAACAATACATGGCAATCCGATGATCCAGCGTTCACTGCCTAGATCCCCCGATGATCCCGTCAGACCAACCCGAGGTGGAAAACCCGTCCGATGATCCAGCGCACGCTAGCATAGATCCCCCGATGATCCCGTCGGACCAACACGAGGTGCACATATGACAACAATGCACAACTGCACAGAACAACAGTACACAATACACGACAACAACAATGCACAAATGCATGACAACAACGATACACGAATGTATCACGACATGATTGACACAAATGATAAAAATGATTAGAGTACTTGCCCCGAGTCCTTCGAGAACGATCTCAATGTCTAAACCATCACGAACCATTATTCTGAATATTCACCGATCCAAAACATCACGGGCGGTAGATAATTCACGTTTTCGTCAATACCATGATGTATCCTCGATAACAAGTATACCAACGACAATTGTAAATCATATACATTATGATTTAAATTCCCAAAACTCGAATACAACCTATAATCCCAAATCTCCTGTGATTACGATTTATAAACATTGCTATATGAATTATAAACGAATGAAACGGAAACCATTCATTAAATATTATAAACTGAGCAAGTAATAACTTGCCTCGATACCAATACGATGATGATGAAGCCGCTACCAGTCACAATGCCTTCATCTACAAGCTCCTCGGCCCCGACCAACGCAATTCACGAACGTACTCGAACATGACCGCAGCATATGGTTCTAATCACCGATCAATAATCTCAACCTATCGAAGTAATCAAATAACACATATCTGATAACAATTAACAACCGACATGACCAACCAAATCATCCCAACGATTCAACGATACCTCGATCATACACAAAACCGAACCATACAACTCAAACCAATCAAACACGAATTCAAAACAACAATACGATTCCACATTCCATCTTAAATACGGTTACAAGTTTCCTCCTTGTATATTCATAATGAAGCCAATTACCCATTATCATCATCAATCCGGACAATCCGATTAATTATAGATAATCATATTCCAAGATTTCCACAACTTATTCCGAAATCACAGTCAAAGTCCCCAAACGGCATAATCCGATGTGTTCTAACATCTAAACAATCCTTATTCACAATTCAAGGTATAAGTAATCATGTTCTTCAACATATACACTTCTCATAACATCATGGATTACAATAAACTATCAAGAACATCGAGATTACTAAGATTCCATGATCATAACGACATAATCAAGGTATTTGATCATCAATTCATTATCATCCCTTAACAAAATTCCCATAATTACCAAGAATAATCATAACACAATCAATTCCATCACCATTCATACGAAAGCGTGTAGAATTCCCCAAGTTCTACTCATTGAGGCATTTCATCGAACACTATGAAGGCATAATCCAATTCAATCATTTTAACGAAGAAATACTCGAATTTGTTCCACAAAACTTCAAGAGTATTGAATGATTACGAGATTACAACAAAGTTCCATCAATAATCTGAACCAAAACGAATCAAATCGGCCAAAACACCAAGAAACTCCAAGAATGTCCAAAAACAAGTGTTTAGGTGTTCTTACCTTCGATTCGGGTGGAAGATGATGTTAATCCATGATTCCAACTTCCAAAACATGTTGCTACATTATGTTCTTACTCAAATCCATCAACTTTGCTGAAGAAATCGCGAAGAAACGAAGAGAAAACATGAAAATGGCCGGATGACTCGGTCCAGGCCTTTAAATAGGCGGGACCTGCCGGACCATTACGTACGTAACCGGTGGGTCCTTACGTACGTAGCCGGCCGCGGCCTACCCTACTGCCCAGTTCGTTCGGAACCTTTACGTACGTAACCGGCTGCTGGCTTACGTACGTAACTGGCCCTTACGGCCGTAACCGGCCACTGCCTTACGTACGTAATCGGCCAGTCCTAGCCATCCCTGCGAGTCACTGCCGACCGTGATCGGCCATCCATGCGAGTCACTACCGACCATGCTCGGCCACTACAGGTCCTCTCGGCCACGACTCGGCCAGCCGCCCCGTAACGTACGTAACACTTATTCCGTTGCGTACGTTACACGTACGTTGACTTGCTACAGTGTTATACTCGTATTACGTACGTAATACACCCTGTATAACGTACGTAACTCCATCCGTTGACTTACCTGTCCACATCCGCGCCGAAAGCCGCCGACACCGGGCCTAACTGTTCGATTCCTCTTGTTACGTACGTAATGTCTCGGCCATAACGTACGTAACTCTTGTGATTTAGCGTACGTAAGTCTTCAACATTAGCATACGCTAAGTATTCTATACTTAGCCAATTTCAACTGTTACCGCCTGTCTCGACATACCGAAAACACATATACACTTACTAAATACATATACTTAATCCAATAACATTCTTATACGATATACTCTATATCGAAAGTACGATAACCTGATACACAATATCCTCAAATGCAACTGTCGACCAGATACGACAATTATACCGATACTGACATCTCAGTCCTTCATTTATTTATTTTATCCATACTGTACAGATTCCATGCTGTACAATATAACTCGGATAAAATAATTTCAAACAACAGTAGTAGAAATTCCGGATATTACCGTATATTATATGATATTATATATTATATTATTAATTATATCAACTGGTAAAGATAAATATAATATCGGATATTATATTTATTATAAGATTATGTAATATATGATATTGTATGTATTGTATTATTTATAAAGTTGAGGGGCAACTAAGCAAATACTAGAGTTTGACTCTAGGGTTTACTTAGTATAAATAAAGGGTCTTGGATAAGGAGTTTCCATACGTTAAAAAATTACACAACCCTAATTGTGTGAAGAGAAAATCGGGCCCCTCTCTTCCGAATTGGCCAAACTATTTCTGTGTGGGAAGTCTGTTTCGGCCATCTCCGTCCTCTTCCCTTATTTGATTTTGATCAACAGTACAAATTCTTCAAGCAAGAACTTATTTGTTGTACTGTTTATCATGATTATTCGTAAGGATCAAGCAATTCGGCTTGTACCAGTTCGCGTGTGGATCACCGAGAGAGGAATATAGTTTTAATCAGCTTTTGATCCGGGTTCAGATCTATTTTCCAGATTAAGGTAATTCAACAAACCTATTATAAATCAATTAAAGTACTGTATGAAGATCTTCATCTGGGTTTTTCATTAATTTTTTTTGCTGCATTTTTGTAAAACCCAACACATTTATCAAAATATAGTTTTTCCCAATAATTGTCCTATTTTTGATAATTTCAAAACTTCTAACAACATGAGACTATCTTCAAGTCTTCTATCGAATGATCAGATCTTGAGATTTAGACTAAAAATTTGAACTTCTCGCAGGCATGTTCTAAAATTATAAATCCTGCAGTACAAAGTGTATTATAACTTAAATTATGATTGGCTCGTATGCACAATCTTACAGGAATTAATCCTACCTGAATACAACTTAATCTATGAACTGTTCGCAGACAAGTTCTTACAGCTTGAGACTTATCAATGTTTTATACTTAATAAACATTTCAAAAAATATCATAATCAAAGCAGTAACTAAAGATTATGAGCTATAATATTTTGAGGTAAAGTAATTTTTTCATTGATAATTCTGATTACATTGCTGTTTGGAATTTAAATATTATATAGGAGAGTATAAGAAAAGTAAGCACAACTATCAGCAGTTATCCCCTATAGTGATGGTGCTTCCAAGACTTCAGAGAGGGGTCATGCTCAGTTCCCTTCCACCAGTTGACTAAGGAGTATGCCTCGGTCCCTATATATGTTTCTTCCCTCATGGGAGAAATTGAAGGAGAGAATACAGTCTTCAGGGTGAGTGATTCGATCACTCTTCTGATGCTTAGATTTTAGTTTGATTTGTAGAGGGAGCTTTCCTTCGGATTGGAGCCTTGAGAACTCCTTTGCAGCATCTTCTAGAGTTTTTAAGTGGTTGAACATGGTAGATTTCTTGATGAGAGTACAAAAGTATCTCAGTAGTTCGTTATCTTTCCATGCCTTCAACTCTTCAGTCGATTGCTGCCTGTCTGCAGGGAGTAAGATCTCAGCGGGCTTCTACACTGTATTTTTCCAAGGAAAATTGCGATCCTCAAACTCAGGATGAGTACCAGTTACCCTGTATCCTCTAGCTCCTTGACCTGTCCTGGGTCCAACCAGTCTTCCGAGGGCTGCAGCAACACTGTCATCCAGTATGGCTTCAATCTCCTACTACTTGTCCATCCTCCATCTCCTTCCAGCCTCTCGAGCCACTTCCCCATTTTTTGGTGTTATCAAGCTCAGAGACCTTACCGTGAATATCCCGAAAAACATCCATCGATTTGGCCTGCTTATCTTTAAGATCTTTTACTGAGACCACTAGACTGGCAACACTGGTGTAAGGTCGTCAATTTTTTGATCGTGAACAGTGAGTACCAATCGAGTGTACTTGAGTGAGGCGATTGTTTAGCTTCCGCAACTCTCAGTTTCTGTTACTCTTGCTTTAGGATTCTCTCCTGATACTGTTTAAGCTGATTGAGCGCCTTCCATAAGACATTCGGCATAAGGCGAAATGCTTCTTCAACAACCTTCACAGCCTTTTGCAGCTTGGGGAGTTCATCCTGAGCAGTCTCGCGCATCCATTTGATCTCCTTGCCAATATCATACAGGACTTTGACAGCGTCATGTAAGAATACAGTTTGGCAACTGATTTGCAAAGTTGCTCAATCCTGGCTTCAGTGCAGGGAGAGTGAGGGTGAGCGATTTTGATGCCACATATCTATCCTATTTGAGAACGACATTATGATGTGGCTTATGGGGTCTGTTGTTAGCTTGGAAATCCTCATGTGAGTCTGACGATGATCTTGTAAGGATCGTGTTGGGTTTTCGATGCATCGAATACAAAATAATCGGATTAAAAACGCAACGGAATAATAAATAAGAAAACCCAATTTGGGATCTCATGCAGTAATTTAATTGTTTGGTTAAAGGGTTAATTGAATTACCTTAATCCGATTGAACAGTTCTAGATCCGGACTAGAAGCAGATGAATATTTCCTTCCTCTTTTGGTGATCCACACACGAACAATTCCACAAGCCGAATTGCTAGATCCTTACGAATAATATTGATAAATAGTACAACACAAATTCCTTACTAGAAGGATTGTACTATTGATCAAGATCAACTAAGAGAATATGATTAGACGACCGACTTCGTTCTCCTACAGTAAGAGGAAGAGGTCGATTTTTCTTCTTCTTGGAGAGGGGGGCGATTTTTCTTGGAGTTCTTATGACAACTCCTTGTAATGGATCTCTTATTTATACTAAGTAATCCATAGATTCAATAATCTAGTGTTTGCTTAGTTGCCCCTCAACTTATTAAATAATACAATATATATAATATCCAATATTATATATTACTTATTATTTAAGCTTCTTATAAATATAATATCCAATATTATATTTATCATTCCCAGTTGATATTTATTCATACTTGTCTATAATTGTCGTACGTGCGACCCAAAAGGCTTATATTATGTTGGCAATTATTTAATACCTTATTAAATAATAAATCATAAGCGGCCTCTAGCAAGATATTATGATTACCCAAATAATATAAGTTAATAGTCCATTAAACCTTTTAACGTGTCAAATCCCTTTTTCACGCGATATCATATTTGAACTAAGTCATGGAGTCTGTCATACTTATTTATGTTCAAATGCTTTCTCGATCTTAAGTAGACTGATTGAATCAAATGACTCCTCATTTGAGCATGTCCATGCATTTCCTTCAGTCCTACTTATCGAGGGGCCAAACAGATATCTCTCTCTCTTAAGAGAGGGACAAATCTCCATCTTGATTATTCATTGCCCTCTACATGACTCCCACTAATCCCGATCGCTAACCTTTATGATCACCATGTTTCAGATGACGTTGGATTACGTCAAGGCATAGCAGTTATCATGTTGGACTCTATGATAATCTCAGGTTCAAGGATTTATTGACATACTGTTATATTGAGATTCACTTATGACATTTCCATGCAGTGATCTCAATGCGGGTCGGTCCAGTATTAGTTCTCCAACCAATACCCATAAGATTGATCCGTACCATACGCATAATCATCTGATGATTATCAATCAAACTTATACTAGTATATTAATCACTTGAGTCTCTACTCAACACGATTTTACCAGGGATATTTGAATAATCTTATTATTCGTGAATAACTATTATTCGATTATTATAATATTAAAACATGCACACATTATAATAATCAACGAGAAATAAATGATATCAAATAACTTTATTTAAATATGACAATTACAAATCTAGGCACATCGAATGTCCTAGGGCACTATTCCCAATAATCTCCCACTTGCACTAGGACCATTCATTCATGACTTTTAGTCCTATCGCTCTAGCATGCTCAACATGCTTTCCTTGTGAGAGAGTATTGGTAAGTGGATTTGCAACATTCTCTTCCGTTGCTACTTTGCATATTGTAATATCTCCTCGTCTGACGATCTCTCTGACTAGGTGATATTTTCTGAGTATATGTTTGGAATTATGATGGGACCTAGGCTCTTTAGCTTGTGCAATAGCACCATTATTGTCGCAATAAAGGCTTATGGGACCCTGGGTGGTCGGCACCACTCCTAGTTCAATAACGAACTTCTTGATCCATACGGCTTCCTTAGCTGCATCCGATGCTGCCAGGTACTCAGCTTCTGTAACAGAATCAGCAACCGTGCTTTGCTTGGAACTCTTCCAACTCACAGCACCTCCATTCAATACAAACACATAACCAATTTGCGATTTGAAATTGTCTCTGTCGGTTTCGAAACTTGCATCGGCGTAACCTCTTACAGCCAGCTCATTTCCCACCCCTACATAAACTAGGAAATCATCCTTAGTTCTTCTCAAGTACTTTAGGATGGTTTTCACTGCTGTCCAGTGACTTTCACCTGGATTCGATTGGTATCGACTTGTCATACTAAGGGCAAACGATACATCTAGTCGAGTACAAATCATGGCATACATGATCGATCCAATAGCCGAAGCGTATAATATCTTGCTCATGCGGGCTAGCTCATCAGGAGTCTTAGGACTCTGAGTCTCACTCAGATGAATGCCATGTGACATTGGCAAGAGTCCTCTCTTGGAGTGTTGCATATTGAACCTCTTCAATATTTTATTAATGTATGTACTTTGACTCAGATCAATCAATCTCTTTGATCTATCTCTATAGATCTTTATCCCAAGAATGTAATCAGCTTCTCCTAAGTTTTTCATTGTGAAACAACTTCCCAACCAAGTCTTGACTGTCTGCAAGGTGGGAATGTCATTTTCAATGAGTAATATGACATCTACATATAAGACTAAGAAAACAACTATTCTCCCACTAACCTTCTTGTACACACACGGTTCATATTCATTTTGAATGAACCCAAACTCTTTGACAGTTTCATCAAAATGAAGATTCCAGCTCCGAGAAGCCTACTTCAACCCATAAATGGATCTTTGAAGCTTGCAAATCTTTTTAGAATTTTCTGGATGAACAAAACCTTCAGGTTGTGTCATGTACACATCCTCGAGTAAGTTTCCATTAAGGAATGCTATTTTGACATCCATTTGCCATATTTCATAATCATAGTATGCGGCAATAGCAAATAAAATTCTAATTGATTTAAGCACGACTACTGGCGAAAAGGTCTCATCATAGTCAAAACCATGAATCTGTCTATAACCTTTTGCCACTAGTCTAGCTTTATAGGATTGCAGATTATCATCCATGTCTTTATTCTTTTTATAGACCCATTTGCACCCAATGGTTTTAACACCCTCAGGTGGATCTATCAAGCTCCATACTTGATTGCCATACATGGATTGCATCTCAGACTTCATGGCTTCGAGCCATTCCTCGGACTCTGGTCCTGAAGCAGCTTCTGTATAGGTACTAGGCTTATCATCTATGAGCGATGCATCATCATCCTCTGTTACGAGATAACCATATCTCTCAGGTTCATGTCGCATCCTATCAGATTTGCGTGGGACTTGTGTACTTTGAATGGGCTATTTAACTGATTATTGAGCTTGTTCGGTTTCCATCGGTGAAGCGATGTCTTCTTGTGGTTCTCGAGTTTCCTCGAGAATTACTCTTCTCCCACTGTCTCTCTTGGAAATGAATTCCCTTTCTAAGAATACAACATTTCGAGCAACAAACACTTTGTTCTGTGCGGGCTTATAAAAGTAATATCCTTTATTTTCCTTAAGATATCCCACAAATAAACATCTTTTAGACCTGGCTGCCAGTTTGCCAAATACTTGGCGCCTTACGAACGCTTCGCAACCCCAGATCTTTAGAAAAGACAAGTTTGGTCTCTTACCAGTCCATTTCTCAAATGGTGTCTTTTCAACTGCTTGAGATGGAACACTGTTAAGGGTGAATGCTGTTGTTTCTAAGGCGTGGCCCCAAAATGATAATGGAAGCTCTATTCGACTCATCATGGATCGAACCATATCTAATAAAGTTCTATTCCTCCTCTCGGACACTCCGTTATGCTGTGGTGTTCCGGGAGGAGTAAGTTGTGAAACAATTCCACAACTCCTAAGATGATCATCGAACTCTTGGATCAAGTATTCGCCACCTCCATCTGATCGAAGGGCTTTAATTGTCTTGCCAAGTTGATTCTGTACTTCATTCTGGAATATTTTGAACATTTCAAAAGATTCATTTTTATACTTCATAAGATAAACATATCCATATTGGCTAAAATCATCGGTGAATGTAATGAAGTATTGGTATCCACCTCTGGCATGAGTGCTAAGAGGTCTGCATACATCAGTATGTATTAGGCCTAATAGATCACTAGCCCTTTCTCCATGACCGGTGAAAGGATTCTTCGTCATCTTGCCCAATAAACAAGATTCGCATGTCCCATATGATTCATAGTCAAAAGAGTCTAAAAGTCCATCATTATGGAGTTTAGAAATGCGTTTCTCGTTTATGTGACCAAGTCGACAATGCCATAAGTAAGTCGGATTAGAATCATTGAGCTTAGGTTTCTTGGATGCAATGTTATAGACTTCCAAAGTGTCGGACTCATCTAGATCAATATTTTAAAGGCCATTATATAACTTTGCAGTACGATAAAGCAAGTCATCAAAGAAAATACGAATGATCTTATTCTTAATAAGAAAACTGTAACCTTCACAATCTAATGTAGAAACTGAAATAAATATTCCTATTCATAGCAGGAACATAATAGCAATTGTTCAAAACTAACAAGAGCCCATTGGGTAAGACTAGATCTTAAGTTCCTACGGCTAGTGCAGCAACTCTTGCTCCATTGCCGACTCTTAACAGGATAACATTGCGTATCCGCTAACCAAATTGTTATCAAAAGACCGTGTTGATAAATCATCAAGAGGAATGGGTTTATTGCCTTGAGCTAATGGTTTTATGGAGGATACCCAACCTATGCTGACTGGAGATTCCAAGATCTAGGTTTAATGGGACAACTAATTCATAAAACTGGGCACAATCACTATGGGGGGTTACCCCGAACCGACCTATTCTTAGGATGAAAACAGTGATACCCATAGGAAGAGGTTAAGCTTATGATTTTAATGATTCTTAAGTCGACAACATACAGTCGGGTGGAATAAAATACGGGTTTACTCAAAACACTTAAAAAGAATCACCTATATTGGAGAGAAGAGGGGCCGCTTCGAAGGAGAATTCTAAGGCACAATTCTTTAGAAACTCTCGTAGAACCAGGTTGGTGTCCATAGAAAAAACGTACAAAATAATGAGAACTGATTAAATCAGGGAGGGCACTTGTGAATGATATACGATAACTTATGCAAGTGGTCAGCCAGTTCAAAGGAACCAAGTCACACTGTCTAGCCAGTAAGGATAATATATCTTTTCGATGGAAGGTTCAAGGAGCATACTCTACCTGTCCTATGCAATGCCTAACCGTAGTAACTATCACCAAGTCAAACTCCGTGTCTAACGTGTGTTGCTAGACCATAAATCTCATTCATATGGGGGATTGTTGGAAAAAATAGAGGAAATGGGCTGATTTGAGCAGCCCAATTGAGAGGCAATTTTGAGTGGGAGTGGGCTCGACTATGAGTTAAAGTCGGAACTTAGTTGTAATACGTAGTACTCCGTACGAGGTTTCCAAAACATGTAAGAACACTCAAAATGATTGAGGTATGAATGATATATAATGTTCCAAGGTGAACCCTTTAGAAATGGGTTTGGGATTCTGTCCGTGGAAAAATATGAGAAGAATTGTGAGTATATAAGGATATGTAAACAAACTCTTGTTCAAAAGTGAGAAATGAGTGGATGTGTGACTAAGCGCCCCGCACGCACACACATGTGTGTGCACGACGCCGTCCGTCCAGCCTGTAACACCCCAAACTAGGCGGATATTACAGTGCCGTAGATCCCCAACTGGGACCCACCAGGCAAATGAAAATGAATGAATTACACAAGATAAATGTAGTACCGAACTACATTACCACAATAATTACTCCGATGAGGAGTTTAGTTACAACACACCAGGACAATACCGAATACTAGTGTATTTTATATGAAGATAAAATACACAACACTGAATGAAACGGAGTATTCAAATGAAAGTCTGCAGCGGAAAATAAAGGACAATAACATGAATAACTGAAAGATCGGGGCCCCCTACTAGTATCACTGGGACTCCTCGACGTCAGCGTGTTCTCCCCGTACTTTTGCCTTGCCAAGACCTGAAAAACAAAATCCCCAAACGGGGTCAGTTACAAAGAACAACAATCCTCCAGAGTTGAATAAACACAATCATGATTATATCTAAAATTATGAAATATCCTGTCGAAACATACGCAATCAAACATGCTATATGAATCAACTAACAGTACGGCTCAAAGGGTGGTGCCACACTACGCCCGGGATGGAAATGTGTCCGTGCACAAGCCACCAACGAGTATCGATCGAATACACGTGTGGTCTTGTACCTAATCAGTCTCACGAAACAATCAATCTCGTGTGCACAGTCCAATGTGAGGCCATCAACCAACACACGACTATAATGTGCCCGACATGAAAACCCTACACATACCAACCGGCACGCCAGTATGACCCGGAATGCCACGATATCACAAAAGTGACATCGAAAATGAATAATGACTCACCGAGGTGGAATGGTAACGAAATAAATGACAGCTCAATGAAAAGATTGGAACCGTCGTTCCTTATGACTGAAACGATTAATTGATAACAACAAGTTTTGATACGATTAATATAATGATGAATGAATTATGATTATGAATGAACAACAACAAAAGGGATGAATATCCTTTTAACCGAGTAAGAATTAACTTACTCAATACCGGTGACAATTATCCTTCCACGAACAACGTCCTAATTGAGATATCGGTCGCTCGAACAACCTTAATTGAATACAATTACCAACAATCCGATCAATACACGAATTAAACACGAATATAACGAACTCAAAACATCGATACGACTAGACCAAGTCCATAGAGGCATTAAATCAAACACGTTGTATCCAAACTCTGATTGTTTACAATCAAACCTCGATATACCAATATCAAAATCTCCAAGAAGTGTTTTAAACCAACAAAACATCTCCAATACGATCAATAATCCGTTATGAATATCCGAAAACGTGATTATAACAACAATTAGTCGAAAATACCCAATTCCAACTCGATTTTCAAAGTGTTCTTGAATAATTCCTCAATAATCCAATGAATCCTTATACAAACTCATAATCATATACATATCCCTTCATATATCATGATTATAATGTCCAAAACATCGCATCTCAACACAAAAATCGAAATCCAAGGTGTTGAAGAATATTACCTTTGAAGATTCAAGTACTTTAATCCGAAGAACACGCGTTAGGTCGATTATCCGGGCTTCACGATCAAAAGGAGATGAAGAAAATCAAATACTCAAATGATTTGTGAAGGAAAAACCCTCCCTCAAGCTTCCTCTCTCGGTTGAAGGTCAAAAAATGGGAAAGAAATGGAAGAAATGCTGAAAAAAAATGAATTTAAAGGAGTTGACTGCCTGCCGGACACGGCCCGTGCCGATCGGCACGGGCGTGTCGCATACCGGTCGATACCGCCGACAGGACTCGACCGTGTCCTCGCTTGACACGGTCGCGGCGCGGGGCCTTCCGAC
This sequence comes from Orobanche coerulescens, assembly GCA_033398695.1. Classification (NCBI taxonomy): domain Eukaryota; kingdom Viridiplantae; phylum Streptophyta; class Magnoliopsida; order Lamiales; family Orobanchaceae; genus Orobanche; species Orobanche coerulescens. Next base: position 88,615,837 of record CM065807.1, read on the forward strand.
GCTGACCCGTCCGACAATGACTCGGCATGACTCGATCGCGCTGCACGACACGGTCGGGCGTCCGGGCGACGATTCTAGCTTATCCTAAGGGTTCGACTGCCGCGCTGCATTTACACGGTCGGGTCCTGAGGCAGACACTTCGGCATCTTCCGGACGAGTACGGCACGGGCCGTGTCGGACGACACGGCCGAGTTCGTTCGGCAGTGACCGGCCAATAACTGAAAAGTGAGCGGTTGAGCTAAAACGACCATAACTCTCTCGTCCGGACTCCGATTGACTCACCGTTTGAACCATTGGAAAGCTAACTCGATGCTCTATAATATTGCAGAGATTTAGAATTTTTGGAGTTACCAAAAATTAATGGTGATCTAACAAAGTCGAACTCATATGAGGAAAGTTGAAACAATGAACAATAACGATACACAACTCGAAGTTTTTCCGAACGGTGAACACGGTGAATGAACATGATTGATGAATGATTATAATTGAGTGAAAATACACTGAGTGACAATCACCGAATGAATTTACTGAATGATAATGACTGAATTACAACCGGGTATTACATACACCCCCCCTTAAAAGAGTTTCGTCCCCGAAACTAAGGGTCAAACAACTCGGGATAACTCTCCCGCATACTATCCTCGGTTTTCCAAGTAACCTCTTCGACTCCGTGTCTAGACCACTGAATCTTGACCAAAGGAATCGGCTTATTCTTCAACTATTTGATTCGCCGCTCCAACACTCGTACAGGACGCTCCTCGTACGAATGATCATCCGCGATCTCGATTTCGTCGAATTGAAGTATGTGACTCGGGTCGGCAACATACTTCCGCAACTGAGAGACGTGAAACACATTATGAATCCTGCTCAAAGCCGGAGTTAAATCCAATCGATAAGCTAACTCGCCTACTCGATCCAAAATTTTAAACGGTCCAATGAATCTTGGGCTCAACTTCCCCCGTTTTCCGAAACGGAAAAAATACCTCGACTCGGGGTTACCTTGACCAAAACATGGTCACCCGTCTCGAACTCTAGTGGTCGACGACGATTATCTGCATATGATTTCTGTCGACTCTGAGCGGTCAACAAACGACTCTTGATCAAAGCTACCTTTTCCCGGGCGGCTATAAGCATATCGGGCTCGGTGCCGATTGATTCTGACAAGTCATCCCAACACAAAGGAGAGCGACAACGACGACCGTACAAGGCCTCGTAAGGTGCCATCTTAATGGAAGCATGCCAACTATTATTATACGTGAACTCGATCAATGGTAGTTGGGCTTCCCAATCGTCCTTCCAATCGAGGACGCAAGCTCTCAACATGTCCTCTAATGTCTGAATAGTCCTCTCTGATTGTCCGTCGGACCGAGGATGAAAGGCGGTACTGAGATTGAGCTGAGTTCCCATAGCACGATGAACTGATTTCCAAAAATGTGACACAAACCGTCCGTCACGATCGGAAACGATACTTTTAGGAGTACCGTGCAGTCTCACTATCTCTTTGATGAATAGCTGGGCAAGTCTCTCGGGACTCCACATATCCTTGATTTCAAGGAAATGAGCTAAATTAGTAAAGCAGTCCGCGATCACTCAGATCGTATTTATGCCCCGACGACTCGTCGGCAATTCGTGATGAATTCCATAGAAATGTCTTCCCACTTCCATTACGGAATAGGGAGCGGTATCGCATACTCACGGCCGCTGAGGTTCCATCTTGACTTGTTGACAGGTTAAGCATCTCGAAACAAATTCTGCGACTTCTCGCTTCATATTACTCCACCAGTAATTTTGTTTCAAGTCCTTGTACATCTTGCTGGACCCCAGATGAACAGAATAAAGGGTAGCATGAGCTTCTCTCAAAATAGAGTTTTTCAACTCGTCATTCGCCAGTACACAACCGGTTTTTTAAACCTCAAAAGTCCATCCTCGTGGACCATGAATCCAGGGGCTTTCCCCTGAGCCACATCTTCACGGATGCGCAACAATGAAGGGTCTGAACTCTGATTCTCTCTGATTACCTCCTCAAGTGACGATGAAATCTCTAACATACAAAGCTATCCCTGCACTCGCTGAATCCAGACCTCGATCTCGGGTCTAAGGAATTCCTGCTAAAGCTCCTTCTGAACTGTTAAACGAGCAAGCCTCTGCTCTTGAACGGACTTACGACTCAAAGCATCGGCGACAACATTCGCCTTGCCCGGGTGGTAAAGGATCTCGATATCAAAATCTTTGATTAGTTCCAACCACCGCCTCTGTCGCCTATTTAACTCCTTGTGAGTAAATATATCCTTCAACTCTTGTGATTGGTGAATAACTGAAAGGTGACGCCATAAAGGTAACGACGCCAAATCCCCAACGCGAAAACCCCGGCTGCTAGCTCCAGGTCGTGGGTTGGATAATTAACCAGCTAATCCGAGGAAACATCGGATTTCCTTAACATCTTTCGGAGGTTGCAAATCTCGGATAGACTCCGTCTTCTGAGGGTCGACACGAACCCTGGCAGATGAAATTACATGCCCGAGAAAGGTCACTGGACATCCGTAACTCACATTAAGAAAACTTCCATAAAATTGCTCGCGTCTCAACACGTCGAGAGCCTGAAGAAGATGAACCTCGTGTTCCTCTAGGCTAAGAGAATAAATCAAAATGTCGTCGATGAAGACAACAACAACTGATCTAAAAAGTCGATGAAAACCCGATTCATTAACTCCATGAATACTGCAGGTGCAATAGTTAGCCCGAACGGCATAACTACGAACTCATAATGACCATAGCGTGTATGAAACGCTGTCCTCGCGATATCCGTCTCTCGAATCCGCAACTGGTGATATCCAGATCTTAAGTCGATCCTGGAAAAATACTGAGACTCCCGGAAGTTGATCTAAAAGATCATCAATACGGGGTAAGGGATACTACTCTTGATCATCACCCTGATCAACTCCTGGTAATTAATACACACACGAGACGAGCCATCCTTCTCCTTGACAGATCACACTGGTGTTCCTCACGGGGGCGCAATCGGTCGAAGATAACCTTCCTCGAACTATTCCTCAAGTTGAATCTTCAACTCCTGCATTCTGGTCGGGGTCGTCCGATACGGTGCCTTCAATAAAGGGGACGTACCGGCTCCAACTCACTCCTGAATTCCCTTACTCTATGTGAAGGCAACTAGATAACTCGTCTGGAAATACATCGTCAATCGATGACAATGATACCATGAATGATTGAACATTTCGATTGCCCTAGAATGGTCAATCGAAAAAAAAGATACCAATAATGATTGAACAACTCGATTGCCTTAGAAAGGCCAATAGAAGAAGATGATACAATGAATTATTGAATGACTCGATTGTCTTAGAAAAGCCAATCGATGGAAATGATACAATGAATGATTGAATGACTCGATTGTCTTAGAAAAGCCAATCGATGGAAATGATACAATGAATGATTGAATGACTCGATTGTCTTAGAAAAGCCAATCGATGGAAATGATACAATGAATGATTGAATGACTAGATTGTCTTAGAAAAGCCAATCGATGGAAATGATACAATGAATGATAGGATAGTTCGACAAGGAATTTCTCTGCTTCCGCCATAATAGAAATTCTCTTTGGAACAACGGGGATTACTTCCCTGAAGCACACATTCGACAACTAACGACGGAAAGATAGCGACCAAACGCTAACAAACACTGAGAATAGTATCAAGACGGTTAAATCAACTAATACCGAAAATTACATCATCCTAAGATAAGTTCACCACGATTAGATCCATCAACCAATCGCGGTCATTAAGTTTAATTCGGTATGATTCCGAAAATTCTTCCATCGTCAGGTAGACCGATGGTATGAGGTCCACAAGCAATAGGACTATCCCGAGATAAGTCCATTCAAGCATGATTCGAAAATGAATGAATGCGGTGTACCAGCATCAAAAGGTACACACAAGTTGAAATAAAATTACGAGTATACCTGAAATCATTCGGGCCACCGAATCGTCGATCCTCCTCATCATATGAATCTGGGACTTGCCGGTCCCCGAACCGGACGCTCCCGTCTGATAAATACGAGTTCCAACTCTATTTGCTTCCATTGTCTTAAACGACGATGACAAAGCAGTCTGATTCTGAAACGCTGGTTGCTTCGGGGCCTGAGATGCCGCCGGAGTCGACTTGGAGTCCTTTCGGCAAAAACGGGCCTTATGCCCAAAATTCCCACAATTATAGCACGTGATAGACGGTTTCAGACACTCAGTGCTGAAATGACCCGGCGTTCCACAATTGAAACAGGTGATGGCCGAACTGACCGCTCGGGAATGATATCTCGCACGATTATGCGCCGTAGGAGGTCGTTCAGAAACGATAGGACTCACACGAGGCTTCTTGAAGGTTGACTGACCGCCTTCGGATTGATTACGCTTCGTTGATTTCTTGCTGACAAATGAAGGTTGTTGTTCAGCACTTTCCTTAGCAGCTGGCTCATACGGGAGAGTTCTCTCGATTAATCCGGTCAGAGTGGCGCAATGATGATTGAGCAACTGCACATGGGTCATCATGGCCTGCATAAAAGTGAGTGGATCAACCCGTACATCTTCTGATCGAGCCGAGTCCTGGGCACGATTTCCCAGCGAGTGATTATTTCTGGTTTCGTCCGCACCGCTGCCTCTCCCCGTGCATCCCCTCGACGCTTCTCCATACCGAAGTAGGAAGGTCGCGTAATGATTATATTTCCCTAATGATTAGAACGTTATGATTATGTCATTAGATGATGAAAATTAGTATACATGCTCTAACTTAGTGATTATATGAATGATTTACTGAAGTTACATGATTATCGATGAAATTCTTGAAATGATTATCTTGAATAACTTAACAAGATTGATAATATGATCATCCAGATTGACAACGGAGTAATGAAATGAATTGAGTAATTAATGAGTTAACATGATCGTCCCGATTATTAATCGAGTAATGAAATGAATTAAGTGATTGATGAGTTAATATGATCGTCCGATCATAATAAATGATGATGTTTGAGGATTGTTAAATGATGAATGATGAATGAATGACTATTGCGAGAAATTATACCATGGCGTTAGAAGTCTTACGCTTCTTTCGGCCTGATTGGCTAAGATTCGCACAGTCACACGTGACGCAAAAGTCCAATGATACTAGTCCGATGATGATGATTTCAAATGAGACATGACTTGGAGGGTAGTATTCAAAACCACGCTCCGATACCAACTCTGTAACACCCCAAACTAGGCAGATATTACAGTGCCGTAGATCCCCAACTGGGACCCACTGTGCAAATGAAAATGAATGAATTACACAAGATAAATGTAGTACCGAACTACATTACAACAATAATTACTCCGATGAGGAGTTTAGTTACAACACACCAGACAATACTGAATACTAGTGTATTTTATATGAAGATAAAATACACAACACCGAATGAAACGGAGTATTCAAATGAAAGTCTCAATGGAAAATAAAGGACAATAACATGAATAATCGAAAGATCGGGGCCCCTACTAGTATCACTGGACTCTCGACGTCGGCGTGTTCTCCTGTACTTTTGCCTTGCCAAGACTGAAAACAAAATCCCCAAACGGGCCATAAAGAACAACAATCCTCCAGAGTTGAATAAACACAATCATGATTATATATGAAATTATGAAATATCCTGTCGAAACATACGCAATCAAACATGCTATATGAATCAACTAACAGTACGGCTCAAAGGGTGGCGCCACACTACGCCCGGGATGGAAATGTGTCCGTGCACAAGCCACCAACGAGTATCGATCGAATACACGTGTGGTCTTGTACCTAATCAGTCTCACGAAACAATCAATCTCGTGTGCATACCCAATGTGAGGCCATCAACCAACACACGACTATAATGTGCCCGACATGAAAACCCTACACATACCAACCGGCACGCCAGTATGACCCGGAATGCCACGATATAACAAAAGTGACATCGAAAATGAATAATGACTCACCGAGGTGGAATGGTAACGAAATAAATGACAGCTCAATGAAAAGATTGGAACCGTCGTTCCTTATGAATGAAACGATTAATTGATAACAACAAGTTTTGATACGATTAATATAATGATGAATGAATTATGATTATGAATGAACAACAACAAAAGGGATGAATATCCTTTTAACCGAGTAAGAATTAACTTACTCAATACCGGTGACAATTATCCTTCCACGAACAATGTCCTAATTGAGATATCGGTCGCTCGAACAACCTTAATTGAATACAATTACCAACAATCCGATCAATACACGAATTAAACACGAATATAACGAACTCAAAACGTCGATACGACTAGACCAAGTCCATAGAGGCATTAAATCAAACACGTTGTATCCAAACTCCGATTGTTTACAATCAAACCTCGATATACCAATATCAAAATCTCCAAGAAGTGTTTTAAACCAACAAAACATCTCCAATACGATCAATAATCCATTATGAATATCCGAAAACGTGATTATAACAACAATTAGTCGAAAATCCCCAATTCCAACTCGATTTTCAAAGTGTTCTTGAATAATTCCTCAATAATCCAATGAATCCTTATACAAACTCATAATCATATACATATCCCTTCATATATCATGATTATAACATCCAAAACATCGCATCTCAACACAAAAATCGAAATCCAAGGTGTTGAAGAATATTACCTTTGAAGATTCAAGTACTTTAATCCGAAGAACACGCGTAGGTCGATTATCCTAAGCTTCACGATCAAAATTATATGAAGAAAATCAAATACTCAAATGATTTTTGAAGGAAAAACCCTCCCTCTAGCTTCCTCTCTCGGTTGAAGGTGAAAAAATGGGAAAGAAATGGAAGAAATGCTGAAAAAACGAATTTAAAGGAGTTGATCGTCACGGACACGGCCCGTGCCGATCGGGCACGGCCGTGTCGCATACCTGGTCGACTGGCCGACAGGACTCGACCGTGTCCTTCTTGACATGGTCGCGCGCCGGGGCCTTCCGACAGCTGACCCGTCCGACAATGACTCGCATGACTCGACCGCGCTGCACGACACGGCCGGGCGCGTGGCCGGGCATTTATTCTAGCTTATCCTAAGGGTTCGACTCGCCGCGCTGCACGACACGGTCGGGTCCTCGAGGCGTACACTTCGGCATCTTCCGACGAGTACGGCACGGCCGTGTCGGACGACACGGCCGAAGTTCGTTCGGCAGTTGATCGCCAATAACTGAAAAGTGAGCGGTTGAGCTAAAACAACCATAACTCTCTCGTCCGGACTCCGATTGACTCACCGTTTGAACCATTGGAAAGCTAACTCGATGCTCTATAATATTGCAAAGATTTAGAATTTTTGGAGTTACCAAAAATTAATGGTGATCTAACAAAGTCGAACTCATATGAGGAAAGTTGAAACAATGAACAATAACGATACACAACTCGAAGTTTTTCCGAACGGTGAACACGGTGAATGAACATGATTGATGAATGATTATAATTGAGTGAAAATACACTGAGTGACAATCACCGAATGAATTTACTGAATGATAATGACTGAATTACAACCAGGTATTACACAGCCGTCCGTCTCGGCTCAGTTTGGTTCGGCTCGGTCGAAGGGCAATTTGGGCGAAATGTCTCGGCATCTCGATGTTATCTTTTTACTGGAATTTTATTCGGCAAAAATTTATTTTGTTGAACCATCTCAATTATAAATTCCGAATTTTCGAATCTGGATAAATATTAATTTAATTTATAATTATCAAATTAAACAGATTAGGATAAGTATTAAAGATACCAATCCTAATCGGTTTAGAGTTCCTCCAGCATATGTCTTCCTCCAGCCTTTACATGTTTCAGCCAGATTTTTCCTTCTTCGACTTTCTTGTTTTTCGGGTCGGTGATAGTACACAGATTTTTTCTTGTTCGTTGAGGGTGCAAGGGATCATCGAGGTGTTGTTTCACGACTTCCATTCATTTTCATCATCAACAAAATTTTGGTTTTGCTAACTCTTTTTTTGCAGGGTTTTAATAAAATTAAATTTCGACTTTCTACTGTTTATTCGAGTATTCATTTGTTATATTGCCAACAATCTTAAAGCAATTTTTTTGTTTTGTTTACTCGATTAAACAGATCTATTTTCAAAAAAAAGGTAAAGACATAATGGATTATTCAATCCCAACTCAAAACCAAGCTCTGTCTATGGACGTCTCTGGAGGTTCGCCTCAGAAGACTGGATCGGGTTCTGCGACTGGAGGTGCACCTCTGATAACTGGATCGGCTTTAGCGAGCAACTCTTCTTCGGTTCCAATAAGTAATTCGGTTTTGGTTCCGATGAACCACGGGGACAAACCAAAGAAATTCAACGGCCAGAATTTCACGAGATTAGCAGCAGAAGATGATGTTCTATCTGACCACTCTAGGCTTGTCTAGATTCCTCAAGGAGGACGCGCCGAAATATGATGAAGACAGTGACCAGCTGACTTTGATCGCCATTGACGCTTGGAAAACTTCTGACTATCTGTGTCGGAACTATGTGATGAATGGCCTTGCCGATTCACTGTCGTGTACAGCAGTGCTAAATCAGCCAAGGCATTATGGGACTCACTAGATCATGAGTACAAGATCGAAGATGCCAGTGCCAAAAAGTGGATTGTTGTGTGGTTTCTTGACTATAATATGGTGGATTCCAAGACTGTGGTCAGTCAGGTACAAGAGCTACAAGTGATCATCCATGAAATCCATACTGAAGAAATGGTCATTAGCGAATCTTTCCAAGTGGCTGCTGTGATTGAGAAACTTGCCTCGACTTGGAAAGACTTTAAGAACTATCTCAAGCACAAGCAAAAGGAGATGAACATGGAATATCTAATCATTAGACTTCGTATTGAGGAAGACAACAGAGGATCAGAAGGTAAATGCTATCGTGGTAAAAGCCAATGTTGTGGAAACTGGACAGACATCCAAGAAAGACAATAATGGAAAGGGAACCAAGTTGGGACCTAAAGGAGGAATTGGTAAAAAGAAAGAGAAATTCCTTGGTAAATGCTACAACTATGAAAAGATGGGTCATTGGGAAGTTGACTGCAGGCTGCCAAAGAAACCAAAGAAAAAAGATGGTAACGCAGCCCATGTGATTACCGAACAACTGGGAAATCTTGACTTATGTGCTATGATCTCCAAAGTGAACTTAGTTGGATCAAATACCAAGGAGTGGTGGATTGACACTGGAGCAACTAGGCATATATGTGCCAACAATACAATGTTCTCCTCCTTGGTAGAAGCTAATGGCGGTAAAATGTTGTATATGGGAAATTCTGCAAGCTCAACTATCTTAGCCGAAGGCACGGTGATCTTCAAGATGATGTCTGGAAAGGAAGTGATTCTTAAACGTGTGTTATATGTGCCTGATATTCGCAAGAATCTTATTTCTGGTTCCTTGTGGATGAAGCATGGCTTTACATTAGTTTTTGAGTCTGATAAAGTTATTATATCAAGAGTGGTGTGTTTATAGGCAAGGGCTATGCGTGCGATGGGCTGGTTAAGCTCAATGTTATGACTGTCAAAAATAATGAAATGAAAAATTCTTATGACTTGATTTGAGTCTCCTAATTTATGGCATGCTAGATTAGGACACGTTAATTTTAATGCAATGCGTAGACTAATTGCATTAGATCACATACCAAAGTTTAAAATTTGATTTAAACCACAAGTGTGAAACTTGTGTAGAGGCAAAATTAACTCAATCTCTGTTGGTCACTATGTATACAAAATACAGCTTGGAAAGTGTTTAAGCAACAAGCTGTATAATTTTCAAATAGGAGTGCATAGCGGAAGTCTTGAAACAGTAAGTTGCTATAAATACATCAACTAGGTTTTCTCCTGTTTGCTTGGTGCATACAGGGTATGCAGTATATACTTGTAAAATAATAACATTAATGAAAACAATAAGTTGCAGAAGATAAATGACACAATATTTAAAGTGGTTCGAGGTAAACCCATCTACGTCCACTGGTCCTCCACACAGGAGTGAAAATGTTTATTATAAACACTACGTACACAACTACGTGTCTATAATCAAACCTATCCTTTTATCGTTCACATGAATTGATACAAAGACAGTCGCTTTCAACCGTTCACATATATTGGTCAAAGCTTTCACTTGAATAGCTTCTTCACACACAGTTCCGAATCTTCGTCTCTTCAATGCAGATCCATCACACACAGTTCAGGAAAAGCAAGGCTTTCTCAGTCCACATAAGGCTAATGGTTTTCTTCAATGTAAGAACAATGGTTGAACAACAACTTGACTTTCTTGAGCTTTGAGCTGATGATGTGTTGTTCAAGGATGAGCACTTGTGTATTTCTTCTCTCAGGATTGGCAGTATGCTTGAAGAAATATGTTTGCTCTTGATACTGTTCTTGAGATGTTCATGATTGTATCTCAGTATATCTCAATTTGCTCAGTCCTGAGATCTTGAATATTCGTATAAGTTCGTATATATTTTCTGATATAATCATGTGTTTGATATATTCAAGTGTGTCTGATCTTCAAAATTCGGAGTATATATAGCCTTTGAAATAGATCCAGTGGGAATAGATCCATTGAGCAAAAAGTCCCTTCCAACGGGATGATTGACTTGTATAGAACAAGATCCAGATTTTGCTCCTTGTCTGAATATCTCTGTCGGATTAGTATTTAAATACTTTATCCAGTTAGAATTTAAATACTTGATTTCAAACAGAGGTTTGACTTTAGCGTATAAAGCAGATTCCGTTCCAACGGTCTTCAGTCATGTTGGATAAGCGTTGATGATATCAACACTTACGGCTTGTATGTTGTATCCAACATGTTGCGTTTACAATGCTGCAGATGTAGGTTCCACGCTGTAGGCTATCTAAGGGCTGTTGTATGGAAAGATTCTGTATGAATATTTCAAGACAGCTTCCATACTTAGTATCATACCGACTGATGGGCTTCTTTCTGTATGATGGCACTCTATACTTTTGTTGTATGTTGGCAACGTGAAGACTTGCTGTATGTTGGCACTTTATCAAAACACACGTCTTGTTGTATGATTGACTTCGGGACAGCAGCTTGCTGTAAGTTGGCACTTTATCAAAACTCGATACAGGATTGTTTATCCCAACAATTTCTCCCTTTTTGATAATTGTCAAATCTTCTTGATGATGCCAAAACCTCTAAAACATTTTGTCTTGAGAGGCTTTCTTCTTGATCTTCTGTTGAATGATTTGGCCTTCAACAAATAAAACAATGTGAACTGCTCACAGGCAAGTTCTAAAAGTGATAGCATCTAACAAGAGAGTGTATTACAACTTAAACTTATGATTGGCGCACAGGCACAATCTTACAGTGTAGTCTAGTGTTAAATATAACTTAACCTATGAACTGTTCGCAGATAAGTTCTTACAGCTTTGTATTATACAAGTTTTTACTTGTTAGTTTGCAGCAAATAAATTAATTTCGTAATCACATAGTAACACGGTAGTAGATTATGAGTTCTAATCTTTCAAGATAAAAATGAATTTTATTGATATTAGGCAAATATTACAAGGAGAGTGAAAGATAGAGAGTTTATGCTGTCAAAATAAAGATACAGGAAGGATCATCCATGGCTAGCTCCGGTAGTGAGCGTGTCTCCAAGGCCTTCTTGGATCATTCTCGGTTCCCTTCCACCAATTTTGCAGGCAATCCTTGTTTCGACTTATGAAGATTTCTTGATCTTCATATGATTTTTCAAAAGTAGGGATCCAATCTTCAGGGTGGGTAACCGGATCGCCTTTCCTGTGCATGGATTTCATCTGGAGCGGTAGGGGGAGCTTTTCTTCGTCCAACCTTCTTTTAAATTCCTCGGCGGCTTCTTTCAACATTTTACATTGTTGAATATGGGAGATTCCCTGATGAGAACTACGAAGTATCTCATCAGTTTGTTTTTCCTCCAATATTTTATTTCATCGGTTGTAGGCTATCGGTTGGCTGGGAGATTCATTACTGGCGGCTTATGCACATGGTTTTTCCACGGAAAGTTAGGATCGTGGAATTCAGGGCGAGAACCCTGTATCCTAACAGAATGAGAAGGAGTTGATACTCGATTAATTGCAGCAATGATACTGTCTTCTAATGCAGTGTCAAACTCCTTTTCTTGCTCAGGCCTCCATTGCCTTCCCGCTTCTCTGACTTCTTCCCCCTTTCTGGCCTCATCAAGATAAGAGACCTTCTCATCAAGGCGTTCTAGGATTTTCATTGCATTATCCTATTTGGTCTCCATACTTGACATTTTATCAACTAGTGATTTAAGTACTAGTGACATATCACCTATCTTTTTATCATGGCCTCTAAGGTGGGAGCCTGTTTCCCGTAAGGCAGAAACAGTTTTGGCTTCAGAGATGCAGAGATTTGCTTGTTCCTCAAAGAGAATCTGTTCCTGGCGCTGTTGGAGTTGGTTGAGAGCTTCTCTTAAGACGGTGGGCAAAATGCGGATTGCTTCTTCTACATTGGAGATTTCTCGCTTAACACTAGTCATTTCATCAATGGCAGTCTCGTGCAACCAGTTGATCTCCTTTTCAACAGTGTGTAATGCATTCACATCGCCCTGTAGGAAGATAGTTTGGCGATTGGGAGCATGCAATTGCTCATGTCTGGCTGGAGAGCTTGGCTTTTCTTCATCAGCTCCTTTGAGCTGTCTGACGACCACATGAGAGCATGGCCGCTATGGTTCATTCTCAGGTAAGAAACTGTCGTCGGATTCCGCTGTTGGAGATGCAAGGGCATCAGTTGTTGGTGCAGCTTATGGTTGCTCTGCTTGTTCAGACTCGGTGATAGGGGGACTGAATCCTCCCATTCCGGATGAGTTTCTATAGACAAAGGTACAGAAGGGACTGATTCCTCCTATTGTTTATCAGCGTCCGCCTGCTCCGGCAGAGGGACTGATTCCTCGTGCGGGATGGCGCGGGCTTGGTCGTCTGGTTGGGCGGCGATAGGCTCGGGTGCCTGTTGCGAAACTGTCGGGGCGTCGGCGACAGGAGGGACTGATTACTCACTGTCTTGGGCAGTTTCTTGCTGTTGGGGAGGGGACTGTTGTTGTCGAGAGCTCTCTTCACCCTGTTGTTGTTGCATTCTGGAAAACTCCTATTCCTTGGTTTCCTCACGGCTCATTCTCAGACCAGCCTGAAATGCGTCGTCATCGTCGTCTGAGTCATGGTCTGTTTTGGGACTAATAGGGAGAGTGTCTTCGGATACAGATTTTCCTTTCAAACGAGCATCAGCCTTATCCTTGAAATAGCTCGAAATCAGTTCTTTGCAGAAGACATTGTCCCATTGGATTAGGACTTCAACTCGAGAATCTGTTATCTCCAGAACAAACAATTCTTCTTCTTTCCACTCACTCCAGTTATACAAAGTGTCGTAAGGAGCGACCCTGTAGGTTTTCCATTGAACAAAACGTTCGAAAGATTGTTCAATTTGAACTGATAGCAAGGTTTTGTTAATTATTGAGTCGGGAGAGGGTATGTGTACAATGCATGGGTCCACTATAGGCATGGATTCCACTACAGGTGTGGGAACCTGTATTGGAGAGGGATCCCGTACAGTGGTTGGTACACTGAGGGGAGATGGAACCCTTACGGGTGTGGGTTCCCATACAGTAGATGTGGCAGTTGGCTCCAAAGGGGCAACCATCTCTCCAGAGACTTCAACGTTGGCAGATAGCTGTTCATCCGTCGTTGCCGCAAAAGGCTCGGGATCTACTGTTTCAATACTATCAGCTATCTCTTCCATAGGGGTTGCGCCCTGAGGGTTTGATACAGTGGGTTGTGGTGTTGTCTTTGATTTGGAAAGACTTCTTTGCTTCCTTTTCAGATTCTCAGCAACAAGGGGAGTTTTGCTGTGAGATCTGCTCCATTTATGCGAAGTCTTCTAGCTTCCGGACTTCGAAGTTATGTCACTGGGATCACCGAAAAGGGGCAGAGTTCTGATAAAGGGTCCCGACCCAATCAGATGATCTATGTTGAATACGGAGGGCCTGGTTCCTCCAATATATTTTTGCTGATTGATCTTCTATGCTTCCTTTGATTGCGGAACACCACACTTGGTCTGAATATTATAAAGAATGAGACCAAATGATTTTTTCTGACTAGCAGGTTTAGAGACTTCTTCCTGCAGCCATTTGAGGACAATTTGACACCAATTTACCTTTTCACCAAACATGATGGCGACCATCATTCTGAATCTCAGATTGGTGCACATCTCAAAAGCACCAGTCCTGTTTTCTATAACACGGCAACATAAATCACGTAAATAAACAAATGGTAAGCAAAAACTTTTCTTTTGGCATGAAGCATGAACATTCACGTTCGATGCCGAGACAATGAATAATCCCCAGTATTTGGTGAGGATCTATTGGGACCCGAAGGTCTCAACTTCCTCCATATACATGCCATCAGCAGGGAGCCTGTACAAATTCTGCAATAAGGCTTCGTCAACGCGAATCTCGATTCTGCGAATGGTGGTAGTGATGTCAGCGACGTTTCTCCTTGTGCAAGAGAGAAAAAACGAACAGACGCATTGAGATAGAATTCCTCAACAATGTGCTCATCGTAGAGCTCCGCAGTGTGGCTACCAAGGCGATAGAGGTCTTGTTGACCAATCCTTGAGATGATGATCTCCATGGAGTCAACGTCGTCGGTTTCAGCATGAACACGTTCAACGACAACATATCTGGCGAAGATTCTCCCGTCAATGATGGTGGCCGTCTTCTTGAGAGATGGATAGGAGGTCTGCAATGATGCCATAGTGATTTCTTGAAAAGAAAGTGAGTGAGATTCAAAGAAAATGCAGAAAAGTGCAGTAAATCTTGTAGGTTGTTTGCTCAAGAACTCTTCAATTTTGTAGAAAGCGTAAAGAGTCGAAGGGAGCAACAAACAGTCCTTTTATAGTGGGTGGTGGGAAGATTAGGGTTTCCCGATAGTGAACGGTCAGATTTAAGGCATGGGAACTGTCGTTTTTAAATGAACGAACATGATGAATTAAGCATAACTGGTACATCTTATCCATCCAATTTTGAAATGATAACTGGTCCCACATCTGACATTTCGACTTCCCTTATTGCCCGAAATGGCAGTTTGAAATTATTAAATAATTTGAAAAATCACGGCGTTTGAGATAAAATAGTCCAGATGTCATGCAAAGCATTTAGTGCAAGAGACGTTTGATTTAAAACAGGGTATGTGGACTTAAATCTATTTTTAAACTGAATAAAATATTATAATAACATTATTTTAATTCCATAGTATGTGCTGTATCCGCGAAAATACAATGTTCCCCCTTAAAAGGTACATACGAGATTCAATTCTTACAGCAATTTTTGGATTAATAATGTATTCATGGGTCATACTGTATTCCCCCTAAATTATTGCACACGTCAGCTGTAGGATGAATTGACGTCTTTTTATACCTACAGTGCTGTCAGATTGTCTGAGTGTATAGATAATTAACGGTGGATACTGTATTCTTAGGTCTTACAGCATTCCCCCATAATTGGTGAGTAAAAGCATTAAAACTTACAGGGAGTCGGGCTGTAGCAATCCCAATTCTTGTCGAAGCATACAAAATCTTTCTGTGCTGAGAGGTTTGGTAAATATTTCGGATAACTGGATATCTGTATCAACTTTCTCGAGCAGAACATCCTTGTTCTCAACATGATTCCTAATGAAGTGATGCTTCATATGAATATGCATAGTGCTCGAGTGCAATATAGGATTGTACGTTATTGAAATTGCACTCGTGATATCACACATGATCGGTGTTTCCTTGATAGTGATTCCATAATCTGAAAGCTGTTGTTGCATCCAAAGGATCTGCATACAACAACTACCAGCAGCATAGTATTCTGATTCTGCTGTGGAAAGCGAGTTTTCCAATTGCTTCTTACTGAACCAAGATACTAGTCTAGGTCCAAGAAAGTGACAAGTATCGCTTGTACTCTTCCTATCTAGCTTGCAGCCTCCGAGATTCGAGTCGCTGTAGCCAACCAAATTGAATCCACATTCTTTAGGATACCATAGTCCTACATCGACTGTTCCTTTGACGTACTTCAGGATTTGTTTGGCTGTTGTTAAGTGTGATTCTTTAGGTGCTACTTGATATTGAGTACACACTCCTACAGCAAACTGGATATCGGGCCTGCTAGCTGTTAGGTACAGAAGTGAGCCAATAAGCTTCATGTAGAGTGATTGATCAACCGGCTTTCCAGCTATGTCAGCACTAATTTGCATGAAAGTGTTCATGGGGGTTGACGATGATTTGGATTTGTTCATCCCAAATTTGTTGAGAAGCTCCTTGCTGTACTTTTCCTGGTTGATAAAGATTCCTGTAAAAAACTGCTTTACCTGCAATCTTAGGAAATAACTAAGTTCTCCCATCATACTCATTTCAAATTTACTTTACATGAGATGAGAGAAGCTTTGACTTAGATCAAGGTTAGTTGAACCAAATATAATATCATCTATGTATATTTGAACCATCAAGAGGTCATCACCTTCCTGTATTTTAAATAGGGTCTTGTCCACAACACCTTTCTCGAATCCATTATTGGTGAGGTACTGGGACAGGGTTTGATACCATGCTCTAGGTGCTTCCTTAAGTTCATACAGTGCTTTCCGTAGCCTATATACAAGGTCTCCGCCTTCTGGGTTGACAAACCCTGGTGGTTGATCGACATAGACTTCTTCGGCAAGGTCTCCATTCATCAATGTGCTCTTGACGTCCATTTGATATACAATAAAGCTCTTATGGGTGGCAAAGGCTAGAAATATCCTAATGGCTTCTATTCTGGCTACAGGGGCAAATGTTTCATCGTAGTCTATGCCTTCTTCCTGTCTGTAGCCTTGTGCGACTAGACGGGATTTGTTTCTGATAACAAGTCGATTTTCATCCTTCTTGTTTCTAAATACCCATTTTGTTCCAATTACGGCTTGATGCTCAGTTCTGGGTACTAGATACCATACATCATTTCTTTCGAAACCATTAAGCTCTTCTTCCATGGATGAAATCCAGTGAGAGTTGTCTAGAGCTTCTTTGGTAGAAAAAGGTTCGGATTGAGCTAAGAATACAGCTATAGTGCACATATGAAGTCTTCTAAGTTCATCTTGAGACTTCCATAGAGGAAATAGAGATATCTCAGATTCGGGTTCTTCTTGCGCACATAGTACATTTCCTTGTGTACTCTGTATTCTCCTACGGGTAGATACACCAGCATCAATGTTTCCTATGATCAACTCCTGTGGGTGATCTATCAACCATCTTCTGTTGGGTTCTAATTCGGCGTCCCTTACTGTATTTCGAGTGCTATAGTTTCAGCTTCAGCTTGTACATCATCAGCTTCATCTACTTCTGTTCTTACAGCTGCGGGGTTGATTTCTAAGTCAACGACAGGCTCTATAGGAGTTGAAGGATCATCAATGTTGAGTTGTCGGATATTCTGAGTAACATCTTATACTCCTTCAGGATCATGGTGAGGTTCGTCGAACACTACATGTACTGACCATTTCCTGTTTGGCGATCTTGTTGATCGTCTTGTAGTTGACATGAGACATCCTCTTGTGCCATATCCAGCTTAGATCTGCAGTGCCTTTGGCAACAAAATAAGGAATTGTGGAGCTTGTAGGCATCCAGTTAGCAATATACATATTACCTAATCTGCTTCCTGTCAGCACAACTTCTTTGGTCAGGATGTTCTTGACTCTACAGTGATCTATATAGAATTTCACCGAGAACTGTTTGTCACAGAACTGGCTAATACTATGTAGATTATAATGTAAGCCTTCAACATAAGCTACATCAGTGACTTTGAATTTTCCTACAAGAAGGGTTCCATTCCCTCTTGTTCTTCCTCTTGATTTATCACCGAAGCGCACTTTTGGACTGCGACCTTCTATAAAATCTGGCAGTTTGCTTTTGTCTCCTGTCATGTGCCGAGAACACCCGCTGTCAAAGTACCAGATGTCCTTCTCTAAGATGTCCTGTAGGCAGAGAAATTAAGTAGATTTATGTCCCCTTTGACTGTTGGGTCCATGGATGTTAGTTCCTTTAGGTACCCATATTTGCCTGACAGCAATTGGCTTGCTATAGGTTACTTTAGGTCCGTTCTAGTGATATCTACGTGGGGCAGGCACGTAGTCACTGCAATCTTGATGACTATTATGCATGTAAAATTCAGGGTTATTATTATTAGTCCAGTACGAATGTCGTCTTGGAGGTGTAGCCATTTTCTTTGGCCTTACAGCTTGCCTTCTGGATCTCCAGTTGGATTCTCAAAGCTGTTGCTGATACTGTGTGGCGACCTGCTTTCGCGATGGATAACGAGGCTCCTGTATCCAATATCTAGGCGCGTATGTCTTGGAAATCTTCTTTGTCTGCCCTTTGATATTTGGGTACAACCTTCTTTTTGACCGGCTGCTGGCGCTTTTGATATGCTCGGGGAGCATGCTGTTGGTTACGCCTTACAGGTCTAAATGGTTGGGGATTCCGCTGTCTGTGATATGACTATGGCAGAGGAATGGCAGCCTTTGCTGTTCGCGGTGCAATAGGTACCTTCACAGGACTCAGGATTTCTTCCGATATAGGAATGGGTTCCACACCCTGACGAACACAGTACTAGTTTTCCCTTTATTGGAAAATGAGCTGTATCCTAAGCCACTTTTATCATGAGCATGTTGCCCAGTGCTTAGAATTTCTTCCATCCTTTTAGATGATTTATCGAAAGATTTCAAGATGGTCTCAAGTTCTCCTTCTCGTTTTTCGAGAGTTTTTATTTTGTCTTGGAGCAGAACAAAATCATTTGTCTTGCTTTCACTGTGAGATTTAGCCTCATTTAGTTAGTGAGCAAGTTGATGATTGCTCTCCATGAGTTTTTTGTGATCGACTTTGCGGTTTTCACAATCAACAGACATATTTTCATAATTTACTTTCAGCAAGTCGTTTTCTTCCCTCAGCTCTAGGTTAGAAATTTGGAGCTGTATGTTTTCATTTTTCAATGTCTCATGGGCCTTTTGAATGTTTTTAAATTCATTCATCATGTTTTCAAAGGTACGAGATGCATTTGCAGGAGTAATTGAGGTTGAGCTTACCTCATCATCGTTATCTTCATCTTCCGGTATGTCTTTGTCTATAAAGCACATATAGGCTTTATCTTCGAATTCATCATCTGACGAGTCACTGTCAGTGACTGTCTGAAGACATTCTTCAGATTTTGATGGTGTGGGGGAGGCTTATTATTCGCCAATCAGGGCCGCGAGCTTGTTTTTCCAAGCACGTCTTCTTTCGTCTTTTTCTTGTTGCTCGGCTTCCAGCAACCTTTGAACTTTAGGGTGAGGACATTTATTTGCATAATGTCCTGGTTTCCTGCAATTGTAACACAGGTTAGCATCACCATAGGAAGATTCGGTACTTACCTTGTGAACAGGCTTGGGCCTGTAGGGAGTTTTTCCAGACTGCTTGATGAATTTCTTGAATTTATGCATGAGGAGCGCCATTTCATCTTGTGACAGGATATCGTCGTCACTGTCATCATTCTTGTGGGCAGACTTTGATGTGCTGGGGATGCTATGCCTTCTGTTGGAAACAGTGGCTATCGCTGTAGTCCTCGCAGGTGATTCTTCAGCTTTCTCTCTCCTGTCAATATCATACTCAAATGCTTTGACATCAGAAAAGAGGTCAAAAGTAGATATGTTATTAAGATTGCATGACATATGCATAGATGTGATCTTAATGTCCCACCGGGCAGGGAGAGATCTGAAAAGTTTTAAGTTCTTCTCCTTTTGGGTATAAATTTTGCCCAATGATTCAAGTTCACCGACAATGCCAGTGAATCTGAGGTCAAGTTACTCAAGAGTTTCAGTTAGTTTCATTTCAAAATATTTAAATTGCTGAGTTAGTTTTGAAATTTTGTTTTCTTTTGAGAGCTCAGTTCCCTCGCAAATCAGCTTAAGGTTTTCCCAAATTTCTTTGGCTGTCTTACAGCTCTTTACCTTCGAGAACGTGCCTTTGTCAAGAGTGACAAATAGCGCATTCTTAGCAACATTATCGAGGTTGGCGCGTTTTCGATCATCTATGGTCCATTGTTCGTGCTCTTTCTCGAGAATCTAGGCATGAGCTTGGCCTTCAATCCTTGCGGCTGTATTCACCTTCATGATTTTTATGGGGTCTTCTTGGATGACATAAATCATCTCTTCATGCATGGCGGCAAGATGAGCCTCCATCCTAATTCTCCAGTCATCGAACTCGTAAATAGAAAACATTGGTACCTTATTAATCAGTGAGGTATCCATGTCTAAGATTAGGAAATGTAAATAAGTTTTCAAAAATAAGTGATTTTGGGGTCTGATTCGGTTAAAATACTACTGATTCTTTTTAGAATCAACCGCTCCGACACCACTTGTTGGCCACTAAGTATACAGAATACAACTTGGAAATTGTTTAAGAAACAAGCTGTATGATTTTCAAATAGGAGAGTGTAGCAGAAGTCTTGAAACAGTAAGTCACTGTAAATACAGCAACTAGGTTTTCTCCTGTTTGTTTTGTGCGTACAGGGTATGCAGTGTATACTTGTAAAATAATCACAGTAATGAAAACAGTAAGTTGCAGAAGATAAATGACATGATATTTAAAGTGGTTCGAGGTAAACCCCTCTACGTCCACTGGTCCTCCACACAGGAGCTGTAACACACCCGCACTAACTACCTAACTTACACTATCTTATATCATATTTGTACTTATAAATTACGGTGAAATTTCGACAGAGTTTCCCTAAACTAGTACCTATCCCTAACCTGTGACATAAAACCAACACAAGTATTACACAGAGACATCTAGTCTCAATCCGAATCAAACACATGACATCAATATCCCCGTAGCTATAACAACAAGAGATTAGTAAACAACAAAACTTCGAGCTTCCCAAATCACTCATTTATTTTACATTACGATATTTAAACAACCTCACAGGTTAGGCAAACATACCAAGTGAACTTAAAGTACCCCTCACACCATCAACGACACTCGAACACATGAGTACATTACTACAATACATATTTATAAAAAAAGGTTCATAAACAAGAACTAAAACATGTTAAGCCCATGGTTAAGCCCGACAGGTCGTCATCCATATACGTCGACCCTCAGCAACAGTGGAACTCCAACTCATCCAGTGAGGGAACATACTCAAGCATCAGAATTACCTACAATGCATAAACTACGTGAGCTAAAGCCCAATAAGTAGAAATCATGCATGTTATGTATCATGTCTGATGCAATATATGACATATGATTATCAATGAAAATCTCTAAAAATCATTTTCTTATCCTCGGGCCCATTGAACCACGTACTAAGCACCGGAATGAACTCAATATCATATCATATCATGAGGCATGCATCTACCATGCCAGATATATAAGGCATGCATCTACCACACCAAATATATCGTGAGAACATGCATCTACCATGTCTCACACATGATATAAGCACGCATCTACTGTGCTAAACATATCGTAAAAGCATGCATCTACCATGCCTCGGTCCTCTAGCAGCGGCCAACAAAACATTTTTCTTTTCTTTCTTTCCATGATCGTACCATGCATGCAGACACTAGTGAGTATCCTGTTATGCATGCATGTGAAGATGCTAATGGATGTTATGATCATGTAAGGTGCAACCAAAAACTTTAAGCATAATACAGATCAATCATCCAATACAATACACTCTCAAGATATCATCAAGTTTACAAACAATATTATGTTTATGCATTGTAGTTGCAGATGGATTTCTACTTACCTTGATCGGTTAATACCCTTACCTTTATACCAATAGGGGTGGTTGTGATGATATATCTTCAGAACCTGTTTCAAGGGATGTGTCTAAAGGATTTACATACCACATACAAGGTTTAACTCTCTTCATATCGAAAGGGTTTACCACTTCCTATGTAGACGCGTAATCGGTGTTCTATATATTTTATGTCTATTTATCGACGTATACCAGCCGATTAACCAATCAATTTTGGACTTATAATTCACTAATGAATCTATTAGTCTCCGTTTATAAATTTCATTCAACTCTCACAACTTAAAATTCCAAGGTTTTATAACAAACACTTGATTAAGAGAGTTTATCAAGATCTTGTCATAATCAGATTTTGTTTTGCTTATAACCACTATAATATAAGTTGAATTTGCACAAATTTTTGACATAATATCCCTAAGATACTTAATAATAAGTATACTGAAACTTCTCACCCTGAAACATACGGATCAAGTAACATATACTATTAATTCCAAAAGGTGGTAGAATTGATTCCTTTATTGCCTTAGTGAGTTTTAAGCCTTATAAATCCATATTAAACACAAGGGTTTGCCATGGCTGAATTCTTAACATCATTATAACATGTATAAGAACATATACAAGCTCTCACACCTTCGAAATAGCTAAGAAACATAGCAAGAATAAGGAAGAAACAAAGGAAACTCACCTTGATTGTCAAAGGAATTGAGGTGTTGATGTTTTTGATGATTTCTTCTTGAATTTTTGGTGAATTTTCGAAGTGGGGAGCTTCTTGTTCATGTAAAGACTGTAAATGAGGGTTGAGGGTCGTATTTATCCATCAACTAAGTGTCTTAAGTCGGTTATGAAGGTGAAATGTCCAAAATACCCCCGAATGACTATTAGAGACTAGGTTTGAAAGAATGGATCGATTCAAGTAGTTATGATCCGGTTCTTGGAGTGTATGAACTGGTTCCTAGTAGATATTGACCTAATTTAGGGTATGGATGATCTTTCAAAGGGTTTAGTAGAAGTTTAGGGTGTATTTTTATTGCTTAAACTCGGTTACTCATGCGAACAATGTTGAAAATGCTAGTGAAGGAGTTTATTGTCAAACTTTCTAAAACTTCACAAATACGACACTGTAGATAAGAATGGAAGGACTCATTTATTAATAAGATATAGTTAATACATTAAACTAAAATATAAGTTCAATTCCTACCGCAGTTGGAACGAATAAGGTATAGACAGATGACAATATTTTACCACCGTTACTACATGCAATCATAAATTGCATCCTATAGGGTATTGACAAGAATCAAGGTACTTGACATGTGTTAGTATATTAAATGATGGTTATTCACTTGAATCATCAATACCCAGTACACGCGCCGACTAAAATCTCGAGATAAGCTAGTTAACCTCCGGTAGACACGTTAGTGACACCTTTATTACTTCTAGGCTTACCACGTGTACTCAGAGTTTTATAGGATCTTTACATATATTTTATTTTCATATTAGAAATAATATGAATAACGTAACTTAGTTCCGTAACATATACCACGATAGTGTTTTAGACTTTAGTTCAAATGTTTAGCACATTTCTATGTAGTGAAATTAACTATAAGATCAAATGAACCATGAAACATCAAATAATCCAAATAACACATAATTAACAAGTTATGCATGAATCATATTGACCAAGTGAGTAGTGTCAGGCTCGGGTATCACATCCTCCCCTCCTTATAAAAATTTCATCCCCGAAATTTAACTTACCTGAAAAGATCAGGGTATTTAGCCCTCATTTCATCTTCTCTCTCCCAAGTGGCTTCTTCTACAAGTTGATTTCTCCACAACACTTTGACTAGTGGCACTTCTTTATTTCTGAGTTTCTTTACTTCTCTTAGTAAGATTTGTACCGTTATCTCCTTGTAACTCAAATCTGCCTCCATCTCAACTTGTTCATTCTTGAGAATGTGGGATGGATTCACAATGTATTTTCTTAGTAGAGAAAAGTGAAATACATTGTGTATCTGAGACATTGATGCTGGCAACTCTAGTCGATAAGCCACTTCACCAACCCGCTCAGTAATAGGAAATGGCCCAATGTATCTTGGACTTAGTTTTCCTTTCTTACCAAATCTCATTATTCCCTTCATTGGATAAACTTTTAGGAATACTCGATCACCCACGGCAAATTCCATATCTCTCCTTCTGGTATCTGCATAACTCTTTTGTCTGCTTTGAGCTGTTCTCATTCTTTCTCTGATTAGTGAAACTGCTTCTATCATTTCTTGAATCATATCAAGACCTAAAACTCTTCCTTCACCAACCTCATCCCAATATACTGGTGATCGACACTTCCGGCCATACAAATCTTCATAAGGAGCCATTCCAATTATACTCTGATAACTGTTATTGTAGGAGAATTCAATTAGGGGTAAATGTTTGCTCCACTGGCCTTGAAAGTCCATAACACAGGATCAGAGCATATCTTCAAGAGTTTGTATAGTTCTTTCTGATTGCCCATCCGACTGTGGATGATAAGCAGTGCTGAAAGACAAGTGGGTACCCAATGCTCTATGCAGGCTCTTCCAAAAAGCTGATACAAATCGTGAATCTCTGTCCGATACAATAGATAATGGAACCCCATGTAGTCTCACTATTTCCTGTATATAGAGTTGAACATAACGATCGATGGAGTATGTCGTACGAACTGGAAGAAAGTGAGCAGATTTTGTCAATCGATCAACTATAACCCAGATAGAATTGTTTCCTTTAACAGTTCTTGGTAAACCTGTCACAAAATCCATCATAATGTCCTCCCACTTCCATTTTGGAACAAATAAAGGTTGCAAGGTTCCTGCTGGTCTTTGATGCTCTGCTTTTACCTGTTGACATGTTAGGCATTGCTCCACATATTGTGCAATATCTTCTTTCATACTTGGCCACCAATAGTGTAGTTTCAAGTCTCTGTACATTTTGGTTGCTCCTGGATGTACTGAATATGGTGTTGAGTGTGCCTCTAGTAATATTTCTTTGCGAACATCTTCAAAATTATGCACACATAAACGATTTCTAAATCGAATAATACCATCTTCTGACAATTAGAAGTCTGACGAGGTTCCTAATTTAATGTTCTTCTTTATTTTCTCTAACTCTTGATCCTCTTTCTGGCCTTGCTGAATTCTATCTATTAAAGTAGGTCGAAGGGTTGGTGATGACAATTTTGCTTCTAGCCATACATGTTGGATAATTTCTACATCCATATTCATCAAATCGTGTAATTCTGGCTTCTGGATCAAGGTTTTGGCCACAATGGATTGTGCTGATTTTCTGCTTAGGGCATCTGCTACTACATTAGCTTTACCAGGGTGGTAGTTGATGACACAATTATAGTCTTTAACAAGTTCTAACCATCTCCGCTGTCTCATATTTAATTCTTTCTGAGTGAATAAATATTTCAGGCTCTTGTGATCAGGATAAATTTCACAACGTTCTCCATATAGGTAATGCCTCCATATTTTAAGTGCAAACACCACTGCAGCAAGTTCCAAATCATGTGTCGGGTAGTTCTTTTCATACTCCTTCAGTTGTCTAGATGCATATGCTATTACTTTACCATTCTGCATCAATACACAACCTAGACCATTCTTTGAAGCATCACTGTAGACTTTAAAACCTCCAATTCCCATTGGAATGGTCAAGATCGGTGCTGATGTCAACCGCCTCTTCAGTTCTTGAAAGCTTTGCTTGCATGATTCTGTCCACTTGAAGGAAACATTCTTTCTAGTCAATTGTGTTAATGGAGAGGCAATCTTGGAGAATCCCTCGACAAATCGACGGTAATATCCAGCTAGACCAAGAAAGCTGCGTACTTCTGTAGAATTTGTGGGTTGCGGCCAGTTATTGATTGCTTCAACTTTGCTTGGGTCTACTGAAATCCCTGCTCCGGATATAACATACCCCATGAATACCACTCGGTCTAACCAGAATTCACACTTTTTAAACTTAGCATATAACTGTTTCTGTTTTAAGACTTCTAAAACTTTCCTTAGATGCACTGTATGGTATTCTTTGGTGTTCGAATATATGAGAATATCATCAATAAACACGATAACAAACTTATCCAGGAAGTCTTTAAACACTCTATTCATTAAATCCATAAATGCTGCTGGGGCATTTGTTAGGCCAAACGGCATCACCAAAAACTCATAGTGTCCGTACCTCGCACTGAATGCTATTTTTGGGATGTCCTCTTCCTTTATCTTCAATTGATGGTACCCTGATCGCAGATCAATTTTGGAATAGATAGATGCACCTTGAAGTTGATCAAACAAGTCATCGATTCGAGGTAAAGGATACTTTTTCTTGATCGTAACTTTGTTGAGCTCTCGATAGTCTATATACATCCTCAAGGAACCATCCTTCTTACGAACAAACAATATTGGCGCTCCCCATGGTGAATAACTAGGCCTAATGAGGCCTTTATCTAACAACTCTTGCAACTGGGTCTTTAATTCCTTTAATTCAGCTGGTGCCATTCTGTATGGTGACTTTGATATTGGTGCCATTCCCGGCTGTAAGTTAATCACAAACTCTATTTCACGATCTGGTGGTAGTCCCGGTAGATCATCAGGAAACACTTCAGGGTATTATTTCACCACTGGTACTTCATTGACGTTCGAGAAATCTTGCTTTTCAATGCTCATTACACTAACTACATAGCCTTCACAACCACTGTTTAATAAACGTTGTGCCTTTATTGCTGAGATTACTCGAAATCTTAAATTCTTACTAACCCTGACAAAATAAAAAGGTTATTCCCCAGGTGGTTGTAGTGTCACAATCTTTCTCCGACAGTCAACAGTAGCATGATATTTTGATAACCAATCCATACCCAAGATTATGTCACAGTCATTCAGTTCCAACACAATTAAATCAGCATAGAGTTCCCTATTTTCGATAGGAATACTACACGCTCGTATGATCTTATTTGTTTGTTTTGGATCTCTAGAGGGGGTAACTACATTATAACCTACCTCAATTGTTTCTGGTACTCTACCCAGCCTTCTCACATACTTGGTAGATGCAAATGAATGTGTATCACCAGGATCAAATAATATCGATGCTGAAATACCAAAGATAAGAAGGTTACCTGTGATAATAGATGGATTAGCTTCAGCATCTTCTCTGGTTATAGTGTAACTAGTTGGTACCCTTTCCTGCGCTTTGGCTTTTGTCTTGTTTGGGCAAACGTTCGCCATATGTCCAGGTTGTCCACATGAAAAGCATTATTTAGAACCCAATAAGCAAACTCCACTATGTTGTTTTCCACATTTAGGGCACGCCGGTAATGGTACAAAGGGTC
This sequence comes from Orobanche coerulescens, assembly GCA_033398695.1. Taxonomy (NCBI): domain Eukaryota; kingdom Viridiplantae; phylum Streptophyta; class Magnoliopsida; order Lamiales; family Orobanchaceae; genus Orobanche; species Orobanche coerulescens. The sequence goes on from CM065807.1 coordinate 88,643,064, forward strand.
TACCCTCTTCAGACTTCATACGCTTACTTGGTTCTCCTTGTTCCTGCCCCTTTTTAGATGGAAAATCAGCCTCTGGATTCTGCGATTGAGGTTGCCTCTTCTTTTCATTCTTAAACCAGCGTTGGCCTTGTCGTTGGGCAAATTGCCGCCGAACCTCTTGTGCTTGTTGAATCCTCAGTTCTGCCTATTATGCGACCAATGCTCTCTCAGCAATTATTGAATAAGTCGTCTCTTGAATTCCTGCCATGCTGACATCTCTGTATAGCTCTGGTCTCAAGCCTTCAAGGAACCTCTCCACTTTCAGTGCTTCCATGCTAACCATATGCTCAGCAAACCTAGACAGCATTTCGAACTTACAGATGTAGTCTGAAACCGTCATGCTTCCCTGTTTCAACTGTATAAATTCGTTCATCTTCATTGCACGAACAGGAGCTGTAAAGTACTTATTTCTGAATAGTTCCTTGAACTTAGCCCAAGTCATTGTTGCCACATTTTCAATAGCGCTTATTGTATCCCACCAATGACCTGCACTGCCCCGTAACATGAAGGAAGCACAAAGTACCTTGTTCTCTTCAGAAACCTTACTATACTGGAACATGTTTTCTATAGTCCTTAGCCAATCTCCTGCTTCTGTAGGATCCACTGCGTTCTCAAATGTTGGGGGATTCAACTTCCTGAACCTTCCTCCATCTAATTCAATTTGTTCTACTCGAGGTGGCGGTCGATTCCTGTCATCTCCCTGCTGTCCTCGCATGTCTCTTTGTTCGATGAGTTGTTGGATTTGTTGAGATTGCCTTTCTACTAGTTCAGTCAATCGACCAATGATCAGATCAGGATCAGAACTTGTGGACGTCATTTCCGGGTCTTGTGTTCTACCCCCATCACTGCCTTCAGTTCTTGTTCTCGGCATTATTTTCTATTTATGATTGAGCCCTATATCATATGGTCAATATAATTCATGAAATATGAGTGCACACAAAAAAATAACACTTACTGGATTTGTTGTGCTCCACATGCTCTGAGCTAGTGTACATGGACAGTCTACAGGGCACAAACCGGGCTCCGATACCACTTGTAACACACCTGCACTAACTACCTAACTTACACTATCTTATATCATATTAGTACTTATAAATTACGGTGAAATTTCGACAGAGTTTCCCCTAAACTAGTACCTATCCCAAACCTGTGACATAAAACCAACACAAGTATCATACAGAGACATCTAGTCTCAATCCGAATCAAACACATGACATCAATATCCCCGTAGCTATAACAAAAAGAGATTAGTAAACAACAGAACTTCGAGCTTCCCAAATCACTCATTTATTTTACATTGCGATATTTAAACAACCTCACAGGTTAAGCAAACATACTAAGTGAACTTAAAGTACCCCTCACACCATCAACGACACTCGAACACATGAGTACATTACTACAATACATATTTATAAAAAAGGTTCAGAAACAAGAACTAAAACATGTTAAGCCCATGGTTAAGCCCGACATGTCGTCATTCATGTACGTCGACCCTCAGCAACAGTGGAACTCCAACTCATCCAGCGAGGGAACATACTCAAGCATCAGAATTACCTACAATGCATAAACTACGTGAGCTAAAGCCCAATAAGTAGAAATCATACATGTTATGTATCATGTCTGATGCAATATATGACATATGATTATCAATGAGAATCTCTCAAAATCATTTTCTTATCCTCGGGCCCATTGAACCACGTACTAAGCACCGGAATGAACTCAATATCATATCATATCATGAGGCATGCATCTACCATGCCAGATATATAAGGCATGCATCTACCACACCAAATATATCGTGAGAACATGCATCTACCATGTCTCACACATGATATAAGCACGCATCTACCGTGCTAAACATATCGTAAAAGCATGCATCTACCATGCCTCGGTGCTCTAGCAGCGGCCAACAAAACATTTTTCTTTTCTTTCTTTCCATGATCGTACCATGCATGCAGACACTAGTGAGTATCCTGTTATGCATGCATGTGGAGATGCTAATGGATGTTATGATCATGTAAGGTGCAACCAAAAACTTTAAGCATAATACAGATCAATCATCCAATACAATACACTCTCAAGATATCATCAAGTTTACAAACAATACTATGTTTATGCATTGTAGTTGCAGATGGATTTCTACTTACCTTGATCGGGTAATACCCTTACGTTTATACCAATAGGGGTGGTTGTGATGATATATCTTCAGAACCTGTTTCAAGGGATGTGTCTAAAGGATTTACATACCACATACAAGGTTTAACTCTCTTCATATCGAAAGGGTTTACCACTTCCTATGTAGACGCGTAATCGGTGTTCTATATATTTTATGTCTATTTATCGACGTATACCAGCCGATTAACCAATCAATTTTGGACTTATAATTCACTAATGAATCTATTAGTCTCCGTTTATAAAGTTCATTCAACTCTCACAACTTAAAATTCCAAGGTTTTATAACAAACACTTGATTAAGAGAGTTTATCAAGATCTTGTCATAATCAGATTTTGTTTTGCTTATAACCACTATAATATAAGTTGAATTTGCACAAATTTTTGACATAATATCCCTAAGATACTTAAGAATAAGTATACTAAAACTTCTGACCCTGAAACATACGGATCAAGTAACATATACTATTAATTCCAAAACGTGGTAGAATTGATTCCTTTATTGCCTTAGGGGCTGTTTACTTTTTTCCCATTAATCTCTGAATGGATTAAGCTGTCTGAGTGGATTAATCTGTCTGATTTGGAAAGATACCTTGTTGTTTCTTTTTTTCTGAATGAACTATCTGAATGACAGAAATGACCATTTTACCCCTCAATATGAATTAAGTCCTTATTGATAAAGGACGGATTGAGCATTTTAGTTTATATAATCAATTTATATAATATAACATAATATATATTTTAATTTATATTATAATATATATACATAAATCATATTATAATTTTCAGGTATATTTAAATAATCAGACAATATTTTTGTAAATATATTAAGTTATATCTTAATATATATAGTTATATTAATTTTTTTAATAGTCAATATAAAAAAATTAATTTAAATAATATAAGATAATATATATTTTAATTTATATTAGAATATATATTCATATATTATAATTTTAGGTATATTTAAATATTCAGACAATATTTTTTATAAATATATTAAGTTATATTTTAATATATATAGTTATATTAAGTTTTTAATAGTCAATATAAAAAAAATCAATTTATATAATATAAGATAATATATATTTTAATTTATATTATAATATATATTCAAATCATATTATAATTTTTCGGTATATTTAAATAACCAGACAATATTTTTATAAATATATTAAGTTATATTTTAATATATAGTTATATTAATGTTTTAATTGTCAATATAAAAAAATCAATTTATATAATATAACATAATATATATTTTAATTTATATTATAATATATATTCATAAATTATATTATAATTTTCAGGTATATTTAAATAATCAGACAATATTTTGATAAATATATTAAGTTATATTTTAATATATATAGTTATATTAATTTTTTATCAATAAATACTTTATATTTTATGACTTTTAAATATATAATATTAATATATATTTTAAATTTATATTATGTACTCAATTATAATTAAGATTATATGATAATTTATACTATATATACTCAATTCTTTTATTATTAGAGAGGGTAATTTTGGTATATTCAGGAAGTATTTCTGGCTTAATGGTAAGGACACCCCAAAAATTGCTTAATGAAAAAGACATTATTAAGATCATTAAGTTGAAAGTAAACAACAAGCTATAGCTGACCGATTAAGCTGATTAAGCATTAAGCTGATTAAGTAAAAAGTAAACAGGGCCTTAGTGAGTTTTAAGCCTTATAAATCCATATTAAACACAAGGGTTTGCCATGGCTGAATTCTTAACATCATTATAACATGTATAAGAACATATACAAGCTCTCACACCTTCGAAATAGCTAAGAAACATGGCAAGAATAAGGAAGAAACAAAGGAAACTCACCTTGATTGTCAAAGGAATTGAGGTGTTGATGTTTTTGATGATTTCTTCTTGATTTTTTGGTGAATTTTCGAAGTGGGGAGCTTCTTGTTCATGTACAGACTGTAAATGAGGGTTGAGGGTCGGATTTATCCATAAACCAAGTGTCGTAAGTCGGTTATGAAGGTGAAATGTCCAAAATACCCCCGAATGACTATTAGAGACTAGGTGTGAAAGAATGGATTGATTCAAGTAGTTATGATCCGGTTCTTGGAGTGTATGAACTGGTTCCTAGTAGATATTGACCTAATTTAGGGTATGGATGATCTTTCAAAGGGTTTAGTAGAAGTTTAGGGTGTATTTTTATTGCTTAAACTCGGTTACTCATGCGAACAATGTTGAAAATGCTAGTGAATGAGTTTATTGTCAAACTTTCTAAAACTTCACAAATACGACACTGTAGATAAGAATGGAAGGACTCATTTATAAATAATATATAGTTAATACATTAAACTAAAATATAAGTTCAATTCCTACCGCAATTGGAACGAATAAGGTATAGACAGATGACAATATTTTACCACCGTTACTACATGCAATCATAAATTGCATCCTATAGGGTATTGACAAGAATCAAGGTACTTGACATGTGTTAGTATATTAAATGATGGTTATTCAGTTGAATCATCAATACCCAGTACACGCGCCGACTAAAATCTCGAGATAAGCTAGTTAACCTCCGATAGACACGTTAGTGACACTTTTATTACTTCTAGGATTACCACGTGTACTCAGAGTTTTATAGGATCTTTACATATATTTTATTTTCGTATTAGAAATAATATGAATAACGTAACTTAGTTCCGTAACATATACCACGATAGTGTTTTAGACTTTAGTTCAAATGTTTAGCACATTTCTATGTAGTGAAATTAACTATAAGATCAAATTATCCATGAAACATCAAGTAATCCAAATAACACATAATTAACAAGTTATGCATGAATTATATTGACCAAGTGAGTAGTGTCAGGCTCGGGTATCACAGGAGTGAAACTATTTATTATAAACACTACGTACACAACTATGTATCTATAATCAAACCTATCCATGTATCGTTCACACAGATTGATACAAAGACCATCGCTTTCAACCATTCACATAGATTGGTCAAAGCTTTCACTTGACTACCTTCTTCACACACAGTTCCGAACCTTCGTCTCTTCAATGCAGATCCGTCACACACAGTTCAGGAAAAGCAAGGCTTTCTCAGTCCACACAGGGCTGATGGTTTTCTTCAATGTAAGAACAATGGTTGAACAACAGCTTGACTTTCTTGAGCTTTGAGCTGAAGATGTGTTGTTTAAGGATGAGCACTTGTGTATTTCTTCTCTCAGGATTAGCAGTATGCTTGAAGAAATATGTTTTCTCTTGATATACTGTTCTTGAGATGTTCACGATTGTATCTCAGTATATCTCAGTTTGCTCAGTTCTCAAATCTTGAATATTCGTATAAGTTCGTATATATTCTCTGATATGATCGTGTGTTTGATATATTCAAGTGTGTCTGATTTTTAAACTTCGGGGTATATATAGCCTTTGGAATAGATCCGTTGGGAATAGATCTGTTGAGAAAAAAGTCTGTTCTAACGGGATGATTGACTTGTACAGAACAAGATCTGGATTTTGCTCCTTGTCTGAAGATCTCTGTCGGCTTAGTATTTAAATACTTTATCCAGTCAGTATTTAAATACTTGATTTCAAATGGAGGTTTGACTACTGTATGATGGCACTTTATACTTTTGCTGTATGTTGGCAACGTGAAGACTTGATGTATGTTGGCACTTTATCAAAAACACACATCTTGCTGTATGATTAACTTCGGGACAGCAGCTTGCTGTAAGTTGGCACTTTATCAAAACTTGATACAAGATTGTTTATCCCAACAATCTCCATTCCGACAAGTGGAAAAAAATACTAAACCTTTAGAACTAATGCATAGCGACGTATGTAATTTGAAGTTTGTTCTAACTAGAGGTGGAAACAAATATTTTATTACTTTCGTGGATGATTGTACTAAATACTGCTATGTATATTTGCTTAAAATCAAAGACGAAGCTATAGAGAAATCCATTCTCTATAAAATGGAAGTTGATGAACTAATTGAATGCAAAACTAAAAGTATTAAGGAGTGACCGTGGAGGTGAATATGTGGAACCATTCGGCGAATATTGTTCGCAACATGGGATTATTCATGAGGTCACTGCCCCATATGCACCACAGTCAAATGGCATGGCGGAACGTAAGAATCACACTCTGAAAGAGATGATGAATGCGATATTACTAAATTCAGGTCTGCCGCAAAATATGTGGGGAGAAGCCATCTTAACCGCAAATTATATCTTAAACAAGATATGTCGTAAGTGTAACACCCCCAATCCGCTCAGGAATATTACACACCATAGAACCTTTCCTCAAGGATCTACTAGGCTGGTAACAAAATCAAACAACTCTACAATGCCTTTAAGGATAACAAGACTCAGTAGACCGATTTGGTCTTTCAACAATTACATACAACTCAATCTCAATACATGCCCACGCAGGGGTCAAAACATAACGCACCCTGTGTATAACAAAACCAATACGATATCGTATGGATCCTCACGTGATTAGTATCGATCATCTTTCATCATCCTTCATGCCGACCCTGTGTCATGTTCCCCAAAACCTGAATGCAAAACAGACATCCACCCCCCGATTTCTCGGGGGTTAGCAAAATTCCACTATTTTGCTAGTACAAGTATGAAATCATACGAAATGTAACAAACAATAGAAATCACACTTCGGGTACGACAAATATTTACAAAAGACTTCCCGAGAAGTTTTATTAATTAGAAACCATCAAAGAAGTGTTTGAAAATAAATTTCTCATCTCGGGGATTTTAAAAGTAGAAATCTTGTTGGACTTCAAGTCCTTAATTGAAAAATAACCATTTCAAAATAAATGGGTCTCGGCCCAAAATCACTTTCCATAAAACGACCTTTACAAACTGTTGGGATCTCATCCTAAATCTCATCAAATCACAGTACACGAGAATAATATCAAGGTTCGTTTTCCAACGTCAAAATCCACAACCCAAGGTTTAAACACAGACGACAAATACTCTAGTGCCATCCTAGCCAAGTAATCCAAACGAACAACTTACCTCTTACACACTTAGTCGATGCATGCAATCATGAAAACCGTTCAAAAGCACTTATTTCAAGAAATGGCAATATCAAAATACATTTGTGAAATACAGCACAATTAACCGTGGATCCACCCCTCCGTGGACCCCTACCGAGACCCCGTCGGATCTAATCCATAGTGGTTAAAAGCAAGCTCGCGGATCCACCCCTCCGTAGATCCCTACCGAGACCCCGTCAAATCTAACCCATAGTGAGCATACACACACACACACGTTACTCATGCAATACTAATATGCTAAGAATGTAAGGTCATCAAGAATACTTACTAGGAATGGCCACTTATCCGACACCATTATCAAACTCTTCAAAACAAAACAACACAATTAACACGGAATACACGATTCCACAACATTAAACCTTCAACGTTCAAAAAAATCAAATCAAAATCAACTCCCATGAATCACAGTCACGAGGGTAAACCAACCATCGTAAATCCAACATGTAAACTCTATTTGCAGGACACAACTCATATAAGAAAATACTTGCCTCGAAACTACGATTGAAGCGAGACGATGAATGTGATATGGTCGGGTAGTCCCGAACTCCTGAACGTAATCAAGCACGCGATAGCACCGTGAAAACTACGAGGATAACAATGCACGAATTACCAACAAAAAATGATGATCGACTCGGAATCCTCGAGCACCTATAATCCTCTGGAAGAAACAACAAAAACAAGATCACAACGAGGACCGAGACCAACAATACTAGGAATTACATCAAGACATTGAAAGAAGTTCATTGAAACATTTAATCGAACATTAAATATTCAATGATTCCCAAGAACACTCAAATTGTCAATCGAGTTAAACCAACTCGATGTATGGATATACAATCCATAGAATACGATTAATAACATCATTAGACAACAACCGGTTTATCAAAATCGAATGGAAAATGAAATCAAGAACAAAACTCCCAAAAAGTCAACTTGAACGAAAATCAAGAAATATACCTTGATTCGACGAAGAACAATGGATTAGATGATGTTAAACACAAGAATACTACTAAGATTAATCATACCCATCATGGATTAATCAACAATACAGAATGAATCGGACAAAAACCAACCCAAAATTTCCAAATGATAGGGTTCTAGGAAATCTAACCTTGATTCGCTGGATCAAAGGATGTTATAGGATGATTAATCGATGATCTGAACTCCTAAACTTCGTGGATTAATTGCTTGACAACATATCTCCTTGATAACCAAGCCTCCAGCCGCGGAGAGGAAAAGATGGAAATGAAAAATGGGTGAAAATATGACTACTCTATCATATTTATACTGGCGCGGCCTAGCGTGCGCTAGCCTTCCGGCAGTAGCGTGCGCTATCGGCCAGTATCGCCCAGAACCCTCGGCCGGGGCCCGTATGACCCATCACTGTCGACCCGACCTGCCGACCGGGACTCGAGTGAACACCTTATTTCATCCGAACAGACTTATGAACAAATGGATGAAGTTAACATAGATCAAAGAGTAGATAATGAGGATGAACCTAGAAGGAACGAACGTCAACGGACGGAGAAATCTTAAGGACCAGAATTCCACACCTACCTGCTCGAAAAGGAACCTCAGTCTTATAAAGAAGCTGTAAGCTCAACGGATGGACCTATTTGGAAGGAGGCTATCAAAGATGAAATTGATTCTATATTACAGAATCATACTTGCGAACTGGTAGAATTGCCACCAAAGTGTAAGCCACTGGGAAATAAGTGGATTTTCAAAAATAAATTGAAGGATGGAGCAATTCATAAGTATAAGGCTACACTCGTAGTGAGGGTTTATAACCAATGAGAAGGCTTAGACTATTTCGATACTTACTCTCCTGTGACAAGAATAACTTCCATAAGGATGATACTTGCTATTGCTGCATTACGAGGTTTAGAAGTTCATCAAATGGGTATTAAGACTGCCATTCTTAATAGGGACTTGGATGAGGAAATCTATATGGAACAACCCGAGGAGTTCTTTGCCCCTGGACAATAAGGGAAAGTCTGCAAGTTGGTAAATTTTTTGTACAGATTAAAGCAGGCACCAAAATAGTGGCATGAAAAATTTGATCATGTGATGTTAAGTGATGGCTTCAAAATTAATATGCGACAAATGTGTATATATGAAAGACACAGAAGATGGCTATGTCATTTTGTGTCTATATATAGATGACTTGCTCATTACTAGCAGTAATGAAAGAATAATCAAATCTACCAAGGACTTGTTGAGGTCGAGATTTGACATGAAAAATATGGGACTCGCAGACGTAATCTTTGGGATTAAAATCACACGAACATCAGAAGGTCTGACGTTGAGTGAAGCCCAATTTGTGGTTAAAATCCTTGAAATATTTAATAAAAGGAGATATTAGCCATCAAATCTTATTGTAGTCGACATCTGTGGTGATGATTTAATTCTCGGATACGATTGGATAAATCGTTATGGGGCCATTTTAAATTATCGAAAGAGAGTTATTTCAATCATTGCTGATGACGGATCCGAACATTTATTCAAAGGATGGAGACCGGGAAGCTCAGGAAAATTGATCAGAGCTATGAAAGCAGTTAAATTGCTGAAGTAGGGTTGTCACGGATTTTGGTGTTATGCCATGAAGAAAGAAGAAGGAGTAGAAATCTCATCTATCCCAGTTGTGGACGAATTCTCAGACGTATTCCCTGACGAACTACCCGGGTTACCTCCACGGAGAGAAGTAGAGTTTAATATCGAATTAGAGCCTGGAGACGCTCCTATTTCCAGACCACCATACCGTATGGCGCCAACCGAGATGTACGAATTAAAGAAGCAGCTTGAGGAATTATTGCATTAGGGTTACATCCAACCTAGCGTTTCTGCTTGGGGAGCACCCATTCTCTTTGTCCGTAAGAAAGATGGATCCCTTCGATTGTGTATCGATTACAGGGAGCTAAACAAGGTGATGATTAAGAACAAGTATCCAATACCTCGGATCGATGACTTGTTTGACCAACTGCAGGGGGCAAGGGTATTCTCGAAGATCGACTTGAGATCAGGATACCTTCAATTGCGGATCAAGGAATCGGATATACCGAAATCTGCTTTTAGGTCCCGGTATGGGCACTATGAATTTGTGGTGATGCCATTCGTACTTACCAATGATCCTGTGGTATTTATGCAATTGATTAATCAGATATTCTTAGAATACTTGGATAAGTTCGTGGTCGTTTTCATTGACGACATATTGATCTATTCGAAAGACCCAGAAGAGCATGCAGAGCATTTGCGTATCATTTTGAGCACTTTGAGGAATGAACAACTTTATGCGAAACTTTCTAAATGCGAGTTCTGGCATAAGGAAGTCGTTTTCCTTGGGCATGTGATATCAGCTGCGGAGTACAGGTAGGCCCGAAGAAAGTCGAAGCAATCTCAGAATGGGAATCTCCTAATAATATGAAAGAAGTCCGAAATTTCTTAGGACTTGCTGGATATTATCGCCGTTTTGTAGAAGGATTTTCCAAAATTGCTCGTCCGCTTACTCAGCTGTTGCAGAAGACTCAAAAATTCATGTGGAATGATAAATGCCAGGCTAGGTTTGATGAACTTAAGAGAAGACTGACGACAGCACCTATACTAGTGTTACCAGATGGAACCGAGGGATTCATGGTATACAACAACCCTTCAAATTAGGGTCTGGGATGTGTGTTGATGCAAAAGGATAGGGTGATTGCCTATGCCTCTCGACAGTTAAAACCGTACGAAGTTAATTACCCGACTCATGATCTGGAGTTAGCAACTGTGGTCTTTGCTTTGAAAATTTGGCGACATTATTTATACGGCACTCATTGTCAGATCTTTACATATCACAAGAGCCTCAAGTATATTTTCAGTCAGAAGGAATTAAACATGAGGCAGAGAAGGTGGCTGGAATTGATCAAGGATTACGATTTGGAAATCCTCTATCATCCAGGCAAAGCAAACATGGTAGCTGATGCACTGAGCTGCAAACCTGCTTCTCTTCGAGTGTTGGAAGCGCTTACATCCCAAACCAGCATTCAACGAGAACTGATTCGTGAAGGAATCGAAGTATGGCCACAGGGAGTCCAAGGGCAACTGTGTGTGATGGAACTAACTTCGTCGTTGGTTGAAGAAATCAAATCTAAGCAGCTGGATGACTCTCTGATTCTTCGACTATGTGACGAAGTGAACAGAGGGAAGGCCCAGGGATTCGTGATACAGGGTGATGGAGTTCTGAGATTTCAGAGTCGACTTTACGTTCCCGATGATGATGTTTTGGGACAGATAATTATGAAGGAAGCTCACAGCGTGCCCTATTCTATTCACCCGGGCACCAGTAAGATGTATAAGGATCTAAAACAAAATTTCTGGTGGGGGAATATGAAGAAGGATGTAGCGGAATACGTTTCGAAATGTTTAACCTGTCAGCAGGTTACAGATTGAACATCAGCGACCTGTGGGAATGTTGAAGCCACTTCCGATTCCTGAGTGGAAGTGGGAGGATATATTGATGGACTTTATCACCAGTATGCCAAGGACTAGGGCTGGGATGAACATGATTTGGGTGATAGTTGATTGACTATCTAAGTCGGCTCATTTCCTAGGTATTAAAGATACTTGGGGACCCGAGAAATTGGCACGAGTATTTATTGCGGAGATAGTCCGATTACATGGTACGCCAAAGACCATTATTTTGGACCGAGATGGTCGTTGTGTCACGTTTCTGGAAGGCGGTTCATAAGGCTTTGGGAACCGAACTGAACTTTAGCTCGGCTTATCATCTTCAGATGGATGGCCAGTCCAAACGGACTATACAGATAGTAGAGGATATGCTTAGAGCTTGTGCCTTAGATTGGTCAACTGATTGGGAGGTTCATTTGCCATTGATCGAATTCACCTACAATAATAGTTGGCATGCTTCCATTAAGATGGCACCATTTGAAGCGTTGTACGGAAGAAGATGCAGGTCACCCCTGTGTTGGGATAACTCTTCTGACTTGATTGGTACGGAACCAGAGTTGATAGTTCAGACTCAAGAAAAGGTAGCTCTAATTCGAGAAAGGCTGTTGACTGCCCAGAGTCGACAGAAGTCTTATGCAGATGCGAGTCATCACCCGTTGGAGTTCGACATTGGGGACCACGTGCTGTTGAAGGTTTCTCCTACTCGGGGAATTTTTCAATTTGGGAAGAAAGGGAAGTTGAGTCCTAGATATATTGGACCATTCAAGATCCTTGAAAGAGTTTGGTAGTTAGCATACAGGTTGGCCTTACCACCATCACTGAGTCACGATCACAATGTATTTCACATATCCCAGTTACGGAAGTATGGACCAGATCCCAGTCATATCATTGATTTCGGCGAGATTGAGATAGCTAATGACGGCACCTTTGAAGAGAATCCAATCAAGATACTAGAGAGTCAGATCAAACAATTGAGGAATAAACCAATATCCTTGGTTAAAGTGCAGTGTTCACAACACAGAGTCGAGGAGGCCACTTGGGAAACGGAGGATGGTATGAGGACTAGATATCCGGAGTTATTTTCATCTTAAGTTTCGGGACGAAACTTCTTCTTAGGGAGAGAGGATGTAATACACGAGATTCTAATGTATTTTGAACCTTGTGCCATTGTACATGTTGCATTTGATCTGAGTATTATCCTTCGTATTTCATGATCTTGTACTGTTGAGTGTATGATTTCATGAATGATGTTGTTTATAATTGTATTTGTGCACTTGTAGCGCACGCCAACGTCTGAGCGTAGCGTACGCTAATTGAGTTTCCTAGCGCACACTATGTATGAGCCTTAGTGGGCGCTATGCGTAGTCAACTTGATTAAGATAGGGTGGTAGGTGAGATCAGACTGCGGATCTTTGTCGGGATATGTCGGAATGAATCTGGACGGCTTTTGGAAAAGTCGAGTCAATGGTGCTTAGCGCACGCTACTGGTATGAGGATAGCCCACGCTAAAGTTGAGTACACTGAGGTCAGTAAAGCTTCATATGGTCGTTAGTGCATGCTATATGGTGTGGTAGCGTATGCTAATTGCAGTACTTAGCGTACGTAAAGGGTGTTAGCGTATGCTAAGCCGAGACCAGACCGAGATAGTAGACTACTAGTTCGTTAGTGCACGCTAAAGATATAGCCGTAGCGCGCACTAATAACCATTTTCTATATATAGGACAGCACCCTCTTTCATTTTCAGACAGCCACTTCAACCCACACTCCAATTTCGCGACTTTGAGAGTTACCCTCTCCATCTTCAACCTTCATATCAGCCTCCTAACACATCATTGAAGGCAAAGGGGCTTTCAGGATTGGTGTTCTAGCTTTTGGGCGTAGATTTCATCAAGTTATTCCAACCTTTCCTTCAGTTTAAGGTATGTTACGATTCACCAAGACAGAATTTATGTTCTTAGCTATACTTTGAGCTTGCTTCGGAAATCTTTGGACTAGTTAAGGATCTTATGAATCCAGCACCATATTTTTGAAGATTGGAACCCGATTATACCTTAATTTCCCCTCGTTGTTAAGAGTGTTGACTGAGCCTTGATGGATAAAAACCTTAGGGTGAAGTATCCTAAGTTTGTTTTGATTTATGAGCATGATTTTAGTAAGATTCTAAGAATTACCGTGATGTTCCACCGATGATAATTCATGTTTCATAGAGGTGTTTGATTTAACAAGGTTCTTCATGTTCATGCCTGTAATGAATCGGCCATGTCAATGAAATCAACCCGGATCACCGTAGTACCGTTTCCTTGCGTAATACATTTGGCATGCTTGTATCTTGAGTCATACTTGTGGTATGAATCATAAGAGCCAAAAATATGGGAGTCAGGAATTGAAACCAACATGGAAGTCTAGATTTTGATGACTTGTATATCCTTGAATCCTTAGACATCGGTATGTCACCTCCGATGTGATCATTCGACTCATATGAAGCGTATCACTATTTTCGGCTCAGCTTTCATCAAGCATACTAATCGCGAACCGGCATTAGGTCATTATTACGTGATTTTAATTTAGAATATTCGGTGATCATACGTTAGTTTCGAGTAGTATGTTAAGTTCCTTGTATTTCTTTTGATCAAGGTTCGAGCCTTGCATAGGGGTCGATCGATGGGTGGTGGCCTTCGGATGCGTGACATTCGTTGGAGTATTTTATTCTTGCCATTTTTGAGGCAAGTATCGTATTTTGAAATTGGTTTATATTGGAATGTTGATCATGCATACGATTTATTCATGTTGTTGAACATGAGATTAATTTCGTTGTATTGTCATGGTATTCGTTATTGATTCCTTGATTGTTCACGTCGATGAACGTATTGAATTGCGTATGTGTATGCATAATTGCACGGTTTATGTTGTAAATGATCCAAGTGGATCATGAAGATCTGTGCTGAGGGCGCTGGATCGGATGTCCACCATGTGTTGGTCCGACGGGATCATCATGGGGATCTATGCTGAGGGCGCTGGATCGTTGGATGGGTTTTCCACCATGCGTTGGTCTGACGGGATCATCATGGGGATCTATACCGAGGGCGCTGGATCGTTGGATTACCCTGTAATGTGTTGATGGAATCGTGAGGATTCGCATCGTTGGATTACGGTGACGGAAGTCCGTTTTGTATGTTTTATGATGCGTTGTTGACTCATGTATTATGATACTTGTACTAGCATCGTTTTGCTAACCCCTTCGGGGGTGGACATTTGTTTTGATGTTTAGGTAGCCGATGAGCGGGGAAGCGACCACAATACCGACATGACGATGAAGTGGCGCAGTGATGTAATTTGATGTCGTATTTTGTTGGTGTTTGGAATGATTGTAATAATGAACTCATTGTTGAACTGGTTTTGAATTTTAACCTCAATGACACTTTAGTATTATTTTCTGTATTTCTCAAATTAGCCTTGTAAATTCTTATATAAATGATTTACGGCACTGTAATTATTCTGAATATATCGGGGTGTTACATGGGGTAACATGAAACGGGAAGTTGCAGAATTTGTTTCGAGGTGTTTGACCTATCAGCAGGTCAAGATTGAGCATCAGCGACCAGCGGGCGTGTTGAAACCACTCCCGATTCCCGAGTGGAAGTGGGAAGACATATCGATGGATTTTATTACTAACTTGCCGATGAGCCGTCGAGGTATGAATACGATTTGGGTGATTGTGGATCGACTGACCAATCAGCCCACTTCTTGAAAATTAAGGATACGTGGGGTCCTGAGAGGTTGGCCCAGTTGTTCATTAAAGAGTTTGTGAGGCTGCATGGTACCCCGAAGAGTATTGTATCAGATCATGATGGACGGTTCGTGTCACATTTCTGGAAGGTGGTTCATCACGCGATGGGTACACAGTTGAACTTCAGTACGACATTTCATCCTCAGACCGACGGTCAGTCTGAGATGACTATTCAAACTCTGGAGGATATGTTGAGGGCATGTGCTCTCGATTGGAAGTACGATTGGGAAGCCCAACTACCGTTGGTGGAATTCACATATAATAACAGTTGGCACGCCTCGATCAAGATGGCACCTTATTCACTACTATAAAATTGGGCCTTTAACAGCGGTTCTGGAGCCATATTAACAGCGGTTCTGGAATCGCTGTTAAAGGTGGTGCTGTTAATTTAACAGTGGTTTGGTAGAAAAACCGCTGTTAAATTTAACAGCTTTCCCCCTAAAAACCGCTGTTAACTGGACATTTAACAGCGGTTCCAGTTAAAAACCGCTGTTAATTTAACATCGGTCGTTAACAGCGGTTTCTTTAGGAACCGATGTTAACAGTACAGTTAACAGCGGTTCCCTACAGAAATGGATGTTAAATTTGAACTGCAAAATTAACAGCGGTTTCTCCTAAGAACCGTTGTTAATTCTATTTTTTTAATACCAGGTTTGTTATTTTTATTTCCAACCTGCTACACATACACATAAAACAGCATCCTAAACACCAAAAAGAGCATCCAACCACAAAACATCAAATAAAACCTCAACAACACAGCTTTATTTCATCCATTCACCAACACAACTAAACAAATTTTATCCAACCATCAAATACAGTAACATTGTATCCAATTCATAAAAAATACAACACAATTCAAGTACAGCGTCAACAAACAACAACAAGCAAAATCAAGCACAAGTAAAAGGGGAAAGGGGCGAAGAAGACAACAACGAATACAATTCAATAACTAACTAAACAAAATAATGGTATTCTTACAAAATTAAATGTCAAAGGTCTACGCACATAAACGGTCCCTAACCTCCAAAAATTATTTTGCCCATTCGGTTCGAATTGCACGAATACTATCTATAGTAAGTGCCGCAACATTATCAAACATCTGTACATATTAACATATATATAAATTAACAAACTCATCAACTTAAACGAATCACATTAAACTGAAATTAATTTGAATAATTTAATAAACTGAAATAAAAGTTTATCACCTCCATCCATCCATCGATAATACGAGCTCGGACAATAGTCGACATCTAGTGTATGACGTAATACCCACACTCCCAACCTTCATTTTGTTTATTACACTAAAAAGAATATATTGCTCAATTATATAATATATATAATATAATATATACATATATAGCTAATATATATATATATATGATTGAATGTATTACTTACTTTGGGATATATCCAAATAATTGTCTATTTGGATCTACTTGTATGCATACCCCCATCACCTTATACGCGGTCACGGCACTGTTTAAAAGAAGTAATAATGTATCAAATTAATTATCAAATTAAATGACCAAGTTTCTGTTAGTAGAATGTAATAATTAAACAAGTAGAAAATAGATACCAATAGATTGTGTAATTTTCACATAATCGCAATACATACTTCATTCATGCTAAAATCCATCCTAATTTAATTTAATAAAAAAAATTCATTTTTTCAGTGAATAATTTCAATTATCGTTCTATATTCTACAACAGTACTTATATATATCCAAATTCTACACTTTCACTCGGACCAAGGATTATTTGTTTTTTCCACTAATTTTTATTTAAATAACACACACATATATATAATATATATTTTTCAAGTAAATGCTACAAGTTAAAACTTACTTATGGACTATGGCCTTAATGCGATTGTCGGGCTTACGGTGTAGTAAGCAAAACCACACAACTTCGGATTTTGCCGGAATAACAACCAAAAGTTGCCAATGCTCACTGCATTAACAAACGGGATATTTAAATTTTCCATAATCAATCTAAATACATCTACTTGTATAATTATTAATATATATAATAATCTTCAAAGACAAGAAAGAAATATTAAGAATTTTAGAGAAAAAAAGAGATTAGTGAGACGAATGTTAGATCTTACTCATGATGGTAAGCTCCAAGGTATATCTGTTTTCTGGCATCCGACATACGCGAAGCGATGTATCCGGAGGCCTCCTCTCCCTTATTTCCCATATTTTGTATGGATTGAGGATCAAAATATCTATATAAATCCTCGTCCATCGTGCCCACGTTCAATTTCGATAAGTACTTAATTTGTTAAACAAAATATTACTACCTTATTTCCGTTCCAAACTATGAATTTTTGATAAAAATACATAAATATGCATGTAAAGAATTACTTACAAAGTCCAAAACTGTAGAATCGATAAGCTAAGCCACTGCTTGTCTTGAATGATTTCCAAAAGATCATTGTAACTTATGTACAAGGGAACGTCATTACCACCACAACCAAAGGAAGCTGTATCCCATGGCACCTGTAACAGCTCACTAAAGAGAGTCGCTGCAACACTAAATAACTCACTCAACGTTTCACTGTCACTCGACCGGTCATCTTGACGAGCATGTTTCTTAGGTGGCTCGGGTCGCTCAATATCCTAAATCATATAGAAGAAACATGACAACTGTAAAAACCAACTGTAAAACCAATTGTAAACGAAGTATCTTTTATTTAGATTTTAATATTAAAAAATACTACAAATTTTATTCTTAATTTTCTAAATTCTAAATATTCTAAATTTTCAGCTAATTTCTTGAGGACAAGCAGTGTAAAAACCAACTATAAACGTAGTATCTTTAATTTAGATTTAATATTAAAACATGAAAGAAATATACCTTGATAAAGTCGGCAACGACAAGATCCTTTGGCCATGCAATAAAGGTACCTAGAGCTTCCCTCACTAAGCTTACCTCTTCAGTAGGTATAGGAACTTCGGCACCGCCATCTACGGCCTCCTCGACTACTACCTTTACAAAATGAGCTGGTAAAGGTGCACAGTATATGGCAGATGTGAGTCGTCGCTCATTGGAGTTCGACATTGGGGACCACGTGCTGTTGAAGGTTTCTCCTATTCGGGGAATTTTTCAATTTGGGAAGAAAGGGAAGTTGCGTCCTATATATATTGGACCATTCGAGATCCTAGAAAGAGTTTGGTAGTTAGCATACAGGTTGGCCTTACCACCTTCACTGAGTCACGTTCACAATGTATTTCACGTATCCCAGTTATGGAAGTATGTACCAGATCCCAGTCATATCATTGATTTCGACGAGATCGAGATAGCTAATGACGGCACTTTCGAAGAGAATCCAATAAAGATACTTGAGAGTCAGATCAAACAATTGAGGAATAAACCAATATCTTTGGTTAAAGTGCAGTGGTCACAACACGGAGTCGGGGAGGCCACTTGAGAAACGGAGGATGGTATGAGGACTAGATATCCGGAGTTATTTTCATCTTAAGTTTCGGGACGAAACTTCTTCTTAGGGAGAGAGGATGTAATACCCTAGATTCTAATGTATTTTGAACCTTGTGCCATTGTATATGTTGCATTTGATCTGAGTATTATCCTTCGTATTTCATGATCTTGTACTGTTGAGCGTATGATTTCATGAATGATGTTGTTTATAATTATATTTGTGCACTTGTAGCACACGCTAACGTCTGAGCGTAGCGTACGCTAATTGAGTTTCCTAGCGCACACTATGTATGAGCCTCAGCGGGCGCTATGCGTAGTCAACTTGATTAAGATAGGGCGGTAGGTGAGATCAGACCACGGATCTTTGTCGGGATATGTCGAAATGAATCTGGACGGCTTTTGGAAAAGTCGAGTCAACGGTGCTTAGCGCACGCTACTGGTATGAGGATAGCACACGCTAAAGTTGAGTACAGTGAGGTCAGTAAAGCTTCGTATGGTCGTTAGTGCACGCTATATGGTGTGGTAGCGTACGCTAATTGCCGTACTTAGCGCACGTAAAGGGTGTTAGCGTACGCTAAGCTGAGACCAGACCGAGATAGTAGACGGCTAGTTCATTAGCGCACGCTAAAGATATAGCCGTAGCGCGCGCTAATAACCATTTTCTATATATAGGACAGCACCCTCTTTCATTTTCAGACCGCCACTTCAACCCACACTCCAATTTCGCGACTTTGAGAGTTACCCTCTCCATCTTCAACCTTCATATCAGCCTCCTAACACATCATTGAAGGCAAAAGGGCTATGAGGATTGGTGTTCTAGCTTTTGGGCGTAGAGTTCATCAAGTTATTCTAACCTTTCCTTCAGTTTAAGGTATGTTACGATTCACCAAGATAGAATTTATGTTCTTAGCTATACTTTGAGCTTGCTTCGGAAATCTTTAGACTAGTTAAAAATCTTATGAATCCAGCACCATATTTTTGAAGATTGGAACCCGATTATACCTTAATTTTCCCTCATTGTTAAGAGTGTTGACCGAGCCTTGATGGATAAAAACCTTAGGGTGAAGTATCCTAAGTTTGTTTTGATTTATGAGCATGATTTTAGTAAGATTCTAAGAATTACCGTGATGTTCCACCGATGATAATTCATGTTTGATAGAGGTGTTTGATTTAACAAGGTTCTTCATGTTCATGCTTGTAATGAATCGGCCATGTCAATGAAATCAACCCGGATCACCGTAGTACCGTTTCCTTGCGTAATACATTTGGCATGCTTGTATCTTGAGTCATACTTGTGGTATGAATCATAAGAGCCAAAAATATGGGAGTCAGGAATTGAAACCAATATGGAAGTCTAGATTTTGATGACTTGTATATCCTTGAATCCTTAGACATCGGTATGTCACCTCCGATGTGATCATTCTGTAACACCCCCAAAACCATATGGGAATATTACACGCCATAAACCCTTTCCACAAGGATCTACCAGGCTAAACATCCATAAACAACCAAATGCTTGCCCGGCCAGTGTCAAACAATATAAAAATACAGACCGTAAGGTCACTTACACATAAATACACAGACCGATGAGGTCACACAACTCTATCAACAGAACTGACTAACAACATTACCCACACAGGGGTCGAAACACAATACAGCGGAAGGCTGAATCAATTCTAATAATACAACCAAACTCTACCAACTCTCGACTCTTTGATTAGTATCGCAGCTTGTCATCCCCTTGTGCCAATCCTGTGACTGCTTCCCTGAACCTGCATGTACCTGGACGCAGAACACACATCCACCCCCCGATTACTCGGGGGTTAGTAAAACTCCACTGTTTTACTAGTGCAAGTATAAAACGATACGAAATGCAACAAGTATAGCAACTACGAATTTAATATGGAAATAAATTATCAAATGTTCCCGAGAAGTTTTATTAATTTTGAACTCAAGAAAGAGATATTTGAAAAGGAACACATCATCTCGGGGATTTTTAAAGCAGAACTTCTTTTGGACCTCGAGTCCCAATTTACAAAGCCTTTTCGAAAACATTAGGGCCTTAGCCCGATTCTCTTTTTAAAACACAATAGATGAGATATCATTATGGGTCCGAGAACCGTATTTAAAATGTTACCCAAACAAGCACTATAACACGATCATTGTTCGTAAACATCATCTACCGAACTCCGGAGGCCTCGACGGACCTTACCTGGACCGCACACATTGTTCGTACACATCATGTACCGAACTCCGGAGGCCTCGAAGGACCCTACCCGGCCACAAACATCGTTCGTACACATCATGTACCGAACTCCAGAGGCCTCGTCAGACCCTACCTGGATCACACACCTTGTCCGTACACATCATGTACCGAACTCCAGAGGCCTCGTCAGACCCTACCTAGATTACACACCTTGTTCGTACACATCATGTACCGAACTCCAGAGGCCTCGTCAGACCCTACCTGGAACACACACACACACATATCGACACGACACAACTCATAATTATCAAATGTCAAGTCATTCCACATTACACCGAAATGTACAATCAAGTAGGTAAACCAAGACAACACACACATATGTAAACCAAGACAACACACACATCATAATCAACACAATAACTCAACAATGACCGACCACGCCCGACACAAACTTAGATGATTTTCACATCCAACACGATTCCCAAAATGTTAACTAAGTGAAGGTATCATCGTTACCATCAATTGTTCGTAATAATCAATTCATACGAAGTATATACACAAAAGTAAACCAATGCATCACAACCATAATACGACGTCCCTATTCACAAGACACAAATCGTATAGTAAAATACTTGCCTTAATAAACGCTACCGAATACTACAAAGAACACGATTCGATCGGGAAGCTCGGACCCCGAAAAAGACAACGAACGGAAGGGTTCCGACTCGAGTTCTTCACAATAATTTCGTCCCTAAGTCATGCCAATGATAAATCAATAATCGTACGATGGATAATAATCATACAACGCTCAATCCCCCCTCTAAGACCTTTTGTCGGACACCTTGAAGGCGTTGACTAAGAACTCGACCAAAACAACGAATCGAAACGATCCAACCATGGAATAACAAGGGAAATGATAGAATACATCTAAATAATCATCAATACATCACAAATTTAAGTTATTACGGTTAAATCGGACAAAATGAACAAAAACCCCCAATTCACCCAAAAGTAGGGTTTCAAGAATTTACCTTGGATTAATGATGAAGAACAATTGTTGGTGTTATTAATCCACACCAAGAACTTGAAGAATATGAAGTTCTATGGGATTGATGATGCAAAAACGCCCAAAATCGCCCACAAGATCGCCCAAGAGGAGGAGGAATGAAGAAAGAGATGAAATGAACATTCATCTCACAAAATCCGCACAAATAGGCTGTTCTGGACTGTGTGCCGCGACCCAACCTAAGTGTGCCGCGGCTCACGGTACAGGCTGCTCGGCCAAAACTGGAAAATGAGTGTTTGAGCTATTTTGACCATAACTCTCTCGTCCGGACTCCGATTGACTCACCGTTTGAACCATTGGAAAGCTAACTTGATGCTATATAATATTGAAAAGATTCAAAATCTTTGGAGTTTCCAAGAATTTATGGTGATTTTACAAAGTCGAACTCATACTTGGAAAAGTCGTTTAATAACACTGAACTCAAGAAAACGACACCGAAACCCGAACCTGAATACGAATCGAAGATACGGTTACGAAGTACTCACAACGACGAATCTAAAATCTAAGAGAACACACGATTCCGACCACCCGAAGGCTCGAAATTCGACAACCGAAGTAATTACCCCAAACTTTAGAAAATTACGAAAACGGCCCAAAACGTCCGAAAATCACGATACGTGATCGAATAACCAAACCGAAGTTCACAACACGTCTAACAAAGTTAAACGGACTTACGGGAAACTCGAAATAGTAATTTCGAACGAGATTCACAAGAATCGAACTCGAGTGCCGAAAAGTCGTTAAGAAACACGGAACTCAACAAAAGAATACCGAAACGAACTCAGATGACAAAAAGTGCAGAATTAATCATTCTCATAATGATGAGACGGTCCCAAGCGAGTCGTCGAAACGGACTTCCGCCAAAAAAAAGAAAATTACCGGAAATCCGAAATTGCGGATATTACACATTCGACTCATATGAAGCGTATCACTATATTCGGCTCAGCTTTCATCAAGCATACTAATCGCGAACCGGCCTTACGTCATTATTACGTGATTTTAATTTAGAATATTCGGTGATCATATGTTAGTTTCGAGTATTATGTTAAGTTCCTTGTATTTCTTTTGATCAAGGTCCGAGCCTTGTATAGGGGTCGATCGAGGGGTGGTGGCCTTCGGATGCGTGACATTCGTTGGAGTATTTTATTCTTGCCATTTTTGAGGCAAGTATCATATTTTGAAATTGGTTTATATTGGAATGTTGATCATGCATACGATTTATTCATGTTGTTGAACATGAGATTAATTTCTTTGTATTGTCATGGTATTCGTTATTGATTCCTTGATTGTTCACGTCGATGAACGTATTGAATTGCATATGTGTATGCATAATTGCACGGTTTATGTTGTAAATGATCCAAGTGGATCATGAGGATCTGTGCTGAGGGTGCTGGATCGGATGTCCACCATGTGTTGGTCCGACGGGATCATCATGGGGATCTATACTGAGGGCGCTGGATCGTTGGATGGGTTTTCCACCATGCGTTGGTCTGACGGGATCATCATGGGGATCTATACCGATGGCGCTAGATCGTTGGTTTACCCTGTAATGTGTTGATGGAATCGTGAGGATTCGCATCGTTGGATTACGGTGACGGAAGTCCGTTTTGTATGTTTTATGATGCATTGTTGACTCATGTATTATGATACTTGTACTAGCATCGTTTTGCTAACCCTTTCGGGGGTGGACATTTGTTTTGATGTTCAGGTAGCCGATGAGCGGGGAAGCGACCACAGTACCGACATGACAATGAAGTGGCGCAATGATGTAATTTGATGTCGTATTTTGTTAGTGTTTGGAATGATTGTAATAATGAACTCATTGTTGAACTGGTTTTGAATTTTAACCTCAATGACACTTTAGTATTATTTTCTGTATTTCTCAAATTAGCCTTGTAAATTTTTATATAAATGATTTACGACGCTGTAATTATTCCGAATATATCGGGGTGTTACATGGGGTAACATGAAACGGGAAGTTGCAGAATTTGTTTCGAGGTGTTTGACCTATCAGCAGGTCAAGATTGAGCATCAGCGACCAGCGGGCGTGTTGAAACCACTCCCGATTCCCGAGTGGAAGTGGGAAGACATATTGATGGATTTTATTACTAACTTGTCGATGAGCCGTCGAGGTATGAATACGATTTGGGTGATTGTGGATCGACTGACCAAATCAGCCCACTTCTTGGAAATTAAGGATACGTGGGGTCCTGAGAGGTTGGCCCAGTTGTTCATTAAAGAGATTGTGAGGCTGCATGGTACCCCCAAGAGTATTGTATCAGATCATGATGGACGGTTCATGTGACATTTCTGGAAGGCGGTTCATCACGCGATGGGTACACAGTTGAACTTCAGTACGGCATTTCATCCTCAGACCGACGGTCAGTCTGAGAGGACTATTCAAACTCTGGAGGATATGTTGAGGGCATGTGCTCTCGATCGGAAGTACGATTGGGAAGCTACCGTTGGTGGAATTCACATATTATAACAGTTGGCACGCCTCGATCAAGATGGCACCTTATTCACTACTATAAAATTGGGCCTTTAACAGCTGTTCTGGAGCCACATTAACAGCGGTTCTGGAATCGCTGTTAAAGGTGGTGCTGTTAATTTAACAGTGGTTCGGTAGAAAAACCGCTGTTAAATTTAACAAATATTTCTAAAACCGCCGTTAATCGGACATTTAACAATGTTCCGATTAAAAACCGCTGTTAATTTAAAATCGGTCGTTAACAGCGGTTTTTTCAGGAACCGATGTTAACAGTACAGTTAACAGCGGTGCCCTACAGAAACGGATGTTAAATTTGAACTGCAAAATTAACAGCGGTTTCTCCTAAGAACCGTTGTTAATTCTATTTTTTTTTAATACTAGGTTTGTTATTTTTATTTCCAACCTGCTACACATACACATAAAACAGCATCCTAAACACCAAAAACAGCATCCAACCACAAAACATCAAATAAAACCTCAACAACACAGCTTTATTTCATCCATTCACCAACACAACTAAACAAATTTTATCCAACCATCAAATACAATAACATTGTATCCAATTCAAAAAAAAATACAACACAATTCAAGTACAGCGTCAACAAACAACAACAACAAGCAAAATCAAGCACAAGTAAAAGGGGAAAAGGAAGAAGAAGAACACAACAACGAATACAATTCAAGAACTAACTAAACAAAATAATGGTATTCTTACAAAATTAAATGTCAAAGGTCTACGCACATAAACGGTCCCTAACCTCCAAAAATTATTTTGCCCATTCGGTTCGAATTGCACGAATACTATCTATAGTAAGTGCCGCAACATTATCAAACATCTGTACATATAAACATATATATAAATTAACAACTCATCAACTTAAACGAATCACATTAAACTGAAATTAATTTAAATAATTTAATAAACTGAAATAAAAGTTTATCACCTCCATCCATCCATCGATTATAGGAGCTCGGACAATAGTCGACATCCAGTGCATGACGTAATACCCACACTCCCAACCTCCATTTTGTTTATTACACTAAAAAGAATATATTGCTCAATTATATAATATATAATATAATATATACATATATAGCTAATATATATATATATATATGATTGAATGTATTACTTACTTTGGGATATATCCAAATAATTGTCTGTTTGGATCTACTTGTATACATACCCCCATCACCTTATACGCGGTCACGGCACTGTTTAAAAGAATTAATAATGTATCAAATTAATTATCAAATTAAATGACCAAGTTTCTATTAGTAGAATGTAATAATTAAACAAGTAGAAAATAGATACCAATAGATTGTGTAATTTTCACATAATCGCAATACATACTTCATTCATGCTAAAATCCATCCTAATTTTATTTAATAAGAAAAAATTCATTTTTTCAGTGAATAATTTCAATTATCATTCTATACTCTACAACAGTACTTATATATATCCAAATTCTACACTTTCACTCGGACCAAGGATTATTTGTTTTTTCCACTAATTTTTATTTAAATAACACACACATATATATAATATATATTTTTTAAGTAAATGCTATAAGTTAAAACTTACTTCTGGACTACGGCCTTAATGCGATTGTCGGGCTTATGGTGTAGTAAGCAAAACCACACAACTTCGGATTTTGCCGGAATAACAACCAAAAGTTGCCAATGCTCACTGCATTAACAAACGGGATATTTAAATTTTCCATAATCAATCTAAATACATCTACTTATATAATTATTAATATATAATAATCTACGAAATATTAAGAATTTTAGAGAAAAAAAGAGAGTAGTGAGACGAATGTTAGATCTTACTCATGATGGTAAGCTCCAAGGTATATCTATTTTCTGGCATCCGACATACGCGAAGCGATGTATCCGGAGGCCTCCTCTCCATTATTTCCCATATTTTGTATGGATTGAGGATCAAAATATCTATAAAAATCCTCGTCCATCGTGCCCACATTCATTTTCGATAAGTACCTAATTTGTTAAAAAAAATATTACTACCTTATTTCCGTTCCAAACTATGAATTTTTGATAAAAATACATAAATATGCATGTAAAGAATTACTTACAAAGTCCAAAACTGTAGAATCGATAAGCTAAGCCACTGCTTGTCTTAAATGATTTCCAAAAGATCATTGTAACTTATGTACAAGGGAACGTCATTACCACCACAACCAAAGGAAGTTGTATCCCATGGCACCTGTAACAGCTCACTAAAGAGAGTCGCTGCAACACTAAATAACTCACTCAACGTTTCACTGTCACTCGATCGGTCATCTTGACGAGCATGTTTCTTAGGTGGCTCGGGTCGCTCAATATCCTAAATCATATAGAAGAAACATGAAAACTGTCAAAACCAACTGTAAAACCAATTGTAAACGAAGTATCTTTTATTTAGATTTTAATATTAAAAACTACTACAAATTTTATTCTTAATTTTCTAAATTCTAAATATTCTAAATTTTCAGCTAATTTCTTGAGGACAAGCAGTGTAAAAACCAACTATAAACGTAGTATCTTTTATTTAGATTTAATATTAAAACATGAAAGAAATATACCTTGATAAAGTCGGCAACGACAAGATCCTTTGGCCATGCAATAAAGGTACCTAGAGCTTCCCTCACTAAGCTTACCTCTTCAGTAGGTATAGGAACTTCGGCACCGCCATCTACGGCCTCCTCGACTACTACCTTTACAAAATGAGCTGGTAAAGGTGCACAGTATAGGGCAGATGTGAGTCGTCGCTCGTTGGAGTTCGACATTGGGGACCACGTGCTGTTGAAGGTTTCTCCTACTCGGGGAATTTTTCAATTTGGGAAGAAAGGGAAGTTGTGTCCTAGATATATTGGACCATTCGAGATCCTTGAAAGAGTTTGGTAGTTAACATACAAGTTGGCCTTACCACCATCACTGAGTCACGTTCAAAATGTATTCTACGTATCCCAGTTATGGAAGTATGTACCAGATCCCAGTCATATCATTGATTTCGGTGAGATCGAGATAGCTAATGACGGCACCTTCGAAGAGAGTCCAATGAGAGTCAGATCAAACAATTGAGGAATAAACCAATATCCTTGGTTAAAGTGCAGTGGTCACAACACGGAGTCGAGGAGGCCACTTAGGAAATGGAGGATGGTATAAGGACTAGATATCCGGAGTTATTTGCATCTGAAGTTTCGGGACGAAACTTCTTGTTAGGGAGAGAGGATGTAATACCCGAGATTCTAATGTATTTTGAACCTTGTGCCATTGTATATGTTGCATTTGATCTGAGTATTATCCTTCGTATTTCATGATCTTGTACTGTTGAGCGTATGATTTCATGAATGATGTTGTTTATAATTGTATTTGTGCACTTGTAGCACACGCTAACGTCTGAGCGTAGCGTACGCTAATTGAGTTTCCTAGCGCACACTATGTATGAGCCTTAGAGGGCGCTATGCGTAGTCAACTTGATTAAGATAGGGCGGTAGGTGTGATCAGACCGCGGATCTTTGTCGGGATATGTCGGAATGAATCTGGACGGCTTTTGGAAAAGTCGAGTCAACGGTGCTTAGCGCACGCTACTGGTATGAGGATACTGCACGCTAAAGTTGAGTACAGTGAGGTCAGTAAAGCTTCGTATGGTCGTTAGCGCACGCTATATAGTGTGGTAGCGTACGCTAATTGCCGTACTTAGCGCACGTAAAGGGTGTTAGCGTACGCTAAGCCGAGACCAGACCGAGATAGTAGACGGCTAGTTCATTAGCGCACGCTAAAGATATAGCCGTAGCGCGCGCTAATAACCATTTTCTATGTATAGGACAGCACCCTCTTTCATTTTCATACCGCCACTTCAACCCACACTCCAATTTCGCGACTTTGAGAGTTACCCTCTCCATCTTCAACCTTCATATCAGCCTCCTAACACATCATTGAAGGCAAAGGGGCTTTGAGGATTGGTGTTCTAGATTTTGGGCGTAGAGTTCATCAAGTTATTCCAACCTTTCCTTCAGTTTAAGGTATGTTACGATTCACCAAGATAGAATTTATGTTCTTAGCTATACTTTGAGCTTGCTTCGGAAATCTTTAGACTAGTTAAAGATCTTATGAATCCAGCACCATATTTTTGAAGATTGTAACCCGATTATACTTTAATTTTCCCTCGTTGTTAAGAGTGTTGACCGAGCCTTGATGGATAAAAACCTTAGGGTGAAGTATCCTAAGTTTGTTTTGATTTATGAGCATGATTTTAGTAAGATTCTAAGAATTACCGTGATGTTCCACCGATGATAATTCATGTTTGATAGAGGTGTTTGATTTAACAGGGTTCTTCATGTTCATGCTTGTAATGAATCGGCCATGTCAATGAAATCAACCCGGATCACCGTAGTACCGTTTCCTTGCATAATACATTTGGCATGCTTGTATCTTGAGTCATACTTGTGGTATGAATCATAAGAGCCAAAAATATGGGAGTCAGGAATTGAAACCAATATGGAAGTCTAGATTTTGATGACTTGTATATCCTTGAATCCTTAGACATCGGTATGTCACCTCCGATGTGATCATTCTGTAACACCCCCAAAACCATATGGGAATATTACACGCCGTAGACCCTTTCCACAAGGATCTACCAGGCTAAACATCCATAAACAACCAAATGCTTGCCCGGCCAAGGTCAAACAATATAATAATACAGACCGTAAGGTCACTTACACATAAATACACAGACCGATGAGGTCACACAACTCTATCAACAGAACTGACTAACAACATTACCCACACAGGGGTCGAAACACAATACAGCGGAAGGCTGAATCAATTCTAATAATACAACCAAACTCTACCAACTCTCGACTCTTTGATTAGTATCGCAGCTTGTCATCCCCTTGTGCCAATCCTGTGACTGCTTCCCTGAACCTGCATGTACCTGGACGCATCAGGACATCCACCCCCCGATTACTCGGGGGTTAGTAAAACTCCACTGTTTTACTAGTGCAAGTATAAAACGATACGAAATGCAACAAGTAAATAGCAACTACGAATTTAATATGGAAATAAATTATCAAATGTTCCCGAGAAGTTTTATTAATTTTGAACTCAAAAAAGAGATATTTGAAAAGGAACACATCATCTCGGGGATTTTTAAAGCAGAACTTCTGTAACACCCCCAAAATATCCCGAGGTATTACAGTGCCGTGAGTCCCACGTGGGACCCACAAGGCTAGTTAGAAAAATAGGCATTTTAATAAAATCGTGATAAAACCTCAAATTCAAGGGTTACATGACAAGGAACGAAAGATTTTAAGGAAAAATGTAATTCGGAGAATTATTACACAAAAAATGTTTTTCCAAAGGAAACAATTTATTCCAATTTAAGCAACGGCTAAAGATAATTCCAACACCGCTCAAGTCTCGACCGACCCTGGGAATGTCCCGCACATGATGAACAATTTTACTGTATGACGAGTCATACTGTAACCAGTGGTCGAGAATGCATATCAAATAACAACTACTAACACAATATACGACATTTTTACAATCACCGTACCTAGTAATCACAGGGAATATTTCATCACTCAACCGACGTGTCTCTCTCTTTATCACATAAACCCCCAAGGTCGCAACCAAGGGTCACGGAAGTATCCACACGGGAATACCCCGGAACATAGGTGCCCAATTCGGGTCTTACCCCCTAACACATTTCCACGCGGGTACCATACAGGTTTTATCCCCAACACATCGGCCCATTTATACATCTTTAGAGAGAGACAACGTCGGCTTTCATCAAAATGGCACGTACACACATACGGTATAACATTGATATTAGAATTTCACGAGCAAGATTTCACTTTTTCGTGATCCGATAGTAGGTGCTTTATGATACGAAGTCCCCACGCCCGCTCGAGCTTAACCTAGCCACGAAACATCCGATTTAACACCTCGTACGGATCATAATGAATAAAACTAGTCTCCCTTTCCTAACCGGATTCCTAGTGTAGTTTTAATTGTCGGTATGAGTATCGTTTCCAAGTTTTCAAGTGTCGTGTACCGTTATCTCGTTCAATCTTATAGTTAACATTAGGTATATCGATTTACTCAAGAAGATAATCTTACCATTCTTCGGTTGTCAACGAATTATTATGGCGAAATCGAATCTTATGCTTTCTATTATAATTCTATATTCCGAATACTACAATCGACGGATTTTATTGCACAATAACTCCGGTGGTTTAACAACCAATATTGATTATACTATCGAATTACTACCTTAGTTTTGCTAAGTGTCAAAAATCACAAGGTGAGGGTAGCTACGAACAAAGGAACATACGGTGACGGATTACTATGAATTTCCCCACAATTGATTCGTCAAATTTTACATTTCTAGTGATGATTTGAAGCGAAATTTCGTTTGTATGAAGCTAAACATATAAGAAACGGAATTTTGGGTTACCACAATTTCATCCTACAAGATTGTCTACGAAGTTTGGCAAAATCCACCCCATACCCGCAATATAACAAGTATAACTAAGAAAACATCGAAGATATAATTCCAGGGATTGGTGGCTTACCTTATTGGAAGAAGAAGAATAGTGAAGATAGTTGACGGATTCACAAGAACTTCGAGGACAACGAGAAGTGACTTGAACGACTTGGATAATCTTCACCGGAGCTCAAGAACCCACCTCCTCAATGTTAATTCAAGTGTTTAAGGCTTAAGGACCGGGTATAAGGCTAGGAATTTCTCCAAGGGTGGTAGTGACTTGGTGTTGGGACGTGCAAATGAAGAAGGGAGCTATCATTTTATAAAATCGATTTTGATAACGACGTTACCGATAAGAGAGTTACGACGTAAGGTGTATTACGACGTAATAGTACGATGACAACGCACGTAAAGAACTAAGCCCGAAATGTGCCCAAGTGTTACGACGTTAATTTTGGGGCATTACGACGTAACAAACAGGTTGACTCGTTTGTCATCTAGCCCGCCGAAAGTAGCCCTGTCCGTGTCAAAAGAAGATTCTGGTCGGGAGACCGACCTACCCGTTACGTACGTAATGTGGCTGCCTTAACGTACGTAACCATTGAAATTTAGCGTACGTTAGGCATGGGTTATAGCGCACGTTAGATGTAAATTTTAGCCTCAATCACATTCTAACCATCTCGGGTGACCATCCCTTCCGCTCGTCAACAATTATCGGGGAACAAGACGTTGGCCACCGTCATATTCGCACCGACGATCGTCCCACGGCATCAAGGTGTGTCACCCCCGTTTCATTCACATCGTACAATTATATAGCACTCAATGGAATACATAAATAGAAATGACGTCACATTACCAAACATTCACACATTACAAAGTAATCAAGCATGGAATACCGGAGGTATTACATATCACCCCTCTTAAAATAGTTTCGTCACGAAACTTAAGAAAATAACTCGGGATGATTCTCCTTCATGCTCGACTCTGTTTCCCAAGTCGCCTCTTCCGTGTCGTGGTGCGACCACTGAATCTTCACGAGGGGTATGGCTTTATTCCTTAACATCTTCACACGCCGATCCAGAATGGCGATCGGTATCTCCCTAAAGGTAGCGTCATCGGAAATTTCCACTTCTTCGAAATTGAGCTTGTGGCTCGGGTCATAGACATACTTCCTTAACTGGGAGACGTGAAAAACATTATGCACTCCATCCAGATGCGGCGGTAGAGCTAATCGATATGCGAGTTTTCCTACCCGGTCTAATATCTCAAATGGACCTATAAATCTCGGGCTTAACTTGCCCTTCTGGCCGAAACGCCGAATGCCTCGCATAGGTGATACTTTGACCCAAACATGATCTCCGATCGTAAATTCTAACGGCCGCTGTCGGTTTTCGGCATAGGATTTCTGCCGGCTCTGCGCGGCTAGTATGTGTTTCCGAACTATAGAGATCTTCTTAACGGACTCCTGGATAAGATCCAACTCGGTAACCGCGGTTTCGGAGGCATCATCCCAGCATAATGGTGACTTGCATCTTCGCCCATACAGGGCCTCAAATGGTGCCATGCCTATGCTTGCATGCCAGCTGTTGTTGTACGAGAACTCCACTAACCCCAAATGTCTAGCCCAATCCTTTCCCCAATCGAGCACGCACGCCCTCAACATATCTTCGAAGGTTTGAATCGTCCGCTCGGTCTGTCCATCTGTCTGAGGATGATAAGCCGTGCTAAAGTGTATCTGTGTCCCCATAGCTTTATGGACGGCTTTCCAAAAACGAGACACATATCTGGTGTCCCTATCCGAAATGATGGACGAGGGAACACCATGTAGCCTTACGATTTCTCTGATGAAAATGACAAACACCGCTCATTCCGGTTGTCTCTTGAATAGGAATGAAATGTGCTGACTTTGTCAATCGATCAACAACGACCCAAATCGTATTCTTCCCTCCCACCGCCGTGGGTAGCTTAGTGACAAAGTCCATTGATATGCTCTCCCATTTCCACTCTGGGATGGGTAGGGGTTGCATAATTCCAGCTGGTCTGCGGTGTTCGATCTTCACTTGTTGGCACGTCATACATCGGGCGACGAACCTAGCAACCTCCCACTTCATGTTCTTCCACCAAACACTCTGTCTTAGATCCTTGTACATCTTGCTTGCTCCGGGGTGAATAGAATAAGGGGTGGAGTGCGCCTCCTTCAATATAGTTTGCTTCAGTCCGTCATTCGATGGAATACATATCCTGTTCTTGAACCTCACCAGATCACCCTGAATCTTATAGTCGGAAACATCCCCTCTCTCGATTCTTTCACCAATCGCACGTAATTCAGGATCTTCCATCTGTGCTAGACGTATCTCGTGTAGCAAGGACGAAAGTATATTGATTGAGCATAATCGTCCTTGCCTACGTTGTATCCATACTTCGGTGTTGCTTCTCCTGATCTCTTGCTGCAGTTTGGGCTGAACTGTTATGCTGGATACCATCACCTCTTGTGTAGTTTTCCGACTAAGAGCATTGGCTACCACGTTGGCTTTTCCGGGATGATAGGAAATTTCCACATCGTAGTCCTTGATTAGCTCCAACCAACGCCTCTGTCTCATGTTTAGTTCTCTCTGCGTGAAGATATATTTCAAACTCTTATGATCCGTGAAAACTTTGCAAGTAACTCCGTAAAGATAGTGCCTCCAAATCTTGAGGGCATGCACCACCGCGGCTAGCTCCAAGTCATGTGTCGGGTAATTTACTTCAGACGGCTTCGCTTGTCGGGATGCGTACGCAACGACTCGCCATTCTCGCATGAAGACACATCCTAGTCCATGCTTGGATGCATCCGTGTATATAATGAATCCTTCGCACTCGTGGTAGCACTAGTATCGGGCGGAGTTAATCTTCTCTTGAGCTCGCCGAAGCTCTTCGCGCACTGCATCCATACAACCGGTGCTCTTTCTCAGTAGGTTTGTTAACGGTCGGGCGATACAGGAAAAAGCCTCGACGAATCTTCGATAGTAACCCGCCAATCCTAGGAAGCTCCTAACCTCTTTGACATTCTTTGGGGGTTCCCAACTCGTTATTGTCTCGATTTTTTGTGGGTCGACCTTGACACCTTCTGCCGAAACAATATGCCCGAGAAAAATTACCTCCGGCATCCAGAATTCGCACTTGGACAGTTTCGCATAAAGTTGGTGTTGTCTTAACACGCCCAGCACTTGCCTCAAATGTTCCTCGTGTTCCTGTCGGCTTCGAGAATATATCAGGATGTCGTCGATAAAAACCACCACGCATTTATCGAGGAAATCAATCAAAACTCTATTCATCAGTTCCATGAAAACGGCTGGGGCATTAGTCAACCCGAATGATACCACGATGTATTCGTAATGCCCATACCTCGACCGAAATGCAGTCTTGGGTATATCTTCCTCCCGAATCCTCAATTGGTGATATCCGGACCGTAAATCGATCTTTGAAAACACAACTACCCCTTGTAACTGATCCAAGAGGTCGTCAATCCTTGGTAGTGGATAACGATTCTTGATAGTAACCTTATTTAGCTCCCTGTAGTCGATGCACAAGCGTAGAGAGTTATCTTTCTTCTTAACGAAAAGTACAGCGCCCACGGCGAGGTGCTTGGGCGGATCAACCCTTTCTCCAACAGATTTTCGAGTCAGATCTTTAATTCCTTCATCTCGGCCGGTGCCATTCTGTAAGGAGCTTTGGAAATAGGTCTCGTCCCCGGTTCGAGTTCGATGGTAAGGTCAACTTCTCGGTGCGGTGGCAGCCCTGGTAGTTCATCAGGAAAAACGTCTGGAAACTCATTCACCACTGGAATGTTTGTGATAGCAAGTTGTGAAGTGTCCTCTCGAAGAACATAACACCAGTAGTATTCATTTCGAGAGCTGCAGGAGGCTTCTGATGCGATAATGCTGAGAGAACCTTTTGTACTGAAGTGTTCACGTCCGCTGATGACATGTGTGGTACCATCATGAGCCGAAATGGAGATAGTCAGGTGATAGGTATCCAAGATCGTTCTGTGCAATGGCATCCAGTCCATACCTAATATGATATCTTCATTCTGGAGCGGGAAGACCATAAGATTAGCGGTCCAGCTGTGATCGTTGATGCAGATCCGACAGTCTCGAACCTTTTGATCACCGCTTAATCTACTACCCTCGGGTAGTTTTACGGTAAAGGGGTCACAAGGTACACAAACAAGATTTAACCGTTCAACACATTCCATAGATATAAACGAATGGGAGGCTCCGGTATCAAATAGTACATGCACTGGCTGAGAGTTAACAAGAAGAGTACCTGAAATAGCTGGCGCAGGCTGACCATCCGTAGCCCTCAGCTCAAATACACGAGACGGCACTGACTCCGAGAAGGACGAGGTACCTCCGCCGCGCCCACGGCCTCGTCCGGCACCGTGCAGTGGTGGTTGGTTCTGGTGGGATGGAGCTCGGTAGTTGGAAACAGCAGGCGTCCTAGGGGATTGCACAGAGCCTTGTTGACTTGGTTGCGGAGCTGGGCTCTGAGTGGAATTGGCCCGCCAGCAATAACGAGACATGTGTCCACTCTTTCCGCAAGTGAAACATTTGGTAGCCGTCTTCTGACACCGATCCTTAGTATGCCCGGTTATGCCACAATTGAAACAGTCCCTACGGTAAGGCCGATCAGATACACTCTTCTGTTGGTACGAAACCGCCGACTTAAAAGAAGATGCGGGTCCCGAATTCGTTTTGTTGTTGCTCCTGTGCTGAATCGATGTCTTCTGCTTCTTCGAGTTATGCCCGATGTCGGTATTAACAACTGTACCGGCATATGCTGTGACTACGTCCTCGTATGCTCTCAGGGTGGTGCAGTGAAATACGGCGGCATAGCGTTGTACATCCTCCGGTAACCTCTGTGCAAGATGGCATATTCGTTGATCTTCTGATGGAACCATCTGGGAGATGTAACTTAGCTCGCCGGTAGGCCCGAATGATCTCTGCACGGCATGTTCTGCGGGCCGGCACCGAAAAAGTCTCGTGCGCGAGCGGTTCGGGCTGATCTGGGACAAGACTCGCTCCGTAGTAGTCGGGCAAATTCGGTCCACCCGACCACTCGGTCCTCTCGCCTCGTAAGTTCTCCACCATCGTGCAGCAGTGTCACGAAGTTGATTAATTCCGAGCGGCACCTTTCGCTTTCCGGGCATCCGATTACTTCAAGGCGGTCTCCATTTCGTAAATCAGTCGTCCACATGTTTCTCTCCCGTCCCACAAATAATGGAGGCCTAGCCTTCAAAGATCTCTCCCAACCATCGATCCCTTCTGCGTTTTCTTCCACATTGATGACCGGTATCCGTTCCGCCCGATTGACTCGAGCAATTCCCATGGCGATAGCTGAGCAAGGGCCTTGAACAAATGTTGGATCCATGCCTCCCGGTTGTTGTTCTCGCGTTCCGCCTCCGATCATTTTGATTAATCGGGTGGCGGCCGCCTCAGCAGATGGGTCTCGCAGTTGTTCCCGTCCTCATTGTGGTTCGCGGCGGAACCCTGAGCGTCATTCACCACCCTTCTAGCTCCTCGGCGTGCCATCGCTAACGGTATTAATCTAAAGCCAGTTCCACGCATGGTTTACAATTAAATATTGCACAAAATAGAAACACACACATATCACTTACTTGCATTCCCATGAGGAGCTTCGATCACTTGGGGTGTTGGACCCTTTAATAGAAAAAAAAAAAGTTTATTCAAACCAGGAGTTACGCTCCGATACCATTTTCTGTAACACCCCCAAAATATCCCGAGGTATTACAGTGCCGTGAGTCCCACGTGGGACCCACAAAGCTAGTTAGAAAAATAGGCATTTTAATAAAATCGTGATAAAACCTCAAATTCAAGGGTTACATGACAAGGAACGAAAGATTTTAAGGAAAAATGTAATTCGGAGAATTATTACACAACAAATGTTTTTCCAAAGGAAACAATTTATTCCAATTTAAGCAACGGCTAAAGATAATTCCAACACCGCTCAAGTCCGACCGACCCTGGGAATGTCCTGCACATGATGAACAATTTTACCTGGTATGACGAGTCATACCAGGTAACCAGGGTCAGAGAATGCATATCAAATAACAACTACTAACACAATATACGACATTTTTCCAATCACCGTACCTAGTAATCACAGGGAATATTTCATCACTCAACCGACGTGTCTCTCTCTTTATCACATAAACCCCCAAGGTCGCAACCAAGGGTCACGGAAGTATCCACACGGGAATACCCCGGAACATAGGTGCCCAATTCGGGTCTTACCCCCTAACACATTTCCACGCGGGTACCATACAGGTTTGATCCCCAACACATCGGCCCATTTATACATCTTTAGAGAGAGACAACGTCGGCTTTCATCAAAATGGCACGTACACACATACGGTATAACATTGATATTAGAATTTCACGAGCAAGATTTCACTTGCCTGTGATCCGATAGTAGGTGCTTTATGATACGAAGTCCCCACGCCCGCTCGAGCTTAACCTAGCCACGAAACATCCGATTTAACACCTCGTACGGATCATAATGAATAAAACTAGTCTCCCTTTCCTAACCGGATTCCTAGTGTAGTTTTAATTGTCGGTATGAGTATCGTTTCCAAGTTTTCAAGTGTCGTGTACCGTTATCTCGTTCAATCTTATAGTTAACATTAGGTATATCGATTTACTCAAGAAGATAATCTTACCATTCTTCGGTTGTCAATGAATTATTATGGCGAAATCGAATCTTATGCTTTCTATTATAATTCTATATTCCGAATACTACAATCGACGGATTTTATTGCACAATAACTCCGGTGGTTTAACAACCAATATTGATTATACTATCGAATTACTACCTTAGTTTTGCTAAGTGTCAAAAATCACAAGGTGAGGGTAGCTACGAACAAAGGAACATACGGTGACGGATTACTATGAATTTCCCCACAATTGATTCGTCAAATTTTACATTCCTAGTGATGATTTGAAGCGAAATTTCGTTTGTATGAAGCTAAACATATAAGAAACGGAATTTCGGGTTACCACAATTTCATCCTACAAGATTGTCTACGAAGTTTGGCAAAATCCACCCCATACCCGCAATATAACAAGTATAACTAAGAAAACATCGAAGATATAATTCCAGGGATTGGTGGCTTACCTTATTGGAAGAAGAAGAATAGTGAAGATAGTTGACGGATTCACAAGAACTTCGAGGACAACGAGAAGTGACTTGAACGACTTGGATAATCTTCACCGGAGCTCAAGAACCCACCTCCTCAATGTTAATTCAAGTGTTTAAGGCTTAAGGACCGGGTATAAGGCTAGGAATTTCTCCAAGGGTGGTAGTGACTTGGTGTTGGGACGTGCAAATGAAGAAGGGAGCTATCATTTTATAAAACTGGATTTTGATAACGTACGTTACCGATAAGAGAGTTACGTATGTAAGGTGTATTGCGTACGTAATAGTACGATGACAACGTACGTAAAAAACTAACTGCCCGAAATGTGCCCAAGTGTTACGTACGTTAATTTTGGGGCATTACGTACGTAACAAACAGTTGACTCGTTTGTCATCTAGCCCCCCGAAAGTAGCCCTGTCCGTGTCAAAAGAAGATTCTGGTCGGGAGACCGACCTACCCGTTACGTACGTAATGTGGCTGCCTTAACGTACGTAACCATTGAAATTTAGCGTACGTTAGGCATGGGTTATAGCGCACGTTAGACAGAAATTTTAGCCTCAATCACATTCTAACCATCTCGGGTGACCATCCCTTCCGCTCGTCAACAATTATCGGGGAACAAGACGTTGGCCACCGTCATATTCGCACCGACGATCGTCCCACGGCATCAAGGTGTGTCACCCCCGTTTCATTCACATCGTACAATTATATAGCACTCAATGGAATACATAAATAGAAATGACGTCACATTACCAAACATTCACACATTACAAAGTAATCAAGCATGGAATACCGGAGGTATTACAACTTCTTTTGGATCTCGAGTCCCAATTTACAAAGCCTTTTCGAAAACACTAGGGCCTTAGCCCAATTCTCTTTTCAAAACACAATAGATGAGATATCATTATGGGTCCGAGACCCGTATTTAAAATGTTACCCAAACAAGCACTATAACACGATCATTGTTCATACACATCATGTACCGAACTCCGGAGGCCTCGACGGACCTTACCCGGACCGCACACATTGTTCGTACACATCATGTACCGAACTCCGGAGGCCTCGACGGACCCTACCCAGCCACAAACATCGTTCGTACATATCATGTACCGAACTCCAGAGGCCTCATCAGACCCTACCTAGATCACACACCTTGACCGTACACATCATGTACCGAACTCCAGAGGCCTCGTCAGACCCTACCTGGATCACACACCTTATTCGTACACAACATGTACCAAACTCCAGAGGCCTCGTTAGACCCTACCTGGAACACACACACATATATCTACACGACACAACTCATAATCATCAAATGTCAAGCCATTCCACATTACACCGAAATGTACAATCAAGTATGTAAACCAAGACAACACACACATATGTAAACCAAGACAACACACACATCATAATCAACACAACAACTCAACAATGACCGACCACGCCCGGCACAAACTTAGATGATTTGCACATCCAACACGATTCCAAAAATGTTAACTAAGTGAAGGTATCATCGTTACCATCAATTGTTCGTAATAATCAATTCATACGAAGTATATACACGAAAGTAAACCAATGCATCACAACCATAATACGACGTCCCTATTCACAAGACACAAATCGTATAGTAAAATACTTGCCTTAATAACCGCTACCAAATACTCCGAAAAACATGATTCGATCGGGAAGCTCGGACACCGAAAAGGACAATGAACGGAAGGGTTCCGACTCGATTTCTTCACAAGAATTTCGTCCCTAAGTCATGCCAATGATAAATCAATAATCGTACGATGGATAATAATCATACAACGCCCAATCCCCCCACTAAGACCTTTTGTCGGACACCTTCAAGGCGTTGACTAAGAACTCGACCAAAACAATGAATCGAAACGATCCAACCATGGAATAACAAGGGAAATGATAGAATACATCTAAATAATCATCAATACATCACAAATTTAAGTTATTACGGTTAAATCGGACAAAACGAACAAAAACTCACAATTCACCCAAAAGTAGGGTTTCAAGAATTTACCTAGGATTAATGATGAAGAACAATTGTTGGTGTTATTAATCCACACCAAGAACTTGAAGAATATGAAGTTCTCTGGGATTGATGATGCAAAAACGCCCAAAATCGCCCACAAGATCGCCCAAGAGGAGGAGGAATGAAGGAAGATATGAAATGAGCATTCATCTCACAAAATGCGCACAAATAGGCTGTTCTGGACTGTGTGCCGCGGCCCAACCTAAGTGTGCAGCGGCTCACGGTACAGGCTGCTCGGCCAAAACTGGAAAATGAGTGTCTGAGCTATTTCGACCATAACTCTCTCGTCCGGACTCCGATTGACTCACCGTTTCAACCATTGGAAAGCTAACTTGATGCTATATAATATTGAAAAGATTCAAAATCTTTGGAGTTTCCAAGAATTTATGGTGATTTTACAAAGTCGAACTTATACTTGGAAAAGTCGTTTAATAACACTGAACTCAAGAAAACGACATCGAAACCCGAACCTGAATACGAATCGAAGATACGGTTACGAAGTACTCGCAACGACGAATCTAAAAGCTAAGAGAACACACGATTCCGACCACCCGAAGGCTCGGAATTCGACAACTGAAGTAATTACTCCAAACTTTGGGAAATTACAAAAACGGCCCAAAACGTCCGAAAATCATGATACGTGATCGAATAACCAAACCGAAGTTCACAACACGTCTAACAAAGTTAAACGGACTTACGGGAAACTCGAAATAGTAATTTCGAACGAGATTCACAAGAATCGAACTCGAGTGCGGAAAAGTCGTTAAGAAACACGGAACTCAACAAAAGAATACCGAAACGAACTCAAATGACAAAAAGTGCAGAATTAATCATTCTCATAATGATGTGACGGTCCCAAGCGAGTCGTCGAAACAGACTTCCGCCAAAAAAGAAAATTACCGAAAATCCGAAATTGCGGATATTACATTCTACCCTACTTAAAAGAAGTTTCGTCCCGAAACTTAAATCAAGTAGGGAGAAGCAATATCCCACCAGAAAAACTCAACGAGATACACAAGAACCAAAAAAAATCGCGCCCAACGGCGAAACGTTACAAGCAACGCGAAAGAACATACAACGTGAAAACACGCCCCACGACGACCATAACAACGCCACCGGCAATGATTCAAAACAATAACGAGCAATTAACGACGCATCACATGCACACATTTAATCAAAGAAACGCATGCGAGAACAAGTTGCACCCGACCACAACGACTAGGCGGTAGA
This sequence comes from Orobanche coerulescens, assembly GCA_033398695.1. Classification (NCBI taxonomy): domain Eukaryota; kingdom Viridiplantae; phylum Streptophyta; class Magnoliopsida; order Lamiales; family Orobanchaceae; genus Orobanche; species Orobanche coerulescens. Next base: position 88,684,767 of record CM065807.1, read on the forward strand.
AACAAATATAGTATTATGATAGAATTCACTCCGATTCTCGTCAACAAGAAAATGTCCGACGTCAAGACACAAACAATTCAAGATAACAGAAAACGATAATACCGGACATTACATTCTATCCTATTAAAAATAAGTTTCGTCCCGAAACTTAAAATAAAACATCATGGTAGAATACAAACAAAACCAAAAAGTTCACGCAACAAATATCAATATCTACACGAATAACAACACAAAGTACGACCCACAACTACATCACCGGATACCACTGGGTCCTACAGAAGTAGGAACGGGACTCCGGTCCCCTATCATCTTGGCAACAATCTCGCGATCGAACTCGATGCCTCGCGTCCACAATTATAACAAGTCACCTAGTTTCTTACAATGCGCGCGTTCATGGCCCATAACGTTACGGTTGAAACACCTAGGAGCATTACGTAACTCAAAGACACCGGCTTGGGTCTTTTAGATTCTCTAGCTGACCGAGAAGGTCCCATACTCGACTGATACGAGGGTCGAGGTTTAGGAATCCCAATTCCCTCACTTCCCGATGCTTCATCGGAAATCTTCTGCTTCTTCGCTACCGATACAGACTCTGTAGACATCATAGTCATTTCAAATGCTAAGGCTCGATCTTGATAGTCCTTCAGCGTTGTACACATAAAAGGGGCCATACACTGCCGAACCTGAGGTTTCATACGCATATCAAAGTAACAAACCTTATCTGTCTCACTTCGCACTTGATCTCGAACGTAACAAAGTTGTCGATTGTAATCGACTATTGCTTGAGATATCGACACATCTCGGGGCGTAGCCGAGAAAAACTCGACAATTCTACATTCCTTAACAGGCGGCGGACAATACTCGGCCTCCATAGCAGTCTTGAATTCAGCCCAAGTAGCGGTACGATCACTAGGCGCTACGGCCTCCCACCAGTCTGCAGCTTCCCTGTCGAGCAAGTATTGAGCAATAGGCACTCTTCTCTCATCGGGACAAGCTATGGCATCAAATGTTCTATCCAACTGGAAGAGCCAGTTCTCCCAACCTAACGAGTCTGAAGAACCTACAAAACTGGGCGGATGCATTCTCATCACACCTCGTAACCACATACTAGCTCCATTATCCTCATCTGGGATCCTATCCTGGTGCATGGTCTGATTCATATGTGTCAACTGGTCAACCACCTGACGAAGGATGGTGGCGGCGCCAATGTTAGCATTTTCCCCCGTTGATTGCCTCTCGCCACGCGATTGGTCATCTCGACCACTGACCGAGCTCATTGGCGCTTGACAACGAGCGAGTCGCCTCTCATGCACCCGATTCCGACCTCTACCACGACCACACTCTCGACCTCTACCTCTCAAAGATACTAAACGGCCACCCATCGTAACAACAAAATAAATATCACATAATCAACATAGGGCAACAAAAAGAACACAATAAAGTATTCACTCCAAATCATCACACGAGTACTCGGACTAAAGACCGCAATAATAGACTTAAATTCATAAGTAACTCGCAGTTACACCACAGAGGTGCACGAATTTTACCAAAGTAAACACAGTCAAGACCACATACATGTCATTAAATTGCACTTGTCACATTCTTTAAAAATAAAATTTTTCCCGAGGTATTTGTTCAAATGATAATATTTTAAAATTGGTGAGTTCGAAAGATTTTGCAGAAATGAAATTTTGAAAACACTTTGATTAATACCTCGACCATTTAACCAAATCCATGGACCCAATATCAAAACTGCTCGATTTGAAATCACTTGCACAACAATACGTTGAAATATTAAGTCCACTCTATAACCGATGTCAAGAAATGACCTTATTAATATCTCACAAAGACACTAATCATTACCATAGATAAGCTATCATGTCCGGGATAACGTCATAGAATAATACAATTAAATTATACTATGCCGTCACAACACTCAAACACATAACATTTAAATTCCAAAATTAGAGTCGTTTTGCAAAACATAAATTTTCCAAAAATCCTTTCGATCGTAATAAAAATGACGGTAGTATTTTGCAATGTCCGAAGTATTTTAAAACACATTTTCCAAATACTGATTGATGGTGCTATTTGAAAATACATGACCAACTTGTCACAATTCAACTGATTTCAAAATCCACACAAACCGTTGTTTAACAGTACCATCAAGATATTTTCAAAAAATTTGATTTCCACAAAAATACTCAAACCAGTAGAGTCTTTCAGGAAAAACGTTTTCAAACCTACCCACAGCGGGCATATTTACAACAATCCAAAATAGTCGAACTTAGAACCACGTGCCCAAACGGCAAATGGGGTCACCAATTCAATCAAATGCATCTCATGGGCATCAAGTTAAATATACAACGAAACCATCTATCTAATTCTCTCACAAACTCTACCGTCGGTACTTTCTTTTCGGAACGATCAGAGTTTACAACTTTCACATTATACCACCCCACACGGTGGTTCAACGTCAAAACGTCAATACGTCCAGTTCAATACACATACAGTGTATCACAAGTATCAAATACAAACTCCATTACACAGCACCGTGCAAATTACATCATGCACCACAATTATCACACATATCATGAACACAAATATTATGCATAAAAGAGGAGACTTACGTCTACAGGCCGCACGGAGATGACGGTCGCCCACGATACTAATCTCACCCGACAACATAACCGACACGTTGTGACTACGCACAACTCAACTTGTCACCCGACATCTCGAATGACAAAACTACACAATACTCGACAAATCACGACTCGACTTGACCCGACAGCCTAGGTTTCCGCAACCTAAGCTCCGATACCATAAATGTAACACCCCTAAAATCATATGGGAATATTACACGCCGTAGACCCTTTCCACAAGGATCTACCAGGCTAAACATCCATAAACAACCAAATGCTTACCCGGACAGGGTCAAACAATATAATAATACATACCGTAAGGTCACTTACACATAAATACACAGACCGATGAGGTCACACAACTCTATCAACAGAACTGACTAACAACATTACCCACACAGGGGTCGAAACACAATACAGCGGAAGGCTGAATCAATTCTAATAATACAACCAAACTCTACCAACTCTCGACTCTTTGATTAGTATCGCAGCTTGTCATCCCCTTGTGCCAATCCTGTGACTGCTTCCGTGAACCTGCATGTACCTGGACGCAGAACAGACATCCACCCCCCAATTACTCGGGGGTTAGTAAAACTCCACTGTTTTACTAGTGCAAGTATAAAACGATACGAAATGCAACAAGTAAATAGCAACTACGAATTTAATATGGAAATAAATTATCAAATGTTCCTGAGAAGTTTTATTAATTTTGAACTCAAGAAAGAGATATTTGAAAAAGGAACACATCATCTCGGGGATTTTTAAAGCAGAACTTCTTTTGGACCTCGAGTCCCAATTTACAAAGCCTTTTCGAAAACATTAGGGCCTTAGCCCGATTCTCTTTTCAAAACACAATAGATGAGATATCATTATGGGTCCGAGACCCGTATTTAAAATGTTACCCAAACAAGCACTATAACACGATCATTGTTCGTACACATCATGTACCGAACTTCGGAGGCCTCGACGGACCTTACCCGGACCGCACACATTGTTCGTACACATCATGTACCGAACTCCGGAGGCCTCGACGGATCCTACCCAGCCATAAACATCGTTCGTACACATCATGTACCGAACTCCAGAGGCCTCGTCAGACCCTACTTGGATCACACACCTTGTCCGTACACATCATGTACCGAACTCCAGAGGCCTCGTCAGACCCTACCTGGATCACACACCTTGTTCGTACACATCATGTACCGAACTCCAGAGGCCTCGTTAGACCCTACCTGGAACACACACACACATATCGACACGACACAACTCATAATCATCAAATGTCAAGCCATTCCACATTACACCGAAATGTACAATCAAGTATGTAAACCAAGACAACACACACATATGTAAACCAAGACAACACACATATCATAATCAACACAACAACTCAACTATGACCGACCACGCCCGGCACAAACTTAGATGATTTGCACATCCAACACGATTCCCAAAATGTTAACTAAGTGAAGGTATCATCGTTACCATCAATTGTTCGTAATAATCAATTCATACGAAGTATATACACGAAAGTAAACCAATGCATCACAACCATAATACGACGTCCCTATTCACAAGACACAAATCGTATAGTAAAATACTTGCCTTAATAACCGCTACCAAATACTCCGAAAAACATGATTCGATCGGGAAGCTCGGACACCGAAAAGGACAATGAACGGAAGGGTTCCGACTCGAGTTCTTCACAAGAATTTCGTCCCTAAGTCATGCCAATGATAAATCAATAATCGTACGATGGATAATAATCATACAACGCCCAATCCCCCCTCTAAGAACTTTTGTCGGACACCTTCAAGGCGTTGACTAAGAACTCGACCAAAACAATGAATCGAAACGATCCAACCATGGAATAACAAGGGAAATGATAGAATACATCTAAATAATCATCAATACATCACAAATTTAAGTTATTACGGTTAAATCGGACAAAACGAACAAAAACTCCCAATTCACCCAAAAGTAGGGTTTCAAGAATTTACCTAGGATTAATGATGAAGAACAATTGTTGGTGTTATTAATCCACACCAAGAAATTGAAGAATACGAAGTTCTCTGGGATTGATGATGCAAAAACGCCCAAAATCGCCCACAAGATCGCCCAAGAGGAGGAGGAATGAAGGAAGATATGAAATGAGCATTCATCTCACAAAATGCGCACAAATAGGCTGTTTCGATCGTGCCGCGGCCCAACCTAAGTGTGCGCTGGCTCACAGACAGCCGCTCGCCAAAATCGGAAAATGAGTGTCTAAGCTATTTCGACCATAACTCTCTCGTCCGGACTCCGATTGACTCACCGTTTGAACCATTGGAAAGCTAACTTGATGCTATATAATATTGAAAAGATTCAAAATCTTTGGAGTTTCCAAGAATTTATGGTGATTTTACAAAGTCGAACTTATACTTGGAAAAGTCGTTTAATAACACTGAACTCAAGAAAACGACATCGAAACCCGAACCTGAATACGAATCGAAGATACGGTTACGAAGTACTCGCAACGACGAATCTAAAAGCTAAGAGAACACACGATTCCGACCACCCGAAGGCTCGGAATTCGACAACTGAAGTAATTACTCCAAACTTTGGGAAATTACAAAAACGGCCCAAAACGTCCGAAAATCACGATACGTGATCGAATAACCAAACCGAAGTTCACAACACGTCTAACAAAGTTAAACGGACTTACGGGAAACTCGAAATAGTAATTTCGAACGAGATTCACAAGAATCAAACTCGAGTGCGGAAAAGTCGTTAAGAAACACGGAACTCAACAAAAGAATACCGAAACGAACTCAAATGACAAAAAGTGCAGAATTAATCATTCTCATAATGATGTGATGGTCGCAAGCGAGTCGTCGAAACGGACTTCCGCCAAAAAAGAAAATTACCGAAAATCCGAAATTGCGGATATTACATTCTACCCTACTTAAAAGAAGTTTCGTCCCGAAACTTAAATCAAGTAGGGAGAAGCAATATCCCACCAGAAAAACTCAACGAGATACACAAGAACCAAAGAAAATCGCGCCCAACGGCGAAACATTACAAGCAACGCGAAAGAACATACAACGTGAAAACACGCCCCACGACGACCATAACAACGCCACCGGCAATGATTCAAAACAATAACGAGCAATTAACGACGCATCACATGCACACATTTAATCAAAGAAACGCATGCGAGAACAAGTTGCACCCGACCACAACGACTAGGCGGTATAAACAAATATAGTATTATGATAGAATTCACTCCGATTCTCGTCATCAAGAAAATGTCCGACGTCAAGACACAAACAATTCAAGATAACAGAAAACGATAATACCGGACATTACATTCTATCCTATTAAAAATAAGTTTCGTCCCGAAACTTAAAATAAAACATCATGGTAGAATACAAACAAAACCAAAAAGTTCACGCAACAAATATCAATATCTACACGAATAACAACACAAAGTACGACCCACAACTACATCACCGGATACCACTGGGTCCTACAGAAGTAGGAACGGGACTCCGGTCCCCTATCATCTTGGCAACAATCTCGCAGTACTGAACTCGATGCCCCTCGCGTCCACAATTATAACAAGTCACCGGCAGTTTCTTACAATGCGCGCGTTCATGGCCCATAACGTTACAGTTGAAACACCTAGGAGCATTACCAGAACTCAAAGACACCGGCTTGGGTCTTTTAGATTCTCTAGCTGACCGAGAAGGTCCCATACTCGACTGATACGAGGGTCGAGGTTTAGGAATCCCAATTCCCTCACTTCCCGATGCTTCATCGGAAATCTTCTGCTTCTTCGCTACCGATCTGCACTGTAGACATCATAGTCATTTCAAATGCTAAGGCTCGATCTTGATAGTCCTTCAGCGTTGTACACATAAAAGGGGCCATACACTGCCGAACCTGAGGTTTCATACGCATATCAAAGTAACAAACCTTATCTGTCTCACTTCGCACTTGATCTCGAACGTAACAAAGTTGTCGATTGTAATCGACTATTGCTTGAGATATTGACACATCTCGGGGCGTAGCCGAGAAAAACTCGACAATTCTACATTCCTTAACAGGCGGCGGATAATACTCGGCCTCCATAGCAGTCTTGAATTCAGCCCAAGTAGCGGTACGATCACTAGGCGCTACGGCCTCCCACCAGTCTGCAGCTTCCCTGTCGAGCAAGTATTGAGCAATAGGCACTCTTCTCTCATCGGGACAAGCTATGGCATCAAATGTTCTATCCAACTGGAAGATCCAGTTCTCCCAACCTAACGAGTCTGAAGAACCTACAAAACTGGGCGGATGCATTCTCATCACACCTCGTAACCACATACTAGCTCCATTATCCTCATCTGGGATCCTATCCTGGTGCATGGTCTGATTCATATGTGTCAACTGGTCAACCACCTGACGAAGGATGGTGGCGGCGCCAATGTTAGCATTTTCCCCAGTTGATTGCCTCTGCTCATGCGATTGGTCATCTCGACCACCTGTACTGAGCTCATTGGCGCTTGACAACGAGCGAGTCGCCCTCTCATGCACCTGATTCCGACCTCTACCACGACCACACTCTCGACCTCTACCTCTCAGCATACTAAACGGCCACCCATCAGAACAACAAAATAAATATCACATAATCAACATAGGGCAACAAACAGCAACACAATAAAGTATTCACTCCAAATCATCACACGAGTACTCAGACTAGCACTGCAATAATAGACTTAAATTCATAAGTAACTCGCACGGTTACACCAACAGAGGTGCACGAATTTTACCAAAGTAAACACAGTCAAGACCACATACATGTCATTAAATTCAGGCACTTGTCACATTCTTTAAAAATAAAATTTTTCCCGAGGTATTTGTTCAAATGATAATATTTTAAAATTGGTGAGTTCGAAAGATTTTGCAGAAATGAAATTTTGAAAACACTTTGATTAATACCTCGACCATTTAACCAAATCCATGGACCCAATATCAAAACTGCTCTGATTTGAAATCACTTGCACAACAATACGTTGAAATATTAAGTCCACTCTATAACCGATGTCAGCAAAATGACCTTATTAATATCTCACAAAGACACTAATCATTACCATAGATAAGCTATCATGTCCGGGATAACGTCATAGAATAATACAATTAAATTATACTATGCCGTCACAACACTCAAACACATAACATTTAAATTCCAAAAATTAGAGTCGTTTTGCAAAACATAAATTTTCCAAAAATCCTTTCGATCGTAATAAAAATGACGGTAGTATTTTGCAATGTCCGAAGTATTTTAAAACACATTTTCCAAATACTGATTGATGGTGCTATTTGAAAATACATGACCAACTTGTCACAATTCAACTGATTTCAAAATCCACACAAACCGTTGTTTAACCGTACCATCAAGATATTTTCAAAAAATTTGATTTCCACAAAAATACTCAAACCAGTAGAGTCTTTCAGGAAAAACGTTTTCAAACCTACCCACAGCGGGCATATTTACAACAATCCAAAATAGTCGAACTTAGAACCACGTGCCCAAACGGCAAATGGGGTCACCAATTCAATCAAATGCATCTCATGGGCATCAAGTTAAACATACAACGAAACCATCTATCTAATTCTCTCACAAACTCTACCGTCGGTACTTTCTTTTCGGAACGATCAAAGTTTACAACTTTCACATTATACCACCCCACACGGTGGTTCAACGTCAAAACGTCAATACGTCCAGTTCAATACACATACAGTGTATCACAAGTATCAAATACAAACTCCATTACACAGCACCGTGCAAATTACATCATGCACCACAATTATCACACATATCATGAACACAAATATTATGTATAAAAGAGGAGACTTACGTCTACAGGCCGCACGGAGATGACGGTCGCCCACGATACTAATCTCACCCGACAACATAACCGACATGTTGTGACTACGCACAACTCAACTTGTCACCCGACATCTCGAATGACAAAACTACACAATACTCGACAAATCACGACTCGACTTGACCCGACAGCCTAGGTTTCCGCAACCTAAGCTCCGATACCATAAATGTAACACCCCTAAAATCATATGGGAATATTACACGCCGTAGACCCTTTCCACAAGGATCTACCAGGCTAAACATCCATAAACAACCAAATGCTTACCCGGACAGGGTCAAACAATATAATAATACATACCGTAAGGTCACTTACACATAAATACAATGCACCGATGAGGTCACACAACTCTATCAACAGAACTGACTAACAACATTACCCACACAGGGGTCGAAACACAATACAGCGGAAGGCTGAATCAATTCTAATAATACAACCAAACTCTACCAACTCTCGACTCTTTGATTAGTATCGCAGCTTGTCATCCCCTTGTGCCAATCCTGTGACTGCTTCCCTGAACCTGCATGTACCTGGACGCAGAACAGACATCCACCCCCCGATTACTCGGGGGTTAGTAAAACTCCACTGTTTTACTAGTGCAAGTATAAAACGATACGAAATGCAACAAGTAAATAGCAACTACGAATTTAATATGGAAATAAATTATCAAATGTTCCAGAAGTTTTATTAATTTTGAACTCAAGAAAGAGATATTTGAAAAGGAACACATCATCTCGGGATTTTTAAAGGTAACTTCTTTTGGACCTCGAGTCCCAATTTACAAAGCCTTTTCGAAAACATTAGGGCCTTAGCCCGATTCTCTTTTCAAAACACAATAGATGAGATATCATTATGGGTCCGAGACCCGTATTTAAAATGTTACCCAAACAAGCACTATAACACGATCATTGTTCGTACACATCATGTACCGAACTTCGGAGGCCTCGACGGACCTTACCCGGACCGCACACATTGTTCGTACACATCATGTACCGAACTCCGGAGGCCTCGACGGACCCTACCCAGCCATAAACATCGTTCGTACACATAATGTACCGAACTCCAGAGGCCTCGTCAGACCCTACTTGGATCACACACCTTGTCCGTACACATCATGTACCGAACTCCAGAGGCCTCGTCAGACCCTACCTGGATCACACACCTTGTTCGTACACATCATGTACCGAACTCCAGAGGCCTCGTTAGACCCTACCTGGAACACACACACATATCGACACGACACAACTCATAATCATCAAATGTCAAGCCATTCCACATTACACCGAAATGTACAATCAAGTATGTAAACCAAGACAACACACACATATGTAAACCAAGACAACACACATATCATAATCAACACAACAACTCAACTATGACCGACCACGCCCGGCACAAACTTAGATGATTTGCACATCCAACACGATTCCCAAAATGTTAACTAAGTGAAGGTATCATCGTTACCATCAATTGTTCGTAATAATCAATTCATACGAAGTATATACACGAAAGTAAACCAATGCATCACAACCATAATACGACGTCCCTATTCACAAGACACAAATCGTATAGTAAAATACTTGCCTTAATAACCGCTACCAAATACTCCGAAAAACATGATTCGATCGGAAAGCTCGGACACCGAAAAGGACAATGAACGGAAGGGTTCCGACTCGAGTTCTTCACAAGAATTTCGTCCCTAAGTCATGCCAATGATAAATCAATAATCGTACGATGGATAATAATCATACAACGCCCAATCCCCCCTCTAAGAACTTTTGTCGGACACCTTCAAGGCGTTGACTAAGAACTCGACCAAAACAATGAATCGAAACGATCCAACCATAGAATAACAAGGGAAATGATAGAATACATCTAAATAATCATCAATACATCACAAATTTAAGTTATTACGGTTAAATCGGACAAAACGAACAAAAACTCCCAATTCACCCAAAAGTAGGGTTTCAAGAATTTACCTAGGATTAATGATGAAGAACAATTGTTGGTGTTATTAATCCACACCAAGAACTTGAAGAATATGAAGTTCTCTGGGATTGATGATGCAAAAACGCCCAAAATCGCCCACAAGATCGCCCAAGAGGAGGAGGAATGAAGGAAGATATGAAATGAGCATTCATCTCACAAAATGCGCACAAATAGGCTGTTCTGGACTGTGTGCCGCGGCCCAACCTAAGTGTGCAGCGGCTCACGGTACAGGCTGCTCGGCCAAAACTGGAAAATGAGTGTCTAAGCTATTTCGACCATAACTCTCTCGTCCGGACTCCGATTGACTCACCGTTTGAACCATTGGAAAGCTAACTTGATGCTATATAATATTGAAAAGATTCAAAATCTTTGGAGTTTCCAAGAATTTATGGTGATTTTACAAAGTCGAACTTATACTTGGAAAAGTCGTTTAATAACACTGAACTCAAGAAAACGACATCGAAACCCGAACCTGAATACGAATCGAAGATACGGTTACGAAGTACTCGCAACGACGAATCTAAAAGCTAAGAGAACACACGATTCCGACCACCCGAAGGCTCGGAATTCGACAACTGAAGTAATTACTCCAAACTTTGGGAAATTACAAAAACGGCCCAAAACGTCCGAAAATCACGATACGTGATCGAATAACCAAACCGAAGTTCACAACACGTCTAACAAAGTTAAACGGACTTACGGGAAACATGTTGCGATTCACTATCCTAAAAATATTTGACTTGCTATGAAGTGAAACACGACTACGAACGGTCCAGGTGGAAACATGTTGCGATTCACTATCCTAAAAATATTAGAAATAATTAGCGCACGCTAATTGAAGTCACTAGCGCACGCTATGAGAAGGTGTTAGCGTACGCTAACGGAGCTGGCAGAGGCTACTGGATTGCCTGGTGAGTCCGATAGCGCGCGCTATTTTTCATGGCTAGCGCACGCTAGTCCCTATTTAGTATAAATAGGACATTTCCGTTCCCAAATCGTCATTTCTACCTACCTTCACCTCCTTGGGCGATTCTAGGCTATTCCGGGCGATTTGTGGGGAGTTCTTCGAGCTGCAATTATCTATCAACATCTTTGAGTTCTAGTTCGGATTTATCAACGTTTAATCCTCTCCGCCGCTCCAAATCAAGGTAAAATTCTCACAACCCTAGATTTTCGGGATTTGGGGATTTTCCATCCGATTTCTTCGATCCAGCTTGTTGTGATGTTAGAATATATCGATTACTAGTTATCTACCTTGGATACATGTTTTCCTATGGATTTAATGGTGTATTTCTGGAGTTCTTGAGTGTTTGGGATATTTGACTTGCGATTCACTATCCTAAAAAAAAATAAGTCAATACAATAATTCATTTTATGTTGCCAAATGTAAGAAAAAAGTTATCCTAAAATCAGAGAGTAGCACTAACAAAAGGGATCAGAAAATAATTTCATTCATCACATCATATTATCAATCAATTATATATTATTATTTAATTTAATTACAGTTTCTGTAGAATAATTTAATTAAATTAATGTTTTTTAATAAATTTAACTTTTAATCCATATTTATATTTAATTCAGTTTTTTAAATTATTTTATTTAATTTCAGTTTTTTATAGAATAATTTAATTTAGTTTAAGCACAAAGTGAAACACATAATTAATCACAAAAGTAATGCACGTACCAATACATCCTGCCACAACATTTCATTATCGGGCTTGTCCGGTACGTGATTTCATCGATCGTACAATATAGAAACATGATCTTTCGCAAGTTTACCCAAATATGTACTCAACTTAATTTTGTGCTCGTACTTAAGTTTTCCCCTGACTGGATCGATATCAAGAGGTAGCTTTTTCCCATCTACACGCCGTTTGGCCAACATCTTGTAGGATTTATCGATGTAGTAGTCTGCGTATGAGGAGGAGAATGGCGAGGAGTATGAGGAGAATGAGAAGGAGAACGAGAAGGATGCCGAGGAGAAGTCATGTGCTTGTATAAACAAATGAAGATATTGCCAAACACAACATAAACCGAAAAAATAATATTTGTCAAACACAACATACACCAATAATATTTTTTGTTTGAAAAACTCTTTGTCAAAAAACTAATACTTGTCAAACACAACAGTAATATTTTTTGTTTGAAAAACTCTTTGTCAAAAAACTCATACTTGTCAAACACAACGTATTACCTAGTTGTCTAAATTGACTCTTATTATAACTTAACATCTAATTGCCTACATTTTGACTAGTAAGTACAAAATCTACAGATTTCTAAGTGAACACCTACTCACTTTATAAGAGGAGAATTAATTAATTCGGTTAGACTTAGAATGAGAATAAAAATGGCATATGTATCTATGCAAAACTTAGATGTAGTGATTCATGTACCTGATTTTTATTTATCTTTTGAGATAACATAGTTCTCCCATAAACCTTCATCATGGTCATTTCGAATGACATGTATGTCGTCAGCTTCATTTTATTCAACGATAGTGGATAACCGTGTTGACAAAGGAATAAATGCACAATTGTCAAACGTTGATTCTTCAGTTTCATTCATATCCACACTTCTACCAGGAATAACCACGGACAATCTTTCATTACATGGATCGTTGATATAGAACACCTGTTTGCTTGGTGTGCCATGATAAAAGGCTCGTCTTTGTAAGTTACCTTGTGAAGATCTACCAAAGTAAATCCTAACTCATCTGTTTCCACACCCGTATTATTATCAACCCACTTACACTTAAATACAGGCACTCTAAACTTAACATAATCAAGTTCCCAGATCTCTTCTATAACTCCATAGTAACTCGTCGATGCCAAAACTGGGTTTTTGTCTTTTGAGCTTGAGAAGTGCATTGACTCGGCTTGAAGAGTAACTCCACTATTTTTAACCGTACTCTTGTCATCTTGTGACTTTGTATAGAATGAGTACTTATTAATATCGTATCCACTCCAGGTTTGTAAGCTAGCCATTGTAATGTTTCAGATGCACTGCTAGAAATTTGTTCCTTAAACCATCTCAAGAAAGTCTTATTATGTTCGATCAGCAACCATTTTTCACTCATTTGGGGATTCTTTATCTTCAAATGATTCTTGTGAGCTGACAAGTAGGGAAGAACATCATCAGTGTTATTCAAAATGTACAAATGTGCTTGAAGCACCTCATCTCGACTCTTGGTTATAACTTTAACACCTCGTGTACCCTTTCCTCTAATTTTATCCTCATGCCGAGACTTTGGAAGCCCTACAGATTCCACTTGTGACATGTAATCTGTGCAAAGCTCGATAGCTTCTTCTGCTATGTACCTCTCCACAATAGATGCTTCCGGACGAAATGGGTTTTTGGTATACCCTTTGAAAATCTTCATGTATCGCTCAATGAGATACATCCATCTCAAATAAACAGGGCCACACTCTTCAATCTCTCTAACTAGATGGACAAGTAAGTGAACCATGATATCGAAAAAAGGAGGAAAATACATCTCCAATTGGCATAAGATAACAATAGCCTCATTCTCCACTCATCCAAAACTAGAGGATCTATCACTTTACTACATATAGCATTGAAAAAAAGCACAAGCGAGTTATGACATGCCTCACTTTTTAGGCAAAACATCATGTATAGCCACTGCTAGAAGTTGTTGCATCAAGACATGACAGTCATGGGACTTTAAGCCAACCAATTTAAGAGTTTTCAACGACACAAGACTCTTAATATTTGAAGAGTAACTTTGCGGCACTTTAATGCCTTGTAAACATTTACAAAAGCTGATTTTCTCCCTTTTCGATAAAGTATAACATGCTGGAGGGAGATAAGTTCGTTTACCAACTGATTGCGGATGCAACTGAGGATGAATACCCATATCCTCTAGGGCTAGATGAGCATGGACACCATCTTTTGTTTTTTCTTTAATATTGAGAAGTGTGCCGATCACACTATCGCACACATTTTTTTCCACATGCATAACATCTATGCAATGTCTAACATCTAGTTTGCTCCAGTATGGAAGATCAAAGATTATGGACCTCTTCTTCCGTATGTTTGTCGCAACGGACTTTTTTGTAGATTTCCCAAATACAGTATTGATATTCTTAATGCGGTCGTAAACTTGCTCACCTGTTAATGGTATCGGTACAAATCCCTCTTCCTAGTATCCATTAAAAGCTTTTCTCAATCTAGGATATGGGTGATGGTGCTTGAGAAACCTCTGATATTGAGTGCAAACTGTTTTTTTTTTGTGTTTCAACTGAACGTAGCTTGTGTTTTCTTCACATATAGGACATGCATGATGCCCCTTCACACTATACCCACTCAAGTTTCCATATGCCGAAAAGTCATTAATGGTACAAAATAAGATTGCACATAGCTTGATACTTTGTTGGTGGTACCCATCAAATACGTCAACCCCTTCATCCTACATCATTTTCAAATCATCAATCAACGGACTTAGATAAACATCTATGTCATTTCCTGACTGCTTTGGGCCTGAAATCATCATTGACAACATAACATATCTCCGCTTCATACATAACCAATGAGGTAAATTATAGATCACAAGTAGGATGGGCCAGGAGCTATGCTTAGTGCTTTAATTACCAAACGGATTCATCCCATCTGGGGCAAGTCCAAGCCTAAGGTTTCTTGCCTCACCCCCAACTCTGGAAATAAATGATCTATTTTCTTCTACTGTACAGAATCAGCAGGATGATGATCGCTGAGATTTCGCGTAGTATGGTTTTCAAATCCGATCAATTTTAAAATTTGTAAAACCTCAAAGTATTTCCAAGGTGTCGAACCCAAGGGAATTGATATGTCGAAAATAAAGGAAGTAACTCTACTCAAAATTTGACTGCTATTTAGGAATCCGAAAATTTGGTTTGTTTCTAATTATCTAACTTCAAAAATCGAAAAATAAAAATTAAATAAAAGATGAATTATCTAAATCAAGCAAATAAAGCAAATTAGCAAGATAAAATCACAAGTGAAAGCTAATTGATCCTAGGGTAGTATCATCTAATTGAGTTCACACAATCCATTCACTTGATTCCTTTTCCCCAAATTTTAATTCAATCCTAGAAATAATCACTCAGCCGATCTAGAATTCCGATCAAGGCAACCTAGAAAGATAGTTAATTTAAACCTTTTTCGCTTGTGGCTCAAAGAATTTAAATCACTTAAAAAGCATCAACTTATTTATCTATGATTTATCTTACTCCACTCAGGTCTTAAGATCAAATCATATTGTGCATCAAGTATTTCCACTAATCAATTACTCCTTCCGGACAAAATTAATTAGCTAACATGCATCGATTAAGGGCCCTTTAATCTAACATGAGATTTAACACATCTTGATCACAAGCCTAGGATGAAAGGTAAAAAGGTAATCAAAGGAACATCATGTGAACATCAATTAAAATTACTAACCCTAGAATCAATCAATGGATTTAGCCAGACATAATTGAAATTAAACAAGAAATAGATGGAGAATGCATATTATTCATATGAAAAGAGAGATTACAACCCTTATGGATGAACTCTGAGTCTTAAATATCCGAAAAAGTAGAAAAACAATAATAATTGCTGCTCTCCAAAAAGTTCTTGTCTCCAAGGAATTAATCTTGCCCAAAAAAATGTAAAAGTGTGCTAAAGATGATAAAGGATGATAAAGGCTGATGAAAGATGATAAAGGCTGATAAAAGATGCTCAAAGATCATAAACTAGGTCTGGGAGGAGGTCTATATAGCCTATGGGAGTTAAACTCCCGATTAGCCCTAATCTAGGAAACAAAATCTATCCAAAAGAGTCACAATCCGTCAAAATTCGAGAACTCACGAGCAAATTTATCGGACGCACCTATCGGCCGATAGGCTGGCCCGATAGTTGGTTCGTCGGTCGACTTCACTCGATAGGGCCTGGACACCTTTCGGATGCACCTATCGGCCGATAGGCTGGCCCGATAGGTGGTCTGACTTTTGCAAAAATCCATTTCTTCCGTCCGTTTGACTCGACTCTCGGTCCTTTGTCTCGTTTTGGGTCCTTTTGGCTCTAAAAACCTGCAAACACACTAAAACCAACCCAAACGCGTAATACGGCTCGACTAATCATAAATAAGCCAAATACGAGCACATTAATCACGAAACGAGATAAAAACCTAGTATAAAATCCTAGAAAAATGTGGTAAAATTACCACTTATCAGATGACGAATTAGTCCGTCGCATTTTCTCCCTTTTGCGTGCCATATGAGATTCTTTACGTCATCCTTATTAGCAAACAGTTGCTTGAACCTTGGAATAATTGGAAGATACCATAACACCTTCATTAGAGGCCCTCGTTGTGTGCTCTCTCCATCACTAGAATCATCATGTTTCACTTTGTAGCGTGATGCCCCGCACCTAGGATACTTATGCAATAATTCAAACTCTTTTCGGTATAATATGCAATCATTAGGGCAGGCATGTATTTTCTTATACGCTAAACCCATCGGACACAAAACCTTCTTCGCCTCATAAGTACGGTTAGGCAATTTATTACCTTCTGGAAGTATCTCCTGTATCAACTCGAGTAATTCGGTGAAACTTTTATCACTCCACCCATTTTTTGCTTTCACATTAACCAACTTCAACACGGCAGACAAGCGTGTAAATTTTTTACAACCCGGATATAAAGGAGTCTCTGAATCACTTTTCAATGGATCATAAACATGCGCTCGTCGGAATGATTCTTCTCCAACATCACAAATCATGTCTTCAAATTGATCACCATCTATATCTACGTATGTGTCTTCAGTTGGAATGTCTACTAGTTCGCCATGCCATATCCAAATCGTATAGTTCGTATTTGTTACCTCACAAATAAGATGTTCACGAATTATGTGCTTCATGTCGTCTCCCGTTCATACACTTGACACAAGGGAAAAAAATATCTTTCGTCGGGTTTCGGGCGATTTTGTCGGGCGAACTCAAGAAATTGTTCGATTCCATTATCATACTCATCACTGTTACGACTTGCATTCATCCAACTTTGATCCATTTTTCTTCTTTTCTATTGTACATATAGTGAAATTCAATTTGCAATTCCTTTAGTTAGAACCAACCACATTTAGTGTTATTTTAATCTTCTACCAAAAACAGACAACTGTTATTGCTATTAATATACTATGTCATCTCACTATTTTATAAAGACTGTCACCTTTTCCTGCATTAACTATTGGGAGAAGATCCTTAAGATGAAAGTTAACATCTATCCCAAAGGGAAAAGATCCTTAAGAAGTTAACCACATCTATCCCAACGTAATTCATGCTTTAAAAGGCAACAGACAAAAACTGAAAGACACACAAGAGTAATCACGCTATCCTTCTCGACCATATAGTAGATATTCCTTTAGGTCAGAACATACCTTTAACTCATATAAAATTTTCTTAGAATTTAACATCTTAATAATTTTCTGTGTTAAACTATTGATTGGCCATTACCGATACTTATTGAACTCAAGTGACAATATTTTATTTTTAAAGAAAAATTTGGACATAATATTATCAAACTACTCTTCCCTAGGTACTACGAGTAGAGGGAGTGAGATTCCTACGAGAAGTATCTCACTTCAACTATTTCAAGAACAGAAGATGTCTAGCCTAAATATAAGTGCAAAGCAGAACTCACCCAAAAGCCTGGATTAACTCTACCAGAAGTACAAGTACCCGAACAAATTATTCATGTTAGTGAATAATTATATTCGAAATTAGCATAAACAAAATGAAACCAATATGCAATGCAATCTAACGTAGGGTACAGAAAAATGTAAAAAAATGGAATAAAGCCAGTAAACTCTTACCTCAGCGCGTTTCAACCCCGCAGCGGCCAGAAAATCTGAGAAGACAGAGCCGCGGAAATAGAAGTGGCCAACGGTGGGGGTAGCTCGGAGATGGTCGCTCAGGCCACGTCCAACGAAAAACGGCGAAGGCCAATCGTCCGGCGGGATTGTTTGGGGCCAGGGGTTAATCGTCCGACGAGATTGTTCAGGGCCAGGGTTATTCGTCCGGAAAGATTGTTCGGGGCTAGGGGTTAATCTTCCAGCGAGATGGTAGGGACGCAAAGGCAAAAAATCGAGATGCACGGTAACGACAACGGCGACGGGAAGGGCGACGGGAATATCGGAGTGTATTTTGGGTCAGTACAGGGTAGAGAGAGGCGGAGGAAGAAAAATAATGACCTGAACTATTATTCGTTTTCTTAATGATCAAACAACATCGGTTGTTAAGCAAAAACCGTTGTTAAATGTAATATGCAAACAACAGCAGTTATCAAGTAAAACCGCTGTTAATTATCTTTTTTTTTTGAAAAAAATTAACAGTGGTTATTGTGTAAACCGCTGTTAATCGTCACTTTTAAATTTAATTTTACTTTTTTTTGAGAAAATTTTTAACATCGGTTTTCCTTAATAACCGATGTTAAATTGCAAGTTCATTTTTTTAATTTTTCGGGATAAATTTAATATCGATTATTAGAAAACCACTGTTAAGTTGCTATTTTAACATCGGTTATTTTAATACCCACTGTTAATTTGTTGCAAACTGTTTACAAGTATGCCACCGCGTCATTTTAACATCGGTTTTAAAACAACCGCTGTTAAAATGGTGCTGTTAAAGGCTAGTTTTGTAGTAGTGATTTGACAATAATGGTGCTATTGCATAAGCTAAAGAGCCTAGGTCCCATCATAATTCCAAACATATACTCAGAAAATATCACCTAGTCAGAGAGATCGTGAGACGACGAGATATTACAATATGCAAAGTAGCGAAAGAGAATGTTGTTGATCCACTTATCAAGCCTCTTTCAAGAGGAAAGCATGAAGATCATGCTAGATCGATAGGACTAGAAGTCATGAATGAATGGTCTTAGTTCAAGTGGGAGATTGTTAGGTATAGTGGTGCCCTAGGACATTCGATGTGCCTAGATTTGCAATTGTCACATTTATATAAAGTTATTTGATATCATTCATTTTTCGTTGATTATTATAATATGTGCATGTTTTAACATTATAATAATCGAATAATAGTTATTCACGAATAATAAAATTACTCAAATGTCCCTGGTCCAATCACATTAAGTGGAGACGCAAGTGATTAATATACTAGTATAAGTTTGATTGATAATCATCTGATGATTATACGTTTGGTACGGATCAAACTTATGGGTACTGGTCGGAGAATGCAATACTGGACAAACCAGCATTGAGATCACTACATGAAAATATCATAAGTGAACCTCAATATAACAGTATGTCAATAAATCCTCGAACCTGAGATTATCATAGAGTCCAACATGATAACTGCTATGCGTTGACGTAATCCACCGTCATCTGTAACATGGCGATCATAAAGTTTAGCGATCGGGATTAGTGGGAGTCATTTAGAGGGCAATGAATAATCAAAATGGGGATTTCTCCCTCTGTCTAGGGAGAGAGATATTTGTTGGGGCCCTCGATAAGTAGGACTGAAAGAAATGCACGGCCACGCTCAAATGAAGAGTCATTTGATTCAATCAGTCTACTTAATATCGAGAAAGAATTTGAACATAATAAGTATGCAAACATCCATGACTTAGTTCAAATGTAATATGACGCGACAAATGAATTTGACACGTCAAATGGTTTAATGGACTATAAACTTATATTATTTGGGAAGTCATAATGTCTTGCTAGAGATCACCCATGATTTATTATTTAATAAGGTATTAAATCATTGCCAACATAATATAAGCCGTTTGGGTCACACATACGACAATTAAAGACAAGCAGAATAATTAATAGATATAATATTTGATAGTATATTTATTAAAGAAATTAAATAATGAGTAATATATAATATAGGATATTATATATATTATATTATTTAGTTATATCAATCGGGAAAGATAAATATAATATTGGATATTATATATATTGTATTATTTAATAAGTTGAGTGCAACTAAGCAAATACTATAGTTTGACTCTAGGCTTTACTTAATATAAATAAATGGTCTTGGACAAGGAGTTGTCGTAAGATTAAAATTACACAACCCTAGTTGTGTGAGAGAACCCCCCCCCCCTCTTCACCTGGTCCAACCAGAATTTTTCTATCTGTCTTCTTCCCTTAGTTGATTATGATCAACAGTACAAATCCTTCTAGCAAGGAATTATCTGTTGTACTGTTTATCAATATTATTTGTAAGGATCTAGCAATCCGGCTTGTACCAGTTGTTCGTGTGTGGATCACTGAAAGAGGAAGAAGATTTTAATCAGCTTCTGGTCCGGGTTCAGATCCGTTCTTCGAATTAAGGTAATTCAATAAACTCTTTATCAATCAATTAAATAACTGTTTATAAACAAAGAATAATGAAGTAGAAAAAGAAAGAAACACTTGTGTATTTTAATTCCTGTATTTTTCACTTAAAATCCATTATAACAACTTTTAATTAGTGAAAATCTGGTGTCTTATACAAATCTCTTTTACAAGCTATTTTATGTCTCATTAAGTAGTTTGTTATTAAAATATTCTGATAAACGGGTATTTAAGTCCCAGATTAGGAAATCTATCCTCTGTTTTATAAGTACAAATTCCAGAATATGACTTTTCTCTTAAGTTTTGGGCATCATTAAAAGGGGAAAATATTAGGAACGACTATGACTAAGATTTTGATGTTACCAAACTTATATTTGTAATGACCGAGATTTTCGGTTCCGGTTATTTTTGAATTTTTATCGGTTGTGCCGGTCATTTTGTTCTGTTGGCGATTACTTGAGATTTTCCCCTATGTTGGGTACGACATGATGTACCGTGTTGTTGTGTTCGTCGGGTACAACTTATCGTTGCGTAAGTCGAGCTAATCGTATGTCCTGTTTTATTATTATTATTCATCTTCTTCTGGATCGTTGTTGTGGTTCTATCATAATTTTCGGATTGTGTCGGAATCGTTTTGCAATTGGAGGTTTGCTAGTCGGACCTGTACGAAACGGCGGTGAAAACGGCGCTGGAGCGCTGTTTCCTGCGCCGTTTGCCGAACGGCATTGCCGAGCGTCGGGTCTTGTGCCGGGTGATGCGACGGGTCGGCCAGGACTAGCAATCTGCCGAGACACGGCCGAGACACCCGCGCAAGTTTTGCGCCGGGTGATGCGCCGTGTCGGACACGGCCGAGACACACGCGCAGGTGTCTTGCGCCGGGTGTTGCACCGTGTCGGCCAGGTCGCACACTGACCCGCAACATGGCGGTAAACACGGCGCTATTTGGGCCGTTTGTTGCGCCGTGTTCCGCACGAGTATATATATGGCAGAGCAGACGGGTTTACACCCATTTTCCCATTTCTTTTCTTTCCTTTCCGCGGCTGGGGCTTGGAGGACACGAGGACATGTTGTTCCACTATAAATCCACGAAATTCCTGAGTCCGTATCATCGATTAATCCTTCCATAAATTGCTCCGATCGATCGAATCAGGGAAAGTTTTCCTAAAATTGGAAAAATTGGGGATTTTGCTTGATTTCGTCCGTTTAATCCGAATTAACTTATATTTGTGATAGATTATTGATTATTAAGTTGTATTCTACCAATTCTCTCGTTGTTCTATGGTTTGATTCGTCGTTTTGATGAATTCCTAATCGACGCCTTGAAGGTGTTCGGTAAAATACTCAAAGGGGATTCGGCCGTTCTACGATTATTCTTCATCTTTTGATCGTTAATTTACTGATGGTATGATGTTAGGGTCAGGTTCCTTACGAATAACTCGAGTCGGAACTCTTCCGTTCGTCGTTTTCTTCAAGCTTCCCGATCGATCGCGTTATTATTGATCCGCCCGGAGAATTGTAGGTGTTCGAGGGTTCCCGATTGAGCTGTCTTCATAGGAGTGTCCGGTATCGATTATCGAGGAAAGTATATTGCCCATATGTTACGTGTTTTGTGGATATAATGGTTCGTAATCGACGATATGTGCTAAATGAATATTTATAACCATTTTTCAAAGAATCAGTATATTTACCATCATAGTTTTCTTAAAAGATGAATCGGTATATTTACCATCATGGTTTTCTTAAAAGACGACTCGTATGTTCCCTGAATTAATGTACTTACTTGAATATGTATATCGATTAATCCTTCCATAACTTGCTCCGATCGATGGAATCAGGGTAAATTTTCCTAAAATCCTAGTTTTGGGAAAATTTGGGATTCTGCTTGATTTCGTCCGTTTAATCCGAATTAACTTATATTTGTGCTGGATTATTGATTATTCAGTTGTATTCTACCAATTCTATCGTTGTTTTACGGTTTTATTCGTCATTTTGATGAATTCCTAATCGACGCCTTGAAGGTGTCCGGTAAAATGTCTCAAAGGGGATTCAGGCGTTCTATGATTATTCTTCCTCGTTCGATCGTTAATTTGCTGATCGTATGATGTTAGGGTGAGGTTCCTTGCGAAGAACACGAGTCGGAACTCTTTCGTTCGTCGTTTTCTTCAAGCTTCCCGATCGATCACGTTATTATTGATCCGCCCGGAGAATTGTAGGTGTTCGAGGGTTCCCGATTGAGCCATGTTCATAGGAGTGCCCGGTATCGATTATCGAGGCAAGTATCTTGCCCATACATTATGTGTTTTGTGGATATAATGGTTGGTAATCGACGATATGTGCTAAATGAATGTTTATAACCATTTTTCAAAGAATCGGTACATTTACCATCATGGTTTTCTTAAAAGACGACTCGTGTGTTCCGTGAATTAAATTGCTTAATTGAATATGTGTATTAGTGTGGAGTATATAATCGCATTACTTTCGTATGATGCCATTATGTGTGATTACGTCGTCGGTAAGTTTTGAAGGTTAACCATTTGTTTAAGTTGTACGTGGAGACATGTGGTTATCGATTAATATGCGAATTTATGTGATATTGGTTGTGCCGTTCGGTGCTGTTGAGATAATGTGTTTCTTTATGTTGCGATTTTCTTTACACGCAAGTGCACGTCATCGTTTACAAGTAATAAAGTGATAAGTAGAGTATCGTTCCCACGAGGATTTAATTTCTAACTACCGATTTTTGTGTATTCCAATTTTATCTGAACAATCGAATTTGGGATTTTGTAATTAATAACTAGAAGAATTACTAAAAGACTAGTATAAAACGATGGCTTGAATAAACTAAATCAAATGATGAATAAGTCTAGGGTTCTGAATCCACCTTAGTTTATCCGAATTTACTCTCGATTATCCGTAATAAATAATTTTCTCAATTTATTGAAGGCGGAGATTGCTAATATATTCTACCGCCTCTCCCGAGGTCAATAGATTTATCTAAAGGCGAATAACGCACTCTATCCCTAGGTGAATTAATTCGTCAATAGGCGAAAGGCATAAAATATCCTAAAGGCCACGTAGTTCCTATGAGTATATTCCTATCTCACAGAATAAAACGGTCCTCACCAATAGTTCCTCACCAAATCTCCTCTCCCGATTCGAAGTGAATGATTAAATCAATACAACTATTGGCCAGATAATTGCAAGCATTAAACATAATTGGGAAAACTCAATAAAAAGGTAATAAATTGGATAATCTCAATCAATTCGTCAAAACAAAGGTTTCATCAAAACCCTAGATTAGGGATTTAGCCTGACATACTAAAAACTGAAAATACAGAATAAATAAACGAAAGCATAAAATTCAAACGCAGATGAAGCTCGGATTCCTCCGTTCTTCAGCTTCCGCCTTCTGCCCTTGAAGTCTTCTGCTTTCCTCTTCTTCTGCCGTCTCCAAGCTTAAGCTCCAAAAGATTCAAGATCCAAAGATGATTTAATTAGGGTCTTAAACCCTATTTATAGCTCAACATATCCTCCAAATCGCGTCCGTATTAGTCGGTCGAAAACTGGCTTCGAAATAGCTCAAAATCCGCGCGGGCATACAAAAACCGCCAAGTGTGCCGCGGCTCACTAAACCTGTGCCGCGGCACACGACCTTGATTGAATGCAAGGCGTCATCAATTTCTTACGTGCCGCGGCTCACGGGCCGTGCCGCGGCACGCAGTACAGTTACTCGCCTTCGCCGGTGTCTTCCCGTGTCGCGGCTCGCCTTCCTTGTGCCGCGGCTCGAGTCCAGATTTGCCGTTTCGCCCGCTTTGCCTCGCTTTTAGCTTCGGACTTCAATTTCCTGTCAATCATACAAAATTAAGGCATTAAAAGCTCATTTAGACGATTTCACTCTCCAAAATACTACAAAATAATGATAAATAAGCGTATAAAAATATGCCTAACAAATACCCCCAAACTTAAGCCTTTGCTTGTCCTCAAGCAAAAAGAATTAAATTCAATAAAAGAATGTCATGAATCATCGTGCAACTCATAGTGTTCAGCCTAATCAATACTATCCTGTAATTCTCTCTAAATAATACGAGTGTCATAAAAGCGAGTTGCACTCAGAATAATGATTCCGCAAAGTAATCAAATTCAGTCCTAATCACTCATTCATGAAGAAAATCCAGCTCAAAGATTAACAAAACGTGAGTCAAATCGACCGTCAATGTGAAAGGACGGAGGAATCCGAGCTTCATCTGCGCAACAAGTTTTTGGCGCCGTTTCCGGGGATTTTAATTTTCTAATATCGATTTAAGTATTTCCAGTCTTAATTTGAACGTTTTATTTTTATTTTTGTGTATTTAATTTCGTTTATTTGTCTTTCCTTTCAGGACCTTTCGTGTAGTGCATGAGAAAACTCGGTAACGAAGGCCTACTACCTTTGGATACCGAGCTCGAGCGCACTCTAAGAAGGAACAAAAAGGAGAAAAGAGAGTTGCAGACGACGGTCAACATGGCCGAGAATATCGAAGTCCAAGGAGGAGATAACCAAGTGCGGCAAGTTCAACCGGAACTAGCTCTTCGAGATTATGCCATGCCGCAGATCAACGCTAATTTTTCGGGAATTCGGCGTCCCACTATCCAAGCTAATAATTTTGAGATCAAGCCTGCTATTATTCAGATGGTGCAGGCGAGCCAATTCTGTGGACTGCCGAATGACGACCCGAATGCCCATATTGCTTCTTTCCTTGAGATATGCGACACGTTCAAGACTAATAGTGTCACCGACGATGCCATCCGATTGAGGCTTTTCCCTTTCTCTTTGAGGGATAAAGCAAAATTCTGGTTAAATTCCTTACCGCCGGGGTCGATTACAACATGGGAGAGGTTAGCGCAAGCCTTTCTTGCCAAATTCTTCCCACCAGCTAAGACGGCAAGGTTGAGAAACGAAATAACCACCTTTGGTCAGTACGATATGGAATCGCTCCACGAGGCGTGGGAGCGATATAAAGATTTGCTACGAAGATGCCCTCATCACGGCATTCCTGATTGGCTTCAGCTTCATACGTTCTATAATGGTTTGAGTGCTTCTACACGCACTCTCGTGGATGCGGCCTCTGGTGGGGCCTTCATGGGAAAATCTATGGCCGAGACACACGTGCTTTTGGAAGATATGGCCGCAAACGCATACCAATGGCCATCGGAAAGATTGACACCGAAGAGAGTCATGGAAGTTTCAAGCAATGACCCGATTTCCACTTTGTCAGCTCAAGTCGCCGCTTTGACCCAACAGCTCCAGGCACTTTCGCACGCACCTTCCCCCGTTACCATTGAGACATGCAATTGGTGTAACGGATCACACCCGAGCGCGGAATGTCAAGTTGGAAACCCGTTCGAGCAAAATCAGATGGAGCAGGCTCAATTTGTGGGAAGTGGGAATCGGCCGAATAACCCGTACTCCAACACTTATAATCCGGGATGGCGCAATCATCCCAACTTTTCATGGAGAAACGGACAGAACTCACACCAGCCCCCATTCGCCCAGAATCAACAGCAGCCCCATCCCGCTCCCAAAGTGTCTCTCGAGGAAGCACTTGAAAAATTGGCGGCAAATACGAGTCAATTTATGACTCGTACTGAAGCAACATTGCAGAATCATTCCGATTCCATTCGGAATTTGGAGGTCCAGCTAGGCCAAATTGCTAATGTGTTGACAGCTCGTCCGGAGGGAGCATTGCCGAGTACAACGGAGACAAATCCTAGAGAGAGTCTAAACGCAATCAGCTTGAGAAGCGGGAAAGAGGTGCTGAATCAGCCCGAGTGGTGTGAAAAGAAGAAGGAAATTGAGGAAGAGAAGGATTTAAAGCCAGAGGAGTCGAAGAATTTGAAGCCGGACAACTCGAAGACATGTGTGTCCCCCGTTCCGTTTCCGCAGAGATTACAGCAAAGAAGGGCGGACAAACAATTTTCTAAGTTCCTTGATGTGTTTAAAAAGCTTCACATAAACATTCCGTTCGCCGACGCATTGGAACAGATGCCGAGTTATGTCAAGTTCATGAAAGATATATTATCGAAGAAAAGAAAGCTTGAAGAGTTTGAAACGGTCGCCTTGACATAGGAGTGCAGTGCAATTCTTCAAAAGAAGCTCCCACCTAAATTGAAAGATCCGGGAAGCTTCAACATACCGTGCACCATGGGGAATGTTTCGTTTAATAAGGCACTATGCGATCTTGGTGCGAGTATCAACCTCATGCCTCTATCGATTTTCAAAAAGCTGGATATTGGGGAAGCCAAGCCAACAACAGTCTCCTTACAATTGGCGGATCGATCGATAAAGTATCCGAGGGGAGTGATCGAGGATGTATTAGTCAAGGTTGATAAGTTCATCTTTCCGGCCGATTTCATCGTGCTCGACATGGATGAAGATGAAGATATTCCAATCATCTTGGGACGACCATTTCTAGCGACGGGCCGAACCCTTATAGACGTGGAAAATGGGGAGTTAACTCTGAGGGTCCAAGACGAGCAAGTTACTTTTCAAGTATTCAAATCATTTCCATGTCCCGGAAGTATTGATAAAAGGTCACTGAGTGAAAGTGTAAATGTCGTTGAAAGAGGAAAGCACCGAAAACATCGTCGGTGGGAAAATTCAGATTTTGTGTTAAATGGTCCAAGTCTTAAGAAGGATGTAGACCGAGTGGCATTCCTCAAGCATGAGGAAAAATCTGCTACAGTCTTGAGTGCGTTTGTGAAGGAGGAGAGTGAGCCGAAAGCCAAGCGGACAATTAGTCATGGAAAAACCGGGTGTTTCGGGAAGTTGTTCACGTCGAAACCTTTTCGCAAACAACATTTGATGACCGAACCGAAAGTCGAATCGCTAACGACCAATGGTCATAATTTTAACAAAAATATGAACGGTTCGATGAACGGGGCGGAAACTAAATGGAGTTTGCGAAAAGCGAACTAATGTTTCCCAATAGGTCCGGCTGAAGACTATAAACTTAGCGCTTCTCGGGAGGCAACCCGAGTTCGTAGTTGTAGATTTTTTTTTGCGTTTCTTTATTTTTCTTGCATTCGTGATTCTTATTTTTCATCATTTTTGTGCTTCACTTTGCTTCTGCCTCTCACTTTTAACGTGTTTTTCTCAAAATTCTATGCAGGAAAGTCCCAGGGAAGAGACTGAAGTATGAGCCGCGGCACAGGTATTGTGAGCCGCGGCACACATCAATCGCAAGGGGAGGCTAAACCAACTGTACCCTGTGCCGCGGCACGGCATAAATGAGCCGCGGCACACTTGAGCACTGAGCCGCGGCACACGTAATCTGTGTCGCGGCACACGACAAAACGAGAACACAGGTAAAAGGGACTGTACTCTGTGCCGCGGCTCACTTTAGCTGTGTCGCGGCACACTATGCGGAATCTGAAAGGCCAGGTAGCATATAACACGCATTCGGCCGGCATTTCCAGGTACGCCTTCCTTCTCCTTCTCCTTCCCTCCCCAGCGCTCGACCGGCCGAAGTTTTCTTCCATTTTTTTTT
Source organism: Orobanche coerulescens (assembly GCA_033398695.1). NCBI lineage: Eukaryota > Viridiplantae > Streptophyta > Magnoliopsida > Lamiales > Orobanchaceae > Orobanche > Orobanche coerulescens. The sequence goes on from CM065807.1 coordinate 88,713,167, forward strand.
TCTGTGATTTCTTCTTGCAATCTTCACAAAACCAAAAAGGTACGTTCAAACCTTTGATCTCTACTTGTTTATGGTTTAGATTTGAAGTTGTTTATGCTTTGAATGGATTGAACATGCTATTTTTCCTTCAAAAAGTTTTAGGATTGTTTAGAGAATAACATGGTAGTTTTATCGAATTTTCATGGTTACATCGGAATATCAATGAGTTGAATGTGTTGAGTTGATGATGATTGAATTATGTTTCGGTTTTTGGGGGTTGAATCGAGCTATAACTATGTTTATTCTTCAAGTAAACTTGTGCCCTCAAGGTGTTTGATAAATTGCCTAAATGAAAAATTTTCTTTGGAAAAGCAATCGTTTTGAATTTTCGTGCAACGTATACGTTTTGAAGTTACAGCAAGCCCAACCCTTACATCCAGGTTAAACGTTTAAATCCAATTTCATCCTTCTCTCACGTATGCGCTTTTTTCTTAAATTCGGAATTTCTGGCTGGACATCCTTAGCCGAGCATAGATCAGTGTTATTATTTTTGCGTGAATAAACCCTCGTGTTTTACTTTTCAGGACTGATTATGGCGAGAACCAAGAAGCTGAGCAAGAGAGCTAGGACCGAGTCATCCCCTACTCGAGGGGAGACCTCTCGTGGTCGGGCCGAGGCGGAGGGGCACCAATTTTCGGACCCCGAAATTCACAAGATATTCAATGAAAAGATCCGGCCACGACCACTTATTCCAGATAGGGTTTTACTCCGGCTCCTCAGACGGGAATTGCTCACTATGATTGTCGAGATGGGGTGGGCTGATTTACCGCACCTCCCGAGCCAGCTTATCTCGATCGTGGCAGAGTTTTATGCCGCCGCACCGCCGAAGCACATTCGGGCAGGCATACGTTGCCGTCTTTAGAGTCTAGGACTCAGTCGACGTCCGAGGGGTTACGATTGATTTCTCCACTACTGCTATTCGGAGGCTTTTGGGTTTCGGTGGTTGACGAGTCACCTATGACCGAGTGATGACCAGCCTCACTAAGGAGCCCCGCTTGAGACCATTGCACACCTGCACCGACCGGGAGCAATGAGCATGTGGTTCTTCCACTTTTCACTTCAGAGCTCGCGCCTCGGCGGCTGGGCGTGCACAGGTTTATTTTATCTGCGCACGCATTGACCCCACCTCCCAGATCCGCATGCCTTTTCTCTCCCGCGCCCGGACACTTTTTGCTATCACTTCCGGGCTGCGTTTCGATGTGGCCCCCATCCTGGTCCGATCTATCTTCCAGTGTATCCAGGGGGGGCCAAGACGGGGTTGAAGCACCCCTCCCTCATCTGCGCTTTATGCCGGCAGTCGGGGCTGACGTGGTCAGACGACGAGCCGATGCTTGCCCCCCAGGCCCCGATCGACCACCGCATCATATCGCACTTTGACCAGTGGGGAGGAGCGCCAGCGCACGCTCGGGGGAGAGGATTTCTGCTAGAGGAGGCCCACGAGGGATCCCCCGAGCCGCTTTTGTTGACACATGGAGATGCTGGCCCGCCACCCGACAGAGCGAGGTTGCAGGAGTTGTTTGATGGGCTGAGGGAGGATTTGAGGAGACAGAGAGAGGAGCAGAGAGAGGATCTGAGGAGAGAGAGAGAGGAGCTGAGAGAGGAGACGAGGAGAGAGAGATGAGATGAGGAGAGAGAGAGAGAGAGCTTGATGGCTGCCATGCGGGAGGAGCAGCGGGCGGAGCGGGAGAGCGTTGTAGCTGCCGTCAGAGCCGAGATGCGAGAGCAGGCCCGCCGGGCCAGCCGACGAGAGGCGAGGCGTCTTGCTGCGAGGGATGCTTATCATCAGGAGCACCTCGCCGCATGGACGGCCCATATCCTGCATCCCGACGGGCCATTTATTGCGCCCGCCCGACCAGCCACACCACCCTCCTCACCGGACGAAGCCGGCACCAGCTCCTGAGCAGACTGGAGGGGAGTACTTGACCTTTTACTTTTATTGCATATCATTTTTTGTCCATTGAGGTCAATGTACGTCCTAAGTTTGGGGGATTTACTTCGCTTTCTACATTCATTGCTGTACTTTATTTTATTGCTGTACTTTATTTCGTTGCACTTTTCATTACTTTGCGTAAAAAAATTTTTTAGATAGCCTTGCTTGTCTTAGTTTTTCTTTATTCGTGAATTTTTCGTGCTTCTATTTGTGTGATACTGATGTTACGACACTGATTTCTCTCTGAAGAAGCGATCGAGTTCTAGTCGAGTTGTAGTCAGTTATTTCTGTTCTGCTTAGTATTCATTTAGGTCCAAATTTTTTCGTGATTGTAGAGGTCTTGGCAGATAAGAGACGATACATACTTGTTTTAAAATCACCATCAATACGTTTGGTTACATCTTCCGGATAGTGAGTCGTAATGTTTCTTTAGTCGTGTTGGCACTTAGATTGAGTTTAGAGTCGGTCAGTTTCTCCCAAAAGTCGAGATAATGTTGTTCTATGAAGGGAAGTCTAGTAACTGGGGGCATTCGCGTGACCCGTTGTTTACTCTCGCGTAAAACGACGACCCTGATTAAACTAGTAATTTAGATATTTCACATGTGCCAATGATAGGGAGCCTAGTAACCGGGGGTATTCGCGTAACCCGCTGTTTACTCTCGCGTAAAACGGCGACCTGGATTCGGACATGCAGAAATTTTGTATTCGAGTTGTTTCTCCGCTGTAGACGGGAACTTAGTAACTAGAAGCATCCATGTGCCCCATGAGTGTCTTTTACGTCAAACAGTTTTCCAATACATGAGAATGGAGTTTCCACCCTAGGATTATCCCGATGAAACATCCCGAGATCCTAACCTAGTGGTCAACTCGAATCAAATTCTTGAGCATATATATATAAGGGAATACTGTCCGAGGTTTAATTGTTATGAAACTCATGAAAATTGTGCCTTTTGACTGTGGAACGGGACGAACTAGCTTGGTTGTGTTAGCCTTTCATATTGACGGTCGATTTGACTCACGTTTTGTTAATCTTTGAGCTGGATTTTCTTCATGAACGAGTGATTAGGACTGAATTTGATTACTTTGCGGAATCATTATTCTCGAAAGTACTGCTTTTATGACACTCGTATTATTTAGAGAGAATTACAGGATAGTATTGATTAGGCTGAACACTATGAGTTGCACGATGATTCATGACATTCTTTTATTGAATTTAATTCTTTTTGCTTGAGGACAAGCAAAAGCTTAAGTTTGGGGGTATTTATTAGGCGTATTTTTATACGCTTATTTATCATTATTTTGTAGTATTTTGGAGAGTGAAATCGTCTAAATGAGCTTTTAATGCCTTAATTTTGTATGATTGACAGGAAATTGAAGTCCGGAAGCTAAAACGAGGCAAAACGGGCGAAAACGGCAAATCTGGACTCTGAGCCGCGGCACAAGGAAGCTGAGCCGCGGCACAGGAAGACACCAGCCGAAGGCAGAGTAACCTGTACTCTGTGCCGCGGCACAGCCCAGGTGAGCCGCGGCACAGAAGAAATTGATGACGCCCAGGCATTCAGCTGAAGGCCGTGTGCCGCGGCACAGGTTTAGTGAGCCGCGGCACACTTGGCGGTTTTTGTATGCCCGCGCGGATTTTGAGCTGTTTCGAAGCCAGTTTTCGACCGACTAATACGGACGCGATTTGGAGGATATGTTGAGCTATAAATAGGGTTTAAGACCCTAATTAAATCATCTTTGGATCTTGAATCTTTTGGAGCTTAAGCTTGGAGACGGCCGAAGAAGAGGAAAGCAGAAGACTTCAAGGGCAGAAGGCGGAAGCTGAAGAACGGAGGAATCCGAGCTTCATCTGCGTTTGAATTTTATGCTTTCGTTTATTTATTCTATATTTTCAGTTTTTAGTATGTCAGACTAAAGCCCTAATCTAGGGTTTTGATGAAACCTTTGTTTTGACGAATTGATTGAGATTATCCAATTTATTACCTTTTTATTGAGTTTTCCCAATTATGTTTAATGCTTGCAATTATCTGGCCAATAGTTGTATTGATTTAATCATTCACTTCGAATCGGGAGAGGAGATTTGGTGAGGAACTATTGGTGAGGACCGTTTTATTCTGTGAGATAGGAATATACTCATAGGAACTACGTGGCCTTTAGGAGATTTTATGCCTTTCGCCTATTGACGAATTAATTCACCTAGGGATAGAGTGCGTTATTCGCCTTTAGATAAATCTATTGACCTCGGGAGAGGCGGTAGAATATATTAGCAATCTCCGCCTTCAATAAATTGGGAAAATTATTTATTACGGATAATCGAGAGTAAATTCGGATAAACTAAGGTGGATTCAGAACCCTAGACTTATTCATCATTTGATTTAGTTTATTCGAGCCATCGTTTTATACTAGTCTTTTAGTAATTCTTCTAGTTATTAATTACAAAATCCCAAATTCGATTGTTCAAAAACTTGTTTATCCCCGGCAACGGCGCCAAAAACTTGTTGCGATTTTCTTTACACGCAAGTGCACGTCATCGTTTACAAGTAATAAAGTGATAAGTAGAGTATCGTTCCCACGAGGATTTAATTTCTAACTACCGATTTTTGTGTATTCCAATTTTATCTGAACAATCGAATTTGGGATTTTGTAATTAATAACTAGAAGAATTACTAAAAGACTAGTATAAAACGATGGCTTGAATAAACTAAATCAAATGATGAATAAGTCTAGGGTTCTGAATCCACCTTAGTTTATCCGAATTTACTCTCGATTATCCGTAATAAATAATTTTTCCAATTTATTGAAGGCGGAGATTGCTAATATATTCTACCGCCTCTCCCGAGGTCAATAGATTTATCTAAAGGCGAATAACGCACTCTATCCCTAGGTGATTTAATTCGTCAATAGGCGAAAGGCATAAAATCTCCTAAAGGCCACGTAGTTCCTATGAGTATATTCCTATCTCACTAATAAACGGTCCTCACCAATAGTTCTCACCAAATCTCCTCTCCCGATTCAAGTGAATGATTAAATCAATACAACTATTGGCCGATAATTGCAAGCATTAAACATAATTGGGAAAACTCAATAAAAAGGTAATAAATCGATAATCTCAATCAATTCACAAACAAAGGTTTCATCAAAACCCTAGATTAGGGCTTTAGCCTGACATACTAAAAACTGAAAATACAGAATAAATAAACGAAAGCATAAAATTCAAACGCAGATGAAGCTCGGATTCCTCCGTTCTTCAGCTTCCGCCTTCTGCCCTTGAAGTCTTCTGCTTTCCTCTTCTTCTGCCGTCTCCAAGCTTAAGCTCCAAAAGATTCAAGATCCAAAGATGATTTAATTAGGGTCTTAAACCCTATTTATAGCTCAACATATCCTCCAAATCGCGTCCGTATTAGTCGGTCAAAAACTGGCTTCGAAACAGCTCAAAATCCGCGCGGGCATACAAATACCGCCAAGTGTGCCGCGACTCACTAAACCTGTGCCGCGGCACACGGCCTTCAGCTGAATGCCTGGGCGTCATCAATTTCTTCTGTGCCGCGGCACAGAGTACAGGTTACTCTGCCTTCGGCTGGTGTCTTCCTGTGCCGCGGCTCAGCTTCCTTGTGCCGAGGCTCAGAGTCCAGATTTGCCGTTTTCGCCCATTTTGCCTCGTTTTAGCTTCCGGACTTCAATTTCCTGTCAATCATACAAAATTAAGGCATTAAAAGCTCATTTAGATGATTTCACTCTCCAAAATACTACAAAATAATGATAAATAAGCGTACAAAAATACGCCTAACACTTTATTAATGGTATTAGTTCTAGGTCGTGAGTATGTATTGGATAAGTTGGTCATTCTAGCAAAGTACCTCGACTATATATATAATGTGATTGACCCTCGGGGATTGTGGTTTGAAAATCTGAACTGATGAGAGTTGTAAGGTTGTTCTCGGGGAACTCTCACCTGCGGAATAGCTCGACGGGGCCCACAGGGACTTGGCCGTGTGGTCTTGCACAAGAGTTACTTTCGAGTGGGGCATTCTCACCTGGGGTTGCTCGACGGGGCACACGGGGACTTGGTGGCTTGACGGCCGGACTGGGTCGCGAGAATTGCCAGAGTGTTTTTACTGATGATTGCTTGTGATATGTCCGGAGTAAGACAATGCTTTGTGCTCGGAGTCGAGAGACATTATATATCGAGTCCTGGTGTTTCGCTACAATGGCATTAGAGTGATGTGTTATGTGTAATGTGTCCTTAGAAGTGAATTGGAACGGATGGTTGGGTCGTGGACCTCGTGTTTCCTGAACGGATTCGTATTTTAGAAAATAAGACTTTGGGTTGTGACCCTAAGCGGTTTTTGACAAACTGAGGATTTTTGAATTCCATATATTCTCAAAACTCCCGAGATTTAAATTGATTTCCAAAATGAGCATTTGTTTCATTTATACTTTTTTGATTTGAACTATTTCCAAAATGAGCCCGATGTACCAAAAGTATTTTCAAAAATTCTATTTCGAGTAAACATACATATTCAAAGATTATTTTATGATATCATTTAAAAGGATACCTCGTGGATCTTCTTATTGTGTTGCCATTAGATACCTTATGTCGATATGTTCGGCTGCGTTAGCATTTTAATCTATCGTTTTGAGATGTTGGGTTTTATCGTGCTGGGTGGTTACTTACTCAGTATGCCGAGGGGGCAGAGGTCGTGATCGTGACCATGGTAGAGATGGTCATGAAGATCAGATGCGGGACCCATAGAATATTGTTGGGGAGGTTGCTATGCTATCACCTCGCTCTCGTTGTTTTGGTTTCGGGGACGAAATCTCTTTTAATAGTGATAGAGTGTAATACCCATATTTTTCGCTTCCGTTTCGTTCGACTGCATGGACTCGATTGTGTTAGTTGATGCTTCTGATCTTGTGTTGTTTCTCACCTTTGTCATTCGAGGGAGTACTGATATCATCCCAAATTGATCTGTATATCGTTGTGATCATTCCAAGTTCGGATCGATTCCTGTGAATCGTGTGCGAGATTAACAGCTCGTGGTTCCTACAAGTTTATTGATGTCTTGATTTAAGGTGTGAACTTCAGAGTTGATCGTTGTTGTTCGATCATTGCTGTTCATCCATCGTTGTCCAATCACTATTGTTTGATCTCGTAATCGTGATTATTGAACATCTGGGCCACTTTAATTTCCATAAGTGTTGGGAAATTGTCTTTGTATTTGATCTTCCAAACCATTGAGGTTATTGGAATAACACTCTTGTTCAACGTTGGACTTGTGTTTTGATTGTTGTACTACTCGGATTTATCAACCGTAGTGGTTCATGTTCGTTGCTTTTCGTAAGCATTCTTGCATATTGAATCGGACCACAGTAGCTCTATACTGCATAGAGCTCTTGTGCGCTGTAAATATTAGACAACATATGTTATCTAGAGTTGCCTTGCTCTTGTTTTAAGTTTCGGGATGAAACTTATTTTTAGTAGGGTAGAATGTAATACTCGAGATTTTCAGTTCCGGTTATTTTTTAATTTTTGTCGGTTGTGCCGGTCATTTTGTTCTGTTGGCTATTACTTGAGATTTTCCCCTATGTTGGGTACGGAATGATGTACCGTGTTGTGGTGTTCGTCGGGTACAACTTAACGTTGCGTAAGTCGAGCTAATCGTATGTCCTGTTTTATTATTATTCATCTTCTTCTGGATTTTTGTTGTGGTTCTATCGTAATTTTCGGATTGTGTCGGAATCATTTTGCAACCGGAGGTTTGCTGGCCCGACCTGTATGATACGACGGTTAAAATGGCGCTGCCTAGCGCCGTGTCCTGCGCTGTTTTCCGAACGGCGTTGTCGAGCGCTGGGTGATGTGCCGGGTCGGCCAGGGCTAGCAATCTGCCGAGACACGGCCGAGACACCCGCACAAGTTTTGCGCCGGGTGATGCGCCGTGTCGGACACGGCCAAGACACACGTGCAGGTTTCTTGCGCCGGGTGTTGCGCCATGTCGGTTAGGTCGCAGACTGACCCGCAACACGGAGGTAAACACAGCGCTATTTGGGCCGTTTGTTGCGCCGTGTTCCGCACGCGTATATATATGGGAAAGCAGATGGGTTTACACCCATTTTTCCATTTCTTTTCTTTCCTTTCCGCAGCTGGGGCTTGGAGGACACGAGGACATGTTGTTTCACTATAAATCCACGAAATTCCGGAGTCCATATCATCGATTAATCCTTCCATAACTTGCTCCGATCGATGGAATCAGGGTAAATTTTCCTAAAATCCTAGTTTTGGGAAAATTGGGGATTCTGCTTGATTTCATCCGTTTAATCCGAATTAACTTATATTTGTGATGGATTATTGATTATTAAGTTGTATTCTACCAATTCTATCGTTGTTCTATGGTTTGATTTGTCGTTTTGATGAATTCCTAATCGATGCCTTGAAGGTATCCGGTAAAATATCTCAAAGGGGATTCAGGCGTTCTATGATTATTCTTCCTCGTTCGATCGTTAATTTACTGATGGTATGATGTTAGGGTCAGGTTCCTTGCGAAGAAATCGAGTCGGAACTCTTTTGTTCGTCGTTTTCTTCAAGCTTCCCGATCGATCGCGTTATTATTGATCCGCCCGGAGAATTGTAGGTGTTCGAGGGTTCCCGATTGAGCCATGTTCATAGTAGTGTCCAGTATCGATTATCGAGGCAAGTATCTTGCCCAAACATTATGTGTTTTGTGGATATAATGGTTGGTAATAGACGATATGTGCTAAATGAATGTTTATAACCATTTTTCAAAGAATAGGTACATTTACCATCATGGTTTTCTTAAAAGACGACTCGTGTCTTCCGTGAATTAATGTGCTTAATTGAATATATGTATTAGTGTGGAATATAGAATCGCATTACTTTCGTGTGATGCCATTATGTGTGATAACGTCGTCGGTAAGTTTTGAAGGTTAACCATTTGTTTATGTTGTACGTGGAGACATGTGGTTATCGATTAATATGTTAATTTATGTGATATTGGTTGTGCCGTTCGGTGCTGTTGAGATAGCGTGTTTCCTTGTTAATGGTATTAGTTCTGGGTCGTGAGTATCTATTGGATAAGTTGGTCATTCTAGCAAAGTACCTCGACTATATATATAATGTGATTGACCCTCGGGGATTGTGGTTTGGAAATTTGAACTGATGAGAGTTGTAAGGTTGTTCTCGGGGTACTCTCACCTGGGGATTGGCTCGATAGGGCCCACAAGGACTTGGCCGTGTGATCTTGCGCGAGAGTTACTTTCGAGTGGGGCATTCTCACCTGGGGTTGCTCGACAGGGCACACAGGGACTTGGTGGCTTGACGGCCAGACCGGTTCGCGAGAATTGCCAGAGTGTTTTTACTGATGATTGCTTGTGATATGTCCGGAGTAAGACAATGCTTTGTGCTCGGGGTCGAGAGATATTATATATCGAGTCCTGGTGTCTCGCTAGAATGGTATTAGAGTGATGTGTTATGTGTAATGTGTCCTTAGAGGTGAATTGGAACGGATGGTTGGGTCGTGGACCTCGTGTTTCATGAACGGATTCGTATTTTAGAAAATAAGACTTTGGGTTGTGACCCTAAGCGGTTTTTGACAAACTGAGGATTTTTCAATCCCATATATTCTCAAAACTCCAGAGATTTAAATTGATTTCCAAAATGAGCATTTGTTTCATTTATACTTTTTTGATTTGAACTATTTTATTCGAATGAGAAATCTTGGGAAAGCTTTTGTTGTGACTGAGCCGTGTATGATCCAAGTTATTGTATTCTCTGAATGTGTTGTGTATGACTCGTATTTGTACTTTATACTTGTACTAGCAAAACAGTAGAGTTGTGCTAATCTTCGAGTATTCGGGGGGTGGATGTTTGTTATGCGTCCAGGTACATGCAGTTTTTGGGAGCAAATCACAGGATATGTGCGAAGGATGATGGAAGACGAATGATACTAATCACATGAAGGCCAATTTTGGGTGCAGTCAGTCGGAGTTCGTTGTATGGTCTTTTCCACTGTCGTACTTTTGTTTGCGAGAGTATTTTACCCTTGCATGGGTATAAGTCCAGACAGAGTTTTGTATATTAGAGTTGTATGATCATGATGTAAGACCAAATCGGTCTATTAGTTTGTTATTTTGTTACGTCACGCATGTAATGTATTATGTTGTTTTGGTGTAGCTTGTCAGATCTTCATGGAGAGGATCTGCGGCGTGTAATATTTCCGGTCAGATTCTGGGGGTGTTACAATATGTTAGAATTATGGTACTCCATAATATGTAATTTTATATTTAGGGCATTATTCGCTATTGCAAAATCCAAAAACCCTAGAGATCAGTAAAGCCAACGCAGATACCATCCTGGTAGGGGACTAACTTGAAATATGCATAGAACAAGTAAATTGTGACCTTCCGAGTCCCACGATCCAAAACACCCAGACGATCCTCGAATTCATAAGACTCAAAAGACCGTCAATATTTTCAATTCATTGAGTTTAAAGTCAACAAGTCAAATCCTGCAGTATACGATTACAATTATCAAGTGACATGCAAATACAGACAATTTTTTGAATTCCGCTATGGACCAAAGAGATGTTGAAAAGTCCCACGCATAAAAAAGTGGTATGGTATTGAAGAAAGTCGAACAAAGTAAGTCAGAATGCCTCGATTTCTCCACTTCTCCTCTCAACGGCTAGAACTCAAAATCCAACTATAAAAAGAGGAAGAATATGGCATCAAGGCTAAAACACATATCTTCGAGCATCAGATGTTCTCAGAAAGAGATAAAACACGAAACCCTAGATTATGCAATTTCAAAATAAGTATTAGAAAACTCATATTAAAAGCAAGGTGGTCAAGATTTATTTTTAATCGATAAATATTAAGATTGTGGTAAAGCAATCCAATATTTCCGGGAACAACTATAAAGTGATTCAATGTGTCCAAGGCATGGTAGTCTTCCAGTGAAGTTCTAAGTAACATTGTCAGTAGGTCGATGTTATGATAGGAATCAGTAACAATGAGTGAATAACCTTGTGGAAATAGTTTGATTGCTATAAAGTCACAAATAGTGTAATAACTATCTTAGTATGACTACCAGACCGACAAGGTCAACAACTCAACCAAATCAGAATATGTTCTTACAACTCGTACCCATGCAAGGGAGTGCAAATACAAAACGATACAATACAGCGGACGACTGAGAATAATACAATGACACAACAACAACAACAACAACAGAACTCCATAACTCTTGATTAGTACCGCAGCTCATCATCCTCCATGCCGATCATGTGACTGCTCCCACGAACCAAGCATACCTGAAATGCATGAAACGTATTTCTCCCATTTAAGGGGTTAACAACTCGAATTTGCCAGTACAAGTATCATAACCATACGAAATATAGCAAGCAAATAGTAACCACGAATCAGATACGACAATCAACTACCAAAGCATTTCCGAGAGGTTTTAGTGAGAAACAAACAAGTAATGTAGTGCTTGAAATTGGAAATCATCATCTCGGGATTTTAAAAACAAGTACCTTTAGGACCTCAAGTCCTAAGTTACAAAATATTTTTCCAAACTCTAGGGTCTTAGCCCAAATCTCATAATATACAACACAGAAAATATTTTCACAAATTGCTTCAGAAAATAATTCATGACACCGTTGTTGTTACCCAAAATATTATCCGAAGATAATATTGCTGGAATGATCGAGTAACCAACAAGTGCGGGAGCACGTCCGTGAGAAATTAAATGAGACAAGATTTGCCGGGGTTGTTAATCCCGGGCTTGAATGCTCTCGCAAGATTTTATTAATAAGTATACGGTTGAGTACAAATATTAATGTTAGAATCTATCACAAAGAGTGTAAAGGATTCTAGTTTTCTAAGCTGTGGAGCGTATAGAATGCCGGAAGAATCAGATATGGAGTTCTGTGAATTCTTGCTATGGATGTTCTATGTGTGAGAATGTCTTTCTCTTTTCTCTCTCTTGTTTCTGTGTATTTCGCAGTCCTTGTTCGTGTTATGGACCTTCTATTTATAGCAGACCAAGTTCACGAGGGCCCCCCTGCGATCGCAGCGATCGTCGTTATTTATATTATAATAAGACGGCCGATCGTCTCGTCGCGTGGGGCTTTTCCCTTAAAGTCCGCGGTTGTTATTCTGCCCGGTTGTACGGTCCGACGGGAACTCGCATGCGCCCGAGCATTGCCACCCACCTTTTGGCGTGATCTTGTTGGTAGGTGAAGTTGGTGACACACCGTGAGCACAGGTCTTGTCTCACAAGATCGTCGCAGTCTCGCGGCCTGTTGGTAGGTGAAGTAGGTGACAGTGCCGGGCACCGATCTTGTCTGTCAAGACCTTTGAGATCTGCATGCGGGTCCCAGCCCGAGATTTGGGTTTGGATGACTTTTGACGGATGTTGGAGTAATACACGGCACGAGACGATCGCCAATCAACAAAAGACGATCGCCAGTCAACAGAAGGTGATCGCCGTGGGTGCCGAGTTTAGGGTGTTTACCCCGAGCACATCTCTCATGGTAGACCTCCCGACTGCTATGACGATCGTCTTCGAGGCGTGTTTAAATGCCGCACAACAATTGCCCCCCAGCTCGGCTCGATGTTGAAAACACGGGGTGAGGTGGCACTTTTGGTGATCGCTAATGTTTTAGACGACCGGTCGATCTGATTTCAAATTTGGACGATCTCCCTTTGCGCTGGGAGCGGCGGGAAAAGAGACGCGGGCTCGCGAAACCATGCAAGGACATGCGTCGCGTTTCTATTGAGGGAGTCCGACGGTTCGTCAGACTTTGTCGATTGGCGTGCCCTCGAAAAGACGCGTACGCGGGACTCGAGGGCCGCATTTATTGCGTCCTGGATGTCGGTTGCATCCCAGCCCTCGGACTTTCGCCTATTTGCCCAGAGACCCCTGCCTCCATCTATAAAAGGGGCTAGGGCTACTCCATTTTCATCTTTTACGCGTCCTTGTCTTCCTGCCAAGCTCGCAAAATTTCCGTAGCTTGTTGTGCCGACTGCCTTCCTTTCTTTAGGTAAGAAACCCAATTTTTCACTCTCCCTTAACTTTTTGAGAATATGTCGAGGATCTAAGGCCTTCGAGGTCGGAAGCACTCGCCGCGGCCACGGACCGGGAGGAAATTCTGTGGGAATCCCTGGAAACGGCCGCAGAGGCTATTCGCGGGATTACACCGCAGAGCTTGAGGAGCTTTTCAATGAGGCCGTAGTGGCGGGCTCGCGGCGGCGAGGAGCGAGATGCGTCGCGGTGGAGGAAGACGAATCGATACGTTTGTCTTGGGAAAAGACAGCGTCTCGGCCCGGTTTATAGGGCTTTTGCTAAACTTATGGAGGGGATTGCCGGCCCCGTCCGGAGTTTGATTCGAAGCTTACTCCGCCGCTTATCCCTATGTACATGTGAAGCGGACGGAGTTTCGGCCGCCAACCGTCTCAATGGTCTCTTGGTCGATTCGAGTTCGGCGACTGAAGGACATGACTACTGGAGGGCCAAATATCATATTCCTCGATGTGTCATTGCACGTGCCCTCCGAGAACGAACGTGCCGACCAGCCTCCCGAGGGTATGGTCGCCATCAACGAATGACCACGCCGGCCTGCGTTTCCCTTGCCGTCGCCGTTTCGTATCTGCTGATTACTGAATTTGGCGCCTCTTGGTGACGCCGAACGCCCGGTCGCAGATTATCAAGACACTCGACGTTATTTGGCGGTCACAGGTTGTTTCGCTTGCCTTCGCGGAGAGATGACTTATCTTTTTAAGCCGACTGCGTAAAGGGTCGATCGGCGGGTACCATATCCAAGGTCGCTGTGGTAGGGTGGTTATCGGGTGCCGAGCAAGACTCGAGGCGACACGAAAAGTGGTCCGGGTTGGTGGTGCATGGAGGTCGGCATCGAGCGAACCGCCGGAGGAGGAGTTGGATATCCCTACCAATTTTGGAGAGGAATCCAAGTAAGGGTTTCCTTTCTCCCTTTGTTTGGATACTCCTTGGTGATCTAATTTTGTTTCCCTTTTGCAGGATCCCTTGTTCCATCGGCCGACGATCTCCCCTTTGATTTCTCGATCGTCTGGGAGCGGATTCGCGCATTGCCGATTTCCTATCAAGACGTTCGATCACCACCACGAATCTCATCGGTTGGGAGCTCGACTGTTTCGCTTCCCTCGCCACCTTAAGGCACCTGGTATGACTTTCCATCCGCTCTTTTCTGCGAGGCGATCGTCTCAAAGAGGTCGCCACGTTTACGTAAGTGTCTAACTTGTTTTAGTTTCTTCTTTGGCAGAGACTTATTTTCCCCGGATCACCGAGCTACCTCAGGAGATCGCCATGTCTAACCCCGGTTTTCTCGGTCGCCTTCATATGGGAAAGAAAACGGGTCGCGTTGCCGCGACGTCGTCTCGACCTGCCCCTGTGGTGAAGCCCGTTGCGGTGCCGGTCACCGAACCGGAAACTCAAGGTGAGGAACAACTCCAGCGCAATCGCAAGAGGCGGAGGCCGGAGGCATCCCTTCCGTCGGCTGAGGCGGATTTAGCTATACTGGAGCCGCCGATCGCCGCTCCCCCCGTTTCTTCTGTTCCGATGGCGGAGGGGGCTGGTCCTGTGCCGTCGCTGGCCCAGCCTCAGGTCGTCTTCTGGCTACATGAAAAGGACGGCGATCGCTGATGCCGAGACTCCTCGGGGAAAGCCCTTTTTCGGCCGTGACCCAGAGCTGGTCAACAGGTGAGAATGTTTTGAACTTTCCGAGGTTGGCGCTCTGAGTAAGTCTTAGGCTAACTTTTTGGTTTCCTTGGTTTGCGCTGCAGGGTTCGTCTCGCCGATCCGGACGTTGCTCCCATGGTGCTGGACTTTCTGTCGAGCAAGGCTCCGCAACAACCTCTTGTTATCCCCGCCACGTTCGCTGTGCCACCGCCTCTTGCCCAAGGCTTGACGACCGACCTCGGCGCGATCGCTCGCCGCCGATCCGGAGACGCCATGCGGCGACCGTTGCCTGGCTCTTCGAGACGGCGACGATGGCCGTCCAAGCCGCAAGGGATTTTGAGGCGACCATCCACCGCTCATCTCCATCGCGACCTCGAGGCCGCCGAACAAAAATATCGAGGATGCCAACCGGATCCGGCCATGGAGAAGGAGTATGAGGAGACGGCCAAATGGGCCAAGCAGATGTGGATCGATTGATGCAGAGCCGAGCCGCCCAAGGAGGCCGCCGATCCCCGTGACGAGGAGCTTGGCTCGCTTGAAGCTCGCGGCGTCGCAAGAGGAGGCGACCGGACTGAAGGCGATGGTTGATCGGCTTAGCTGTGAGCTGGACGCGGCAAGGAAAGAGCTGGAGAAGTCCCAGGGTGAGAATGCCGCCAAGGTCGCCGAGCTGGCGGAGGCTGAGAAGACGGCCGCGGAGTTGGAGGGCCAACTGAAGGCGATCGAGACCGATCCCTAGCAAAGTGTGGCGCTCGCCGGCGAGTTTGCCTATTACCTGGCATATGATGACGCTGTCCGAGCCGCAAAAGAGGAAGGGATCGAGATCGGTCCCTTGATGGAGAGCTTCAAATCTTACGCCCTTGCGCATCCTTTGCACCCGGAGTTCTCCCTGCCGATCCTTGACTTGGCCGACTTCGGGATCGACTTGAGTTGGTACTCGGGTAAACTCATTCATCCCGAGGCCGAAGCCGATCCGCAAACCGAGGGAGAAGACCAGCAGGTGGAGCCTTGAGAGGCATTTTTGTTTTCCTCCAGCACTATGTACTTTTCGTTTTCCTTTTGAAATGCCTTCGGGCCTCGTGATGTACTAAACTTGCGTTGTGAATAAAATGTTCTTCTTTTCATACGATCGCCTTTGAATGTTTGCGTGCAACTTTTACAAGTATGTGTATGATTGCTTTCGACGTTTTGCTCATCCGATCGATTGTCTGAGTGTTGACAGTATCGATATGTTTTGAATCGGAATTCTTACTTGTAATTTTTTGTTGGACGACTTCGATCGTCCTGCGCGTATTTGAGCGAATGTGTTTGAGTGAGGCCGATCGTGTGTGGTTCCTTTTATTCGATCGTGTTTGGGATTAGCTCGACCCATCTCTGCCCCCTTGTTTTTGTTTACTTATTGTAAGTAAGGAAACAAAAACTAGGTCGTCCGGCGGGCTATCTTCAGCTTCGTCGGTTCTGACGAATTATGTATGGTTGGGGTGTTCGATGGATCGACCTCCCTTATCGTGTCTTTGTGTGCGAGGGATGTTGTGTATCCCGCGACTCACTTTTTGTGAGGGTCCTCCGTTAGACTACGCCTGCCTTGTGTTAAAACGAAAGGTGGGCGATCTTGGTCTGGAGGAAACCTTGCGCGGGGCGTCGTCGGTTTATTCGACTCCGCGCCCGCGGCTTGTCAGCTCTGCTTCCACCTCGGCTCGCCATGAAGATGGCGACCCTCGACGGTGTACGTTGAGACGGGGGTAGTGGCACGTCGCATTGTCCGGGTTCACCAAGTTAGATGATGGACCATTGAGGGAGGGCGATCGTGTCCACTGATTAGTTTTGGAGGGTCTCGCCACGCCGGCCTCGTATCCAAACGAAGGGCGGGCGATCTAAGCTCGAAGGAACCTTGCATGGGCGAAGCTGTTGGTTCCATCGACCTCCAGTGCCATGGCTGTATTGTTTTCTACCTCGGATTGTCATTCTTGAACGACGATCCTCGACGGTATGTAATATGCTTGTGGGGCGATCGCCAGAATAGATGGGATAGAGAACAAAAATATTTCATTATGTTCCATGTACATTTGGTAGTTGAAAATGAATACAAAGTTATCATTGATAGTATTTCTTCAGATGTACAGCGTTCCAGGGATACCGGTCCGGAGTACCGTCGGGGTGTTCCAGCTCGTAGGCTCCCTTAGTTAGCCATTTCGATATTCTGAAGGGGCCTTCCCAACTTGGTCCAAAGACACCTGTGTGGGTTTGGATCTTTTTGAGGACGAGATCGCCCACTTGAAACCGCCTTTCCCTGACCTTTGAATTGAAGAACTTTTCGGATCTCCTTTTGTGGATAGTGTTCTTCATCTCCGAGGTCAGTCGACGTTCTTCGAGCATGTCGAGGTCGATCCTCCGGGCCACATCATTATCGATCGTCATCTCTTGCTCGGTTCGATGGCTGAGGACGGCGATCTCCGAGGGAATCACCGCCTCTGTTCCGAAGGCGAGGGCGAATGGGGTTTCGCCCGTTGAATTGCGGGTCGTCGTTCGGTAAGACCACAAAACGTCTGGGAGCTCGCTCGCCCATCGTCCTAGCCTGGATTCGAGTCGTGCTTTAATTGTGTGTTTGAGGATCTTGTTCACCGCTCTACCCGCCTTCGTCCGAGGGTGATAGGGAGCCGAGAACAACCTTTGATTCCCCACTTATCACGACCGCATGACTTCTAAGCCGTCGAATCGCTTTCCATTGTCGGAGATGATGGCACGGGTAGACCGAACCGGCATATGATGTTTCTCCGAGATAAACTTGATCACTTGCTCTTGGCCGATCTTGTTTAGTGGTTCGGCCTCCGCCATTTTGTGAAATAGTCGACCGACGATGGCGAACTTACTGACCTCCCGGAGCCGTCGGTAGGGGACCTATAAGGTCGATGCCCCATTGAGCGAACGGCCATGGGATGTACATTGAGGTGAGCTGCTCGGGGGAGATTTTAATACTTGGTCCCATTATTTGGCATCTATGACACGACCTGGCATAGGCGATCGCATCCTTCTGAAGTGACGGCGAAAAACCTTGCTCGGTTGTCTTATGGATGAGAGCTCGTCCACCGGCGTGATTTCCATGCATTCCGTCGTGGATCTCGGCTAAAACGAGCCGCCCTTCCTCCTGTAATACACTTGAGGAGGGGAAGGCCGAAAGCTCGCTTGTAAAGACGATCGTCCAAAGGGTGTATCCGGTCGCCGAGCCGGAGTTGGCGAGCTTTGATACGGCCGCCGAGGACCGTCCCCGCCTTTAAGTATGTGATGAACGGAGTCATCCAGCCTTTCTTCGGCAACGGCAAATCGTGGGCTACCGTGTTTCTTTCCATTGCCGGCCTTTCGACTTTGTAATTTGGATATTAGAGAAATCGGCTGCCCCATCCGACGATGCTAGCTTGGATAGGGCATCGGCCCGAGAGTTGTGCTCTCTCGACTTGTTCGATTTGTACTTCTTCAAATTTCGTGCACATCTCGCGACTCACTCTTGGTATTTGATCATCTGTTCGCCACGTGCCTCATATTCTCCTTTGACTTGGTTCACCACCGTGAGGGAGTCCATGAAGATATGGAGGCGACGAACGCCTAGTGGCGAGAGCCGTGTCGAGCCCCAACCAAGGCCTCGTATTCGGCTTCATTGTTGGTCGCCAAATCCAAACGCACGGCATTTGTGAAGCTTTGTCCGTTGGGGCTAATGAGGACGATCCTCGCCCGATCGCGAGTTGGTCGCCGAACCGCCAACGCATGCCTTCCAGTGTGTCGACCGACATGGGTCGACCGTGAGGGAATGTTAACTCCACCACGAAGTCCGCGAGCTTGGCCCTTGATCGCCGTGCGAGGAGCGTATGTGATGCCGTATTGGGCGATCTCTAGTGACCATTTGAGGAGTCGCCTGTTGGTGTCCTGGTCGATGTAGAACTTGCCTTAGAGGGAGAGTTGTCAAAACCTCCACTTGATGGTCGAAAAATAGGCTCTTAGCTTACGGACACTCATGACTAGAGCGTAGGCGATCTTCTCCAAAGGTGTATAGCGTGTTTCAGCGTCGCGAGCGCTGATCGACATAGTAGATCGGCAGATGGACTAGTCCCTCCGCTCGTACTCAAGACCGCACTCGGCGACCTCCGAGGCCGCTAGGTAAAGGAATAATTTCTCCCCGGGATCGGCTTTGCCAGGATCTGGGGGTTGGATAAATATTCCTTTATTTTGGCGAACGCCACTGACTCTCCTCGTCCATGCGAACTTTTTGTTTTTGATGGTCGCGAAGAAAGGCTTGCTTTTATCGCGAGCCGAGATATGAAGCGGTTGAGGGCGGCTGACAACCCGTGAGGCGTTGTACCGCTTGATGTTCCGAGGTTCCCGCATGTCGAGGATCGCCCGTATCTTGGTGGGATTCGCCTCGATCCCCTCTGCCGACAATGTGCCCCAGAATTTCCTTGAGCCCACCCAAAAGTTGCATTTCTTTGGGTTCAGCTTCATGTTGAACTTTTCGAGGATGGCGAATGTCTCGGCGAGATCATTGAGGTGATCTTCCTTCTTGAGGCTTTTGACCACGATATCGTCGATGTAGACCTCCATGGTCTTGCCGATCTGATTAGCAAACATCCCGCTGACTGTGCGCTGGTAGGTCGCCCCCGCATTCTTCAAGCCGAACGGCATCCGGACCCAAAAGTATATGTCTTTTTCCGTGTGGAAAGATGTGTGTTTTATGTCTTTCTCCGCCATTGGGATTTGATGATATCCGGCGAAGGCATCCATAAATGACATCATTTCGCAGCCTGCAGTACTATCGACCAAGTGATCAATATGAGGCATCGGAAAGTGATCTTTTGGACAAGCCGCGTTTAGGTCGGTGAAGTCAATGCATAACCTCCAGGAACCAGTCGGCTTCTTGACGAGGACCGCGTTAGCGACCCATTGTGGGTCGTCCGTAGCTACCCCGATTAACCTGTTGTCGAGCAACTTTTGGACCTCTATGTCGAGCGCCGCGTATTTTTCGGGGCCGAATTTCCTACGTTTTTGATGAACAGGCTTCATCGCCGGGTCGATCTTCAGATAATGGCAAGCGTGCTCGGGACTTGCCGACCATATCTTGATGCAACCAGGCGAAGACTCCGATGTTCTTACGTAGTAAATTGACCAGATCTCCTTTTAGTGCGAGGTCGATGCTTGCGCCGATCTGCACTTCCCGTTTTGGACGAGCCGGATCTATGGCTATACTCTCCAACTCTTCGATGGGGACGGTCGCTTCTTGCTTGGAACGATTTCCGGACTCGATCCTTGGATCGACGTCGAGACTCGGCTCGAAACCGATCCTTGGCTCGATGTCGTCCGTTAACTGATCCGAGATGCCGTCCTCTGAGTTGGGTTGATACGATGTGTTTGGTTCGTCGATCTCCATGGGTCGATCGTCGATCGTTTCAACGTTACACATATCGGGGGAAGTATTGAAAACAGTAGCGACACAGGAGTAATTTAAACATCTTTTTGCCATTAGCTGGTCCCCCTTTAAAGTACCGACCGTCCCATCGGCAGTGGGGAATTTGATACAATAAAAGAAGGACGAAGCGACCGCCTCAAAGGTTTCTAAGAATGGACGACCTAGGAACCCATTATAGATGCTGGGTCTATCTATGATTACAAAATTAAGGTTCCTAGTGATCCTAACCTTGGGATCGTAAATGCATATCAGCTCGACGGAGAGCTTGATCCTCCCATAGGCTTGGACAGTGCTGTCGCCGAATCCTTGGAGCACGGTGTCAAATGGCCTGATGAATTTGGTCGTTTCCGAGCTGATCCAGAGTCGCTTGAATATGATATTGCAGAAGCTCCGTTGTCGACCAAAGACGCGGTCGACCGCCTTCCTGTGATACAGCAGATCACCAATGCATCCTCTTTGGGGCATTGTACCCCTCCCTGTCTTTATTGGAGAAGGTGATGAGCGCGTTTCTAGCGATGGTCGGCTCGGGGGCACCACAATATGGACTCCGCGAATGCCCTCGCCTCGGCCTTCCGCTTCTGTTTGACGCGGTGGAAACCGGGAAAGGCCCCGAGGCTCCCCCTCCCGCTTGGAGCATATTAATCCGACCGCCGTGGTTGATCGGAGGAATCGATTGATCGGAATGCTCGCTCGTGTTCGATCCTGGCGACCGGATTGGGAGGCGTCCTTTGATCTCGACGGCGCTCGCCTCCGGTCCTCTCTCGGTCGAGGTTCGGCTTGGTGACTGTGTTGTCTAATTTGCCTTCTTGAACACGCGAGTTGCCTGAGGAGGTCGCGGCATTGGCTGGTGTTGTGGCCGGGACTTTTGTGATAGGCACAGAACTTGCTACGGTCTAGATGACCGTGGTCCCTTATTGGCTTCGGTTTGGAAAGCCACTCCCGCCCCTTAATTGCGTTGAAGATGTGGGCTGGAGACAAGTTGAGGTTGTGGAGGAGGTGAACCTCTATGTCACCAAAAGCTTTGAATTCGCCAGGCGGCTTTGCGACCGCCTTTCTGGGCTTGGCGACCGCCATCTTTTGAACATGGGACGGCATCCTCCCCTCTCCGGTGGGTTCCTCATCTAAACGGAGGGAGAGCATCCTCTACCTGGCCAGGAAATCGGCGGCTCTGACGCGGAAGACCGAGTAGGTCGGGGGGATATCCTTTGTGAGATGCCTGAACATGGGTGAGTGGCCGTAGAATCCCCCAGATCGAATAGAGGGCGAGCTCTGCCGCTAATGGGTTCACCGGTGAGGACTATCTCGCCCACCCTGGCCGATGTAATCTGCATCTCGGCTCGCCCTTCCCCGCTTGATTTTCATCATGCGGTGGGGCCTTCGTGGCGAGCGACTTTGGCGGCGAAGTACGACGTAAAGTCGTTCGCCAACTTCTCGAAGCAATTGATTGAGCGAGGAGGCAGCGAGATGTACCACCTGTGGGCGAGGTCGCCCAGAGTTAGCGGGAACATCCGACACTTCGTCGCATCTGATGCTCCGCATCCGGTCATGTAGATCCGGAATTTGCTCAAGTGGGTCTCCGGGTCCGATCTTCCCTCATATAGAGGTGTCTGTGGGGGGGCAATTGTTGGTTGAACGGGGGCGATCTCGATCTGGACCGCGAGTGGTTCACTTGGTCCAGAGATCGATCTCCTGGCGCCTGCCCCAGTGTCTAGTAGCGCCTTCATTTCGTCGAGCTGGCGCTGCATTGCGGCCATCGCCGTGGCTTGACAGCTTGCTGATTGGCTGCCGGAGCGCGAGCCGAGGCGATCATGTACCGATCCCCTGCCCCCATGGTGGATGACGAGTTCTCTGCCCGCAGACTCATTTCTCGGGCGAGTAGGGGCCTGTCGACCGGCCTGTCTTCTGGGAGTCGGATATGCCGAACTCCTGGTGAAGGATTCGGACTCCGATGCCTCCCGACTCGGGCCCGACTGTCCGGGTCGCCACGAGGGATCACTCCCTAGGCGGCTGAAGACGGAGTCGTCCCGCCTAACGAGAGCCTTTGACTGCGGCTCTGGGTTTTCTGTTGATTTCTCAACATATATCCCCTTGAGCTTCCGCTTGCCAGCTCGGCGGATGGTTGACGGAGTGATGGTGGGCGAGTCGCATGCAATCCGTCGCTCCCTGAGGACGGCTATGGCCTCCTCAATCTGTTCCGCGGTCTGGAACTGATCGAGTGAGAGACTAGGGCCGTCCCTTGGGGGCGGGAGTGAGGATCTAGCGTCGCCGCGGTCGCCTTCCGCCGCGGGCTGGGATTCTGTCCGTGTCGGAATGATATTTCCGGCGGATCTCAGGGTGGCTCTCTTGGAAGTTGTAGCAGACGTCATTTTTCTGGAGGTTTGTTTCTTTTGAAGAACAGTGAGTGTTTCTTCAAGTGTGAGTCCGGAGAACAATGAGTGTTCTACGAGACGATCGGAATAAAAGTGAAGGTAAGTCCCCTCCTTCTAGCGCCAATTGTTGTTACCCAAAATATTATCCGAAGATAATATTGCTGGAATGATCGAGTAACCAACAAGTGCGGGAGCACGTCCGTGAGAAATTAAATGAGACAAGATTTGCCGGGGTTGTTAATCCCGGGCTTGAATGCTCTCGCAAGATTTTATTAATAAGTATACGGTTGAGTACAAATATTAATGTTAGAATCTATCACAAAGAGTGTAAAGGATTCTAGTTTTCTAAGCTGTGGAGCGTATAGAATGCCGGAAGAATCAGATATGGAGTTCTGTGAATTCTTGCTATGGATGTTCTATGTGTGAGAATGTCTTTCTCTTTTCTCTCTCTTGTTTGCTGTGTATTTCGCAGTCCTTGTTCTGTGTTATGGACCTTCTATTTATAGCAGACCAAGTTCCTGAGGGCCCCCCTGCGATCGCAGGCGATCGTCGTTATTTATATTATAATAAGACGGCCGATCGTCTCGTCGCGTGGAGCTTTTCCCTTAAAGTCCGCGGTTGTTACTAACAGCTGGTTGTACGGTCTGACGGGGAACTCGCATGCGCCCTGAGCCGCTGTCACCCACCTTTTCGGCGGTACTGTTGGTAGGTGAAGTTGGTGACAGACTGTGAGCACAGGTCTTGTTTGTCAGTACTGTTCGCAGGTCTGCGGCCCTGTTGGTAGGTGAAGTAGGTGACAGGCTGCGGGCACCGATCTTGTCTCACAAGACCTTTGAGATCTGCATGCGGGTCCCGGCCCGAGATTTGGGCTTGGATGACTTCGACGGATGTTGGAGTAATACACGGCACGAGACGATCGCTAATCAACAAAAGACGATCGCTACCAACGAAGGTGATCGCCGTGGGTGCCGAGTTTAGGGTGTTTACCCCGAGCACATCTCTCATGGTAGACCTCCCGACTGCTATGACGATCGTCTTCGAGGCGTGTTTAAATGCCGCACAACAACCGTGATCCCCTGTCACGTGTCTCCGTAGGTTCAACAACCCGCACGGACTTAACCAATCACAACAACTAGTCCGGACCTCTCGAACCTGTGTCATGTGTTACCATAGGTCCCGTAGAACTCGCACGGTTGGACGTAGTGTGTCCTGACTCGATGGACATGCCATGTGTCATCGTAGGCCTCGTCAGACCCGCACAATTGGATCTCAGCACCACATATACTAAGTTCTGACCCCATGGACCTGTGCCATGAATCCTCATAGTTCCCGCCGAACCCACACGAGTGAACTTAGAAACACAGCACACAACATTCATGTTCACATTACACCAACACGTTCGCGACCAATCAATCAAATTGACTATCACAACTTCATACAACCAGCACACATAGCACGATCTCGACATTTCAACCATCATCATTAAAAATACATAGTCGACTATTCCCATAATCAACATAAAACACAATACACTTCCAAACGTAAAATCAATCCGACACAATCGTCACAACCATCATGATTCTTCAATCAGGAACAATCAAGCACAACACAACTGTAACACCCCCAATCCACTAAGGGATATTACACGCCGTAGACCCTCTCCTCGAGGATCTACCAGGCTGGTAACAACATTTAACATCTCGACAATGCCTTCAAGGCCACACTGACTCAGTAGACCGATTTGGTCTTTCCACAAATACATACAACTCAAATAAAACTCATGCCCACGCAGGGGACAAAATACAACTACACCCGTACAACGGGAACAATACAAAGAATGAAAATAAAGTACAATCGAACCAACACACGATGTACGGTTCCTCATGTGATTAGTATCGATCATCTTTCATCATCCTTCGTGGCCGACTCGTGTTATGCTCCAAAACCCGAATGCAAAACAGACATCCACCCCGAATACTGGGGTTAGCAAACTCCACCGTTTTGCTAGTGCAAGAACAAAGTGCAAATACGAGCCATACAATTCACATTCCACGAATAACAATAACTGTGAATCCTCAAAGATCCAAACAAAACGAAGAGTACTTCCCGAGGCAAGAATTTGAGAAAACCTTTCAAAATCGAAATATCATAAATCAATGGAAATAATTTATAAAACGGTTTAGAATGCCATCGAGAGTTTTAATAGAAAACAATTTAGGATTATCAAATCCTACTTTTCACAATCCACAAGACAAAAGGGGTCATCGCCCCAAAGTTTACTTTCCGTAAAATAACCTTTACCAAACCGTTGGGATTTTAGCCCCAAACCCATTAAATGACCTTTACAAAACCATTGGGATTTTAGCCCCAAAACTCATCAACTCACAGTACACAAGAACGTCCACAAGGTTCGTATCCCAACATCAAAATCCACAAATAAAGGATTTAAAACAAACAACAAAATACTCTAGAGCCATCCTAGCCAAGTAGGCCAAACGAACAACTTACCTCTTACACACTTAGTCAATGCATGCAATCATGAAAACCGTTCAAAAGCACTCATTTCCGGAAATGCCAATGATCAAACCACATTTGTAAAAATGCACCACAATTAACCGCGGAGCCAGCCTTCGTGTGGATCCCTGCCGAGACCCCGTCGGATCTAACCCACAGTGGTTAAAAGCAAGCTCGCGGTCCCACAGCTTCGTGGAACCCTACCGAGACCCCGTCGGATCTAACCCGCAGTGAGCATACACACACACACGTTACTCATGCAATACTAACATGCTAAGAATGTAAGTTCATTAAGAATACTCACTAGAGATGGCCATTAACTCGACACCATTACCAAACTCTTCAAAAATACAATAACAGGATTAAATACGGAATACACGATTCCATAACTTAAACAATAGGAGTATCATCATAAAATCCTTCAACGTTCAAAACAATCAAATCATAATCAATTCTCAAAACACCGTTCACAAATCACACTCGTTTTGAAAGAAAGCCTTTAACGAGGCCAAACCGAAATCCTTTGAACTTCATTTCAAATAACCAAACAAACACATTAAGACGACCACCGATCATCATACCCTAAAACGAGAAAAGTATGGGCAAGGTACTTGCCTCGAATAAGAACAACGCGGAGAATCGACCGGAGTAGGTTGGCCCGAACCGACTACGAACCCGCCGACTCCACCGAACGCCAACTCACGTTCATAAACTACGAAGGACAAATAATAACAATGAAATGAATTCCATAACACGACTCAAAGTCGTTGAATTCAATGAACGAATGACGAAAGTTCACGGATTTCCCCCAAAACGGCCAAGAACACGATTCGTTCCGTCAAAACCCGAAAACGAAATTCCAAGTTGAAATATAGATATACAATCCATAGAATATGTTTAACAACATCATTTAACCATAATCGATCCATCGAAAACGGATGAAAAACGAGATCAGGGACAAATCCCCCAAAAAGTCAACTCGAAGTAAATCAAGAAATATACTTCGATTCGACGAAGAACAATGGATTAAATGATGTTAAACACAAGAATACTATCAAGATTAATCACACCCATCATGAATTAATCAACAACACGGAACGAATCGGACGAAATTGCAAAAATCCCCAAATTCACGAAATTAGGGTACTAAGGAAGATTACCTTGATTCGCTGGATCAAAGGTTGATAACGGACGATCGATTGATGTTATGAACTCAAGGACTTCATGGATTTGTTTTTAAACAACATGGCTTCGTCGCCCATGAATCGCCACTCGCGGATGGAGAAGGAAGGAAATGAAAAACGAAGTGAAATGTGACTGCCACCATATTTATCTGGGCCGGCCTAGCGTGCGCTAGCCTTCCCGGACTAGCGTGCGCTATCGGCCGGTATCGGCCGAGTACCCTCGGCCAGGCCCACACGACCCGGCATCACCGACCAACCCCGCCGACCGAACCAGCCGACCCAACTCCCGCTAGCGTGCGCTACGGCCGGATACTGCGCGCGCTAGCCGACTGGCCCAGAGCCACCGGATCAATCGCCTGCCAGTAACGTACGCTAGCCGGCCGACGGCGGCGCTACGCTGCCGACTAGCGCGCGCTTACGCCGCGTAGCGTGCGCTACTCGCCGATCCCGACCGAGTCCAACCTCGAAACCCCATCGCCTGTGCCCGATAGCAGACGCTAAAGTTACCCGGCACAGGCGCTACACTGCCGGTTAGCGCAGCCTTTCCGGCCGTAAGCGTGTGCTACGCGGTTCTGCGCACCGTCCGGCCGGTGCCTGCAATCGTCCGGCGCCCCGCCACCGTCCGGCGCCCGCCACCGCTGTGGCTCGACGACCCGATTTCAAAAAGCGACGGAACGAACACGACGAAAAGTTCGCGGACAACATAAACGACTCGAAATGAAAGCGTAATACCATAATTAGTCATACGCGACGAAGAAACGGGTCGAGACAACAATTACAGATACGGATACCCGTAACTTTCAAGAAATTACAAAATGGCCCAAAACGCCCGGAAATCACGATACGTGATCGAATAACCAAACCGAAGTTCACAACACGTCTAACAAAGTTAAACGGACTTGCGGGAAACTCGAAACAACAGTTTCGGACGAGATTCGCAAGAATCGAACTCAAGTGCGGAAAAGTCGCTAAAAAGCACAGAACTCAACGAAACGACACCGAAACGAACTCGGATGTCAAAAAGTGTAGAATTAATAATTCTGAGAATGACGAAACGGTCATGAGAGAGTCGTCAAAACGGACTCCGACCGAAAAAAGAAATTTACCAAAAATCAAAAATTGCGGATATTACATTCTACCCTCCTTAAAAGAAGTTTCGTCCCGAAACTTAAAACAAGTAGGGAGAAGAAATATTCCGCCAGGAAAAACTCAACGAGACACACAAGAATGCGTGACTAACGCCCAACGGCAAAATGTCACAAACAACGCAAAGGAATATACGGCGTGAAAACACGCTCCACGGCGACCAACACAACGTCGCCGTTAGGGATATAATAAAACCAACAAGTGACAAGCGTCATCAAACGGATAATATATCCAAGTCAATTATCCGACAATCACAAAACACAACGAACGAAAACCAATATGATTGACCAACCCAACGGTACATCAATCAAAACGCGAGTCAACCGCTGAACAAACACGGAATCCCATCGCCTAAGGGCTGGAAGATCGAAAACGAAACTAATTTCCCGAATTGAAGGGAATTACGAAGGAGCCTGAATGTTCACCAATCACGGAACGAGATCAATAAAAACCGAACAATCAAACGGTCGAACCACAACGATCGAGACAACAAAATCGAAGAATCATGTTCGAATCACGAAGGATAATAAAATTCAAACAACGACTCCAAGGTTCACATCTCGACTCGAGACAATATATGATCTGGTGAAAACAACAGGATGTGCATTCCCATAAGATCCACAGGAAAGGGAATAGCAATTAAAAGTCACAACGACAAACGAGTTATTCCGAAACAATACCACACTCGTTCGATAAACAAAAGCAAGGGGCAGGACAAGCTCATAAATGTCAACGAACATAAATGAGTCGACAGAGTCGAAAACACAAGAGTTCCAAAGCCGATCCACTTCGAATAAAAGAACTAGTAGAACCAGATGATGTCACTCCCAAACAAGGTTCACAAGAATCGAACTGAACCCGAAAAAGTAACATCGATAACCAGATCGACCCACAACAAGATCACAGCTCGTTCGGACGATGAACCGAAATATAGAACAAGTTCATAAAGTACCAACGATCATGAACGAATCGATAGACTGGGGAAAGAGAAAATACAGAAGTCAAAATAGTACGGGTATTACCTCCGACCTCGTCCACGAAATTCACAAAAACGGAAGCAAGGTAACAAGACTTTAAACAATCGACACATAACGGAACCATCACCGATGCACACGGTCATACCAAACCAAGCTCTAACAGCTCGCACATGCGCGACAACGCAGGAATCACTACGAGGCGATAATATTCAACACCAACATCCCGCCTCTCACAGGGGGCTAACACAACAAATGTGTGGAAAGCGACTCAACGCTCACACCGCCAACTCGGTCATACTCGGGAGAAAGTATCAAAATGACAACGCGAACATCACACATACATACCCTCAAACGGGAATGGATAGGTTTTAAAACGAAACCTCATTTTGAAAATAATTTAGAAGAATCTTGGTTGATCTTGAGTATCACCTTTCAAAAAGTATAAACGTGAAACATCGTTATCGAGACATTGGAAAAAAAACCATTTCGCATTTGATAAAAATGAGGACACTTTCTCTTAGTGAAAACTTTCAGAATATTCGACCCTCGGGTCTAAATAAAAATGTTTCTAAGACATTGAAAATATCTCAAAGCATTTTGGTCCTCGAAGTAGAAAATTTTTGAAATATATTGCGGCACCTTGGATGTACCACAAGAAAATGACTCATTTGAAAAGTATGTCTCGAAATTTATTTTTTCTAAGATACTCAAGGTTTTCAAAAAATCTAATAGGCCAGAATGCCCAAAACTCACACATACCGACGTTCACTAAAACAACTCCTAGCACACGCATCAAAAAGTTTAAAATCAAGACAATATATGTCTTTAAACGGAAATAAACGATAAAATACCACATTCAAAACAAAACCATTGATAAAATACTCTCCCGCACTGGCTAGTGAACAAGTCGAACGCGTATAAGCACAAAGATTCCACAAGAGACTTGTAAAACGTGCAAATCGATTCGAAAATCATCAACAACGGAGAAAAACAACAATAAAAAGACATCACAAACGACGACACTCCTCGTATAAATCAGATATGAGAGTCGACTAAATACATATCGTGAAATCAAAATTCACATAAGGATTCCATCACTTAACAAATAATCATAAAAATAGCTCGTGTCACACGAGGCACAACACAAAGAAGGGAGACTTACTTCCACAGGTCGCACGAAGATGATGATCGCCCCACGATACTAATCACGACCAACAAACTCAAACGACGCGTCGCGACACGACTCGGTCAGATAAAATCCGACGAAACAAGACTCAAACAACACGACTTGACCCGACAGCCTAGGTTTTCCTCAACCTAAGCTCTGATACCATTTATGTAACACCCCCAATCCACTCAGGGATATTACACGCCGTAGACCCTCTCCTCGAGGATCTACCAGGATGGTAACAACATTTAACATCTCGACAATGCCTTCAAGGCTACAATGACTCAGTAGACCGATTTGGTCTTTCCACAAATACATACAACTCAAATACAACTCATGTCCACGCAGGGGACAAAATACAACTACACTGCATAACGGAACAATACAAAGAATGAAAATAAAGTACAATCCGAACCAACACACGATGTACGGTTCCTCATGTGATTAGTATCGATCATCTTTCATCATCCTTCGTGGCCGACTCCCGTGTTATGCTCCAAAACCCGAATGCAAAACAGACATCCACCCCGAATACTGGGGTTAGCAAACTCCACTGCTTTGCTAGTGCAAGAACAAAGTGCAAATACGAGCCATACAATTCACATTCCACGAATAACAATAACCAGGAATCCTCAAAGATCCAAACAAACGAAGAGTACTTCCCGAGGCAAGAATTTGAGAAAACCTTTCAAAATCGAAATATCATAAATCAATGGAAATAATTTATAAAACGGTTTAGAATGCCATCGAGAGTTTTAATAGAAAACAATTTAGGATTATCAAATCCTACTTTTCACAATCCACAAGACAAAAGGGGTCATCACCCCAAAGTTTACTTTCCGTAAAATAACCTTTACCAAACCGTTGGGATTTTAGCCCCAAACCCATTAAATGACCTTTACAAAACCATTGGGATTTTAGCCCCAAAACTCATCAACTCACAGTACACAAGAACGTCCACAAGGTTCGTATCCCAACATCAAAATCCACAAATAAAGGATTTAAAACAAACAACAAAATACTCTAGAGCCATCCTAGCCAAGTAGGCCAAACGAACAACTTACCTCTTACACACTTAGTCAATGCATGCAATCATGAAAACCGTTCAAAAGCACTCATTTCCGGAAATGCCAATGATCAAACCACATTTGTAAAAATGCACCACAATTAACCGCGGACCCACAGCTTCGTGGATCCCTGCCGAGACCCCGTCGGATATAACCCACAGTGGTTAAAAGCAAGCTCGCGGTCCCACAGCTTCGTGGAACCCTACCGAGACCCCGTCGGATCTAACCCGCAGTGAGCATACACACACACGTTACTCATGCAATACTAACATGCTAAGAATGTAAGTTCATTAAGAATACTCACTAGAGATGGCCATTAACTCGACACCATTACCAAACTCTTCAAAAATACAATAACAGGATTAAATACGGAATACACGATTCCATAACTTAAACAATAGGAGTATCATCATAAAATCCTTCAACGTTCAAAACAATCAAATCATAATCAATTCTCAAAACACCGTTCACAAATCACACTGCTTTTGAAAAAAGCCTTTAACGAGGCCAAACCGAAATCCTTTGAAACTTCATTTCAAATAACCAAACAAACACATTAAGACGACCACCGATCATCATATCCCTAAAACGAGAAAAGTATGGGCAAGGTACTTGCCTCGAATAAGAACAACGCGGAGAATCGACCGGAGTAGGTTGGCCCGAACCGACTACGAACCCGCCGACTCCACCGAACGCCAACTCACGTTCATAAACTACGAAGGACAAATAATAACAATGAAATGAATTCCATAACACGACTCAAAGTCGTTGAATTTAAAGAACGAATGACGAAAGTTCACGGATTTCCCCCAAAACGGCCAAGAACATGATTCGTTCCGTCAAAACCCGAAAACGAAATTCCAAGTTGAAATATGGATATACAATCCATAGAATATGTTTAACAACATCATTTAACCATAATCGATCCATCGAAAACGGATGAAAAACGAGATCGGGGACAAATCCCCCAAAAAGTCAACTCGAAGTAAATCAAGAAATATACTTCGATTCGACGAAGAACAATGGATTAAATGATGTTAAACACAAGAATACTATCAAGATTAATCACACCCATCATGAATTAATCAACAACACGGAACGAATCGGACGAAATTGCAAAAATCCCCAAATTCACGAAATTAGGGTTCTAAGGAAGATTACCTTGATTCTCTGGTTCAAAGGTTGATAACGGACGATCGATTGATGTTATGAACTCAAGGACTTCATGGATTTGTTGTTAAACAACATGGCTTGTCGCCCATGAATCGCCACTCGCGGATGGAGAAGGAAGGAAATGAAAACGAAGTGAAATGTGACTGCCACCATATTTATATCGGGCGGCCTAGCGTGCGCTAGCCTTCCCGGACTAGCGTGCGCTATCGGCCAGGTATCGGCCGAGTACCTCGGCCAGTGGCCCACACGACCCGGCATCACCGACCAACCCCGCCGACCGAACTCGCCGACCCAACTCCGCTAGCGCGCTACGGCCGATGCTCGCGCGCTAGCCGACTGGCCCAAGAGCCACCGGATCAATCGCCCGGCCAGTAACGACGCTAGCGGCCGACGCCGGGCGGCGCTACGCCGCCGACTAGCGTGCGCTACTCGCCGATCCCGACCGAGTCCGAACCTTAGAAACCCCACCGCCTGTGCCCGATAGCAGACGCTAGCCACCCGGCACAGGCGCTACACTGCCGGTTAGCTGCAGCCTCTTCCGGCCAGAAGCGTGCTACGCCGGTTCGCCGCACCCGTCCGGCCGGTGCCCGCAATCGTCCGGCCATCCGCCACCGCTGTGGCTCGACGACCCGATTTCCGAAAACGGAACGAACACGACGAAAAGTTCGCGGACAACATAAACGACTCGAAATGAAAGCGTAATACCATAATTAGTCATACGCGACGAAGAAACGGGTCGAGACAACAATTACAGATACGGATACCCGTAACTTTCAAGAAATTATAAAATGGCCCAAAACGCCCGGAAATCACGATACGTGATCGAATAACCAAACCGAAGTTCACAACACGTCTAACAAAGTTAAACGGACTTGCGGGAAACTCGAAACAACAGTTTCGGACGAGATTCGCAAGAATCGAACTCAAGTGCGGAAAAGTCGCTAAAAAGCACAGAACTCAACGAAACGACACCGAAACGAACTCGGATGTCAAAAAGTGTAGAATTAATCATTCTCAGAATGACGAAACGGTCATGAGCGAGTCGTCAAAACGGACTCCGACCGAAAAAAGAAATTTACCGAAAATCGAAAATTGCGGATATTACAACAACCAACACGAAGTATTTATTATAAATTATTCATAACACTACATATGCAATATATTCACGGAGGTAAATCAATCATCGTAAACGTAACACGTAATCTCTATTGACAAGACACAAATTGTATAAGCAAGATACTTGCCTCAATAATCGATACCGAAACTCCACCACCGGGAAACCTCGAACACCTACAATTCTCTAGGAGAGAATAACGAAAACATGATTACTACGAGTATAAAGACTGAAAACCACGAGAAACACATCCAAGAATCAAAGGAAAAACCCATTGGGTCATTTAATCGGACATTATATGCTCAAGGATCCCTTAGAACACAAAAATCACGGTTGGACTCAACCAAATTTAAGATAGGGATATACAATCCTTAAGACATGATTAATAATACATAATAACACCATCCAACCCACTAAAATCGGATGAACATCAAAATTAAGAAGAAAATCCCGAAGGTCAACCCTAAGAGATTTCAAGGAATTACCGTCGATCTGGACGAACTTGCGTGGTGGATGATGATAAACAAGGATAGGGCTCCCCAAAATGATGATCAGTGATACCTCCGATAACTATTCCCGAATTCCTGACGAAATCATGGAGGAAGAAGGAAAAGGGGAAGAAATGACGACTAACCCGTTGCCCTGACATTATACAACTGAGCATGTTACGGCCGTAACTGTCCCTCTCTTACGGCCGTACCATATAGTGCTTTACGTCTGTAACCATATCTTTGGGTTTCTGCCCAAAATGCATAGGTGTGTTAGGGCCGTTGTCAACAAGACCTTACGACCGTTACCGACAAGACCTTACGGCCGTAATATTAATCACCTTACGGCCGTAACGCACCATTATCACGGCCGTATGTGATCTGCTAAGCACAGTAACAAAACCCAGCAATTCCGACAGTCCGGTTCGATGTCCGGCAACATCCTTGTGATTCAGACGCACCATCTAAGATCCAAAACAATAACCAACACACTATGAAATATAACATACCATACCACAAGCACACACTCACTTGAAGAGACGCACACGACAACAAGTCGCACCCGACTAAAATGAATGCACGATAGTAACAAACAGTGTAACATGTTAAAACCATTCTGATTTAACGACAATAAAAAAATATCCGGCATAAAAAGACGACCAATACAAGATAATAGAAAACGAAAATACCGGGTATTACATTATACTCCACTAAAATAAGTTTCATCCCGAAACATAAAATAAAACATCAAGGTAGAACACAAACGAAACCAAAAGATTCACACGACAAATAACAAATCTCCACACGAGATTTAATCTACAATACAACATGCAATTACATCACTGGGCAACACTGGCCCTCCACGAAAAGGAGCAGAACTCCGATTCCCGAACATCTCAACGACGGACTTGCAGTCCACCACTTGGTGTCCGAAATGACCACACTTGAAACAGTTAACCTGCAGCGAGCGACAATTCTTTTGAGTATGGCCCACACAGCTACATTTGAAACACATCTTCCCATCGCTCACCTTACTCACCACTGGAGTAAGATTCTTAGACTGATCAAACGAACGAGGAATGCTCTCAGAAGGACAATGCAAAGCAATAGGCTCACGAAACTTACTTCTCTAACTTCTGTAAAATCTACCCGAGGTCTTGTGCCTCTTACATCCTGAACTAGCCTCTGTCACAGAAACAACCATCTCAATGGATAAAGCTCAGTCCTGATACTCTTTCAGAGTGGTACACATGAGTGGATCCATACTCTCACGGATATGGGGTTTCATGCGCATATTGAAGTATCAGATCTTGTCCGCTTCACTTCTTATTTGACCACAAATGTAACCCAGCTGCCGATTATAATCGACTATCGCCTGGGATATCAGCACATCCAGGGGTGGAGCCGAGAAAAACTCTACGATCCTGCGCTCACGGATAGGCAACGGACAATACTCTGCCTCCATGACAGTCTTAAACTCATACCAAGTAGATGTACGATCTGCAGGCGCTACGGTCTGCCACTAGTCTGCAATTCTTTATCGAGAAGATACTGAGCAATAGGTACTCTTCTCTCATCCGGACATGTCACAGCATCAAATATTCTCCCCAACTGGAAGAGCCAGTTCTCCCAACATAACAAGTCAGAGGAACCTGCAAAACGAGGTGGGTGCATTCTCATCACCTTTCGCAACCACCTACTAGCTCCAGTATCCCCCTCTGGAGGCTACGACGCGCTGCTTGATTCATCTATGCCAGCTAGTCTGCCACGTGAAGAAGGATGGTGGCGCCCCCAACATCAACATTACCTCCAACTGATTTCCCCTGATGACGCGACTGGTCATCCCGACCATCTATACTGAGCTGATTGGCACTCAATAATGAGTGAGTCGCCCTCTCATGCTCTTGATTACGTCCACGAGCACGTCCTTGGCCTCGACCTCTCGGCATACTGAACAGACTATTACTCAGTGCAATGAAGCATAACATCACATTATCAACTCACCCAAATAATTCCACAATGTACATACAACATATGGCAACAATTAATAACACGACAATAATATCCATACAGGATAAACAACCGAGTACAAACATTGCTACTACAATTGATAAAGTTTACGGTCTTCACTGGCGAAGCATACGACTGTTTCGATGGAAATTACACGACCGATACAGAGCACAAATACGGAGATAATGACAAGATTATGGCCATGACAGTCATAATATTACGACCATAATAACGTACAACTTACGACCGTAACAACTAGGAGCTTACGGCCGTAACACTAACTCCTTACGGCCGTAACATTAAACAGCTTACAGCCATAATGACAAACATCTTACGGCCATAACCACTAGCTAGAGAACAACACAATCAGCTCAGTAGCCTCATAACGGCTCTGAAGGTTAAGGAACATCTACTAACAATGTATTCCGACACTAAATAAATAATGCAAAATTCTACGATGAGTATAACAACATAACAAGCTTGTTGCAATGATTTAGCCTCAACACACAGACGCATTAAATTTTCATAGTTCCGAAATGAATGTCATTTTGCATATCAAAAAATTTCCAAAATCCTTTAAACATATCCAAAAGGACGGTAATATTTTATAATGTCCGAAATACTCTAAAACATATCTTCCAAATACCGTCTGAAGGTGTCATTTGAAAATACATGACCAACTCGTCAAAGTTCAACCAATTTCAAAATTCATACAAAACCATTGTTTAACCGCATCGTCAAAACATTTTAGAAATCAATTTTCCATAACATACTCAAGTCTATGAAATATTTCAGAAAATCATTTTCAAATCTACACGCAATGGACATAATTACAAGTATCTAAAAATAACCTAATTTAAACAACATGCCCATCCGGCATACAAGATCACCAATTCAATCAAATATAACTCGTGAACACCAAGTTTACACATACGTCAAAACCATCCATCTGAGTTTCTAACAAACTCTACTGTCGATACATTTCCTAGAACACATCAAGTTTCACAACTTTCACATCATACCGTACCACTTGGTGTCCAAACCATCAATACATTCAGCTCAATACACAAGCGGTATACCATAAGTATCAAACACGGATTTTGTCACACAACATGCATTTAATTGAAAGAATCAAGTACAGATATCTCACACAAAAGAGGAGACTTACATCCACATGTCACATGAAGATGACAGCCGCCCACGATACTAATCTCAACTGACAACTTAGACGACACATTGTGCCAACGCACAACTCAGATAACTCGACAACTGTGATAACACGATAAAACACGACTCGACAATTCACGACTCAACTCGACAGCCTAGGTTTCCATAACCTAAGCTCCGATTGTAAAGCTCGTGTCCCGGTATGGATTATGTTTATGTTGATTAATTTTTTCTTTAATTAAATATTGTTAAGCGGGATTGATGGGAAAGGCCAAAAGTGATTTAAGTCGTTTTTAGTTGGCTTAAATGGTTAAATTTTATCTATTGTAGGTGCTAATGAGAGTATTTTAAAAACCTAGGGAATAAATGGATATTTTGGCAAAGTGATGTGCATGGGTCGGCCCATGAAGGGAACCGACCCCCTCCCTTTTTATTTCCCGTTTCCTTGCATTGCACATCACAGAAACCTCAGCAAACCCTAATCGTCCATACTTCCTTGCTGCCATCGTGAGCCCACCGCCATTCTTGCCGGCGAGAGAGAGGTGCAACGAGAGAGAAGTTCAGCGAGAAAGAGAGCAGGAGAGGGAGAAGGAACCGATGGTCGGGAGGGAGCCGAAACCTCGTGTGGCTGTGGCTACGTAGTCGTCTGAGGTAAGCTTAAATGCCAAAACTCTTAACTTGAATCGCAAACCTTAATCAAAAACTAAAGTTATCATTTTATGTGAGAGACGCTGTTTCTGCCGCTGTTTTGTAAATTCCATAGAAAAACCTAGATACCTCGGATTTGGGTGAAACCAGTTCGCAAATATTAAAATTTGAGTCTAGTATGTTTCTCATTGTTTGCAGAAAAATTAATAAGGCCTATAGCTAGGGCCAAATTAGCCTTTAGTACAGACTGGTTCGGATTTTTATTGTTCGGGTAGTCTATTTTGTAAAATGCATATAAAATAGTAGGGACCTCGTATGAATGCGTGGAATATGTCCATGGAAACATAAGACATGGAGTTTTCTATGTGTGGAATAATAATTCGGGTTTGATGAGCTTAAAGGAGGATAAATAGGTCACGATCAGACCCATAGTTTTAGACCTAAAGCTGAAAATTACACGTTTAGACTTGTAGTTATAAGTTTGGGTTAGGACTTCACTTTGACGCTTGATAACATTTCTTTAGGTAGAAAGAAGTGAGTTGGAGTTGGCGGGCTCGTATTTCTGTTTAAGGATATCTTCTTTGCTTTTCGAGGTGAGTTCTCTCACTGCGTAGGTTAGGGGTTATATGCGTATTAATGTGGGTCGTGGGTGTGCTAGTTAATTTTGTTGTATGTGGTACTAGGTTATGGCGTCTAGTATGGACGTAGGTATCGTATAAAAACTCGGGGAGGCCGAGAGCTCAGGGAGACCGAGAAATACGTATATGGGTGTCTTATAAACTCAGGGAGATTGAGAAACACGCACACGGTATTGTATGAATTCGGGGAGACCGATGGTCATATAAACAGTTGTTCTTGCATGAGTTTGCCTGTTGAGGATATGTTCTCAAACTGGCATGTGTGGATTACTTGTATCTAACTGTGGTTAGGAGTAGTGTTCATATGATTGCTATCCTATGTAGTGTTTGAATTCACTAAGTTTTGTGCTTACCTTTTTTCCTACAAATTATTGTTTCAGGTCCGAGTGGCAGTAAGGCGTGACGGTACACACTGGCGCATTGAGAAGATCTTTATTATTATTTATTTTGAGACTCAAGTTTAGAATTATTACATTTTCCGCTGTGTTATTTGTGGTTGGTTGTTAAACTTAACGGTTGTGATGAAACGTTTATTTGACTCCCAACACTTATGGTTTTATCTAATAAAATGACATTTAAAAAAATTAAATTCATCGTAATTTTTGGGGCGTTACAAGTTGGTATCGGAGCACAGCTTGAGCGAATCAAACACATTCTGGTGTGTTTGAACTCAAGTTTTCGGCTCGGAATTTTCTTTTCCTTTTTTTTAAAAATTTTTTGAGAAAATTTAAGAAAGGAAAAGCACGTTTGAGAAACGGCGACCGGAGGCGCAGTGTGTACAGTCAGTCGATGCCAAGGGAAAAGGTAGAGTACTTAGTGTAATTTATTGCTTTCTAGAACATAGTAGTATGTATGCTAGATGCTCGGTGCTTATTACACTGTACTACATGGTTGTTACTTGCTAGTAGGAAATTATTCTAGTCTTGATAGCTTGTTAAGTGAATGCCTTACAAGTTGTATGCAGTAGGAACCAAATAGCCTTAGAATGTTGGATTTAGTTCTATTGCGCAGCTCTTGTTTGAGTCCAACCGTTGTAGGATAGAATCTTTTATTCGAATGTCTATCTGATTTCACACTGTATGCAACTGTGCATTCACGAGGCGACTCGTCATGACTAGTGGGGTTTTCATTATAGCAAGGGTAGTGGGATTGGGTGGAATTCCTAGTGAGCCAGGAAGAGTGATTTCATATACTGGTACGGGCATATGGGTATAACCGTCGGGAGGGAACTACTTGGGCACTCCGGGATGGGACTCGCAACGAGTAAGGATAGGTGTGTAAGGTAGTAGTAGAGCTCCTACTATCTGAAGCACAGGATCCATGCTCGAGTTGGGGAAAGTCACGGAGAATCCGAGGAGTTGAGCGTGAGCGTAGTTAACATGATTTATTGTGTGCTAATAAATCGCTGTAATTATTACCTGAATGGCCATCACGAGACGGAGCAACAATGCCGAGTTAGATCTTTGGTACTCGATTTACTGATGAGTAGATACGTGAGATGATTGCAGCTGAGGTGATGCACGTTATTGGGGAGGCGATCCCCAAGATTATTACCGCCATTCGTAATGAAGTGGTAGTGTTGATAGAGGAGCGCATCGCGGCGATGCCACCCCTACTGGTGGGCAGCCCCGAGCGTGAGAGTTTTAGTATCGGGATCTCTCTGCTTGTTCTCCTCCAGAGTTCAATGGAGACTCGAATCCAATCGTCAGCATGCGTTGGATCTCGGATATGGAGTGTGCATTCCTTACTGGAGAACCTGAAGGTTCATTTCGTGGTGAACCTGTTACGAGACGGAGCGAAAGACTGGTGTGCTACTGCATTGACGCTTACTGAGCGTACTACCTTGACCTGGGAGGAGTACGTCGTACGTTTTCGTCCAGAGTATGTGCATCCAGTGGAGATGGAGAGGATTGCTAAAGAATTCTTGGAGCTCACACAGACTACGGAGACCGTGAAGGAGATGAATAGAAAGTTCACGGAATAGCGCTGTTTTGCCCTCAGTATTCAGCTTCTGAGGACATGAAGATGACGCGGTACAAGGGTATGTTACATACAGAGATCAGGGAGTTCGTGAGTAATGCACAGTATGCTTCACTTGCTGCGATGATGAGGCTGCCCGAAGATGGGAACTTGACCTAGAGACCCAAGCCAAGAAGAGGAAAGCAGTACAAACCGTGGCACCGATATCGGCTGTTCCAAAGAAGACGAAGTTCTCGGAATCACGCTCGAGTCGGAGGAGCGGTGGGTTTAAGCCCAGGGATGGTAACGGAAAGAGAGACGACTAGTGTTTCAAGTGTGGACAGGTAGGACACTTTGGCCATGATTGTAAGGTACCACTGATGGTCTGTTTTAACTGCCAACAGACGGGCCACATCAAGGTAAATTGCCCGAATCCAAGGGTTGCTGGCGGGGGTGGGGCACAAAGAGCCCCTGCAGCTGTCCCCTTGCTTATTACTGATGGCAGCGTGGGTCAGGCTAGACCCGAGGCGTCCCGAGGTAGAGTGCACCAGCTGAAAGTGGAGGAGGCACAGGCTATGCCTGAAGTGGTGACAGGTATATTTCATCACTTGTTCCTTTTTTTGACTATTTGATTATCGTATGTAATTGTTTTGTTTAAACAGTATGATCAGGTACAATCTTAGTTAACTTGGTGCCTGCTGTAGTGATGTTTGATAGCGGGGCTACTCATTCATTCGTATCTCGCACTTTTAGCGAGTGTTTGGGCCGAGTTGCAGGTCGGTTAGGTTATCTACTTGTGGTTGAGGTTGCTGATGTCAGGACCTTGACGGTTACGGACGTGTATCGAGGATGCACTTTGGAAATCTCTGGGGTGAGGTTTCCTATAGATTTGATTCTGATTGCTATGTGTGAGTTGTGCGTGATTGTGGGCATGGATTGGTTGGATGCTTTTGATGCTGAGATTGTTTGTCGTCGCAAAAATGTACGAGTTCGAACCCCAAGTGGGGGAGAACTGCTGATTCAGGGAGACTTGCCTAGGCGGGCCTCAGCGATATGTTCGGCTGCGAGAGCGTGGAGGTACTTACAGCACAGTAGCCAGGGGTATTTAGCATATGTGATAGATACGTGTGTGATGAAGAGAAGAAGACTGCGGAGGATGTTCCAGTGGTACGGGAGTTTGCCGATGTATTTCCCGATGATTAACCGGGGATACCTCCGGAGCGACAGGTGGAGTTCCGCATTGACTTGATTCCGGGTGCTGCTCCGGTGGCCAAGGCACCTTATCGCCTGGCTCCACCGGAAATGAAAGAGTTGTACACTCAATTGCAGGAACTTCTCGAGAAAGATTTCATCAAGCCGAGTTATTCACTGTGGGGAGCCCCGATTCTGTTTGTGAAAAAGAAGGATGGGTCCCAACGGATGTGTATAGACTACCACGAGTTGAATAAGCTTATGATGAATAATCGATATCCTCTGCCAAGAATCGATGACTTGTTCGAGCAGCTACAGGGAGCCTCGTGGTTCTCTAAGATTGATTTGAGATCGGGGTATCATCAGATGTGGGTGAAGAATGAGGATATGAAAAAGACGGCCTTTCGCACACGTTATGGCCATTATAAGTTTGTGGTGATCCCTTTCGGGCTCACCAATGCACCAGCAGTGTTCATGGACCTTATGAACAGGGTGTGCAGGCCAATGCTGGATCGGTCGGTGATTGTGTTCATCGATGATATTCTTGTGTATTCGAAGTCGAAGGAAGAGCACGAGATGTATTTGCGAGAAGTTTTGGAAGTTTTGAGGCGAGAGAAACTTTATGCTAAGTTCTCCAAGTGTGAGTTCTGGTTACGGGAGGTCCAATTCCTAGGACATGTCGTGAACCAGAATGGTATTATGGTCGATCCGGCCAAGATTACTGCAATGATGCAGTGGGAAGTGTCGAAGACTCCCATTGAAGTACGGAGTTTTCTAGGGTTAGCAGGGTACTACCGGATATTTATTCAGGACTTCTCCAAGATTGCTTTACCTATAACTTGATTGACGAAGAAATCTGCGGCTTTTAGTTGGGGTGAGGAACAGCAGTGGGCTTTTGAGGAGTTACGCAGACGTTTATGCGAGGCTCCAGTGTTGACTTTTCCCGAGGGTATGAAGGA
Organism: Orobanche coerulescens; assembly: GCA_033398695.1. Classification (NCBI taxonomy): domain Eukaryota; kingdom Viridiplantae; phylum Streptophyta; class Magnoliopsida; order Lamiales; family Orobanchaceae; genus Orobanche; species Orobanche coerulescens. The sequence goes on from CM065807.1 coordinate 88,755,090, forward strand.
TCTAGTAGTGTATTGTGATGCTTCTCAGTAGAGTTTGGGCACCGTTCTTATGCAGCGCGGTAAGATCATAGCTTACGCTTCGAGACAGTTGAAGCCCCATGAGGGGAACTACCCGACTCATGACCTAGAGTTGGGAGCAGTGGTGTTTGCCATCAAGATTTGGAGGCATTACTTGTATGGCGTCAAGTGTACGATATACACTGACCATAAAAGCCTCAAATACTTGATGGACCAGCAAAACCTCAATATGCGTCAGAGGAGGTGGCTTGACGTAGTCAAGGATTATGATTATGAGATACTTTACCACCCGGCTAAAGCAAATATTGTTGCGGACGCCCTTAGTCGACATCCGGTTGGTGAACCATTGTGGGGTTTGTGTCTGCGGTTAACAGTAGTTACACCTCTCCTTAAGTCGATAGGTAGCGCTCAAGAAGTGGCAGTTCTGGACGAGAATGCCATGCGTGAGAGAGTTTTGGGTGAACTTCCGAATTTTGTCCGTGATAGTCGAGGTCTACTGACTCGGTATGGTAGAGTTTGGGTTCCTTTCAGTGGCAGGAACAGGAAGATATTGTTGGATGAGGCGCATAAGTCCAAAATTTCTATTCATCCTGGAGCTACGAAGATGTACCGCGACCTGCGAGAGAGTTATTGGTGGCCCAACATGAAGCGGGATGTCGCCTAGTGTGTAGAGGTGTGCTTGACTTGTCGGAAAGTCATTGCTGAGCATCAGCAGCCGCATGGAAAATTGTAGCCTTTAGAGATTCCGGTATGGAAATGGGAGCAGATCACGATGGATTTCATTATGAAACTCCCAAGGACTCCGCGTGGAAATGATGCTATTTGGGTGATTATCGATCGTCTGACCAAGAGTGCTCACTTTTTGGCCATCAGGGAGAGCTCCTCGGTAGAGAAACTTGCAGAGATGTTCGTGCGAGAGATTGTAGCCTGACATGGGGTGACAGTTTCGATTGTCTCTAACAGGAACACCCATTTTACCTCCCAGTTTTGGGAGAGGTTTCAAGAGGATATGGGTACGCGGTTGCATTTTAGCCTGGCTTTTCATCCACAGACCGATAGGCAGAGTGAGCGTACTATTCAGACCCTTGAGGATATGCTTCGGGCATGTGCTATTGACTTTGGAGGTAGTTGGGATCAGTACCTTCCTTTGGCGGAGTTTTCCTACAACATCTTTCATTCCAGTATCGGCATGCCGCCGTACGAAATGTTGTATGGTAGGAAGTGCAGGACGCCCATTTGTTGGGGCGAGGTTGGTCAGCGAGTATTGGGAGCACCGATATTGTGCTGAAGACGACTGAGATGATACATGTAATATCCATACCTTTTCATTTTTAGCAATTTCCATTTTTTGGTGTATGTCTATTTTTATCAACCCGCTTGTAACCGTCTCGACATCTTGAACTTACTTTATTTTTGGAGTTTTTCCGTTTGGACGAGTTTTGGAGATGTTTTTATGTAATTCCATTCTAAGTTATGTTTTGCCGTATGAACGTTCGATTCTCGTAAAACTTGTTCGTTTTCATTGTTTCTTGGTTTGCATGAGTTCGTATGGTTGAGTTGTTCGTGTTGTGACTTTTGGTTTGTCAATCCGACGTCGTATTGTGATTTTCGGACACTTGGGCCATTTTTGTAATTTCCTATAAGTTAGGGAATTTCATCTTTGTTGTCGTATTTCGGATTCCCGGGTAGTCGGAATTGTATTTTCTTGTAACGCTTAGGTTCGTCATCGAATGTACTTCATAACCATACTTTTGGTTCGATAGCAAGTCCGGGTTTCGGAGTCGCCCAGAATAGTTTGGACAGCAGCTGCCCAGACTGCTGTCCAGTAGGGTGTTACAGCCGTAACACCCCATCAGTTATGGCCATAATATGGCCATTATTACAGCCGTAATGCATCACCTGTTATGGCCGTAACAGCCCGCTGGTTTAAGAACAGCGGGCAGAGGTCAGAACCTCATTTCTTTTCCTCTCTTCGTTTTTTCTTTCGTCGGGCGACACCAACAATCCTCCAGAGGGCTATTCCATCACTTTCAATACATATCTTCGTGATCCTTCATCACCGTGAGATCGTAGGAACATATTATCATCAACGTAATCTTCTTCCACCGCCCGAATCCGAGGTAATTTCGTCTAGAACCCTAACTTGTAAATTTTGGGGGGTTTTCTGGGTTTTGCTTGTTAGACTCGAATTGTTCAAGTATGTTGTGATATTCCTTACCGATTGTTGTTATTGGATAATTCCCAATCCAATTTTGTCGAGTTTAATTCGTGAATTGTTGATTCGGGGAGGTTTTGCGTAAACCCTTGCCCGTATCAATTGATCGTATATTGTCGTAGCTTGTAATCGGGATTATGGGCATTTTCCATTCGATTATTGTTGTCCGTTAGGACTGAGATATGTTGATTCTTTGTTTAGGAACCGTCGTTTTCCATCCAGATCGTTCGTATTCGTTATTCATTCCCGATTCTTCGAAGATGTCTCAAAGGCAAGTACTTTTCATTTGTTTACGCATTCTAGTATTTGAATTATGGCTTTTCATGGTTGTATGGATGGATATGTGTATGTTCACCTAGGGACAGTCCGACGGGGCCTCTAGGGATACGTATTTCCGTAAGTGTGCGTATCACGAACTATGGTTAACCACCTAGGGATGTCCGACGGGGCTCTGTGGGGTACGGTGGTCGTGAGTCTCGTACCAACTGTTAACTTTAAATTGTTTTGTTGGAGAAATGTGTTTTGTGCTTGTGCACCGTAAATATTCCGGAATATGAACGATTTCTAAAATGATTTTGGTGCATATTTTCATCTGATTAGAATGGTAGTTAAAATGGATTGTACTTGCACTAGTAGTTGTCGCTAACCCCTTAAATGGGAGAAATACTTTTGTATTTCAGGTACAGGTCAGGGAAGGAAGCGAGCATGCGAGCCGTACGAGGATGATGGGCAGTTGTGATTCTATTCAGTGGTTACTTATTGGTGTCTTGTTTGGGATTTATTTATTTTGTCATTTGGTTAAGTACTCGAGTACTCCTTCTTGAATTTATTATTGTTGTGTACCCATTTTGGGGAATGGATTTGATGTCAGATTGAATTGTCAAATATCTATCTTCGGTCTGGATGTCGTGAATTGTAAGATTGTCATTTTTTTGATGATTGTATGTCTTCGTCGTATGTCATTTTGGTACGTTAGCCTGGTGGATTCCACGGTGTGGGGTCCACGACGCTGTAATATGCCCTGATCATCTTGGGGTGTTACGAATATGGTATCATAGCATAGGTTTATGGATACCTAGGATGTCGGTTATTTGGGTCTAGTTTATTGTCGTTTTTGAACAGTATCACTGCTATGCCATCATCTCAATACGTCGGTGCTCGTAAGTTTTTCCTAACTTGACTCGTTACGTTGTTCTGTTCTGTTCCTTTCTGGATATCTTGTTGCGTTTTGCCTTTGAATTGTACTCACCTGTTACTTCTTTAGAATTCCTATTTGGTAGAGGATGCGGACGCGGTAGGGGACGTGGTGCAGCTGGTGGGGCGGCCATGTCCGATAACTCGGGAACTGATTCGGCGATGCCTTCCTTGTCGAACAGTATTCCACTTAGTTCCGGAGGTGAGCAGGATCAGTCTGCTAGATCCGGCAATGCTCATGAGAATATCGGGGTGGCTAATATTTTACAGCAAGTAGCGAACCAGATGACGCTACTAACTCAGGCCATCTTAGTCGGCCAAGCTAATGCCAACACGGTTCCGCCTACTGGATCCGGCAATAATAAGCTACTTCAGGATGTCATTCGTATGCATCCTCCGCAGTTTGATGGTGCTTCCGACCCTTCTGGTTGGGAGAGTTGGTTATTTGAAATGGAGAAAGAGTTCGAGGCAGCTAACTGCTCTGAGGAGAGGAAGGTACCCATCGCTCAGTACTTCCTCGCCAAAGAGGCGGCAACATGGTGGCAAGCGGTGAAACCGCGTGACCGGGCAGCCACATGGGCAGAGTTCCGAGAGTTGATGGAGGACGAATTTTGTCCGTGGCCAGTTAAAGAGGGGAGGATCCGAGCCTTCTTTGAGTCTAAGCCCCAGGATGTTCCGATTTCGCAGGCAATCAAGGAATACAACCAGCAACTTCATTATGTGAGAAACTAAGTCCGGGATGAGGTTGATAAGATCCGTCACTTTGATATGCGGATGGATCCGAGGGTCCGTCACTACATGTCTGGTCTCGGATGTACAACTCTAAAAGATTATCAAAACAATGCAATAGCTTATGAGATGTCATTTTCTGCGACAGAGACGGCAAACGAGGGAAAGAAACAGAAGACCTCCGGTCAATTTTTGGGAGGCAAGGCTGGCGGGTATTCGAAGGCTCAGTCGGGTTCGTGAGTCTTCGGGAATCAGTCCCCGTCATTTGGACGAGGAAACGGTTCTAAGTCTGCTCCTACTGGTTCCGTTCATGGTCCTACCTGTTTTAACGGTGGTCGTCCCGGCCACATAATGAGCGAGTGTGACAGGCCTCCGATTCAGTGTCTTGCTTGCGGTCGGATGGGTCATCATGCTAAGGTTTGTTTAGATGTGGTTCGGGCACCAGTTACTCAGGTGTCAGCCCCAACTGCGGGGGAACCGAGTGTGAATCAGGCACCAGCAGTTTCTCAGCAACAACAGAGTTTTGGTAGAGGTCGAGGACGTGGGCAGCCTTCTAGAGGGGTATCTTCTAGTGCGGGGTGCATTACGCCACGTGTATATGAGATGAGATGAGGTGGAGATCCCGATGAGACGGTGGCTACAGGTATCGTTCACACCCTTGACCATCCTGTTTCCATGTTATTCGATCCCGGTGCTATGCATTCTTTCATATCTATGGATTGTGTATGTCGTCCGCATGTGGATTGCCTAGTTGCGTATGAATCTTTTGTTGTTAAACTGCCTAGTGGGGATAACATCGTGGGGGGTCGTGAGATTAGAGATTTTCCGGTGAGTATCGCGGGGAGGGATTGGCCTTCTAATCTGATTGCGGTAGATATTAGAGACGAGGATCTGATTCTTGGTGAGGATTAGCTGGACCGTCATGGGGCGATCATGAATTATAGAACGAGAATCGTTTTGATGTTAGCCTCTGATGGTACCGATCATTCTTTTGTGAGGCGTAAGCGGAGTAGCCAGAGATTTCTGATCAGCGCTTTGAAAGCGGTGAGTCTTCTTCGAGGAGGTTGCACGAGTTATTGGTTTTATGCTTTGAGAACGGAAGGAGGGGGAGTCAAGCTCTCGTCTATCCTAGTAGTGTGTGAGTATCCTGATGTCTTTCCAGATGAGTTTCCGGGTTTGCCGCCGGACCGAGAGGTTGAGTTTACTGTTGATTTAGAGCCGGGTGCAGCACCGATTTCTAAGACGCCCTACCGTATGGCGCCTGCCGAGATGCTTGAGTTGAAGAAATAGTTGGGAGAGTTGCTAGACATGGGGTATATTCGACCGAGCGCTTCGCCTTGGGGCGCACCGGTCTTGTTTGTGAAGAAGAAGGATGGGTCAATTTGTCTGTGCATTGACTATCGAGAGTTGAACAAAGTGACTATCAAAAACAAATATCCGCTCCCGAGGATTGATCACTTATTTGACCAACTGTAATGGGCAACCGTATTATCTAAGATTGATTTGAGATCGGGGTATTATCAGCTCTGAGTGAAGGATTCCGACATTCTGAAGACGGCATTTCGGACGAGATACGGTTATTACGAGTTTGTGGTTATGCCTTTTAGGCTAACCAACGCACCAATGTGTAGTCATTTTTATCGACGATATTTTGATTTACTCGAGGAGCGAGGAGGAGCATGCCGTCATTTGCATATCGTGCTGGGAATCTTGAGAACTCAGCATCTTTTTGCGAAGTTCTCAAAGTGTGAGTTTTGGTTACGGGAGGTTATGTTTCTCAACCACGTGATCTCGGCCGAGGGTGTTCGTGTGGACCCACATAAGATAGAGGCAGTGTTGGATTGGGCACCGCCAAAAAATGTGAAGGAGGTCCGCAGTTTTCTGGGTTTGGCCGGGTATTATCGTAGATTTGTTGAGGGGTTCTCTAAGCTCGTCCGACCGCTGACTCAGTTGTTACAGAAGTCCGAGAAGTTTGTGTGGACCGACGAGAGACAGAAGAGTTTCGAGGAATTAAAGAAACGGTTGACGATCGCTCCCGTTTTAGCTTTACCGAGGGGTAATGAGGGTTTCTCAGTTTTTAGTGATGCTTCGGGCCAAGGGCTCGGATGTGTACTCCTACAGCACGGGAAGACAATTGCGTATGCTTCCCGTCAGTTGAAACCGTACGAGTTGAATTACCATACGCATGATCGTAAGTTGTCCGCAGTTGTGTTTGCATTGAAGATCTGGCGTCACTACTTGTATGGCTCGTCGTGTCAGATTTTCACCGATCACAAGAGCCTGAAGTACATTTTTTACGCAGAAAGAGCTTAACATGAGACAGCGGAGATGGTTGGAGTTGATTAAGGATTACGACCTTGAGATCCTTTACCATCCGAGCAAGGCAAATGTGGTGGCAGATGCCTTGAGCCGGAAATCAGTTTCGATTCGGGCATTTGAGTTACTTACGGCCCATCCAGGACTTTAGCGAGAGTTGATGAGGTTGAGCGTTGAGATTGTACTACCAGAGAGTTCCGGGCAGTTGTGTACTCTTGAGATTTCTTCATCTCTAGTCGACAACATTAAATCGGGACAGTTGGAAGACCCGATGTTTATTCAGCTTCGAGAGAATGTAGGGAAGGGGAAAGCCCCAGGATTCGTGATACATGAGGATGGTGTGTTGAGATTCTGAGGTCAGCTTTGTGTTCCGAACGACTTGGAATTGAGGCAAAGTCTTAATCGGGGTTATGGGCATTTTCCATTCGATTATTGTTGTCCGTTAGGACTGAGATATGTTGATCCTTCATTTAGGAACCGTCGTTTTCCATCCGGATCGTTTGTAGTCGTTATTCATTCCCGATTCTTCTGTAACACCCTCAAGATATTCGAGGTATATTACAGCGCCGTGAATCCCTATATGGGACCCACCAGGCTGAACAGCATCATACTAATCGACTCACATAAACGACAGAACAATACCATGTCATAAAGACGCAAAACAGAATAATCCACCCGGTTCAACCGGTCAATATAACATCATCATCCAACACAACATAACAAGCAACAATACAATCCGAACGAACAAGAACCCTTGAGTACTCGAGTACAACTACTAGTTCAAAACCGCAAAGGATGAAAAGGTAAAAGACACTAAAACGTCACTCGTGCACAATCATCATGCACGGCCATCATCCGTGTACTGGTCCAGCGCCCGCTCGTCTCGATGAATCTGACCTGAAATTCATAAAACGAATTTCCCCAAGACGGGTCCCCAGAGGGGTTAGCAATTACGCTAGTACAAGTAACCAGATGAACAACTTACATCTTACACATATAGTAAATGCATGCAATAAAGAAAACCGTTCGAAAGCACTCATTTCCGGAAATGCCAATATCAAATCACATTTGTAAAATTCACCACAATTAACCGTCGATCCACACCTCCGTGGACCCCTACCGAGACCCCGTCGGATCTAACCCGTAGTGGTTAAAAGCAAAGCTCGTCGATCCACACCTCCGTGGACCCCTACCGAGACCCCGTCAGATCTAACCCGTAGTGAGCATACACACACACACAAGTCTCATGCAATACTACTACGTTAAGATTGTAAGTTCATAAGGATACTTGCCTCGATTAATAGACGGTGACACGAACGGAGCGGAAGAATCAAGCACGGCCGTGAGGAAGCGAATGAACCTAACGATTCGAATAACACAATTACAACCAACTCTAGACGATTACGGAAATGGAATACACCCGGAAACCCGCCTACGATTCATGTATATTCATACCAAAAATAACAACGAGGGCGGACCACAACCAAACCCTTTCGATTCCGTAAAAATCCACAAAATATCCATGAATCCATAGGAAAACTAAAGATACTAACAATATCAATCGTATACATCATGAATCCATCAACAAAACGGAACTAATCGGAAGAAAATCCCAAAACCCACAAATTAATCGAAAATAGGGTTCTAGAAATATTACCTTTGAAGATTCAAGTACTAAGATCCGAAGAACACGCGTTAGATTGATTATCCGAGCCTCACAACCGAAGGAAGATGATGAAAATCGACTCCCAAATGAAGAATGCTTGAGAGTTCTTCCCCCCCTTAGCTCTCTCTCTCTCGCGCAGGTGAAATGAAGGAGGAAATGGTCGATTTCGTCTAATAAAGACGAAGTTGCACGGTTGACCGCTTTGTGTGCCGCGGCACAGCCGAAGTGTGCCGCGGCACAGGCCAAAAATTACTCCCAGGTTTCGGCATTGTGCCGCGGCACAGCCTGCGTGTGCCGAGGCACCCGTCTGATTGGGTTTTGGTCGCAGAAGACACACGAGTGTGCCGCGGCACCGGACAGGTGTGCCGCGGCCTCGGCACTGCTTGTGCCGCGGCCTTTGGATGTGTGTCGCGGTACAGTCTGATTTGTTCAACCAACAATCGAAGGAATTTGTGTGCCGCGGCACGCATATCTTGTGCCGCGGCCCACACCCCCTTTTGGGTTCCAAAATGATAAAAATGATCCGGAAAGAGAATAAAACGATAGGAATCAATATTTGGGAACCAACAACACGAAATGGATCCATGGCAACCCCGAAACGGCGGTTCCGCACAACAATAACGAGAATACAGTTCAACAGTTTGACAGGAAGGACACGCTGAAAAGTACACGAGGGTCACTACGATCGAGAAATACACCAAAAATGAAAATACAAGGGAAAGAAAAATACGGATATTACATCTTCGAAGATGTCTCAAAGTCAAGTCCTTTACATTTGTTTATGCGTTTTAGTATTTGAATTATGGCTTTTCATGGTTGTATGGATGGATATGTGTATGTTCACCTAGGGACAGTCCGACAGGGCCTCTAGGGATATATATTGCCGTGAGTGTGCGTATCACGAACTATGGTTATCCACCCAGGGATGTCCGACGGGTCTCTGCGGGGTACAGTGGCCGTAAGTCTCGTACCAACGGTTAACTTTGAGTTGTTTTGTTCGAGAAATGTGTTTTGTGCTTGTGCACCGTAAATATTCTGGAATATAAACGATTTCTAAAATAATCTTGGCGCATATTTTCATCTGATTAGAATGGTAGTTCAAATGGATTGTACTTGCACTAGCAGTTGTCGCTAACCCCTTAATGGGAGAAATACTTTTGTATTTCAGGTACAGGTCAGAGAAGCAAGCGAGCATGCGAGCCGTACGATGATGATGGGCAGGCGTGATTCTGTTCAGTGGTTACTTATTGGTGTCTTGTTTGGGATTTATTTATTATGTCATTTGGTTAAGTACTCGAGTACTCCTTCTTGAATTTATTATTGTTGTGTACCCATTTTGGGGAATGGATTTGATGTTAGATTGAATTTTCAAAATACTGTCTTCGTTCTGGGTGTCGTGAATTATGAGATTGTCGTTTTGCTGATGATTGTATGTCTTCATCGTATGTCATTTTGGTACTTTAGCCTGGTGGATTCCACAGAGTGGGGTCCACGGCGCTGTAATATGCCCTGATCATTTGGGGGTGTTACAATACAGATGGTGAAGGACGTTTAGTTACTGCATAGAGTCGGCAAAAGAGTTACGCAGACAAGAGACGATCAGATTTGGATTTTCAGGTGGGAGATTATGTGTTGTTGAAGGTATCACCATGGAAAGGGGTGATTAGGTTCCGTAAACAAGGAAAGTTAGGGCCCCGTTACATTGGACCCTACAAGGTTATCGCTCGAGTAGGAAAGGTAGCTTATCGGTTAGAGTTATCGGATGAGCTGAGTTTAATCCACAACACTTTCCACGTGTCGCAGTTGCGGAAGTGCGTAGTGTATGAGTCTGCGGTGATTCCGCTCGATGAAATTCAGATCGACGAGCGGCTTAGTTACGTGGAGAAGCCGGTTGCCATTCTCGACAGGAGGACGAGGACCTCGCGTAACAAGGTGATCGATTTAGTGAAAGTACAGTGGTAACACCGAAAGGGTTCCGAGTGGACTTGGGAACCCGAGGTTGAGATACGAGTGAACTACCCAGAACTATTCGCGGGCGGAGACTTCGAGGACGAATTCTAATTCAAGCGGGGGAGAGCTGTAAAGCCCGTGTCCCGGTATGGATTATGTTTATGTTGATTAATGTTTTCTTTAATTAAATATTGTTAAACGGGATTGATGGGAAAGGCCAAAAGTGATTTAAGTAGTTGGATTAAATAGTTAAATTTTATCTATTGTAGGTGGTAATGACAGTATTTTAAAAACCTAGGGACTAAATGGATATTTTGGCAAAGTAATGTGCATGGGTAGGCCCATGAAGGGAACCGACCCCCTCCCTTTTTATTTCCTGTTTCCTTGCATCGCACATCACAGAAACCTCGGCAAACCCTAATCGTCCCTACTTCCTTGCTGCCATCGTGAGACCACCACCATTCTTGCCAGCGTGACAGAGGTGCAGCTAGAGAGAGAAGTTCAGCAAGAAAGAAAGCAGGAGAGGGAGAAGGAACCGACGGTCGGCAGGGAGCCGAAACCTCATGTGGCTGTGGCTACGTAGTCGTCTAAGGTAAGCTTTTCTTCTCGTTTGTTTTTTTGTCATCGTCGTTAACCCTAAATGCCAAAACTCTTAACCCGAATCGCAAACCTTAATCGAAAACTAAAGTTATCATTTTATGTGAGAGACGCTGTTTCTGCCACTGTTTTGTAAATGCCATAGAACTTTAGCCGACCGGATGAAGTCGTCGGCTAAACCCCCAATTTTGGTAGTGTATAAACAGTTGTTCTTGCATGAGTTTGCCTGTTCATGATATGTTCTCAAACTGGCATGTGTGGATTACTTGTATCTAACTGTGGTTAGGAGTAGTGTTCATATGATTGCTATCCTATGTGGTGTTTGAATTCAATAAGCTTTGTGCTTACCCATTTTCCTACAAATTCTTGTTTCAAGTGCGAGTGGCGAAGGCGTGACGGTACACACTGGCGCGTTGAGAATATCTTTATTATTATTATTTATTTTGAGACTCAAGTTTAGAATTATTACATTTTCCGCTGTGTTATTTGGGGTTGGTTGTTAAACTTAACGGTTGTGATGAAACGTTTATTTGTCTCTCAACACTTATGGTTTTATCTAATAAAATGGCATTTAAAAAAAATCAAACTCATCGTAATTTTTGGGGCGTTACACCGATACCATAATTGTAACACCCCCAGATAGCACGCGAGAATGTCATACGCCGTAGATTCTTCTCAAAAGGATCTACCAGGCTAAACACAATAAAAGACAAACTGTTTGACCGGTCGGGGTCAAACAGGACAATGATACGGACCGACAAGGTCACACAACTCAATCAAATCAGAATATGTTCTTACAACTCATACCCACGCGAGGGGGTCCAAATATAAAACGATACAACACATCACAAGACTGAGAATAATATAATGACACAAAAACAACAGAACTGCATAACTCTTGATTAGTATCGCAACCCATCATTTTCCATACTGATCATGTGATTGCTCCCACGAACCAAGCATACCTGAAATACATGAAACACATTTCTCCCATTTAAGGGATTAGCAATTCGAATTTTCCAGTACAAGTATTATAACCATACAAAATATAGAAAGCAAATAGTAACCACGAATTGGATACGACAATCAACTACCAAAGTATTTCCGGGAGGTTTTAGTGGGAAACAAACAAGTAATATAGTGCTTGAAATTGGAAATCAACATCTTGGTATTTTAGAAACAAATACCTTTGGGACCTCAAGTCCTAAGTTACAAAACCTTTTTCAAAACTCTAGGGACTTAGCCCAAATCTCACAATATACAACACAAAAAACATTTTCACAAATCGCTTGGGACTCGGTCCAATATTTATTTTCATAAAACCTTTTCTTCAAATCTTTGATTGACAAATCATACTTCATGACACCGTGATCTCTTGTCACGTGTCTCCGTAGATTCAACAACCCACATGGACTTGACAAAAGCACAATAATCCAAACACACCTTGATGACACCGCGATCCCCTGTCACGTCTCTCCATAGGTTGAACAACCCGCACGGACTTAACCAATCACAACAATGACAACAACCAGTCCCGACCCCGTGAAACTGTGTCACATGTCACCGTAGGTCCCGTCGAACCCGCATGGTTAGTGTCCTGACTCTATGGACCTGTGCCATGTGTCATCGTCGGCCTCGTCAGACCCACACGATTGGACCTCAGCACCACATACTAAGTTCTGATCTCATGGACCTGTGCCATGAATCCTCGTAGGTCCCGTCGAACCCACACGAGTGAACTTAGAACACAGCACACAACATTCATGTTCACATTACACCAACAAGTTCACAATCAATCAATCACATTGACTATCACAACTTCACACAACCAGTACACATAGCATGATGTTGTCATTTCAACCATCATCACGAACAATACATAGTCGACTATGCACATAATCATCACAAACCACAATACAATTCCAAACATAAAATCAGTCCAACACAATCATCACAACCATCATGGTTCTTCAAATAGGAACAATCAAGCACAACACAACCAACACGAAGTATTTTTTTACAAATAATTCACATTCAGTACATATGCAATATATTCACGGAGGTAAATCAATCATTGTAAACCTAACACGTAATCTCTATTCACAAGATACAAATCGTATAAGCAAGATATTTGCCTCAATAATCGATACCGAAACTCCAACGAATATGGCACCACTGAGAAACCTCTAACACCTACAATCCTTCGGGAGAAAACAACGAAAAAACAGTCCCATAACATGATTAATAATACACAGTAACACCATCTAACCCACTAAAATCGGATGAACATCGAAATCAAGAAGGAAATCCCAAAGGTCAACCCTTAGAGATTTCAAGGAATTACCTTTGATCCGGACAAACTTGAGTGGTGGATGATGATAAACACAGATAGGGCTCCCCAAAATGATGATCAACGATACCTCTGATCACTATTCTCGAATTCCTGCCGAAATCACGACTGAAGAAGGACAATGGGATGAAATAGCGACTGACTCGTCGCCCTAACATTATATAACTGAGCATGTTACGGCCGTAACTCTCCCTCTCTTACGGCCACAACATATAGGGCTTTACGACCGTAACCAGCTATCAGGGTTTCTGCCCAAAATGCATAGGTGTGTTACGGTCGTTGTCAACAAGACATTACGGACGTTACTGGCAATACCTTACGGCCGTAATATAAATCAACTTACGACATTAACGCACCATTCTCACAGCCATATGTGATATGCTGAGCACAGTAACAAAACCCAGCAATTCCGACAGTTCGGCTAGACGTTTGACAACGTCCCGGTGATTCAGACGCACCATCTAAGATCCAAAACAATAACCAACACGCTACTAAACATAACATACCATACCACAAGCACACAGTCACTCGAAGAGACGCACGCGACAACAAGTCGCACCTGACTAAAACGACTACATGATAGTAACAAAAAGTGTACCATGTTAAAACCATTCTGATTTAACGACAACAGAAAAATATCCGGCATAAAAAGACAATCAATATAAGATAATAGAAAACGAAAATACCGGGTATTATACTCATGACCTATCTCTTTAACCTCTATCAAAGGCACGTCACTCGTTTGGTAAAGTCTGCTCCTTAGCAAAAAATAAGAGCGAGATGTCTTATGCTATTATAGAAAAAGAAAAAATATTCAATTCTTAAAAGGACTTCAACAAGATAATTATGGAGTATTGTCTAGAGTATTGTCTACACAAGATGAGAATACGACAAGACAACTGAAATATAATAAAGGTAAAATACTCTCTATCACAGTATCAAGACTGGCCCTCATCGTCATACTGCCTCGATGCCCGTTCATCTACACGCTCATAACCTGAAATCCATGAAACATATTTCCCCCGAATGGGGTTAGCTTTAAATTGCTAGTGCAAGTAAATACACATGAACCACTACAGCTTGCACATTCCAGTATATGCACAAAAGTTTTCAAAAGCAAGATAATGATCTCCTGGAATGCAATTATCTAAAGATTATCATCGCAAATCAAGCACATGATTAATTATGGACCAGACCAGAGGTTACGTATATTCATACCAAAGACATATCATTTATAAAAAATCAAGTAATTGTTCACGGTCAAAAGGACGATCACAAATTAAAAGATTCTTCATAAATTAAAATATAATTAATAATTTTATAAGATGGTCGCTTTTTTGATATTGTTCTCGTCCAACACAATGCCCGCTCCATTAACCTAAAAGTATTTTATAAAAATTCGGGATAAATTTGAGCTTAGTAAGCTTATACGTGTCACATAAGAATATATCACAAATAATTGAATATATATATATATATAAATATTTATATTCTATTTTTACATGTATTCCTACATGGAGTACTCGGAGCTCAGAGGCGGTCTGAGCCCGAAGGCTAACTGAGTTCGAAGGTTAAAAGTTATGTGTACTGGAAGTATAATTTTTTGTTCTATCTGTTTGACATGATAAATAACATCATAATTTGTAATATATGCCAAATAACGTGTAATATACATATGAGATGATTAGTTTTTAGAAATTAAGTCAAAATGCAATCCCACTATGATTAATGCAGCGCGTGACTGAAAATATAAATGCTCGACTTGTGAAATACTAACCATCAAAATTCCTAGTATCTACAAAATAAAATATTCTAGGTTAAGATTTTAAATTTATAAGATTAATGGAAAAGTATAAATTAAATAATAAATAATACAATAAAAACGTAAGGCCATATATAGAGGGTTAAAGTGTTAAAATCTACTTTTTTATAAAACTAGATGTCCTCCCGTGCGATGCACGGCGTAAATATTAAATATTTTCGTATATTAGTAATATTTAATTGAATTTCAATAATATTATGAAATTATTATAAAATTTACATGAGTTAATATACATACACATAAACTATTATTTAATTTGTTTTACTTTATAAATTCTTATCATGTGATCTAAGAGCACATGATAGAAAACCATAATTGAATTAAGCATAGGCATTTATTTTTTCTACAGGACAATATGAGTCTTATATATAATTTTATAAATAATAAACTAAATTATATGTATTATTATCAACTTTCATTAAAAGTATCTAACCCATATTCTTACTAATATAATTTTTTTATATGATTTGGTATTAATGTAATTATTTTATTATTTTACAATCGAAACAAAATAATTACGAAAAATCAAATAATCATTAAAGTACAAAACTATGAAAATAAACAAAAAATATATATTTTCCTAAATATTCTTATATTTTTATATGGAAATATTTTAATCATTTAATATATGATTATTATATTTAAATTACTTTATTTATGTATATATATATATACTATATGGATGTCAAATTAAATAGCACGAGCAGTAAGAATTAATTTTATTATCAAAAATAAAATTGATACGGAAAAGTTATAATTGTTTAAACTATTAAGTTAAAAATAAAAAGAATAAAATGAGAGGAAATTTTTAATTGATAGTTATTATATATGGAATAACCCTCTAACTTCCCTCCCAAACTAAATATTCATTTTTTAAAGATTTTTAAAAATAGAAATAATGTGGATATGACACATGTTTCTTTAGATTCTTTTACGACTCTCTTTTAATATTAAGCTACATGTTCTCCGGTGCGATGCACCGCATAAGATATTCTCTTATTAGAAAATAATTTCTCGATCTCTAAATTTATTTTTGATGATCTTCGACATGAGTATCATATTAGCGTAATATTAATAAAAGACTTATTGACTGTATTATGGAGTGTAATATAATTCAAGAAAGAGTACCACATTAGCGGAGTGTTAAGTCAATCAATATCCATTACATGAACAATTTTTCTGGACATACCGAAAAAAGTAGGAATAAATTTTGGGGACGAAAGTAATATGTGATTAAGTCATATTATATGTGTGTGTGCAGTGTATATTTTATTTTTTTAGTTATTATAATTAAATAAATATCATAATTTATTTTTTATGTAAGCAATAAATGAGTTAATGTATTTTTATTTTGCATCAATTAATTTTATTGAAAAAAAATATTCATATTTTTTTAATATAATTTTTTATGCAATCGGTCATTATTGTAAATCCATAAAATTTATTATATTCATATGGATGTCTAGTTGAAAATTGTGAAATAAAAATTAATTTGTTATATTTTTCATTAAAAATAAATTTGATTTAAAAAATTATAAACATTTAAAAGTTTAAGCTAAAAAAATAAAGAAAGAATTTTTTTATTGGTAGATGAGTGTAAGTTGTGGAATAAAACTCCCACAATACATATCTAGGTTTTTTTGAAAAATTTAAGAATACATCTCTATATATAAACTATATTTTAAAAGAAAAAATCAAAAAATTTACGAAGTGATGATCGAATTTCAATAATATTATAAAATTATTATAAAATATACATGAGTCAACATACACACACATATACATATACTATGATTTGATTTAATTTTATTTATAAACTCTTATCATGTGATCTAAGGGCACATGATAAGAAACTGTAAATTAATTAAGCACCGGCATTTATATTTTCATATAGAACAATATAAGTCTTATATTTAATTTTATAAATAAGAAATTAAATTATGTTTATTATTATCAACTTTCATTATAGCCGACTCCAAAGCATTTTGGGACTAAGGCTCTATTGTTGTTGTTGTTGTATTATCAACTTTCACTAAAAGTATACAACCAATATTCTTACTAATGTAATTTTTTATATAATTTGACATATATGTAATATATTTTACTATTTTATAATCAGAACAAAATAATTCTTAAAAATTAAATAATTGTTAAAAAGCTATAAAAATAATCTAAAATATATTTTTCTTCAATATTCATATATTTTTATATTGAAATATTTTAATCATCTAAATATATAATAATTATATTTATATTACTTTATATATATATATATATATTATATGGATGTCAAATTAAAGAGCACGAAGTAAGAATTAATTTAATATATTTTTTCAAAAATAAAATTGATATATGAAAATTATAATTGTTTAAACTATTATCTTAAAAATAAAAAAAATAAAATGAGAGAAATTTTTTAATTGGTAGATAGTATATAATGGAATCTCTAACCCCCTCAAAAATTAAACGTCCATTTTTTTAGGATTTTTAAAAAAAGGATTAACGTGGAGACGATACATGGTTCCTTATATTTTTTTCCGGCTCTCTTTTAATATTAAGTATAGATGTGCAAAAGTTCGATATAAAATATATAAACATGATTATCATCTATATGATCATTGTATATTTATAATATTTATATTAATATACTAATATAATTATTTATCAGTATACAGGCAAAATAACGTCATATATTTTTGATAAATATTTAGATTAAAGTCACGTATTTTATACTTAATAATATACCATGAGATCCACAATGATATTAATTCATTAGGCATATGGTAATAAAGTATATTATTGTGACGTATTTAAATAAAAATATAATCAACTTATCATATTTGTTTATATAATTTTTCTTTTCACAAAAAGAAGAATCAATCAAAAAATTATTTTAACTAATAATAGATCTTTCTAGTGGGAATTGTAAGTCTAACATGTCTATAATTCTTTTCCGAAATATTTTTAAAATAAAATAACTCAATAATCTAAAATAATTATAAGAATGTGAAAACTGAAGTAAAAATATTGATCTTGTAAAAAGATAGATACTTCAAAGAAATTATTTGAAAGTTATCTGATTTTTATATTTTTTAAAATCAAGATATAACGTAATAATTATTCAAAAACAACTTATATTCAAAAGGAATATTTTAATTATATATATGCCTAATGATTGTTAAATCAAATATCGTAAAAAGAAGATTAATTTAAAATATTAATAATAAAAAATAGAGTTAGGACGATAAACTATTATCTTTTAAACATTGAGAGAAAAATAAAAAGAAAAAAAAAATTAACTCTCATTCAAATGTGTAGGAGTGTATTTTTAGAAAAAAAAAAGATAATTAATCTAAAAAATCCACATAAAGACACTTGTCTTGTAAAACTCTATTTTAATAGTAAAGTAGATTCGGTTCTTCGGGTAAAAATCCCAGCCCCAGTAAAAGTTCGATATAAAATATATAAACATGACAGGAATCTATATGATCATTGTATATTTGTAATATTTATATTAATATACAAATATAATTACATATCAGTATACATGTGAAAGAACGTCATATATTTTTGATAAATATTTTGATTAAAGTCACACATTTATACTTAATAATATACCATGAGATCCACAATGATAGTAATTCATTAGGCATAGGGTGATAAAGTATATTATTGTGACGTACTTAAATAAAAATATAATCAGCTTATTATATTTGTTTATATAATTTTTCTTTTCATAAAAAGAAGAATCAATCAAAAAATTATTTTAACGAATAATATATCTTTCTACTCGGATGTAAATCTAATATGTCTCTAATTTTTTTTCCCAAATATTTTTAAAATAAAATAACTCGGTAATCTAAAGTTGTTATAAGAAGATGAAATCTGAAGTAAAAATATTGATCTTGTAAAAATATAGATTTACTTCAATGAAATTATTTGGAAATTATCTAATTTTTATATTTTATATACAAATAATCTAAAATCAAGATATAATACAATAATTATTCAAAAACAACTGATATTCAAAAAGGAATATTTTAATTATATATATGCCTAATGAATATTAAATTAAAATATCGTAAAAACAAGATTAATTTAAAATATTAATAATAAAAAATAGAGTTGAGACGACAAAACTATTAACTTCTAAACATTGAGAGAAAAATAAAAAGAAAAAAGAAAAACAATTGATTCCATCAACTCTCATTCAAATGATAGGAGTTAGTATATTTAAAAAAATAATTAATTCAAAAAATCACAGATCACACCCTCCGGTGACATAAAGAGGCGATCTTTGTGCAATTGATCTGATTTGCAACGTCGCCGTCATAGATCTGATTTCACCGTGGCTCAAGTACGCTTTTTTATTCTCGACCGAGTACATTTTTTTAAGAAAAAATAAGAAAATATCTCGGGAGAAAGTATGAAAGATGTAAATATGAGTCAATCAATTATATTAATAACATACATAGGCAATACATTGAGAGTCCTTTCAAACATAGGATTCCTAGATAAGGTAAGGTATATAATGGGATCCTACTACTTTTTGAGGGATCTAGAACCTTTCATCTATATATCTTCCTACAACCAGTATTAGGAAAGAATCAACAAGGGAAGGATATCCTGGAACACTCCCCATGTGACGAGCACTTATACTATCATGGTTAATAAGATGTTGCCTCGATAAAAAATCTTTTCAAGTCAAACAAAACCCCGTGGGAAAAATAAGGACTTGGTGATGAAAAAGAGCACAATGCACCAACTACAAATGTCAGAATCATGTGGAGTATATTTCCCATGAAGTATACACAATAGCTCATTCCAATGGGCTATCACTAGTTGAGCTGGGATAATCTACGCATGCCGATGCTCCTCACATGTTTCTCAAATTTTGATTTTCGCAGAGACTTAGTGAACAAGTCTGCGATATTCTCATCGGAATTCACTTTTTTCACTTTTATATTCAGCAATTTATGTCGTTGCTGATTGTAGAAGAACTTCGGAGAGATATGCTTGGTATTGTCACCTAACTTCATCTGATCAATGCATGCTGTATTATCCTCAATTTCGATCCACAATTTCCTCATATATGGTCTATGACTCACCGAATCCAAATGCACTCCATTATGGGTTCGTGGAATGCAATTATCTCTGCATGGTTTGAGGAAGTAGAAATCAGGGTCTGCTTGGTAGATCGTCAAGATATCATTGTATTCCCAATGGTGAACACATAATCAGTTTGGGAACGTCCTTTATGCGGGTTAGAGAGATAATCGGCATCAGTAAATCCAACTAACATATTGTTTGGATTCTATGTATAGGGGGTAAGCTTGCTTGCATTAGCACTTTTGGTAGTCAAGCTGCCATGCGTAGCAGCAATATCATAGAAAGATTGATGGTCAGTATGTATCATCTTAACCTCAACAATTCCTTTCAGAATATCGCTCTCTCTTGCATAGGGAAAGAACTATCCAAGATCACCGGAGCCTTTGAAGTCTCGAAAGATGTGTTTTACTCCATTCCAATGCCTTATCATGGGAGCGGAGCTGAATATCGCTAGCAGATTTACAGAGAATTCGATGTGCAGGCGAGTACATTGATCCAGATACAACAACACACCAGTTGTGCTAAGGTATGGTGTTTCATGCTCCAAGGACATCTTCACCGATCAACCACAGGGGTAGCAAGAGGATGTGCCTTGTCCATGCTAAATCACATGAGCACCTAATGGACGTAGGCAGCTTGATGAATGAGTGTACCATTATCTCAATGTTCTAGATTTAAGACTAAGAAGAATTGAGTCCTCCCCAGGTCTTTCATCTCGAATTCAGGCTTAAGGTAGTGGCCCGTTTCATCGACCTCATCTATGGTACCGATCATATTTATGTCATCTACATAGACAGCTACAATCATGATTCCTGTATCTGTTCTTTTCAGGAAAATGCATGAACAGTTATTATTGTTCTGGTATCCCTTCCCAATCAAGTATTCACGTAGACGATTGTACAATATCCTTCCAGATTGCTTCAACCCATACATTGAACGATGTAATTTTACAGTGTAAGTGCTACGCGGTTTAGAGCTACTTGATTTGGGTAATGAAATCTCTTCAGGGACTTCCATATAAGTATCTGTATCTAGATCCCCATAAAGATACGCTGTAACCACATCCATAAGTTGCATATTCAGTTTTTGGACACTACCAAACTAACCAAGTAGCGAAAAGTGGTGATGTCCATAACAGGAAAATACTCTCCTCGTAATCAATGCCAGGGCGCTGCGAGAAGCCTTGGGCAGCTTGTAGCGACCACTTTCTAAAATATAATTCTTCAAATTTTAGGAAGAATAAATAAAAATTTTGCAGCGGAAATACATTTCAAAAAGACAAACTTAATAATTGCAAGTAATCTTCTCGAGTCATTGTTAAAACAAAACATACCTTGACATAAAAATAAAACAAATTGAACACTTGTTCATAAACATAGTTTGAGAGAGATAACATTAAATAAATAAACATCTAATCATAGGCTTGATCATCCCACTCTCAATCGCATGCCACATCGAGCTCCTCAACCTGAAAGGGGGTAAAATGGTGGGGTGAGCTTCCAACTCGCTCAGTGTGGAGAGTACGCAATATGTCTACGTTAATTACTAAATATATTAGCAAGTATAAACAACATGGTGATAAATTCGATGCCGTGGCTGGCAGAAGGCTTTATGCACAATTAAGTGCTTCGTCGATTTTCACATTTAAGTGCTTCGATCGATTGCACATTTAAGTGCTTCGATCGATTGCACATTTAAGTGCTTGATCGATTTCACGTGCACATACGAGACAATATATAAAGCAATTAAAATAAACAAAAGCGTAATAAATCCCCACACCTGGATAAAATGCAGTTCTTGAACTTGAATGTGATGAGATGCTTGACTCGAAAATTCTAGGCCCGTAAATTCTTGTTATTATCTACGATTAATAATAATGAAAAATTATTATTATCATATGACTGAGAATTAAATTGTGAGTGAATAATAATATAAATTAAAAAAATGTCAACATGTTAAGAGCTTGGCCTAAAGGGACCGATTTTTAAAATATTGAGTCCTTTGGTGGGAATTAAAAGGGTTGGACAATTCAGTGGACCGAAATTAAATACAGGAAAGTTGATCTGGGTAAATTCAGGAAGTCTTGGATTCTAGGGGCTCAATTGAAATACCCTAAAAATAACCGGGTATAAAAACCTCATTCTCACAAGAAATCGGCCGACACAATTTTTCTCATCCCATTCTTCCTCCCAACCTATCTCTCTCCCTCGGTGTTCTCTCTCTCTCTATCCCGATCCTTCATCTCACTCTCTCTCACTTCGGAGTTTCACACAGTCGGCCGCCTCCTCATTCTCACTTCTTCTTCTTGACCGATCGATCTATCCCCACTCATCGCCAAACACGTTCGGGACTCAAGTCGTGCTCCTCACAATTCTGTTCAAACTCCCATCGGAATTAATGGTGATATCGGGTCGCTGGTGTGTAGCGGAGACTTGAGGTTGTGGACTGGGTTTGAGTCCGAAATAGGTTGCGCTGCCTGGCTGAGGGCTGAACACGGCCGCAGCCCTTCAAGGATATTTCCCAGGTTTACCCTCCTTCAACTTCTGACCTGGGTCTTAAATAGAATTGGGTTTCTGAATTGTGGGTGTGTGTGTATCGGGTGGATTGAATGAAGAATGAAAATTTGATGTTACATTTGTTGAAGGGATGAGGAATTTGCAGTGGGGTTGAGAAAAGGTTAGAAAATCGGCAGAGAATAAGAACCTTATATTTTGTGTGTGTTTTGCTGGAAAAGTCGGGTAAGAAGAAACGGGGGACTGCAAACAGTGTGAAATTCGAGAAACAAACGTTTGAGATTTAAGGAGTTTACCTGTTGTGCTCCTGTGTAGAAATCTGAAGTATGATATTTGTGAAATGTGTTCTGCTCGGTTGCTGCGGAATTTATGATGAGTTGAGGAAAAGGAATGGATATGAATTGTCATGGATTGCTATTTATATTTTTAGTCTAGGATTTAACTGCTCATTCCATGATGACAAACTCCCCCCATTATGCCCACTACCTCCATTAAGGAAGTTAATGAAGGTGCAGAAAACTCCCCCATGTTTTGATCGTGTGTGAGTGGGAGAGGAATGATTTGGGCTGGAAAATGATAATGATGATTGGGCTCTTAATTTAATTAGGATTTGGGCTTGATATTGAATTGGGCCCAAAATAAATGGATTAAAATTAATTAAAATGGACTTGTAAAATCTTATGGGTAACGATTAATATTGCTTAACATTTGACTCGGGCCTAGAAACGACGAGATGAAACAATGAATTAAAATGAGAAATGCAACGAAACGAATCACATGACTTGTCATGAATAATAATGGTATAAATGAATTTGCATGATCATGAAATAAAATGAATTAATGATAAATTATTCGGGCATTAATTTAATAAAATTGGACATGTTTTCTATAATTCACAATAAATGTATATGCGAAATCGGGGCGTTACAACCTACCCCCCTTTAACAAATTTTCGTCCTCGAAAATTAAGTTGCGTACCTTGAAAAATGAATGTTGGATACTTAGAACGGATCTCCTCTTCACGTTCCCAAGTTGCTTCATTTGGTCCATGACGACTCCATTGAACTTTCACCAATTTAACCTCTTTATTTCGTAACTGGTGTACCCTACGCTCCAAAATAGCTATAGGTACCTCCTCGTAAGTCAGATTCTTGGCTACATGCAACTCTTTGAAATTGCATACATGACCAGGATCATGTACGCATTTTCTCAGCATGGAGACGTGAAAGACATTGTGCACTCCTGATAATTCCACCGGTAATGCCAAACTATAAGCAAGATCACCAACACGACCCAAAATCTTAAAAGGTCCGATATAACGAGGCTGTAGCTTTCCCTTTTTACCGAATCGTATTACTCCTTTCATCGGCGCTACTTTCAGGAACACCTTCTCTCCAATCTCAAATTGGATATCTTTCCTCCGTTTATCCGCATAAGACTTCTGCCGATCCCGGCGCCTTAATTCTACCGATTTCGGCTATCTTCTCTACAGTCTGCTCGATCAATTCTGGACCCAAAATTTTTCCTTCTCCAACCTCACTCCAATAAAGGGGCGATCGACATTTCCTTTCGTACAGAGCCTCATACGGGGCCATTTGTATAGTTGCTTGGTAACTATTGTTATAAGCAAACTCCACTAACGGCAAAATATTCTCCCAATTCTCACCCGTATCAAGAACACACGCCCTCAACAAGTCTTCAAGTGTCTTGATAGTCCGCTCAGATTGACCATCGGTTTGCGGATGATATGCAGTACTGAAATTCAACTTAGTGCCCAAGGCACTCTGAAGACTCTTCCAAAATTTCGACGTAAATCGCGGATCTCTATCTGATACGATCGACACTGGAACACCATGTAGCCTCAAAATCTCCCGGATATAAACCTGTGCATATTGTTCCATACTGTAAGTCATCCTCACAGGTAGAAAATGAGATGACTTCGTCAAACGATCTACTATCACCCAGATAGCATCGTTCTTCCTCACTGTTCGTGGCAGACCAACCACGAAATCCATTGTGATATGCTCCCATTTCCATTCTGGGATTTCAACTCTTGAAAACTTTCCTTGCACTTGTCGTTCCATTCAAACCTCACGCCTTTCCTTGTTAACTGGGTCATAGGAGTGGAGATTTTCGAAAATCCTTCGATAAATCTCCTATAATAGCCATCTAGGCCCAGAAAGCTGCGGACTTCGCTCGCATTCTTGGGTATTCCCCAACTACTCACTGCTACAACTTTATCGGGATCAACCTCAATTCTTTTTGAAGTCACCACATGTCCAAGGAATCCAACTCTGTTTAACCAAAACTCACATTTCTTGAATTTAGCATACAACTTCTCCTTGCGAAGTGTCTCCAATGTAATCCTCAAATGTTCTTGGTGTTGTTCCTTGTCCTTAGAATACACCAAGATGTCATCTATAAAGACGATCAGGAACTTATCCAAGTAAGGTTGGAACACCCTGTTCATCAAATCCATAAAGATCACGGCATTACTCAAACCAAAAGGCATCACTACAAATTCAAAATGTCCATAACGGGTTCTGAAAGCCGTCTTGGGAATGTCACACTCCCTAATCTTCAGTTGGTGGTACCCCGACCGTAAATCAATCTTCGAAAAGGTTCCGGCTCCCCTCAACTGATCGAATAGATCCTCGATTCTCGGTAGTGGGTACTTGTTCTTCACCGTGAGTCGATTCAGCTCTCTGTAATCTATACACATCCGAAGTGACTCATCTTTCTTTCTTACAAACAGTACTGGTGCACCCCAGGGTGACACGCTAGGACGAACAAATCCGAGCTCCAGTAGCTCTTGAATCTGGACCTTCAATTCTTGAAGTTCCTTCGGAGCCATTATATATGGCGCTTTGGATGTAGGGGCCGCCCCAGGGACCAAATCAATGCTAAACTCCACTTGTCGGTTGGGTGGGACTCCCGGCAAATCTTCTGGAAACACATCCAGAAACTCTCGTACTATAGGTACGTCTGTAGGGGACACCTCATTAGTACGAGTGTCGACCAAACTCACCAAGTAACCCTGACATTTCTCCTTCCTTAGACCTCTTAGTGCTTTCATGGCTTTGATTACTCTTGGCACTGTCCTACTCTTAGTACCGTAAAAGGTGATCAACTCGCCTTGGGAACACCTCAATGTTACCTTCTTCTCACGACAACTTATATTGGCATCATGTCTATCGAGCCAGTCCATACCAAGGATCACATCAAAATCCATCGAGTTAATTAAATACAGGCTAGCGTCAAATTCTCTACCTCCTATCTCAATATTCTCGTCAATCATTGTATTAGTGAGGATCGTATTTCCTGACGGTAAGCTAACCTCAAGAGACTCAACGGTTCTAATGCTTCTATGACCAATAGCATGATAAAACTTTGCAGACATAAAAGTATGTGTGGCACCAGTGTCAAATAAAGCAAAAGCAGGCACATTAGATATCATAAGCATACCTGACACGTGCCGGATTCTCATATGCATCCTTTTGGGTCAAAGAATAAATACGAGCCTTTCCTCCGTAACCTTGACCTTTGGCCCTTTGGAGATGACAATTCCAAGCCGCATGCCCCGGCTCCTTGCATCCGTGTGCACACCTTTTCCATACAAACACTCCCTCCATGATTCTTACCACACTTCGAGCATTCCGCCATCGGTTTGAGGCTTAGGTCCCGACCTTTGATCAACCTTTGCTTGCTTATTAGAGACCATGGCCTTAGTTTGGTTTCCATTCCAATGCCTCTTACCAATACTAGGCTTCGTAGACTGTTGTTGATCCAGATTATGGCTAGCCTCAACCTCTTGCGCTCGAAAAACCGTCTCGGTATAGGGTAGCACCCCATGACCAGCCACAATGTGACGAATACTCGGGCGTAAACCACTCCGGAACTTAAGGGCCCTCTTTCGATCTGTATCCACCATGTGCTCCACAAAGAAGCTGATTTGGTTGAATTTTCTCTCATATTCTTCAACCGTCATTCCTCCTTGTTCAAGGTTCCAAAACTCTCTCTCCATCTTCTCTCGGTAGTACTGTGGGTAGTACTGTTCCATCACTATTTCCTTGAACCGATCCCATGTTAATGCAGCACGCTCGGCCGCCGGCCTCAAACGCCAATAGCTTATCCACCAGCGTCCAGCATCCTCCACCATTTGATATTGGCCACAAACAATTCTTTGCGCATCAGTGCACCCAATGAGCTCAAAGGTGCGCTCCAGCGACAAGAACCATTCATCAACGAATGTTGGTCCTTCTCGACCGTTGAATATGGGTGGAGTGAAACGTCGGAATTGTTGCACAACTTGTGCCTGAGTAGGAGCTGGCACGTTATTGTTGTGGTTATCCTGACCTTCGTCACCACCACCAAGGTTAGCGTTTTGACCACCGAGATTATCTGCACCTCGGTTAGCTGGGCGTCCACGTCCACGAGTTGCCATTATCCTAAGGCATACCACACGCAACGATCCTTCAGTACTTACCCAACGAGAGGGAGAAATAAAATGGAGTGTTACACTGCATCTATAGGTTGAGCACCAGAGATTTCTAGCAATGATGACTTTCGCATGTCACACATATACTTATGAATTTATAAGAAAACAATTTCATGCCCAAATATTTTATCATAAAATTCTTATGTACAAAATAGACTGAAGATGCATCTTTAATGCATGAATCATGGTTGATCTGGTAAACTGCATTCATCACATAATGAATAATAATAACTTAATGTACCTTGGAGTCGACGTGGAGCGGCAGAGGTGGATGATCATAATTGTTAAAAATATTTGACTACTTGCGAAATAAAATTTCAGTTTTGAAAAAGAAAACATTTCAACGAGTCTACAGAACCGTAAACCTGCTCCGATACCACTTATGTAGCGACCACTTTTCTAAAATATAATTCTTCAAATTTTAGGAAGAATAAATAAAAATTTTGCAGCGGAAATACATTTCAAAAAGACAAACTTAATAATTGCAAGTAATCTTCTCGAGTCATTGTTAAAACAAAACATACCTTGACATAAAAATAAAACAAATTGAACACTTGTTCATAAATATAGTTTGAGAGAGATAACATTAAATAAATAAACATCTAATCATAGGCTTGATCATCCCACTCTCAATCGCATGCCACATCGAGCTCCTCAACCTGAAAGGGGGTAAAATGGTGGGGTGAGCTTCCAACTCGCTCGGTGGAGAGTACGCAATTTGTCTACGTTAATTACTAAATATATTAGCAAGTATAAACAACATGGTGATAAATTCGATGCCCGTCGGCTGGCAGAAGGCTTTATGCACAATTAAGTGCTTCGATCGATTTGCACATTTAAGTGCTTCGATTGCACATTTAAGTGCTTCGATCGATTGGACATTTAAGTGCTTCGATCGATTTCACGTGCACATACGAGACAATATATAAAGCAATTAAAATAAACAAAAGCGTAATAAATCCCCACACTGATAAAATGCGGTTCTTGAACTTGAATGTGATGAGATGCTTGACTCGAAAATTCTAGGCCCGTAAATTCTTGTTATTATCTACGATTAATAATAATGAAAAATTATTATTATCATATGACTGAGAATTAAATTGTGAGTGAATAATAATATAAATTAAAAAATGTCAACATGTTAAGAGCTTGGCCTAAAGGGACCGATTTTTAAAATATTGAGTCCTGGTGGTGGGAATTAAAAGGGTTGGACAATTCAGGGACTGAAATTAAATACACCGGAAAGTTGATTTGGGTCAATTCAGGAAGTCTTGGATTCTAGGGGCTCAATTGAAATACCCTAAAAATAACTGGGTATAAAAACCTCATTCTCACAAGAAATCGGCCGACACAATTTTTCTCATCCCATTCTTCCTCCCAACCTATCTCTCTCCCTCGGTGTTCTCTCTCTCTCTATCCCGATCCTTCATCTCACTCTCTCTCACTTCGGAGTTTCACACAGGTCGGCCGCCTCCCTCATTCTCACTTCTTCTTCTTCAGCCGATCGATCTATCCCCACTCATCTGCCAAACACATTCCGGGACTCAAGTCGGGCTCCTCACAATTCTGTTCAAACTCCCATCGGAATTAATGGTGATATCGGGTCGCTGGAGTGTAGCGGCGACTTGCGGTTGTGGACTGGATTTGAGTCCGAAATAGGTTGCGCTGCCGTGGCTGAGGGCTGAACACGGCCGCAGCCCTTCAAGGATATTTCCCAGGTTTACCCTCCTTCAACTTCTGACCTGGGTCTTAAATAGAATTGGGTTTCTGAATTGTGGGTGTGTGTGTATCGGGTGGATTGAATGAAGAATGAAAATTTGATGTTACATTTGTTGAAGGGATGAGGAATTTGCAGTGGGGTTGAGAAAAGGTTCCGAAAATCGGCAGAGAATAAGAACCTTATATTTTGTGTGTGTTTTGCTGGAAAAGTCGGGTAAGAAGTATTAGGAATACTTGTTAGATTTTGATGATGTCATTAATTTAAAATCAAATGTTTATTTATTGGCGAAATGTAAGGAAGAACCAAATGAGTATCTTCCATAGGCCAAAATGTGTTAAGTATAAAATTGGCAAAATGTAAAGAAGAACCAAATGAGTATCTTCTGTAGGCCAAAGTTAGTTAGGCTGAAAATCGGCTAAGTACTAAAGTACAGTCTAGTCTATCAGAGAAGTACAGCCGACTCCAATCAGAGTAGCCCTGGTCAACTAAAATTGTCAGAGTAGTTTGACCAGACTGCAGCCGAGGAACCTCAGGGAAGTCACCTGACCAGACAAGTCTCAAACAGTATACAGCCAAGACGACTTACCTGCAGAGAAGTAAGCTGCACATCAGTCTACTCAACTACAGCCTAGTACTCCAAGTCCACGTCAGCATGCTTTGAAAAGTCAAATATTACGGAAAGCTCACATGCAACGTGAAGAGACAAATTGGAGTGATTCCCGCAAGAGATATGATTTATTTAAATCATCCTGACCCACCGTGAAAGACTTTAATCCTTTTATATTCAAAAGATTCGGCGCTCACATGCAGAAGTCATCACAACGGTCGAAAGATGAAATTAAATAATGGGAATCCAAATTTTGCAACGCTCGTAAAAGATTAAACAATGAAGTCTCTCTCCAACGGACGGATTTGTTCAGATTTGCAACGGCTACAAGGAAGAAGCTCAGAGATCGTGATCTATATATATCCAGAGATTTGAAACTGAGCAACTACCGGTGCGAACATATACTCTAAGCGATCAAAGCAAACAAAGCAATCCTAAGCAAACAAATAGCATCGAGAAAAGAGAGATCCAAAAATTCATATTCAAGGAAGCTCTTTAGTTGGAGAAGACAAACACTCTTGTCTTTAAATCTTGAGTAAGGGGTACTTCATTGGTTGAAGTAGCAGATCAGAAAGGCATCCGAGGATCGCGGATCAAGAGGTGCAAGGCGATCAAGTTTGTGTACAACGGCACGGAATTCCACCGGGTTGGAAGGCGTTGTAGTGTGTAGTGAATCACCGTAATATTTATCACTGGTTGAGAATTATAGTGAATTCATCTCCAAGTAGTTTGGAGAAAAGTGGATTAGTAGAGGATTACCCCACCTCCGAGACCACTATAAATTGCCCGTGTTATTTCTGTTTTACTGCATCATACTCTAACCGCCGCATCCATTGTTAAGTGTTTCATTAAGTTAATATATATATTCGTCATCACCGACTTCCGCACATATCCAAGAACAAACGACTCCTAGTCATTTGTTTGATCATCATTGAAGAAACTCACTCTTCGAGAAAAAGAGTTCAAGAGTTTCTACAAGTCTATTCACCCCCTCTAGACTTGTTTACGGACGACTTGTGACCTACAAGTGGTATCGGAGCCGTTGGTTCATTTTTTTCACGAACTGATCTATTAAGATATATATCTTATCTCTCACGTTATAATGGAACACATGCACTCTAGACTACTGTCTTTTCGGTTGACGAGTATGATCTCTCGGAAGATAAGAATGCGAGCACATTTATCTTCAATCCATGACGACATGTGGTGCATCATTGAAGATGGTCCATTCATTTTCGAGAAGGACAACACGCCCGAGGAAATCGCACTGGGAGGCCCGAAAAGATTCCTAAGAAGAGAACCGAGCCGACCCCGAAGAGAGAAAGCCGCCAATCTTGACAACAGGCCGTGAGATGTGTCAGACCAAACTCTTGACAAATCCACAATGGTCAAGATCAAAAATTGTAAGAATGCCAAAGAGATATGGGACACATTAGCTCTAATGTGTGAAGGAACGGAGCTGATCAAGGAGAACAAGTTGTCAATAGCTATCCAAAAGTTTGACAACTTTAAAATGAAGAATGGAGAATCAATAGACCAAGTGGACACAAGGTTCACTGAAATTATCAATGAAATCAACTCCTGGGCAAGACTTATGGCAACAGGGAAATGGCACTCAAGGTCCTCGGATCTCTAAATCCAGAATGGAGCATGAAGGTCAGAGCTATGAGAGAGTCCAAAGACACGAATAAGATAAAGATTCAGGAGCTGTTCTCCGATCTAAAGGCTTATGAGTTCGAGCTTCCAAGCTCATCCTCAATCGAGCCTGCAGAGAAGGGAATCGCATTTGCAACCGAGTCCCTGCTAAGAGCCTGTCGATGTGAAACCTCCAAATCCGCTAGACTTTGAGGAGGAAATGGCTTTCATTATGCAAAGATTGATAACTTCAGGAAGAACTACTCCAAGTATAAGAAAAACTACAAGGAGAATCCTTAAGAAACCGTAAAGTCGGAAGTCGGAAAGTTGAATGTTACAATCACACAAGATAGACACATCCAAATGGATTGTCCCGAGCTCAAGAAGGATGAAACCAAAAAGGAGGTGGCGAGAAAGGAAGACAAGAAAAGCTCTCATCGGAGAAGACCAGGAGCATGTCGAATCAAGCGGCTTCTTTTACGATGACGACGAGGAATATGATTGCACGATGGCAAACTTGGTGATGAAGAGGTAACCTCTAAACCTACCGGTTCAAATAATAGCTCACCATGTCGCAAGATATGGATTTACATGAATCGGTAAATCAATTATTCAAAGATTTTGAAACACTTAAATCGCACATCAAGTCAGATCACAGAGAAGACTAAGCCTGCAAGATGAGAATAGGCAATGAAAAATGATTTTGAAAAACTCACCTAGATTTAAATAAGACCGAGACAAATACGGTGATTTTAAAAACTGTGCAAGTGCCAATACAAATGAGATAGACCGGCTAAATATTTTACTTAAAGAAAAGTCACCGCACTTGCTCATGCCAAAGCCGAGTTTACTAAGTCGGCACGTATAAATAAAACTCAGCGCAGAAATAACCTCCCGAAAGCGTCGTTAACCCCGGACGAATTGTGTACTAACAAGAGGCCACCGTATTCCGTGATCGTGCCTTGATATGATCCTCACACTCCCTCTAGTTCTAAAACCACTTTCATCAAGGGAGAAACAATGGTCTCGATTGCCGAGCACGTGCATAAACCGATTTTCAAAAACAGCAACAAAGTCAAACGTCTAGCCGCAATGTTACACTGCATACCCACCTAGACAGCGACTAAGCGATGGCCTGTGCAAAAGCAAGACTGCACAACATGCCCACTATTACCAACAACTCCCTAAAAATAGATTTCATAATGGGAGGGGCGGATGGAAACCTCAAGGTTATCCAAATTACCAAACGAACAAGTGTGGAGACCACAAAGGTTTAACAAATGGTCTCGGCTAGATTTAGAAATGGCCCACACTATTTTGAGGAATATCCGATACAATCCAACCAGAGATTTAGACCTCGACCACGTGCACCTTTTAAGGGTTATAATAATAATTCCTATAATCCAAGGAGAAATCAATTCTCCAGAAACCCACTAACCCCAAAGGACCCACACAAATTTGGGTACCTAAATCTCTGCTTGTTTAATTGCGTAAGAGGTGGAAGGACTACAACCACATCTCCTCAAGCTCAAATTTTGGAGGTGAAGAGTGGTTTGTAGACTCTGGATGCTCAAGGCACATGACCGGGAACAAGAAGATGTTGACCAAATATATCAAAGAAAGAGGTCCCGATGTAACCTTTGGAGATAGCTCTAGAGGACAGACAAAAGGCTTTGGAGAGCCGCACCGAGGAAACATTGTAATATCCAAAGTTCATTATGTCAAAGGTCTCAAATACAACCTCCCGAGCATAAGCCGATTCGCGACGAGAAGAATCTAGTAGTCTTCACCATCTTGAAGTGTATGGTGATAGACATCTTATCCGGAGAAATAAAGCTACAAGGTTTAGAAGAAGAGATGTATACATGATTGATTGGAACACAGAACACCTAACTCCTGTTTTCTATCCAAGACTGTAGCCGAGAATGGTCAGTGGCACAAAAGACTATGTCACCCGAACTTCAAAGCCATCAACAAGATTAGCTCTCGGAAGTCGGTCGAGGACTTCCAAATGAAGCATTCAAGAAGGAAGCACTCGTGATGCATGTCGAAGGGAAAGCAGACTAAGGCGTCGTTCAAGCCGGTGCGGCCTACAACGCTCACAACAAGGATCTTAGATCTACTCCACATGGATCTATTTGGTCCTATCAAGCCAAGGACTTTGAGCGTAAAGCATGCTCTTGTGATTGTAGATGATTATTCAAGGTACACTTGGATCATTTTTCTATACAAGAAAAGTGAAACCTTGAACAAGTTACCCGAGCCGAGAAGGATCCAGAATGAGAAATCCCTCTCCATAATCAAGATCGATCGAGATAGAGGAGGAGAGTTTCTCAACAAGGCGATAATCGATTTCATTGATCGAATGGGATCCAAGATGAGCTCTCTGCGGCCGTGACGCCCAGTGAGAATGGTGTTCTTGAAAGAAGGAACAGAACTCAAGGAAGCGGCAAGGTCCATGATTGCGGACCTACCCAAGAGGTTCTCGGGTCAAGCTGTCAACACGACTGTCACACCTGCAAGCAGAGTATGATAGTAGGGAGACATGGCAAAACTCCCTATGAGGTTTGGAATAATAGAACTCCTACTGTTGCTTACTTTCACGTTTTTGGTTGTAAGTGTTTCATCCACAACAACGGTAAAACACAGCTAAATGCCTTTGATGCTAAAACTGATGATGGTCTATTTATGGGATATTCCCAAAGAAGCAAGGCATATAGAGTTTTCAACAAAAGAACCTTAGTTGTGGAGGAAACACCCCATGTTGTTTTTGATGAATCTACTGTTGAGTACAGAAACGGCTTGAGCAAATTGAGAACAAGCTCAAGTCAAAGAACCCTTGAAGAAGTCATTGTACATGACACTTTGGAATGGTGGACTCACTGCAGATCACTGATGATCCAACCGCGGTGATGAAGACCCAATCGCAGATCGACAGATCACCAAACCTATCTCGATCCGATTCTTGCCGAAGAAGACCTGAGTCGATAAAGACTCATCTCAGATTGAGAACCAAGCCGCAGATGACAAGGCGGTAGCCGATCGATTGCACTGTAATCCAAAGAGATGCATAACCACCAGAGCAATCCAACAGGGGAACAAACCTTAAGAGGACGAGATCCCCAAATGGCTCAAGGATCATCCAATTCAGAAATTATCGGAAAGTTGGTGATGGAGTGAAGACAAGACAGTCAACTCTACCACAGGAATGGCGATGTTCTCATGTTTCATGTCACAAATTGAACCCAAGACGATGTAACAAGCCCCGAAGATTATTCATGGATTAATGCCATGCAAGAGGAATTGGAGCAGATGGAGAGAAACAATGTTTGGGAACTAATGCATGCACCTAATCACAAGAAAGTTATTGGCACCAAATGGGTGTATAAAAACAAGAGTGATGAAGACGGAGTCATTGTTAGGAATAAAGCCGACTCGTAGCAAAAGGATATGCACAATGTGAGGGAATAGATTTTGATGAAACTTATGCACTGTTGCAAGATTAGAAGCCATCAGACTATTCCTCGCATATCTGCATTCAAGGATTTTGAAGTCTACCAGATGGATGTGAAAAGTGCGTTTCTAAATGGAATCCTAGAAGAAGAAGTCTATGTAGAGCAACCCCGGGTTTTGTCAAAGGAGACAAAGTCTATAAGGCATTGAAGGCTCAGTATGGACTCAAGCAAGCACCGAGAGCATGGTATGAAACACTGTCTGTGTTTCTTGAGAAAAATGGATTTTGCAAAGGAAAAGTGGACAAGACCCTATTCAGAGTGGAGCACGAAGGCCACATTCTAATAGTTCAGATTTATGTGGATGACATCATATTCGGGTCAACCAATCCAGAACTATGTGAGAAATTCTCCAACCTCATGCAAGGAGAATTCGAGATGAGTATGATGGGAAAGCTTAACTTCTTTCTCGGATTACAAGTTAGCGAGATGGAAAAAGGAATTTTCATCAATCAGGCAAAGTATACCCGAGATCTCATCAAGAGATATGGAATGGAATCAGCCAAACCCGCAAGAATTCCAATGAGCACAAGTACTCACCTGGATGCAGACGAGGCAGGAATATCAGTTGACTCAACCCACTACAGAGGACTCATCGGATCTCTTCTGTACCTAACTGCAAGCAGGCCAGACATATCATATGCAGTTGGAGTTTGTGCAAGATTCCAGTCCAAGCCGAAGCAATCACACCTAGATGCAGCCAAGAGAATAATTAAGTACCTAAAGTCTACCATTAATGTTGGACTATGGTACCCCAAGGATGACAACTTCGAGCTATCAGGATACTCAGATGCGGATTTCGCCGGATGCAAAATCAATAGGAAGAGCACTAGTGGAACGTGTCAATTCCTAGGAACCAGACTGATATCCTGGTTTAGCAAGAAGCAGGTTTCTAACTCTATCTCCACTACAGAGTCAGAATACCTATCTGCAGTAGTTGTGCACAGATCCTATGGATCAGACAACAATTAAGGGACTACAATATTATTGCCAACGAAGTTCCTATATGGTGTGACAACAATAGTGCTATTGCAATAACCAACAATCCGGTTTTGCACTCAAGGACGAAGCACATTGACGTTAAGCACCATTTCATTCGAGACCACGTGCTTAACAAAAGGGTTAGAGTTGAAAGAGTCAGCACAGACTACCAAATAGCTGACATCTTCACCAAACCCCTGCCAGAAGAGAGATTCCTAGAGCTGAGCAGAGATCTTGGATTACTAGATTGGGAATCTAGTTCTGAAGCAAGTTGAAGGAAGGACGAACCCCCCCCAGAATCAGCCTAAGCTGATGCAGGCGAGAAGACGAAGGCCAGTCGAAGCAACTTAGTCAGACAGAGTACCAAAGTAGAAGTCAAACTCACTGAGCAGAGCGGTCAACAGTCAACGAATCAGACCAGCTAAGTTCTCTAAACTGATCTCTAATTTCAATTTAATCTGTCATATTTATAATATTATTTTGGCTTAAGAAATAGCATTTAAAATACATTTTATAAGCCAAGTGGCAATTTTAAATACACGCGTCACACGCCCATTTAATTAACCTCTACGGTGGCCAATCAGAATCAACCGTCAATTTTTAAATGGGGCCACCGATTCAAATTTGAAATTCAAAAGAATATGAAAAGGCGTACCACCGTTTAAACTTATAATAAACTAATCCAAACGTCACTTCATCTTCTTTATAAGGAAGAAAACCCTTTCACTTTCCTCTTTACGCTTTCAGAAACCCTAAAAATTCACAGAGCAAAATACACACTAAATCCTAAAATCTTTTTGCAGAAATGGCATCCATTGTGGAGCAAACTTAAAGGCGATGAAGGACCAGTTATCTTTTCCATGGTCCGATTTCGAGGGATTACCGAAGCGAATCTAGACGACTTTGATATGCTCGACTTAATCCGAGCGATGAAACCGAACGGCATCTACCCGCTTCTTGAAATCAACCCTCAACACTTGTTCAAAGAAGATGTGGTTGAATTTTACCGCAACGCTTACCTAATTCAGCACGATTCGTGAGCACGGTCGGTGGAGTACAAGTCACCATCGATACAGAGAAGATTCGCTCTGTATTCGGGATGAAAAATAGCGGTTTGGCGGTCGAAGCACTCAAACAATCACCCGCCGAAACATGGAAGACAATTAAGCTTGAAAATGTCCCGGAGAAGTTGAAGTTTACGGCGAAAAGAAATGAGTTGAAAAGAGTTTACCGAGTCGCTCTGGACATCACAAATAAAATAGTCATGGGAATGGCAGGAAGCTATGACCAACTATCATCCTCAAAGTTCATGGTGTTGGGTGCGCTAATTCAGCGAGAGGAAGTAGATTGGGCCGATTACATTTTCAGGCAACTTGTTCGCGAGGTGAACAAGGTCGAATGGCTCGAGGGAGAGAAGAAGTTCAAGACTAAGTTGGCGTTTGGAACGCATCTTAGTTGGTTCTTGGAGCAGACTGGAGTGGCCAAGGGAAACATTGACCCTTTCCACCCAAACAAGAGGCTTGGTCACATGGACCATGATAAGAAAAAGGTTGGAGTCACTGGGAGGGCAGCCCAGATATTGAAGGACTTACCAGACTCAAGCTATTGCCCAAGGTACGATCTGTCAGACTCGGACCAACCTGCAGCTGAGGTCGGAACTGCAGTCGAGTCCGAGCATGAGTCTGATGATACTCCAATCGCCATCCGTTTCAAGAGAAGGGGACCAGCCCCAGAAGGACCTTCCAACCTGCAGTCATCACCTGAACCCTCTCCAAAGAGGCCAAGGAAGGCTGCAGTCAGTTGAAGGAGATCAGCCCGAACATCATGCCACCACCCGCCTCAGCTCACCACCCAGACTTGCTCGCCTGCACCGAAACCAGAATTGTACTGTCATTACTCCTCCCGTATACATGACCGAAGAAGAGGAAGCAGGTCTTGTCATATCTATCCTCAAGCTGCATTACTCATTCAATCATAGAAAACAACACTTTTAATCTTTCCATAGAACAACTACAGCTTGTCAAGCCACAAGCAGAAAAACATTCTTTTGTCAATATTTTTAAGGAGTGGAAAACTCTTAAAACCATGTCCTTTACAAATTTTCAAATTTTTATTGAAACT
This sequence comes from Orobanche coerulescens, assembly GCA_033398695.1. NCBI lineage: Eukaryota > Viridiplantae > Streptophyta > Magnoliopsida > Lamiales > Orobanchaceae > Orobanche > Orobanche coerulescens. The sequence goes on from CM065807.1 coordinate 88,792,643, forward strand.
AGTGGTTGGGATTACCCCCAAGCCACGGAGGATGTCCTGACTGATTTTTGCAAGGAGTCAGACTTAACCTTACTCCTCCAGGATAACTGGTTCATGTCTCACTTTGAGACTAACATGGACCATTTTATCCACTCTATAATGTTGAGTGTTTTTTATGGTACTTTTGGAGAAGAGGAGGAAGAGAAAGAAGAAAAGGAGATTAGAATAGAAGAAGTTGATGGAGAGAATGAAATTATAAATTTGGTTGAGGAGGATGAAGAAGCAAAAGAAGAACAAGAAGAAAACATACCAGTTGAAAAGGAGACAGAGGAAATTGAAAAAACAGAAGAAGTGGAAGATGAGGAAGATGAAGAAGAAGGAGAAGAGGTGGAGCAAGAAAAAGAAGAAGAAAATAAGGATGATGATGATGATGAAGGAGAGAAGGAAAAAGATGATGCTAAGGATGATGATGATGATGATCATGATGATGGAGGTGAAGGAGGAGCTGGTGTGGCGGCTGGAGAAGAGAGAGAAAAAGATGAGGAGAAAGAAAAAGAGAAATCTGATGAAGAAGAAGGGAAAGAGGAAGAAAGAGAAAAGGAGCCAGAGAAGGAGCCAGAGCCTACCAACGAAGCTGCAGATAGGATTGTTGTGCCTCCCGGTACACGGCTAGATGCAGAGCCGGCAGAGGACTCAAGGTCGGGCACCCCAGAGAAGACTCTATCTCGGCCTCCTGCTGCAGACAGAGCCTGCAATGAGTGGCTCCCTTGTCAAGGATCGGAGAACACTCCCCATCGGCTCGCTTATCTCCCAACATGACCGAGCCGATCAAGCGATTGTCGAGACACCATTGGGGAGTCATTGCCAACACAGTCACTCCCGACCTTCAATGAGATAAATGCCAAGATTGACACCTTGCCGCAAAGACAGATCCTCGGCCTCCTCCTCCTACAAATGAGAATGCCTTTTGGCATGTCCGATCGGATGAGCCGCATGGAGCAACAATTAACAACCCTCATTGATCTTTGGCAAAAGGGGGAAGAGAGGATTCAGGGGAAGGGAGAGAATTGAAGTAAGAAAGCAGGATGTTCCCACTTGAAGGACCATCTAGCTCAAGAGGAAGGAACCCGTAGAAGAAGAAGACAAGGCCGACCACCTGAAGGGAAGCGAAGGACCAGAGGCGGCTTGAACCTACTCTTGAGTGGGAAGGTCGGAGCTATGGTATGTGGAAGATTTACCACTTGAAGCTATTGAATTTTGGGAGGCGCTAGGAAGAAGTTCATCGAGACTTTTATGTCTGGGAACTTCTTCAGGATGACAAACTCTCCCCACAGGAGATTTTCATCAACTGGATGGAAGCAGTTCATCCCAAGCTTTGGGCTATTCTAAAGAAGCATGCAAAAGAACAAAAAGCTTTTCCCATGATCCCTAAATTCAGAGCCGAAGAAGCACCAGTCCGCATGGATGGTGAACTTGATGAACTAAAACTCCAGGAGGAAATCAAGCGAGTCTGCCTTGAAAACAAATTCAGATCGCAGGAGGAGCAGGACTTCGCAGCTCTAGTGGTGAAAAGGAAGTATGGCCTTGCTCCAGTCAAGGTAAGACCCATTGGAGCCAAACCATTCAGACCTGCCAAGCAGCCTGTTCGCAGAGGCAGAGGAAGAGGCAGATGACCTTTATATATTTTTTTACTTGTAATTTTATTTTTTCTGTACTTAAACATTCTTGTATAATTTCTATGATAAGTCAGAAAACTTTATGAACAGTCTGTTGAATGACAATTTTCCTGTTGTCTCAATATTAGACTGATTTCAGTTTTGTCTTGCACTTAAGTGCAGACTTGGCCATTTGATTTCTTACTTAGTTTTGCCATCATCAAAATAGGGGGAATTTGTTAGGAATACTTGTTAGATTTTGATGATGTCATTAATTTAAAATCAAATGTTTATTTATTGGCGAAATGTAAGGAAGAACCAAATGAGTATCTTCCATAGGCCAAAATGTGTTAAGTATAAAATTGGCAAAATGTAAAGAAGAACCAAATGAGTATCTTCAGTAGGCCAAAGTTAGTTAAATGAAAATCGGCTAAGTACTAAAGTACGCCTAGTCTATCAGAGAAGTACAATGACTCCAATCGAGTAGCCCCGGTCAACTAAAATTGTCGAGTAGTTTGACCAGATGCTGCCGAGGAACCTCGGGAAGTCACCCGACTGCACAAGTCTCAAACAAGATATACCAAGACGACTTACCCGCAGAGAAGTAAGCCGCACATCGTCTACTCAACTACACCCTAGTACTCCAAGTCCACGTCGGCATGCTTTGAAAAGTCAAATATTACGGAAAGCTCACATGCAACGTGAAGAGACAAATTGGAGTGATTCCCGCAAGAGATATGATTTATTTAAATCATCCTGACCCACCGTGAAAGACTTTAATCCTTTTATATTCAAAAGATTCGGCGCTCACATGCAGAAGTCATCACAACGGTCGAAAGATGAAATTAAATAATGGGAATCCAAATTTGCAACGCTCGTAAAAGATTAAACAATGAAGTCTCTCTCCAACGGACGGATTTGTTCAAAGATTTGCAACGGCTACAAGGAAGAAGCTCAGAGATCGTGATCTATATATATCCAGAGATTTGAAACTGAGCAACTACCGGTGCGAACATATACTCTAAGCGATCAAAGCAAACAAAGCAATCCTAAGCAAACAAATAGCATCGAGAAAAAGAGCAGATCCAAAAATTCATATTCAAGGAAGCTCTTTAGTTGGAGAAGACAAACACTCTTGTCTTTAAATCTTGAGTAAGGGGTACTTCACTGGTTGAAGTAGCAGACTGTAAAGGCATCCGAGGATCGCGGATCAAGAGGTGCAAGGCAGTCAAGTTTGTGTACAACGGCACGGAATTCCACTGGTTGGAAGCTGTTGTAGTGTGTAGTGAATCACTGTAATATTTATCACTGGTTGAGAATTATAGTGAATTCATCTCCAACTGGTTTGGAGAAAAGTGGATTAGTAGAGGATTACCCCACCTCTGAGACCACTATAAATTGCCTGTGTTATTTACTGTTTTACTGCATCATACTCTAACTGCTGCATCCATTGTTAAGTGTTTCATTAAGTTAATATATATATTCGTCATCAGCTGACTTCCGCACATATCCAAGAACAAACGACTCCTAGTCATTTGTTTGATCATCAGCTGAAGAAACTCACTCTTCGAGAAAAAGAGTTCAAGAGTTTCTACAAGTCTATTCACCCCCCCCTCTAGACTTGTTTCTGGACGACTTGTGACCTACAAGAAGAAACGGGGGACTGCAAACAGTGTGAAATTCGAGAAACAAACGTTTGAGATTTAAGGAGTTTACCTGTTGTGCTCCTGTGTAGAAATCTGAAGTCTGATATTTGTGAAATGTGTTCTGCTCGGTTGCTGCGGAATTTATGATGAGTTGAGGAAAAGGAATGGATATGAATTGTCATGGATTGTTATTTATATTTTTAGTCTAGGATTTAACTGCTCATTCCATGATGACAAACTCCCCCCATTATGCCCACTACCTCCATTAAGGAAGTTAATGAAGGTGCAGAAAACTCCCCCATGTTTTGATCGTGTGTGAGTGGGAGAGGAATGATTTAATGGAAAATGATAATGATGATTGGGCTCTTAATTTAATTAGGATTTGGGCTTGATATTGAATTGGGCCCAAAATAAATGGATTAAAATTAATTAAAATGGACTTGTAAAATCTTATGGGTAACGATTAATATTGCTTAAAATTTGACTCGCCTAGAAACGACGAGATGAAACAATGAATTAAAATGAGAAATGCAACGAAACGAATCACATGACTTGTCATGAATAATAATGGTATAAATGAATTTGCATGATCATGAAATAAAATGAATTAATGATAAATTATTCGGGCATTAATTTAATAAAATTGGACATGTTTTCTATAATTCACAATAAATGTATATGCGAAATCGGGGCGTTACAACCTACCCCCCTTTAACAAATTTTCGTCCTCGAAAATTAAGTTGCGTACCTTGAAAAATGAATGTTGGATACTTAGAACGGATCTCCTCTTCACGTTCCCAAGTTGCTTCATTTGGTCCATGACGACTCCATTGAACTTTCACCAATTTAACCTCTTTATTTCGTAACTGGTGTACCCTACGCTCCAAAATAGCTATAGGTACCTCCTCGTAAGTCAGATTCTTGGCTACATGCAACTCTTTGAAATTGCATACATGACCAGGATCATGTACGCATTTTCTCAGCATGGAGACGTGAAAGACATTGTGCACTCCTGATAATTCCACCGGTAATGCCAAACTATAAGCAAGATCACCAACACGACCCAAAAATCTCAAAAGGTCCGATATAACGAGGCCGTAGCTTTCCTTTTACCGAATCGTATTACTCCTTTCATCGGCGCTACTTTCAGAACACCTTCTCTCCAATCTCAAATTGATATCTTTCCTCCGTTTATCCGCATAAGACTTCGCCGATCCCGCGCCTTAATTCTACTCGATTTCGGCTATCTTCTCTACCGCTCGATCAATTCTGGACCCAAAATTTTTCCTTCTCCAACCTCACTCCAATAAAGGGGCGATCGACATTTCCTTTCGTACAGAGCCTCATACGGGGCCATTTGTATAGTTGCTTGGTAACTATTGTTATAAGCAAACTCCACTAACGGCAAAATATTCTCCCAATTCTCACCCGTATCAAGAACACACGCCCTCAACAAGTCTTCAAGTGTCTTGATAGTCCGCTCAGATTGACCATCGGTTTGCGGATGATATGCAGTACTGAAATTCAACTTAGTGCCCAAGGCACTCTGAAGACTCTTCCAAAATTTCGACGTAAATCGCGGATCTCTATCTGATACGATCGACACTGGAACACCATGTAGCCTCAAAATCTCCCGGATATAAACCTGTGCATATTGTTCCATACTGTAAGTCATCCTCACAGGTAGAAAATGAGATGACTTCGTCAAACGATCTACTATCACCCAGATAGCATCGTTCTTCCTCACTGTTCGTGGCAGACCAACCACGAAATCCATTGTCATATGCTCCCATTTCCATTCTGGGATTTCTAACGGTTGAAGTAAACCTCCTGGCCGTTGGTGTTATGCCTTCACCTGCTGACATATCATACACCTTTCCACAAATACACCAATGTCCCTTTTCATTCCTCTCCACCAAAAGAACTTCTTCAGGTCGTGGTACATCTTTGTACCTCCCGGGTGAGCGGAGTATGGTGCATTGTGAGCTTCTTCAAGGATTTGCTTCCTAAGGGATGGATCCTTAGGAACACATATCCTCCCATCATAAGTCAAAACATCGTCTGCGGAAACGACAAACTTCTCAATACTCCCAGCTTGTGCTCGATCCTTCATCTTGCATAAGAACTTATCACGTGGTTGAGCCTCCTTAATCTTATCCCTCAAGTTTGGTTGCAAGACCAAAGATGATAGGATTGCTTTCGAATGTTTTGAAGACTCAACTACCTCAATCCTCAACTGGGAGAACTCCTTTATCAAACTCTCCTGATCGGTCAAGCAAGCTAACTCGCCTCTAGTCTTCCGACTCAAGGCATCAGCTACCACATTAGCCTTACCCGGATGGTAATGAATAGTACAATCATAGTCCTTCACCAATTCTAACCATCGCCTTTGTCTCATGTTAAGGTCCTTCGTGTGAAAAGATACTTCAAACTTTTATGGTCGTGTATATCTCACACTTTCCTCCGTAGAGATAGTGACGCCAAATCTTGGCGCATGTACTACAAAGACCTAACTCCATCATGCGTTGGATAGTTCAACTCATGTGGTTTAAGCTGTCTCGATGCATAGGCTACTACTTTACCATGTTGCATCGTAACACAACCCAACCCCGCTTCGAGGCATCACTATAAATAACAAAGTCTTCCGTCGGATCAGAATCGTTAATACGGTGCCGAGGTTAGTCTCCTTTTCAACTCTTGAAAACTTTCCTCGCACTTGTCGCTCCATTCAAACCTCACGCCTTTCCTTGTTAACTGGTCGTAGGAGTGGCGATTTTCAAAATCCTTCGATAAATCTCCTATAATAGCTACTAGCCCGTAAAGTCATGGACTTCGCTCGCATTCTTGGGTATTCCCCAACTACTCACTGCTACAACTTTATCGGGATCAACCTCAATTCCTTTTGAAGTCACCACATGTCCAAGGAATCCAACTCTGTTTAACCAAAACTCACATTTCTTGAATTTAGCATACAACTTCTCCTTGCGAAGTGTCTCCAATGTAATCCTCAAATGTTCTTGGTGTTGTTCCTTGTCCTTAGAATACACCAAGATGTCATCTATAAAGACGATCAGGAACTTATCTAAGTAAGGTTGGAACACCCTGTTCATCAAATCCATAAAGACTGCCGGTGCATTACTCAAACCAAAAGGCATCACTACAAATTCAAAATGTCCATAACGGGTTCTGAAAGCCGTCTTGGGAATGTCACACTCCCTAATCTTCAGTTGGTGGTACCCCGACCGTAAATCAATCTTCGAAAAGGTTCCGGCTCCCCTCAATCGATCGAATAGATCCTCGATTCTCGGTAGTGGGTACTTGTTCTTCACCGTGAGTCGATTCACTCTCTGTAATCTATACACATCCGAAGTGACCCATCTTTCTTTCTTACAACAAGATCTTGGTGCACCCTGGGTGACACGCTAGGACGAACAAATCCGAGCTCCAGTAGCTCTTGAATCTGGACCTTCAATTCTTGAAGTTCCTTCGGAGCCATTCTATATGGCGCTTTGGATGTAGGGGCCGCCCCAGGGACCAAATCAATGCTAAACTCCACTTGTCGGTTGGGTGGGACTCCCGGCAAATCTTCTGGAAACACATCCAGAAACTCTCGTACTATAGGTACGTCTGTAGGGGACACCTCATTAGTACGAGTGTCGACCAAACTCACCAAGTAACCCTGACATTTCTCCTTCCTTAGACCTCTTAGTGCTTTCATGGCTGTGATTACTCTTGGCACTGTCCTACTCTTAGTACCGTAAAAGGTGATCAACTCGCCTTCGGAACACCTCAATGTTACCTTCTTCTCACGACAACTTATATCGGCATCATGTCTATCGAGCCAGTCCATACCAAGGATCACATCAAAATCCATCGAGTTAATTAAATACAGGCTAGCGTCAAATTCTCTACCTCCTATCTCAATATTCTCGTCAATCATTGTATTAGTGAGGATCGTATTTCCTGACGGTAAGCTAACCTCAAGAGACTCAACGGTTCTAATGCTTCTATGACCAATAGCATGATAAAACTTTGCAGACATAAAAGTATGTGTGGCACCAGTGTCAAATAAAGCAAAAGCAGGCACATTAGATATCATAAGCATACCTGACACTGTGCCGGGATTCTCATATGCATCCTTTTGGGTCAAAGAATAAATACGAGCCTTTCCTCCAGAACCTTGACCTTTGGCCCTTTGGAGATGACAATTCGAAGCTGCATGCCCTGGCTCCTTGCATCTGTAGCAGACACCTTTTCCATACAAACACTCCCCTCCATGATTCTTACCACACTTCGAGCATTCTGGCTTACTGGTTTGACGCTTAGGTCCCGACCTTTGATCAACCTTTGCTTGCTTATTAGAGACCATGGCCTTATTTTGGTTTCCATTCCAATGCCTCTTACCAATACTAGGCTTCGTAGATCGTTGTTGATCCATTATGGCTAGCCTCAACCTCTTGGGCTCGAAAAACCGTCTCGGATAGGGTAGCACCCCATGACCAGCCACAATGTGAAGAATACTCGGGCGTAAACCACTCCGGAACTTAAGGGCCCTCTTTCGAATCAGATATCCACCATGTGCTCCACAAAGAAGCTGATTTGGTTGAATTTTCTCTCATATTCTTCAACCGTCATTCCTCCTTGTTCAAGGTTCCAAAACTCTCTCTCCATCTTCTCTCGGTAGTCTGTGGGTAGTCTTGTTCCATCACTATTTCCTTGAACCGATCCCATGTTAATGCGGCACGCTCGGCCGCCGGCCTCAAACGCCAATAGCTTATCCACCGGCCCAAAGATCCTCCACCATTTGATATTGGCCACAAATAATTCTTTGCGCATCAGTGCACCCAATGAGCTCAAAGGTGCGCTCCAGCGACAAGAACCATTCATCAACGAAAGCTGGTCCTTCTCGACCGTTGAATATGGGTGGAGTGAAACGTCGGAATTGTTGCACAACTTGTGCCTGAGTAGGAGCTGGCACGTTATTGTTGTGGTTATCCTGACCTTCGTCACCACCACCAAGGTTAGCATTTTGACCATCGAGATTATCTGCACCTCGGTTAGCTGGGCGTCGACGTCCACGAGTTGCCATTATCCTAAGGCATACCACACGCAACGATCCTTCAGTACTTACCCAACGAGAGGGAGAAATAAAATGGAGCGTTACACTGCATCTATAGGTTGAGCACCAGAGATTTCTAGCAATGATGACTTTCGCATGTCACACATATACTTATGAATTTATAAGAAAACAATTTCATGCCCAAATATTTTATCATAAAATTCTTATGTATAAAATAGACTGAAGATGCATCTTTAATGCATGAATCATGGTTGATCTGGTAAACTGCATTCATCACATAATGAATAATAATAACTTAATGTACCTTGGAGTCGACGTGGAGCGGCAGAGGTGGATGATCATAATTGTTAAAAATATTTGACTACTTGCGAAATAAAATTTCAGTTTTGAAAAAGAAAAAATTTCAACGAGTCTACGTAACCGTAAACCCGCTCCGATACCACTTATTTAGAGAACACTTTTATAAAATATAATTCTTCAAATTTTAGGAAGAATAAATAAAATTTTTGAAGCTGAAATACATTTCAAAAAGACAAACTTAATAATTGCAAGTAATCTTCTCGAGTCATTGTTAAAACAAAACATACCTTGACATAAAAATAAAACAAATTGAACACTTGTTCATAAATATAGTTTGAGAGAGATAACATTAAATAAATAAACATCTAATCATAGGCTTGATCATCCCACTCTCAATCGCATGCCACATCGAGCTCCTCAACCTGAAAGGGGGTAAAATGGTGGGGTGAGCTTCCAACTCGCTCGGTGTGGAGAGTACGCAATATGTCTACGTTAATTACTAAATATATTAGCAAGTATAAACAACATGGTGATAAATTCGATGCCGTCGGCTGGCAGAAGGCTTTATGCACAATTAAGTGCTTCTGACTGATTTTCACATTTAAGTGCTTCTGACTGATTGCACATTTAAGTGCTTCTGACTGATTGCACATTTAAGTGCTTCTGACTGATTTCACGTGCACATACGAGACAATATATAAAGCAATTAAAATAAACAAAAGCGTAATAAATCCCCACACCTGGATAAAATGTAGTTCTTGAACTTGAATGTGATGAGATGCTTGACTCGAAAATTCTAGGCCCGTAAATTCTTGTTATTATCTACGATTAATAATAATGAAAAATTATTATTATCATATGACTGAGAATTAAATTGTGAGTGAATAATAATATAAATTAAAAAAATGTCAACATGTTAAGAGCTTGGCCTAAAGGGACTGATTTTTAAAATATTGAGTCTGGCTGGTGGGAATTAAAAGGGTTGGACAATTCAGGGACTGAAATTAAATACACCGGAAAGTTGATTTGGGTCAATTCAGGAAGTCTTGGATTCTAGGGGCTCAATTGAAATACCCTAAAAATAACCGGGTATAAAAACCTCATTCTCACAAGAAATCGGCCGACACAATTTTTCTCATCCCATTCTTCCTCCCAACCTATCTCTCTCCCTCGGTGTTCTCTCTCTCTCTATCCCGATCCTTCGTCTCACTCTATCTCACTTCGGAGTTTCACACAGGTCGGCCGCCTCCCTCATTCTCACTTCTTCTTCTTCAGCCGATCGATCTATCCCCACTCATCTGCCAAACACGTTCCGGGACTCAAGTCGGGCTCCTCACAATTCTGTTCAAACTCCCATCGGAATTAATGGTGATATCGGGTCGCTGGAGTGTAGCGGCGACTTGCGGTTGTGGACTGGGTTTGAGTCCGAAATAGGTTGCGCTGCCGTGGCTGAGGGCTGAACACGGCCGCAGCCCTTCAAGAATATTTCCCAGGTTTACCCTCCTTCAACTTCTGACCTGGGTCTTAAATAGAATTGGGTTTCTGAATTGTGGGTGTGTGTGTATCGGGTGGATTGAATGAAGAATGAAAATTTGATGTTACATTTGTTGAAGGGATGAGGAATTTGCAGTGGGGTTGAGAAAAGGTTCCGAAAATCGGCAGAGAATAAGAACCTTATATTTTGTGTGTGTTTTGCTGGAAAAGTCGGGTAAGAAGAAACGGGACTAAACAAAGGTGAAATTCGAGAAACAAACGTTTGAGATTTAAGGAGTTTACTGTTGTGCTCTGTGTAGAAATCAAGTCGATATTTGTGAAATGTGTTCGCTTCGGTTGTCATGAATTTATGATGAGTTGAGGAAAAGGAATGGATATGAATTGTCATGGATTGTTATTTATATTTTTAGTCTAGGATTTAACTGCTCATTCCATGATGACAAACTCCCCCCATTATGCCCACTACCTCCATTAAGGAAGTTAATGAAGGTGCAGAAAACTCCCCCATGTTTTGATCGTGTGTGAGTGGGAGAGGAATGATTTGGGCTGGAAAATGATAATGATGATTGGGCTCTTAATTTAATTAGGATTTGGGCTTGATATTGAATTCGGCCCAACATAAATGGAATTAATTAAAATGGACTTGTAAAATCTTATGGGTACCGATTAATATTGCTTAAAATTTGACTCGGGCCTAGTAACGACGAGATGAAACAATGAATTAAAATGAGAAATGCAACGAAACGAATCACATGACTTGTCATGAATAATAATGGTATAAATGAATTTGCATGATCATGAAATAAAATGAATTAATGATAAATTATTCGGGCATTAATTTAATAAAATTGGACATGTTTTCTATAATTCACAATAAATGTATATGCGAAATCGGGGCATTACACAGCTAGTCTCACTTTGTAACGCATGACCTCATTCTTATCATTGCATTTTCGAAAGCTTGAATTGCATCTTTCCATTTCGGCCAATTGGCTCCTCATTGACATTCAGCAACCGAGCACGGCTCAGCATCATCGTATTCAATAATTTCTTGAGTGACGGAGTAGGCAAAAGCATCATCGACTAGCGTAGACGACCTGTCCAATAGTACGTATTCACTCATACATTGCGTCGAGATTGCTCTATTCTCCAACATCAACAAAGCGTCTGACACGTCCATGGATCGTTGCATTGTTGATTAGAATACATATCCGTAGTAAGAGAGAATCTGGTGTAACGGAGTCACTCTGTTGATAATGAGAGGATTTTGTGCCTCCATTCATCTTCTCTTTCGAGGTTCGGTATCATTTCTACCCACTGGCTTCTCCCTCTTTCGAATGGGGATAAGAGTAGCCGAAGCAGTCGTCTCGCCACTAAGGTCGACATCGGGGGCATCAGTCCTTTGGGAGGATGAACCTTGGCCTATAACATGGACATCCAACCTTGCAGGAACAAGCGTAGCAGGAATGGTTAGTCTTGTCACTTTCGCAGTATCAGTAAAGCTGTCGGTCATCAAATCCGCAACTTTTTGAAGACTGAGAATACTTTGCACTTCCATCTCGGATTAATCCGTGCAGGGATATTGATGAGCACACCATACAATTTCCTAGCGTTCAACTGGAATTGTTCGATTACTCTCTCCCCCTAACGACGGGAAGTTTTTCTCATCAAAGTGACAATCTGCAAATCTTGCAGTAAACATATCTCCTGGCAGAGGTTCCAAGTAGCAGATAATTTTAGGCGATTCATATCCAACATATATACTTAATCGTCTTTGGCGGACCCATTTTAGTACGTAGTGGAGGCGTAATTGGCGCATAGACTACACAACCAAAAATGCATAAGTGTGAAATATCGGGCTCATATTTCAGTTTCCAACTGGTACGCACTAAATGATTGATTGGCAGTAGGCCGAAAGTGAATAAGTATAGCTGCATGGAATATTGCATAACCACAGGCAGAAATTGGAAAGTTGGTGTGTAATACCAATGCTCAGGCGATAAACTATAACCATTTAATCCTAGCCTCAGGAAGGACATTCTACGAATGAACATGGTGGACGGGATGTTAAACTTCAATCCTAATTAACATGCAATAGTCATCAAAGGACTTTGACGTAAACTCACCAGCGTTGTCCAATCTTAATGACGAGATTGGAAAGACGAGGTGGGTAGCCTATAATTGATAATTTGTGCTAGGAGTTTAGGAAATGCAGCGTTTCTTGTGGATAGCAGAGCGATGTGTGACCATTGCATTGATACATCAACTAGAACCATAAAGTATATGAATGGTCTGCACTCTGGCTGAATAGGTCCACAAATATCCCCTTGAATTCTTTGTAAAAAGCGAATACTTTATGTTGAGTCTTTAGCAAAAGAAGGTATCAACGTTGCTAGTGAACATGCCTTACAAAACGATTTATGGGCATTGGAAATTTCCACGGAAGCCTTGGGACTTGCTCAAGATGCACCGTCAACCTCGTCAGGGCATGCAATCTTCAATCCTGGTGATATGGTATCAGACTCGCTCACAGCAATGCCGATATCGAGCGGTGCTTTGAATCATTTCCCGGACTTCAAAAATGGATGATTGTCTGAGTTTTTCAAAATGAGAATCATCATGTCATGTCTAGGGTAACCGAGTCGGTCATGCCACAGTTGGCATGCTTCGGAATCACAATGTTCATGACTCACAGCGTAAGATTCAACAACCCTTATTGTAGTTTGGTATAAACCACTACTTATAGTCATTAGTTTCTCGAGAATGTGGCGTCTTCTGCATTCTGCTAGAGTAACAAAAAAAATTCTATCCCATTCCCACAATGTGTATTAAGGTGATAACCGTTGGCACGGATATCCCTAAAACTTAGCAAGGTTCGATTTGCTCTTGGGACATAGAGAGCATTTGTGACATTAATGTACGTACCATTAGGTAGCAAGAAATGAGGAGGTCCTCTCCCTTGAATTACTTGGGAGGAGCCAATCATTGTTGTCACTGAGGATATGTATAGCACAATAATTGCCTATTTCGAAGAATAGTGTGTGTTGTTCCACTATCAGTAAGGCACTCAATTTTGCCACGAGAAATCTACAATAAAAAATGAAGCTCGATTAGTATTTTGAGTAAAGACATAGAAAAAACTCGCTAACTTCGAGTTTGGGGAAATTCGACCAAGTTGGTTAGGATCAGAGTTAGCACACTCGCTGTAAATAATTTCCGTGCTGCTTGACCTTTGTTCACTAAAACAGCAATAACTCTTTCATGAAGAAGTCTATGGATGAAGAGTCTGTGGTTCTGGAAACTAGACTTCCGTATTTTTCCATACATAAGTTGTGAACTTTCTGGATCACTAAACTCAGATCGTAGTGTTCATTTCAAGTTGCTATTTTGGTATTTCCCTATTTTGAGTGATAGAGAAAGGTTGAAGCCTTTTTCAAAGGCATTATCGTTGATACAATACTATGGCAATAACGGCCATAGGATCATTTAAGAATTTTAAAATGCATCATGGTGTTCGATTTATATCTCGACTAATGATTCTTTTAGTAAATCCAACTTGGTAGACTTGCAGAGAAAGTATGAATGCAATACAACTAAGGCTATTTAAAAACCACTGATTCCGTTTGAACTTTCAAAGCATAAACAAATACTGAGGAGGATACGCCTAGTCATGATAAAAAAGTTGTTGATAAGATCCACCAATGTATCAAATTAACCAAGTAATTATTACTGAGCAATTATTTTGTAATAAACCAACCATGCTATTTGAGGGAAAATAATATTCATTTTTGCACAATCACAACAATTAATAGAGTTTTATTCATGATGACCAACTTTATTACATTCATAAAAAATCCCAAAGTAGTTCTCAAACAAAAAACTAGAAAAAAGACAAAACATAACCAGAGCATAAAAACTAGTCAAACTACAATGATCTAGTCATAGTCAGCAATATCCAAATGTGGTTATTTCTCCGCAATGGTGAGAGGAGGGATCTAATATGGTTCACCTCCATATTCTCATTATCTTCCTCCATGTAATTCGACTCTTGAGTCAAGCACTGTTTATACTGCTTGTAGTAGGCTTGGATGTTCTTTGGCGCCTTGCAATTGCGGTAAGTATGCTTCTTTGAACAACAAGTATAGCAATTCCGGCCTTCCTTTGGAGTGGGTCCATTCCCAGGGGCAGGAGGTGGTGCACGATGTTGGGCTCCACTAGGACCGGTGGCCGAGCCATCGTGCCTCTTCCACACATTGGAATGACGACGTCGTCTCTTCCTGCACTTGCTCGAGTCATGCAGCTCTGGTGCTTGCAAAAACTAAGCACCATTGCTTTCTATTTTTTCATGGTACCTTCCTGTGGGTAACCTGATTCACTTTTGAAATCGGCTTCGTACGAGCTGGGCGCACATTGCTGTTGAGAATGATCTCATGGTGCCTTTATTTTTCGTGAGGTGGGAGGTAAGGCCACTAAAATTTTTAATTCTCCCTTACACATAGGCAACACGCAGTAGATGAGCAATCACACTTGCTCCCACGGGAAACATGTTAAGAGTCTTTTCGATCAAGTCTTGATCAAACTTCTTGACACCACAAAAACCAAGATCAACATGAAGATCTAGGACAACTTGATTATAGGCCTCCACCTTCCCATAACCCAAGAACTGGATTTGCTCGCACTGAAGTTGCAATTCGGGGAAATGATGTTCATGCACATTTTAAAACAGTGTTCGAGTGTATCTCATAGTTCTTTGGGGGTTTTGTAAATTCATATAACAGTTTTTCAACAACGGATGTATATATCTACGCAAGTACATTAGTGCATTAGCCTTGGTTTCCTCGCTTGGTTCTTGAGTGGTAGGCTCATTAGAGGGAAACATGATGGTAGTAAATCTCTTACCGACAAATGCCAAGCCCATCCGAGAACCACCTATGGTACTCCTTACCAACATGGTCAAGGATCTCGAACTCCGTATGAATACTGGAGCTTTGTGCCATCTATAAGATATAAACAAGAGGAAGTTAGTCATGTTAGATTTTCAATGACAATGTAAATGGTCACAATCAATGCTTTCAAAGCGTGTAACATAACCATTACTCGATATACTTCCCTTAATTATTTTTAGTAAAGTTGACCAAAACGGCGATACCGAATCGCACCCAGATACGTGGTGTTTGCAGCAACCACAAGTATCGACTTTCAACAATTTTGTTACTCCCCCAGGACTGTCACATAGTTTTCTTTGACACGTATAGATACTGACTTCTCTCGCGGTCCCATCCACCGCAAAGTCGCGTGGGAGATAAAGAACCCAATAACCAATATCCCCAAAAAAATTCCCTAAAAGAGAGAACTGGAATATGGAAAAGTTTAGATAGTTACCTCGATTATAAAATTAGGCATGCGATATGGATCGATTGGTGGTTTGCTCTGATCTACCTATTGACACTCGATGCGACGACGTGAAATCGGGGGTGCAATTTTTTCAGTCTAAAAAAATCACAAATTAAATCAATGTTCGGGTCTTTAGACCGAGACTTTGAACCGGGTCGGACCGACTGGGCTGGATTTGGTCGCGGCAATCGGCCGCGGGCGACTGGACTGGAGCTGGTCGGATCAAGCGGCGAGTGGTGCGGACGAGCTGGGCTTGGTCGGATGTGGAAGGCAATGGTCGAGCAGGTCTCGCTGCAGACAATTTGGCCTGCACGGGTCGGACACAGGAGGCGGTGATCGTCGGGGTTTGGTCGGGCAACATAGACGGGGCCTGGTCGGATCGCGACTGGGTTGGATCGGCAGGCAGGGTTTGAGAGGGGCTGAGTAGGGTCGATCGCGGGGGGTTCAGATCTGGGAGGATGTGGGGCACGGTCGGCACGGGCAGACCGTGGTTGCGGCTAGGCTGGATCGGTAAAGGAGGTCGAGCAGGACATGGTCGGCATGGGCGGACTGGTCGAGCGGGGCGATCAGGACTAGGTCGGATTGTTGTGGCAGGTACCGATCAGGATCGAGCACGGTCGATCGCGGCAGAGTGCAGCACATGTCGATGAAGGTCGATCGCGACAGAATGCGGCAGGGGACCGGGCAGACTGGACACGGTGGCTTGCAGAAGCATGCGGTAGTGATCGATCTATTATGGTTGTATACTACAAAGCATACTTTATGCTTGTATTGCCTTATTTCCCTGTAATTACCTGTGAGAACATTAATGTGGTGATGCTTGTATTACCTTATTTCCCAGAAACATGTTTTGCATAATTATTCACGTTATGGTAATGCAAATAAAATGTCTAATTATTTTATATTGTAGATAATGTGGTGTGTTGTTGTCATACAAAAGATCACATACTATCGGTGCCTTATAGAATAATATAATAGATCACAACCTATATAATTGTTAGACAAATTATGTTATAGGTTGTAGTGTATGCTTGAGATTAGTTGGTCTTGACTATTAGCATACATTAGCATATTTGCATGCGTTGAACTGGATCAAGGTGAGATAATATCTTCTGTACTGACTGTAAGAAGAACATAAATCTCGGATAATTTATATTTTTAATTCTAAGTATATAATATTTAATTATGTATTTATAATACTTATTGCTTTGATTTACCATGGGTGAGAGTCAAAATGATCGACTCAATAAGTATCGTATCTTGGGCAATAATATTATTTATATGAAAATTATTATTATTACTAGAAATCGTGTCCCGACTCGTGCAGGTTGATGATGTCCCCTTGAGGAGCTCGATATACTACAAAAAAACAGTTTTTACCGATGCCATTTACCGACGCCCGTACTCGCCGTTGTTAAACTTACAATTTACCGACGCCATTACCGACGCCCGTTATTTAATTGATTTACCGACGCCATTGCCGACGACCGGTTCACAGACTTATTTTTTTTTTCTTTTTTTTCACAATTACCGACGCCATTTACCGACGCTATTTACCGACGCCATTACCGACGCCATTTTGGCGTTGGTATAAATTTTTTATTATCTTTTTTTTTTCTTTTTTCACAAATAACGACGCCATTTACCAACGCCATTTTGGCGTTGGTAATTTTTTTTTTTTTATTTTTATTTTTTTAATTTACCGACGCCGTTTACGCCATTACCGACGCCATTTCGGCGTCGGTAAATTTTTTATGCTATCCCACATCGAAAAAACAGTAGTGTTTTTTCTGGTTTATAAACCAAAATCCTTCTCAATCATTTGAAATTGAATGGAGCCCGAACCTGACCCGTCCGAACCCGGACCCGACCCGCCCGGACCTGGACCTGACCGAACCTGACCCGCCTGAGCCCGGACCTAACCCGCCTGAGCGCCGCCTGAGCTCGGACGTGACCCGCCTGAGCCCTGACCTGACTTTTTTTTAGATTTTTTCTTTAATTTAACGACGCCAAAAATGGCGTCGGTAAATGGCGGCGTCGGTAATGGCGTCGGTAAAAAATTACTGTCGAGCGTTTTTCCAACGGTGCATTGCCGTCGGTAATGACGTCGGTATTTTTTTTACCGACGCCATTTTCTGTTTTACCAACGGCGTTTGGCGTCGGTAAAAACTGTTTTTTTTGTAGTGATAATGATTATTATATTAAACCATGTAGATAGATTTAATTCCGATATAATAATAAGGTTCTAGTGGTACTACTTTTGGATAAGATATTAATTACTTAAAGTTGTCAGTAGCTTATAATTAATTAATGGACATTCGATATCTTAAACACGGGAAATAATATATTTAAATAAGGAGCCCGATTTCGTAAATTGGGATTTGGGTTGGAAGTGTGATATTAATTCTTTAGAGGATTGAAGTGATATTAATAGACTCAATATATTAGGAAAGGTCCTAATATGGAAATTCGAGGTCTATTAGGAGTCCTTCCCTGATCCTCCTGAAGATCCCTAGTACTAGTCCAAGAACCTATAAATAAGACTTATGGGGTTGGCCGATTTTTAGCATTATTCATACACAAGAAATTTCAATTTTTTCTTCTAAGTGTTTAATTGTGGATCTTTACTTGTGTCTATGATTCCACAATTGAGATAACACTTTAATTCTTACTACATATCAGAATTACTTGAAGAAAAGAAAATCTAGAATTGTGAGGGATAGATTTCGGCTGATCCATATCATGTCCAAGCAAGATCCGGTAGCTCGTTGCCCACACAACGTCCGGGTTAAGGCAGATCATACTCTAAAAGGTCTAAAGGTAGAAATACAAGGAGATCAAGAAGAAAAGCAACCACTACGCTTCAAAGGTAATATCCTATGATCTTTGATCTAGATTAGGATATTCAATAACCAACATATTTATTTAATAAAAAATAAATAATATTTAAATTGCTTATTAATCTTAATAGTTAATTAATTAGCATGCCTAGATAGATCTTGTGCTCGTGGATGCGTAAAATGCATTTATCAAACTTTCACCAACTTCGCTTCTGCTGTGTTTTATTTCAAACAATTGGTACCGGAGCCAGATTTTTAGGCTTTTGCTATTTTAATTAATTTTGGTGATTAATTGATAGCAATTTAAATATTCATGTAATTTGGTGTTGAAGTATTTTGCTAGATGTGTTCTTGCAGGGAGTATGATCCTATTATCATGGTTATGTGAATGATTTATATATTTATTTTTATTATGCGATTATTGGTTTGGCCCAGTTGGAGGCATGCAATGGTTTTTCCCGTGAGAAAATCTGTGGGTAGATCTAGAATTTTTTTCATGTAATTTTGATGTAAGTTCGATGTATTTTATTTTGGGTAAAATTGTAATCGAATTCAGAAAAGATGGAATCACGAAGAAGTAGAGCAGAACTGGGACAAGCGCTGCTTGACGGCCGATGTGAATGACACGACCGGTATCGAGTAGCGCTGGACTTCTTCTTGAGGGTCCGCGGCAGCCCATTTCTGGCTGGTTCGCCGGTTCGAGTTGGGTCGTCCAGTTTTTTGGCCGTTCGTTGTGTTCGTTGGAGAGTCGGGATTTAAAATTATTGTTTTTATGTAATTAATTTTGCATAAAAGCAAAATTTTAATTTTGGAAATACACAACCCGGTCGAGGAAGAGTGACGAGATACTTGATCCAGTGGGAGAAATCGAGTCAAAGATTTTCCCGGATTCAACTCAAGGAAGAAGACCATGATAATTGGATAATTTAATAATACATGCTTTATTTTGATTTTTATTGTTTTGATGTATGATATGTATGAATGTATGCGTGATATGTTTCCTACGTGTTAGGACGAGAAAATTAAAAACCTTAAGGCTAAAATACCTAAGTGATTAAATTAATTTATTTTTAAATAAAATCAAATTGACCTCCATAATTAATTTAAATTGTGAAGTAATTAGCATGCGCGTTGACATTAGGGTCTTCCTCCATATCGGATGTGCTAATTATACGTTTGCTGATTTTAAATTTCAAATGATAACATAAGGCAAATATTATTTTTTATGATAGGACCTCTCCATCTGTAGGACTATTATTTAAAAGATAATATTTTAAGGATGTTAAATTATGATTTGTATTAATTAATAAACTCCCCATCGGAATCTATGTTAATTAATACATGGCCAAGAGGAACCAACTATTAATTTTACTTGTCATAAATTAAATTGACTAGATAGTAAAATTAAAAACGTAAAACTCTACTTAAAAAATGTGTGTGTAAACGTCCACACGATCGTGGCTTGCATATGCGGGTTTTTCGAGGTGTTGGTTGCTAGCATATATATATATTGTGTTTTTAGATTTTTCAGTATATTTTGCTATGCATTATGTGATGAATATTTTTAATTTTTATCTCAGATGTCTTTCAATCCACTTGCTGTTATTCTCAAAGAAAACAAACTAGATGGCACTAACTTTGCTGATTAGAAACGTAACCATATTATTTTCCTGACTGCTGAAGAACATAAGTTTGTTCTAATTAAGGAATGCCCGTTGGAGCCAGATGCGTATTCGACACACGATGAGGTGAAAGAATTCCACATATGGAAGAAATCTGATGAGATGTCTCACTGTTACATATTGGCTTCTTTAGCAAATGTATTGCAGCATCAGCATCACAGTATGGGCACGGCCGCGGAAATGATGAAAAATATCGGCGAGATGTTTGGTCATCAGAACCAGGCGGCTAGGCAAAATGCTACGAGGGTCTTGATGACGACCCAAATGCCTGAAGGAACCCTGGTAAGGGGTCATGTTCTAAAGATGATTTCTCATGTAGACGAACTTGATATCTCAGGGTCTACTATTGATGCGGAAATACAGGTCGATATTATCCTTGGCAGCTTACCTAATAGCTTTGAGCAGTTCCGCCTGAACTATAATATGAATCGTAGGGAGTATACATTGGCGGAATTCTTGTGAGCTCCAAGTGCAGAAGATCTCTTCAGGCAAGGGTATCAAGGTCTTGCGGCTACTAGTGTTTCGACTTCTAAACCCAAGTGGGGGAAGAAGAAGAAGCTAGTGGGCCAGAAGAAAGTGGCAACTCTCAAGGTAAAGAGCAAGGCTCCTCAGCCCGAGGCGAATAAAAAGTCAAAGGAAAAGTGCTACAAGTGCAGTCAGAAAGGACATTTTAAAGCGGACTGCCCTGGTCTTAAGAAAGGCATGTCTCGTGCACTAGTAGTCGAAACATGTTTGGCAACTTGTTGTTCCACTTCGTGGATAGTTAATTCAGGCTCCACATATCATGTTTGCTTTGACTCGTATGATTTTTAGGTAACTAAGCAGCTTAGTACGGGTTAGATTACCATCAACTGAGGCGATTATTCCAGGCTTATGGCTATTGCAGTGGGAGTCGTGCAGTTGAAGATTAATGATAAATTATTAATCTTCAATAATGTATTATTAGTACCGGATTTTAGAATGAATTTAATTTCAGTTTCTAAATTAAAATGCGATGGTTATTCAGTTTCTTTTGATGATAATGATATTATTAGGAAAAGAAACGGTGAATATATTTGCAAAGGTATTTTTAATGATGGACTGTATGTCGTTAATATCGCACAAACTCATGCATAAATCACTTATCTCTTTGCCTAAACCTAAAAAGAGAAAAGAACCTTCAAGCATAAACCAAACATATCTGTGGTATTTACGGTTAGGGCATATAAACCTTGGGAGGATTCAAACATTAGTAGATGATGGCCCGTTAGATGACCTCCAAGTTGAGTCATTTTCAATTTGTGAATCACATGCTGGAAGGTAGGATGACCAAAAGGGTTTTTAAAACCAAAGGAAGCGTGCTCAGAATGTGTTAGAATTGGTTCATACGGATGTATGTACTCCAATGAATATCCAGGCTAGGGGTGGTTTCGAATACTTCATCACGTTTATAGATGATTATTCGAGATATGGATATATCTATTTGATGCGACATAAGTCTGAAGCCTTTGACAAGTTCAGAGACTTCAAGGCTGAAACGGAGAAGCGTCATGGGAAGAGTATCAAGTCACTGGGATCTGATCGTGGTGGCAAATACCTTAGTGGAGAGTTTTTGGATTTCTTGGAAAATGAGGGGATTTCATCCCAGCTCACTGCGCTGGGAACTCCACAACAAAATAATGTTGCTGAAAGAAGGAATAGAACTCTTTTAGAAATGATTAGGTCAATGATGAGTTATTCAGATTTACTTATTTCGTTTTGGGGATACGCCTTAGAAACAGTGGCATATATTCTAAACCCGGTGCCTTTGAAATCAGTTCAAAAAACACCCAGAGAGCGTAGAGTGGGCAAAAGCCAGTCTAGGACATGTTGATTTGGGGTACTCCAACACATGTGCTGAACAAGAAAGCTGATAAGTTGGCATCTCGTATAAAAGTACAAGTGTTTGTGGGATATCCTAAGTAAACGATGGCTTATTCTATAGTCCCTAAGATCAGAAGGTTATTGTTAGCACCACTGCCCGATTCCTAGAAGAGGATTATATGATCAGTCACAAGCCCATAAGCGAAATAATTCTCGAAGAGTTAAGGGCGAGACTCCATCTATACCAATCGTACAAGCACCGACTAACACTGCACCACATATCAATTCTGAAACTTTCACACCAACTCAGGATTTGCCTAGTTGTAGTGGGAGGGTTGTTCGTCAATCCGAACGATTCATAGGCATAAGACAGTCTTTGGACTCAATCACATGTGAAGATGAATTAGAACCCTGAACTTACAAGGAGGCAATCCAAGATAAAGATGCCGACTCCTGGCAAGTAGCAATGGAATCAGAAATGGTATCTATGGATTCCAATCAAGTATGGGAGCTAATAGAACTACCTGATGGGTTACAAGCTATTGGGAACAAATGGGTCTACAAGCGAAAGAAAAGAGGTGACGGGAAGGTTGAAACCTTCAAAGTGTAACACCCCCAAATCCTATTGGGTTATTACAGTGCCGTGGACCCCACGGCAGGAGATCCACCAGGCGAACGTCACTAAAATACATTAAATTAAACAATAAGGGAAAATCATAGTCCCTACCATGATATCCGACACAATATTCCGATAAGGAATTTCAACGATAACGAAGGGCCTACATGGCCAAAAGTAAAGTACAACTACACCCACGAGCATCTGCTCGGGTAGTACATGATGACAATGACTGACAAACTGGAGAACACTCCAACTGACTGACCAACATGAACAACTCGGACTAGTATCGCTCGAATGCCTCGTCGCCATCATCATGCCCTTTGTGTCTCAACTCTCTCCTCGCAAGCACCTAAAATATGAAAACATGTTCCGCCCCCACGGGTCAGTCATCCAGATAATGAACATCAAATACATGTATAACATGATATGCATCCAAAGGCAGAATGAAATGGTACAAGATAATAATAATACGAGATGCTCACAAACCAAGGTAAGAATCGAGCATTCGTGAAATACTATGCCCACGACATACTATTAATACCTGTTCGACAGATTAGAACATAAATGCCCAACGACGAATCATAATCATAGAATACCACGGTGAATTACACGACATGAACCAAACCATAACTGTATTAAATATGAATCACAATGCCCGAAGGCTCTCATGAAATTATCAAGACATCATAAAGACCTAAAAGTCTCTCAGCCGAAGCTGTCAATTAACATAAACACTGAAACCGGAATAGCCCAAAGCTGTAGTTAATGAGGGCTAATAAGATCATAACCACGACCGTGACCTACTGAGCTGTAGGTGTTGGGAAGCCAACCGTGAAGGTTCAAGCCCCAAGCTTACCCATAAGGTCATAATCACGACCGTGACCTACTGAGTTGTAGGTGTTGGGAAGCCAACCGCGAAGGTTCAAGCCCCAAGCTTACCCATAAGGTCATAAACACGATCGTGACCTACTGAGTTGTAGGTGTTGGGAAGCCAACCGCGAAGGTTCATGCCCCAAACTTACCCATCAAGCACTAGCCGAGGCTAGCCTCCAAAATATAATTAATCACAAACGACAGCAATTCGTAGATTACCAAATTCACGAGAATGATAGTGTGCTACCTTTAGTCGGCCAACACGATAATGATGACTCACGGTTGGGCATCGTACTCGACAGTCCCAATTCAATACCTCGATTACCTTAGAATGGTCAATCGATAACAATGATGCACCGGATGATTCAATATCTCGATTGCCTTATAACGGCTAATCGATGATGATGATACAATGAATGATTGAACTCCTCGATTGCCTTAGAATGGCCAATCGATAATAATGATATGATAAATGATTGAACACTTCGATTTGCCCGAGAACGGCCAACCGATAACAACAATACGATGAATGAGTGAATACCTCGATTACCTTAGAACGACCAATCGATAACATTGATACGAAGGATGCCTCGGCACCTTTAATCGATTCTGACAACAAAGAAGAGAAATGAATGCGTCAACGCCTTCAATCGGCAAAAACAACATCAAGGACAAAACGCCAACATTAATAACAATGATTACAATGACATCTTAAATCGACATTAATATCAACAACAACGATCGATACATTGATACCGCGAACCGTGATCGATAATAACATTAACAACGAGTATCCCAATGCCTTGAACCGCCATTAATGATTGATAATAATTATTTGGCATAATCGCGAAGAGTATCGTATCGAACGATCCCCTAATATTAATGAACTTATGGAGAGACTAAGTCTCGGAATGATACAACACATTCATACACATATATGATAACATTAATCTCATTGACTAGTACAAGTATAAAACTTGCCTCAACCGAAGGCGATGAATTCCTTCCACGAACAACCAACGGCGTCCTCCGATAAACACAAGTACTTGAACCACCTTGAATGAAATACAATTCATTCAATAACACAATATCAATCGAAATCAACATAATGACCGAAAGAAACTCTTTGAGGTATTTAATCGGACACTAAATGTTCAAAGTTCCTCAAGAACCTAATAATCATCAATCGGGTCGAACGAATCGAAGATATGGATATACAATATATAGAACACGATTAATAATGTTTATTAACATCAACCGATTCATCAATATCGGACGAAAAATGAAATCAAAGCCAAAACTCCCAAAATGGACAATTTTAGGAAAACCAAGAGAATTACCTTGATTCGACGAAGAAGAAGGATTAGATGTTGATATGATCACCTAGAGCCTCCTCAAAACATGATTGGATGGAGTAGAATCGATCATAACCCCAAACCCTAGTTGAATCGCCCGACTACCGCGAGAAGAAGGAGAGAAAGTGAGAAATGAGGTGAAAACCCGTCTGATCCCCCTTATATACTCCAGTGACGCACGACCAAAATGCACGACCAAATGTATGTTTGTCTGGTTGTGTGCCAGGCCACTGCCCGACCACTGATCTCACGCACGAGCAGCACGCATGAGCACCTGCTCGTGTGTCATACTCGTGTGTCCCTGATGGTCGCCAAAGTGTAATGTCCAAATCTGATGCCACGCACGAGCAGCACGCACGAGCAGCTGCTCGTGTGTCATGCTCATGCGTCCCTGTTGAGTGACAAAATGACAAGGGAACACAAAAACGACAGGACACGCATGTCTACACACGACTTGCAGAACTTACACGATTATAAGTCACGTCCAATCGGTGAAACAATCATGGAACTCCCAACACAAAGTGACCAATCATGATGATGATGAAAATATTCTCGTATCGATCACCGAACAGAGATGAGTGATGAATAAAAACTGATACACGACTCCAAGATAAGCCGAATGATGAACACGAAATGAATGAATACGAATGACGAATGATTATTACTAAGTGAAAAAATCTGAGTGGCAATTAATGAATGATAATTAATGAATTTACAACTGGGTATTACACAAAGCAAGGCTTGTTGCGAAAGGTTACACTCAAAAGAGGGTATCGATTGTGATGAAACCTTTTCACCGATAGCCATGCTTAAGTCAATCTGGATTCTTTTAGATTTAGATGCGTATTTGGATCTGGAGATTTGGCAAATGGATGTCAAAAACTGCATTCTTGAATGGGAGTCTAGAGAAGGAAATCTACATGCGCTAACCAGAGGGATTCATTGCTGAAGGAGAAGAGCACTTAGTGTGCAAGCTTAAAATATACTTTTATGGACTTAAGCAATCATATAATGTAACACCCCAATCTCAATGCGGGTAGTTACACGCCATAGGACCCACCACAGGCCTACCAGGCTGACATCACACATACTAAACTACAAAACGATACAAAAATACCATAACACGACAATATAATTAAACATTACAAAGTATAAGTTAGGCCTCGGCCGCGGCCAAAATTGTATGAGTTTAACACCATTCAACCAAACACACAAACATCACACGAAATACTACAACGAAACCGATTACAACATTAAATATGAAAACCAACACCGACATTTCCAAAACAACTACTGACTTAAGCTGTTCAACATCCGGTCTGCCCGTCAGCTTCGTGTGCACAACGCGTAGGTTCCTGAACCTAGAGAGTACCTGAAATGCATAAAAACATTCCACCCGAACAAGGGGTTAGCAACAACCGCCAGTGCAAGTACAATATTACAATATTTTAATACACACGCATTTCCAATATCATCTCAAAATCTAAAAACAGTTCATTTCTCACGGTATTCTGGAATATCCAATATCAATAATCTGTAAAAACATCACTCGAAGGTCATTCTCGTGACAAGATGCCTTCGTCCAAGTCCATGTGTGCCCCGTCGAGCAATCCCGAAGTGAGAATACCACCACGCTGACCTGCTCCTAAAGTACCGGTCCTCGGAGGTCCCGTCGAACCTTCCCCAAGTGGGCATCCTCACAACACACAAAAATTCACATCATCATCGCAGAAATGCATGCCATAAACCATTGCAATAAGGTACTTGCTTATATTTCTAACACACGAAGGAACGATGAATGAAGAAGGCTTGGTCCGAACTGTCTTCCAACTTCCGTTCCTACCAGGAATCGAGACTCAATCAACTACAATTTCACTGGAAATTCAAGAATCACCCTAAGTTCTACCCTTAGGAGCAATTTGTCGAACACCACAAAGGCATTTCGAATTATACTAGATCTACGAAGGAAAACTCAGAATAAATCCATAAGACTTCGAGGAATACATGAAGACATGATTATACAACTATAATCTATCATCCACCAAAACCCCCAGACTTCCCAAAAATTAGGGTTATAAGGAATATTACCTCAAATCTTTGGTGAAAGATGTTAGAAGGTGGATACATCCTTGATAGGAGTTGAAGGATGTTGATATCTAAAGAGGTTTGGCCGAAATACCCGTGTACACAGCCCTGTAACCGTCTAGATCGCCGGAGAATAGAATGAGAAGTGAAAAATGAGAAAAAGTTGACTACTCAAGCATATATATATAAGCACGCCTTAGAGTGTGCTAACGGCCTATAGTTAGCGTGCACTAACTAGCCAACCTTGGTCCAGAACCTTCGACCAGGACCTGTTAGCGTGCGCTATACAGTCAAGTTAGCATGCGCTAATGACCGCAATACAGAACCTCTAGACCTTCTGTCTCTGACGAGTAGCATGCGTAACAAAGATGTAGCGTGTGCTACTAAAGCAACGTAGTGTGCGATATCATACGGCATAGCGTGCGCTACTTGTCCAGTCCGTCCTGAGTCCAGAATCTTAAGAACATTCTGCCCTTACTGGAGTACCGGATTAGTGCGCGTTACCAAACATCTCTAGTGTGTGCTAATACACCACCATAGCGTGCGTTAATCTAGAGGCTTAGCGTGCAGTGAGCTCCCTATGCACAACACAACTATCAGAGCCAAACAAAACATTACACATCAACTGATCCATTACATAGTAGTTCTCGGCAAAACGATAAAATGAAAATTACTAATAATATCAGAAAATGTGAATATTACATTCTCTCCCTCTAACAAAAAGTTTCATCCTGAAACTTTAAGATACGAATAACTCCGGATATCTCTACCTCATACTATCCTCGGTCTCCCATGTATCTTCCTTCATTCCATGCCTTGACCACTGTACCTTTACCAAAGGGACGATTTCGCATATAAGCTGTTTTACTCGGCGTACCAGAATCTGAATCGGTTTCTCTTCAAAGGCGGTGTCGGAACCTAATTCAGTTTCCCCAAAATAGATAATATGGATAGGATCCGACATGTATTTTCTAAATTGGGAGATATGGAATACATTATGCACATGACTTAACGATGGCGGGAGACCTAAACAATAAGCAAGATCACCAATTCATTCTAAAATCTCAAATGGCCCAATATATATCGGAATGAGTTTGCCCTTCTCCCTGAAGCGATATACTCCTCGATTAGGAGAAACTTTTAACAACACTTGATCTCCCACTTTGAACTCCAACGGACGATGTCGGTTATCGGCATATGACTTCTGTCGGCTTTAGGCAGCCAAAAGTCTATTGCATATTAGGGCAATCTTATCTCTGGTCTCCACTAACATGTCCGGCTCCATTCCGATCAACTCGGATAAATCATCCCAAGATAGTGTATATTTACATCTTCATCCATATAAAGCTTCAAATAGTGCCATTTGAATTGACGCATGCCAACTATTATTGTATGCAAACTCAATTAGTGGCAAGTGCGGTTCCCAATCGTCCTTCCAATTCAAGGCACATGCTCGCAACATATCCTCCAGGGTCTGAATTGTCCGCTCGGATTGACCATCGGTCCGAGGGTTGTATGATGTACTGAGCCTCAACTCTGTTCACAAGGTTTGGTGAACGGACTGCCAGAAATGCAATACAAATCTGCCATCTCGATCGGAAATAATACTCTTCGGAATGCCATCTAACAAAATAATTTCTGCAATAAACATACGAGCTAACTTCTCGGGTCCACAATTATCCTTAATTCCCAGAAAATGGGCTGATTTGGTTAGTCTATCAACGATAACCCAAATCATGTTCATCCCCATTTGTGCCTTCAGCATATTAGTGACAAAATCCATCATAATATCCTCCCATTTCCATTCTGGAATGGGAAGTGATTTCAGCAAGCCTGCTGGTAGTTGATGTCCAATATTGACTTGCTAGAATGTCAAACATTTCGACACAAACTACTTGACATCATTCTTCATATTACTCCACCAATAATTACTCCTCACATCCTTATACATTTTGCTTGTACCAGGGTGGAGAGAATATGGTGTAGTATGAGCTTCTCTCAGTATGGCCTGTCTAAGCTCTGTGTCTGATGGAATGCAAAGTCTGCCTCGAAATCTTAGAACTCCATCATCCTTAATCACAAATCTGGGAGCTCTTCCTCTAACTACATCCTCTCTTAGCTGGACTAGTAACGGATCCTCCAATTGTTTCGCTTTAATGTCATCGACCAAGGATGAAGTGATTTCCAAAGTGTGTAATTGGCCTTGAACTCCCTGAAGCTAAATCTCTATATCTTGTCCAATTATGTATCGACGGATCTCCCGTTTAGATGTAAGTA
The DNA here is from genome assembly GCA_033398695.1 of Orobanche coerulescens. NCBI lineage: Eukaryota > Viridiplantae > Streptophyta > Magnoliopsida > Lamiales > Orobanchaceae > Orobanche > Orobanche coerulescens. The sequence continues at coordinate 88,821,764 of CM065807.1, forward strand.
CCTCCAGCATTTGAAGTGTTATCGGCTTCCAACTCAATGCTCTACTATCACATTAGCTTTTCCTGGATGGTATAATATCTCAAGATCGTAATCCTTGAGAAGCTCTAACCATCGATGCTGTCTCATATTTAGCTCCTTCTGGCTAAATATATACTTTAGGCTCTTGTGATCCGTGTAAATTTTACATGAAGAATCATAAAGATAATGTCTCCAGATCTTTAACGCAAACATGACTACTGACAACTCCAAGTCATGAGTGGGGTAATTCAGCTCGTATGGTTTCAATTGTCGGGAAGCATAAGATATCACTCAACCTATCTGCATTAAAACACAACCCAAACCAAGTCCCGAAGCATCACTATAAACTTCAAAATCATCGTTACCTTGAGGTAACGCTAATACTGGCGTCGAAGTTAACCGTGTCTTCAACTCATCAAAGATATTATGCCTCTCGATATTCCATTCGAACATCTGGGATTTCTGGAGCAACTGAGTAAGTGATCGAGCGACCTTCGAAAATCCCTCGACAAACCTATGGTAGTACCCAGCAAGTCCCAAGAAACTCCGTGTCTCTTTCACATTCTTGGATGGCTCCCACTCAAGAATTGCTGCTATCTTCTGGGGATCTACTCGAACTCCATCAGAAGAAATTATATGCCCAAGGAATGTTACTTCCTTAAGCCAAAACTCACACTTATAGAACTTTGCATAAAGTTTCCCTGTTCTCAAAGTGTTTAATATAATGTTAAGATGTTCTGTATGATCCCCTTTGTTTCGCTAGTAGACAAGGATGTCATCAATGTGATGACCACGAACTTATCAAGATAATTAGTAAAGACTTTGTTTATTAGTTGCATGAATACGACAGGAGCATTATTTAATCCAAACAGCATAACTACAAACTCGTAGTGGCCATATCGACTACGAAAGCAGTCTTTGGAATGTCGGAATCCCGAATCCTCAGCTGATAATACCCCGAGCGAAAATCAATCTTAGAGAAAATACTAGAACCCTAGCTGGTCGAACAAGTCGTCTATTCAGGGCAACAGATACTTGTTCTTGATGGCCAGCTTATTTAACTCCGGATAATCAATGCACAGACGGAACGATCTGTCCTTCTTCTTAACAAAAAGAACTGGTGCACCCCAATGTGATGCACTCGGTTGAATATACCCTTTGTCAAGAAGTTCGCCCAATTATTTCTTTAACAACCCCAGAATACGTCCGGAAATGTTACACGCCGTAGGCCCTTCTCACAAGGATCTACCAGGCTAAACTCCACTAGACTACACAATGATTGACCGACCGGGTCAATCTAAATACAACGCAGACCGACAATCCCGTGACTGCTCCCGAACTGCCAAACCCTGAGCGCATAACAGGCACCCACCCCCCGAAAACTCGGGGGTTAGCAAACTGGAATTTTGCTAGTGCAAGTACATAATATACAAGATATACGAACAATAACAACACAAAACTCAACAGTCGTGAAGCCTTAACACAAACCACACATTCCCATAGTCAACACAAAATAGCACTCACATACACAAGGTGAAAGATAATCACTTAGTTTTATTCTCTTTCCGGAGCATAACACCAATGAAATATTAAACGAGCCCAAGGAGTCAAGAGATCTTTGAAATTCCCCTTTTATAAAAGGAAAAGTATTTTGATAAGATAGTTTGCAAACGTTATTATTGACTCGGGCCGTCTTGGGGTTTTGAAAATCGAATGGGAAAACTTTTGGAAAATAATTTCAAAAGCTCTCGGGTCCTTGACCCAACATATGGAAAACAATTACACGAAAACCATGTCAACATTATTCGGGGTCCTCAACTCAATTTATAGAACACTGTCACAACGAAATCATTACAACATCTCACAGGGTTCTCAACCCAATCCAAATAACATCATCCTGAGATCAATCATCTCACCAATTCACAGGGTCCTCGACCTAATACACAGAATAACACCACAATACAATCAAAGGCACCGCCTCTCAGTCGAAAAATCCTGCTCAAGACCCCTGATTAATTAACCCTCGGAGATGTCGTCAAACATCCTTGGTTAATTAACCCTGATACCAACATTTGAAAATCAAGTTGAACAAACTTTCAGAAATGCGAATCACAGTCTATATCGAGACCAGTATTTGAAAAGAGTTGAAAGAACTTTGAAATACGAGGATTGTTTGGTAACGGGGTCTTAGCTATCACTCGAATATCCGTTACCAATAAGCCCGCTGTGCACCCCCTTGCACACCAGTGCACCGGCGTTCACTCCACTATGTTGGCTGCCCCTTGAACATGTCACCGCGCCGGCGATCACTCCCGTAAGAGCCGCCCCTTGCACGCGCATTAGGTAACACCGGTGTTCACCAATCATATGGAGCCGCACATTGCAGCGTACACCAGGCCGGAGTGTACGCCCCGCCCTCAGAGGTTCTCGGATACGACGTTTCTCACAACAAGTATCCACATTGTTCCAAACATCAAGCACACAGACAAACGTTACAACAATTATTAACTCAGTACACCAAATCACACAATTTATCTGCCAGTCCATAACCACACAAATAAACAATAACACGCTCGTTATCAATCAAAACTCATTCACAATAAGCCTTCAGGCATAACCAACCAACACCCGCACATATATCCCTATATTGCGACTCAACCGAATATATATATATATATATATATATATATATATATATATATATATATATATATAACCTTACCACATTATACCTATAAGTATGGTTCATCCATCGACCCAAGTTAAGTACGTCAACTAGTGTTAGCATTCATCACTCGGCATTCACCGACATATGTATGTATTTATCTATATACATGTATACATACATATATATATATATATATATATATATATATATATATATATATATATATATACGCATATATATATACATACATATATTTAACATATAAATATATATGTATACGTATATTAGTAAAATAATTCACACACTTCGGCAACAATGATTTTACGTAGTTATAATTCATATATCAAGGTACTTGCCTTGGTAATCTCTCACGAATACTTCCAAAAATACGGTTGATTGGAGAAATCCGGAACTCCAATGAAAACGACGATCAGAAAGGCTCAACACCAAATTTTTTGTAGGGAATTCATCCCTAATATCCTATCATCAAATAAACAACAAATCACACGAGGAAAAACATCGCAAAATGACCAAATTTCTCTCTGTGGCATTTTCCCGGACACCTTGAAGGCGCCAAACAAAAGTTCATATAAACGACGAATCGGAAATGATAAAACCGTGGAAAGATGATGAAAATGATAGAACACAACTCAATCTTCGATTACCCATCAGAAATATGAGTTAGAACGATCAAATCGGACAAAGTCAACTAAAATCCCCAAAACTAGATTCTTGGAAATCATACCTTGATTCGATAGATCGAAGAAGGTTATAGGTTGATTAATCGATGCTATGAACTCAAAAACGACGTGGATTGTAAGATATACACCATGCCTTCGTGTTTTCCAATCCTTGGCCGCGGGGGAAGAAAATGGGTGAAGAACACGTCTGCCGGGTCATTATCTAGATCCCGCACGAAGCACGAGCAGACACGCACGAGCACCGCCCGTGCGTGACTCGTGCGCCAAGAATCTGCCGGAACACATCTGGGAGTCTTCCGGACACGCACGAGCATGATGCTCGGGCGTCCGGTCGTGTGGCCTGCTCGTGCGCGGCACTGCTGGCCTCTGCCGCACCGCGACGAGCACCGCGACGAGCACGCTCATGCGCGCTGCTACTTCTGCCCGATGCCGCACGAACGCCGGCCCGTGCGCCTTGCTCAGGCGCCGCTGCAGGCGCTGCCCCAAAGGATCGCCAGCCGCTCTGCCCCGCACGAGCACCTGTCCGTGTGGGCTGCTCGTGTGTACCTGGCCGGTCACTACCGCACTTGGCCGGCCGGTGCCCAGCCGCCATGACTCGACGATCCGATTTTCCGAAATCGCTCGGAAATGAACATGAAGAAATGCTCGCGGACAACAATACAACAAATCACCACTTATGGCTATAAACACAAAATCAATCGTATGAACGCTCGACAACCGAGAAATTTTCGTTCTAAAAAGAAAAAAATTCAAATTAATCAGAATAAAAATCTCGGGTATTACGTTCTACCCCCCTTAAAATAAGTTTCGCACCGAAACTTAAAATAGAGAGCGGCAGAACAATCAAGGAAATAACTACTTGCTCAGTCCCCAAACATCACGAGCAATGCGCGAATGTGAGGTTCTAGAAATACAATGAACGAACCTAACAAGTATCTGATACGTGAGTTAAGGCGATAAAAATGTATGTGAACACGATCAGTCGAGGTGGAGGAGTATGAATTTGGAGACAAAATCTCCAAGAGTTAAGAAAATCACAAAACGACTCAGACGTCCTGAAACCATGTTTCGAGCTCGACCAACCGCGTCCAAGCTCATAACACATTCAGAAATGTTAATTTCACGCCTGGGAATATTAGTTTCGAGCAAAATTTTGCAAGAATCAAGTTAAGATGTGGAAAGACCACAATAATCCATGGAGTCTGACAAAACAAATCTGAAATTCATTTGGAGGACGGTAGGCTAGGTAGAACATGGTAGTTTAAAATCGTCGAGAGGATCACAATTGAATTACCAACAATGAAAGGTCACACAATACCTGAAATACTAAGAAAAGTACGGGTAATACACTCCCCATACTAAAAAGGCATTACGATCCCGAAACTTAGAACAACAATAGATGGAAACGTAAAGCAATGAAATGAAAAACGATCGAAGTCACGATTGTTGGAACCAGCAACGATTAAGACACAGTACAAGATCTTCATTCTCCAGTACTAGAATCTTCGGAAGGAAACATAGTTTTTCGGGACACTCTCCGGTCACTTGCTCTATTCTCCAATAGGGTAGCATTCTAAGAATAATGGTAATATCGTAAAGCACAAAGTTTAATGAAGTCATTTCGAGTCCTTCGACGGGGACGATCATTATATGTATGCACTTAATGAAAACAAATTTTTGAAAAAGAGGGCTAGTCACGTTACGCCCAAGACTTGTAAATACTGTCTTTTATTTCGACAGAGGAAGTTTATACAACGACTCTAGAAATTATTTTCGAGTAATGTATAGAAGAAAAATTGAAAATTGAATTGTAACTAATTTGAAATATTTCAAAAGTGTTGAGTCCCAAATACCACAATTTTGAAAATCTTTTCTCTTCTACCAAAATATTTATTCAAAGAATTTTCCACCGAGATACGTGACCATTTGACATGACGACATTAAATCATGGCTTTTCACAATGTTAGAAAATTTCAAAGCACCACTTTAAAATATTCGTGATGTTACAGCGCCGTGGGCCCCGTGCCGGAACCCACCAGGCTAAAAATCATTTTTAAAAACGTACAAAATGCCAAAAAGGCCGATGTCGGTAATATTCTCAAATACTCACTAAAGTTATTTATAAAATATCAAATACCGTCATAAGAATACCATCAAAACTGCAAGACCAAAATATCAAGACTCGGTTTGGGGAATCGGTTTTTGGAAATAAAACTCAGTTTGCAAGATACCAAAAGTCATCTCAAAATACTAACGCAGCGGATAAAATTAACACTCAAAGATTTACTCTAATGAAATGTAGAAACCGATAAATATGCTCGACTTCCGAAGCATACTACATAACCATTTTTACTCGGACCGTATTTGCATGCTATATCCTAAAACAATAATATCCCCAACAAGTTCCAATCCCTAGTTCACATTAAACACATTAGCACAATATAATCAAATACGTATATAAAGGGACTTACGATCGGGAGACTTACCATCACGGATTGCTTGAAGATGATGTCGGAACCACAATACTAATCACAACTCTGATGCGCGCGACTTACACCGGACATGGACTTGACCCAACGACCTAGGTTTTTCGCAAACCTAAGCTCCGATACCATATTTGTAACACCCCCAGAATACGTCCGGAAATGTTACACGTCGTAGGCCCTTCTCACAAGGATCTACCAGGCTAAACTCCACTAGACTACACAATGATTGACCGACCGTGGTCAATCTAAATACACGCAGACCGACAAGGTCATTAAACAATTCAGAAACTAATGAATTTTTACACCTCAATGACAAAAATAAACTTTCACACAAAAAGGTATGACAACTCCATTCAATAAATGAAAACTACACCCGTGCAAGGGTGAATACTCAACCAAATGGGAAAATACCGACCAAGATAGAATAAAAGAAAAAAAGACTCTGACTCTTGTGTGACTAGCATCATAGTCTTTCATCTCCTTCCAAGCCAATCCCGTGACTGCTCCCGAGCTGCCAAAACCTGAGCGCATAAGAGGCACCCACCCCCCGAAAACTCGGGGGTTAGCAAACTGGAATTTTGCTAGTGCAAGTACATAATATACAAGATATATGAACAATGACAACACAAAACTCAACAGTCGTGAAGCCTTAACACAAACCACACACTCCCATAGTCAACACAGAATAGCACTCACATACACAAGGTGAAAGATAATCACTTAGTTATATTCTCTTTACGGAGCATAACACCAATGAAATATTAAACGAGCCCAAGGAGTCCAGCGATCTTTGAAATTCACCTTTTATAAAAAGAAAAGTATTTTGATAAGATAGTTTGCAAACGTTATTATTGACTCGGGCCATCTTGGAGTTTTGAAAATCGAATGAGAAAACTTTTGGAAAATAATTTCAAAAGCTCTCGGGTCCTTGACCCAACATATGGAAAACAATTACACGAAAACCATGTCAACATTATTCGGGGTCCTCAACCCAATTTATAGAACACTGCCACAACGAAATCATTACAACATCTCACAGGGTTCTCAACCCAATCCAAATAACATCATCCCGAGATCAATCATCTCAACATTTCGCAGGGTCCTCGACCCAATACACAGAATATCACCACAATACAATCAAAGGTACCGCCTCTCAGTCGACAAATCCTGCTCAAGACCCCTGATTAATTAACCCTCGGAGATTTCGTCAAACATCCTTGGTTAATTAACCCTGATACCAACGTTTGAAAATCAAGTTGAACAAACTTTCAGAAATGCGAATGACAGTCTATATCGAGACCAGTATTGAAAAGAGTTGAAAGAACTTTGCAGTACGAGGATTGTTCGGTAACAGGGTCTTAGCTATCACTCGAATATCCATTACCAATAAGCCTGCCAAGCGCCTCTCTTGTACACCTGTGCACCGGCATTCACTCCACTATGTTGGCCACCCCTTGAACACGTCGCTGCGCCGGCGATCACTCCTGTAAGAGCCGCCCCTTGCACGCGCATTAGGTAACACCTGTGTTCACCAATCATATGGAGCCACACATTGAAGCGTACACCAGGCCGGAGTGCACACCCCGCCCCCAGAGGTTCCCGGATATGACGTTTCTCACAACAAGTATCCACATTGTTCCAAACGTCAAGCACACAGACAAACATTACAACAATTATTAACTCAGTACACCAAATCACACAATTTATCCGCCAGTCCGTAACCACACAAATAAACAATAACACGCACGTTATCAATCAAAACTCATTCACAATAAGCCTTCAGGCATAACCAACCAACGCCGCACATATATCCCTATATTGCGACTCAACCGAATATATATATATATATATATATATATATATATATATATATATATATAACCTTATCACATTATACCTATAACTATTATCGACCCAAGTTGACTATGTCAACTAGTGTTAGCATTCATCACTCGGCATTCACCGACATATGTATGTATTTATCTATATACATGTATGCATACATATATGAAAACGGCGATCAGAAAGGCTCAACACCAGATTTTTTGGAGGGAATTCATCCCTAATATCCTATCATCAAATAAACAACAAATCACACGAGGAAAAATATCGCAAAACGACCAAATTTCTCTCTGTGGCATTTTCCCGGACACGTTGAAGGTGTCAAATGAAAGTTCATACAAACGACGAATCGGAAATGAAAAAACCATGGAAAGATGATGAAAATGATAGAACACAACTTAATCTTCGATTACCCATCATAAATATGAGTTAAAATGATCAAATCGGACAAAGTCAACTAAAATCCCCAAAACTAGATTTTTGGAAATCATACATTGATTCGATGGATCGAAGAAGGTTATAGGTTGATTAATCGATGCTATGAACTCAAAAACGACGTGGATTAGAAGATATACACCATGCTTTCATGTTCTCCAATCCTTGGACGCAGAGGATATGAGTTGGGGGAAGAAAATGGGTGAAGGACACGTCTGCCGGGTCATTATATAGATCCCGCACGAAGCACGAGCAGACACGCACGAGCACCGGCCGTGCGTGACTCGTGCGCCAAGAATCAGCCGGAACACATCTGGGAGTCTTCCGGACACGCACGATCATGATGCTCGGGCGTCCGGTCGTGTGGCGTGCTCGTGCGCGGCACTGCCTGGCCCCTGCCGCACCACACGAGCACCGAGCACGATCACTGCTCGTGCGCGCCTGCTACTTCCTGCCCAGTGCTGCACGAGCGCCGGCCCATGCGCCTTGCTCGTGCGCCCTGCTCGTGCGCAGCCCCAAGGGACTGCCCAGCAGTCTGCCTGTCCCGCACGAGCGCCGCATGAGCGCTTGTCCGTGTGGGCTTCTCGTGTGTACCTGGACGGTCACTGCTGCACCTGGCCGGCCGGTGCCCAGCCGCCATGACTCGACGATCCGATTTTCCGAAATCGCTCGGAAACGAACATGAAGAAACGCTCGCAGACAACAATACAACAAATCACCACATATGTCCATAAACACAAAATCAATCATCGAGAAAAATAATATGAACGCTCGACAACTGAGAAATTTCCGGTCTAAAAAGAAAAAAATTCAAATTAATCAGAATAAAAATCTCGGGTATTACATTTTCTTCAGTTCTAACATTTTGGCAGGGGCTATACGATATGGTGCATGAGATACAGAAACTGCACTCGCCTCAAGATCAATGGGAAATTCTATATCCCTAAATGGAGGTAGTCCTGAAAGATCATCCGGAAACACACCAGGATTCTCATTCACGACTGGAATCGATGATAGATCATTTCCACCATCACCAGTACTCATGGCATAGCACCAATAACCAATACAGTCTTGTTTCAACAACCTCATCGCTTTTACGACTGAAATCACTCTACCTGAATTACCCGGCTTACGCCCCACAAAAGTATGCTCGACACCATCTTCAGCTACTATTGAAATAGTTCGTGTCGGATAGTTCATAATAGCGCCATGCCGACTAAACCAATCATCTCCGAGGATCACGTCATGTCCCTTCAGATCTACCACAATGAGGTCTGAAGGCCAATACCGACTCCCAATATACATAAGAAAATCCTTAACCTCTCGGTTACCGATCAAACGCTCCACACTAGGAGTACTCACTACAAACGGTTCACACTCAATCAAGCAATCAAGACCCAACCGTTTCACATAATCAAGAGCAATGAACAAATGTGTAGCTCCTGAATCAAATAATATTGATACAGGTTGAGAAAGTATTTGCATTGCACCTGCAGCTATTGGAGCCTCTACATCATCTGCATGTCTCATTTGGTACACTCGAGGCTATACCGAACCCAAACTCGATTCAAGTTGACAATCTGACTGGCCTCGACCTCTACCTCGCCCCAAAGTGAGTTCTGGTTGACTAGCTGTAGTCCCTGGGTTCACACTCGGAGCTGGTGCCGAATTATGATATTTAGCGAACCTGGTGGCAGCCTCATAGTAAGCAGCCCGGTGACCGGTCTGCCCGCACGTAAAACAGGTCACGGGAGGAAGTGGACACTGTCGGGATAGATGACCCGCTTGATTGCAATTATAACATTGCCCTCGACAAAATGCAGAAGGCTGGCCCGGTCCGAAATTTGGAGCACTACTAACTTGATGAACCGACTTACCGGTAGCAGAATGAGAAGCCTGAAATTTACGAAATCCACTACCCTTACATCCCGAAAAACCACCAGTCGTCTTCAGCTTCTTGCTCTCGGTGCCCGATCTTGATGCATAAATAACCATCTCAATGGCCAAGGCACGATCCTGGTATTGTTTCAAAGTTGCACATCTGAAGCCTACCATAGCCACTCGAATCCTGGGTTTCATCCTCAAGTCAAAGTAATGGATCTTATCCGCTTCGGTCTTTACATGCTCATGAACATGACTGAGTTGTTGATTATATATGATGATAGATTCCGTGATAGGTACATCTTGCGGTGTCGTGGTAACGAAATCTGCAATGTGTTTCTCTTTAACTGGCCAAGGAAAATATTATTCTTCTATAGTAGCTTTAAACTCGGCCTAGGTGGACACACGATCAGTAGGCCCAACCGCCTCCCACCAATCCGCATCTTCCTTATCATGAAAATACTGTGCAATAGGAACTCGCCTCTCCTCGGGACATGCAATAGCATCGAAAATCCTTCCAAACTGAAATAACCAACCTTCCCAGCCCAACGTATCAGACGCACCAGCAAAACAGGGAGGTTGCATTTTCATCACTCCCTGAAGCTACTTACTATCCCCAACAATCTTACCTGCCGGTTGATCATGGTGCCCAACCTGATTTAACTGAACTAACTGTGTTGCTATTTGCTGAAGTACATCAGCGTTGCCGGCATCCACATTAGGGCCAGCTGACGGTCCTTGATTAACAAAAGGATCTGGCTGACCGCCATAATTTAAAGGAATAGTATTCAGCTCCGTACGGGATGCCGAATCGAATGCAACATTAGAAGGTGTACCAGATTCATTAGTGGTACCACGTCCACGGCCTCTGCCGCGTCCACGTCCGCCACGACCTCTTAACATACTGAGATATAAAAGTATTGAAATTATCACAACAATTCACAAATCCAAGGAATTTAAGTTTTCTCTATCATGAAAGCAACAAAACGCGATAAGGGTTCAGGGAGTCTTACTACCTCGGGTCACACGGTTCAACAACAACACATGATGTTGAGCTTGATCAGTTTACTTGAGTCATATAACTTAGCATACCCAATAACCAACAGCCTAGGTGTTCCCGAACCTAGGCTCCGATACCATAAAAGTAACACCCCAGTCTCAATGCGGGTAGTTACACGCCATAGGACCCACCACGGGCCTACCAGGCTGACATTACACATACTAAATGACAAAACGATACAAAAACACCATAACACGACAATACAATTAAACATTACAAAGTATAAGTTCGGCCTCGGTCGCGGCCAAAATTGTATGAGTTTAACACCATTCAACCAAACACACAAACATCACACGACATATTACAACGAAATCGATTATAACATTAAATATGAAAACCAACACCGAAATCTCCAAAACAACTACTGACTCAAGCTCTTCAACATTCAGTCAGACCGTCAGCTTTGTGTGCAACACGCACAGTCTCTTGAACCTCGAGAGTACCTGAAATGCATAAAAGATTCCACCCCAACAAGGGGTTAGAAACAACTGCTAGTGCAAGTAAAATATTACAATATTTCAATACACAAGCATTTCCAATATCATTTCAAAATCCAAAAACAGTTCAATTCTCATGATATTCCGGAATATCCAATATCAATCATCAGTAAAAACATCAATCGAAGGTAATTTTCGTGACAAGGCGCCTTCGTCCAAGTCCCTGTGTGCCCCGTCGAGCAATCCCCAGGTGAAAATACCACTGCCCTGACCTGTCCCCAAAGTATCGATCCCGGAGGTCCCGTCAAACCTTCCCCGAGTGGGCATCCTCACAACATACAAAAATTCAGATCATCATCACAAAAATACATTCCATAAACCATTGCAATAAGGTACTTGCCTGGATTTCTAACACACGAAGGAACGACGAACGAAGAAGGCTTGGTCCGAACTATCTTCCAACTTCCGTTCTAACAAGAATTGAGACTCAATCATCTATAATTTCAGTGGAAATCCAAGAATCACCCTAAGTTCTACCCTTATGAGCAATTTGTCGAACACCACAGAGGCATTCCAAATCATACTAGATCTACGAAGAAAAACTCGGAATCAATCCATAAGACTTTGAGGAATACATGAAGACATGATTATACAACTATAATATATCATCGATTTGAAGCTACATCAGTCGAAAAAACGAAATCCACCAAAACCCCCAAACTTCCTGAAATTAGGATTCTAAGGAATATTACCTCCAATCTTTGGTGAAAGATGTTAGAAGGTGGATAAATCCTTGCTAGGATTTGAAGGATGTTGATATCTAAAGAGATTTGGCCGAAATCCACTTGTACAGAGCCCTGGAACCATCTAGATCGCCGTAGAAGGGAATGGGAAGTGAAAAATGAGAAAAAGTTACTACTCAAGCCTATATATATAATCTCGCCTTAGCGTGCGCTAACGACGTATAGTTAGCATGCTCTAACTGGCTAACCTTGGTCTAGAACCTTTGGCCAGGACCTGTTAGCATGCGCTATACAGTCAACTTAGCGTGCGCTAATGACCGCAATACATAACCTCTAAACCTTCTGTCCCTGCAAAGTAGCATGCGCTACAACGGTGTGGCGTGCGCTAATAAAGCAACGTAGTGCATGCTATCATACGGCGTAGCGTGCGCTACCTGTTCAGTCCATCCTGAGTCCAAAACCTTAAAAACATTCTGCCCTTACTGGAGTACCGAATTAGCACGCGTTACCAAACATCTCTAGCGTGCGCTAATCTACCACCATAGCGTGCGCTAATCTAAAGGCTTAGCGTGCGCTAAGCTTTCCATGCACAACACAACTATCAAAAGCAAACGAAACATTACACAACAACCCATCCAATTCACAGTAGTTCTCGGAAAAACGACAAAATGAAAATTACTAATAATATCATAAAACGTGAATATTAAACACTCGATTTGATGAGGTTGTCCAGTCATATAGATTCGTCCAATGTTCGAGTGAGAGTTGTGTGCATAAGAAATGCGATGGAATGGGTGTTTGTTGTACTATATAGATGATATCCTTCTGATTGGAAACAACGTGAAAGAATTGTCGGATGTAGTGTATGGATATCTGAGCAGTTCGATATGAAGGATTTGGGGGAGGCAGGACACATCCTTGGAATCAGGATCTTTCGTGATTGGAAGAAAAGGATGTTGTGCTTATCTCAGGCATCCTATATTGATACAGTGCTAAAGCGGTTTAGCATGGAGAATTCCAAGAAAGGTTTTCTACCTTACATACATGGAATTCAGCTATCTAAGGATATGTGTCCCAAGACACAAAAAGAGATATATGACATGAAGCTGATCCCTTATGCGTCAGCTGTGGGAAGCCTCATGTACGCTATGCCTTACACTAGACCAGATATCTATCATGCTGTAAGCATAGCTGCTAGATACCAGTCGAACCTAGGACCAGGACACTGGATTGCTGTCAAGCACATACTCAGGTACTGATAAAGACTAGGGAGTATACGCTTGTATATCAATCACACGACCTATGTCTGGTGGGTTACAATGACTCAGATTATTCACCAGACAAGAAAATTCCAAGTCTACTTCGGGTTATGTGTTTAGCTTGGGAGGTGGAGCCATTAGTTGGAGGTGTGTGGAGCAGAAATGCATCTCGAACTCTACCAAGGAAGCCGAGTACGTGGCAGCCTCTGAGGCAGCCAAGGAGGCGGTATGGCTAAGTACTTCCTACAGGACTTAGATGTGATTCTCGATTTGCCAAAGGGTATTGCACTTTATTATGATAATACCGATGCAGTCACAAATTCGAGGGAACCACGAGCCCATAAGGCAAGTAAACATATCGACCGCAAGTACCACATCATACGACACTTCGTAAAGGAAGGATACGTAGTTGTAGCCAGGGTGGCATCGAATGATAATCTTGCTGACCCTTTCACAAAAGGCCTACCTTCAAAAGTTTTTGAAAGGCATGTGGAAGGTATGAGATTACGGTGTATGGCAACATTTCTTTGAGTATAAGTGGGAGAAGTGGGAGACTGTGTAATAGAGTGGTATACTTAAAAGCATGTTTTGAGTATAAGTGGGAGATTGTTAAGTTTGTATACTGTAAAACATACTTTATGCTTGTATTACCTTATTTCCCTGTAACTACCTATGAGAACATTAATTACTTTTAATCACATGTTTTGCATAATTATTCACGTTATGGTTATGCAAATGAAGTGTCTAATTAATTTATATTGTAGATAATGTGGTGTGTTGGTGTCACACGGAAGATCACATTATCGGTGCTTTACAAAATAATATAATAGATCACAACCTATGTAATTGTTAGACAAGTTATGTGAAAGGTTGTAGTATATGCTTGAGATTAGTTGGTCTTGACTATTAGCATACATTAGCGTATTTGCATATGTTGGACTGGATCTAGATGAGATAGTGTCTTCTGTACTGACTGTAAGGAGAACATAAATCTCGGATAATTATTATTTCTTAATTCTAAGTATATAATTTAATTGTGTATTTATAATACTCATTGCTTTGATTTAACATGTGTGAGAGCCAAAATGATCGACTCAATAAGCATCCTAACTTGGGCAATAATATTATTTATATGACAGTTATTATTATTACTAGAAATCATATCCGACTCGTGCATGTTGATGATGCCCCTTGAGGAGCTCGATAATAATTATTATATTAAACCCTACATGTGGATTTAATTCTGATATAATAATAAGGTTCGAGTGGTACTACTGATAAGATATTAATTAATTAAAGTTGTCAGTTGCATACAATTAATTAATGGACATTCGATATCTTAAACACAGGAAATAATATATTTAAATAAGGAGCCCGATTTCGTAAATTGGGATTTGGGTTGGAAGTGCAATATGAATTCTTTAGTGGATTGAATTGATATTAATAGACTTAATATATTAGGAAATGTCCTAATGTGGAAATTTGAGGTCTATTAGGAGTCCTTCCCTGATCCTCCTTAAGATCCCTAGTAGTAGTCCAAGAGCCTATAAATAGGACTTATGGGTTGGCCGATTTTTAGCATTATTCATACACAAGAATTTTTGATTTTTTCTTCTAAGTGTTTAATTGTGGATCTTGACTTGTGTCTTTGATTCCAAAATTGAGATAACACTTTAATTCAACTACAGCTCTATGTTTGTCCAACCAATCCATACCCAATATAACATCAAAATCACTTAGTTCAACTACGTAAAAGTTTGCTAAGAAGCTATGTTCGTTAATCTCTACCTTCACATTGTTAGTTATCGAGTCTACACGCGCTACTCCCCCCCACAGGCATGCTAACTAATAGAGTTCTAGGTGCTTTACTACTTCTACCACCAATTATAGTACAAAGCTTCCTAGAGATAAATGAATGAGATGCATCCGAATCAAACAACACCATAGCCTGGATATTAGCAACTGACAACATACCTGACATGGTTTGGGGTTTAGTCTCTTTCTCTTCCTCGGTGTAGGACATCCTCCCGTGGCTAGCAGACTGTGATGGATCCAGTCACGAAGTCCATCACAAAACGTCTTCGGCTTCATCCCATCAGTCTTAACCATATGCGGTGTAAAACAGCACATATGGTTGAATTTTCTCTCGTGATCCGTCCCAATTATGCTACCATGCGTCAAGTCTAATAACTCCCTCTATATCTTAGCCTTATCCACCCTCGGGTAGTACTTCTCCATGACCATCTCCTTGTCCTTGCAACGGGACTTACTATCAGCCATCTCAGCATCATTCGAGTCTCTCATCTGCACCACATCCAACTCTTCCTCTGGTTATCGCTCTTCTTCAGGGGTTTTCTTTAGGATCCGTAGAGTCGGAACTCCAATTTGCAGCTGGTGTCGCCTCTCAAACGTACATATCCAATAAGCGCCCAGCTACGAACTGGAAATCATCTGCGGTCTCTTTCTCTTCTGGTGATCTCTTTATGAACTCTTTCCAAAGCCATAAGATGTAATAACTCCAATCTTTGGAAAACTTCTCCATTATGTGCTCCAGCTGTCGCGTGATGGAACCTCGTTTCCCATACTGCTACCACTTGCTCAGCCTATTAATGACATAGTATGGTGCATTTTATGGTAAACTCAGATTGTCCCACCAAGCCAGAAGACACGAGTCAAATGTAGTAGGAACTCTCTTACGTGGTGTCATCCTAGGTTTGGCTATTCTAACAATTCGTACATACATATATAATTATGTAAATAAAATGAAATAACATATGCATGAATACTGACTGAATTCGGTACCTTGGATGGAGTGACGAAGTGGCTAAGCTGAGAGCATATGATACTTTTACATCTTAGCGAGTCTACAGAAAGGTAAAACCTGCTCTGATATCCTTTTGATGTAAATTGTAGATAATTTTTTTAATGATTCAGTGGGTTTTCAAGATTTTATTTCTTGGGTAACATTATCTTTTCCCCTGTTTGATCTTAGTTTAAATCTTTCGATATCTGATTACTATTGTGTTGTTGCCCGAAATATTATCCGAAGATAGATATTGCTGGAATGGTCGAGCAACAGAAAATTGCGAGAGCACGTCCGTGGGAATGGAAATAACACAAGATTTGCCGGGTTTGTTAGGCCCGGGCTTGAATGATCTCACGAGATGTTATTAATAAGAATACGTTTGAGTACAAATATTAATGTCAGAATGCGATTACAATGAGTGTAAAAGATCCTATTTATCAAGCCGACCGTCTCAGGATTGAGAGGTGCTGAGAAAGAGAATAGCCGAGAGATAGATGTTTCCAAGAGTAAGAAAGCTAAGTTATATGCTGGGATTATGAACTTCTGAACCCTTTTATCCGTTGCTGGAGGCTTCCTATTTATAGGACTGGCCACTGCTGGGCGATCGCCTTTCTTGATAATATAATAAGGGGCAATCGTCTTTTCAGCACATGGGCTGTTTGCTTTGAAGCCTGCGGCTGCTGCTGGCAGCCAACTGTGCGGTCCAATGAGGAGCTTGCACGCGTCCTGAGTTGCTGTCGCGGGCGGTCCCACTGTACACCTTTCGGAGGGTCTGTCGGTAGGTGAAAAGATGCTGATAGGCTGTGGTCCATGATCCATGTCTTGCGATGCCTTTTCCGGATCTGCACGTGGGTTCTTGCTTCGAGCTTCGGCCTTTGCCGACTGGATGGGCGATGGCTTCGTGTGGCATGAGGCGGTCGTCATTTGCCGGTCACCAGTGGGTCGATCACCAAATACCGAGAGACGATCGCCTTAGATGTCGATCGCTCGGCACCGGGACTTGACCTGGGACCTCCGATCGGCCAATTTGCCTCGGCTGCTAGGCTCTGGTTCGGTCGCCCGGTCTCTGACACGATCGCCTATTTAGAAGTATAAATCTCGACACAACAATTGCCCCCCAGCTTCCTTCGATGTTGAAGACATGGGGTGAGGTGGTTCTGGCGATCGTTGAGGATAAAGACGGGCGATCCGTTGAGCGGACTTTGGTTTCGGACTTGGGCGATCTGGTCGATTGGCGAGCTCTCTTCGATCTTGTACCTGCAATAAACAATTTGCCGATCCCTCGTAGAAAACTGATTGCTTCGTTGTTGAGGAATCGTGCACAGTCGCGGAGTTCGATGGACCGACTCCATGACCATGTCTTGTGCGTGAGCGACATTGTCTGCCTCATGACTCATTTTATTGTGAGGCTCCTCCGTTAGGTTGCGCCTCGCCTCGTATTTAAACGAAGGGCGTGCGGTCTTGGTCTGGAGGAGTCCTTGCGCAGGGTGTCGTCGGATTAATCGACTCCACGTCCGCGTCTAGTTAGCTCTTTTCTACCTCGGATCATCATGTTAGATGGCAATCCTTGACGGTATACGTTGAGACGGGGCCAGGGACGCGTCGCATTGTCAGTGAAGGACCCACCGTGTTAAGTGACGGACTTTCGAGGGCGGGCGATCGTGTCCACTTATTAGCTTGGAGGGTCCTTCGGCTACACTCACCTCGTATTTAAACGAAGGGCGAGCGATATCAGCCTAAAGGAACCTTGCATGGCCTAAACAGTCGGTTCCATCGACCACCAGGACCATGGTTGCACTCTTCCACCTTAGATCGTCATGTCAAATGCCGACCTTTGACGGTGTACGTTGTGTGGGGGAGGCGATCTCGTGCCTTAGTCCAACATGTTAGATGATGAACTGTAGATGGCAAGTGAGTCCTCCAGTTTTGGTGATGTTGCTTGATAACGGCGATCGGGTTGGAAGACTGGTGATCGTCATTCGGCTGCCGATCGCGTCGCTCATAGGTTATAAAGTAACCTTTGCCTAGCCAGAAAGTCTGCGGCTTTAGCGTGGAAAATCGCGTATGTCGGGGGGAGGTCCTTCGTAAGATGCCTGAACAAAGGCGAAAGACCATGTAATCCCCCTAGGACCGAGTAGAGGGCGATCTCATCGCTTACGGGCTCTCTGTTGAGGATGATCTCGTCTACCCGGTATATGTAGTCTGCGTCGGACTCTTCTTCCTCTTGCCTGATCTGCATCATGTGATGGGGACCTTCCGGCTGAGCGACCTTAGTGGCGAAGTACGCTATGAAGTCGTTCGCCAGTTGGTCAAAGGAATTGACGGATCGTGGCGGCAATGAGATGTACCATCTATGGTCCAGGTCGCCTAGCGTTAGCGGGAACATTCGGCACCTGGTCGCGTTTGATACCACACACCCGGTCATGTAGATGCGGAACTTGCTCAGGTGAGTATTGGGATCCGACCTTCCCTCGTACAGAGGTGTTTGCGGAGGAGCGATCTTACACTGCACGGGAGCGAGCTCGATGTGGACCGCGAGTGGCTCGCTCGGCCCAGCGATCTTTCTCTTGATGCCTGCCCCAAATTCTAGGAGCGCCCTCATGTCGTCGAGATGGCATTGCATCACGGCCATCGCTGTAGCTTGGTCGCTCGTGGCTCGCCTTTCGGAGCGGGAGCTGAGGCGATCGTGTACCGATCTCCTGACTCCACTGTTGCCGACCTCGATTCTCCGGCGAGGAGGAGCCAGATGGCTGGCCTGCCTTCTGGGAGTTGGATATGCCGAACTCCTGGTGATGGACTCGAGCTCCGTCGTCTCGTGGCTGGGGCCAGATTGCCCCGGCCGCCATGATGGGTCGCTGCCTAGGCGGCTGAAAACAGAGGTCCCCGGCTTGCGAGCGCCTCTTCTTGCGAATGGGAGCCTCCTGGCGATCGCTCGGTTAGTAACCCCTTGAACTTCCGTTTGGTCACGCAGCGGATGGCCGAGGGGGTTATAGCAGGCGGCGAGTCGAAAGCTCTCCGTCGCTCCTGTAGGATGGCCAGGGCTCCTTCGATCTGTTCCGCGGTTTGGAACTGATCGAGCGAGAGGCTTGGGCTATCCCTCGGGGGCGGGATCGATAGTCTCGGACCGCGGCGGCTACCCTCTGCCATAGGCTGTGGCTTGGGTTGAGACGGAATGAGGCGTCCGGCGGATCGGCCAGCGGATTTCTTCGATGTGGAGGCAGAAGTCGTGATTCTAAAATCGTTTCTCTGAAGAACAGTGAGTGTTTCTTCAGGTATATTCCTCGGAGAAAAGTGAGTGTTCTTCGAGATGGTAGGAATAAAAATGAGGGTTAAGATCCCCTTCCTCTAACGCCAATTGTTGTTGCCCGAAATATTATCCGAAGATAGATATTGCTAGAATGGTCGAGCAATAGCAAATTGCGAGAGCACGTCCGTGGGAATGGAAATAACACAAGATTTGCCGGGTTTGTTAGGCTCGGGCTTGAATGCTCTCGCGAGATGTTATTAATAAGAATACGTTTGAATACAAATATTAATGTAAGAATGCGATTACAATGAGTGTAAAAGATCCTATTTATCAAGCTCTTGAGCGAAGCTCTGCGTGTTCTTGTTCTCGTTTCTGCCGACCCTCTCAGGATTGAGAGGTGCTGAGAGAGAGAATAGCCGAGAGATAGTTGTAACCAAGAGTAAGAAAGCCAAGTTATATGCTGGGATTATGAACTTCTGAACCCTTTTATCCGCTGCTGGAGGCTTCCTATTTATAGGACTGACCACTGCTGGGCGATCGCCTTTTTTGATAATATAATAAGGGGCGATCGTCATTTCAGCACATGGGCTGTCTGCTTTGAAGCCTGCGGCTGCTGCTGGCAGCCAGCTATGCGGTCCAATGAGGAGCCTGCACGCGTCCTGAGTTGTTGTCACGGGCGGTCCCACTGTACACCTTTCGGCGGGTCGGTCGGTAGGTGAAAAGATGCTGATAGTCTGTGGTCAATGATACATGTCTTGCAGCGCCTTTTCGGGATCTGACGTGGGTTCTTGCTTCGAGCTTCGGCCTTCGCCGACTGGACGGGCGATGGCTTCGCGTGGCATGAGGCGGTCGTCATTTGCCGGTCACCAAGGGGTCGATCGCCAAATACCGAGAGACGGTCGCCTTAGATGTCGATCGCTCGGCACCGGGACTTGACCTGGGACCTCCGATCGGCCAATTTGCCTCGGCTGCTAGGCTCTGGTTCGGTCGCCCGGTCTCTGACATGATCGCCTGTTGAGATGTATAAATCTCGACACAACATATTGCTATTAAGGGATTTGTATAATTTCCTAACTATTGCAATAGAGTTATTGTTGCTATCAGTTGGAATAAATACCATTCTTGTACGTATTCATTGTATATATGGATCGTCGTAAGTGGATGTTTAAATTTTCGGAAAATAGATTCAGGGAGTTTTTATCTATTTCTTGAGGTTTTAAATATTATTATCGTGGTTCTTCTCTTTAAATTCTTAGGTTGATTATACCGCATTGTTTACTTTCCGGCTCTTGATGTTTGTTGATAATGAGTTGGCTGCTGGAATGGTATTGTACGAACTCTTAATCTTTTTATCGAATATCATAGAGTTTCTTATACTTTACGCGGTATTCACATATTACCATCATTTCACTAACACGTGAGATCTCGTAAATTTTTTCACAACTTTTATTTAGTGAGTAGTCTCCAGTCTTTGGTTATATGCATTTTCCCCGACATATTTTAGGTACGAATTAAGAACTAATTTAATCGATCATCCAATTGTCATTTTCTATGATGTATTTCCCTATGTTGTTCTTTGACTTTATCGCCTCTCTCGACATCGCGTAGAGATCTAGGAAGAATTGTTGTGTTGTTGATTGTTGTTGTGGTACTCTTTCCCTTCCATTTGGCTTGGTCTGTCATTGGTACCATGTGGTTCACTCTTGCGAAAAGTTGTGTAGGTTGCATTTTATTATTCTTTTTTTTTCCAACTATGTCATATGCTTTGAACTTGGAATGAACATAATATCAAAATAACTATTTTTTCCGGTTATTTTCAGTTGATGGAGGAAGGTCAGAAGTGGTGTTTCCTTATATGGCTGCTTTTCAGTTATTGTGGACTTGTGTGAATTGCTTGCCTCTGTATGGGAAAGGTTAGTGGTGATATTACTTATTTTATAGTTCGCATAGGATCAGGCTATGGTAGAAAAGACTAAAAATTATAAAAACTACCCCTGAGTTTTAGGGTAATTACAACAAATATCCAAAAATATTACAGTTAGGCCCTAGATTTTTGTATGAATACCCTGTGCTTGAGGATGTAATTTTTTAATTAGAAACAAATTATCATTAGGGGCATTTTTGTAATTAACCTAATGTAAAAAAGGTGAATAAATTGGAGGAACTCCTGCCAGGTTTTTGCTAGATATTTTATTGGTACTTGCAGTGATATTATTGTAACACCCCCGATATATTCAGGAATATTACAGCGCCATAAATCCTTTACATAAGAATTTATAAGGCTGAAGACTAAAAAGACATTAACCGATACCAACGAATGAAAATAACGGAAATAAGGTACTTGCAATTCCGACCAATACTGAAAGTACGAATGTTCAACGGAAAAGTATTAATACATGACCAAATCCAAATCATCATAAACGACTACGTACTCGAGTACTTATTGAAATAACCAACAAGCAACAGACAAATAAACCCGGCCGGAACATCACTCTGCACCGTCATCGTCATGCAGCTCCAGTGGTTGTTTCCCCGCTCTCCTGGATCCTGAACATAAACAAATGTTCACCCCCGAAGGGTTTAGCGCAACGATGCTAGTACAAGTACCACAACATATTATTCAACATCTCAGTAGGAATAATAATAATAACATACACACATGATAATCACAACATGATATCACAACATAATATAACAACATACACATGATAATTCCAATGATTCAGCGTTCACTGCCTAGACCCCAAGATGATCCCGTCGGACCAACACGTGGTGGAAAAACCCGTCCAATGATCCAGCGCACGCTAGCATAGATCCGAAGATGATCCCGTCGGACCAACACGTGGTGGACATACAATAACGACATATATGCACGATAATATTTATAACATCAATACATAAAGCAATTAAGGTACTTGCCTCGATTCGAAGAGTAGAACAATACTTCCACGAAAAACGAAACACTCGAAGGTTGCCCCTTCGATCAATCACATAGCAAGCTCGAACCTTAACAAAAGAAATAATATAGAATGCATCTCATGTCGTACGAATGTCTAACAATCCGTTTTACGGCCGAAAGCTCATTAAATTTAATCTGCCCGAACTACTTAGCGTACGCTATGTATTCTACGTAGCGCGCGTTATGTCTGCTCGTTAGCGCACGTAAATAAGGAAGTCTACGTACGCTAACTATGTACTGACAGTCCTATCTGATCAGCCGACTGACTCGCCTGATGACATAACGTACGTTACGTACCAAACATAGCGTACGTTAACTTATGCCCGATAGCGCACGTTAATCTACATAGCTTAGCGTGCGCTAAGCGTGCATGGCAGTTCACTACTGGGCAGCAGACTTGCACAAATGGTGATGAAGTATACGAATTCGTATGTTATCCGTCTACAAGTCATGTTCATAACCTTATGAATGATCTTAAGGATAACAACAACTTCGAATTCACTAATACGTAAATCATCACAAAACCATATTTCATTTCGATTACAAATCTTCATGCGAAATCGGAAGGCTTAATGGTCGATATCAATACCTTATATCAATCAAAACTATCATCTTGTAGTTTGTTTAACACTATCTTTACAAGATAAATCCTTCCATGATCAATCTCTTAGATTCGTCTAACAATAATGATGTTAAACTCAAGTCCGTGATTACTATGAAGACACCTTCTAAATTCGGATTACCAATGTCAGAAACTTCCTCTACTTGTTTATCATAACAAGATTCAAATTATGATGTTCTTAACCAAAGTACTTATAGCATAATCATATAAATCTCTTAAACATGATGTGGCATGGATAAATCACCAATGAAACTCAATATCTTGATAGCATGATCCTCATATCCTTAAGAACACGAATTCAAGGTTGAAAGTAGTGTAACAAACCTTAAGATGAAGAAAAACACCGAGACAACATCCGGTTTCTTGTTTGCCAAATCAAGACGTTTCTCCACTCCAATGATCAAACACAAGTGACATTCATTCTCCAATGATCAAGTGGATGTGTTCTCAGTGTCTAAGGGGGATAAAATGCTCTCTGGTCTCTCAAGAACGAAGGATAAACGAAGGAAATGTAAGTCAAAAA
The DNA here is from genome assembly GCA_033398695.1 of Orobanche coerulescens. Taxonomy (NCBI): domain Eukaryota; kingdom Viridiplantae; phylum Streptophyta; class Magnoliopsida; order Lamiales; family Orobanchaceae; genus Orobanche; species Orobanche coerulescens. The sequence goes on from CM065807.1 coordinate 88,845,451, forward strand.
TGGGTTGTTATCCCATTTATAACATTTCTGTACATCAACTGATTAGCGCACGCTACCATACAATCCTTAGCGCGCGCTAATAATCGTTGACTCCAAAACTCTCCAGGTTCGTCCGCGGGAATCTTATCCGGTCCAACGTCCGGCTGGCGCATGTGCTAGCCGTCTAAGCTCAATAATTGACTGCCTAGCGCACGTAATTCTTCATTCGTAGCATGCACTAGTTGTAGCCCGATAACGCACGTTAAGCTACGTTCTTAGCGTGCGTGCGCTAGTTGTAGCCCGATAACGCACATTAAGCTACGTTCTTAGCGTGCGCTATCACGAGTTTGCATGAGAAATTTTGCATGTTGCTATACTTATGAACAAAGATACAAATGTGAGAAATATCATACTTCCATTATCGAGATCACAATTCTGAATAATACAGGGTTCAAATACAGATGAAATACACAATAATAAATCCGGACATTACATACTCTCCTACTAAAAAGGAGTTTCGTCCCAAAACTCAAGACAGAAATAACTCTGGATATCTGTACTTCACGCTATCTTCCATTTCCCATGTGGCTTCTTCCACTCCGTGGTGTGACCACTGAACTTTGACCGAAACGATTGGTTTGTTCCTCAACTGCTTAACTCGACTCTCGAGTATCTTGACCGGTCTTTCTTCAAATGTTCCATCCTGAGCGACTTCGATTTCACCGAAATTGATGACGTGGCTAGGATCCAGTATATATCTCCGTAGATGGGATACATGGAACACATTATGAACATGGCTCAATGACAGCGGTAATGCCAATCTGTATGCCAACTCTCCAACTCTCTCAAGGATCTCGAATGGTCCGATATATCTCGGACTCAGCTTTCCCTTCTTTCCAAAATGGAAGATTCCCCGAGTAGGAGAAACCTTAAAAAGTACGTGGTCTCCAGTACTGAAATCCAATGGGCGACGGCGTACGTCTGCGTAAGATTTCTGTCGACTCTGGGCGGTCAACAGCCTTTCACGAATCAAGTCTATCTTCTCCCGTGTCTGCACAATCAACTCAGGTTCTGTCCCAATCAAGTCTGATGAATCGTCCCAACATAGGGGTGATCTGCATCTCCCCCCGTACAATGCCTCAAACGGTGCCATCTTAATGGAAGCATGCCAACTATTGTTTTAGGTAAATTCAATCAAAGGTAGATGAATTTCCCAATCAGTTGACCAATCTAAGGCACAAGCCCTCAGCATATCTTCCACTGTTAGAATAGTCATCTCGGATTGTCCGTCCTTCTGTGGGTGATAAGCTGTACTGAAGTTCAATTCGGTTCCCAAGGCCTTATGAACTGCTTTCCAAAAATGTAATACAAAGCGACCGTCTCGGTCAGAAATAATGGTCTTTGGCGTCCCATGCAATCAGACTATCTCTGAAATAAATACTCGTGCCAATCTCTCTGGTCCCCACGTGTCCTTAATGCCTAGAAAATGAGCTGATTTGGTTAAACGATCAACTATCGCCCAAATCATGTTCAGTCCTGTCTTTGTTCTCAGCATACTAGTGATAAAGTCCATCGATATGTCCTTCCACTTTCATTCAGGAATCGGGAGCGGCTTCAACATCCCGGCAGGTCATTGATGCTCGATCTTAACCTGCTGACAAGTCAAGCATTTCGAAACATAATCCGCTACATCTTTCTTCATGTTGCCCCACCAGAAATTCTGCTTCAAGTCCTTGTACATCTTACTGGTGCCCGGGTGGATAGAATAGGGCGAGCTGTGAGCTTCCTTCATAATCGTCTGTTTCAGAACATCGACATTGGGAACGCAAAGTCGATTTTGAAATATCAAAACTCCATCAGCATGAGTTACGAATCTGGGGGGACTTCCCCTTGATCACTTCATTACGTAACTGAATCATCAGAGGATCATCTGCCTGCTTAGATATGATTTCCTTGGTTAACGATGAAGTTATTTCCATTATGCACAATTGTCCTTGGACTCTTTGTAACCATACTTCAATTCCTTCTCGAATCATTTCTCGCTGAATGCTGAGCTGGGAGGTCAGAGTCTCTAGCATCTGGATAGAAACAGGCTTGCGGCTAAGTGCATCTGCCACTACATTCGCTTTGCCTGGATGATACAAAATCTCCAAGTCGTAGTCATTAATCAGATCTAACCATCTTCTTTGCCGCATGTTCAACTCTTTCTGACTGAAGATGTATTTGAGACTCTTGTGATCCGTAAAGATCTGACAGTGAGTCCCGTACAGGTAATGCCTCGAGATTTTCAAAGAAAAAACTACTGCTGCTAGCTCCAAATCATGCGTTGGATAATTTACTGTTGGAATATTTATTCCACACATTATTTAATTTGTGTTTTGATGATTAAAGTTGCTAAACAACAAAACAACATCGAGGCGAAGCAAAACGACGAAGCAGACGAAGACGCGAAAAGCTGAGTAAAATACATGTCTAGCGCATGCTAAGACATATATGTTAGCGCACGCTAACGGGGAGTAATCTGCATATCAGCCAAGTTCGAAGTAAGCTGAAGTGAAGTCAGCTGATGAGATAGCGCACGCTACACGTTATCATTAACGCACGCTATCGAATTCTTGTTACCGTTGTGAAGGAATTCAAACACGTAATGTCATATGCAATGAAGTCAGCATTAGCGCACGCTACAAAGAAGGTATAGCGCACGCTAAGCAGTTTGAATCAAGTCAATCAGAACGTTGGGAAAAGCAGGTCAAAGTCAGCATATCAAACGGATACTTGGACAAGTCATGCAACGGATATATCATATTAGCGCATGCTACAATGTGTTATTAACGCACGCTAATACAAGATGGTTACGTACGTAAGGCAGAAGGCATAACGTACGCTAAAGAAGAAACGGTTACCGGATCAAATCGAATGTCTAACGCACGCTACATGAAAGACATTACGCATGCTAAAGCAAAAATGTGCGATAGCGCACGCTAAGAAGGAAGAGCTAGCGCACGCTATCTAGTCAACTGGCAGCAACGGCTAGTTTGTGGGAAATGCCTATAAATACCATTCCTATGGTATTGTTTGAGTACAACAACTTCAAGCAAACGAGTCATTCATCTGAGAATCATATACTTACATTGTTGTTGTAATATTGAGCTTATTTTGTTAGTTTGAGTGTTTATACATTCAACATTATACACGAGAGGTAAAAGAAAAGATATGATTGGATTTGGTGTTATTAGGATCAAGTATCCGGTATTGTTAGAATCGCAATCGATATCTAAGTGAGGTTTATCTAGAACCCATAGAAAGCTAGAGTGGTTGATTCCTTATCCAATAGAAAAGGAAAAACGGTTTTACTCAGATCGATAGAAGACGAGCTTGTAACGGTAATCCCTCGACCGATAGAAGAGAGGCGTAGAGGTTTTGATCTTAAGCCTAAGGAAAAAGATACATCGAGAGAGGACGTAGGCTTCTTTAATATCCGAACCTCTATAAATCCTTGTGTGATTTATTTTCCGCAATTTATTTATGCTTCTACACAAAACGGCGCAAATATCCGATTTCCTACCAATAATTGGTATCGGAGCGGTACACCAATACGCGGCTTAACATCCGAGGAGAAGATCCGAAATGGCGTTTCAAATATCTCCAGTCGAAGGCCTTGCTTTCAACCGAACACCATTTTTTGATGGCGCAAACTTCATGACTTGGAAGAAGAAGATGTCGATATTCATTCGAGCTTACGACATCGAACTTTGGAAGGTGATTTGTCTTGGTCCAAAAATTCCAACGAATTCCAACGGTATGCTTAAAACATTTGAAGAATATGACGACTGCGATTGGAAAAACGACCATTTCAATTGTAAGGCAACTCAACTTCTCTATTGTGCCTTAAATCCGGAAGAACACAACCGGATATCATCGTGTGATAGTGCCAAAGAAATCTGGAAAATGCTTGAGGTAACACACGAAGGTACGTCTCAAGTCAAAGAGATGAAGATAAACATGCTCCTTCACGATTATGAATTATTCCAAATGAAGGACGACGAATCCATCTCGATTATGCTCGACCGATTCTCGGTCATCACTAATGGATTAGCATGTTTCGGAAAACCACTTTCAAGTAGTGAGAAAGTAAAGAAAATTCTCCGATCACTACCTCGAGAATGGGACGGTACGGTTACGGCAATAATGGAATCCAAAGATTTAAATACTCTCGATTTTAGTGCTCTCGTTGGTTCTCTTATCAACTACGAGATTGTTCTAAAATCTCAGAATGCTAAATCGAAACCGAAGGAAAGATCATTAGCCATGAAGGCTAAGATGTCGAAAAAGAAAGAAGAAATCCCGGTGGACGAAAGAGATGAAGAAATGACATATTATGCCAAGAATATTAATAAGTTCCAACACTTATTAAACCGGAGAAAGGGCGAACCTAAGAAAATCGACAATACTTGTCTATTATGTGGTAAACCAAGCCACTTTGCTAAGAACTGTCGAGTAAAGTAAAAGGAGGTTTTAATCGCAACATGGAGCGACGAAGATCCCGATGAAGATTTTCTTGACCAAAGTAATCTCGCGCTCATGGCCCGGAGTTCATTCGACGATAGCGACGTCGAAAGCCAAGTAAGTAACTCCTATGACGAACTCTTTGAAGCATTCGAGTTATTACATACGTACTATAAAAATGCTTTAAATGAAATTAAATCCCTCAAATCTAAATATAAAATTTTGGAAATTGAAAATTCCAAAAATCTTCAAAAAGGGAAATGTGTTGAAATCGATCATTCGAAATGCATTGAAAACGAGAATATTTTAAAGAATGATCTTTTAAAAGTTCAAGATGAACTAAAAACTTTGACAAAGAAATTCTCGTATAAGAACGATAAATTTGAACAAATGTTATGTGTTCAAAAATATACTCTAAATAAAGAGGGGTTAGGATTCAAACCACATTCGAAAAATGAATCCGTCAATTTCAAAATACCCCAATGTGAAAAATGTTTGAAAATTGGGCATCATATTTGTAACACCCCCAATCCGCTCAGGGATATTACACGCCGTAGACCCTCTCCTCGAGGATCTACCAGGCTGATAACATAAAATCAAACATCTAAACCTCGCCTTTAAGGCTAAAATGACTCAGTAGACCGACTTGGTCTTTCAATAATAACATACAACTCAATTCCAAACACATACCCACGCAGGGGTCAAAATACAATAAACTCCCGTACAATAGGGAAAAGATACTGCAGCGGAAAAAAAAATACAACTAGACCAAAACGACATCAACAGATCCTCGTGTGATTAGTACCATTCATCTTTCATCATCCTTCGTGCCGACCCTGTGCTATGCTCCAAAACCTGAATGCAAAAATAGACATCCACCCCCCGAATACTCGGGGGTTAGCAAAACTCCACTGTTTTGCTAGTGCAAGTATAAATACGAAAACAAGCCATACATATCATACTCCACAAAAACAGAATAATCGCGAATATACTTCCCGAGAAAATTCACTTGATCAAACCATTCAAAACGTGAAAGGTAGGAAATAACCCAATGTCCATATTACAAAACATTTGACGATCTCGGGAGTTTAGAAAACATTTGGGATATAAGAATTCTAAAACCTTTCGAAAATATTTAGGGACACAGCCCAAAAGTCATTTTCCAAAATTCAAGTTCCGGTAACAATACGCAGGGTCCACAACCCATTTCACAAAACACGGGGTCCGTGACCCAAATCACAAATCACATGTTCCTAAGGATTATTCGTGTCCCGTGCTAACAAGCCACGAACCTCAGATGCTCTCGAAGAACAAACCCGAGTGAATAACCCAATAGGAAAAACATATCGAATCACATGTCTCCACGACACGAATATCACAACCGAACCACAACCATAAGTTATCCCGGCATCGCGCTAACAAGCCACGAACCTCGGAGTCCCCGCAAGAGATACCCGATGATAACCCCACAAGTTATCCCGGTATCGGGCTAGCAAGCCCGAACCTCGGAGTCCCCGCAAGACATACCCGTATTGGATAACCCTACGGTTTCGCCCGACCCATACTAGCAAGTATGGATCCCGGAGATTCAACAATCCTACCCGGAGGCACATCACATACAACAAGCACACAACAATAGTCGATTATCAAGACAAGCAACATTAAGCATCACAACCTCCTTTCAAAGGAGTAACGACTAACATCACATCATGTCGAATACCCACCGAACAAACATACAATTCAATACACAATCCTCGGCAAACAATTATGGTCTATTATATTCACTCAATGCGATTATAACGTCTCTCAATGTACGAAACTAACACACATATTCCGAGAACATATCCATTCACGAAGTATTCGAATTATCGTTGAAAGACAATATTTATCGAGGACATACCGATCCTTTTAACGCTCATTAAACATCGATTTCCCATAAAATCATTTATCAATAATTATGCCGATGAAATATGAAATGTATGGGCAAGATACTTGCCTCGATATCACGAGCAATGGAAAAATGAACGGATACGGCCGGGTAGCCCTCAAATTCCCGAACACTATCTAGAACGCGATAAAGACCGAAATTACTATGGGAAAACACCACATGAATCATCAATCACCAACGAAATTCAACATCGGAATCATCGAGCACCTATAATCCTCCGTAAGGAATAATAAAACACGATTACGACGAGAATCAAGGCCAAAAACAACGGAAATCCCAACAAACTATCAAAGGGAACTCATTCGAACATTTAATCGAACATTAAATGTTCAAGACCCTTCAAGAACAAAGAAATCACCCCTCGGGTCGAACGAACCAAAGATACGAGTATCCAATCCGTAGAACAAGTTCAAAACAACGTTTATACAACAATTAATTGATTAAAAACGGATTGGAATCGAAATCAACAAGGAAAATCCCCAAATCTACAAAAACAAGGGTTCAAGCCAAAATACCTTGATTTGGATGAATGATTCAAGTAGAGGTCGAAAATCTACAACAAGACTTGAGGTGGATGATCTCTACAAGTTTGGGAGCACTCAAATCGCCCAAAATCGCCCTTGAAATCGCCTAGAAGGGTAGGAGGAAGAAGAGAGGAGAAAATGAATGTTCTCCTCGAAAATCTGCTCAAAAACGCAGAAAAAGCCCGTGTGCCGCGGCACAGGATGAGTGTGCCGCGCCTGTGGCCAAAAATGCCCAGAATCAGCTTAGTGCCGCGGCTGAAGTGTGCCGCGGCACACGGTACAGCCCACTCCAACACGAAAAAGGCACATCGTGTAGTCTTAGCTATTTCGACCATAACTCCCTCGTCTGGACTCCGATTGACTCACCGTTTGAACCATTGGAAAGCTAACTTGATGCTCTATAATATTGCAAAGATTCAGAATTTTTGGAGTTTTCAAGAATTAATGGTGACTTTACAAAGTCGAACTCCCACGTGAAAAAGTCGATTAAGGACACGGAACTCAACAAAACGACACCGAAACGAACTCGGATGACAAAAAGTGCAGAATTAATCATTCTCGAAATGACGAATCGGTCATGAGCGAGTCGTCAAAATGGACTCCGGACGAAAAAAGAAATTTACCGAAAATCGAAAATTGCGGATATTACATTCTACCCTCCTTAAAAGAAGTTTCGTCCCGAAACTTAAAACAAGTAGGGGGGAGCAATATACCCACCAGGAAAACTCGACGAGATACACAAAAATAGAAAACTCGCGCCCAACGGCGAAACGCTGCAAGAAACGCAAAGAGACATACGGCGTGAAAACGCGCTCCACGACGACCAACACAACGCCACCGTAAAGACATAATAAAATCAATAAGTGACAAACGTCATCAAATAGGTAGTACAATCAGATCGATTATCCGAACAATCACAAAACACAACGAACGAAAATCAATACGATTGACCAACCTAACGGTTCATCAATCCAAACGCGAGTCAAACGCTGAACAAACACGGGATTCCACCGCCTAAGGGTTGGAAGATCGAAACGAGACTGATTTCCCGAACTTAAGGGAATTACGAAGGAGTCTGAATGTTCAACAATCACGAAACGAGATCAACAAAAACCGAACAATCAAACAATCGAACCACAAAGATCGAGACAACAAAAATTGAACGATCATGTTCGGATCACGAAGAACAAGAAGGTTCAACCGACAACTCCGAGGTTCACATCTCGACTCGAGACAAAACATGATCCGGTGAAAACAACAAGATGCACACTCACATAAGATCCACATGAAAGGGAATAACAATTGAAAAGTCACACGACGAACGAGTAATTCCGAAACAATACCACCCTCGTTCGATTAACAAAAGTAAGGGACAAGGCAAGCTCAGAAAATGTTAACAAACTTAAACGAGTCGATAGAGTTGAAAATACAGAAGTTCCAAATCCGATCCACTTCGAATAAAAGAACTAGTAGAACCAAAAGATGCTACTTCCGAACAAGGTTCACAAGAATCGAACCGAACTCGGAAAAGTCACAGTGATAACCAGATCGACCCAAAACAAGATCACAGCTCGTTCGAACGATGAAACCAAAATACGTAACAAGCTCGAGATGGTATCAACGAACACGCGAATCGATAGATCGAGAAAGAGAAAATATAGAAGCCAAAAATAATACGGGTATTATATTCGACCTCTTCTAAAAGAAAGTCGTCCCAGCAACTCACAATAACGGAAAAAAGGTAACAAAACAAAAAGCAACCGGCGTAAAATCTCCTATGGGCCTCTCGAGCCGATCTCGATAATCGTGCCAAGCGCAAACTCCGAAAGTCTCGGTAGCCAATTCGCAAAACTGAATTCGGTGTCCCTCGAGTCTACACTCGAAATGTGTTACTGACGAGAAGGACAATTTGCACGTACATTCCCCCGGCAAATCACGGTTGAAATGCCTCGGCTCGGCATACCGAAAATACAAATGCTAGATACAATGGAACATAACACCGCAAAACAACATACCGGAGATGCCAACTCAGCACAACAAGGAGTCATAACACATATCATATATAACGATTACCATCGTAAAGTAATACACACACAAACACTACAACAACGACGGTATCGTTCGGCGACTTCAACGGCCCGAACGATAGCCAGCACATAATTACAAACATCATGAAACAATCACACATGTGCATAAACGCACAAAAATCTAAGCTTTAACAACCCACACTCGTGCGACAACACGCAAATCACCACGAGGTGATAAACAGTAAACACCAATTCACACCTCTCACAGAGGGCTAGTACAACAAATGCGTGGCAATGCCTCGACATTCATGCCACCAATTCGATCATACTCGGGAGTAACATCATAACGACAAAGCAAACATCATACATACATTCCCAAATGCAAATGGGAATTGATAGGTTTTTAAAAAAAAATGAAAACCACCCTTTTGAAAATAATTTAGGAAAAACACCGGTTGATCTTGAGTATCACCTTTCAAAAAAAGTAAAAACGTGAAACATCATTATCGAGACATTGAAAACCATCTTGCGTTTGATAAAAATGAGGACACTTTTCTTTTAGTGGAAAAAAATTTCAAAAAATATTCGACCCTCGGGTCTAAGCAAAGCATTTCTGATTAATTTGAAAATATCTCAAAATATTTTGGTCCTCAATTGGAATAATTTTGAATCGTATTGTGGCACCTTGAGAGTACCACGAGAAAAAAATAATTCATTTTAAAATGTACGTCTAAGAATTCATTCTCTAAGATACTCAAGGTTAAAAAAAAAAATATATATTAGGCTAGAATGCCTAAAAACTCACATGATCATTTATCAAACCGTCATAAAACATTCAAGGCCAAAATGCCAAAAGCTCGGTTAAGGGAATCGGTTTTCGAAATAAAACTCGGTCGGTAAAATACCGAAAGTCATTACAAAAGAACTCACGCAGCGGATAAAAGAAATACAGTTCAACATGCACAATCCAGCAACACTACTCCTCATATGAACGAAATATGAGAGTCAAATAACCACATATCACAAAATCAAAATCCATAAGAGGATTCCGTCACTTAACAAATAATCATAAAAATAGCTCGTGTCACACGAGGCACAACACAAAGAAGGGAGACTTACATTCACTGTGTCGCACGAAGATGATGATCGCCACGATACTAATCACGACCAACAAACTCAGACGACGCGTCGCGACACGACTTAGTCGACATAATCCGACAAGACAAAACTCAACAGACACCATCGACCCGACACCTAGGTTTCCACAACCTAAGCTCCGATACCATTTATGTAACACCCCCAATCCGCCAGTGGATATTACACGCCGTAGACCCTCTCCTCGAGGATCTACCAGCCGATAACATAAAATCAAACATCTAAACCTCGCCTTTAAGGCTAAAATGACTCAAAGAGACCGACTTGGTCTTTCAATAATAACATACAACTCAATTCCAAACACATACCCACGCAGGGGTCAAAATACAATAAACTCCGTACAACGGGGAAAAGATATTGCAAATGAAAAGAAAATACAACTAGACCAAAACGACATCAACAGATCCTCGTGTGATTAGTACCATTCATCTTTCATCATCCTTCGTGCCGACTCCGTGCTATGCTCCAAAACCCGAATGCAAAATAGACATCCACCCCGAATACTGGGGTTAGCAAAACTCCACTGCTTTGCTAGTGCAAGTATAAATACGAAAACAAGCCATACATATCATACTCCACAAAAATGTAATAATCGCGAATATACTTCCCGAGAAAATTCACTTGATCAAACCATTCAAAACGTGAAAGGTAGGAAATAACCCAATGTCCATATTACAAAACATTTGATGATCTCGGGAGTTTAGAAAACATTTGGGATATAAGAATTCTAAAACCTTTCAAAAACATTTAGGGACACAGCCCAAAAGTCATTTTCCAAAATTCAAGTTCCGGTAACAATACGCAGGGTCCACAACCCATTTCACAAAACACGGGGTCCGTGACCCAAATCACAAATCACATGTTCCTAAGGATTATTCGTGTCCCGTGCTAACAAGCCACGAACCTCAGATGCTCTCGAAGAACAAACCCAAGTGAATAACCCAATAGGAAAAACATATCGAATCACATGTCTCCACGACACGAATATCACAACCGAACCACAACCAGAAGTTATCCCGGCATCGCGCTAACAAGCCACGAACCTCGGAGTCCCCGCAAGACATACCCGATGATAACCCCACAAGTTATCCCGGTATCGGGCTAGCAAGCCCCGAACCTCGGAGTCCCCGCAAGACATACCCGTATTGGATAACCCTACGGTTTCGCCCGACCCATACTAGCAAGTATGGATCCCGGAGATTCAACAATCCTACCCGGAGGCACATCACATACAACAAGCACACAACAATAGTCGATTATCAAGACAAGCAACATTAAGCATCACAACCTCCTTTCAAAGGAGTAACGACTAACATCACATCATGTCGAATACCCACCGAACAAAAATACAATTCAATACACAATCCTCGGCAAACAATTACGGTCTATTATATTCACTCAATGCGATTATAACGTCTCTCAACGCATTTAAACTAACACACATATTCCGAGAACATATCCATTCACGAAGTATTCAAATTATCGTTGAAAGACAATATTTATCGAGGACATACCGATCCTTTTAACGCTCATTAAACATCGATTTCGCTTAAAATAATTTATCTATAATTATGCCGTTGAAATTTTATATTTATTGGCAAGATACTTGCCTCGATATCACGAGCAATGGAAAAATGAACGGATACGGCCGGTAGCCCTCAAATTCCCGAACACTATCTAACGCGATAAAGACCAAATTACTACGGGAAAACACCACATGAATCATCAATCACCAACGGAATTCAACATCAGAATCATCGAGCACCTATAATCCTCCGTAAGGAATAATAAAACACGATTACGACGAGAATCAAGGCCAAAAACAACGGAAATCCCAACAAACTATCAAAGGGAACTCATTCGAACATTTAATCGAACATTAAATGTTCAAGACCCTTCAAGAACAAAGAAATCACCCCTCGGGTCGAACGAACCAAAGATACGAGTATCCAATCCGTAGAACAAGTTCAAAACAACGTTTATACAACAATTAATTGATTAAAAACGGATTGGAATCGAAATCAACAAGGAAAATCCCCAAATCTACAAAAACAAGGGTTCAAGCCAAAATACCTTGATTCGATGAATGATTCAAGTAGAGGTCGAAAATCTATAACAAGACTTGAGGTGGATGATCTCTACAAGTTTGGGAGCACTCAAATCGCCCAAAATCGCCCGTGAAATCGCCTAGAAGGGTAGGAGGAAGAAGAGAGGAGAAAATGAATGTTTCTCCTCGAAAATCTGCTCAAAAACGCGAAAAGCCCGCTTGCCGCGTACAGATGAGTGTGCCGCGCCTGTGGCCAAAACGCCCAGAATCAGCTTAGTGCCGCGCACGGCTGAAGTGTGCCGCGGCACACGGTACAGCCCACTCCAACACGAAAAAGGCACATCGTGTAGTCTTAGCTATTTCGACCATAACTCCCTCGTCTGGACTCCGATTGACTCACCGTTTGAACCATTGGAAAACTAACTTGATGCTCTATAATATTGCAAAGATTCAGAATTTTTGGGGTTTTCAAGAATTAATGGTGACTTTACAAAGTCGAACTCCCACGTGAAAAAGTCGATTAAGGACACGGAACTCAACAAAAAGACACCGAAACGAACTCGGATGACAAAAAGTGCAGAATTAATCATTCTCGAAATGACGAAATGGTCATGGGCGAGTCATCAAAACGGACTCCGGCCGAAAAAAGAAATTTACCGAAAATCGAAAATTGCGGATATTACAATATTTCTAACTGTAAAAGCCCAAGACGAAAGATAAAAATTAAAAAGATTTGGGTTCCTAAAGGAACAAACGTTTCAAATATCGTTCACGTTTCAAAAGAAAAACCAACTATAGGTTGGATCCCCAAAAATAAATTTTAACAATTGATATTTTAAAAAGGGGGAGATAATACTTTCAGGGGGTTATTAATTCACAAATTGGTATCATGCATATTTATATTCCATTTGATACATTCTATATTTTTTTTTTTCACTTTTTGATGAAGACAAAAAGGGGGAGAAGGAGATGAATTGAGATAAAAATGAGAAGGAGAGGAATTGAGATAAAAATGAGAAAGATCGAAGAAGTCGAAAAGAAAAGAAAAGCATTCAAACATGGGGAGTTGAAAAATAAGGGAGATGTTGAAAAGAAAAGAGAATTGGAGAAACTAACGAAACGATCAAAACCGAAAAATTTTATTCGTATATATATACATATATTTTATTTTTACAGATTTTATCCAATTCAAGAGTTGTTTTGTAATCATCAAAAAGGGGGAGATTGTTGGAATATTTATTCCACATATTATTTAATTTGTGTTTTGATGATTAAAGTTGCTAAACAACAAAACAACATCGAGGTGAAGCAAAACGACGAAGCAGACGAAGACGCGAAAAGCTGAGTAAAATACATGTCTAGCGCACGCTAAGACATATATGTTAGCGCACGCTAACGGGGAGTAATCTTCATATCAGCCAAGTTCGAAGTAAGCTGAAGTGAAGTCAGCTGATGAGATAGCGCACGTTACATGTTATCATTAATGCATGCTATCGAAGTCTTGTTACCGTTGTGAAGGAATTCAAATACAGAATGTCGTATGCAATGAAGTCAGCATTAGCGCATGCTACAAAGAAGGTATAGCACACGCTAAGCAGTTTGAATCAAGTCAATCAGAACGTTGGGAAAAGAAGGTCAAAGTCAGCATATCAAACGGATACTTTGACAAGTCATGCAACGGATATATCGTATTAGCGCACGCTACAATGTGTTATTAACGCACGCTAATACAAGATGGTTACGTACATAAGGCAGAAGGCATAACGTACGCTAAAGAAGAAATGAAGCTACTGGACTGAAACTGGGAACAGTCTAATCCACGGTACATGAAAGACATTATGCACGATAAAGCAAAAATGTGCGATAGCGCACTCTAAGAAGGAAGAGCTAGCGCACGCTAGCTAGTCAACTGGCAGCAACGGCTAGTTTGTGGGAAATGCCTATAAATACCATTCCTATGGTATTGTTTGAGTACAACAACTTCAAGCAAGCGAGTCATTCATATGAGAATCATATACTTACATTGTTGTTGTAATATTGAGCTTATTTTGTTAGTTCGAGTGTTTATACATTCAACATTATACACGAGAGGTAAAAGAAAAGATACGATTAGATTCGGTATTATTAGGATCAAGTATCCGGCATTGTTAGAATCGCAATCGATATCTAAGTGAGGTTTATCTAGTACCCATAGAAAGCTAGAGTGGTTGATTCCTTATCCAATAGAAAAGAAAAAACGGTTTTACTCGGACCGATAGAAGACGAGCTTGTAACAGTAATCCCTCGACCGATAGAAGAGAGGCGTAGAGGTTTTGATCTTAAGCCTAAGGAAAAAGATACATAGAGAGAGGACGTAGGCTTCGTTAATAGCCGAACCTCTATAAATCCTTGTGTGATTTATTTTCCGCAATTTATTTACGCTTTCGCACAAAACGACGCAAATATCCGATTTCCTACCAACATTTACTTCATAAGGTTTCAACTGACGTGACGCATAAGCGATCACCTTATCATTTTGCATCAATACACATCCGAGTCCTTGGTTCGAAGCGTCACTGTAAACTATAAATCCTTCAGTTCCTCGTGGGAGTGATAAAATCGGTGCCGTTGTCAATCTTCTCTTCAATTCATCAAAGCTTTTCTGACACAATTCATCCCATTTAAACTTTTGTGTTTTCTGCAGTAGTCGAGTAAGTGGGCTGGAAATTTTAGAAAATCCTTCCACGAACCGACGATAATACCCAGCAAGTCCTAAGAAACTCCGGACTTCTTTCACGTTCTTTGGAGGTTTCCAATCCACAACCACTTCGATCTTCTGAGGATCTACTCGGACTTCTTTAGTTGATACCACATGGCCGAGGAACATTACTTCCTTTAGCCAGAATTCACACTTAGAGAGTTTAGCGTACAATTGTTCATTTCTCAACAGGTCTAACACAATCCGTAAATGCTTTGGATGCCCTTCCGGGCTCTTAGAATAAACTAGAATGTCATCATGAACACAACCAAAAAATAACCAAATACTTGATGAACACTCGGTTCATCAATTGGATAAATACAGCAGGTGCGTTAGTGAGACCAAACGGCATCACTACAAACTCATAGTGTCCGTAGCGAGTCCTGAACGCTAATTTCGGAACATCAGATTCCTTAATCCTCAACTGATGATATCCTGATCTCAGATCGATTTTAGAAAATACTGTTGCTCCTTGCAAATGATTAAACAAATCATCAATCCGTGGCAACGGATACTTGTTCTTAATCGTCATCTTGTTCAACTCTCAATAGTCAATACACAGTCGAAGCGATCTATCCTTATTCCGGACAAAAAGAACTGGCACTCCCCAGGGCGAAATGCTTGACTGGATATAACCTTTGTCCAGTAACTCCTCCAGCTACTTTTTCAGTTCGTACATCTAAGTAGGTGCCATACGATACGACGCCTTAGAAATTGGTGTAGCTCTAGGTTCCAGCTCAATGGTGAATTCTACATCCCGTCGTGGAGGTAGTCCAGGTAACTCGTCAGGAAATACATCTGGAAAGTCGTTCACAACAGGAATGGATGAAAGTTCCACAATTTCATCTTCTTTCTTCATTGCATAGCACAAGTATCCGGTACAGCCCTGTTTCAACAATTTGACAGCTTTCATCGCCTTGATCAACTTTCCTGAGCTTCATGGTTTCCATCCTTCAAACAGTATTTCGGAACCATCGTCAGTGATCAGCGAGATATTTCTCCTTCGGTAGTTTGCAATAGTCCATATCGATTAAGCTAATCGTCTCCGAGTATCAGGTTGTCTCCTTGCATTTCTATCACAATCAGATTTGAGAGCCACTCTCTGCCTCCAAATGATACAGGGAAATCTCTATTTTCTAAGTTTCCAACAATCCTCTCTCCACTCGGTAAACCAATCACATAAGGTTCATAATTATGAAAACCAGAAATATTCAAACGATTTACACAGATAAGGATATAAATGAATGCGTAGCTCCTGTATCGAATAAAACGCTAACTGGATGGGAAAGGATCTGAACGGTACCTGATGTGGCAGCAGCATCCTGATCATCTATTCTCCTCATCTCATACAGACGTGGGGGAATAGATCCGGCACTCGATGTCCCCTTTCGGTCAAACTGTCCTCTGCCTCGTCCGCGGCCAAAATTCTGAGGCATCTGTACACTCAAGGCTCGCCGAATACTCGATTCTTTCTGGGCTGGCTGTGATGTACGGGCTCTAAAAGATTTCGCAGCCTCCTCACAGAACACCGCATGATGTCCCTCTCGACCACAGTCAAAACAAGTCACGGTAGGAAATGAGCAATCTCGTCGATAATGTCCTGTTCGGCCACAGTTAAAGCATCTCCTCATCACATCTGTCGTGACTGATACTGCTCCAGAGTTCTTTCCGCTCTTGGATGGGTGCGGAGGTTTCTTGAACGAATGAAATGATGACTGGGCTTTGCGGGGCCCGCTGATCTTGTGCTCTGTAAAGGTACCAGAGACTTTCTGCTTCTTGGATTCCGTAAACTTCTCCATTGCTGCTTCCTTGATTTCGTACGCCAATGCCTTATCCTGGTATTGACGGAGAGTGGTACATTCAAAACCGGACATGTACCTCTGGATTTCTGGTTTCATCCTCATATCAAAATGGATCATCATTTCTACATCTGTTCTGACCAGATGTCGAACAAATGCCAGCTGCTGGTTAAATGTCTTAATTGTTAGGGATACAGGTTCGTCTGACGGCTGAGCGGAGAAAAACTCCCGAACTTTGGCTTCCCTCACAGGCCGAGGGCAGTACTGAGCTTCCATCATCAATTTAAATTCTGTCCAATTAGCATCATGATCTGTAGGCCGGATGGATTCCCACCACTTGAATGCTTCCCCTATCAGAAAGTACTGAGCAATAGAGGCTCTCTGTTCGTCTGGGCAATTAATTCCGGCAAAAATTTTCTCCAATTCCTTCAACCAATGGTCCCATGTGGGAGTCTCAAAAAAGCTGTCGAATTAGGGTGGTTGCATCTTCGCCACCTCTTGCAGCCATCGGTCACCTCGATTTCCCATGTCCGGGATCCCTTGCTGTCTATCTCCCTGCTGTAATCCCACCGCCACCTGCATTCGGTCCACGACCTGGGCGAACTGAGTCTTCTGGTTCACCACCTCAGGAAGGATTTCGGCACAGCAGGTTCCGGTTCATTATTATTAGATCTCTGTGGCTCGCCTGAGCTGTGGCTGGCCTGATTAGAAGGCGAAGCTTCTCTTTCGGCATTCCTTCGTTTGCGTCCGCGACCGCGACCGCGTCCACGTCCACCTCTCAACACACTGAAAGCATAAATACTCAATATACGGAAAACAATATCGTTCTAATGTTCAAGTATAAACAGATATAACATGTAAAGGACGAAATAGAGTTTAGGAACTTACAACCACCATTCGCACGAAGAAGTAGGCAGTACAGTGATGTTATTCACGGCCGGTTATCTCAAAAGACATATACGACCCCTATTTAAACCCAATGGCCAAGATATCCATAATCTTAGCTCCGATACCATATTCTGTAACACCCTCGATATATTCAGGAATATTACAGCACCGTAAATCCTTTACATAAGAATTTACAAGGCTGAAGACTAAAAAGACATTAACCGATACCAACGAATGAAAATAACGGAAATAACGTACTTGCAGTTCTGACCAGTACTGAAAGTACGTATGTTCAACGGAAAAGTATTAATACATCACCAAATCCAAATCATCATAAACGACTACGTACTCGACTAATTATTAAAATAACCAACAAGCAACAGACAAATAAACCCGGCCGGAACATCACTCTGCACCCTCGTCGTCATGCAGCTCCGTGGTTGTTTCCCCGCTCTCCTGGATCCTGAACATAAACAAAATGTTCACCCCCGAAGGGGTTAGCACAACGATGCTAGTACAAGTACCAAAACATATTATTCAACATCTTAGTAGGAATAATAATAATAACATACACACATGATAATCACAACATGATATCACAACATAATATCACAATATACACATGGTAATTCCAATGATCCAGCGTTCACTGCCTAGACCCCAAGATGATCCTGTCGGATTAACACGTGGTGGAAAAACCCGTCCAATGATCCAGCGCATGCTAGCATAGATCCCAAGATGATCCTGTCGGACCAACACGTGGTGGACATACAATAACGACATATATGCACGACAATATTTATAACATCAATACATAAAGCAATTAAGGTACTTGCCTCGATTCGAAGACTAGAACAATACCTTCACGAAAAACAAAACACTCGAAGGTCGCCCCTTCGATCAATCACGTATCAAGCTCGAACCTTAACAATAGAAATAATATAGAATTCATCTCATGTCGTACGAATGTCTAATAATCCGTTTTACGGCCAAAAGCTCATAAAATGTAATCTGCCCGAACTACTTAGCGTACGCTACGTATTCTACATAGCGTGCGTTAAGTCTGTTCGTTAGCGCACGTAAACAAGAAAGTCTAGCATATGCTAACTATGTACTGATAGTCCTATCTGATCAGCCGACTGACTCGCCTAATGACATAACATACGTTACGTACCAAACGTAGCGTACGTTAACTTATGCCCGATAGCGCACGTTAATCTACATAGCTTAGCGTGGGCTAAGCGTGCATGGCAGTTCACTACTGGGCAGCAGACTTGCACAAACGGTGATGAAGTATACGAATTCGTATGTTATCCGTCTACAGGTCATGTTCATAACCTTATGAATGATCTTAAGGATAACAACAACTTCGAATTCACGAATACGTAAATCATCACAAAACCATATTTCATTTCGATTACAAATCTTCATGCGAATTCGGAAGGCTTAATGGTCGATATCAATACCTTATATCAATCAAAACTATCATCTTGTAGTTTGTTTAACACTCCATCTTTACAAGAGAAATCCTTCCATGATCAATCTCTTAGATTCATCTAACAATAATGATGTTAAAGTCAAGTCCGTGATTACTATGAAAACACCTTCTAAATTCGGATTACCAATGTCAGAAACTTCCTCTACTTGTTCATCATAACAAGATTCAAATTATGATGTTCTTAACCAAAGTACTTAAAGCATAATCATCTCAATCTCTTAAACATGATGTGGCTTGGATAAATCACCAATGAAACTCAATATCTTGATAACATAATCCTCATATCCTTAAGAACACGAATTCAAGGTTGAAAGTAGTGTAACATACCTTAAGATGAAGAAAAACACCGAGACAACAAGTAGAATCCGGCTCTGGTTGCTTGTTTGCCAAATCAAGATGTTTCTCCACTCCAATGATCAAACACAAGTGACATTCAATCTCCAATGATCAAGTGGATGTGTTCTAAGTGTTTAAGGGGGATAAAATGCTCTCTGGTCTCTCAAGAACGAAGGATAAACGAAGGAAATGTAAGTCAAAATTGGGTTGTTGTCCCATTTATAACATTTCTGTACATCAGCTGATTAGCGCACTCTAGCATACAATCCTTAGTGTGCGCTAATAAACGCTGACTCCAAAACTGTCCAGGTTCGTCCGTGGGAATCTTATCCGGTCCCACGTCCGGCTGGCGCATGTGCTAGCCATCTAAGCTCAATAATTGACTGCCTAGCGCACGCAATTCTTCATTCGTAGCGTGTGCTAGTTGTTTCCCGATAACGCACGTTAAGATACGTTCTTAGCGTGCGTGCGCTAGTTGTAGCCCGATAACGCACGTTAATCTACGTTCTTAGCATGCGCTATCACGAGTTTGCATGAGCAATTTTGCATGTTGCTATACTTATGAACAAAGATACAAATGTGAGAAATATCATACTTCCATTATCGAGATCACAATTCTGAATAATACAGGGTTCAAATACAGATGAAATACATAATAATAAATCCGGATATTGCAATACTAAAGTAGATTTCTAAATTCAAATTTGTAAATTATTCGCCACCTGCAGGTAATTCTTCTTCCCCACCTTCCTTCATAGTTCATGTCACTACTTTTATATCATTATTGAGCTTTTAGTTTTGGGTTACTGCTCAAGAATAGAGCTGTCTTAATTTTATTCAGAACTTAGTTTTGTCATGTTTATTTGTGTAACACCCCCGAGATATTCGAAGTATATTACAGCGCCGTGGACCCCTACATGGGACCCACCAGGCTAAAACAAGAACAACACCACTCGACTAACCATCTCAGTTAGCGAGGGCACACATTTAAATAATGCAACATATAAAGATACGCCCGGAGCAACCAGCGTAATAAACATCAACCGACAATATAGCAATTTGAGTTAATACAAACGAAGTTCGGAGTGAAAAGCCTAAGTACTCGCGAGTACAAACTATAAGTTCATAAATATGAGAAACAACCATATCGAAAAAGATAAGAGAAATAAGAAGACTCGAATGCACATGTCAACGACCCTGGCGAACATCATCGTACTGTCCCAGCGCCCGCTCGTCCGGCAAAACATAACCTAAAATCCATAACAATAATTTCCCCAAAACGGGTCCCCAAAGGGGTTAGCAATTACGCTAGTACAAGTAATCAAGGCAAACCAATCGCTTACACGTTTCATAGTACAATGCACCAAATCATTTCAAAAACCAAAACCAGACATGTCTTTTCTGGAAACAAACAGTCACAATCAATTTGCCTAGGACCGGGACGAAGCCACGAATCCCACTCGAGGCCTCTAAGGACCCTCCCGAGCTGGCCACATTCATAAAACAATTCAAGCACACAAGTCGCCTAGGACCGGGACGAAGCCACGAATTCCACTCAAGGCCTCTAAGGACCCTCCCGAGCTGGCTAGCGAAACAAACTCATGAATCCAGGACGAATCCATAGATTCCCTCGTGGCCCCGTCGAACCCTTCCGAGGTGAGTAAAGCACACACAATATACATTACCATTTCACGTTAAGCATAAAGGTTTCCAAAAATACTTGCCTTGAATAATTGACGACGCAACGAACGGAAAGGAAAGTCACCGACGTGTAACACCCCAAACTAGGCGGATATTACAGTGTCGTAGATCCCCAACTGGGACCCACCAGGCAAATGAAAATGAATGAATTACACAAGATAAATGTAGTACCGAACTACATTACAACAATAATTACTCCGATGAGGAGTTTAGTTACAACACACCAGAACAATACCGAATACTAGTGTATTTTATATGAAGATAAAATACACAACACTGAATGAAACGAAGTATTCAAATGAAAGTCTGCAGCGGAAAATAAAGGACAATAACATGAATAACTGAAAGATCGGGGACCCCTACTAGTATCACTGGGACTCCTCGACGTCAGCGTGTTCTCCCTGTACTTTTGCCTTGCCAAGACCTGAAAAACAAAATCCCCAAACGGGGTCAGTTACAAAGAACAACAATCCTCAAGGGTTCAAAATACACAATCATGATTATATCTGAAGTTATGAAATATCCTGTCGAAACATACGCAATCAAACATGCTATATCAATCAACTAACAAGACGGCTCAAAGGGTGGCGCCACACTACGCCCGGATGGAATGTGTCCGTGCACAAGCCACCAACGAGTATCGATCGAATACCCGTGTGGTCTTGTACCTAATCACCTCACGAGACAATATGACTCGTGTGCACACCCAATGTGAGGCCAACAACCAACACACGACATAAATGTGCCCGACATGAAAATCCTACACATACCAACCGGCACGCCAGTATGACCCGGAATGCCATGATATAACAAAAGTGACATCGAAAATGAATAATGACTCACCGAGGTGGAATGGTAATGAAATAAATGACACTCAATGAAAAGATTGGAACCGCTGCTCCTTATGATCAAGTGATTAATTGACAACAACAAGTTTTGATACGGTTAATATAATGATGAATGAGTTATGATTATGAATGAACAACAACAAAAGGGATGAATATCCTTTTAACCGAGTAAGAATTAACTTACACAATACCGGTGACAATTATCTTTCCACGAACAACGCCCTAATTGAGATATCGGTCCGCCGAACAACCTTGAATTATACAATATCCAACAACTCGTTCAATATACGAATCAAACACGAATATAATGAACTCAAAACGTCGATATGATTAAACTAAGTTCATTGGGGCATTAAATCGAATACGTTGTGGCCAAACTCCGGTTGTTTACAATCAAATCTCAATAAGCCACTATCAATTCCCCCAAGAAGTTTTTCAAACCAACAAACATCTTCGGAATGATCAATAATCCAAAATGAATATCCGAAAACGTGATTATAACGACAATTAATCGAAAACCCCCAATTTCAACTCGATAATCAAAGTGTTCTTGAATAATCCTGCGATAATCCAATGAATCCTTATACAAACTCATAATCATATACATATCCCTTCATATAACATGATTATAACGTCCAAAACATCATATGTCAACATAGAATCGAAATCCAAGGTGTCGAAGAAATTACCTCTTGAATATCCAATCACTTCGATCCGAAGAACACGAGTTTAATCGAGTATCCAAGCTTCCCAAATGATTGCAGGTGATGAAAAATACACACTCAAATGATAATTGATGAAGAAAACTCTCCTCAAGCTTTCTCTCTCGGTTGTAGGTGAAGAAAATGGAAGGAATGGGTGAAATACAAAAAAACGAATTTAAAGGGGTCGACTACCTGCCGGACACGGCCCGTGCCGATCGGGCACGGCCGTGTCGCATACCTGGCCGACAGGACTCGACCGTGTCCTCGCTTGACACGGTCGCGCGCGGAGGGCCTTCCGATAGTGACCAGACGACGGCCGACTTCAAGATGACTCGACCGTGTCCCGGGACACGGCCGGCGTGGCCGGGAAGTCGGTTCTCGCTTATCCGGAAGAGTTCGACTGGCCGTGCCAAAAGACACGGTCGAGTCCTCGTGGGCAGATACTTCGCATTTCCGACGAGTACGGCACGGGCCGTGTCGGACGACACGACCGAGTCCGTCGCGGTGATCGCCAAAAGTCAAAAAATGAGCGGGTGAGCTAAAACGACCATAACTCTCTCGTCCGGACTCCGATTGACTCACCGTTTGAACCATTGGAAAGCTAACTCGATGCTCTATAATATTGCAAAGATTTAGAATTTTTGGAGTTACCAAAAATTAATGGTGATCTAACAAAATCGAACTCATATGAGGAAAGTTGCAACAATGAACAATAACGATACACAACTCGAAGTTTTTACGAACGGTGAACACGGTGAATGAACATGATTGATGAATGATTATAATTGAGTGAAAATACACTGAGTGACAATTACAGACTGATAATTACTGAATGAAAATGAATGAATTACAACCGCGTATTACATACCCCCCCCTTAAAAAGAGTTTCGTCCCCGAAACTAAGGGTCAAACAACTCGGGATAACTCTCCCGCATATTCTCCTCGGTTTCCCAAGTGGCCTCTTCGACTCCGTGTCTAGACCACTGAATCTTGACCAAAGGGATCTTCTAGTTCCTCAACTGATTGATTCTACGCTCTAACACTCGTACAGTACGCTCCGCGTACGAATGATCATCTGCAATCTCGATTAGCCGAATCAAGTATGTGACTCGGGTCGGCAACATACTTCCGCAACTGAGAGACGTGAAACACATTATGAATCCTGCTCAAAGCCGGAGGTAAAGCCAATCGATAAGCTAACTCGCCTACTCGATCTAAAATTTCAAACGGTCCAATGAATCTCGGGCTCAACTTCCCCCGTTTTCCGAAACGGAAAATACCTCGACTCGGGGATACCTTGACCAAAACATGGTCACCCGTCTCGAACTCTAGTGGTCGACGACGATTATCCGCATACGATTTCTGTCGACTCTGAGCTGTCAACATACGACTCTTGATCAAAGCTACCTTCTCCCGGGCGGCTATAAGCATATCGGGCTCGGTGCCGATTGATTATGACAAGTCATCCCAACACAAAGGAGATCGACAACGACGACCGAACAAGGCCTCGTAAGGTGCCATCTTAATGGAAGCATGCCAACTATTATTATACGTGAACTCAATCAATGGTAGTTGGGCTTCCCAATCGTCCTTCCAATCGAGGACGCATGCCCTCAACATGTCCTCTAATGTCTGTATAGTCCTCTCTGATTGTCCGCTTGACCGAGGATGAAAGGCTGATCGAGATTGAGATGAGTTCCCATAGCACGATGAACGATTTCCAAAAATGGGATACTAATCGTCCGTCACGATCGGAAATGATACTCTTAGGAGTACCGTGCGCCTCACTATCTCCTTGATGAACAATCGCCGATCTCTTGGGACTCCACATATCCTTGATTTCAAGGAAATGAGCTAAATTAGTAAGCGATCCGCGATCACTCGATCGTATTTATGCCACGACGACTCGTCGGCACCGTGATGAATTCCATAGAAATGTCTTCCCACTTCCATTCTCGAATAGGAGCGGTATCAGACATACTCGCGGCCGCCGAGGTTCCATCTTGACTTGTTGATGTGTTAAGCATCTCGAAACAAATTCTCGCGACTTCTCGCTTCATATTACTCCACCAAGAATTTTGTTTCAAGTCCTTGTACATCTTGTCGACCTGATGAACAGAATAAGGGGTAGCATGAGCTTCTCTCAAAATAGAGTTTTTCAACTCGTCATTTGCCGGTACACACATCCGATTCTTAAATCTCAAAAGTCCATCCTCGTGGATCACGAATCCGTGGGCTTTCCCGAGCCACATCCTCACGAATGCGCAACAATGCCGGGACCGAACCCCGATTCTCCCCGATTGCATCCTCAAGAGATGATAAAATCTCTAACATACAAAGTCGTCCCGACTCGCCAAGCTGCACTCGATCTCGGGTCTAAGGAATTCCCGTTGGAGCTCCTTCGAATTGTTAAATGAGCAAGCATCCGCTCCCGAACGGACTTACGACTCAAGGCGTCGGCGACAACGTCGCCTTGCCCGGTGGTAAAGGATATCGATATCAAAATCTTTGATTAATTCCAACCACTGTCTCTGTCCGCATATTTAACTCCTTCGAGTAAATATATACTCTAAACTCTTATGATCGGTGAATATCCGATGGTAACGCCATAAAGATAATGACGCCAAATCTTCAAAGCGAACACCACGGCTGCTAGCTCCAGGTCGTGGGTTGGATAATTAACCAGCTAATCCGAGGAAACATCGGATTTCCTTAACATCTTTCGGAGGTTGCCAATCTCGGATAGCCTCCGTCTTCTGAGGGTCGACACGAACTCTGGCAGATGAAATTACATGCCCGAGAAAAGTCACTTCGGACATCCAGAACTCACATTAAGAAAACTTCCATAAAATTGCTCGCGTCTTAACACATCGAGAACCTGATGAAGACGTACCTCCTGTTCCTCTCGATCACGAGAATAAATCAAAATGTCATCGATGGAGACAACAACAAACTGATCCAAAAAGTCGATGAAAACCCGATTCATTAACTCCATGAATACTGCAGGTGCAATAGTTAGCCCGAACGGCATAACTACAAACTCATAATTACATCCGACTCTCGAATCCGCAACTGGTGATATCCAGATCTTAAGTCGATCCTGGAAAATACTGGGGCTCCCTGAAGTTGATCTAAAAGATCATCAATACGGGGTAAGGGATACTACTCTTGATCATCACCCTGTTCAACTCCTGGTAATTAATACACACACGAGACGAGCCATCCTTCTCCTTGACAGATCACACTGGTGCTCCTCACGGGGACGCAATCGGTCGGAGATAACCTTTCTCGAACTACTTCTCAAGTTTAATCTTCAACTCCTGCATTCGCTCGGGGCCATCCGATACGGTGCCTTCGATAAAGGGGACGACTGCCCAACTCACTCCTGAATTCCCCTACTCTATGTGAAGGCAACCAGATAACTCGTCTGGATATACATCGTCAATCGATGACAATGATACCACGAATGATTGAACATTTCGATTGCCCTAGAATGGTCAATCGATAAAAAGAGATACCAATAATGATTGAACAACTCGATTGCCTTAGAAAGGCCAATCGATGGAGATGATACAATGAATGTTTGAATAACTCGATTGCCCTAGAAAGGCCAATCGATGAAAATGATACAATGAATGATTGAATAACTCGATTGCCTTAGAAAGGCCAATCGATGGAAATGATACAAGGAATGATTGAATAACTCGATTGCCTTAGAAAGGCCAATCGATGGAAATGATACAATGAATGATTGAATAGTTCGATTGCGGAATTTCTATGCTTTCGTCATAATAATACTTCTTCTGGAACAACGGGGATTACTTCAAGCACACATTCAACAACCAACG
The DNA here is from genome assembly GCA_033398695.1 of Orobanche coerulescens. Classification (NCBI taxonomy): domain Eukaryota; kingdom Viridiplantae; phylum Streptophyta; class Magnoliopsida; order Lamiales; family Orobanchaceae; genus Orobanche; species Orobanche coerulescens. Next base: position 88,871,996 of record CM065807.1, read on the forward strand.
ACGGAAAAATAGCGACCAAACGCTAACAAACACTGAGGATAGTATCAAGGCGATCAAACCAACTAATACCGAAAATTACATCGTCCTAAGATAAATTCACCACGATTAGATCCATCAACCAATCGCGGTCATTAAGCTTAATTTGGTATGATTCCGAAAATTCTTCCATCGTCAGGTAGACCGATGGTATGAGGTCCACAAGCAATATGACTATCCCGAAATAAGTCTATTCAAGCATGATTCGAAAATGAATGAATGTGGTGTACCGTAATCAAAAGGTACACACAAGTTGAAATAAAATTACGAGTATACCCGAAATCATTCGCCACCGGATCGCCGATCCTCCTCATCATATGAATCTGGGACTTGCCGGCCCCCGAACCGGACGCTCCCGTCTCGATAAATACGAGCCCCAACTCTATTTGCTTCCAGTGTCTTAAACGACGTTGACAAAGCGCCTGATTCGAAAGGCCGATTGCTTGGGGCCCGAGATGCCGCGAGCCGACTTGGAGTCCTTTCGTAAAAAACGGGACTTATGCCAAAAATTCCCACAATTATAGCACGTGATAGACGGTTTCAGACACTCGGGCTGAAATGACCCTTGCCCACAATTGAAACAGGTGATGGCCGAATCGCCACTCGGGAATGAGATCCCGCACGATTATGCACCGTAGGAGGTCGCTCAGAAACGATAGGATTCACACGAGGCTTCTTGCAGGTTGACTGACCGCCTTCGGATAGATTACGCTTCGTTGATTTCCTGTTGACATATGCAGGTTGCTGCTCAGCAATTTCCTTAGCAGCTGGCTCGTACGGGAGAGTCCTCTCGATTAATCCGGTCAGAGTGGTGCAATGATGATTGAGCAACTGCACATGGGTCATCATGGCCTGCATAAAAGTGAGTGGATCAACCCGAACATCTTCTGATCGAGCCGAGTCCTGGGCACGATTTCCCGGCAGCGAGTGATTATTTCTCGGGTTTCGGTCCGCACCGCGGCCTCTCCCCATGCATCCCTTGACAGTTCTCTCCATACTGAAGTAGGAAGGTCGCATAATGATTATATTTCCCGCATGATTAGCACGTTATAATTATGTCATGAGATGATGAAAATGAGTATACATGCTCTAACTTAGTGATTATATGAATGATTTACTGAAGTTACATGATTATCTGATGAAATTCTTAAAATGATTATCTTGAATAACTTAACAAGATTGATAATATGATCATCCAGATTGACAACTGAGTAATGAAATGAATTGAGTAATTAATGAGTTAACATGATCGTCCTAATCATTAACTGAGTATTGAAATGAATTAAGTGATTAATGAGTTAATATGATCGTCCCGATCATAATGAATGATGATGTTTGAGGATTGTTAAATGATGAGTGATGAATGAATGACTATTGCCAGAAATTATACCATGGCGTTAGAAATCTTACAGTTCTTCCGGTCTGATTGGCTCGGCATTTGCACAGGTCACACGTGACGCGAAAGTCCAATGATACTAGTCTGATGACGATGATTTCAAATAAGACATGACTCGGAAGGTAGTATTCAAAACCACTCTCCGATACCAACTCTGTAACACCCCAAACTAGGCGGATATTACAAAGGCCGTAGATCCCCAACCTGGGACCCACCAGTGCAAATGAAAATGAATGAATTACACAAGATAAATGTAGTACCGATCTACATTACAACAATAATTACTCCGATGAGGAGTTTAGTTACAACACACCAGACAATATCAATACTAGTGTATTTTATATGAAGATAAAATACACAACACCGAATGAAACGAAGTATTCAAATGAAAGTCTCAGAATGGAAAATAAAGGACAATAACATGAATAATCGAAAGATCGGGGCCCCTACTAGTATCACCGACTCCTCGACGTCGCCGTGTTCTCCCGTACTTTTGCCTTGCCAAGACTCGAAAAACAAAATCCCCAAACGGGCCGATTACAAAGAACAACAATCCTCAAGGGTTGAAAATACACAATCATGATTATATCTGAAGTTATGAAATATCCTGTCGAAACATACGCAATCATACATGCTATATGAATCAACTAACAGTACGGCTCAAAGGGTGGCGCCACACTACGCCCGGGATGGAAATGTGTCCGTGCACAAGCCACCAATGAGTGTCGATCGAATACCCGTGTGGTCTTGTACCTAATCGGTCTCACGAGACAATATGACTCGTGTGCACACCCAATGTGAGGCCAACAACCAACACACGACATAAATGTGCCCGACATGAAAATCCTACACATACCAACCGCACGTCAAGATGACCCGAATGCCACGATATAACAAAAGTGACATCGAAAATGAATAATGACTCACCGAGGTGGAATGGTAATGAAATAAATGACAACTCAATGAAAAGATTGGAACCGCTGCTCCTTATGATCAAGTGATTAATTGACAACAAAAAGTTTTGATACGGTTAATATAATGATGAATGAGTTATGATTATGAATGAACAACAACAAAAGGGATGAATATCCTTTTAACCGAGTAAGAATTAACTTACACAATACCGGTGACAATTATCCTTCCACGAACAACGTCCTAATTGAGATACCGGTCGCTCGAACAACCTTGAATTATACAATATCCAACAACTCGTTCAATATACGAATCAAACACGAATATAACGAACTCAAAACGTCGATATGATTAAACTAAGTTCATTGGGGCATTAAATCGAATACGTTGTGGCCAAACTCCGGTTGTTTACAATCAAATCTCAATAAGCCACTATCAATTCCCCAAGAAGTTTTTCAAACCAACAAACATCTTCCGAATGATCAATAATCCAAAATGAATATCCGAAAACGTGATTATAACGACAATTAATCGAAAACCCCAATTTCAACTCGATAATCAAAGTGTTCTTGAATAATCCTTCGATAATCCAATGAATCCTTATACAAACTCATAATCATATACATATCCCTTCATATAACATGATTATAACGTCCAAAACATCATATCTCAACATAGAATCGAAATCCAAGGTGTCGAAGAAATTACCTCTTGAATATCCAATCACTTCGATCCAAAGAACACGAGTTTAATCGAGTATCCAAGCTTCCCAAATGATTGAAGGTGATGAAAAATACACACTCAAATGATAATTGATGAAGAAAACTCTCCCTCAAGCTTTCTCTCTCGGTTGTAGGTGAAGAAAAATGGAAGGAATGGGCTGAAATACAAAAACAACGAATTTAAAGGGGTTGACTACCCTGCCGGACACGGCCCGTGCCGATCGGCACGGTCGTGTCGCACAGCTGGCCGACAGGGACTCGACCGTGTCCTGCTTGACACGGTCGCGGCGCGGAGGGCCTTCCGATAGTGACCCGTCCGACAATGACTCAAGATGACTCGACCGTGTCCTCGGGACACGGCCGGCGGCCGGGCGCCGGTTCGCTCGCTTATCCGGAAGAGTTCGACTCGGCCGTGCCAAACGACACGGTCGAGTCCCGTGGGCAGATACTTCGGCATTTCCGGACGAGTACGGCACGGGCCGTGTCGGACGACACGACCGAGTCCGGTCGGCGTGATCGCCAAAAGTGAAAAAATGAGCGGGTGAGCTAAAACGACCATAACTCTCTCGTCCGGACTCGATTGACTCACCGCTTGAACCATTGGAAAGCTAACTCGATGCTCTATAATATTGCAAAGATTTAGAATTTTTGGAGTTACCAAAAATTAATGGTGATCTAACAAAGTCGAACTCATATGAGGAAAGTTGCAACAATGAACAATAACGATACACAACTCGAAGTTTTTCCGAACGGTGAACACGGTGAATGAACATGATTGATGAATGATTATAATTGAGTGAAAATACACTGAGTGACAATTACAGATCGATAATTACCGAATGAAAATGAATGAATTACAACCGCGTATTACATACCCCCTTAAAAAGAGTTTCGTCCCGAAACTAAGGGTCAAACAACTCGGGATAACTCTCCCGCATATTCTCCTCGGTTTCCCAAGTGGCCTCTTCGACTCGTGTCTAGACCACCGAATCTTGACCAAAGGGATCGTCTTGTTCCTCAACCTGCTTGATTCGCCGCTCTAACACTCGCACAGACGCTCCTCGTACGAATGATCATCTGCAATCTCGATTTCGAATCAAGTATGTGACTCGGGTCGGCAACATACTTCCGCAACTGAGAGACGTGAAATACATTATGAATCCTGCTCAAAGCCGGAGGTAAAGCCAATCGATAAGCTAACTCGCCTACTCGATCTAAAATTTCAAACGGTCCAATGAATCTCGGGCTCAACTTCCCCCGTTTTCCGAAACGGAAAATACCTCGACTCGGGGATACCTTGACCAAAACATGGTCACCCGTCTCGAAATCTAGTGGTCGAAGACGATTATCCGCATACGATTTCTGTCGACTCTGAGCTGTCAACATACGACTCTTGATCAAAGCTACCTTCTCCCGGGCGGCTATAAGCATATCGGGCTCGGTGCCGATTGATTATGACAAGTCATCCCAACACAAAGGAGATCGACAACGACGACCGAACAAGGCCTCGTAAGGTGCCATCTTAATGGAAGCATGCCAACTATTATTATACGTGAACTCAATCAATGGTAGTTGGGCTTCCCAATCGTCCTTCCAATCGAGGACGCATGCCCTCAACATGTCCTCTAATGTCTGTATAGTCCTCTCTGATTGTCCGTCGGACTGAGGATGAAAGGCGGTACTGAGATTGAGATGAGTTCCCATAGCACGATGAACTGATTTCCAAAAATGGGATACTAATCGTCCGTCACGATCGGAAATGATACTCTTAGGAGTACCGTGCAGTCTCACTATCTCCTTGATGAACAACTGGGCCAGTCTCTTGGGACTCCACATATCCTTGATTTCAAGGAAATGAGCTAAATTAGTAAAGCAGTCCGCGATCACTCAGATCGTATTTATGCCACGACGACTCGTCGGCAATTCGTGATGAATTCCATAGAAATGTCTTCCCACTTCCATTACGGAATAGGAGCGGTATCGCATACTCACGGCCGCCGAGGTTCCATCTTGACTTGTTGACAGTTAAGCATCTCGAACAAATTCTGCGACTTCTCGCTTCATATTACTCCACCAGTAATTTTGTTTCAAGTCCTTGTACATCTTCTGGACCCGGATGAACAGAATAAGGGGTAGCATGAGCTTCTCTCAAAATAGAGTTTTTCAACTCGTCATTCGGCACACACATCCGATTCTTAAATCTCAAAATTCCATCCTCGTGGATCACGAATCCGTGGGCTTTCCCCGAGCCACATCCTCACGAATGCGCAACAATGCCGGGTCCGAACCCCGATTCTCCCCGATTGCATCCTCAAGAGATGATAAAATCTCTAACATACAAAGTCCGTCCCTCGAATTGGCCGGCTGCACTCGATCTCGGGTCTAAGGAATTCTGTTGGAGCTCCTTCGAATTGTTAAATGAGCAAGCATCTGCTCTCCCGAACGGACTTACGACTCAAGGCGTCGGCGACAACGTCGCCTTGCCCGGTGGTAAAGGATATCGATATCAAAATCTTTGATTAATTCCAACCACCGTCTCTGTCGCATATTTAACTCCTTCGAGTAAATATATACTCTAAACTCTTATGATCGGTGAATATCTCGATGTAACGCCATAAAGATAATGACGCCAAATCTTCAAAGCGAACACCACTACCGCTAGCTCCGTGTCGTGGGTTGGATAATTAACCACTAATCCGAGGAAACATCGGATTTCCTTAACATCTTTCGGAGGTTGCCAATCTCGGATAGCCTCCGTCTTCGAGGGTCGACACGAACTCGGGCAGATGAAATTACATGCCCGAGAAAAGTCACTGGACATCCGTAACTCACATTAAGAAAACTTCCATAAAATTGCTCGCGTCTTAACACATCGAGAACCTGATGAAGACGTACCTCCTGTTCCTCTCGATCACGAGAATAAATCAAAATGTCATCGATGGAGACAACAACAAACTGATCCAAAAAGTCGATGAAAACCCGATTCATTAACTCCATGAATACTGCAGGTGCAATAGTTAGCCCGAACGGCATAACTACAAACTCATAATTACATCCGACTCTCGAATCCGCAACTGGTGATATCCAGATCTTAAGTCGATCCTGGAAAATACTGGGGCTCCCTGAAGTTGATCTAAAAGATCATCAATACGGGGTAAGGGATACTACTCTTGATCATCACCCTGTTCAACTCCTTGTAATTAATACACACACGAGACGAGCCATCCTTCTCCTTGACAGATCACACTGGTGCTCCTCACGGGGACGCAATCGGTCGGAGATAACCTTTCTCGAACTACTCCTCAAGTTGAATCTTCAACTCCTGCATTCTGTTCAGGGCCATCCGATACGGTGCCTTCGATAAAGGGGACGTACCGGCTCCAACTCACTCCTGAATTCCCCTACTCTATGTGAAGGCAACCAGATAACTCGTCTGGATATACATCGTCAATCGATGACAATGATACCACGAATGATTGAACATTTCGATTGCCCTAGAATGGTCAATCGATAAAAAGAGATACCAATAATGATTGAACAACTCGATTGCCTTAGAAAGGCCAATCGATGGAGATGATACAATGAATGTTTGAATAACTCGATTGCCCTAGAAAGGCCAATCGATGAAAATGATACAATGAATGATTGAATAACTCGATTGCCTTAGAAAGGCCAATCGATGGAAATGATACAAGGAATGATTGAATAACTCGATTGCCTTAGAAAGGCCAATCGATGGAAATGATACAATGAATGATTGAATAGTTCGATTGCGGAATTTCTATGCTTTCGTCATAATAATACTTCTTCTGGAACAACGGGGATTACTTCCCTGAAGCACACATTCAACAACCAACGACGGAAAAATAGCGACCAAACGCTAACAAACACTGAGGATAGTATCAAGGCGATCAAACCAACTAATACCGAAAATTACATCGTCCTAAGATAAATTCACCACGATTAGATCCATCAACCAATCGCGGTCATTAAGCTTAATTTGGTATGATTCCGAAAATTCTTCCATCGTCAGGTAGACCGATGGTATGAGGTCCACAAGCAATATGACTATCCCGAAATAAGTCTATTCAAGCATGATTCGAAAATGAATGAATGTGGTGTACCAGAATCAAAAGGTACACACAAGTTGAAATAAAATTACGAGTATACCTGAAATCATTCGGGCCACCGGATCGTCGATCCTCCTCATCATATGAATCTGGGACTTGCCGGCCCCCGAACCGGACGCTCCCGTCTGATAAATACGAGCCCCAACTCTATTTGCTTCCAGTGTCTTAAACGACGTTGACAAAGCAGTCTGATTCTGAAAGGCTGATTGCTTCGGGGCCTGAGATGCCGCCGGAGCCGACTTGGAGTCCTTTCGGAAAAAACGGGCCTTATGCCAAAAATTCCCACAATTATAGCACGTGATAGACGGTTTCAGACACTCAGTGCTGAAATGACCCGGCGTTCCACAATTGAAACAGGTGATGGCCGAACTGGCCACTCGGGAATGAGATCCCGCACGATTATGCACCGTAGGAGGTCGCTCAGAAACGATAGGATTCACACGAGGCTTCTTGCAGGTTGACTGACCGCCTTCGGATAGATTACGCTTCGTTGATTTCCTGTTGACATATGCAGGTTGCTGCTCAGCAATTTCCTTAGCAGCTGCTCAGACGGAGAGTCCTCTCGATTAATCCGGTCGAGTGGTGCAATGATGATTGAGCAACCGCACATGGGTCATCATGGCCTGCATAAAAGTGAGTGGATCAACCCGAACATCTTCCGATCGAGCCGAGTCCCGGGCACGATTTCCCGGCAATGAGTGATTATTTCTGGTTTGTCCGCACCGCGCCTCTCCCCATGCATCCTCGACAGCTTCTCTCCATCTCAAGTAGGAAGGTCGCATAATGATTATATTTCCCGCATGATTAGCACGTTATAATTATGTCATGAGATGATGAAAATGAGTATACATGCTCTAACTTAGTGATTATATGAATGATTTACTGAAGTTACAAGATTATCAGATGAAATTCTTAAAATGATTATCTTGAATAACTTAAAAAGATTGATAATATGATCATCCGTTGACAACCGAGTAATGTAATGAATTGAGTAATTAATGAGTTAACATGATCGTCCTAATCATTAACTGAGTATTGAAATGAATTAAGTGATTAATGAGTTAATATGATCGTCCCGATCATAATGAATGATGATGTTTGAGGATTGTTAAATGATGAGTGATGAATGAATGACTATTGCCGTAAATTATACCATGGCGTTAGAAATCTTACGCTTCTTCCTATTCGATTGGCTCGGCATTTGCACAGTCACACGTGACGCGAAAGTCCAATGATACTAGTCGATGACGATGATTTCAAATAAGACATGACTCGGAAGGTAGTATTCAAAACCACTCTCCGATACCAACTCGTAACACCCCAAACTAGGCGGATATTACGGTCGTAGATCCACAACTGGGACCCACTATGCAATTGAAAATTAATGAATTTCACTATATAAATGTAGTACCGATCTTAATTACAGCAATAATTAATCCGATGAGTATTTTTGTTACATCACACCAGTACAATACCTAATACTAGTGTATTTTATATGAAGATAAAATACACAACACCGAATGAAACGAAGTATTCAAATGAAAGTCTCATAATGGAAAATAAAGGACAATAACATGAATAATCGAAAGATCGGGGCCCCCTACTAGTATCACTGGGACTCGACGTCGGCGTGTTCTCCCGTACTTTTGCCTTGCCAAGACTGAAAAACAAAATCCCCAAACGGGTCGCCATAAAGAACAACAATCCTCAAGGGTTGAAAATACACAATCATGATTATATCTGAAGTTATGAAATATCCTGTCGAAACATACGCAATCATACATGCTATATGAATCAACTAACAGTACGGCTCAAAGGGTGGCGCCACACTACGCCCGGGATGGAAATGTGTCCGTGCACAAGCCACCAATGAGTGTCGATCGAATACCCGTGTGGTCTTGTACCTAATCAGTCTCACGAGACAATATGACTCGTGTGCACAGTCCAATGTGAGGCCAACAACCAACACACGACATAAATGTGCCCGACATGAAAATCCTACACATACCAACCGGCACGTCAGTATGACCCGGAATGCCACGATATAACAAAAGTGACATCGAAAATGAATAATGACTCACCGAGGTGGAATGGTAATGAAATAAATGACAACTCAATGAAAAGATTGGAACCGTCGTTCCTTATGACTGAAGTGATTAATTGACAACAACAAGTTTTGATACGGTTAATATAATGATGAATGAGTTATGATTATGAATGAACAACAACAAAAGGGATGAATATCCTTTTAACCGAGTAAGAATTAACTTACACAATACCGGTGACAATTATCCTTCCACGAACAACGTCCTAATTGAGATATCGGTCGCTCGAACAACCTTGAATTATACAATATCCAACAACTCGTTCAATATACGAATCAAACACGAATATAACGAACTCAAAACGTCGATATGATTAAACTAAGTTCATTGGGGCATTAAATCGAATACGTTGTGGCCAAACTCCGGTTGTTTACAATCAAATCTCAATAAGCCACTATCAATTCCCCCAAGAAGTTTTTCAAACCAACAAACATCTTCCGAATGATCAATAATCCAAAATGAATATCCGAAAACGTGATTATAACGACAATTAATCGAAAACCCCCAATTTCAACTCGATAATCAAAGTGTTCTTGAATAATCCTTCGATAATCCAATGAATCCTTATACAAACTCATAATCATATACATATCCCTTCATATAACATGATTATAACGTCCAAAACATCATATCTCAACATAGAATCGAAATCCAAGGTGTCGAAGAAATTACCTCTTGAATATCCAATCACTTCGATCCGAAGAACACGAGTTTAATCGAGTATCCAAGCTTCCCAAATGATTGAAGGTGATGAAAAATACACACTCAAATGATAATTGATGAAGAAAACTCTCCCTCAAGCTTTCTCTCGGTTGTAGGTGAAGAAAAATGGAAGGAATGGGCTGAAATACAAAAAAAACGAATTTAAAGGGGTTGACTACCCTGCCGGACACGGCCCGTGCCGATCGGCACGGTCGTGTCGCACAGCTGGCCGACAGGGACTCGACCGTGTCCTGCTTGACACGGTCGCGGCGCGGAGGGCCTTCCGATAGTGACCCGTCCGACGCCGACTTCAAGATGACTCGACCGTGTCCCGGGACACGGCCGGGCGTCCGGGCGCCGGCTCGCTTATCCGGAAGAGTTCGACTGCCGTGCCAAACGACACGGCCGAGTCCTCGTGGGCAGATACTTCGCATTTCGGACGAGTACGGCACGGCCGTGTCGACGACACGACCGAGTCCGGTCGCAGTGATCGCCAAAAGTCAAAAATGAGCGGGTGAGCTAAAACGACCATAACTCTCTCGTCCGGAGTCCGATTGACTCACCGTTTGAACCATTGGAAAGCTAACTCGATGCTCTATAATATTGCAAAGATTTAGCATTTTTGGAGTTACCAAAAATTAATGGTGATCTAACAAAGTCGAACTCATATGAGGAAAGTTGCAACAATGAACAATAACGATACACAACTCGAAGTTTTTCCGAACGGTGAACACGGTGAATGAACATGATTGATGAATTATTATAATTGAGTGAAAATACACTGAGTGACAATTACAGACTGATAATTACTGAATGAAAATGAATGAATTACAACCGGGTATTACACGACGAACGCTAGGAAGCAACGAAACCGAACCTAACGATTCGAAGAATACAATCACAACCATTTCTAAACGAATACGGAATTGGAATACACCCGAAAACCCGCCTACGATTCATGTATATTCGTATAAAAACGACAACGAGGGCGGACCACAACCAAACCCTCTCGATTCCGTAAAAACCACGAAATATACCATGAATCCATAGCGAAACTAAGAATACCAACAAGATTAATCATATTCATCATGAATTAATCAACAAAACGGAACGAATCGGACAAAAACGCGAAAACCCCCAAATCTTCCCAAAAGTAGGGTTCTAAAGATCTAACCTTGATTCCCCAGATCAAGGAATGTTATAGGATGATTGATCAATGATATAACCTCTAGAACTTCGTGGATTCGTTATCTAAAAACATGGCTTCGCCTCCTCCGAACCTCCAGCCGCAGACAGAAAAAAAGGAAATGAAAAACGAGTGAAAATGAGGCTACTCTGTCATATATATACTGGGCCGGACTAGCGTGCGCTAGCTTTCCCGGACTAGCATGCACTATCGGCCGATCGCCTGTAACCCTCGGCCAGGGCCGCACGACTCCAAGATCGCCGACCAAACTTGCCGACCGTGACCTGCCCGCCCGACCCCTATAGCGTGCGCTGCGCCGACGCTAGCGCGCGCTAGCTGACCTGTCCAGTAACCTTTGGACTAAACAGCTCGCCCAGGTAACGTACGCTAGTCGGCCGACAGCGTGCACTACACCTGCCGGTTAGCGTGCGCCACGACCGACAGTAGCGTGCGCTACCTGCCGATCCTACCCGAGTACAGAACCTCAGAAACCCCTCTGCCCAGATCCGATAGCATACGCTGGCCGGTCGACAGCGTGCGCTACACCTGCCGAGTTAGCACGCGCAGCCTTCTGGTCGTAGCGTGCGCTACGGCTCGCCGTGCTCGCCGGCCGGCTCAAGACTTCCGATAGTGCCGCACCTGTCCGGCCAGTGCTCAGCCGCCATGACCCGAGGACTCGATTTCCAAAAACGCACGGAACGAACAAGACGAAATGATCGCGGACAGCAACAATGACCCAAAATGAAAACATAACGCAATAATTAATCATACGCGACCAAGGAAAGGGTCGAGACAACAAATACAGATACGGATACCCATAACTTTTAGGAAATTACAAAATGGCCCAAAATGCCCGAAATTCACGATACGTGATCGAATAAACAAACCGAAGTTCACAACACGTCTAACAAAGTTAAACGGACTTACGGAAAACTCGAAACAACCGTTTCAAACGAGATTCACAAGAATCAAACTCAAGTGCGGAAAAGTCGCTAAGAAACACGGAACTCAATAGAATGACACCGAAACGAACTCGAATATCAAAAAGTGTAGAATTAATCATTCTCGAAATGACGAAATGGTCACAAGCGAGTCGTTAAAGATGGACTCTCGCCAAAATAGAAAATTACCGGAAATCGAAATTGCGGATATTACATACTACCCTCCTTGAAAGAACTTTCGTCCCGAAACTTAAAACAAGTAGGGAGAAGCAATATCCAGGCAGGAAAACTCAACGAGGTACACAAGAACCGAAAACTCACGCCCAAATGGCGAAACGTTACGAACAACACAAAGAAACATACGGCGTGAAAACGCGCTCCATGACGACCAACACAACGCTACAAGTAGAGACATAATAAAACCAACAAGTGACAAGCGTCATCAAATAGGTAATATCATCAAGTCAATTATCCGAACAGTCTCAAAACACAAGGCACCTATTACAAGGAAACAGGAACAGTCGAATAATAGAAATGATGTGTACAACAATCTGCAAAGGTGATCACGATCGAATCAACAATGATCAAACAACAATGATCCAACAACAATGATTGAACAACAACGATAGAATCAACAATGATCGAACAACAACGATCGAAAAACAATGATGAATAATAACTCCGAAGTTCACACTTTAACTCAATACGTTAAAAGAGCTGGTAGGAACTAAAATACTTTCGAACAAGGTTCACAAGAATTGAACCAAACTCGAAAAACTCACAGCAATAACCAGATCAAACCAAAACAAGATCACGACTTGTTCGAATGATAAAAACCAAAATACAGAACAAGTTCAGATAGTATCAACGTACATGAGCGAGTTGATAGAATTGGGAAAGAGAAAATGCAGAAGTAAAAAATAATACGGGTATTACCTTCGACCTCGCCCCCGAAACTCACAACAATGGAACCAAGGTAACAATATAACAAGCAACCGACACAATGCGGAAAAATCACCGATGCACACAACCATACCAACCCAAGCTCTAACAGCTCACATATATGCGATAACATATAAATCACTACGAGGCGACAACATTCAATACCATCATCACACCTCTCCCAGAGGGCTACCACAACAACTGCGTGGCGAAGGACTCAACACTCACACCACCAATTCAATCACAACTCGGGGGTTAACACCCTAATGAGAGTACGAACATCACACATATATTCTCGGACCGCAAATAGGAACGATAGGTTTTAAAAACGAAAACCACCTTTTGAAAATAATTTGGAAGCACCAGTTGATCTTGAGTATCATATATCAAAAAAAGTGGAACAACATTGTCATCGAGACTTTGAAAAAAAAAACATCTTGCGTTTGATAAAAAAAATGAGGACACCATTCTTTAAATTAAAACTTTTCAGCAATATTCGACCTTCGGGTCTAAGCAAATGCGTTTCTAAATCATTAGAAATATCTCAAAATATTTTGATCCTCAATGTAGAATAATTTTGAAACATAGCATGGCGCTAGTAGGCATCTTGAGAACACTGCGAGAAAATAATCATTTTAAAAGTACGTCTCGAGGTTTATTTTCTAAGATACTCAAGGTTTTTCAGAAGTACAATAGGCCAAAATGCCCAAAGTTCACACGTATCAACATTCACTTAATCACATCATAGCACACGCATCAAATCGTTAAAATCAAGACAGTGATATACAATCCCTAGGATATGTTTAACAACATCATTAAACAACAATCGGTTTATCAAAACCGGATGGAAAACAAAATCAAGAACAAAACTCCAAAAAGTCAACTCTAGGGATTCAAGGAAAATACTTAGATCCGGCGAAGAACAATGGATTAGATGATGTTATAATCACCTAGGATACTCCAAAACACCTTTGGATGGAAGAAAATCACCCCAGATGCAAACCCTAGTCGCTATGTCTCAAACTCACGGAGGAAGAAGAAGAAATGAAGAAAAATGCAGATTCTAGACTGATGTCCAGTATTTATACTGGACACAATTAGCGTGCGCTAATCATTAAGGTTAGCGTGCGCTATCACGGCACCAAGCAAACTCCTGACCAAAAATACACTGTTAGCGTGCGCTAACCCCAAGTGTTAGCGTGCGCTAACGAGAACTTCATACCCAGTCCAGTAGCTCATGGACTACCTTGAACTACCAGGTAGCGTGCGCTATCCTCCCCTTAGCGTGCTACCAATGCACTCTCGCGCGCGCTAGCTGCAAAGCGTCGCGTGCGCTAACGACTCAGAGAGACAACAACAGAACATCTCAGAAAATTGTAACTCTCCCAGATCCTTCTGGGAATATTACACGCCGTAAACCCTTCTCACAAGGATTTACCAGTCTAAGCACAATTTCCACGTCATTTCAAAAATTCCAAAAAGACCGATGCTGGTAATATTTTCCAAAACTCACAAAATCATTTGTCAAACCGTCATAAAATGTTCAAGGCCAGAATGCCAAAACTCGATTTAGGGAATTGGTTTTACAAAATAAAACTCAGTTTGCAAAATACCGAAAGTCATTTTGAATGAACTCACACAGTGGATAAAATGCGGTTCGTAAATACATCAGCAGCGACGACACTCCTCGTATAAACCAAATACGATAGTCGAATAAACACATATCGTGAAATCAAAATCCACAGAAGGATTCCATCATTTAACAACTAATCATACAAATAACTCGTGTCACACGAGGCACAACACAAAGAAGGGAGTCTTACATCCATGGGTCGCACGAAAATGACGATCGCCCCTCGATACTAATCACGACCAACGAACTCAGACGACGCATCGCGATGCGACTAAGTCAGACAAAATCCGACGACACAAAACTCAACAAACACAACTTGACCCGACAACCTAGGTTTCCACAAGCTAATCTGATTTTTAAAATTGTATACTCTAGTTATTCGAAAATAAAACCGATAAGTTAAAAATCGTTTTCAAGATCCTTTCAAACACGACAAGGGTTTAACAGCGGTAGCATTTTATAAAATGTCCCAAAACACTTTTAAACACAACTTTCAAGTACCGAGACAAGGTTTTATTTGAAAATATAAGGCTGGCTCGCCCAAATTCATGCCACTTTTCAAAAACCCACAATAAGATCAAGTCAAAGAAATTTCCAAGCATACACGCCGCATGTATTATTATTGATAGGAACATATTGGTTGTAAATAACAACAATTAGCCAAGTACCATCAATTCCCCAACACACGCATATACATCATTCAAAAATCACCAGTTCAACAAGCGCAACTCAGAAACACTAATTTCAAGCATATGCCAAACTATCTCCTCAAGTTTAACAGCATAACTAATGAACACCGATTCGAACTCATGTCGAAACGATCTATGTGAGTTTCCCAACAAACTCTGCCATCGATACCTTTCCCGGAACATATCAATGTTCAAAACTTCCACATCATACTGCACCCCTCGGTGTCGAAACCATCAGTACATTCGGCTCAACATACATTTAGTACATCGCAATTACCAAACACAGATTCCATCATACAACAAAAGATTAGAGAGTCAAGCCCTCTCACAATATACCACGGAGCAAATCTCGGATCTTCCGATCGCCAACGATCCTACCAACGCTAGGAAGTTTAGCGATGGATGGCTCACAAGACGACAAACGGTCAAGCCCAGAACGGCGCACATACTCCAGAGAGATAAACGACTGCGCAATACTAGAATCAAAAAATACACGGACTGGATGGATCGAAAAAACAACAACTCGACGATAAGTACGAGAGAGACAATCACAGTTCAAGAAGTGGAAATACAATACAAGAAAACAAGAGAATCGAGAAAGCAAAACTTATGAGCACTAGATGTACTGAGATGCCGGCAGCGGTGTGACAATGTGCAAAACAAAACACAACTAGACCCAAATAACCAGCAAGCCTAGGTATCTATAAACCTAGAGCTCCGATACCATTTTCAGTAACACCCCCGAGATATTCGAAGTATATTACAGCGCTGTGGACCCCTACATGGGACCCACCAGGCTCAAACAAGAAAAACACCACTCGACTAACCATCTCAGTTAGTGAGGGCACACATTTAAATAATGCAACATATAAAGATACGCCCGAAGCAACCAGCGTAATAAACATCAACCGACAATATAGCAATTTGAGTTAATATAAACAAAGTTCAAAGTGAAATGCATAAATACTCGCGAGTACAAACTATATGTTTATAAATGTGAGAAACAACCATACCAAAAAAGACAAGAGAAATAAGAAGACTTGAATGCACATGTCATCGACCCTGTCCAACATCCTCGTACTGTCCCAGCGCCCGCTCGTCCGGCAAAACATAACCTGAAATCCATAACAAGAATTTCCCCAAAATGGGTCCCCAAAGGGGTTAGCAATTACGCTAGTACAAGTAATCAAGAAGCTAAGAAAAAAAATCACAGGTATGACTGGCAAACCAATCGTTTACACGTTTCATAGTACAATGCATCAAATCATTTCAAAACTAAAACCAGACATGTCTTTTCCGGAAACAAATAGTCACAATCAATTTGCCTAGGACCGGGACGAAGCCACGAATCCCACTCGAGGCCTATAAGGACCCTCCCGAGATGGCCACATTCATAAAACAATTCAAGCACACACGTCGCCTAGGACCGGGAGGAAGCCACGAATCCCACTCGAGGCCTCTAAGGATCCTCCCGAGCTGGCTAGCGAAACAAACTCATGAATCCATGGCTGAAGCCATAGATTCCCTCGAGGCCCCGTCGGACCCTCCCGAGGTGAGTAAAGCACACACAATATACATTACCATTTCATGTTAAGCATAAAGGTTTCCAAAAATACTTGCCTTGAATAATTGACACGCAACGAACGGAAAGGAAAGTCACCGACAAACGCTAGGAACCAACGAAACCGAACCTAACGATTCGAAGAATACAATCGCAACCATTTCTAAACGAATACGGAATTGGAATACACCCGAAAACCCACCTACGATGTTACATCCCCAAATTTATGGGTAGTTACAGCGCCGTGGATTCCTCATGGGGTCCACTAGGCTAGGTTATTCGTCTTACATCACAAGTACTTTAAAAATAAGCAATCTTGAAAACGAGAATAATATTTTCCATACAAATAGGAAAGTCCAAATACACACAATTTTATCGTCATCACAAACGCTTTATTTTCGAGATAAATACCAAGAAAACTAAACTTGTTCTAGTTGCCATTGTCAAGCATTCCCCGTCCCTTCGCATTCCCAAGCCTGTATTTCTGAAGTTCCTGCAACTGGCAAGTAAAACAATACCAGCCCATACCCGGGTCAGTCATAACACATCACAACAATATGCTCATATGTACGAATTTTGCAGTTCCAAAAGTATCAGCTAACAACACAATCACATATACATACAATAACACATAAGCACCTATCCCCAATATCTGGATAGTGCAATTTCTACCACCCCCAATATCCAGGTGCACACCCCAATATCCGGGTGCAGAACGAACGTTCGTTATAAATTTCTCTTTGTTCCCACGGGAACGGCATAACTTTGCATCTCTTCACATTCATCACATAATACACAGATTCACACCATCACAATTGGCACAACATAATCAATACACAATGAACACATAAAATTGCAATAATGCTAGGGCCGAGCAAGTTGAACGAACTTGCCTTGTGAGTCATCGATAAGATGATTCCAATTAAATCTCGAGAGTTCGGCCGTCCGATCCTAGATAAGGTATTGATCCCCTAATAATAATATGCTATTGGCATTTTGTTAAGACGTCTCAATTTAATTTAAAGGCTCGCCCTTTATTTTATATTTCAACAAAATCATCGTCTAAAAATTAAATGCATTGGTAAATAGTTCTTAGATATCATCCTTGAATAATTTAAAAATATTTTCAATAATTTATAATTTAACTATTACTTATGCTGTAATAAATCAATCAATAGTCCTTATAATTTATTTAACAAAGTATCATCGAGAATGATTAACCTCAAATATTCCCAAAGTTAATACTTAATAACTTGAATTGAAATAGAAATCCATTTCGTCTATTTCAAATATTCCTTAGAATAATTCTGGATATTTTATATAAGAACATAAATTTATTTATTCCGGTTTAATTATTTTATAATCGCATATATATAAAATGATACTTAAAATTGCCGTTAAAAATTTAAGTACGTCATATGGCAGCTACGTAGTTCGATTGTTCCTAATGTCTATTATCATTAAAAAAAATTTAAGTTTAATTAACACGGAAACGGAGTTGGAAATTTTATTATTTCCAAAAATTAAAACAAAAATAACTAAATATATATAAATACTTCAAGAGAAAAACTCATGAAACGGAATCGAAGAATGATTTACGGATCAAAAGTTACTCGCGATTTAAGTTATATTTCTGCACTTAAAATCAGTCTTGACTTGTCCATAATCACTCATTTTTACATATCTAAATGATGTCTAATTTGAGATTTCAAAAATTAATATTTTAGTGATGTATTTTATATACCAAATGCACGAATAATATATCAAAAATCACTTACGGATTGGTAGATAATCGAACTCAAAGATAGCACCTTGATCTGGATTTCAGAAATTCACTGGGGATTTTAATCGGACATGTTCCAGTCAGTATGTCAGGAAAGATGGTCTGACTTGCTGGAAAACGACCCCGTATCGTCGGCATAACGGACTCTTCTCGGAAATATAAAGAAATATATTTATAAATATTTAGTGTCTGTATATATTTACATAAGTTGTGAGTATAAATGAATTAAGAAAAGACTGTATTTATAGGACACAAAACAGGTGCCCAGTCAATTTGACACAGCCGCCCTACGTCACAGCCCTGGCCGAGCCACGTGCGCGGGGGCCTACCGAGTCACTACCATCAGCCATGACCGTGCCACGTGCATGGGCCCTAGCGTGTCACTATCGGCAGACCCGGCCGAGCCACGTGCGTAGGTCCCGCCCGGAAGATTCCAGGTGCTCGGCAGTTGGCAGTCTCCACTAAATCGATCGTAACTTTTTCATTCGGACTCCTATTGACTCGCCGTTTGAACTATTGGAAAGCTAACTAAATTATATACAACATTATTAATTTTCAGATTTTTTTTAACTTCTCAAAAATCCTTGGTGATTTTTTTTTCTCAAGTTGATACTTGGCCACGATACTTCCAAGAAAATGTCCAAATAATTTATTTAAATCAAGATATCACTTTTATAAATAATTTCACTAATTATTGTCATATAATAGTATTTACTTTATAATTTATATAATGTAAAATATTGGGATTTTACATACTCTCCCTCTAAAAATAAGTTTCGTCCCGAAACTTGGAAGGAGGTTATCATCATTAAGTCATTCTCGAGTACATTTCCCAATATTCGCTGAAAAATCCTGTCGGAGAACACGACGTTGCGCACCGTCGGGTTCTATCCCGGATTTTCCGACGATTAATGGATAATGTTATTCGATTTCTTTAAAAATATCAAGTACAACATCATTATAGGATCTCATTGATTATCACATAGATAAGAAAGAAATCACGTATAGCAGTAAATACACCAAGCATATTATCACATTGGGTCCTTCAAAACTATCCCATCAAATGGTAACAATTTGGGGCTTAAATACTCCCTCTAAAAATTAAGTTTCGACCCGAAACTTATGTTTGGAATAACGTGGGGTACCGGTTACGCATTTCTTCTTCGGTTTCCCAAGTAGCTTCTTCAACTCCATGGTGTGACCACTGGACTTTAACTAGAGGGATAGATTTATTTCTTAATTTCTTTATACGATAGTCTAAAATAGCGACAGGTATCTCTTCGTATGTAGTATCTTCTGCAATCTCTAGAGATTCGTGATTCAGCTTGTGGCTAGGATCGTGAACATATCGCCGTAGCTGCGATACGTGAAATACGTTATGGACTCCTTCTAGAGAGGGTGGTAGAGCTAAGCGATAAGCTAAGTTTCCAACACGTTCGACAATATCAAAGGGTCCAATGAAACGTGGGCTCAACTTTCCTTTCTGTCCGAAGCGACGAATGCCTCGAGTAGGGGATACCTTGATCCATACATGATCGCCTACTTCAAATTCTAAAGATCGCTGGCGGTTCTCCGCATATGACTTTTGTCGACTTTGAGCAGCTTGCATGTGGTTGCGCACTATTGCTATTTTCTCAATTTATTCCTTGATCAAGTCTAGCTCTGTAGCGACTACATCAGAAGTATCGTTCCAACAAAAGGGTTATCTACATTTTCTGCCATATAATGCTTCGAAGGGTGCCATTCCAATACTAGCATGTCAACTGTTATTATAAGCGAACTCCACTAGTCCAAGACGATTGATCCAATATTTACCCCAATCAAGGACACAAGATCGTAGCATGTGTAATACCCGCTTGTAAATTCATTCATTTTTCATTTAGTAATTGTCACTCAGTGGATTTTCACTCATTAATAATCATTCATCATTCATGTTAATTCATTCGTGTTCACCGTTCAGACTAATGTTGAGTCGTGTATTGATATCGTTCATTGTTTCAACCTTGCTTGAGAATCGAGATGAGAATATTATCTTGATCGTTATAATTACTTCATTAATCGATGTTGATATTGGAGTTCATGTCATTTCAAATTTCCTTCTTGTTCGAATCATGCTATTGTTGGGTACATTTGCGGTTCTTGTGTATCTCGTTGCGTTTTTATAGCGGGATATTTCTTCTCCCTACTTGTTTTAAGTTTCGGGACGAAACTTCTTCTAAGGAGGGTAGTATGTAATATCCGCAATTTGGATTTCCGGTAATTTTATTTTTTTGGCGGAAGTCCATCTTAGCGACTCTATTGTTACCATTTCGTCATTCCGAGAATGATTAATTCTATACTTTTTGTCATCCGAGTTCGTCTCGATGTCGTTCTGTTGAGTTCCGTGTTCTTAAGCGACTTTTCCACGTATGAGTTCGACTTTGTAAAATCACCATTAATTTTTGGAAAATTCAAAAATTCTGAATCTTTTCAATATTATAGAGAATCAAGTTATCTTTCCAATGGTTCAAACAGTGAGTCAATCGGAGTCCGGACGAGGGAGTTATGGTCGAAATACATGTTACAGTTTTGGCCGACCCGCCTGTACCGGGGGCCGCGGCTCCTGCCGGCAGGGCTGCGGCACACTGCCGAGTCACTTCCGAGGCACACTCGGCCGGGCCGCGGCACACTGCCGAGCACTGGGGGCAGATTTTGGCCCTGTGCCGCGGCATACTCGTCCGGGCCGCGGCACACAGTGCAGAATGCACTATAATTTCGTTTTTTGAGAAGAAAAACTCATTTCTTCATCCTACTTCCGAGAGAGAGGGTTTGTGGGAGAAATTTTCACCATCAATCACTTGAATACTCGATATTTCATCATTTTCATTCGGTTGTGAAGCTCGGATCGTCGATCTAACGCGTGTTCATCGAATCAAAGTGTTTGGATCTTCAAAGGTAATATTCTCAAGCCTCTTGGATTTCGATTTGTGTTGATATATGATGTTTTGGATGTTATAATCATGTTATATGAAGATATATATATATATGATTATGAGTATGTATGAATATTCATCAGATTATTGAAAGGTTATTCAAGAACACTTTGAATATTGAGTTGGATTTGGGGATTTTCGATAAATTGTTGTTGAAATCACGATTTTGGATATTCATATTGGATTACTGATCGTATTGAAGATGTTTTGTTGGTTTGAAACACTTCTTGGGGATTTGATATTGGTATTAATGAGGTTTGGTTGTAAACAATCGAAGATTGGCCACAACGTGTTCGATATAATGCCCCAATGAACTTGGTTTAGTCGTATCGACGTTTTGAGTTAGTTATACTCGTGTTTGATTCGTGTGTTGAACCGGATTATTGGTAATTGTGTTATTAAAGGTTGTTCGAGCGACCGACATCTCATTTAGGACGTTGTTCGTGGAAGGACATGTTAGGAATATGCCCTCGAATGTCACTCAGGGGATGAGAGAGTAGGGGCATTGTACTTGTAATTATGGAATAAATAATAAAAAGGTAATTCGATTCATTCACTGTTTATTGTATTTCAATTGCATTCTTGACTTGGTAAAAATTGAAGTGAAGTCCATGTAAATAAACTGAACATTCCATTCTCGTTATGGGATAAGAGAAAATGCACTGAAAGTGTTTAAAGTTTATTTATGAAAATCGTTCGCAAGTCAATAAACTTAAATGGGCATTAAGTTTTAATAAGACTTGTATAACTGATGCTAGGACGTGTGCACGTCTTGATAGCATAGTTATAAAGTATATTGGTGGGACCAGTATACTCGAACACGACTCATACTCGATTCAGTCACACGGTATTCACTCTCGAAGAGTCGATGACGAATCAAAAGGTTGTGATAGTGTATGTGGACCTTTGACTTGAGGATTCGGTAGAAGATGTTCTGTGACGTTTAGTTTGTCATTAGAGTAGTTAGACTCATTTGCTTAATTGCCGAGTCGACCTCGAAGTGCGGACTATACGGGCGGTGCGATCTTTCTTGTATGCCAAGAAAGGATTTTATCTCTGTTAGTGAGCAAGGCGTATGTCCTATACGGTTAATGGCAAATAAGATCATGAGTCTTTGGCCAAAGCATTACGATATAGTCGTATTAGATACACTATTAATCGGTCGGTCTTGATTTGCATTAACACATGTATAGAGTCTAGTCAATAGTAGGGTTTGACTTTACCGTGACCCAAGACATGACCGGGACATCCGATAAAGGGTCTATACGTATATAGTATTCACGACATAATAGTTCCGGAATGATCCCTTCATTCGTTCTCGATCGGGGTTTACAGTGCGGCCCGCTAGTCGGC
Source organism: Orobanche coerulescens (assembly GCA_033398695.1). Taxonomy (NCBI): domain Eukaryota; kingdom Viridiplantae; phylum Streptophyta; class Magnoliopsida; order Lamiales; family Orobanchaceae; genus Orobanche; species Orobanche coerulescens. Next base: position 88,895,059 of record CM065807.1, read on the forward strand.
TAAGTGCCGCCCGCACACATTGGTTCATCCCAATGCCGACTGAGACGGACCTACGGAGTCGCGCATCACGAGCGTTGACGGATAAATGTGAATTTATTATCTCTCTATAAATATTAGAAATTGGATATCTAATTATGATTTATTATATAAATCAAAATAGCGGTCTTATGAAGTAAAATTAAGTTCTGGGTGATTAATTTAATTCATAAATTATATTTCTTAGAGAAATATATTTGTATTTGATATTATTAATTAATTAGATTAATTAATTAATATAAATACATTGGTGATTAAACGAGTGTATTTAACGAGTCGTTTGACGGACGTCTGGTACACGAGCCGAGTGACTCGGCTCGTTTTCAGGAAACTTCCACCATGGGCCGCCTCCCTCTCCCCACATCACATGGAATCATTTCCATGCATGTGTATGTGTTAGTTGTATTTTTGTTATTATGTGTTGACATTTTATCTCAATTATATGATTTGTATTATATGTTTGAGATAATATAAAAACAACATATTATAACAACTACTACACACACACACACACACATATTTTCAGCTTGCAAATCTCTCTTCTGGCCGTGAGAGTTGTGAGGAAGGGAGAGAATTTTTTTTTTTTTTTAATTTTCATCTTAGAGGTGAAAGGAATTCAAGAAAAAATAGAGAGAAAATTCCTACGGTAACTTCCTAGCCGTGTTCTTGGAGAACGAAGTTACGTTGAATTTTCCGGGCAACTTCCGATGCGTGTGAAGTAGAGGCTTCGAATTTTCGGTGTTTGGAACGAAGGGATTTCGTGTTCGGGACGGGATCGTGATCATCGTCTACATTTTACGAAGATTTATTTCAAAGGCTTCAAGGGTATGAATCTTTATCTTTGTATTTTTTTTTTCGTATATACGTTACTTGATCGATCCTGTTTGGGATTCGTATTTATTTCCGCTGCGTATTTCGTTATATTTTCGGAATCCCAACAGTGGTATCAGAGCGAGGTCAATGTTTCCGTATATACGATTATTTGTGTATTTTGAATGCTTTTGGATGATGATTATGATTTAGAATCACGTTTGGAATAATTGTAGATTTTAAATTATTCGTTGTAGCATCACGTTTTTTGAAACGGGCCGAAAAACAAAGAAACGGTGCCGTGAAGTCTTTGTGAATCGCCTGGCCGCCCAGTGCCGAGCATGCTCGGCCATGATCGCCATGTCTCGGCCACATCGGCCGAGAATGATCGTCGATCTGAAGCGATGGCTCGGCCAGCACTTTCGGGTTTTGGCCGATTTTGAATCGGGCCGCGGGCTGGGCCTAAAACCGGATTATCCGGGACTCCGTTTTAAGTTTATATTTTGTTGTAATTATTTCCCAAAATTTAAATTGGATTTTAATTTGACTAAATTAATATTTGAAATATTTTTTTTGGTTAAGGGAAATAAATTAAACGAAAATATTATTTTGGCCGGATTACTTCGAATGAATTTAAATGACGATTATTAGTATTAATTGGATTAATACCATTAAAATTGAATAGATTAATTTTATATTGATTGGATTAATATATTAATTGATTATTTAATTTTAATGCCACCTTATATTAATTGGATTAATATAGTAGAAATTGAATAGATTAATTTATGGATTAATTAGATTAATTTATATTAAGATTAATTGTTTAATTTCGTTGCCATTATATGTTGTATGGAATCCTTATGTGATGGTGATATAGCTCGTGGACTTAGTTTTTTGATTTGTTCGATTCGATTGGGTTGTAAAGGCCGTTTTGAGCCTATTTATATTTACTAGAAAAACTTGTATAGGATGCAATTTTTCAATGATGTAATTATTATTTTGGGTATGACGAAGACCGAAGACAACCGAGCGATAAGACGAAGAATCGAAGACTGTTTTTTTATTGGGTCATTCGCTTGGCCCAGTACTTAGGAATTAGGTCCATGAGCTATATGTTGGTAGTAACTAGGTTACTGTTTTCTGTTTTTCATTTTGAATGATTGACAAACCAACAAACGCGTATAATTGAATTAATGTGCAAAGTGTAACATTAATCGCGAAATTCTCCCGACTACAAACAGACTAAGTTTGAAAAAGGTTACGAGGTTTCCTACCCTCCATCAAACTCGTAGAAAATTGATACCCGAGCTGGTGTGCTATGCTTCCGAGTTATCGGGGTAGTACATTTGGTAGAGGTTGAAAAATTCTTGAGTGCATTAGATGCCTTCGGTTGGTGATAAATTTCGCCCCTAGAAACCTGATAGGTTGCCGGGTGAGATTCAATAGTCAAACTGATAGACGTTGATGGTCAACAACTTAGATAGTCTGGATTGCCAAGAAACCTGATATGTTGAGGGCATGAAGACTAGGGGTAAAAGAAGATCAAATCATCTGTTAGACGGGTTGGTGTTAGACGCCACTTTACAGAAATTAATTGGCGAGAAACCTGATAGGTTGCGTCTGTTAAAATTTGTAAAGAACTTGATCACCACTAAGAAGTCGATCTAACCATGATTTCCGGATTATAACATGGGAGTATATAATTCCGATAAAATTAGTGGGAGCCGAGACAAGAATTATACAAGCCCTTAAGTTCTATACTCGGTCATAATTAAACAAGTCACTAATTTAATCTTGTCTAAATCTTTGCAGAAAATGAAATTGAATCTCTCTAAAATGGCTAAAAACCCACTTGCAATACTACTTGAAAAGAATCTCCTAACTGGCCCTAACTTTGTTGACTGGTTGCGGAATCTGATGATTGTACTCAGTATGGAGTCTCTGGGATACGTCTTGGAGGCGAACATTCCACCGACTCCAATCCGGACTAGGGGTAATCAGGAAGACATTGACGTCCATGAAAAATGGGTCAAGGATGACGTGCTAGTCCGTGGCTTTATGATGGGCTCAATGATTAATGAGCTGCAGAGAGCGCACGAGAAAATGACTTCTGCTAGGCAGATTCTCGCACACTTGACCGAACTTTATGGAGAGCACAGTAGGACTGCTAGATATGAAATATCAAAGCAGTTGTTCAGTGCTAGGATGAAAGAAGGGGAGAAAGTGGGAGACCACATCGTCAAGATGATCTCTATGATTGAGAGGCTCGAGGTGCTGAACTTTAATATGAATTTATCTCTTCAAATTGATCTCATCCTTCAATCTCTACCTGACTCTTTCACGGAGTTTGTAATGAATTTCAACTGTAATGAAATTACATGCACATTAGCTGGGCTAATGAATAAACTGGTGACGGCGCAGTCTAACATGAAGACTAAACCGAGAGAGGCTGCTCTTGTGATTTCTTCTGGGCCTAAGAGGTCCAAGAACAAGAAGAAAAAGACCTACGAGCAGTACAAACCCAAGAAAGGGGTGCAAAAAGGAAAGGGCAAGGCCCGAAAGGTTCAAAAGGTAGGCGGTCCAAAACCTACGGACAAATGCCTTGAATGCGGTGAGTGGGCCTTTGGCGAAGGACTTGTCCCAAGATTAATGGCGCATCGTGCGGAACTTTTTGTTTTTGAAACTAATTGTTCCGCTCGTATATTCGCTTCATGGATTACGGATTCGGTGCCACTTATCACATTTGTACTATGAATCAGATCTGGAACAAGTAGAAAACTTGAAGTGGGAAATAATGATCACCGTTGGAAGCGGACAAAGTGTCGAGGCAATCGATATTGGATCAATCCTTCGGGTTTAGAATCGGTTTTATTTTGACATTAGATGAAGTACTTGTTTTGCCCAAGGGAATAAAAACATTGTATCCATTCCAGTCTTGGACAGAAAGGATTTTGTTTCTTCATTGGCAATGGCGGTTGTAAAATTTATTTTCAAATAAATTGGTTGGAACAACTACATTGTTGAATAGTTTATATCATCCGAACATGCAAAATAAAACAAAGGTGAACACTATAACTAGGAAACGTGGTAGGCAAGATACTAATCAAGCTCTTAAATGGCACCTTAGACTTGGTCATGTTGGTCGACCAAGGTTCGAAAATGGAAAAAGATGGACTTTTAAGTCCATTGGGTGTAGAACCCTATCCAACTTGTGAATCTTGCCTTAGAGGCAAAATGACTAAGTTCCCCTTCATAGGGACTTTTGAAAGGGCCGATAAACTTGGATTGGTGCATACCGATGTTTGTGGTGCTTTAGAAGTAGCCCGAGACGGATATCAATATTTCATAACGTTCACAGATGATCATACTAGGTATGGGATTGTGTACTTAATGAAACATAAATCAAGCCTTTGCTAAATTCAAAGAATTTAAGGCCCTAGTTGAAAAACAAACTAGATGTCATATCAAAGCACTTCGGTCGGACCGAGGTGGCGAATATATGAGCACTGAGTTTGATGAGTTCCTTAAGGAACATGGAATAGTTTCACAATTCACGCTTCCAGGAACCCCACAGTTAAATGGTGTTTCAGAAAGGAGAAATCGGACTTTGTTGGACATGGTTCGCTCCATGTTAAATTACACTGATTTACCTATTTACCTGTGGGGGTATGTCTTACTAACCGCTGCCTATATCCTAAATAGATGTCCTTCCAAATCTGTTCCTATCACTCCGCATGAGATGTGGAAGGGTAAGAAACCAAGCCTTAATCACATAAGGATTTGGGGATGTCCAGCCTATGTCAAAAAGGCTAAAGTGGACAAACTGGAAGCGTGGTCCATAAAAGGAGGTTTCATAGGATACCCAGAGGACTCGATGGGTTATCTATTCTACATGCCAGAAGACCATAGGGTCGTTGTGGCATTACAAGCGCACTTCCTTGAGGATGAATTCATTCAGGAAGGTGGCTCGGGTAGAAATATCTCTTTGGAAGAGCATAATGAAACTCCTAAGGCGACATCTGATCAGGGATCAACCGAACCTATTGTAACACAACCTCCACTTCGAAGGTCTGATAGGGTATCTCACTTACCTGAGAGGTATGGCTATACACATGTCGAGGAACTGGGTCTCCACGACACACCTGATAGCAGTGAAAATGACCCTGTCACCTATGACCAAGCGATAGTGGATGTAGACTCTGATAAATGGCAAGAAGTAATGGAAGCTGAGATAGACTCGATGCATACCAATCAGGTCTGGACTCTAGTAGATCTTCCAACTGGCATGAGGACTATTGGAAATAAATGGATCTATAAGAAAAAGACTGATGGGGATGGCAAGGTTGATGCCTATAAGGCCAGGCTTGTGGCAAAGGGTTATACCCAAAGGGAAGGAATCGATTATCATGATACCTTCTCGCCCGTAGCTATGATAAAGTCGATTCGCATGATGCTTGCCATTGTCGCTATTGTGATTATGAAATATGGCAAATGGATGTCAAAACGGCTTTTCTAAATGGATACCTCGAGGAGGAAATCTATATGGAACGACTAAAGGTTTTGTGTCCAAAGCTAATATTCATAAAGTGTGTAAGCCAACGAGCCATTTATGGTCCGAAGCAAGCTTCTCGGAGTTGGAACCTTCGATTTGTGAAGCGATTAAGGACTTTGACTTCGAACGAAATGAGGAGGAACCGTGTGTTTACAAAAAGATCAGTGGGGAGCAACATTGCGTTCTTAGTACTATATGTAGATGATATTCTACTTATAGGAAATAACATAGCAATGCTCAGCACTGTGAAAGCTTGGCTTTCTAAAACGTTCTCCATGAAAGACTTGGGAGAAGCTTCCTATATTCTAGGGATCCGTCTTTACAGAGATAGACCGCGAAGAATGATAGGACTTTCCCAAGCCCTTTATATCGATAAAATCCTGAGAAGATTCAAGATGGATGAATCTAAAAGAGGGTTCCTTCCCATGCGACATGGAATTCATCTCACCACGAAAATGTGTCCTCAAAGTGAGGAAAACAAGAGAGAGATGAGTAAGGTACCCTATGCCTCGGCAGTGGGTAGCCTCATGTACGCTATGTTGTGTACGAGACCAGACTTAGCCTACGATGTGAGTATGGTAAGTCGATTTCAAGCAAACCCGGGAAGGGAACATTGGACTGCCGTAAAGAACATTCTTAAGTACTTAAGAAGAACTAGAGATTTAGTTCTTACTTATGGTGGTGGAGAACTGAAGGTGATTGGATTCACCGATTATGATTTTCAAGGAGACAATGACGACTCTAAGTCGACATCTGGGTATTTATTTACTCTCAATGGAGGAGCAGTATCTTAGAGAAGCTCCAAGCAAACCGCTACTGCAGATTCCACCTGCCAAGCAGAGTATCAAGCTGCCTCAGAGGCTAGCAAAGAAGCATTTTGGATGCAGAAGTTTATACAAGAACTTCAAGTGGTGCCTAACGCGGAGTTGCCTATATCACTATTCTGTGATAATGATGGAGCTGTCGCCCAAGCCAAGGAGCCTAGGGCTCACCACAACACCAAGCATATAGAGAGAAAGTACCACATCGTTCGAGAGATGGTGGAAAAAGGATATGTTTCATTGGAAAGAGTAGACTCAGAAGACAATGTCTCTGACCCGCTGACTAAGCCATTATCTCAGGCCGTCTTGGAAAGACATCTGAAGAACATGGGTATTGGATATCATGATGTGTGGCATTGAGTGCAAGTGGGAGATTGTTAGGAATATGCCCTCGAATGTCACTCAGGGGATGAGAGAGTAGGGGCATTGTACTTGTAATTATGGAATAAATAATAAAAAGGCAATTCGATTCATTCACTGTTTATTGTATTTCAATTGAATTCTTGACTTGGTAAACATTGAAGTGAAGTCCATGTAAATAAACTGAACATTCCATTCTCGTTATGGGATAAGAGAAAATGCACTGGAAGTGTTTAAAGTTTATTTACGAAAATCGTTCGCAAGTCAATAAACTTAAATGGGCATTAAGTTTTAATAAGACTTGTATAACTGATGCTAGGACGTGTGCACGTCTTGATAGCATAGTTATAAAGTATATTGGTGGGACCAGTATACTCGAACACGACTCATACTCGATTCAGTCACACGGTATTCACTCTCGAAGAGTCGATGACGAATCAAAAGGTTGTGATAGTGTATGTAGACCTTTGACTTGAGGATTCAGTAGAAGATGTGCCTGTGACGTTTAGTTTGTCATTAGAGTAGTTAGACTCATTTGCTTAATTGCTGAGTCGACCTCGAAGTGCGGACTATACGGGCAGGTAGCAGTCTTTACTGTATGCCAAGAAAGGATTTTATCTCCTATTAGTGAGCAGGCGTATGTCCTATACGGTTAATGGCAAATAAGATCATGAGTCTTTGGCCAAAGCATTCTGATATAGTCGTATTAGATACACTATTAATCAGTCGGTCTTGATTTGCATTAACACATGTATAGAGTCTAGTCAATAGTAGGGTTTGACTTTACCGTGACCCGAAGACATGACCGGGACATCTGATAAAGGCTCTATACGTATATAGTATTCACGACATAATGGTTCTGGAATGATCCCTTCATTCGTTCTCAGTCGGGGTTTCTGATGCGGCCCGCTAAGTGGCTAAGTCTTGCCGCACTCATTGGTTCCTCCCAATGCCGGCTGAGACGGACCTACGGAGTCGCGCATCAGGAGCGTTGACGGATAAATGTGAATTTATTATCTCTCTATAAATATTATATATTGGATATCTAATTTTGATTTATTAGATAAATCAAAATAGCGGTCTTATGAATTAAAATTAAGTTACCGGGTGATTAATTTAATTCATAAATTATATTTCTTAGAGAAATATATTTGTATTTGATACTATTAATTAATTAGCTTAATTAATTAATATAAATACATTGGTGATTAAACGGAGTGTATTTAACGGAGTGTATTTAACGGAGTCGTTTGACGAACGTCCGGTACACGAGCCGAGTGACTCGGCTCGTTTTCTAGGAAACTTCCACCATGGGCCGCCCTCCCTCTCCCCACATCACATGGAATCATTTCCATGCATGTGTATGTGTTAGTTGTATTTTTGTTATTATGTGTTGACATTTTATCTCAATTATATGATTTGTATGATATGTTTGAGATAATATAAAAACAACATATTATAACAACTACTACACACACACACACACACACACACATATTTTCAGCTTGCAAATCTCTCTTCTGGCCGTGAGAGTTGTGAGGAAGGGAGAGAATTTTTTTTTTTTTAATTTTCATCTTAGAGGTGAAAGGAATTCAAGAAAAAATAGAGAGAAAATTCCTACGGTAACTTTCTAGCCGTGTTCTTGGAGAACGAATTTACGTCGAATTTTCCGGCAACTTCCGACGCGTGTGAAGTAGAGGCTTTGAATTTTCGGTGCTTGGAACGAAGGGATTTCGTGTTCGGGACGGGATCGTGATCATCGTCTACATTTTACGAAGATTTATTTCAAAGGCTTCAAGGGTATGAATCTTTATCTTTGTATTTTTTTTTTCGTATATACGTTACTTGATCCATCCTGTTTGGGATTCGTATTTATTTCCGCTGCGTATTTCGTTTTATTTTCGGAATCCCAACAGGACATTCTTCATCGGCGTTGTGTAAGTTAATTCTTACTCGGTTAAAAGGATATTCATTCCTTTCGTTGTTGTTCATTCATAATTATAGTTCATTCATAATGTATTAACCGAATTGAGACTTGTAATTGTCAATTAATCAGTTCAGTCACAAGGAATGACGATTCCAATCATTTCATTGAGCTATCATTCATTTCACTGTCATTTCATCTCGGTGAGTCATTATTGATTTCGATGTCACTTTTGTTATCTCGTGGCATTCCGGGTCATACTGGCGTGCCGGTTGGTATGTGTAGGATTTTCATGTCGAGCACATATTAAGTCGTGTGTTGGTTGTTGGCCTCACATTGTACTATGCACACGAGAAGATCACTTCGTGAGACTGATTAGGTACAAGACCACACGTGTATTCGATCGATACTCGATGGTGGCTTGTGCACGGACACATTTCCATCCCGGGCGTAGTGTGGCGCCACCCTTTGAGCCGTACCGTTAGTTGATTCATACGGCATGTTTGATTGCGTATGTTTTCAACAGGATTGGGTTATAATATGACCGATTCACTTTTGGTCGCATGTGTTCGACGTTTTGAGACTTTGATTGAACTTGTGGTTTATACAGCATATATGATTATGTTTATTCAACTCTTGAGGATTGTTGTTCTGTGTAACTGACCCCGTTGGGGGATTTTGTTTTCAGGTCATGGCAAGGCAAAAGCACGGGAATATAACGTTGACGGCGAGGAGTCCCAGTGATACTAGTAGGGGGCCCCAATCCTTTCAGTCATTCATGTTGTTGTCATTTATTTTCCGCTGCAGATTTCCATTTGGATACTCCGTTTCGTTCAGTGTTGTGTATTTTATCTTCATATAAAATATACATGTTTCCGTTATTATCTTGGGTGTGTTATAATGAAACTTCTCATCGGAGTAGTTCATGATATAATGTGGTTCGGTACTACATTTACCCTGTGTATTTCATTCATTTTCACTCGCCTGGTGGCTCCCAGTGGGGGGGTCCACGACACTGTAATATCCGCCTAGTTTGGGGTGTTACAGAGTTGGTATCGGAGCGTGGTTTTGAATACTACCTTCCGAGTCATGTCTCATTTCAAATCATCGTCATCGGACTAGTATCATTGGACTTTCGCTTCACGTGTGACCTGTGCAAATGCCGAGCCCATCAGACCGAAAGAACTGTAAGACTTCTAACGCCATGGTATAATTTCTGGCAATAATCATTCATTCATAATTCATCAGTCAACAATCTTCAAACATCATTTTCGTTTTGATCATGTTGATCACGCTATCTCAATAATCACTCAGTTCATTTCATTACTCAGTTGTTGATCTTGAAGATCATATCATTAATCTTGTTAACTTTTTCAAGATAATCATTTCACGAATATCATCAGATAATCATGTCACCTCAGTTAGTCATTCATGTAATTACTGTTTTAGAGCGCGTATTCTCATTGACATCATTTCATGACGTAAATTATAATGTGGTACTCATACGAGATCTATGATTACCATGCGACCATCCTACTCCAGTATGGAGAGAGCTATCAGGGGATGCACGAGGAGAGGCCGCGGTGCAGGCCAAAACCCAGGGAATAATCGCCCACTGTCGGGAAACCGTATCCAGGACTCCGCTCGATCGGAAGATGTTCGGGTTGATCCACACACTTTTATGCAGGTCATGATGATCCATATGCAATTGCTTAATCATCATTGCGCCACTCTGGATGATTTAATTGAGAGAACTCTTCCGTATGAGCCTGCTGCTAAGGAAATTGCTGAGCAACAACCTTCATCTGTCAGCAAGAAATCAACAAAGCGTAATCAGTCCGAAGTGGTCAGTAAACCTCCAAGAAGCCTCGTGTGGGCCCTAACGTTTCTGAGCGACCTCCTATGGTGCATAATCGTGCGGGATCTCAGTCCCGAGCGGCCAGTTCGGCCATCACCTATTACAACTGTGAAGAACAGGGTCATTTCAGCACTAAGTGTCTGAAACCGTCTATCACATGCCATAATTGTGGGATTGTTGGGCACAAGGCCCGTTTTCACCGAAGGGACTCCAAACCGACTCCGGTAGCATCTCTGGCCCCGAAGCAATCAGCAATTCAGAATCAGACTGCTCTGTCAGCGTCGTTTAAGATGACGGAAGCGAATAAAGGCGGAGCTCATATTTATCAGACGGGAACGTCCGGTTCAGGGGCCGGCAAGTCCCGGATTCACGAGATGAAGAGGACTGACGATCCGGAGGCCCGAACGATCTCAAGTATACTCGTAATTTTATCTAAACCTGTGTGTACCCTTTTTGATACCGGTGCACCGCATTCATTCATTTCCGAATCATATTTGAGTAGACTTCACTTAGACAGTCCTAATAATTATGGACCTTATATCATTGGTCTACCTGACGGTAGAAGAATTTTCGGAAATCATGAGGTTAAGAACTGACCGAATTAAGCTTAATGACCGCGAGTGGTTGGTGGACCTAATCGTGGTGGATTCACCTAAGGAATATGTAATATTGGGTATTAGTGGGATGGATCGTCATGACACCATTCTCAATGTTCGTAAGCGTATGGTCCCTATCATTTCCGTCGTTGGCAGTCGAGGTGTTCAATCATTCATTGTATAATTTCCATCGATTGGCCGTTCTAAGGCAATCGAGGTGATCAACCATTCGTGGTATCATTGTTATCGTTTGACGATGTACTCCCAGACGAGCTACCTGTTTTACCTCCACCGAGGGATATGGAATTCACGATAGAGTTGGAGCCTGGTACGTCTCCATTATCGAAGGCACCGTATCGGATGGCCCCGACCGAAGTGCAGGAACTAAAGAATCAATTCGAGGATTTGACCGAGAAGGGTTATATCCGACCGAGTGCATCCCTGTGGGGAGCACCAGTGTTGTTTGCAAGAAGAAGGATGTTTCGTTTCGTGTGTGTATTAATTATCGGGAGTTGAATAGGGTGACGATCAAGAATATATCAACTTCAGGGAGCTTCAGTATTTTCCAAGATCGACTTAAGATATGGATATCACCAGTTGCACATTCGAGAGTCGGATATCGCGAGGGCGGCGTTTCAAACACGTTATGGACATTATGAGTTCGTGGAGTTAATTAATGCACTAATGCACCTGCGGTATTCATGGAGTTAATGAATCGGGTCTTCATCGACTTTTTGGATCAGTTCGTAGTTGTCTTTATTGATGATATTTTAATTTATTCTCGTGACCGGGAGGAGCACGAGCTTCACCTTCATCAGGTTCTCGATGTGTTGAGACGAGAGCAACTTTATGGAAAGTTTTCCATATGTGAGTTCTGGATGTCCGAAGCGACGTTTCTCGGGCATGTAATTTCATCACACGGAGTGCGTGTTGATCCTCAGAAGATGGAGGCTATCCGAGATTGGCTACCTCCGAAGAATGGTAATGAAATCCGAAGCTTTCTCGGATTAGCCGGTTATTATCGGCGTTTTGTGGAAGGATTTTCTAAGATCGCTCAACCAATGACAAACCTTTTTCGAAAGGATAAGAAATACACGTGGTCCGACGCATGTCAGCAGAGTTTTGAGGAACTTAAGAGCCGGTTAATTTCAGCACCTGTCCTTTCTTTACCGCAAGGGATGGAAGGATTTGTGGTTTATGGTGATGCGTCCGGACAGGGTCTCGGATGTGTACTCATGCAGAATGGGAAGGTTGTTGCCTATGCTTCACGGCAATGGAGACCTTACGAGGTTAATTATCCGACCCACATCCTGGAGCTAGCAGCCGTGGTGTTCGCATTGAAGATTTGGCGTCATTATCTTTATGGCGTTACCTATCAGATATTCACCGATCATAAGAGTTTAAAGTATATATTTACTCAGAAGGAGTTAAATATGCGGCAGAGACGGTGGTTGGAACTGATCAAAGATTATGATATCGAGATACTTTACCACCCGGGTAAGGCAAACGTTGTCGCCGATGCCTTGAGTCGTAAGTCCGTTCAGGAGCAGATGCTTGCTCGATTAATAGTTCAGAAGGAACTTCAACAGGAATTTCTGAGACCCGAGTTCAAGGTCTGGTTACAATGAGTACAAGGGCAACTTTGTACGTTGGAGATTTCATCGCCACTTGAGGAGGCGATCAGGGAGAATCAGGGTTCGAACCCATTTTTGTTACGCATTCGAGAGGATGTGACTCAGGGGAAAGCCCCCGGGTTTGTGGTCCACGAGGATGGACTTTTGCGTTTTAAGAATCGGTTGTGTGTACCGGTGAATGACGAGTTGAAAAACTCGATTTTGAGAGAAGCTCATGCTACCCCTTATTCCGGTCATCCGCGGTCTATCAAGATGTATAAAGACTTGAAACAAAATTACTGGTGGAGTAATATGAAGCGGGAAGTCGCGGAATTTGTTTCGAGATGTTTGACCTGTCAGCAAGTCAATATAGAACATCAGCAACCGGCGGGTATGCTGAAACCTCTCCTTATTCCAGAATGGAAGTGGGAAGATATTTCAATGGACTTCATCGCGACTTTGCCAACGAGTCATCGTGGCATGAATACAATCTGGGTAATTGTGGATCGCCTAGCTAAATCAGCTAATTTCCTTGAGATTAAGGATACGTGGGTCCCCGAGAGACTTGCCCAGTTGTTTATCAAAGAGATAATGAGATTGCACGGTACTCCTAAAAGTATCGTTTCCGATCGTGACGGGCGATTCGTATCTCATTTTTGGAAATCAGTTCATCGTGCTATGGGAACTAAGCTTAATCTCAGTACTGCTTTTCATCCTCAGTCCGACGGAAAATCGGAGAGGACTATTTAGACTTTGGAGGACATGTTGAGGACATGTGTTCTCGATTAGAAAGATGATTGGGAAGCCCAACTACCGTTGATCGGGTTCACGTACAATAATAGTTGGCATGTTTTGATTAAGATGGCACCTTACGAGGCCTTGTACGGTCGTCATTGTCGATCTCATTTGTGTTGGGATGACTTATCAGAATCAATCGGCACCGACCCCGATATACTTATAGCCGCCTGTGAGAAGGTATCTTTGATCAGGAGTCATTTGTTGACCGCTCAGAGTCGACATAAATCATATGCAGATCATCGTCGTCGACCATTAGAGTTCAAGACAGGTGACCATGTTTTGGTCAAGGTATCCCCGAGTCGTGGTGTCTTCCGTTTTGGGAAGAGGGGAAAGTTGAGTCCGAGATTCATTGGACCGTTTGAGATTTTGGATCGAGTAGGTGAGCTAGCTTATCGATTAGCCCTACCTCCGGCATTGAGCTGAATTCATTATGTGTTTCACGTATCTCAGTTGCGGAAGTATATTACCGACCCTAGCCACATACTTCAGTTTGATGAAATCGAGATAAGATGATCATACGTATGAGGAGCATCATGTACGAATCTTAGTACGGCGAATCAAACAGTTGAGGAACAAGACGATCCCTTGGTTAAATTTAGTAGTCGAGTCATGAAGTCGAAGAGGCTACTTGGGAAATCGAGGATAGTATGCGGAAGAGTTATTCCGATTTGTTTCACCCTTAGTTTCGAGGACGAAACTATTTTTAGGGGGGGGAGTATGTAATACCCGCTTGTAAATTCATTCATTTTTCATTAAGTGATTGTCACTCAGTGATTTTCACTCATTAATAATCATTCATCATTCATGTTAATTCATTCGTATTCACCGTTCGGACTAATGTTGAGTCGTGTATTGATATCGTTCATTGTTTCAACCTTGCTTGAGAATCGAGATGAGAATATTATCTTGATCGTTATAATTACTTCATTAATCGATGTTGATATTGGAGTTCATGCCATTTCAAATTTCCTTCTTGTTCGAATCATGCTATAATTGGGTACATTTGCGGTTCTTGTGTATCTCGTTGAGTTTTTCTAGCGGGATATTGCTTCTCCCGACTTGTTTTAAGTTTCGGGACGAAAGTTCTTTTAAGGAGGGTAGTATGTAATATCCGCAATTTGGATTTCCGGTAATTTTATTTTTTTGGCAGAAGTCTATCTTAGAGACTCTATTGTTACTGTTTCGTCATTCCGAGAATGACTAATTCTACACTTTTAGTCATCCGAGTTCGTCTCGATGTCGTTCTGTTGAGTTCCGTGTTCTTAAGCGACTTTTCCACGTATGAGTTCAACTTTGTAAAATCGCCATTAATTTTTGGAAACTCCAAAAATTCTGAGTCTTTTCAATATTATATAGCATCAAGTTATCTTTCCAATGGTTCAAACGGTGAGTCAATCGGAGTCCGGACGTGGGAGTTATGGTCGAAAAAGCTAAGACACACACATGTTGCAGTTTTGGCCGACCCGACTGTACCGGGGGCCGTGGCTCCTGCCGGCAGGGCCGCGGCACACTGCCGAGTCACTGCCGCAGCACACTCGGCCGGGCCGCAGCACCGCCGAGCACCGGGGCGATTTTGGCCCTATGCCGCGGCACACTCGGCCGGGCCGTGGCACGCAATCCAGACTGTACTATAATTTCGTTTTTTGAGAAGAAAAACTCATTTCTTTATCCTACTTCCGAGAGAGAGGGTTTGTGGGAGAAATTTTCATCATCAATCACTTGAATACTCGATTTTCATCATTTTCATTCGGTTGTGAAGCTCGGATCGTCGATCTAATGCGTGTTCATCGAATCAAAGTGTTTAGATCTTCAAAGGTAATATTCTCAAGCCTCTTGGATTTCGATTTGTGTTGAGATATGATGTTTTAGACGTTATAATCATGCTATATGAATAGATATACATATGATTATGAGTATGTATGAATATTCATCGGATTATTGAAAGGTTATTCAAGAACACTTTTAATATTGAGTTGGATTTGGGGATTTTCGATAAATTGTTGTTGAAATCACGATTTTGGATATTCATATTGGATTATTGATCACATTGAAGATGTTTTGTTGGTTTGAAACATTTCTTGGGGATTTAATATTGGTATTAATGAGGTTTGGTTGTAAACAATCGAAGATTGGCCACAACGTGTTCGATATAATGCAACAATGAACTTGGTTTAGTCTTATCGACGTTTTGAGTTAGTTATACTCGTGTTTGATTCGTGTGTTGAACCGGATTATTGGTAATTATATTATTCAAGGTTGTTCGAGCGACCGACATCTCATTTAGGACGTTGTTCGTGGAAGGACATTCTTCATCGGCGTTGTGTAAGTTAATTCTTACTCGGTTAAAAGGATATTCATTCCTTTCGTTGTTGTTCATTCATAATTATAGTTCATTCATAATGTATTAACAGTATTGAGACTTGTAATTGTCAATTAATCATTTCAGTCACAAGGAACGACGGTTCCAATCATTTCATTGAGCTATCATTCATTTCACTGTCATTTCATCTCGGTGAGTCATTATTGATTTCGATGTCACTTTTGTTATCTCTTGGCATTCTGGGTCATACTGGCGTGCCGGTTGGTATGTGTAGGATTTTCATGTAGGGCACATATTAAGTCGTGTGTTGGTTGTTGGCCTCACATTGGACTGTGCACACGAGAAGATCACTTCGTGAGACAGATTAGGTACAAGACCACACGTGTATTCGATCGATACTCGATGGTGGCTTGTGCATAGACACATTTCCATCCCGGGCGTAGTGTGGCGCCACCCTTTGAGCCGTACCGTTAGTTGATTCATACAGCATGTTTGATTGCGTATGTTTTCAACAGGATTGGGTTATAATCTGACCGATTCACTTTTGATCGCATGTGTTCGACATTTTGAGACTTTGATTGAACTTGTGGTCTATACAGCATATATGATTATGTTTATTCAACTCTTGAGGATTGTTGTTCTGTGTAACTGACCCCGTTGGGGGATTTTGTTTTCAGGTCATGGCAAGGCAAAAGCACGGGAATATAACGTTGACGGCGAGGAGTCCCAGTGATACTAGTACGGGGCCCCAATCCTTTCAGTCATTCATGTTGTTGTCATTTATTTTCCACTGCAGATTTCCATTTGGATACTCCGTTTCGTTCAGTGTTGTGTATTTTATCTTCATATAAAATATACATATTTCCATTATTATCTTGGGTGTGTTATAATGAAACTCCTCATCGGAGTAGTTGATGATATAATGTGGTTCGGTACTACATTTACCCTGTGTATTTCATTCATTTTCACTCGCCTGGTGGGTCCCAATCGGGGGTCTACGGCACTGTAATATCCGCCTAGTTTGGGGTGTTACAGCATGTCCTCTAGGGTTTGGATAGTACGTTTAGTTTGTCCATCAGTTTGAGGATGGTAGGCAGTGCTAAAGTTTAGTCGTGTGCCCAAAACTCTATGCACTGCTTTCCAAAATCGTGATACAAAACGCCCGTCTCTATCTGAAATAATAGATTTAGGCGTGCCATCCAATCGAACAATCTCACGAATGAATAATGTTGCTAACACGTTGACCCCAAACGCTTCACGTATAGCGAAAAAGTGTGCAGATTTCGTAAGTCTATCAACAATGACCCAATGTTGTGGGAAAATCCCTCACAATATGCCGCAAGTGCACGGTGTCAACAAGTAATAAAGTGATAAGTAAAGTATTGTTCCCTCGAGGACTGATTTCACTAAATACCAAAATATAGTCAACTCACAATTTTATTTGAAGAACAATTAAATAGAGTTTATATCTAAACTAATTGCAGAAAGTAAATAATAGTACTAATAATAATAATAATAATAATACTCATAAGGGGTAGGATTATGATTTTCACCTCAAACAATCGGGAATGATATTTATTCGATTCAATTCACTGTTATTCAATTGATTGTAAGCCAGGAATTCCTAAATTATTCTAAAGCCTTTCCCAAGGTCGATAGAAAATACTACGAATTACTAACTCGATATATCCCTATTCGAATCAGATAATCAATAGCTAAAATAGTTCAAGAATTCCCACAATAACAAAGCCTACAATTCGCATGAGTATATCCCTATCTCACGAAAATTATGATTCGTCTAACAAGAACTATGCCTAAATTTCATCTCCCGAATCCATAAAGACATTCAAAACAAATTAATCACAGGACAATTAAAAAGTATTAAGAACAGTAAGAAGAATTCAATTCAATAGAATAACGAGTAAATCGAAATAATAATAAATAATCAAACCGTCATGTAATTGGCTACAATCAAAATCCTACTCGAATAGATCTAAAAACTAAGATGCAGAAAAACGGTATGGATCCGTGGTCTTGTCGTCGCCCACAAATCTCCTCCTTGTATTCTCCTTGATTTCTTCACCCGTCGATCCTCTCTAATCCTCCTCTTTCCTGTGCCTTTTTTATATCATATATTTATCCCTACAGTCGTTTTTTCTCTTTCAAGGAATTAAATTCCTCCCAGTGCTCCTCACGGCACAACACACAAAAACAATGGTCGGCCCAAAAGTCGATGTCAAGAAAATCACCACCAAAAGCCCACATACGCGCCCATTTATAAAACTCAAGATACTTCCTTTCCTCCCACACACCAACAAACCCGGCAAAGGGCGCTTTTTGCGCTTTACGTGCCGCGCGGCTCACTTGTTGTGTCCGCGCACATAGTACTGCAGTGCACATCATTATTGGTTGTCTTCGCGTGCCGCGGTTCACTTGGTGTGTGCCGCGGCTCATGACCAAAAGCGCTATTTTCGCCCGTTTTTCATCGTTTTGGCTTCGGACTCCGATTTCTGCAAAACATATAAAAATAATGCATTAAAAGCTCATTTATGCTGATTTAGGCTCAAGATGGATATAAAATAATGATATAAAAGCGCATAAAAATACGCCTAACAAATACCCCCAAACTTGAGCCTTTGCTTGTCCTCAAGCAAACAATTTTCAATTTTAAACTAAATGTATCGTGAATAATCATGCAAATCCATAGTGCTCAACTTAATCAATACTACCCTGAAAATCTCAAAGAATAATACAAGTATCGTAATAGTGAGTCACGTCCCGGACACTGATTCCACAAAGTAACCAATTTCAGTCCTAATCAATCGTTCATGAAGAAAATCAAGCTCAAAGATTAACAATCGTGAATTTAACCGACCGTCAATATGAAGGGTTATATTAAACAAGCCAATTCGCTTGATCCCACAGTCTAGAGGCAAAATTCAAGAGTTTCATTATTAAACTTACTCCTGACAAAGATTCCCTTATGTATGATCAATAATATGATTCGAGTTAACCACTAGGTTCGGATCTCGGGATGTTTCATCGGGATAATCCTAGGGTGGAATTCCATTCTCATGCATTGGGGAACCGTTTGACGTAAAAGACACTCATGGGGCACATGGATGCTTCTAGTTACTAAGTTCCCCTCCACAGCAGAGAAACAACTCGAATAGCTATTCCCGCATGTCCGATTCAAGGTTGCTGTTTTACGCGAGAGTAAACAACGGGTCACGCGAATACCCCCGGTTACTAGGCTCCCCATTATCGGCACATGCGAAATCTCTAAACCACTAGTCTAATCAGGGTTTGTCGTTTTACGCGAGAGTGAACAGCGGGTCACGCGAATACCCCCGGTTACTAGACTTCCCATCATAGAACAAATAGTATCTCGACTTTTTGGAAAAACTGTCCGACCCTAAACTCAATCCAAGTGCCAACAAGACTCATATTACTGGACGATTAGCTATGCGAAAAGTTTTACCAAACGTATAAACGGTGATTTGAAAACACGTATGTCTCCTCTCTTATCCGCTAAAATTTCTACAAAAACGATAAAATTTCGGACCTAATTGAATACTCAACAGAAACAGATATCTCTGACTGCAACTCGACCAAAAGTCAACCGTTTCTTCCAAGAGAAATCAGTATCGTAACATCAGTTTTACACATGGAAGCACGAAAAATTCACGAAAAATTCAAGCTTGCAAAAACCATCAACAACATGCAAAATAAAGTCAACTACACATAATATTATCAATAATAAAACTCATGTGAAAATAAAAGAGATAAGGAAAAGTGAAACTTATTCCAAATGTCTTCTTGAACACCCGCACATGTCTGAGTGGAAACATCGGTCAATCCATACTTCAAATAACGCCCAACATTACGAGGGACCCCCAAACTTAGTCTCTAGTCATGAGATAACAATAGACATTAAATCAAGAAATACTAGAATATGAAGAATAATAACTCATAGGGGTTATAAAGAAATATCAGAGAAATAAGGGCCAACAAGAATACACGAATCCAAATGAAATAACAAAACAAAGAAAAATTAAAAACGAAAAATAATAAAAAAAACAACTAACTAAAAAGCAAGTAAAACTGATGGGTTGCCTCCCATCCAGCGCTCTATTTTACGTCTTGAGCACGACGTGGCGAAAAAAAATCTAACGTGGTTTCTTTCTAGGGAGATTGCCAAATGCCCCCTTCTTGCAATCAATAAGCCTCTTATTCCACAAGGGAGGCTTTGACTCATGCCCGGTTGCCAAAAATAATGAATAAGAATAATTATGCGGACAACCAAAAATTGATGGAAGAATATAATAATGATAAGGCATGAAAAAATAAGTAGAATTCGAATGGGCAAATAATAAAGAATTATCATGCACAACCTCATTAGAACTCGAAGAATCGGCCTCAACAAAATCATGAGTAATGGGGTCAATCTCTCCCATTATGGATTTAGGAAAAATTATGCGTGGCACCGTTAATAAAATTTTTGGCACATAAGTATTCACCTTATTAGTCGAAGTTTGATGACAATTTAATGGAATTTCTTTGGAAACATTATCAATGATAACTTCTTCTCTAGGCTCATCACACTTTATGAAATCATTAGGTGCTGGGGGATCGACCCTAAAACTCAACATGTCTTTCATCTCAACCTCCCTTCATCTTCACTACTAAATATATGAGTGGAAAATAACCATAGTGAATCTCAAGACCACGACGTGCACATTCTATCTCAAAAAGAGTACTATCGGGATTTTTAAGAGTGTCTACACATTGTTCAAGCATGGTCTTTTGTTTTGGGGGAGGGGGTGATTGACCCTATTTGGCAAATTATTATGAACATCGAAATTTATGAAATGCCAAGGGCCACGATACTCATAGGAAAACATAATGAAGAAAATAAAAATATAGAGACTAAACAAAGAAAAAAACTTCAAATTAAAATTAGAGTCGCTTGGTATTGATATTAGCGAAAAATCGCCCCAAGAACGGCGCCAAAAACTTGTTGTGGGAAAATCCCTCACAATATGCCGCAAGTGCACGGTGTCAACAAGTAATAAAGTTATAAGTAAAGTATCGTTCCCTCGAGGACTGATTTCACTAAGTACCAAAATATAGTCAACTCACAATTTTATTTGAAGAACAATTAAATAGAGTTTATATCTAAACTAATTGCAGAAAGTAAATAATAGTACTAATAATAATAATAATAATAATACTAATAAGGGGTAGGATTATGATTTTCACCTCAAACAATCGGGAATGATATTTATTCGATTCAATTCACTGTTATTCAATTGATTGTAAGCCAGGAATTCCTAAATTATTCTAAAGCCTTTCCCAAGGTCGATAGAAAATACTACGAATTACTAACTCGATATATCCCTATTCGAATCAGATAATCAATAGCTAAAACAGTTCAAGAATTCCCACAATAACAGGCTTCACAATTCGCATGAGTATATCCCTATCTCACGAAAATTATGATTCGTCTAACAAGAACTATGCCTAAATTTCATCTCCCGAATCCATAAAGACATTCAAAACAAATTAACTGTTGGCCAGACAATTAAAAAGCATTAAGAACAGTAAGAAGAATCCAATTCAATAGAATAACGAGTAAATCGAAATAATAATAAATAATCAAACCGTCATGTAATTGGCTACAATCAAAATCCTACTCGAATAGATCTAAAAACTAAGATGCAGAAAAACCGTATGGATGCGTGGTCTTGTCGTCGCCCAAAAATCTCCTCCTTGTATTCTCCTTGATTTCTTCACCTGCCGATCCTCTCTAATCCCCCTCTTTCCTGTGCCTTTTTTATATCATATATTTATCCCTCCAGTCATTTTTTCTCTTTCAAGGAATTAAATTCCTCCCAGTGCTCCTCACGGCACAACACACAAAAACAATGGTCAGCGGCCCAAAAGCTGATGTCAAGAAAATCAGCCACCAAAAGCCCACATACGCGCCCATTTATAAAACTCAAAGATACTTCCTTTCCTCCCACACACCAACAAACACAGCGGTGGCGTCTTTGCGCTTTACGTGCCGCGGCTCACTTGGTGTGTGCCGCTGCACACAAGATGTGCACATCATTCATTGGTGTCTTCGTGTGCCGCGGTTCACTTGGTGTGTGCCGCGGCTCATGACCAAAAACTGCTATTTTTGCCCGTTTTTCATCGTTTTGGCTTCCGGACTCCGATTTCCTGCAAAACATATAAAAATAATGCATTAAAAGATCATTTATGCTGATTTAGGCTCAAGATGGATATAAAATAATGATATAAAAGCGCATAAAAATACGCCTAACACCCAAATTGTATCCTTCCCACCCTTTGTCGTTGGAAGACCAGTGACGTAATCCATCGAGATATCTTCCCTTTTCCACTCGGGTATCGGGAGTGATTGCATTACTCCTGCAGGCCTCTTGTGTTTCATCTTCACTTGTTGGCATGTCATGCACCGAGCTACGAATACTACATCGCGCTTCAAGTTTGGCCACCAAAGAGTGTTGCTTAAGATCTTTATACATTTTGTTCATGCCTGGATGAATAGAGTATGGCATAGCATGGACTTCTTTCAATATCATTTGCTTGAGCTGGTCGTTAGAAGGAATGGATATTCACTTTTGAAACCTTAGTATTCCCTCCGCGTGAATGACAAATTCTGGCGATTTTCCTAACGGAATATCGTCAATAATGCCTTGTATTTTGGGATCGTCTGCCTATTTTTGAAGAATTTCGTCCAGCAATGTAGATCGCAGGTTCATGGTGCATAGTTGTCCGTGCTCCTCCCGAATCCGTACTTCAATGTCGTTCTTTGTTAACTCGCGTTGCAACTCGATTTGTGATGTCAATCTGTTTAGCGTATGTTCCTGAGTAATTTTCCGGCTGAGAGCGTCAGCAACTACATTAGCCTTTCCTGGATGATACTGGATATCCACGTCATAGTCTTTGATGAGTTCCATGCACCTCCTATGCCGCATGTTTAACTCCGTCTGTGTGAAGATATACTTGAGACTTTTGTGATCCGTGAATATTTGACAAGTGGCTCCATATAAGTAGTGTCTCCAAATCTTCAAGGCATGCACCACAGCAGCAAGTTCCAAGTCATGAGTGGGGTAGTTGATTTCATACGGTTTTAATTATCGAGATGCGTATGCAATAACTTTACCGTGCTGCATCAACATACATCCCAGTCATTGTTTTGAAGCATCACTATATATGGTGAAGCCGTCTGTCCCTTGAGGAAGCATTAACACTGGAGCACTCGTCAGCCGATTTTTGAGTTCGTCAAAGCTCTTTTGACATGATTCGGTCCACTCGTACTTGGTAATTTTGCAGAGAAGTTTGGTTAGAGGTTGTGCTAATATCGAGAATCCTTCCACGAACCATCGGTAGAATCCTGCTAGGCCCAAAAAACTTCGTACTTCCTTGACGTTCTTCGGTGGTTCCCAAGTTATTATTGCTTCGATCTTCTGTGGGTCGACTTTTACACCTTCAGCATTGATTACGTGGCCTAAGAAAGTTACTTCATTCATCCAGAAATTGCACTTGGAAAATTTTCCATAAAGTTGATTTTGCCTCAACATGTTTAGAACAATTCTTAGGTGTTTCTCGTGCTCATCCCTACTCTTAGAATATATCAGGATATCATCGATGAAGACTACCACGAATTTATCTAAGTAGTCGATGAGTATTTTGTTCATCAATTCCATGAACACTGCGGGTGCATTGGTTAAGCCAAATGACATTACGACACACTCATAATGTCCGTATCTGGTGCGAAAGGCAGTCTTTGGGATGTCCTCCTCCTTGGTGCGCAACTGGTGGTAACCTGATCTTAGATCAATTTTGGAGAATATAACTACTCCTTGTAATCGATCTAACAGGTCGTCAATTATCGGCAATGGATATTTGTTCTTGATTGTTCTCTTGTTTAGCTCTCTGTGATCAATACAAAGTCTAAGTGACCCATCTTTCTTTTTTACGAACAATACCGGGGCTCCCCATGGTGATGCACTTGGTCTAATAAGGCCCTTTTCCAGTAATTCTTAAAGCTGTTTCTTGAGTTCCTGCATTTCTGCGGGTGCCAATCGTTACGGAGCTTTCGAGATTGGCATTTTCCCTCTTTCGAGTTCGATGGAAAAATCAACTTGGCGAGGGGGAGGAAGTCCGGGCAAGTCGTCAGGGAATACGTCAGCAAACTCGTTTACCACTGGAATTTTCTCGATAGATAGTTCGGATGAGTCCTCATGCAAGATATAACACCAATATCCCATACACTCAAGTTCTGTAGATTCATCTGGTATTATTGCACATATTGAACCCCCCGATCTTGTGTGTTCTTCTCCGATGTATATCCTTTGTGTGCCATCTTTTGCTGTGACAGTGATGGATTTGTTGTAGGTGTCTAGTATGGCGCATTGACGTACCATCCAGTCCATACCTAGGATCATTTCTTCATGGTGCAAAGGTAATACAATCAAGTTGGCAACCCAATCCCTACCCCCAAGATGGACGGGGCAGTTTCGGATCTCTTTGTTACCACAAATCCTACTACCTTCCGGTAATCTTACAATAAAAGGTTGACACAAAGAACTTACAAGATTTAATCTTTTTACACTAGTTTCTGAAATAAAAGAATGGGTTGCACCAGTATCAAATAAAATGCGCATAGGTTGGGAGCAAATGCTGAGTGTACCTGATGCCGTCGGAGCGTTAAACTCATTAGATTTCCTCATTTCAAATAAGCGTGGGGCAATGGTTCCTGAGCTGGTTGTTGGGCCACTACTGCATCCACGACCAAATCCAGCTGGTGGCGTCGATTGGAAAGATTGTGTCGCAGGTGACCTGAAGTGATGGGTATGCGTCATGGGGGCTGGAGAAGATGCGTATGATGGAACGGTAGGGTTGACTCGACAGAACTGGCCATGTGTCCTTCTTTTCCACAATTGAAACATTTGGTAGGAGGCCTGGGGTAGTCCTTCTTTAGATGAGTTGCACTCTTGCAGTTGAAACATCTTCTTTCTATAACAGAATTAGAGTTTTGTGATCCCCTTCGGGAATTAGAGTGAGGGGGCAAGGAAGATCGATTGGATTGGTGGAAATCGGAATTGGAGTTGTTCTTATTTAACCCTCCAGAATGATGTTGTGTCTTCTGCTTCTTGTCCATTGGTCTAGTTTCGTGAGAAGAAGTGACCATTGAATAAGCTAAGATTGTATCGTGGTATTCTTGTAGGGTGGCAGATCGTAATCCAGCAGCATACTATTGAATCTCTATGGGCAATCTTTGAGCCAAGTGGCATATCTTTTGATCTTCAGTTGGCACCATGTGTGGAACATAGCTTAGGTCGGCTTGATATTTTCGGATGATCTCCCCGACAGGTAAATTTTGAGGGCGAGCTCCGAAAAAATCTCGAACTCGAGCATCCCTCACAGGCTTAGGACAGTACTCCTGCTTCAGTAGTTGAGTGAATTCTCCCCAGCTAAGGCTGCGAACTACATGTTTTCTTCCTCTCCATCATCGTGCAGCAGCATCTCGTAGTAGATTCTGAGCTATAGGAACCATCCTGTCGGTGGGACAATTGATTCCTTCAAAAGCTGTCTCAACTTCGGCAATCCAGTTGTCAATGTCTATCTCTTTAGTTCCGTCAAATTTCGTTGGCTTTGCCTTCAATAGTTCCCCTAGCCATCTTTCTCCAATAGGGGGTGGTGGAGGTACTTCTTCCTCTTCTTGCTTGTGTTGTTGTTGGTTATTCTCTGGTCTAGTCGACTCTTGCCGAACCCTTGTCAATCCGGCTTGGATGCCCTGGGAGATTGCATCAGCAATGATATCCCGCAAGGTTTCAGCGTTGAAACCATGGGGAATATTTTGTTGTGCTTCCCCATTCCCGCCTTGCTGAATCGATGCGTCTTCACTCTCGTCCATACTTTCATCGCCACGAATCCTCATTCCATGTTGTCCTCTAGCCATTCTAAGGTGATTAATTTGCAATTATTTTCTAGTCATATTACGATTTGCAGTTTTATTGTTTTGCCAAGTTTATACCCACGGTTGGTGTCCTCATAATAAATCTAATTATCATGTAGAAACTTCAAAATATAATACTTACTTGTTCAGGTCATGCGAAGTCGGTGGATGCTTGACGTATTTGGAAAAATCGCAGTATGTTTGTTAAAGTATTGATTCAAACTTCCATATGAAAACGTGTGTAATGCAATTAACCTGGCGCTCCGATACCATCTACTGTAACATCCCCAAATTTATGGGTAGTTACAGCGCCGTGGATTCCTCATGGGGTCCACTAGGCTAGGTTATTCGTCTTACATCACAAGCACTTTAAAAATAAGAAAACTTGAAAACGAGAATAATATTTTCCATACAAATAGGAAAGTCGAAATACACACGATTTTATCGTCATCACATACGCTTTATTTTCGAGATAAATACCAAGAAAACTAAACTTGTTCTAGTTGCCATTGTCAAGCATCCCCCGTCCCTTCGCATTCCCAAGCCTGTATTTCTGAAGTTCCTGCAACTGGCAAGTAAAACAATACCAGCCCATACCCGGATCAGTCATAACACATCACAACAATATGCTACGAATTTTGCATTTCCAAAAGTATCAGCTAAAAACACAATGACATATACATACAATAACACATAAGCACATATCCCCAATATCCGGATAGTGAAATTTCTACCACCCCCAATATCCGGGTGCACACCTCCAATATCCGGGTGCGGAACGAACGTTCATTATAAATTTCTCTTTGTTCCCACTGGAACGGCATAACTTTGCATCTCTTCACATTCATCACATAATACACAGATTCACAACATCACAATTGGCACAACATAATCAATACACAATGAACACATAAAATTTTAATAATGCTAGGGCCGAGCAAGTTGAACGAACTTGCCTTGTGAGTCGTCGATAAGATGATTCCAATTAAATCTCGAGAGTTCGGCCGTCCGCTCCTAGATAAGGTATTGATCCCCTAATAATAATATGCTATTAGCATTTTGTTAAGACGTCTCAATTTAATTTAATGGCTCGCCCTTTATTTTATATTTCAACAAAATTATCGTCTAAAAATTAAATGCATTGGTAAATATTTCTTAGATATCATCCTTCAATAATTTAAAAATATTTTCAATAATTTATAATTTAACTATTACTTATGCTGTAATAAATCAAACAATAGTCCTTATAATTTATTTAACAAAGTATCATCGAGAATGATTAATCTCAAATATTCCCAAAGTTAATACTTAATAACTTGAGTTGAAATAGAAATCCATTTCGTCTATTTCAAATATTCCTTAGAATAAGCCTGGATATTTTATATAAGAACATAAATTTATTTATTAGGTTTAATTATTTTATAATCGCATATATATAAAATGATACTTAAAATTGCCGTTAAAAATTTAAGTACATCATATGGGCAGCTACGTAGTTCGATTGTTCATAATGTATATTATCATTAAAAAAAATTTAAGTTTAATTAACACGGAAACGGAGTTGGAAATTTTATTATTTCCAAATATTAAAACAAAAATAACAAAATATATATAAATACTTCAAGAGAAAAACTCACGAAACGGAATCGAAGAATGATTTACAGATCAAAATTTATTCGCGATTTAAGTTATATTTCTGCACTTAAAATCAGTCTTGACTTGTCCATAATCACTCATTTATACATATCTAAATGATGTCTAATATGAGATTTCAAAAATTAATACTTTAGTGATGTATTTTATATACCAAACGCAAGAATAAGATATCAAAAATCACTTACGGATTGGTAGATAATCGAACTCAAAGATAGCACCTTGATCTGGATTTTAGAAATTCACTAGGGATTTTAATCGGACAGGTTCGATCAGTATGTCAGGAAAGCTGGTCTGACTTGCCGGAAAACGAACCCGTATCGTCGGCAGAACGGACTCTTAATGAAAATATAAAGATGTATATTTATAAATATTGAGTGTCTGTATATAGTTACATAAGTTGTGAGTATAAATGAATTAGGAAAAGGTGTATTTATAGTACACAAACAGGTGCCCAGTCAATTTGACACCGCCGCCCTACGTCACACAACCCTCGACGAGCCACGTGCGCGGGTCCTACCCAGTCACTACCGTCAGCCATGACCGAGCCACGTGCGCGGGCCCTAGCGAGTCACTATCGGCAGCCCCGTCCGAGCCACGTGCGTAGGTCCCGCCCGGAAGATTCCTGGTGCTCGGCAGTTGGTAGTCTCCACTAAATCGATCATAACTTTTTCGTTCGGACTCCGATTGACTCGCCGTTTGAACCATTGGAAAGGTAACTAAATTCTATACAACAATGTTAATTTTCAGAATTTTTTTTAACTTCTCAAAAATCCTTGGTGATTTTTTTCTTCAAGTTGATACTTGTCCACGATACTTCCCAGAAAATGTCCAAATAATTTATTTAAATCAAGATATCACTTTTATAAATAATTTCACTAATTATTGTCATATAATAGTATTTACTTTATAATTTATATAATGTAAAATATTGGGACCACAACCAAACCCTCTCGATTCCGTAAAAACCAATTGTCGTGAAGCATAGGCAATAACCTTCCCATTAGGCATTAATACACATCCAAGACCGTGTCCGGACGCGTCACTAAAAACCACGAATCCTTCCATCCCTTGTGGCAAGGAAAGGACAGGTGCTGAAATTAACCGATTCTTGAGTTCCTCAAAACTCTGCTGACACGCGTCGAACCACGTGTATTTCTTATCCTTTCGCAAAAGGTTCGTCATTAATTGAGCGATTTTAGAAAATCCTTCCACAAACCGCCGATAATAACCGGCTAATCCGAGAAAGCTTCGGATTTCCTTAACATTCTTCGGAGGTAACCAATCTTGGATAGCCTCCGTCTTCTGAGGATCAACACGCACTCTGTCTGATGTAATTACATGCCCGAGAAATGTCACTTCGGACATCCAAAACTCACATTTGGAAAACTTTCCATAAAGTTGCTCTTGCCTCAACATGTCGAGAACCTGATGAAGGTGAACCTCGTGCTCCTCTCGGTCACGAGAATAAATCAAAATGTCATCAATGAAGACAACAACAAACTGATCCAAAAAGTCGATGAAAACCCGATTCATTAACTCCATGAATACCACAGGTGCATTAGTTAACCCAAACGGCATTACCATGAACTCATAATGACCATAGCGTGTACGAAACGCTGTCCTTGCGATATCCGACTCTCGAATTCGCAACTGATGATATCCAGATCTCAAGTCAATCTTGGAAAATACTGAAGCTCCCTGAAGTTGATCCAAGAGATCATCGATACGGGATAGAGGATACTTATTCTTGATCGTCACCCTGTGAAACTCCCGATAATCAATACACAAGCGAAATGAACCATCCTTCTTCTTGACAAGCAACACTGGTGCTCCCCACGGGGACGCACTTGGTCAGATATAAGCTTTCTCGAACAACTCCTCAAGTTTATTCTTCAACTCCTGCATTTTGGTTGGGGCCATCCGGTACGGTGCCTTCGATATCGGGGACGTACCGGGCTCCAACTCAATCGTGAATTCCATATCTCTCTATAGAGGCAAACCAGGTAACTCGTCTGGAAAAACATCGGCATATTCCCTCACTACCGGAATATCCGTCAACATTATTGTTGATTTCTCGGTTTTGGTCATATAGCACCAATAACCAACACACCCTGACTGAGTAATTTGACTGATTTCATCAAGTTAATGACCTTACGAGCAATGTAGGGATTACCTCCTTGAAAAACACATTTGACCCCATCGTCTGAAATGATAGTGACCATACGCTTACGGACACTAATGATGGCATTGTGATGATCCATCCAATCAATACCCAATATGACATCGTCTCTCGGCAAATCTACCACAATTAGGTCTGATAGCCATACACGACCGTGAATCTGAATCGAACAATTCTGAATCTCACAATTACTGATAATTCTTCTACTGTCAGGTAGACTAATGACATAGGGCTCACAACTAGTAGCACTACCCAGACGTAGTCTACTCAAACATGACTCGGAAATGAATGAATGTGATGAACCAGTATCAAAAAGGGTACACATAGGTTGAGATAGAATATCGAGTGTACCTGAGATCATCCGGGCTTCTGGATCGTCGGTCTTATTCATCTCATAAATTCGGGGCTTGCTAGTCCCGGCACCGGACGCTCCCGTCTGATGACTATAGGCTCCACCTTTATTCTCTCCTGTCGTCTTGAACTAGACAGACTGAGTGGCCTAATTATAAACAGCTGACTGCTTTGGGTCCTGAGATGACGCCAGAGTAGGTTTGGAGTCCCTTCGGAAAAAACGGGCCTTATGCCCAGCAATCCCACAGTTATGGCATGTGATTGTCTGCCTCGGACACTTGGTGCTGACATGACCAATTTCCCCATAGTTGAAACAAGTGATGGCCAAACTGGCCGCTTGGGACTGCGATTCCGCCGGTCTGGGCGCCACAGGAGGTCGCTCAGAGAAAGTAGAGCCCGCACGAGGTTTCTTGAAGGTTGTGTGACCGCCTTCAGACTGATTACGATTATTGGATTTCTTGCTAGCAGATGAAGGTTGCTGCTTAGCAATCTCCTTAGCAGTAAGCTCGTAGGTAAGAGCCTTCTCAATGAATTCGGCCAGAGTGGTGCAATTATGATTAAGTAATTGCATCTGCATATGGGGTTTCAGCCTCTTGCTGAAATACTTAATCTTATCCGCCTCGGAGTGAATGATAGATGAGGCGAACGGAAGAAGTTCCTAAAATTTCTCGGCAATGGCGAGAACATCCTCATCTGCTGAGGGGTCGGGAGTGAGTAACTCTGACAGTTTGGCCTCTATGAGTGGGGCCGGATAATACCTCTCCATCATGAGAGTCTTGAATTGATCCCAAGTACATGATCCGTCGGTGGGCTTCAACGACAAGCACCAAGAATGAGCGCTCTTTCCCAGGTAGTAAGCCGCAACTGAAACTTTCTGTCCTTCGGGACACTCTACCATAGCAAATAACTTCTCTAAATGTTCGAGCCAATGAACAATGTCCGCTGGATCAGACGAGCCCTCAAAAGTAGGTGGCCTCTGGCAAGAGATGTCGCCGATGATACTGCTCACACTCCTCTCTTGCCTCTGAGGTGGCGGCGGAGGAGCCTGTTGATTTTGATTAGCTGAGTTATGCATCGTCTCCATCAGTTGTGTCATCTGAGTCATTTGGGCCATCATGCCCTGCATAAAAGCGAGTAGGTCAACCCGAACACCTTCTGACTGAGATGTGTCCCGGGTACGACTCCCCGATAGTGAGTGATTATTCCCCGGGTTTCGGCCCACACCGCGGCCTCTCCCCGTGCATCCCCTGACAGCTCTCTCCATACTGAAGTAGGAAGGTTGCATGATAATAATAGATCTCGTATGAGTGCCGCATTATGATTTACGTCATGAAATGATGAAAATGAGCATACGCGCTCTAACACAGTGATTACATGAATGATTAACTGAGGTGACATGATTATCTGATGATATTCTTGAAATGATTATCTTGAACAAGTTAACAAGATTAATGATACGATCTTCAAGATCAACAACTGAGTAATGAAATGAACTGAGTGATTAATGAGTTAACGTGATCAACATGATCAAAATGAAAATGATGTTTGAGGATTGTTAACTGATGAATTATGACTGAATGATTATTACCAAAAATTATACCATGGCGTTAGAAGTCTTACAGTTCTTTCGGTCTGATGGGCTCGGCATTTGCACAGGTCACACGTGACGCGAAAGTCCAATGATACTAGTCCGATGACGATGATTTCAAATGAGACGTGAAGGTAGTCTTCAAAACCACGCTCCGATACCAACTCTGTAACACCCCAAAGTAGGCGGATATTACAGTGCCGTAGACCCTCGACTGGGACCCACCAGATGAATGAAAACTAATGAATTGAATAATATAATTGTAGTACCGAACCACATTATGTCATAAATTACTCCGATGAGGAGTTTCATTATAACACACCCAAGATAATACCGAATACATATATATTTTATATGAAGATAAAATACACAACACTGAATGAAACGGAGTATCCAAATGGAAATCTGCAGTGGAAAAATAAATGACGATAACATGAATGACTGAAAGGATTGGGGGCCCCTACTATTATCACTAGGACTCCTCGCCGTTGACATGCTCTTCCCGTGCCTATGCCTTGCCGTGACTTGAAAACAATATCCCCCAATGGGGTCAGTTACACATAACAACAATCCTCAAGGGTTGAAAATACACAATCATGATATATCTATAGTTATGAATTAAGCTGAAGAGCAGTATCATAGTACGCCCGTAATGTTCTGTGCAAGTGTACAAGACGAATGAACGGACACACCTGTCCTTGTACCTAATTAGTCTCACGGAGGTAATCGTTACTGCAGGCATACCCAATGTATCGGTGACCCAATACATGACCATCGCGTGCTCGACTATAAATTCCACACATCCGCACCCGGCCACGCAATATGAACCCAGAAGGTTATATGAACGAGAATGACCATAATTAATATCAATGAATAATAATCCGACAAAGTCAAGAATGACTCACCGAGATGAAAATAACAGTGAAGTGAATGATAGCTCAATGAAATGATTGGAACCATCATTCTTCGTGAATGAAGTGATTATTTGACAATTATAAGTCTCAATACGGTTAATATAATTATGAATGAGTTATGATTATGAATGATCAACAACAAAAGGAATGAATATCCTTTTAACCGAGTAAGAATTAACTTACTCAACACCGATGAAGAATGTCCTTCCACGAACAATGTCTTAAATGAGATGTCGCTCGCTCGAATAACCTTGAATAACACAAATACCAACAATCCGGTTCAACACACGAATCAAACACGAGTATAATTAACTCAAAACGTCGATACGACTAAACCAATTTGATTGGGGCATTATATCAAACACGTTGTGGCCAATCTTGATGTTTACAACCAAACCTAAATAATACCAACATCAAATCCCCAAGAAGTGTTTCAAACCAACAAGACATCTTCAATACAATCAATAATCCAATACGAATATCCAAATTCGTGATTCAAACAACAATTAATCGAAAATCCCCAAATCCAACTCAATATTCAAAGTGTTCTTGAATAATTCTTCAATAATCCAATGAATATTTATACAAACTCATAATCATATGTATATCTCTTCATACAACATGATTAAAACATCCAAAACTTCATATCTCAACAGAAAATCGAAATCCAAGATGTTGAAGAAATTACCTCTTGAAGATCCAAGCACTTTGATCCGATGAACACACGTTAGATCGACTATTCGAGCTTCACAACCGAATGAAAATGATGAAAACCGATTACTCAAGTGATAAGTGATGGAAAATCTCTCCCTCAAGCTCTCTATCTCTCGGAACAAGGTGAAAGAAATGGCAAAATGAACTGAAAGTCTCGATCAAGTCCTTATAAAATGCCGGAAGTTACGGCCGTAACTCGGCCTACTTACGGCCGTAACATCCCAGGTCAATAGCCTAACGGCCGTAACCAGTCAGCTCGTACGGCCGTAACTCGGCTTCGTCCAGAAACTGCCGACAGCCATACGGCCGTACCCGCAAATGACTTACGGGCGTAACTCGCCCTCGTCCAAAACACCTGCCGACAGCCATACGGCCGTACCCGCACGCCTTACGGGCGTAACTCGACTGATACGGCCGTAACCGGCCAAACTTACGGGCGTAAGCCACCTTCGTCGAAACTGGCCAGGCACCTTGCCGGTAACATACGGCCGTATCCGGCCAAGCCTTACGGCCGTACTTGCCTCATCTTACGGCCGTATGCCGCAACCCTTACGGCCGTAAGTCCTTCTCGTCCGACACATCCTGAAAAATACGAATACCTCTTACGGCCGTAACTCGCCTTCGGCCAAAAACGCCTGGGAAACCTGCTCGACACATACGGCTGTAACCGGCCAAGCCTTACGGTCATACCTGCTCATTTACGGCCATATGCCGCAACCCTTACGGCCATAAGTCCCATTCGTCCAAAATGGCCTGAAATCAACGAATTCCTGTTACGGCCGTATCCGACAATCCTTACGGTCGTAACTTGTTGGTGGACAATATGAAAATCTGACAACTCCGATTTCTCGTTACGATTGATGAATGATCCGACACACCATATGTATGCAAAAGTGGACAAGTCCAACACATGCCAAAGATGATACTTCCAATACAAGGCTACCAATCATGATGATAATAATAATACTCCCATTCCGATACTCAAACGGAGATGAAATGACGATCGGTAACTGATACACGGTTACAACACGCCAACAATGAACGCAAATGAATGAATCATGAATGATGAGTGATTATTAATGAGTGAAAATTACTGAGTGACAAATACGGACTGATAATTACAGAATGATAATGAATGAATTACAACCGGGTATTACAAAATATACCATGAATCCGTAGGGAAACTAAGAATGCCAACAAGATTAATCATATTCATCATGAATTAATCAACAAAACAGAATGAATCGGACAAAAACGCGTAAACCCCCAAATCTTCCCAAAAGTAGGGTTATAACGATCTAACCTTGATTCGCTGGATCAAGGGATGTTATAGGATGATTGATCAATGATATAACCTCTAGAACTTCATGGATTCATTGTCTAACAACATGGATTCGCCTCCTCCGAATCTCCAGCCGCGGACAGAAAAGAAAGGAAACGAAAAACGAGTGAAAATGAGGCTGCTCTGTCATATATATACTGGGCCGGACTAGCATGCGCTATCCTTCCCAGACTAGCGTTCGCTATCCGCCATGCTCGGCCCGTAACCTCGGCCGTGGCTCGCGCGACCAAGACCGCCGACCAAACCTTCCGACCGTGACCTGCCCGCCCGACCCCGATAATGTGCGCTGCGCGGACGCTAGCGCGTGCTAGACGACCTGTCCAGTAACCTCTGGACTAAACATCTCGCCCAGGTAACGTACGCTAGTCGGCCGACAGCGTGCGCTACACCTGCCGATTAGCGTGCGCCACGACCGACAGTAGCGTGCGCTACCTGCCGATCCTACCCGAGTCCAGAACCTCAGAAACCCCTCTGCCCAGATCCGATAGCGTACGGCCGGTGGTCGGCAGGCGCTACACTGCCGAGTTAGCGCGCAGCCTCTTCCTGGCCGTAGCGTGTGTAACATCCCCCAGATTTAACCGGAAATATTATAGCATCGTGGGCCCCGAGATGGAACCCACAAGGCTAAAGGAAATTTTCGCAAATATTTACAAATGCCCAAGAGGCCGACGACGGTACTATCTTTACAATATTCGAAGACTTTATAAAATCCATTTATCAAAGCATCGTGAAATCTCGTTTTGAAAAGGGCAAGGCCAAACGACCGAAACTCAATAGTTTAGAAATGATTCCCAAAGTAACTCAAATTATCAGAAATGAAAGGTCATTTAAAAATACTCACGTAACGGAAAAGCCAAACAATTAAAAATACTCTAGCAGCGGAATACAACGACTGATCAGGAAACTCAATACACAAATACATGCCCTAGCCAGTATCCTCCGGGAAGCTCATCTCTCCACGACCGCTACAAGCTCGAAAATCCAAGAACCTAAAAATAAATCCCACGACAAGGACAGCCATAATATCCAACAATAGTAACCGTCACATCACATTAATAATTTCATACCAA
The DNA here is from genome assembly GCA_033398695.1 of Orobanche coerulescens. Taxonomy (NCBI): domain Eukaryota; kingdom Viridiplantae; phylum Streptophyta; class Magnoliopsida; order Lamiales; family Orobanchaceae; genus Orobanche; species Orobanche coerulescens. Next base: position 88,930,555 of record CM065807.1, read on the forward strand.
TGAGAATACAACATAAGAATACGATCAATGTAATCTTACCGCCATAACTTTGCTTACTCAAGTAATTCTCATCAGAATAACCATTATCACATTTCACATCCCGTACTCGATTAACCAATAAACTCGAACATAATATATGTATTGCTCCTCAAGCAATACTCAAGATTCTCAAACTATCATCACCAACTCACGATACGGAAAAGTACCATTTCTGACCAATACGATCCATCGGATAGTATCATTAAATCCCAAGGCGATAATCGGTTGTCCACCAAAAGACAATTACCAAATGAAAATACGGAACATACCTCGAGATACGAAGTGCCACGACAATCATATCAGTCTAATCCGAGATCAGATCAATGCAATACAGACACGGTACTAACCCAAGACCTACAAATGCATACTCATATGACCACGTCAATATGATCATGACAATAACAATCATGTATACTCAATGGAAATCCGACGATCCAGCGCCCTCAGGATAGATCCCCTTGTTGATTCTATCAGATCAGCATAAGGTGGATAACTAACAATACACATATGCACAACAACACATGATAAAATCAAGGCAAAATAGCTCTACTAGGCACTGAAGTTTGCCATTTTTATCACTTAAGGGACTAAAATTTTAAGTGATTCAAATAAGGGACTAAAGTTTAGTGTGTTTCGCCCGTTAGGGACTCCGTTAGTTTGGTCCCGTTAAGTTTTAACGGATTGATGACATGGCCGTTAAGTGCCATGTGTTAGCATTTTATTGGACGGTAATAATAAAATAATAATAAAAAATTTCAGATTTTTGTAATAATAATAAAAAAATAACCAAAAATATAAAAGTCTAAGAATATATAAAAATAAAAAAATTGTATTGTTTAGAAAAATTGAAACTTTATTTTTTTAAAAAATCAGGAATACTAATATTAAAAATCTAATACTTTTATTTAAAGATAAAAATAAAAATAGAAAATATAATAAAAAATTTCAGATTTTTGTAATAATAATAAAATAATAATAATAATAATAAAAATATAAAAGTCTAAAAAAATATAAAAAATAAAAAAATCTGGATTTTTTTAAAAAAAATGAAACTTTATTTTTTTCTAAATTTAAAAAAAAAATCTAGAATATTAGTACTTAAAATAAGATATTTTTATTTAAAATTTGAAAATAAATAATTAAAAATTAAAAAATTTGGATCTAATTTATAAACTTTTTTTAAATTTAGATATTATTTTTCATAAATAAATAGAAAACTGGATCTAATTTTTCATAATATTAATAAATAAATATTATTTTAAAAAAAATTTAAAAATCTAAAAAAGCAAACTAATGGTTAATTATAAATCAGATCTAAATATTTTTAATTTTTGATTTTTAGTTTTAACTTTAAATAAAAGCATTAGATTTTATATTAATATTCCAGATTTTTTATTTTTTTCAGACCAATAAAATGCTGACATGTGGCACTTAACGGCAATGTCATCAATCCGTTAAACCTTAACGGAACCAAACCAACGGAGTCCCTAACGGGTGAAACGGATTAAACTTTAGTCCCTTGTTTGAAACACTTAAAACTTTAGTCTCTTAAGTGATAAAAATGACAAACTTCAGTCCCTAGTAGAGCTATTTTACCTAAAATCAATGATGCGAATTCACAAGATTCCATCAAAACAATATTGGTAATCCAACGATCCAGCGCCCTAAGCATAGATCCCCATGATGATCCCGTCGGACCAACGCATGGTGGAAAACCTGGCCAACGATCCAGCACCCTCAGCATAGATCCCCATGATGATCTCGTCGAACCAACGCATTGTGGACATCCGATCCAGCGCCCTCAGCATAGATCCTCATGATCCCTTCGGATCTTTACAACATAAACAATGAAATTATGCGTACACATATGCAAATCAATATGTTCATCCACATGAACAACATATGAATCAAAACATGAAACGACACTATGATAAACAACTAGGACAACTTCATGCTCAGCATCATGAATGACAACCTTCATGATCAACATCATTAACACTAAACTGAATCAAACTAAGATACTTGTCCCGAGTCAAATCATCACCGACAATTATCCTCAATGCTCGGTGATTCAAATGTACAATGAACTATAGATACTCATGTCCTAGTCTTTATCGCAACATAACCTCGATACCCGAATGTTGTGTCGAGAATTATTCACCTCAACAGGCGATCGGCACAGACGACAGGCGACCGAGTTAGAGTCGAATAGACCAAGGCAGACTTGCTGAACGGAGATCCCAGATCAAGCCCAAGTGCCGAGCGAAAGGTGCAAAGTGGGACCACCCGGGACAGCGACTCAGGACGCGTGCAGACTTCTCATTGGTCCGCACAACTGGCAGCCAGCCCATGTCGCGGACTTTAAGGCAACCAACCCATGTGCTGCAAGACGATCACTCCTTTATTATATTACAAGAAAGGCGATCGCCCGTCACGACAAAAGGCATCCCAACTCCTATAAATAGAAGGCATCCAGCACTTGGAAACCACTCGGCTTTTCTGCACACAAAGACAAAGGCTGCTCTCTGGCTTTTCTTACGGCTTGGCTTTCTGACTACTTCACAATATGGCTTTTCTTATGGCTTGGCTTTCTCTCTTGGCAACGCTATACACTTCGGACATCTTTCTCTCTCACTCTCGAGACCTCTTAACCCATAAGACGGTCAGCAGAAACGAGAACAAGAATACACAGAGCTTCGCTCAAGAGCTAAATAACTAGGATCTGTTACACTCATTGTAATTGCATTCTTACATTAATATTTGTACTCAAACGTATTCTTATTAATAACATCTCGTGAGAGCATTCAAGCTCGGGCCTAACAAACCCGGCAAATCTTATGTCACTTCTATTCCCACGGACGTGCTCCCGCAACCTTGTTTGCTATCCATTCATTCCAGCAATATCTATCTTCGAATAATATTTCGGGTAGCAATAATTGGCACTAGAGGAAGGGGCCTTTAAACCTTCATTTTTATTCCGTCCGTCCCGATGAACACTCACTGTTCTCCGGGGTATATACCTGAATAAACACTCACTGTTCTTCAGAGAAAAGCCTTCAGAATAATAACTTCTGCCTCCGCATCGAAGAAAGCTGCTGGCCGATCCGTCGGATGCCTCATTCCGTCTCAATCCGAGCCCCAGCCTATGGCGAAGGGTAGCCGCGGCAAACCGAGACTCTCAATCCTGCCCCCGAGGGACGGCCCAAGCCTCTCGCTTGATCAGTTCCAAACCGCGGAACAGATCGAAGAGGCCATGGCCATCCTACGGGAGCGACGGAGAGCATTCGACGCGCCCACTATAACCCCCTCGGCCATCCGCCGCGTGAGCAAACGGATGTTCAAGGGGTTACTGGCCGAGCGATTGCTAGGAGGCCACGATTCGCAAGAAAAGGCGCTCGCAAGGCGGGACACCTCCATTTTCAGCCACCTTGGAAGCGACCCATCGTGGCAACTGGGGCATTCTGGCCCCAACCACGAGATGACGGAGCCCGAGTCCGTCACCAGGAGTTCGGCGTACCCAACTCCCAGAAGGCAAGCCAACCATCTGGCTTATCCTCGCCAAAGAACCCAGATCAGCAGCGACGACCTCATCACCTCCCACGGAGCCAGGAGATCGGTACACGATCGCCTTGGCGCTCGCTCCGAAAGTCGAACCACGAACGACCAAGCTACAGCGATGGCCGCGATGCAATGCCAGCTCGACGACATGAAGGCGCTCCTAGAAAATGGGGCAGGCGCCAATAGCAAGATCGCCGGGCCGAGCGAGCCACTCGCGGTCCACATCGAGCTCGCCCCCGTGCAGCGTAGGATCGCTCCTCCGCAAATGCCTCAATACGAGGGGAGGTCGGATCCCGAGATTCACCTGAGAAAGTTCTGGATCTACATGACCGGATGGGGCATCAGACGCGACCAAATGCCGAATGTTCCCGCTAACGCTGGGCGACCTGGCCCATAGATGGTACGTCTCATTGCCACCTCGATCTATCAGTTCCTTTGAACAATTAGCGAACGACTTCACATCGTACTTCGCCACCAAGGTCGCTCGGCCAGAAGGCTCCCACCGCATGATGAAAATCAGGCAGGGGGAAGACGGGTCCGATACAGACTACATCGACCGGGTGGATGAGATAATCCTCAACGGCGAGCCCGTAAGCGACGAGATCGCCCTATACTCGGTCCTAGGGGGATTCGATGGTCTTTCGCCTATGTTCAGGCACCTTACGAAGGACATCCCCCCGACCTTCGCGATCTTCCGCGTCAAGGCCGCAGACTTTTTGGCCAGGCAAAGGTTACTTTTCCACCTATGAATAACGCGATCGGCGACCGAACAATGATCATCAGTCTTCCAACCCGATCGCCAGAATCGAGCAACATCTCCTAAAACGTAGGACTCGCTCGCCATCTACAGTTCATCCTCTAACATGGTGGGCTAAGGCATGAGATCGCCTCCCCCGCACAACGTACACCGTCGAGGGTCGGTATCTAACATGACGATCCGAGGTAGAAGAGTGCAGCCATGGTCCTGGTGGTCGATGGAACTGACTGCTTCGGCCATGCAAGGTTCCTTTGGGCTGCGATCGCTCGCCCTTCGTTTAAATACGAGGCGGGTGTAGCCGAAGGACTCTCCAAACAAATCAGTGGACACGCTCGCCTGCCCTCAAAGGTTCATCATCTAACTTGGTGGACCCGGACAATGCGACGCGTCCCTACCCCCGTCTCATCATCTAACTAGCCGCGGACGTGGAGTCGATTAATCCGACGACGCCCCGCGCAAGGACTCCTCCAGACCGAGACCGCACGCCCTTCGTTTAAATACGAGGCAAGGCACAGCCTATCGTAGGACCCTCACAATAAAATGAGTCACGAGACAAACCTACAGTTGGAATGTCGTTCGCGCACAAGACACGGTCATGGAGGTCGGTCCATCGAACTCCGCGATTGTGCATGGTTCCTCGACGACGAAACAATCAGCTTTCTACGAGGGATCCGCCAAATTTGAAAATTGCAGGTACAAGACCGAAGATAGCTCGCCAATCGATTAGATCGCCAAAGTTCGAAACCAAAGTCCGCACAACAGTTCGCCCGTATTTATCCTCAATGAGCGCCAGTAAGAACCACCTCACCACATGTCTTCAACATCGGAGCAAGCTGGGGGGCAGTTGTTGTGTCGAGAATTATTCACCTCAACAGGCGATCGGCACAGACGACAGGCGACCGAGTTAGAGTCGAATAGACCAAGGCAGACTTGCCGAACGGAGATCCCAGATCAAGCCCAAGGGCTGAGCGATCGACATCTAAGGCGATTGTCTCTTGGCACGTGGCGATCGACTCTGGTGCCCGGCCAATGACGACCGCCTCATGCCATGCGAGTCCAGCATCCGTCTAGTCGTCAAAGGCCGAAGCTTAGGACAGAGACCCACATGCAGATCCGGAAAAGGCACTGCAGAACATGGATCATTGACCACAGCCTGTCAGCATCTACTCATCTACCGACAGACCCGCCGAAAGGTGCAAAGTGGGACCGCCCGGGACAGCGACTTAGGACGCGTGCAGACTTCTCATTGGTCCGCACAACTGGCAGCCAACCCATGTCGCGGACTTTAAGGTAACCAACCCACGTGCTGCAAGACGATCGCCCCTTTATTATATTACAAGAAAGGCGATCGCCCGTCACGACAAAAGGCATCCCAGCTCCTATAAATAGAAGGCATCCTGCACTTGGAAACCACTCGGCTTTTCTGCACACAAAGACATAGGCTGCTCTCTGGCTTTTCTTACAGCTTGGCTTTCTGACTACTTCACAATCTGTCTTTTCTTATGGCTTGGCTTTCTCTCTTGGCAACGCTATACACTTCAGATATCTTTCTCTCTCACTCTCGAGACCTCTTAACCCATAAGACGGTCGGCAGAAACGAGAACAAGAACACACAGAGCTTCTCTCAAGAGCTAGATAACTAGAATCTTTTACACTCATTGTAATTGCATTCTTACATTAATATTTGTACTCAAACGTATTCTTATTAATAACATCTCGCGAGAGCATTGAAGCCCGGGCCTAACAAACCCGGAAAATCTTGTGTCATTTCCATTCCCACGGACGTGCTCCCGCAACCTTTTTTGCTATCCATTCATTCCAGCAATATCTATCTTCGGATAATATTTCGGGTAGCAACACCGAACATACCAATAACCGAGATAAAGCATATACATTATGATTTACCTCCCAGAATCGGAAGAATGATATACGATCCAAATACCCTGAGTTCACAATAATAATCATCGCTATATGCATTATAAATGAAATGTAACTGAAACCATTCATTAAATATTATAACTGAGCAAGTAATAACTTGCCTCTATACCGATACCACGAAGCTGCTACCGAACACATTGCCTTTGTCTACGAGCTCCTCATCCCCATCAAAAGCAACACAACGGTCCGATCTACGATCAATTATAGTAACCTAATGCAATAATCAAATGACAACACATCCGATAATAATCAACAACCGACAAAACCAAATCAAACCATCATGAATTCATAATCACAACACAAAAATACTGCATTGTCTGCCTACTTAGCGCACGTTAAACGCATAACGTAGCATGCGCTAAGTTGCTCCCGTTAGCGTGCGCTAGCCAGTAAGCTTAGCGTGCGCTAATGCTGTACAGTGGCATGCATTCCAAGCATCGACTAACATCTTGCGACTACGAATCCAAATGAAGGTAGACATAAATCTGCATATCTCTTGAAGATAAACGACACCATAACTATCACAAGGATCATATCATTTTCCATATATCAATAACAACATCAACAATCAAACCGACTCGATAACAAGAATCATATCATACTCAATCTGGAATTCAACCTAGTATCATGATTCATCTCATCTAAATCGACCAATATAATTACCAAGATTCAGAAATCCATCTTAGATCGGGTTAAATGAATCAACATCCTTATAATATGAAGAATCTTATCTAACATCCGAAACTCTTATCAAAATTCCATTGAATCTCATATAGCATCATCATCTGATTATCCAACATGCTCCTCACATGTAATCATCCAAGAAAAATGAACCACCATCAAAGGGATACGAAAATTACCTGGATTGGATGAACCAAGAATAAGAACACATGACTCCATTCCAAGAATCATGAATAACTTGAAGAACAAGGCTTGACTTCATGCTCTCCATCTTAATCTTGTTAAAGATCATCATCTCACCATGTTTGGAAACCTCAAGAACCTCTTAAAGCTCTCTCTATTGACTGAAGGAGAAACAATGGACTAAATGCATCTCAAAACCCGTCTGTCCCCTTAAATAATAAACATTACTAGCGCGCGCTACTCTCATAAAATAGCGTGCGTTATTGCCCTAGCATGCGCTAACTGACTTTGTTAGCATGCGTTATCGTAGCCCAGAGGCCACTGCCTCACTTCGTAAACTAGCTTACGTACGTAATGCCTATGCATTAACGTACGTAAAACATCATGTCTAGCGTATGCAAGTCCTTGCCCTTAGCGTGCGCTATCCGAAGTTGATTACTACAGTATTCACCCACCACTTGTGCCCCCACATGCCGAAAGCATCCGCAATTTCCGGGATTCCTCTGACCGATCTGGAATTAGCGTGCACTAACCATACGGTTTAGCGTGCGCTAGCCCTACATGACAAACACCCACTGACCTTATCTGGACACGCGTCACAAGTGGCCGGGTCCACTCGCCGAAAGCCAAGATTCCCTGTCGGATGATATGATATTAGCATACGCTAACCATCCTTGGTAGCGTGCGCTAAATGTCGATAAACATCAACCCGGGCCTACCTGTCGTCCGCCTTCCGAACCTTTCCCAGAATGCCTTACGTACGTTAAGGATCCTCCTTGGCGTACGTAATGCGAACCTATTAGCGTACGCTAACTGCACCACATAGCGTGCGCTACTCATACCTCGTAGCGTGCGCTAAGCATATTTCATAGCATGCGCTAACGTGGCTGTACTTAGCCATTTTCAGCTATCCTCGTCCAACATCTCGACATACCAAATATGAACATACGACATACTGAATACATATACCTAACACATTATATCCTCAAATACAATTGTCGACCAAATACGACAATTATACCAATACTGAAATCTCAGTCCTTCATTTATTTTATCCATACTGTACAGATTCCACGCTGTACAACATAACTCGGATAAAATAACATTAAACAATAGTAGTAGAAATTTCGGATATTACAGCGTGCGCTATGCCGGTTCCTGCCATGCCTGCTCGGCCCGTTCCCAGCACTTCCGACAGTGCCGCACCTGTCCGGACAGTGCTCAGCCGCCATGACCCGAAGACTCGATTTCCGAAAATGCACGGAACGAACACGACAAAATGCTCGCGGACAGCAACAATGACCCGAAATGAAAACATAATGCAATAATTAATCATACGCGACCAAGGAAAGGGTCAAGACAACAAATACAGATGCGGATACCCATAACTCTAAGAAAATTACAAAATGGCCCAAAATGCCCGAAATTCACGATAGGTGATCGAATAACCAAACCGAAGTTCGCAACACATCTAACAAAGTTAAACAGACTTCCAGAAAACTCGAAACAACAGTTTCAAACAATATTCACAAGAATCATACTCAAGTGCGGAAAAGTCGCTAGGAAACACGGAACTCAACAGAACGACACCGAAACAAACTTGAATTTCAAAAAGTGTAGAATTAATCATTCTCAAAATGACGAAACGGTCACAAGCGAGTCGTCAAAAACGGACTCTCGCCAAAAAAGAAAATTATCGGAAATCGAAATTGCGGATATTACAATTTGGATATTCATGGATTTCATTTCTTGCAGTATATATATGGCGCTCTGCATAAAGCATGTTTTTATTGATTGATCTGAGACTTATAGTTGCATTGACTGCAAAAAAAGTACATAATTAATATATAAAATGCCTAATAATGTTTCTGCTTCAAATCGAAGGAACTCGGCACTCGTCCACTTCGGCAGATTGGGGGATTCTCATTCTTTCACATGAGAATTAGCAATGTCTATATTGTGATTGCCGTAGGCAGGAATGCAAATGTTTCTTGTGCATTCCAGTTTGTCGTTGAGGTATTTTATGGTTAGGATTATCTTAGATGTGTGCTTCATATACTAATCTTGCTTTTTATCCTTTTATGGGAATCTTGTGTTCTGTACTTGGAGATTTTTAGTGAATGTATATATGGCTGATAGTTTCAACAATCTCAAAATTTCAGTTGGTCATCTCCTTCCTCTCATTTGTCATTTATAAGAGATACTTTGTAATCATTAAAGCCATAGGAAACCATTTCTTGCGCTGATTAGGTTGTTAGGGGAGCATTTTCTTCCAATAATGCTTAAATAATTATCCTGGTAATTAATTTTTATTAGTAGTATATATTTGCCATTTCTACTTCTTCTTTAACGAAATAAAACATGCATGATAATTAGTTATGGTATGTCGTACGTACTATTTTTGATCAATAAGTAACACTATATAATTAATTATTTCAGGTCTCTAGGACAAGCATCGCCTTGCCTGACGGCATTTGCGGCAGGCCGAGCTGCAGCCTACAAGATGTTTGAAACTATAAAGAGGAAGCTAGAGATAGATCCATTTGATAGCACTGGAAAGGTGCTACGCGCGACACGGCTGCACACCTTATTCATTGAGTAGAGGTCAGGTCTTTAGAACGAGCTTCCTGACGTACTTTATGTTTTGTATTTTTTTTCAAGCCTGATTATATAGTTTGTGGTATCAATATTATGCATTGATGTGTATTTTTCTTCTCTTTACTGCGTTTTACGGCATTTTTGATTGTGTGTGTGTATGCTATGTTCGCCTACCCTTGACTAGGGTTGGATAGGGCCACAGGGTAAATGAATTGAGAGCAGGAAATTAATGTTCTCAGATTGTGCTTGTACCTTATATTGAGACAATCTTGCAGGTAGTGATTATGCGTACTCATATTTATTTTTCATTTGTATTTATGCCGCTTATACTTCAAACTCATAACATTTCTTTTACCTGTATGTGCGTTGAATATCATGGTCAACAGGATACGGTTGCCCAATTTACATGAATGGGCAGTGCCTCGAAGGAACTTTCTGGATCTGAAGAGGGAACTCACATTTTTGAGGTTTTGTTTCATGTATAGAAGTGTTTGATTCAATTAAACAGTATATCCTTAACTCTTTCCATCTGAGGCTGTGCATATGGTCTTACAGGTAATTGGTTTGTTAATTGGGATTGAAGATGTACCTCTTCAGAAACAACCTGATTATCTTTTTGCTCTGCTCACTCCACTATGTCATTCGGTCAGGCATCGTTTCTTAGAACACTACTTACTCGTTTTGAATTACTGTAGGATATCCTTGCGGGCTCTGCCGAAATTACTTTGTTGTTTCTATTTTGGGTAGATAAAGTGAAATAACAATTTATATGCTTGTGCAGGTTGAGGTAGCCCTCTTAAATGCTAAATCTTGTAACTTGGAAAGGTCTCTTGTGCAAATTGAAAATATCCAACAAATTATTATGGCTATCAATGCTCTCGGCAGGGTATATATTTCAGCACATATCATACTTTTTTCTGGCCATTTGCATATTTTAGGTTTCTTTTTTCCAGTTATGTTTTATCGAGTCGAACCAGTGGGAAAGGTGGTAATGTGAATAAAAAAGACTTATGGTGGCTAACATTTCTCTCAAGGTACGACAAAATATAGTTGGTCCTTGTTGTTTCTTATTTTGTCCTTTTCGGTAACATTCTTTTTCCTCTAGTGTAGTCTTTTCATCAGAACCCCGCACGAAAGGGAAAGACGACAGAAGAAGAAAGACCACGACTTCAGCTGGACAATGTGAAGATATATGTGCATATCATATTGTTCGACTCCTACATGGTTCGTCAATTTTGCCGTTTTTTTTCTTGCATTCCAAATTGAACTTTATTTCCTTCTGTCAATTTCTAGCATGGCTATGAATTTTGTGTGGCTCTTTAGCTTTCTCTGAATTATAGCTGTGTAGCGGTTCGATGCAAGCGGGGTCGTATATATGGGTGTGTGCTGATCGTCTTGCTGAGAAGCCCTCCTGGGCACTTCCCTGAAGGGTAGAGCATAGATGTGTTTAAAAGAGTTTGTTGTAAATGAGTGTTGTATGTATTATATGCATATATAATTATATATATGTGATAGGTTGTGATCTGAATACCACTTCTTGTGCATACAGGGGTTTATTTATTTATTTAGAATAGATCAAGCCTGTCATCATTAGACATACATATGTCAGGTTAATCAAGATTCAAGCATGGTTAAAAAAAACACATCGAATATTATGAATACTCAGGTGTATATATATATATATATATATATATATATATATATATATATGTATATATGTGTGTGTGTGTGTGTGTGTGTGTGAGTGTCTTTATTTCCTCATTGAGTATGAAATTCTTATTCAGTTTGTTCAATACGTTATTAGGTATGGAATACATATTTATTATGTTAATCTACGAGCATATTATGTTGAATTTTCATATACCTCTATTCTCTATCTGTTAGGTTGTAGGCAACTGCCGAATGGTGCAGTTTAGGCTTAGACATATCTCATAACTTTGACTATATATTTGATTCCAATTTCTCATTTCTAATATCCGGATTAATTAATGAGTAATTCATCTGTAATTGAATCCTGTATTATTTGGAATTGTGATATCGATAATCGAAGTATGATATTTCTCGTATTTGTATCCTTGTACATGAGTATGGCAACATGTAAATTTTCCCATGCAAATACGTGATAATGTACGCTAAGGATGTAGCTTAACGTACGTTATCGGCCAGAGTTAGTGTACACTACGAATGAAGCGTAGCGTACGTTAGACAGTCAATAATTTAGTTGGGCGGCTATCACATGCGCCGGCCGGACATGGGTTTGGATAAGATTCCCTCGGATGAACCTGGACAGTTTTGAAGTCAACGATTGTTAACGTACGCTAAGTAACATGTCTAGCGTACGCTAAAGGGTGTTGCTTACGTACGTAACCTGATGGTGTAACGTACGTAATCGAGTACAGAATGAGAACAGTTAACTATCAGTGGACGATAGCATATGCTAAAAATATTGGGTTGCGTACGCTAAGAGGCTAACGTGCGTTATGCATGAAGGCTAACGTATGTTAAAGATAGAAAATTATAAATAAGACAGCACCCCATGTTATGTTGTTTACGTTTTCTTCACTTATCCTTCAGTCCAGAGAGCCTCCCCTCCTTCATACAAGCAACCAGAGTTGGACTCTACCTATTGTTTCGGTGTTTTCTTCATCTTAAGGTATGTTATGCTAACCCCAACCTTGGATTCATGTTCTTAGGGATGTTATGATCATACTACCGAGAATAGTAGATCACTTAGATGACTTATGCAACCAAATATCATGTTTAGAAGTTGGGATGATTATGATTGAGTTATCATTGTTGGGAATATCGTAGTTGGAATCTTGTTATGTCAAATGATGAGAATAGTGTTCTGAGATTGATAATCCGTATCGAATGTTATCGTCATATTGATCATAGACTTAGTGTTGATGCCACCTTTGCTAAAATGGACTTAAGATAGAATCATCAAAAGTTGTATCATTTCTTATAAGTTGAATTGATTAGTTCATCTTTAAGATAAAGTTTAAATAATGATGATATTGGAAACAAACATATCAACCTTAGATCAACCAAACTTCACATGAGAATGGTAATCGAGATTGAATATAAGTGTTTTGATGATATACATTTCCTTGAATCCGAATATGTTTGAATCCGTAAGATCATTCACAATTGTATGAGCATGATATGTAGAAGAGTAACGTACGTTAATCACTGAGGATTTCGTACGCTTTATCATAAATCAGAACAGTCGACTGTTTAGTGAGAGACTGTCGGATGCTTGTTTAGCATACGCTATGCTCTGAAGCTTACATACGCTAACGAGCAAGGTTAACGTACGCTATGTTTGGTACGTAACGTACGTTACATCATCAGACGAGTCATTCAACTGATTAGAGAGGAACTGGCGGTACATGGTTAGCGTACGCTAGACTTCGTAGCTTACGTACGCTAACGAGTAGGTTTAACGTACGCTAAAAAGGATATGTAAAGTACGTTATGCATATCAGACAGGATACGTTTTATGAACTTCCGACCGTAATTTGGATTGTTAGATGTTCGTACAACATGAGATGAACTCCATATTATTTCTTTTGTTTAAGGTTTGAGCTTTGCTACGTGAATGATCGAAGGGGCGACCTTCGAGTGTCTTGATATTCGTGCAAGTATTATTCTTGTCATCGAATCGAGGCAAGTACTTTAATTGTTCTATGTATTGATGTTATACATATTGTTGTGTATATATGTCGTTGTTTTATGTCCACCTCGTGTTGGTCCGACGGGATCATCGGGGATCTATGCTAGTGTGCGCTGGATCATCGGACGGGTTTTTCCACCACGGGTTGGTCTGACGGGATCATCGTGGGTTCTAGGCAGTGAATGCTGAATCGTCGGAATTAGGGCTAGGACTTTTGGAACCGGGAATCGCAGAACCGATCCGAACCGCATCGGAACCGACGGTTCGGTTCGGTTCCTAGCAACAATTTTTTTTTTCGGTTCGGTTCGGTTCGCGGTTCCTGTCTGTTTTAAAGAGGAACCTATCTGAACCGCAAGGAACCGTCCGAACCGCACCGAACCGGGAAAACGACCCTCTGAATATAATATAATATAATATATTCTTATTAAACATAATTAATATAATATAAAATAATATAATATATTCTTAATAAAATAAAATATAATATAATATATTTCGTCCAAACCATACAAAATCGGTTCTGGTTCGGTTCCGGTTCGGTTCGGTTCCTGTGCGGTTCGGTTCCTGTGCGGTTCGGACAAAAAAACTGGAAAAACCGAACCGCGAAAAAATATGCGGTTCGGTTCCGGTTCCTGTGTTTTTCTCCCAGAAATCGAAAAGTCCCAGGCCTAGTCGGAATTACCATGTGTATGTTGTGATACCATATTGTGATTATCATTTGTGTATATTATTTATGAGTTTCTCATAGGAGGAGACTCGTTGGTATATTGTCATTTATGTTATTATTATTCTTCGTGAGATGTTGAATAATATGTTATGGTACTTGTACTAGCATCGTTGTGCTAACCCATTCGTGGGTGAACATTTGTTTATGTTCAGGATCAAGGAGAGCAAGGAAACAACCACTAGAGCTGCATGACGACGAGGGTGCAGAGTGATGTTCCGACCGGGTTTATTTGTCTGTTGTTTGTATCGTTTTAATAAGTACTTGAGTATGTCGTCATTTGTGATATTTGGATTTGGTGATGTGTTGGTCTTCTTCCTTTTGATAATTGTATTCTCGGTATTGGCCCAGAACTATTGTATTTTATTTCAGTTACTTTCATATATTGGTATCTGTTATTGTCTTTTTATTTCTTCAGCCTTGTAAATTCTTATGTAAAAGATTTACGGCACTGTAATATTCCTGAATATATCGGGGGTGTTACAGAATATGGTATCGGAGCTTAGATTATGGATATCTTGGCCATTGGGTTAAAATAGGGGTCATATATGTCTTTTGAGGTAACCGGCCGTGAATAACATCGCTGTACTGCCTACGTCTTCGTGCGAACGGTGTTTGTAAGTTCCTAAACTCTATATCTTCTTTTACCTGTTATACCTCTTTATACTTGAACATTTGAACGAAATTGTTTCCTGTATATCGAGTATTTATGCTTACAGTATGTTGAGAGGTGGTTAACCAGATGACTCAGTTTGCCCAGGTCGTGGACCGAATGCAGGTGGTAGTAGGATTACAATAGGGAGATCGACAACAAGGTATCCCGGACATGGGAAATCGAGGCGACCGATGGCTGCAAGAGGTCGCGAAGATGCAACCACCCAAATTCGACGGCTTTTTGAGACACCAACGTGGGATCATTGGTTAAAAGAACTAGAGAAAATTTTTGTCGGGATTAATTGCTCTGACGACCGGAGAGCCTTTATTGCTCAGTACTTTCTGATAGGGGAAGCGTTCGAGTGGTGGAAAGCCATCTAGCCTGTAGATCATGATGCTGACTGGGCAGAATTTAAATTGATGATGGAAGCTCAGTACTGCCCTCGTCCGGTGAGGGAAGCCAAAGTTCGGGAGTTTTTCTCCGCTCAGCCTTCGCATGTGCCACTATCTCAGGTGATTAATACGTTTAACCACCAGCTGGCAATTGTCCGACATCTGGTCAGAACGGATGCAGAAATGATGACCCATTTTGATATGAGAATGAAACCAGAAATTCATAGGTACATGTCCGGTTTTGAATGTACCACTCCGTCAATATCAGGATAAAGCATTGGAGTATGAAATCAAGGAAGCAGCAATGGAGAAGTTTGCAGAATCTAAGAACCAGAAACTCTCTGGTAGTTTCACGGAGCACAAGAGTAGTGGGCCCCGCAAGGCCTAGTCATCCTTTCATTCTTTCAAGAAACCTCCGCAGCCATCTAAGAGCGAAAAGAACTTCGGAGTAGCATCAGCCACGACGGATGTAACCAGGAAGTGCTTTAACGGTGCCCAGACGGGGCACTATCGACAAAATTGCCCCCTACCTGTCGTTACTTGTTTTGATTGTGGTCGAGAGGGACATCGTGCGGTGTTCTGTGAAGAGGCTGCAAATTGTTTTAGAGCCCGTACATCACAGCCAGTTTAGAAGGAAGACAGTATCCAAGAGACACAGTAAATTGTTCAGCTGCCCCAGAATTTTGGTCGCGGATGAGGCAGAGGACAGTGGGACCGAAACGGGACATCGAGTGCCGGATCTGTTCCCCCACGTCTGTACGAGATGAGGGGAACAGACAATCAGGATGCTGCTATTGCATCAGGTACAGTTCAGATCCTTTCACAGCCAGTTAGCATTTTATTCGATACACGAGCTACGCATTCATTTATATCCTTGTCTTGTGTAAATCGTTTGAATATTTCTGGTTTTCATAATTGTGAGCCTTATGTTGTGGGTTTACCTAGTGGAGAGTGGATTGTGGGAAACTTAGAAACTAGAGATTTCCCTGTATCATTTGGAGGCAGAGAGTGGCCCTCAAATCTGATTATGATAGAAATGCAAGGAGACGACCTGATACTCGGAGATGATTGTCTTAATCGATATGGAGCTATTTTAAACTACCGAAAGAGGAATATCTCACTGATAGCTGACGATGGTTCCAAAATACTGTTTGAAGGATGGAAACCAGGAAGCTCAGGAAAGTTGATCAAGGCGATGAAAGCTGTCAAATTGTTGAAACATGGCGGTACCGGATACTGGTGCTGCACAATGAAGAAAGAAGACGGAAAAGTAGAACTATCATCCACTCCTGTTGTGAACGAATTTCCGGATGTGTTTCCTAACGAATTACCTGGACTACCTCCACGACGGGATGTAGAATTCACCATCGAGCTGGAACCAGGAGCTACACCAATTTCTATGGCGCAGTATCGTATGACACCTACTGAGATGTATGAATTAAAGAAGCAACTGGAAGAGTTAATGGACAAAGGCCATATCCAGCCAAGCGTTTTGCCCTGGGGTTCACCAGTTCTTTTCGTTCGAAAGAAGAATGGATCGCTTCGATTGTGTATTGACAATCGAGAGCTGAACAAGATGACAATCAAGAAAAAGTATCCGTTGACATGAATTAATGATTTGTTTGACCAGTTGCAAGGAGCAATGGCGTTTTCTAAGATTGATCTGAGGTCGGGATATCATCATTTGAGGATTAAGGAATCTGATGTTCCAAAATCAGCGTTCATAACTCGCTACGGACACTATGAGTTTGTAGTGATGCTGTTTGGTCTCACTAACGCACCTGCTGTATTCATGCAATTGATGAACCGAGTGTTAATAGAGTATTTGGACAAGTTTGTGGTTGTGTTCATTGATGACATTATGGTATATTCTAAGAACCCGGAAGAGCATGCGCAGCATTTGCGGATTGTTCTAGACCTTCTGAGAAACGAGAAATTGTACGCCAAGCTTTCTAAGTGTGAATTCTGGCTAAAGGAAGTAATGTTCCTTGGTCATGTGGTAACAGCAGAAGGAGTCCGAGTAGATCCCCAGAAAATCGAAGCAATTATGGATTGGATGTCTCCTAAGAACGTGAAAGAAGTCTGGAGTTTCTTAGGACTTGCTGGGTATTATCGTCGGTTCGTGGAAGGGTTTTCCAAAATTACCCGCCCACTTACTAGACTACTACAGAAAACCCAAAAGTTTGAGTGGAACGAGATGTACCAGAATAGCTTTGATGAATTGAGGAAGAGATTGATGATGGCACCGATTTTAGCACTCCCATAAGGAACTGGAGGATTCATAGTTTAAAGTGATGCTTCGAACCAAGGACTCGGATGTGTATTGATACAGAATGAGAAGGTGATCGCCTATGCATCACGACAGCTGAAACCTTATGAAGTGAATTACCCAACACATGATTTGGAGCTGGCAGCAGTAGTTTTTGCTTTGAAAATCTCGAGACGTTACCTGTATGGGACCCACTGTCAAATCTTTACGGATTACAAGAGTCTCAAATCCATCTTTAGTCAGAAAGAGTTGAACATGCGAAAAAGGAGTTGGCTGGAACTGATTAATGACTATGACTTGGAGATTCTTTATCATCCAGGCAAAGCAAATGTAGTGGCTGATGCACTTAGCCGCAAGCCTATTTCTATTCAGATGCTGGAGACTCTGACCTCCAAGCCCGGAATTCAACAAGAATTGATTCGCGAATTGAAATATGGTTGCAAAGAGTCCAAGGACAACTGTGTGTGATGGAAATAAATTCATCATTAACCGTAGAAATCAAATCTAAGCAATTGGATGATCCTCTGATGATTCGGTTGCCTCATGAAGTGAATAAGGGAAAAGCCCCAGGATTTGTAATTCATGATGATAGAGTCTTGAGATTTCAGAACCGACTTTGTGTTCCCGATGTCGATGTTCTGAAGCAGACAATTATGAAGGAAGCTCACAGCACGCCCTATTCTATCCACACGGGCACTAGTAAGATGTATAAGGACCTGAAGCAGAACTTCTGGTGGGGCAACATGAAGAAAGATGTAGCAGATTATGTCTCGAAATATTTGACTTGTCAGCAGGTTAAGATCGAGCATCAACGACCTGCCGGAATGCTGAAGCCGCTCTCGATTCCTGAATGGAAGTAGGAGGACCTATCGATGGACTTTATCACTAATATGCCGAGAACCAAGACAGGAATGAACATGATTTGGGTGATAGTTGATCGTCTAACCAAATCGGCTCATTTTCTAGGCATTAAGGACACTTGGGGACCCGAGAGGTTGGCACACGTATTTATTTCAGAGATTGTCCGATTGCATGGCACGCCGAAAACCATTATTTCTGACCAAGACGGTCGCTTTGTGTCTCATTTTTGGAAAGCAGTTCATAAACCCTTGGGAACCGAATTGAACTTCAGCACAACTTATCATCCGTAGACATACGGACAATCCGAGAGGACTAATCAAATGGTGGAAGATATGCTGAGGGCTTGTGCCTCAGATTGGTCAACTGATTGGAAAGTTCATCTGCCGTTATTTGAATTCACCTACAACAATAGTTGGCATGCTTCCATTAAGATGGCACCGTTTGAGGCATTATATGGGAGGAGATGTAGATCGCCCCTATGATGGGACGATTCATCAGACGTGATCGGGATGGAACCGGAATTGATCGTACAGACACGAGAGAAGATAGCCTTGATTTGTGAAAGGTTGTTGACCGCCCTAAGTCGACATAAATCTTACATAGACGTACGCCGTCATCCATTAGAGTTAAATATTGGAGACTACGTGCTTTAAAAAGTTTCTCCTACTCGGGGAGTCTTTCGTTTTGGGAGGAAAGGAAAGCTGAGTCCGAGATATATCGGACCATTCGAGATTCTTGACAGAGTTAGAGAGTTGGCATACAGGTTGGCATTACCGCCCTCATTGAGCCATGTTCATAACGTATTCCACGTATCCCAGTTACGGAAGTATATACCATATCCTAGTCATGACATTGGTTTCGAAGAGATCGAAGTCACTCAGGATGGCACATTTGAAGAGAGACCGATCAGGATGCTCGAGAGTCGAATTAAACTATTAAGAAACAAACTCATCGCTTTGGTTAAGGTTCAGTGGTCACATCACGGAGTGGAAGAAGCCACTTGGGAAATGGAATATAGCATGAAGTTCAAATATCCAGAGTTATTTTTGTCTTGAGTTTCGGGACGAAACTTCTTTTTAGTAGGAGAGTATGTAATATCCGGGTTAATTATTGAGTATTTCATCTGTAATTAAACCCTGTATTATTCGGCATTGTGATATCGATAATTGAAGTATGATATTTCTCGTATTTGTATCCTTGTACATGAGTACGGAAACATGTAAATTTTCCCATGCAAATACGTGATAACGTACGCTAAGAATGTAGCTTAACGTACGTTATCATCCAGAGTTAGCATACGATACGAATGAAGCGTAGCATACGTTAGACAGTCAATAATTGAGCTGGGCGGCTATCACATGCGCCAGCCGGACATGGGTCCGGATAGGATTCCCTCGGATGAACCTAGACAGTTTTGAAGTCACGATTGTTAACGTACGCTAAGGAACATTTCTAGCGTATGCTAAAGGGTGTTGCTTACGTACATTACCTGATGGTGTAATGTACATAATCGAGTACATAATGAGAACAGTTAACTATCATTGGACGATAGCGTATGCTAAAAATATTGGGTAGTGTATGCTAAGAGGCTAACGTGCGTTATGCATGAAGGCTAATGTACGTTAAAGACAGAAAATTATAAATAAGACAGCACCCCATGTTATGTTGTTTACATTTTCGTCACTTATCCTTCAGTCCCGAGAGCCTCCCCTCCTTGACAAACATCCATAGGCCATCCATACTCGATCTTTGAAGCTTAGATATCACTTATATTGATCATTGAAGTGGAGAATCATTTTGGATTGACACACAAGCAACCAGAGTTGGACTCTACCTATTGTTTCGGTGTTTTCTTCATCTTAAGGTATGTTATGCTATCCCCAACCTTGGATTCATGTTCTTAGGGATGTTATGATCATACTACCGAGAATAGTAGATCACTTAGACGACTTATGCAAACAAATATCATGTTTAGAAGTTGGGATGATTATGATTGAGTTATCATTGTTGGGAATATCGTAGTTGGAATCTTGTTATGTCAAATGATGAGAATAGTGTTTTGAGATTGATAATCCGTATCGAATATTATCATCATATTGATCATAGACTTAGTGTTGATGCCACCTTTGCTAAAATGGACTTAAGATAGAATCACCAAAAGTTGTATCTTTTCTTATAAGTTGAATTGATTAGTTCATATTTAAGATAAAGTTTGAATATAATGATGATATTGGAAACAAACGCATCAACCTTAGATCACCCGAACATCACATGAGAATGGTAATCGAGATTGAATATAAGTGTTGTGATGATATACATTTCCTTGAATTCGAAGATTTTTAAATCCGTAAGATCATTCACAATCCTCGTTAGGAATGGCCAATCCGTTAATCACTAAGGATTTCGCACGCTTCATCATAAATCAGAACAGCTGACTGTTCAGCGAGAGACTATCGGATGCTTGTTTAGCATACCCTATGCTCTGAAGATTACGTACGCTAACGGGTAAGGTTAATGTACGCTACGTTTGGTACGTAACGTACGTTACATCATCACACGAGTCAGTCGACTGATCATAGAGGAACTGGGGATACATGGTTAGCGTACGCTAGAATTCGTAGCTTATGTACGCTAACGAGTAGGTTTAACATACGCTACAAAGGATATGTAACGTATGTTATGCATGCCAGACAGGATACATTTTATGAACTTCCGACCGTAATTTGGATTATTAGATGTTCGTACAACATGAGATGAACTCCATATTATTTCTTTTGTTTAAGGTTCGAGCTTTGCTACGTGATTGATCGAAGGGGCGACCTTCGAGTGTTTTGATATTCGTGGAAGTATTATTCTTGTCATCGAATCGAGGCAAGTTCTTTAATTGTTCTATGTATTGATGTTATACATATTGTTGTGCATATATGTTGTTGTTGTATGTCCACCTCGTGTTGGTCCTACGGGATCATCGGGGGATCTATGCTAGCATGCGCTGGATCATCGGACGGGTTTTTCCACCATGGGTTGGTCTGGCGGGATCATCGTGGGTTCTAGGCAGTGAACGCTAGATCGTCGGAATTACCATGTATATGTTGTGATATCATGTTGTGATTATTATTTGAGTATGTTATTTATGAGTTTCTCGTAGGAGGAGACTCATTGGTATATTGTCATTTATGTTATTATTATTCTTCGTGAAATGTTGAATAATATGTTGTGGTACTTGTACTAGCATCGTTGTGCTAACCCCTTCGGGGGTGAACATTTGTTTATGTTCAGGATCCAGGAGAGCAGGGAAACAACCACTGGAGCTGCATGACGACGAGGGTGCAGAGTGATGTTCCGGCCGGGTTTATTTGTCTGTTGTTTGTATCGTTTTAATAAGTACTCGAGCACGTTGTCATTTGTGATATTTGGATTTGGTGATGTATTGATATTCTTCCTTTGGATAATTGCATTCTCGGTATTGGCCCAGAACTGTTGTATTTTATTTCAGTTACTTTCATATATTGGTATACATTATTGTCTTTTTATTTCTCCAGCCTTGTAAATTCTTATGTAAAGGATTTATGGAGCTGTAATATTCCTGAATATATCGGGGGTGTTACATCATTAAACTCCTACAAAGCTGCCAAATGGTGCAATTTAAGAATTTTTGGGTGATATTTGATGCTGATATAACATTAAACTCTTAGAAAGCTGCTAAATGGTGCATTTTAGGAAATTCTGCATGATGATAGACTTTACATATGCAGTTTAGAATTTCATGTACCCCACAATATTTCTGCCTCATAGTGCATGCAGATCAAATTTACAACATCTTATCGATAGCAAAATATTCATTTAATCTTATTCACAACATGCTTCAGCTCAAGATCTCATATGGATAATAGCATGATGCATATCACTAACATCATACATTTCACCCATATTGATGAGCATATTTATATCAACATCAATTTCACATTACCTCATATGTATATCTCACTCATCATACAACATCTATATCATACTACATTTTCTGACCTCATTGTCATGAACAATGAATTCGATGCTGACACCACCACCACCATTTATGGGCTACCTTTTATAGTATAAACGTATGATCTTCACTTTTACAACCCAATTTATTGAAGAGGCATGTAGACTGGCAAGCTTTGTATAAAAAGGAGCCATGATCCCTGATAGCAGATCTGCAGAAATTGTAAATAAATTATATTAGATGAGTAGTCATAAAATGTAATAGATTAGCATTTCATATCAGCATCATAGATTAGATGAGCGGTTTTCCAAATGATTCAAGACAAAAAAAAAAAGAATCCTTTCAGTATCAAAACAAAGATAAAATGAGTGCTTTCACTATGAAACTTTAGGGATTTCGAAAATATTTGGGACAGAGAAACTACTTTTCGAACAAAGAAGTTTTCTACCCAGTATGTTATTCATCACGTCCAGGGAAAAGAAAGTTGCCTTTTGCTGGTGTGCGTGTACTGCTATAAAAATGGAGGTTGTTTTGAATATGGTGTTAATATAGACAGGTTATGCATTACTTTTCGATATATAGTGTGTTGCTTTTTCGCTGTTTAAACACTTCTTTGGGATTCCTAATACGATCATGTATGTATTGTGAGTTTGTTGGTGTTTTAGGGTTTGGCTATTTTTCATGGTAGTCTTCCCAAAAAGGGCTTGTACTTTCTTGGTCGTCTTTTTATTTCTTTCTGTTTTTTCTTTTTCCTGATTTTGTTTTTGCTTTACAGCCGTCACCTTCAACTGTTGCTGCAGGGGATTTTCTACTTGCTGCTTCCAGCAATATGTGTTCCTTGGTTTTTTGTACTTCTCTGGTGAGTATTGCTTGTACATTAGATAATTGAGTATGATCAGGTGTAGGTTCGTATGCCAAGTTATTTTTGATTTCTTATTGTTTGGTTAGGCGTAGTGGGTGATTTGGGGTATTTTATGATCCGGCATTCTAAAAATAACATACAGTTTCTTAGATTTCTCTCTGCAACGTGGTGCACGACATGGAGATTTCAACATGATAGGCCTCTATCAGCTGACTGTATATTGAATTGCAAAATTGTAAAGGCCAGATCCGGCATTCTAAAAATTAAAAGGTCATGACTAAATCATAAACGTACAAAATGTCGGATTCATTTTGTAAATAGCCTTATATTTTTGGATGTACTATAGTCCTTATTTTACTTGAGTGGATAGAAACAAAAACACGAGGAAGGACTCGTGCGTTATCATGCAGTTGTGTGTAGTGATTGTGTAAAATATACAAACATAGGAGGGTATGCAACATTGATTTTACACAACTTGAGCGCAATTTTTTCATAAACCGGAGATGCTCTAATCAACCTCGTTAGGAATGGCCAATCAGGGAAAAATCATGTTATTCTTTATTATCGAAGAAAAATGTGCTGATCATTTTGGTGTTTTAAAGACTGAGGTTTCAAATTTCGGCCTTTCCAGTGTAACCTGCTTATGTTTTAGAACTCTCGGTAACTTCACGTAGAATGTGTTCCTGTGGTTGAGTTTATTATGTTAACTTGCAATAAATGATCTATGTCATTTTTTATGGATGATTCTATGTATACGTTGTTGTACGTTCATGGGTCCTGTACTGTGTGGTGTTTGTGTGCTCTAATTTTTGTGTCAGGAAATAGGAGTGTTGTGTGTGTAGTTTGTTTAGGTGTATGTGTGTGGTTGTGTTTGTAACTAGGTACTATACGGCATTGCGATCTTTTTAGGTGTATTTTTTTTAAACTGCCACCTGCCACATCAGAAGTTCATGTTGAATTTAATTGCTTGATGACCTATTGTGGTGGTCCGCCAAATTTTATTTTGGAATCCCCAAAATCATATTTTACTCCATTTATTTCATTCACCCTCTCAATGACTATTTTCTTGCCTCGTTTATGTTGCATCTGCTCCGTTTCATTAGTTTTTTCTGCTTCCTTTATGTTAGTTGAAACTACTGCAGCCTTTTCACGTTGAAAAATATTTCATGTGGTCTAACCTAATTAAGCGTACCTCGTTTATGTTTTACAAATATAGGTAACTTATTTGTGCAAATTTCATTCTTGTTTATTTGATGATGAGAGGCCTCTTAGTCCTTTTCTAAAATTCCTATCTGATTGTATTTTCAAATTTGCAGTATTCTTTTGTCCTTTATTCAGATTGTCAGGTAAGCCGTGTGGTTGTTCACTTGTTGATGCTCATGTTTTTTTAATTTCATATCTACAAATGATTTGTTTTCGGTGTGTTCTTGGACTATTTACATTTCCAGTCTGTTAGTTCAATGTGTAGATTCAAAACACGACCACCGTGTAACTAATAAAACAAATAAACAATTAAGTAGGTTATCAACAATTGTGTTAGGTTTATCATCTTACTAGGTTATAAATGAGGTGTTTATTTTTTTTATTACTGTCGTGGTTTTATGTATGCGTGGTTGTATATTCATGGATCGTGTATTGTGCATAGTCTGTGTGCTCCAGATTCTATAAGATGAAATATGTGTGTGCGACTGTGTATGTGGCGGACTATTATATGGAGAAATTATCTTTTTACATGTGGGGAAAGACCTCAACATCATTTATTTTTCTATATATTCGACTTATGTTTTCGGCTCAGTTAGCTCCGTAAATTTTTAGATTGCTATCTCATCTGCCTTTTTGTCTATATAATGAGGTGTGGTTCAAGTGTACCACATTAATGGCCCGCCTTTATATCAGGAAATTTGTGTGTTATACACAGGAATGCTCTTTTTACATGTGGAAAAAGTCCCTGACAATAATTATTTTGTTAAACTTTTACAATAATAATTTTTTGTATATTGTATCCTCGTTTGTTTCGTTATTTCCATACCCTAATCGAAACATACTTTCTGCTGCTAAAAAATAAAGGCCTATAAATTTTTGGCTGCATTGTGTTTGTCTGAGCCTTTTTTTGGGTTCTGTAGATATTCTTTTTGGGGTAGGCATTTAGAGGTTGGGTTGCATGACTAAATCGGATATTGTTTTGATGAGTTTCATTTGATAGTGTGTTAAACATGAGTTTTGTTATTTTCCTTGACAGCTTTATGTTATTCGCTGCTGGGAACAAGTTGGTCTGCAAATCTCTTTTTTAGGTACATTTTGATATTAGCATTGCATTTATTTTTCAGGCCGTGTCGTTTTTCCTTCACTTCTGTCTTGAGTGTACGAAAATTTATTTGACCTACAGAACCAGGATACTTCTATTTTAGAATTGCAAATACCTTATTCAAGTTTGCGTTTAGTATTTAACTATCTCTTTCAAGGTTAGTATACTAAATTACTTAGGTGTGTATTTAGTATTTATGTCTCTTACAAGGTGCATGCCGGTTCGTATTTATCTGGTCTGATTTTGTTCTGTTCATGTCTTCATTCTTTATCTGGATTCGATTTCTATGCCTTGATGGTTTTACATTCTATTTGAGCTTCTACCTATAATTTCTCAACTGTGTTAAAATGGACATTATAATGGGGCTATATGTTTGAGTTTATCGGCTGAAAACCTAGCATGGCCCCGTAAAATCTTTGAATAGAGTTGGGTGTAAGTATGTGTAACAATGCCACGAACAAAACACATAACATCCGAATCCGTGTCTTGAGCGACTTTTCCCGCTATTTGATTCATTTCATGTGATAATGGTTCGAAACTACGGTTTCATGTTTTCTATAAGTCCGTTGAGCTTTGTTATACGTGTTGTGAGTTTTGGTTCGGTTGCTTGATGTCATATTGTGATTTACGGACGTTTTGGGCCGTTTTGCAATTTCCCAAAGTTTGGGCGTGATCACTTCTGTTATCGTATTCCGAAGCTTCAGGTAGTCGGGAATAGGTTTTCTTTCAACACTTAAGTTCGTCGCCTCGAATCCTTTACGTTCATACTATCGGGAGTTGTTCACCATTGCATATTAATTTTTTTTGGTTCCTTTCTTGCCTTCTTGTGCTAGCTGCCTGTACTCCCCAAATAGGCACCTTACATACGTAATGCATGTCTCAGTTACGTACGTAACGGCCTTTTGTAAAATAGTACAGAGAATTCTGCAATTTTCGTTACGTATGTAAGCATGGGAGTCTTACGTACGTTAACAAGCTAACGTACGTTAGCTGCCTATGGCTAACATACGTAACAAGGCCTGGGTTTATATACCCAGGAGTTGACCGAATTCGTCATTTCTTCACCTACACTTCGTCTCTCCGTGGCTGGGCGACTCGTAGGCGATTGGAAGGTGATTTTGGGGTCTTGTAACTCCAAGTTTACATCTTCCTTGAGTTCTTGGTGTTGTTTAACATCCTTAATCCATGTTCTTCACCTTCGATTCGAGGTAAACATCTTGTAAACCCTTGCTCTATATTTCTTGAATCTTCGAGTTTCGGGTTGCTTTTCTCGATTCTTGTTGTTGTATATCATCAATCGGTTATATCGATTCCCTTCCTATGATTTGATTCGTATTTCTTACCGTATTCGGGTCCGGATTATGTTCTTATTGTTCTTGGGGAAGTATTGAACCCCAAGTGTTCGATCTTTTGTTTCTACGAATTCTTGTTGGGAACCATCCCTCTTGTGATCGACTTCGTAGTAATTATATTGTTCTTGTGATTTAGACCTAGTTGGAAGATTCGAGGGTTGCAGGTCAAGCTTTTCCGTCGCTTCGCGTGCTTTGGATTTGAGGCAAGTACCTTGATATACGAATTGTAACTTCATGAAATCATTATTGTCGAAGTGTGTGATTTTATACGGACGTATATATATACACACACACACACATATATATATATATATATATATATATAGAAATGGAGATATATAGAGATTTATATAGTTATATGTTAAATATATGTATGTATATACGTATATTGATATATATATATATGCCTATGTCGGTGAATGACGAGTGATGAATGCTAACACTAGTTGACGTACTCAACTTGAATTGATGGATGAACTATACTTATTCATATAATATAGTAAGGTTCTATATATATATATATATATATATATATATATATATATATATATATATATATATATAGTCGCAATATAGCGATATATGTGCGGTGTTGGTTGGTCATGCTTGAAGGCTTATTGTGATTGAGTTTTATTGATAATGTGCGAGATATTATTTATTTGTGTGATTATGGACTGATGGATAATTTGTGTGAATTGGTGCACTGAGTGGATAATTGTTGCAACGATTGACTGTGTGCTTGATATATGTGACAATGTGAATACTTGTTGTGAGAGACGTCATATCCGGGAGCCTCTGAGGGCGGGGCGAGTACTCCGGCCTGGTGTACGCTGCAATGTGCAGCTCCATATGGTTGGTGAACGCCGGTGTTTAACCTGATGCGTGTTCAAGGGGAGGCTCTTACGGGAGTGACGCCGTCGCGGTGACATGGACAAGGGGCGGCCGACATAGTGGAGTGAACGCCGGTGCACAGGTGTTTCAGTGGAGGCGCCTGGCAGGCTTATTGGTAACGGATATTTGAGTGATAGCTAAGACCCCGTTACCGAACGATTATCGTATTTCAAAATTCTTTCAACTCTTTTCAAAATGTTGGTCTTGATGCAGACCGCGATTCGTGTTTCTGAAAGTTTGTTTCAACCTGTTTTTAAGGTGTTGGTATCAGGGTTAATTAACCAAGGAGGTTTGACGAAATCTCCGAGGGTTAATTAATCGGGGGTCTTGAGCAGGATATGTCGAATGAGAGATTGTGCCTTTGATTGTATTGTGGTGCTATTATGTGTATTGGGTCGAGGACCCTGTCAAATGTTGAGATGATTGATCTCGTGATGATGTTGTTTGGATTGGGTTGAGAACCCTGTGAGATGTTGTAATGATTTCGTTTGTGACAGTGTTCTATAAATTGAGTCGAGGACCCCGAATAACGTTGACATGCTTTCTTGTAATTGTTTCCCATATCTTCGGTCAAAGACCCGAGAGCTTTTGAAATTATTTTCTAAAAGTATTCCCATTCGATTTTGAAAACCCCTAGCCGGCCCGAGTCATTAATATTGTTTTCAAACTATCTTATCAAAATACTTTTCCTTTTATAAAAATGGATTTTTAAACTAAATATTTTGACTCCTTTGGCCCGTTTGAAGTTTAATTGGTGTTATGTTCCATAAAGAGAATATGACTATGTGACTATTTTTCACCTTGTGTATACGAGTGCTATTATGTGTTGACTATGGAAATGTATGGTTTGTGTTAAGGCTTCACGACGGTTGAATTTTGTGTTGTTATTGTTCGTATATCTTGTATATTATGTACTTGCACTAGCAAAATTCCAGTTTGCTAACCCCCGAGATTTCGGGGGGTGGGTGCCTGTTATGCGCTCAGGTTTTGGCAGCTCGGGAGCAGTCACAGGATTAGCTTGGGAGGAGATGGAAGACGACGATGCTAATCACACCAGAGTCAGAGTCTTTTCTTTTGTTCCATCTAGGTCGGTATTTTTCCATTTGGTTGAGTACTCACCCTTGCACGGGTGTAGGTCTTCATTTATTAAATGGAGTTGTCATCCCTTTTTGGTGTGAAAGTTTATTTTTGTCATTGAGATGTAAATTTCATTAGTTTCTGAATTGTTTAATGAACTTGTCGGTCTGTGTTGTATTTAGATTGACCCCGGTCGGTCAATTATTGTGTAGTCTAGCGGAGTTTAGCCTGGTAGATCCGTGTGATAAGGGCCTACGGCGTGTAACATTTACGGGCGTATTCTCGGGGTGTTACAATTTTGGTATCAGAGCTTAGGTTTGCGGAAAACCTAGGCCGTTGGGTCAAGTCCTTGTCTTGTGTAAGTCGCGCGCATCAGAGTTGTGATTAGTATCGTGGTTCCGACATCATCTTCAGGCAATCCGTGAGGGTAAGTCTTCTGATCGTAAGTCCCTTTATATATGTATTTGATTATATTGTGCTAATGTGTTTAATGTGAACTAGGGATTGTAACTTGTTGGAGATATTATTGTTTTAGGATGTAGCATGAGTATACGGTCCGAGTAAAAAAATGGCTATGTAGTATGCTTCGGAAGTCGAGCATATTCATCGGTTCTATATTTCATTAGAGTAAATCTTTAAGTGTTAATTTTATCCGCTGCGTGAGTATTTTGAAATGGCTTTTGGTATCTTGCAAACTGAATTTTATTTCGTAAAACCGATTCCCTAAACCGAGTTTTGCCATTTTTGTCTTGCATGTTTTGACGGTTTTCTTATAACGGTATTTGATATTTTATAAATGACTTCTGTGATTATTTGAAAATACTACCGTCATCGGCCTTTTGGCATTTTGAACGTTCTAAAAATGGTTTTCAGCCTGGTGGGTTCCGGTGCGGGGCCCACGGTGCTGTAATATCACGAACATTTTAAAGTGGTACTACGAAATTTTATAATGTTGTGAAATCCCATGATTTAATGTAGTCATGTCAAATGGTCACATATTTCGGCGAAAAATCCTTTCGATTAGACATTTTGGTAGAAGAAGAAAGAATTTCAAATTGTGGTATTTGGAATTCAACACTTGAAATATTTCAAATTAGTTACGATTCAACTTTCAATTTTCTTTTATACATTGCTCGGAAATAATTTTTAAATTCGTTGTATAAACTCCCTCTTCCAAATAAAGGACAGTATTTACAAGCTTTGGGCGTAACGTGACTCGCTCTCTTTTTTAAAAAAAAAATTGTTTTCATTAAGTGCATGCATATAATGATCGTCCTCGTCGAAGTACTTGGGATAGACTTCAGAAAACTTTATGCTTTACGTTATTCTATAGATGTTAACTAAACCTTGTGTTGATAATTGTGGTATACTGTACGACTGATTATTTGATAATGCTGAATGGTACTATCTGTATTAGTATGTCGAGCCTTGGCGGACGTAAGTGTGATGACGGAAGTGGAAGCGACAAGGTGGTTCGTACGACAACTATCCATGCTACAGTGAAGGAGTATCAAGATCAAATGATATCCTATGAAATCTCCTCAGTGATCGAGCCCACGAGCGAAGCAAAGAGACCGAGGACATCGGGAAAATTTCTGGGCGGTGAAGAGACTAAAGCTTCCAAGCCCTCACGTCGTTCGAAGGCGTCGTCTTCGCGGTTGGGAGTGAGCGCTGGAAATCCCAAACCAGCATCGCTGATTCTCAGTAAGAAGAGAAGATGTTTCAACTGTAACTATCAGGGACATGTTCGTGCAAATTATCCCTCTCCACTATTGACTTGTTACCGGTGCGGGTGTGAAGGTCATTGGGAGAAACAATGTGAGACAGTTTCCGAATTGGCAAAGAATGCCGCCCTAAGAGAGAGTAGAGCTAGTGACCGGGAAGTGTCCCGAAACCCTATGTTTCCTTCTGAAGATCCTAGCATGGGAGAATGAAGATTTTGTATTATGTCTTAATCGTTGCTGTTTCAAACAATCGTGACTTCGATTGTATTTTGTTTCATTGCTTTACATTTCCAACTCTTGTTGTTCTAAGTTTCGGGGTCGTAATATCTTTTTAGTATGTGGGAATGTATTACCCATACCTTTCTTGATATTTTCAGTATTGTGTGACCTTTCATTGTTGGTAATTCAATTGTGATCCCCTCGACGATTTTTAAACTACCTTGTTTTACTTAGCCTACCGTCCTCCGAACGAATTCCGGAGCTATTTTGCTAAATCTCGTGGATTATTGTGGCCTTTTCACATCCGAATTTGATTCTTGAAAATTCTGTTTGAAACTATTGTTCCATCGCTCTCTATTTTAAGTTTCGGGACGAAACTTCTTTTAAGGAGGGTAGAATGTAATACCCGTGATTTTCTCTTTCGGTACTTTTTCGTTTCTGGCATCTTTCTGGTTTCCAGAAGCTCACTTGCGAGCGTTTTGACATTTTGATAATATTTCGTTCTGCCTGTTTGGTCATCTGAGTTGTTCCGGGGCTGTTTTACCCGAATCCGTGTCTTGAGCGACTTTTCCCGCTATTTGATTCATTCCATGTGATAATGGTTCGAAACTACGGTTTCATGTTTTCTATAAGTTCGTTGTGATTTGTTATACATTTTGTGAGTTTTGGTTCCGTTGCTTGATGTCATATTGTGATTTACAGACGTTTTGGGCCGTTTCGTAATTTCCCAAAGTTTGGAGGTGATCACTTCTGTTATCGTATTCCGAACCGTCGGGTAGTCGGGAATAGTTTTTCCTTCAACACTTAAGTTCGTCGCCTCGAATCCTTTACGTTCGTACTACCAGGAGTTATTCACCATTGCATATTGATTTTTTTTCGGTTCTCTCACCGTATTCGGGTCCGGATTATGTTCTTGTTGTTCTTGGGGAAGTATTGAACCCCAAGTGTTCGATCTTTTGTTTCTACGAATTCTTGTTGGGAATTTCGTATGTTTTCAATCCCTCTTGTGATCGAATTCGTAGTAATTATATTGTTCTTGTGATTTCGACCTAGTTGAAAGATTCGAGGGTTGCCGGTCAGGCTTTTCCATCGCTTCGCGTGCTTTGGATTTGAGGCAAGTACCTTGATATACGAATTGTAACTTCATGAAATCATTGTTGTCGAAGTATGTGATTTTATACGGATGTATATATATGTATATATAGAAATGGAGATATATAGAGATTTATATAGTTATATGTTAAATATATGTATGTATATACGTATATTGATATATATGCCTATGTCGGTGAATGACGAGTGATGAATGCTAACACTAGTTGGCGTACTCAACTTGAATTGATGGATGAACTATACTTATTCATATAATATAGTAAGGTTATATATATGTATATATTCGGTTGAGTTGCAATATAGCGATATATGTGCGGTGTTGGTTGGTCATGCTTGAAGGCTTATTGTGATTGAGTTTTATTGATAATGTGCGTGATATTGTTTATTTGTGTGATTATGGACTGATGGCTAATTTGTGTGAATTGGTGCACTGAGTGGATAATTGTTGCAACGATTGACTGTGTGCTTGATATTTGTGACAATGTGAATACTTGTTGTGAGAGACGTCATATCCGGGAGCCTATGAGGGCGGGGCGAGTACTCCAGCCTGGTGTACGCTGAAATGTGCGGCTCCATATGGTTGGTGAACGCCGGTGTTTAACCTGATGCGTGTTCAAGGGGCCGCTCTTACGGGAGTGACGCCGGCGTGGTGACATGTACAAGGGGCGGCCGACATAGTGGAGTGAACGCCGGTGCACAGGTGTTTCAGTGGAGGCGCCTGGCAGGCTTATTGGTAAAGGATATTTGAGTGATAGCTAAGACCCCGTTACCAAACGATTATCGTATTTCAAAATTCTTTCAACTCTTTTCAAAATGTTGGTCTTGATGCAGACCGCGATTCGTGTTTCTGAAAGTTTGTTTCAACCTGTTTTTAAGGCGTTGGTATCAGGGTTAATTAGCCAAGGAGGTTTGACGAAATCTCCGAGGGTTAATTAATCGGGGGTCTTGAGCAGGATATGTCGAAGGAGAGATTGTGCCTTTGATTGTATTGTGGTGCTATTCTGTGTATTGGGTCGAGGACCCTGTCAAATGTTGAGATGATTGATCTCGTGATGATGTTATTTGGATTGGGTTGAGAATCCTGTGAGATGTTGTAATGATTTCGTTTGTGACAGTGGTCTATTTGAGTCGAGGACCCCGAATAACGTTGACATGCTTTCGTGTAATTGTTTCCCATATCTTGGGTCAAGGACCCGAGAGCTTTTGAAATTATTTTCTAAAAGTATTCCCATTCGATTTTTAAAAATCCTAGCCGGCCCAAGTCATTAATATTGTTTTCAAACTATCTTATCAAAATAGTTTTCCTTTTATAAAAATAGATTTTTAAGCTAAATCTTTTGACTCCTTCGGCCCGTTTGAAGTTTAATTGGTAGCCATCGCCGTAGCCTAACTGCCCGCTGATTGGCTCACGGAGCGGGAGCCCAGGCGATAATGTACTGATTTCCTTGCCTTATGGTAGGTGACGAGTTCTCCGCCACCAGGCTCAATTCTCGGGCGAGCAGGGGCCCGTTGGCCGGCTTGTCTTCTGGGAGTTGGATACGCCGAACTCCTGGTGACGGATTCGGACTCTGATGTCTCCTGGCTAGGGCCTGAATGCCCAGGTCGCCATGAGGGATCGCTCCCTAGGCAGCTCAAGACAGAATCATCCCGCCTAACGAGAGCCTTTTCCTGCGGCTCGGGTCTTTCCGACGATTTCTCGACGTATAGCCCCTTAAGCTTCTGCTTGACTGCTCGGCGGATGGCTGATGGAGTAATGGTGGGCGAGTCGCATGCCCTCCGTCGCTCCCTAAGGATGGCCATAGCCTCCTCGATCTGTTCCGCGATTTGGAACTGATCGAGTGAGAGGCTGGGACCGTCCCTCGGGGGTGAGAGTGAGAGCCTAGCGTCACCGCGGTCGCCTTCCGCCGTAGGTTGGGATTCGGTCTGGGCCGGAATAAGATTTTCGGCAGATCGCAGGGTGGCTCTTTTTGAGTTCGTGGCAGATGTCATGTTTCTGAAGGCTTTTCATTGAAGAACAGTGAGTGTTTCTTCAAGTATATGTCTGGAGAATAGTGAGTGTTCTTCGAGACGGTCGGAATAAAAATGAAGGTTATAGGTCCCCTTCCTCTAGCGCCAATTGTTGTTACCCAAAATATTATCCGGAGATGATATTGCTAGAATGGTCGAGTAACAAACAAAGTGCGAGAACACTTCTGTGGGAAAGTAAATAACACAAGATTTTCCGGGGTTGTTAGTCCCGGGCTTGAATGCTATCGTGAGATGTTATTAATACCAATACTTTGGAGTACAAATATTAATGTTAGAATACTATTATAATGAGTGTAATGATTCTAGTTATCTTAGCTATTGAGCATGAAGATTTCCGGAAGAACCAGATATGAAGCTCTGTGAGTTCTTGATTTTTGGTGTACTATGCTTCAGGATGAATTTCACTGTATGTTGTATGTCTCTGTGAATGAAGTTCACTGTTCAGTAAGTCGGCTCTTTTCTATATGTTTATTTACGAGTTAGGAATGCCAGTAACTACCAGTAAATAAAGAAACATTCATTTGCCTTATATAAATGGTTTACATAATTACAAGTACAATGCCCTCACTCAACAACCTCTGAGTGGCATTCGAGGGCATACTCCTAACAATCTCCCACTTGCACTAAATGCCACACACTATGGTATCTAATACCCATGTTCTCCAGATGACGCTCCAAGCTAGTCTGAGAAAGTGGCTTGGTCAGTGGATCGGCGACGTTGTCGGCCGAGTCTACTCAGGCAAAGACAATGTATCCCTTGCGAATAAATTCTCTTACGAGATGATACTTCCTCTCAATATGTTTGGTTCTCAGTGAAACCTCGGCTCCTTGGCTGCGCTACCCGTCGTTGTCGCAAAGACAATGAACAGTAAGGTGAGCACATGGTATCACTTGAAGTTCTCGAAACTTCTTAATCCAGAACCCTTCCTTGGAAGCCTCCGAGGCCGCTTGATACTCGACAGTGGAATCAAGGTCATGCTTTGCTTGGCACTACGCCAAGATACTGGTCCTCCATTAAGAGTAAATATGTAGCCAGAAGTGGACATCGAGTCGTCCTTCAGTCCTTGGAAGTCCGAATCAGTGCATCCCACCACATCCAATTCTCCACCGCCATACATAAGAACCATATCTCTAGTTCTTCTTAAGTACTTGAGAACGTTCTTTACAGCAGTCCAATGTTCCCTACCTGGGTTTGCCTGAAACCTACTCACTACGCTTGCAGCATGCGCGATGTCAGGTCTTGTACACAACATAGCATACATAAGGCTACCCACGGCTGAAGCATATGGTATATTACTCATTTCCTTGCGTTGTTCCTCACTTTGAGGACACATCTTCAAGGTGAGTTTTATTCCATGTTGCATCGGTAGGAACCCTCTTTTAGAATCATCCATCTTAAATAGCTTTAAGATTTTATCTATCCCGGTAGAGCCGAATACCAAGAATATAGGTTGCTTCTCCCATGTCTTTCATGGAGAAATTACTCGAAAGCCAAGCTTTCACAGAACTGAGCATTCCCACATCATTTCCTATTAGTAGAATGTCATCTACATATAGTACTAAGAATGCGATCTTTCTCCCACTAACCCTCTTGTATACACAAGGTTCCTCTTCATTTTGCACGAAGTCAAACTCTTTGATTGCCTCGTCAAAACGAAGGTTCCAACTACGCGACGCTTGCTTCAGTCCGTAAATGGAACGCGGAAGCTTGCACACTTTCAGAATATCGACTTCGGACACAAAACCTTTAGGCTGCTCCATATAGATTTCCTCCTCGAGGAATCCATTAAGGAAAGCCGTCTTTACGTCCATTTGCCATATCTCATAATGCGAATAGACTTGATCATGGCTACGGGCGAGAAGGTATCGTGGTAATCGATCCCTTCCTTCTGGGTATAACCCTTTGCCACAAGCCTGGCCTTATAGGCGTCAACCTTGCCATCACCATCGGTCTTTCTCTTGTAGATCCACTTGTTCCCAACAGGCACTATGCCCTTGGGGCGGTCTACTAGAGTCCAGACCTGATTGACATGCATCGAGTCTATCTCAGCTTCCATAGCTTCACGCCATTTCGCGGAGTCTACATCCACCATCGCTTGGTCATAGGTCGTCGGGTCGGTCTCTTGGCTATCACTTGGAACCTCATGGAGACCCAGCTCCTCCAAGTGCACAAGCCCATACCTCTCAGGTAAATGAGACACCCTACTAGACCTACGAGGTGGTTGTACTTGTGTTTCAGAAGGTTCGGTTCCAGTTTCTTGCACAGGTGTCTCCTGAGGAGTTTCATTATATTCTTCTAAAGAAATACTTCTACCTGCTCCGCCTTCCTAAATGAACTCATCTTCCAGGAAGTGTGCTTGTAAAGCAACAATGATCATTCGATCTTTGGGCATGTAGAATAGATATCCCATCGTCCGAGACGGGAATCCAACGAAACGTCCCTTCGCAGACCTAGCTTCCAACTTTTCCACCTTAGTCTTCTTGACATAGGCGGGACATCCCCAAATCCTAATATGATTAATACTTGGTTTCCTTCCCTCCCACATCTCATGTGGAGTTTTAGGAACGGATTTGGAAGGACATTTGTTCAAGATATACGCGGCAATCAGGAGTGCATACCCCCACAAGTAAATCGGCAAGTCAGTATAGCCCAGCATGGAACCGACCATGTTCAACAGGGTCCGGTTCCTTCTTTCTGACACACCATTTAATTGAGGAGTACCTGGAGGTGTTAGTTGTGAAACTATTCCATGTTCCTTAAGGAACTCGTCAAACTCCGTACTCATATACTCGCCATCTCGGTCCGACCGAAGTGCTTTGATATGATTACTAGTTTGTTTCTCGACTAGGGCCTTGAATTCCTGGAATTTCTCAAAGGCCTCGGATTTATGTTTCATTAAGTATACATAACCATACCTAGTATGATCATCTGTAAACGTAATGAAATATTGATATCCATCATGTGCTGCTTCCAAAGCACCACAAACGTCAGTATGGATTAATCCCAGTTTATCAGCGGCTTTTTCAAAAGTCCCTGTGAAGGGGGACTTGGTCATTTTGCCTTTAAGGCAAGATTCACAAGTAGGAAATGGATCCGATCCCAATGGACCCATAAGTCCATCTTTTTCCATTTTGTAAACCTTGGTCTGACCAACATGACCAAGTCTTAAATGCCATTTCAAAACTTGATTGGTTTCATCCCTACCACATTTTCTAGTCATAGTATTCACAACTACTTTGTTGCTGAGATTTAGATGATACAATCCATTTAACAATGTAGCAGTACCCACTAGTTTATTTCTAAAATAAATTTTGCAGGAACTATCACCAATGAAAAATAAAAAACCTTTTCGGTCCATGACCGGAATGGATACAATATTTTTGTGCCCCTTGGGCAAAACAAGTACATCTTCTAAAGTCAAAACAAAGTCGGATTCTAAACCCAAAAGAAGTGATCCTATGTCGGTCGCCTCGATACTATGCCCGCTTCCGACTGTGATCATAACTTCTCCAGCTCCAAGCTTCCTACTTTGTTCCACATCCTGATTCACGGTACAAATATGAGAACTAGCACGAATCCAAGATTCAGAAGTAGAAAATACAGTAGCAGAACAATTTGTTTCCAAAACTAAAAGTTCTGTACCTGAAGTGCCATGAAGAATTGGACAATCTCTAGCCCAGTGGCCCATCTCACCGCACTTGAGACAAGCATCCTTCTTCTTCTTGTTCTTTGGAACCATCGGGGCCTTGCCCTTACCCTTAAGGTCCTTAGCTTGTGGTCCAGTCCGCTTCTTGGTCTTTTTCTTCTTATTCTTAGACCTCCGAGGTCCAGAAGAAATCACAAGAGCAGACTCCTTCATCCGCGGAGTCTTCATCTGAGACTGAGCGGTCACAAGTTTGTTCATTAGCCCAGCTAAATTACATGCAATCTCATTGCAGTTGAAGTTCGTAACAAACTGTGAGAAGGAATCAGGGAGAGACTGTAGGATAAGGTCGGTTTGGAGAGAAGTATCCACTTTAAAATCAAGAGCCTCCAATCTCTCGATCATGGATATCATTTTGAGGACGTGTTCCCCAACTTTCTCACCTTCCTTCATCCTTGCACCGAACAGTTGCTTGGATATCTCATATCTAGCAGTTCTGCTGTACTCACCATAAAGTTCGGTTAAGTGAGATAGAATCTGCCTAGCAGAAGTCATTTTCTCATGAGCTCTCTGAAGCTCATTAGACATAGAAGCCATCATGTATGCACGGACTTTTACGTCATCCTTAACCCACTTTTCGTGGTTTTAGATCTCTTCCTGATTGGCTCTAGTCCGCACAGGAGGCGCCGGAATGTCCGTCTCTAAGACGTATCCCAGTGCCTCTATACTGAGGACTATCATCATATTGCGGAGCCAGTCCACAAAGTTAGGTCCAATCAGGGTGTTCTTTTCGAGCAGAATTGTGAGTGGATTCATTGTCATATTGAGTTATGTCTGCATTAAGTATAACAGATTAATTAGTGACTTGTTATATTATGTTCTGAGTATAGAATTAAGGTCTTTTCTATTCTTGTTACCCAGCTCCCACTATTTTTATCGGAATAACACACTCCCATGTGAAATCCGGAAGTATCGTCGCTCTACTTCATAGTGGTGATCGAGTTCTTTATAAATCTTAATATAGGGCAACCGAATAGGTTTCTAGTCTATTAATTTTCATAAAGTGGTGTCCAACACCAACCCA
The DNA here is from genome assembly GCA_033398695.1 of Orobanche coerulescens. NCBI lineage: Eukaryota > Viridiplantae > Streptophyta > Magnoliopsida > Lamiales > Orobanchaceae > Orobanche > Orobanche coerulescens. The sequence continues at coordinate 88,969,167 of CM065807.1, forward strand.
TCTAATGGATGATTCGATCTTCTTTTTCCCCTTGTTCATTCCCCTCAACCTATACGGTTTCTATGGTTCGTGAACACGTTAAGTTTATACCATCGACGCAAATCAGTTTCACAATTGAATCTTATCCGGCAACCTATCAGGTTTCTAGGGATAAAATTTGCTACAACCAAAGGCATCTAATGCGCTCCCGGTAATTTATCCGTCCTCCCCGAACGACTACCCCGATAACTCGGAAGCATAGCACATCCGGTTTGGATTTCAATTTCCCGAAAACTCGATGGAGGGAAGGAAAACCTTGAAACCTTATAAAATTAATAATTTATCGTGGGAGAATTTTCGCGATTAGCGTTACACTTTGAACATTAATCATTTAAGCGCGTTTGTGGCATTCATACAATATGAAACAACCATTCACAACCTAGTTGCCACCAACATGTGGTTCATGGACCGTTCCTAGAAAACAAAAACTCCGTAATCTAATTACAAGTCTTCGTCTTGAATCTTCATCTTCTCGAAATGGATCTTCCTCCGGTCTTCGTCATTCCATATAAATTTTACATTGAAAATTGCATCCTAGATACAAATATTTCTAGTAAAATAAATAGGCTCAAAACGGCCTTTACAACCCAATCGAATAAAACGAACGATTCAAAACTAAGTCCACGAACTACATCCCCATTCAAAAGGCATTCATCCAATAAATACTATATAAATGGAAAGCATAGAGATACATTGATCCAATCAACAATACGAACCGATCCAATGGATTCACACAATTGGTAATATGATAACGTTCAAAATAATTCGGTCGACCAAAATATTCCAGTTAATCAAATTTCCCTTATAAAATGAAATACCATAAATCATTTTAATCATATTAAATCCAATTTAACATGAGGGATATTAATTTTCAAGAATACACGAAAAAATCGAGCCGGGACGAAAAGGTACATGGCCGAAGTCATCTGCCGGCAAGATGCGGCAGACAGCTGGCATGGCCGAAGTCACGCCGGCATTGCCGGCCGGCTGCCCGGCAGCCCCGTGCCGTGGCCCTCGAGCTCGGGCCGTGGCCCCAAGATGCTGCCGACCCGGGTTGGTGAAAAATACAGGCCCCTCCCGGACCGTCCAACGGCATTTCGGGACTAGTTTTTCGACCGGATATCCAATATCTATATTCTCCAACATTCATATCTTCAATATAAATCATATTTCCAATAAATTAAGATTTATATTTAGACATAAAATTACGAAAAATATAACTACAACGAACGTAAAAACATATACCACGATTATGACTAAAATGATTCCAAATCATTCATCATCTAATCGAGCATTCCAAATGCTAATATCGTATATACGATCGCAAGACCTACGCTCCGATACCACTGTTGGGATTCGGTGCCTAAAACGAAGGCCCAGCGGAAGCGGTATAACGAAAATTAATTCGATCTGAATCCCTACGAGGATCGATCGAGCTACGTATATACGAATATCAAAAACGAATTCACAAGAGATATAGAAACTCACCCTTGTAGTCCGTTGATTAGATGGATAACCTTCTCTTGAGCTATTCCCCAAGCTCTTGAACGATCCAACGCTGAAAGCACCGCGTCTCTACTTGCCACGCGCCGGAGAAACGATCGGAACGACGATCACCTTGCTATCCTCCGAGGATACGGCTAGAGCTAAGTGATGAAGCTATTTATTACTACACTCTAAGTGTATAATATATCTCTCAATAATTTCTCTCAATTTTTCTCCAAGAAAAATGAAGAAGAAGTTGATGAACAAAGATGAAGAAGACTTGGAGAAGTCTTTTCTCTCTCTCTCTCTACACTCTCATGTAGGAAGGCTTGGAATGATAAGTGATAGATGTCTTCTTCTTCATTTATTCAACTCTTCACATGTTACATCTCATTATTATGAGAATCAAAGCCCCACCACCTCAATGATCAAAACATTAAAGAATGGAACAAGGGTCCATATGAAAGTGGGTGGAAATGTGGGGGCCGGCCCATGTAGAAATTGGACAAGTTCGGTTCGTTTCGGACTCCCGCGAGTCCAAACAGATAAACTTCGATTCCGTTCCGATGTATTTATGTCGTTTAATTAATCCAATTAATTAAACATATCAAATACAAAATAACATAATTAATTTCTCTAAGAAATAATTATATTCATGAATTAAATTAATCACCCAGTGAAATATTTATTTCATTAGGCCGTAAATCAATTTATCCAATAAATCGATTTAGACATCCAATGTCCCAAATTAGATATCCAATATCTAATATTCATAATGAGAGAATTAGCTTAATTCATTCCGTCGTCAATCCTAATGCGCGACTCGGTAGGTCCGTCTCAGTCAGCAATGGGAGGAACCAAAGAGTAGTAGCACCACCTAGCCAGCCTGGTGGCCTACACTATACCCCAACTGAGAACGAATGATTGGGATCATTCAAGAACCATTCTGTCGTGAATACCAGTATACATATAAACCCTTCTTTCCAATGTCCCGATCAAGTTATAGAGTCACGGTCAGTCAAACCCTATCTGTACTTGATGCTATCCATGCGTTAATGCAAATCGAGATCATCGAGCTGTCGTGTATCTAATATAACTAGCTCCAATGCTGTGGCCAAAGACTTATGATCTCATCTGCCAATAACCGCATAGGACATATAAACCGCTCACTAACGGGAGAAAGAATTCTATCTTGGTATTCAGTAGGACCTGCTACTTGCCCGTCAAGATGCACGTCGAGGTTGACCCCCGCCTTCCGGTTTACAGGGTCGAACTACTCTAATGAAAATCTTGACGTCACAAGCACATCCCTACTTAATCCTCAAGTCGAAGGTTCACGAATACCTATCACAACCTTTCGATTCCGTCATTGACTGTCCCGGAGTGAAATCCATGTGACGAATCGAGGGTGAGTCGGTTCGAGTATACTAATCCAATTAACATACCTATAATGTGTGCTCCCATTAACCATTAGTGTTCGACAGGCACTCTCCATGTCAAAGAACACGTCATACAAGTCTTCACATAAACTTAACGCCCAGTCAAGTTTCATCGACTTGCGACTGATTAAGTATTTGAGTTATAACTTTTCCAGTGCCGACCCCCTTATCCAATAAGGAGTGGAACATTTTGCTCTCAAATACACGGACTAGTTTCTATATGTTTATTTACGAGTTAGGAATGCCAGTAACTACCAATAAATAAAGAAACATTCATTTGCCTTATATAAATGGTTTACATAATTACAAGTACAATGCCCTCACTCAACAACCTCTGAGTGGCATTCGAGGGCATACTCCTAACATATGACATGTTGACCTATGCTACATAACTGTAGCTACTGGTCTTGAGAATCCAACAAAACCGCCACCATGCACCACCGGGATCGAACATAAAGAAACGATTGAACCGATGATAGGCCGTTGGTTTTACCATCCGATATCCTTTAACATATAGGTAATCAAACAACTCTTAATCCAATTCATATATCCACATATCATCTTCTTCCTCAAATATCAATATCATGAACACCAAGAATCCTAACAACACTTCCCTAATCTAACATTATAGAAATTAATCCTCAACAATGACATCAACATCCGCATAGGAGAAGGAGGATTAACCAACTTATCTCAAGAAAACGAACTACACAATTCAAATCACACGAATCATACTAATTTCCTCATTCTCCAGTAATCCATCTCATAATCATGCTTGTCAACTTGTTTATGTAATAATCATCAACTCAAGAACATCAACATTCAATCCAAAACAAAATCCAAAGATGAAGAGTGATTACCTTTTTTAAGGAATTGATTGAATCCCAAGTTTGAATCCGTTTCCAATCGATTCCAAGCTTAATATTGTTATGGATGATTAAATCCACCATAATCCAGTGTTTGGAACTTCAGACTTCCCTCTAACAACTCTCTCTATTAGTTTCAAGGAGAGAATAGACGAAAAGAAGAATAATGGCCAACTGCACATATATATACTGATTATTATTAGCGTGCGCTAAACCTTGCATTTAGCGTGCGCTACAGCTCTAACGTGCGCTAACTGTCTTTATTAGCGTGCGCTATCGTAGTCCAGAGACTACTGACTTACTGCATACAATGAGTTACGTACGCAATGCCCATACAATAGCGTACGTAATCTCCTCTATCTAGCATACGCTAGTACCCATTCATAGCGTGTGCTACTCATAGTTGACTCGTTTGTCTGTACGCTCCTAAAACGGGTCCACACGCCGACAGCTCTGACAAGGATAAGATTCCCTTTGGACCGATCTGATGTTAGCGTGCGCTAACAATATGCATTAGCGTGCACTAACCCTTCACAAAAAAACATCTATTGACCTCGTTGGCACATGCGCTGAAAGTGGCCGGGTCCACACATAGATTCCTTCTGATATGGTCTGTACTAGCGTCCGCTATCCTTTAATATTAGCGTGTGCTAAACCTGCACGGTAGCATGCGCTAGGCATGTATATTAGTGTGCGCTAATAATGCTACATTTAGCCACTTCAGCTATTCTTGTCCAACGTCTCAACATACAAAATATGAACATACGGCATACCAAATACACATACTCCTTCTAATAATATTCTCATATGATAAACACTACCCTCAAATTCAATTGTCGACCAAGTACGAAAATTATACCAATCCAGATGTCTCAGTCCTTCAATTATTTTATCCATACTGTACAGATTCCACGCTGTACAGCATAACTCAGATAAAATAACATTAAACAACAGTAATAGAATTTCCAGATATTACAATATGTGAGTTATGTGGCTCTACCGATGCGGTAGTAGTGGGACTATCAGATTATGAAAATCTGGACAGTCGGGTTTTGTGAGTCGTGAAATTTGTACGACTACACGAGTCATTCATTCATAGAGTTGTCGTCAGTGAAGACTAGTATCGTGAGACCTCGAAGCTTCGTATGTCCTGTGTAAGGACTCTATTCTCTTTATGTTCATACATTCATCATGTCATTAATTATTCATGCTTTGTTGAAACCTATATGTGATATTATTGTTATGATTGATTCATGACTAATTGTTTTGGAGCACATGTGACTCATGTAGGTGCTATGGATCAACTCATTCATCAGTTAATAATCCTCAATCATCATTTTGATCTTGTCCATCATGTAAATTCATTCATCACTCAGTCAATCTCATCGTTCAGTTAGTTCATTCATCACTCAGTCAATCTCATTGTCCAGTTAATTCATTCATCACTCAGTCAATCTCATCGTTCAGTTAATTCATTCGTCACTCAGTCAATCTCATCGTTCAGGTAGTTCATTCGTCACTCAGTCAATCTCATCGTTCAGTTAATTCATTCATCACTCAGTCAATCTCATTGTTCAGTTAATTCATTCATCACTCAGTCAATCTCATCGTTCAGTTAGTTCATTCATCACTCAGTCAATCTCATCGTTCAGTTAATTCATTCATCACTCAGTTAATCTCATTGTTCAGTTAATTCATTCATCACTCAGTCCATCTCATCGTTCAGTTAATTCATTCATCACTCAGTTAATCTCATTGTTCAGTTAATACATTCATCACTAAGTCAATCTCATTGTTCAGTTAATTCATTCATCACTCAGTCAATCTCATTGTTCAGTTAATTCATTAATCATCCAATCCATCTCACGGTTCAGTTGTTGATCTTATGGATCGAATTTTCAACCTTGTTAACTTGTTCAAGGTAATCATTTCAGGAGTTTCATCAGATAATCATGTTACCTCACTTGATCTTTCATGCGATCTTATCATATTCCAGCGTCATGTCGACGATCATTTCATTGCATGATTAATGCATTCATTGTGTTAGAGCGTGTATGCTCATTGTTATCATTCCGTCTCATAATCATAATGCGATCTTCATATGAGATCTGCAATTGTCACGTGACTTTCTTGCCTCGGTATGGAAAGAGCTGTCAGAGGGACATCAGACTCCGACGTCCAAGAGATTGTTTTCTAGTCATCTTCGTGCTGGGAGAGCATCTTCATCTCAGACGACGAGTTCGACTGTTGTTTGCTTTAATTGTGATACAATAGGACATTCATCACCGGTTTTGAGCAAGTTAATTCTTGCTCGGTAATAGGATAGTCATTCATTTCATTGCCGTTCATTCATTCACATAAGTCATTCATCATATATCAATCACGTTGAGACTTATAATTATCAAACTAATCATTCACTTCACGGGGAACATTGGTTCCAATCATTTCATTTGAGCTATCACTCGTTACGTTATCATTTCACCCCGGTGAGTCATTCTTGATCCTTGTTGGATTTCGATTTATTATCATTCATTGCAATCATTCTTGTTCATGTGTATCTCATTGATTTTTCCTGGCGGGATATTGCTTCTCCCAACTTTTTTAAGTTTCGGGACGAAACTTCTTTTAAGGGGGGTAGTATGTAATATCCGCAATTTCGATTTTCCGATAATTTTATTTTTTGGCGGAAATCCGTTTTGACAACTCGCTAATGACCGTATCGTCATTATGAGAATGATTAATTCTGCACTTTTTGTCATCCGAGTTCGTTTCGGTATCATTTTGTTGAGATCCGTGTTCTTAAGCGGCTTTTCCGCACTTGAGTTCGATTCATGAGAATCTCATCCGAAACTGTTGTTTCGAGTTTCTCATAAGTTCATTTAATGTTATTATTCATGTTGTGAGCTTTGTCTTGGTTTTTCGATCGTGTATCGTGTATTTCGGACGTTTTGGGCCATTTTCATAATTTCCCAAAGTTTGGGGTAATTACTTCCGTTGTCGAATTTCGAGCCTTCGGGTGGTCAGAATCGTGTGTTCTATTAGCTCTTAGATTCGTCTTTGCGAGTACTTCGTAACCATATCTTCGATTCGTATTCAGGTTCGGGTTTTGGGATCGTCGGGCCGTCAGAGTGGCCACGGCCAGAGCCGGGCCTGGCCTCGCCGAGTTACGGCCGTAAGGTGCCGGTTACGTCCGTACGTGCTCGGTAGGCATGGCCTGACGAATGCCAGTTACGTCCGTAAGGGCCGAGAGTTACGGCCGTACGGGCGCTGGGCATCTTTCGGACGAAGGCCGGTTACGGCCGTAATGTGTGCCAGTTACGGCCGTAAGTGTCCGACAGGTGCTGGGCAGATTTTTTTGACGTATGCCGGTTATGGCCATAAGGCCTGCCGAGTATGGCCGTAAGGTCCGAGTTACGGCCGTAAGGCACTGCCGGTTACGGCCGTAATCCTGCTGGCTATATATAGCCTGGGCTCGGCCAGACCTTCATTTTTACTCGTTTTTCTCTTTTTTTCGGCAGCTGGCAATGGGAGGCTCGGGAAATCGAGTTCTTGGCCGATTCTAATCAATTCCAAGATGTTTTGGAAGATTCTTGTTGATTATATCATCATCCAATCCGTGTTCTTCGTCGAGTCAAGGTGTATTTCTTGATTTTCCTCCAAGTTGACTTTTTGGGGAATTTGTTCTTGATTTCGATTCTAGTCCGATTTTGATGAATCGGTTGATGTTAGTAAACATTATTAATCGTGTTCTATGGATTGTATATCCATATTTTCGATTCGTTCAACCCGATTGATGACTCTTATGCTCTTGAGGAACTTTGAACATTTAATGTTCGATTAAATGCCTCAAAGAGTTTCTTTCGGTCGTTATGTTGATTTCGATTGATATTGTGTTATTGAATGAATTGTATTTCATTCAAGGTTGTTCGAGTACTTGTGTTTATTGGAGGACGCCGTTCGTTGTTCATGGAAGGGTTTCATCGCCTTCGGTTGAGGTAAGTTTTATTTTTGTACTAGTCAATGAGATTAATGTTATCATATATGTGTATGAATGTGTTGTATCATTCTGAGACTTAGTCTCTTCATAAGTTCATTGATATTAGGGGATCGTTTGATACGATACTCTTCGGCAATTATGCCAAATGTTTATTATCATTCATTAATGGCCGGTAAGGCATTGAGATATTCGTTGTTAATGTTATTATCGAACACCGGCTCGCGGTATCGATGTATCGGTTGTTGTTGTTGTTAATATTGATTTCGATCTAAGACGTTGTTGTAATAATTGTTATTAATGTTGGCGTCCTGTCATTCATGTTGTATTGGCCGATTGAAGGCATTGTCGTATTCGTTCTCATCTTCATCGTCGGTAGCCGATTAAAGGTGCCGAGGCATTCATTGTATCATTGTTATCGATTGGCCGTTCTAATGCAATCGGGGAGTTCAATCATTCATTGTCTCATTATCATAGATTAGTCGTTCTAAGGCAATCGAGGTGCTGAATCATTCATTGTATCATTGTCATCGATTAGCCGTTCTAAGGCAATTGTGGTGCTCAATCATTCATTGTATCATTGTCATCGATTAGCCGTTCTAAGGCAATCAAGGTGCTCAATCATTCGTTGTATCATTGTTATCGATTGGCCGTTCTAAAGCAATCGAGTTATCAAATCATCCGTTGCATCATTGTTATCGGTTGGCCATTCTAAGGCAATCGAGGTATTGATTTGGGGCTGTCGAGGATAGTTCCCATCCGTTGTGTCGTTGTTATCGATTGACCATTCTAAGGTAATCGAGGTATTGAATTGGGACCGCCGAGGATGGTGCCCATCCGTGAGTTACTATCGTCGTGTTGGCCGACTCAAGGCAACACACTATCTTTCTTATGAATTCTGTAATCTCCGGATCGTTGCCGTTTGTGATTAATTATGTTTTGGAGGATAGTCTCGGCTAGTGCTTATTATGGGTAAGTTTGGGGCTTGAACCTTCGCGGTTGGGTTTCCAACACCTACAATTCAGTAGGTCACAGCCATTGGATGGCCTAATTGTGATACGGCTTCATGCCGTAGCTTCGGCCCTAATTGTGATACGGCATCGTGCCGTGGCTTCGGCCCTAATGGTGATACGGCTTCGTGCCATGGCTTTGGCCCTAATTGTGATACGGCTTCGTGCCGTGGCTTCGGCCCTAATGGTGATACGGCTTCGTGCCGTGGCTTCGGCCCTAATTGTGATACGGCTTCGTGCCGTGGCTTCGGCCCTAATCGTGATACGGCTTCGTGCAGTGGCTTCGGTCCTAATGGTCATACGGCTTCGTGCCGTGGTTTCGGCCCTAATGGTGATACGGCTTCGTGCCGTGGCTTCGGCCCTAATCGTGATACGGATTCGTGCCGTGGCTTCGACCCTGATCGATACAGCTTCGGGCTGTCTTGGCTTCAGGTGATTGTGATATTTGACAGCTTCTGCTGAGTGGCTTTCAGGCCTTTGTGATTGTCTCGATAATTTCATTGGAGCCTTCGGGCATTGTGATTCATAATTAATTCAGTTTCGGTTTGTTTCATATTCGTGTAATTCATTGTGGTGTTCTATAATTATGATTCGCCGTTGGGCATTTACGTTCTAACATGTCGAACAGGTATTAATAGTATGCCGTGGGCATAGTGTTTCACGAATGCTCGGTTCTTACCTTGGTTTGTGAGCATCTCATATTATTATTATCATTGTACCGTTTCATTCTGCATTTGGATGCATATCATGTTATACGTGTATTTGATGTTCACTATCTGGATGACTGACCCCGTGGGGGCGAAACATGTTTTCATGTTTTAGGTGCTTGCGAGGAGAGAGTTGAGACACAGGGGCATGATGATGGCGGCGAGGCATTCGAGCGATACTAGTCCGAGTTGTTCATGTTGGTCAGTCAGTGGGAGTGTTATCCAGTTTGTCAGTCATTGTCATTATGTTTTACCCGAGCAAATGCTCGTGGATGTTGTTGTATTTTATTTTTGGCCATGTAGGCCCATCGTTGTCGTTGAAATTCCTTATCGGAATATTGTGTCGGATATCATGGTAGGGACTATGATTTTCCCTTGTTGTTTAATTTAATGTATTTTAGTCATGTTCGCCTAGTGGATCTCCTGGCGTGGGGTCCACCGCACTGTAATAACCCAATAGGATTTGGGGGTGTTACACCCAAGACTAGGTGGCAGAGCCAACCTATAAGCAAATGGGCCGATCCTCTCAAGAATATCATATGGCCCTATAAAACGTGGCCTAAGCTTGCCTTTAACGCCAAACCTGATTATTCCCTTAGAAGGGGAAATCTTGAGAAAAACCTTATCCCCATTTTCGAAATGCAATTCAGTTCGGCGTGTATCAGCGTATGACTTCTGTCGAGTCTGGGCCTCTTGTATTCTTTTTCGTATCTTGCGAATAATCTCGATCATCTCGCTTACTGTGTCTGGCCCTAAAATATTTCTCTCACCCGCTTCATCCCAATAAAGTGGTGACCTGCATTTTCTGCCGTATAAGGCTTCATACGGCACCATACCTATCGTTGCCTGATGACTGTTGTTGTAAGAAAATTCGATTAACGGCAAAACATGCTCCCAATTTGTACCTTGATCCAACACTACAGTTCTCAACATGTCTTCTAGTATCTGAATCGTCATTTCCGATTGTCCATCGGTCTGCGGGTGGAAAGCGGTACTAAAGTTCAGGTGTGTACCCAATTTCTTCTGTAGACTCGTCCAAAATCTAGAGGTAAATTTTGAATCTTGATCTAACATGATTGATATCTGCACTCCGTGCAAACATACAATTTAACGGACATATAACTGTGCCAACTTCTCAGATCCGTAAGTGATTGGGATAGGCAAAAAGTGAGCTGATTTTGTGAGTCTATCTACTATAACCCATATAGCAGTGTTTCCTCATTTGGTCCTCGGCAAACTAGTCACAAAATCCATAGCTATTCCTTCCCACATCCATTCTGGAATGGTCAGTGGCTGTAACTTTCCATACGGTCGTTGGTGTAGTGCTTTCACTTACTGACAAGCCAAACACCGCTCGACAAATGAAGCTACATCCTGTTTCATACCGTCCCACCAGAAATTTCTCTTCAGGTCTTGGTACATCTTGGTACTCCTGGGGTGAGCGGTATAGGGAGTATCACGAGCCTCACTCATAATCTCATTCATTAATTCCTCATCATGTGGGACACATATTCTCTCTTCGAACATAATTGCGTTATCAGTCGCTTCACTGTAACTTCCTAGGTTATCGGATCTGATTCTCATACGTAGTTTCTCGAATGCTTCATCTCTCCTCTATGTATTCACTAGCTGTCCTCTCAAATTTGGTGTCGTCACTAACGTCGCAACACGACCCATTATCGTTTCCGGTGGATGAACCACCTCTATACTCATTCCTTCAAAATCTTGGATTAGATCCCCTTCCGTAGTAAGTAGGTATCCTAATTGCGATTGAATCTTACGACTCAAGGCATCTGCTACCACATTAGCCTTGCCGGGGTGATAGTTAATACCACAATCGTAATCCTTTACCAATTCGAGCCATTTTCTCTGTCTCATGTTCAAGTCCTTCTACTCGAAAAAGTACTTTAAACTCTTGTGGTCAGTGAAAATTTCACATCTTACCCCATAAAGAAAATGCCTGCATATGTTCCACGAGTGCACAACTGCAGCTAGTTCCAAATCATGTGTGGGATAATTCACCTCATGCGGCCAAAGTTGTCTTGATGCGTAAGCTATCACTTTCCCATCTCGCATCAATACACAACCCAGCCCATTCTTAGAAGCATCCGTGTAAACCACATACTCCTTATTTGCTTCTGGTACTGCTAAAACTGGCGCAGTAGTCAATCTTTTCTTGAGTTCCTGAAAACTCTCATCACATTCATCCGTCCATAAATAGCCCTCGTAGTCTAAGACACCATGAGGAGCAGCTAAGCACCATGTCACCTCTTGGTCTGCCACGCACTAGCCCACGGTGGCACCTGTGCCTCGATACGTATTGCGGAAAGCCTCCACAAGGTCGCATGGTGTACGCCTTCTCTCATTGACTTACGCAGCGTCGTCTTCATGGTCACCATCTTATGAAGAAGGTATACGTATAATACATCAACGTCTCAACATAATAGAACAACTCTACTATAGGGTTCTCAGAAGAAGGATATAAATCTCGTCCCAAGTTCTCGACTCGAACTCTGGACCCTGAGAAACACCTAACATAAAAATAATAATATACTCCCTGACGGTAAATGTTATGAAAGTTATTGGGGTTCCGCCATAAATGGACATCCCGATATAAATAACCATACTCGTATAACTCATACCTAAGTGATACTCGTTGGAGACGTCACTGCATCGTCGATCCTCGTTATTACATCGTCAATGTTCGTCCTTAATATTCGTACACGTGCTGGAATACTTAAGGTGCATAGGTTCTCGTTCGCGAAATAGAAGACACTAAGGAAGTTTCTAGGTTCTCGTCTTTCATGTTTCTTCATCACCACTAATTCATGCGTAAATCGTAAAATAAAAATTCATATAGTACATGCTTCGTCATACATATATCGTTCCATATATGTTCATAATTAACATTTCATAAAAGCTAGTAAAGAGATACATTTTCATGGCAAAAGAAGTTTGAATAATAAAGACAAGTAAATCTTTTACCTTACTCTTCAGTTGAGCATGACGTGACGGGGTGTTGAGTTGACAATTGATTCTTAAATCAGTTTAGGGAATCGAACTAAACTTCGATTGAAAGAACATAGACTCAGAGCGAACGAACCGCTCTGATACCATTCTGTCACGGCCAATTATCCCTAAGGACGGCTCAGCCAGGGCATGACCCGGTGTAGGAATTAAGAAGCGGGGAAGAAAGGGGGGAGACATACGTTTCATAAGAAATAGGGGTGAATTTTCATGCACAACCTATCAAGGCATCATGAAGGGGATTCAATCCCGGGGGAATGAGTTAGAATCCAAAGTAGGATACATAGTTATAATATTAGCCTTGAAGTTTAGAAAAAGACTTCATAGCATATTGCAATCAACATAACTTAGAAAGTAAAATCATAAAGAGTGTTTGCATCAGAAAAACATGGTTGGTTACATATATGAATATATATAACCGGGGCTTAACATTGATTGTAAACAAAAGACTTCCACTCAACACCCTCCATCACATCCCTTACTCAACCTGCACATTTTTAAAACATATACAGGGCTGAGTACAACGTACTCCGTGAACATATTGCCAAAACATAAAACATGTTTTCGTATTTGTCATCATGCATATAAGCAGTAACACATGGGGGTTTTAAGAAAAAGCCCATGTTTACTAAATCATTTCATTTCATAGCATATATTATTAGATTCACCATATCCATAATTTATGCCGGGGAAGGTGGCCACCTCCCGCGAACGTTACTCCCCGAGATCGGCCACTCCGAAGAGAGCTCACAATCCCAAGTACTGTTTATACTAACCCTGGCCAACGACCTTTGTCTAGCTCAGGATCCGATCATTTCATAGGTTGGTAAGCCAACAGTGATAGGTTCATAAGAATCCACATAAAAGTTTTTTATGCATCATAATCATTTGAAATCATAATTTGCTTGTAAAACATTTCATCAACATAGAACAAAGCTCATATCATTTTTGTATAGAAAGCCCATATAATCATTTTCGTAGAGAAAGCCCATCTGCATAAGTAATAAACGCAAGCAAAATGATTCTTGGATCTTTCTTACGCTTCAGTCTGCTGCTCCACCTTTCATCGGAAACAACTAAGTTTATCAGTCGATCTAGCTTAACGAAGTCTAAAAGACAACGGACTCGATCTACATGTTTGGACTTTAGAGTTTTGCATTCGACTAAAGTTTAATAATAAAAGCTATGATTCTCTTAGAGAACCTAACTGACCATATAACATATAAAGATATTAACAACGGTAACCGATACTTAATTCAATTATACATTCTTTGGTTCGAAAACCAACATCAAACACTTAACATAATCATAACATAATGTGCATCAAGGCTGGAAAAATTAGCATTCTGTTAATGCACAGTAAGAACTAGATAGTGTATCTTATACCACTGGAAATCCACTGAAGTCTAGTTTCATGTCCATTTTGTGGATCTCAAAAATATTAAACGTGGTGAAAGTTATGTCCGTTTCTGTGAAGTATAATGAAACTGCCAATATCCGACGAACATGGGAAAAACATCATATTAACCTAGAGCTCGTTTCTAGCAACGAAAACCCTAAACATGTAAACTCTAATCATGCATATCATACTTATAACACATATAGGAATCGACATACAAGCATGCTTCTCGACATTACAAACTCCATTTCATAATCTTTTCTTTTGAAAACATAACTACTTACTCATTATTTCCCAACATTAAACCTTCAAACATCATTAATATCAAGTATCATCAAGCATCAATTGTTTCCAACATCAAGAAACAAACTTAACAAACACTCATGTTGATAATCAAAGTCTTGGTCCTAACATACAAATAACCTAAACATAACTTTAAAATCCCCAATACATAACATGTTCCTTAACTACATCAAATATTACCAACACATTTTCCAACTTCGTAAATCTAACTTCATGCTCTTGTTTTCAAATAAATTTTTAAAAACATTTTATAAAAATCTAACAAAAACATATAATGTACTCATTTCATACCTCATCACAATTGTCAAGTCACTTTTGAACATACAACAACATGTCAAGAACTAAACATGTTTCTTCCTTACTTTCAAAATACCAAACATTTTATAAAAATCCCATAAATTCATCATAGCATCATATCATCATATAGCAACATATTGTGTAAGAAAATCATAAGAAAAATAACACATGATTTTGTTATAAAACCCTAAAATTTTTGGCCAAGACATGAAAATGAAAGCATGATTAAAACTTGTTCTAAACACTTTCAAGAACCTTAAAATCAACATAGAGACAACATACAAAATATTATAACATTAAAACTAAACTCTTCATATATTCCCAAATTTTAAAGTTACCTAAAACCTATTTTTATTTGGATAGAAATGAAGAGGAGATTGTTACTTACTTGAATATGAACTTGGATTCAAGTTTGGAACACAAAGTGAGCTTGTAACTTGAGTTCTTAATGAACAATGGTGAACATCAATGTTGAAGGGGTAGGGGGCGGCTAAAGTGAGAAGAAGAGAGGAAGAAGATGAAGTGAGGAGGAAAAATGAAAGGGAGGTGATGTCCCTTTATATACTAGGCTAACCCTAGACGTCATCAAAAAGTGGTCGAATAATATTCTACGTTTCGCTCCTCCACAGATAAAATTACTCAGGTATTAAATGTATGACATATACATAAATTAAAGTATCGCACTTACAGCTTAAAGTCGGAGAAAAGTTTCGCCATTTACGGAACGTGAATTATCCGAGAAAACGACTCGAGATAACATATACTCGAAAATTCAAAAGTAAACTTTTGAAAATCGTACTCATAACGTAAAAGTGGTGTATATAGAAGTCGACGGAATCACAATCCTGTCTATCGAAACATAAAAATTAAATTCAGAAGGTAAACCCAACCAAATAATCGAACATCCGATTTCTGAATTAAAAACGTGTAAATAGTTCTAAACTTACTCCATTAGTCAGAATTTTATTATTTGTGAATGCAAAACCCTAATGTAGCACTTGAGGTCATAATAATTCATGCATATAAAAGATCGGGGCATTACAGTCTGATTTTTTCCAAAATAAAGAGGAGTCCTATATTTACAAGAAGGTTAGTGGGAGCAAAATTGCATTTTTAATACTATATGTAGATGACATTATACTTATAGGAAATAACATAGGAATGCTCTGTTTTGTGAAAGCTTGACTTTCTAAAGAGTTCTCAGTGAATGACTTGGGAGAAGCTACATATATTATGGGTATTCGTCTCTATTGGGATAGAGCAAAAAGAATGTTAGGCCTTTCCCAAGCCCTCTATATACAAGAAATCCTGAAGCAATTTAGGATGGAAGATTCTAAAAGAGGATTCCTACCAATGCGATATGGCATAAAACTTTTCTTAGATATGTGTCCTCAAAGTGAGGGACAGAAAGCAAATGAGTAAGGTGCCATATTGTAGTACCACGGGTATTCCATGCAATTTAATATTGTGTACCTCGCTTTTTATAATTAATATTGTGCTCCATCGCGATTCTTGTACTTTTATACGTTGTGTTTAGACCGTGATGTTTCGAACTAAACCTTGTTCGCATTTATTTATTACGGCGACAAAATTATATGATGATTGATGACGTGTCGGTGACGCACCTTGATGACGCTGAAGCAATTACCGGTGCAAATATGACGGTGGCCAACGTCCTGTTCCCGGGGAAATTGCCTTACGTGCCTAAAGGAAGTCACACTATTATGGTTAAGTATGATATGTAACTAAGTGGTTTAAACATACTTAACGTACGTTAAAGTATATGCATTAGGTACATTATTTGCTTCGTTTTACGTACGTGAAAGGGTACACCTTACATACATTAAAAGCTTCATTCTACGTACGTAAACACTTACGGCTTATGTACGTAATCCATGATTCGGCCTACGGACAAGAATCTTAAATTATGCATTATCCGGATTGCTTTCGGCACAATCAGACACTCTGAGCTTAACGTATGTAAATCAGCAAAACATTACGTACATAATAAACAGTGTCAGTTTGGACAGTAGGTTCTGAGAACCCCTTACATATGTTAACCTTTAAGCAATAACGTACGTAATGAAGGATTACGTACGTAAACCCTAAAGCATAACGTACGTAAAGCCATCCTGATTTTATAAAATAACATCTCCTCTTTCATTTCTCCCGACCCTTAAACATTTCATCTCTCTCAAAAATCATTCTCCGTCTGTCCTAATCAAATTCTATCCTCCCTAGCCACGTGCTATCATAGTATAGTGGATTGATCAAGCTCCGGATAAGGTTTTGAAGGTGTTGTTCTCCCGTTCTTCAACGTCCTTCGTTGTTCTTCCTCATCCTTTGTCATGTAAGGTAAGTTTATCAAACCTATGAATCCATCTCATTGTTGATAGTTAGGTTGTACTAGATTTCAGATGTTTTGGGTAGTTTGGAACTCTTGACGATAATCAAATCTTGGGAAACTAGCACTAATCATAATCGTTTAACGAAAGCCTATCTAAAGCTAGTACTTTGATTGTGGTGATTATCGTAGTGGGATTGTAAAACTCGTGATCGAACTTATAAACCGCCAATACCATGAAATTGTCATGTAATAGATTGTGTTAGTAATTCAACTATCGTACGGTAAACTCCTTGGAATAATTAAAATGAGTTAGTTATCAATCACCGAACTAGATAGGTAGTCAAGTATATGAGGATTTTGCTAGAATCGTGCGTATCCATTTTACCCTAGGTTGAGAAATTTCGAATTCAAGTAATTAGCGAGTTGACAAGTTGGTTATAGTTGTAGTTGTATCGTAGAAATATTGTATAAAGACGTTGTGGTTAAAATGACGTGATAAATTGATAATCAATGAATTGAGGATTTAAGTAATTCAAATTATTATTAAACGTAGAACTTTGGTTTCAACATTATGACTCGAACTATGTCAAGAATTCAATCAGGATGGGGTAACTGTCGCTATTCGTCATTTCCACCATAAGATATTAATCGACGAATATGTAATAAGTTGAGCTCTCGATTGTGGGCGTTCGAGCTATTGTGTTATCAAGGAAATTACTCTCATTGGGACTAAGGCAAGTGATACATTGCTCAGACTATGTTATGTTAAATTCTGAAATTTAATGTGTATCACTATTTGTGGAATTTGCGTTTTGTCTACTTGAAGACTTCGTTGAATGGCCAATGTGTTGAGGGATAAAACCTGAATAGTACCCACATCCGGAGTATTCCTGTGTAGATACTTCCGTGACCCTTGGTTGCGCCCTTGGGAGTTTATGTGTTGATATAGCCGTACGGAACTGTATTGAGGGATAAACCCTGAATGGTACCCACGTCTGGAGTATTCATATGTAGATACTTCGATGACCCTTGGTTGCGACCTTGGGAGTTTATGTGTTGATAGAAAAGAAAATGTTGACTAATCTGTGATTTATTGCCAAACTGAATAATAATATTGTATTGTGGATTTATCTTATTCTATCAATGAATTTTTGTTCGTATTGTCGGACCTAGGTTGGTTGGCACGATTTGTCGTGTCAGGCAAATTTGTTGAATATGTGTAGGACATTCCCGAAAGTTCCGGTCAGGCTTGAACAGTGTTGGGAAGAGCCTTATTATTCGTCTATTTAAACTGAATTTTGAAATACTCCACATTTATGTAATAACTGTGTATGCGAACTTATTTTCCTAAAGTATTTCGTTTCGTAATTGTACCATCGTGGAGCTACTTTCATAAAAACTATTTAATGGAGAAATTTTAAAATCTTCAAAATTTGCCTTGTGGGTCCCACACGGGATTCACGGCACTGTGACGTTTCATTAAATTTTGGGAGCATTACAGAAAATGGTATCAGAGATGAAACATCCACGTTGAAGGTTTTACCAAAACATTTTGTAAAACCCTACGTTTTCAGTCCTAAGTTATATTCCTACAGTCATTGTAATAGAATTTTAAATTCAATAAAATCATATTGAATGCATAAATTGTCATTATTAGTATTACTATTTAAGTGTGATCATAACTTATTTATTTATTCATAATTTCTAAGAAGTTTAATAATTATTAAGTAATAAAATTAATTAAATCCAAATAAATTATTAAATTATTTATTGGGTTTACAATCTAACATCTAACTATTAGATTAATTGCATATGGATCTAATGTCCATACTTGATCATAATTAATGTCCACAATCAAAGTTTAACTCAACTTAACCTCAACTTCAACACACAAGCCCTAATTTATACACATTATAATTAAAATAAAAAAAAAGTAAAAAAAAAAATAAATGAGGCCGGCCATAATCAAGAGAAGGGTGAGGGAATCACCAACCTTGTGTCTTGTGCATCAACATGCATGTACACCTCATGTTTAGACCATCATTTCCCATACACCCCTTTTTTGACCACCACTACTAGAGAGAGAGAGAGAGAGAGAGAGAGAGAGAGAGAGAGAGAGAGAGAGAGAGAGAGAGAGAGAGAGAGAGAGAGAGAGAGAGATAGAGACAGAGAGAGAGAGAGAGAGAGAGAGAGAGAGAGAGAGGTTAGATAGAGAGATAGGGCCGAAGTGGAGGAAGAAGGAAGGAGGAAACTCAAGAAAGAACTAGGTGATTTCAATTTCCACATCTTTTTCGATAAACAATAGTTATAATCTTCATATTCTAACTAAAATCTTAAAACATTCAAATAAAACACACACCTTGGGTGCATGTTGATTCGGCCGAACCATGTAGGGTAAGAGGGGAGATCATCTTTCAACGTTCGAGACCTAGAACCGACCAGTTCCGACAAGAATCAAGGTGGGTGAAACTCTTTCAAACCTTTAAGTAATAATCTTTTCTTACTTATGATGCATGTAAATCTGAAATTTCTTCAAGTATGATGTTGACTAATTGTTGAAATCACCATATTAAAAATTCATGCTATGATATTTGTGCTTTGAATTACATGTATATTCGTTTTTCTTGAATTTTACCTTAAAAAATTATGAAGTATGACGAGCATGCACAAATCTGGAAATTTTGCATAAATACATGTCTTAGAGATAAATGTTATGTTTATATTAACATACAATACGATTTGTTGGATTTAAACGATGACCGATTTGGTAGTCAGATTTCGATTATGTGAAAAATTGAATATTGTATGTCCTATTCGAAATCTTGCTGAAACTCTACTAAATCTGTAATTTTATGTTATATAATTTTATTATGGTGTTTGGATAACTTATTTGTGGTAAAAACGGGACTTGGAAACAAGTAAAACGAAATTTAAGGGCATAAATTATAATTAATGGAAAATCATGGACTAATATGAAAATTACAAGAATAAACTGTTCTGGACCGTGAATAACATATATTTTAACTTATATAAGCTGTCCATAAAGTTTCATATGAATCGGAGTTCGATATCAAAGCTTATTAGTCAAATTTACAATTTTAAAACAATTCCGGGGTCAAAATGCAAGAAATCAAAAATTCTGGATCAAGTCCGAATTTTCTGGACTTTTTCACAAATCTGGGATTCCAGGTTCATCACGAGCCATATCGAAAAATTTCGTTAAATTTCAAGCTAAATTCAAAGCCCTATAGGCCTCGGAGTGAATTTGTTAAATTTTGGGGCCAATTTGTAATTTCTGGAAATTTTTGTCCCGAAACTGAATTTCCGAATCTCTTCTTAAATCTGAAGTCAAGTAAATAATTTTTACTCCATTATAATTTTTCATGACCATCCGAATTCATTTCGTACTCCCGAATACTTAGGCTCAAACCTAAGAGTAGAATCGTCTTTTCAACCAACCGCATAAAAAAATTCTCGACTTCTTTTCATCGAACCTACCAATCCGATACATCTGACTTGAACCCTTTAAAACCGTTGATGAAATATTGAGAATATTTTCAAATTATTATACAAGTCCTATCCCGTATTACCGTGCCACAAATATAAATAACCATATTCCATACTTAATCAAAAGACGCAATTAATCTCAGTGATCGAATATTTAAGTGTTACTCGTGCTATGCAACTAACTGATAATTGTGGCTGTCTGAGAACTAAGTGTTATACAAATAAAGTTCCACGGAGGAGTCCGCCCTCTAACTCTATTGGGACAAAATGTCACGTCGACGGATGGGGGCCACCTCTTGAACCCATACGAAACAAAGCGCCGACCTAAAATCCAGGGGCCACCTCTTGAGCTGTAGGAGCCACCTCTAGAATCCCAAATCGAGTTGGGACGGTTAGACTGAGTCTTGGATCGAGCAGCATGGCTTCGGTTCATGAACAAGGCTGTCGTTGTTGCCTATTCCCATAACCGAGGAACGGAGTGTTCCGAGGGACGTGGGTCGTAGAACTTGGGGTATAATCGCGATTATGGTGTGATCCGGGTATTGACCCACAACTAAGGACATACCGAGTCCAAATAAGAGATAAGGAAGCACACGCTAAGTGTGAGAGCGAAGGCTCAGCTACTGGGGCGACGGTCCAAAACTTGGGGCGACGGCCTATACTGCTAGGAGTAATAAGGAGAGCCTAGAATCCAAAGTCCACATCGGCAGGATTCAAAGCTAGATTGACTGATTGACTGATTGATTGACTTGACATATGTCCACGGGGACAAGATTGTATTATTTCACTACTAAATGATTTTCTTTTGATAAATCGCATCATATCTTTGAAGCCTTTTTTGACTTTTCTTATAACTTGACAAAGTCATGCATCACTTAAAATTTCAAAGGAAAGAAAGCCACACTCGCACACGATCACCCACTCACTGAGACCTTTTGTCTCACCCCACCGTTTTCCCTTTTAAACCAGAGAATGAGCAACCAGCAGAAGATGCGGAAGGCTTTGTGGAAGAGACTGATTAGAAGACCGCCTCCTAGAATTAAAATTTCTGTTTTGATTCCGATTTGTAATAATTTACTTTGTTTCATACTTTGACTCGCCTGTTTTTTTTTCCGCTACAAACTTATGATCACTGTAATTTAATTATCAACTTTTGCTACAACGAATCTTAGAACATCGGGTTAAGATCGTTGATTGAAAATTTTATCCAATCGTTATTTAGCTTCTGCTAATTATTACCGTATTTTATTTCAATAATCTGATTTATCGACCAGTGCGTCGCGCCTATGTTGGGTGCGTGACAGAAGTGGTATCGGAGCCGACTTTGTAAAAAGGACACTTACAACGGGCTAACCAGGATTGTAACACCCCCGAGATATTCAAGGTATATTATAGTGCTGTGGACCCCAACATGGGATCCACCAGGCTAGACACAACTTATCACAGTAGAAACACACATTATTTAGTTGAAAATCAAATAACACGCCCGGTACAACCGGCGGAATAATCCACAATGGTAAACAGAAATAACTTCCACGAATACAAAATGTAATCCGAAGAGAAAAGCCTAAGTACTCGCGATTACAATCTATAAGTTTCAAAAGTAGACAACAACCTTATCGAATGGAACAACGGAAATAAAAGGACTCAGTGCACATGTCAACGACCCTGGCCAGCATCCTCGTACTGTCCCAGCGCTCGCTGGTCCGGATGATCATAACCTGAAATCCATAATAAGAATTTCCCCACAAAGGGTCCCCAGAGGGGTTAGCAATTACGCTAGTACAAGTAATCAACGCAAACCAATCGCTTACACATTTCATAGTACATGTACCAAAGTCATTTCAAAAACCAAACCAGACATGTCTTTTCCAGAAACAAACAGTCACAATCAATTTGTCTAGGACCGGGACGAAGCCACGAATCCCACTCGAGGGCTCTAAGGACCCTCCCGAGCTGGCCACGTTCATAAAACAAATCAAGCACACACATCGCCTAGGACCGGGACTAAGCCACGAATTCCACTCGAGGCCTCTAAGGACCCTCCCGAGCTGGCTAGCGAAACAAACTCATGAATCCAGGACGAAGCCATAAATTCCCTCGAGGCCCCTCGGACCCTCCCGAGGTGAGTAAAGCACACACAATATACATTACCATTTCACGTTAAGCATAAAGGTTTCCAAGAATTACTTGCCTTGAATAATAGACGACGCAACGAAACGGAATGAAAAACGCCGACGAATGCTAGGGACCGACAATTATGAACCTAATAATTCGAAGAACACAATCACTACCAATCCTAAATGAATACGGAATTGGAATACACCCGAAAACCCGCCTACGATTCATGTATATTCGTATGAAAACAACGAGGGCGGACCGCAACCAAACCCTCTCGAGTACAAAAATACCACGAAATATACCATAAATCCGTAGGAAACCAATAATACCAACGAGATTAATCATATTCATCATGAAATAATCTATCACACGGAACCCAAAAACCCCCAATTTACTCAAAAGTAGGGTTCTAAGAAGATTTACCTTGGATTTGGATGAAAGATTCGTGTTAATGTTGTTATTATACACCAAGAACTCAAGGAAGATGATGGTTGAGATGACTCGAGGAAGAAATCGCCAAGAAATCGCCCAAAATCTCCAAAGCCGCGGAGGAAGGAGGTGAAATGAGAATTATATCCATCCAAGGTCAACTCGTGGGTATATATAGCCGCATGGCTTAGCGCGCGCTAACGGCTAAGTGTTAGCGTGCGCTGCCCAGTTATATTGCAGTCCAGAACTCATTGTCCTGGACCGTTAGCGTGCGCTACTACTATCTAGCATATGCTAACAACGACTCGGTAGCGTGCGCTATCAAGCTATAGCGTGCGCTACGTGGTCACCTGAACGAGTCCAGAACAAACTACCCAGTACTGGACAGCCGCATTAGCGCACGCTACCGGACACCTAGCGCGCGCTAGTCCCCCGACATTAGCGTGCGCTAGACAATGTAGCATACGCTAATCCACTAGTCCAGAGGACTAGATTTCCGAAACAAGTTCACTGCCACTCCGAGGGCTTAGCTCGCTAGCGCGCGCTGCGGATCAGACGTAGCGTGCGCTACTAAGGGATCCCTAGCGTGCGCTATGCAGAAAGGTTAGCGCGCGCTAGGCACGAAATATTAACGGCCCAAAGCACCGTAACATGAACGAAACATCAATCGGAACATCTCAAAATGCGTAATAACATAGAATGGATCCACGACAATCCCGAAACGGCGGTTCTGAACAACAATTACGGGAATCACATCAATAAGCGACGGAAGAACCAATAAACGTAGAATTGGATGACAGAAAGTCTCAAAACAAATATTCTCAAAAATTAATACGGTTACACGAGGGTCGCTAAAAACGAGAAATACACCGAAAAGTGAAAATACCGGGAAAAGAAAAATGCGGGTATTACATTCTACCCCTCTAAAAACAAGTTTCGTCCCAAAACTTAAGAAATAAACAACTCGGGGTACTTAGCACGCATGCTATCCTCGGTTTTCCAAGTTGCTTCCTCGACACCATGTCTTGACCACCGCACTTTGACCAAAGGAATGGTCTTATGCCTCAGTCGCTTCTCACGGTGCTCCAAAATCTTCAAAGGACGCTCTTAGAAAGTAATGTCCTCGGCAATATCGATCTAACCATAATCGATGATATGACTAGGATCCGGAACATATTTCCTCAGCTGGGAAACATGGAAAACGCTATGAACGTGACTCAAGGCCGGAGGTAGTGCCAAACGGTATGCCAACTCACCGACTCGCTCGAGTATCTCAAAGGGTCTAATAAATCTTGGACTCAACTTCCCCTTCTTCCCGAAACGAAAAACTCCTCTCGTCGGCGACACCTTTAGCAAAAAGTGGTCTCCCACCTCGAATTCCAAAGGTCGACGATGGACATCGGCATATGACTTCTGTCGACTCTGGGCAGTCAACATTCATTCTCGAATCAAACCCACCATCCGCCTCGTCTCTAAAACAAGATCCGGTTCGGTCTCGACCAAATCAGACACTTCGTTCCAACAAATCGGCGATCGACAACGTCGCCCATAAAGCGCCTCATACGGTGCCATCCGAATCGACGCGTGCCAACTATTATTGCACATGAATTCGATCAATGGCAAATGCTCCTCCCAGTCATTGCTCCAATCGAGAGCACAAGCACGCAACATATCTTCGAACGTCTGGGTAGTGCGTTCCGACTGTCCATCTGACTGAGGATGAAAAGAGGTACTCAAATGCAAACGAGTACCCAACGCCTTATGCACCGCCTGCCAAAAGTGCGATACAAAATGGCCATCACGATCCGAAACAATAGACTTCGGAGTACCGTGAAGCCTCACAATCTGCGCGATAAACACACGAGCCAACTTCTCCAGGCCCCAAGTGTCCTTGATGCCCAGAAAATGTGCCGACTTGGTCAGACGATCAACAATCACCCATACCATATTCATCGGCCCTTCTCAACTCATAGATACGTGGAGGGGCGGAGCCAACACTGGAAGCCCCCCCTCTAGTAGGCTGACCCCGACCTCTCCATCAGCTAACACTCGGCGGAGACTGCGGAGTGAACGAGGTCTGGTTCACACTCGGATCCATAGGCACTGGGTGAGAAGAACAGGCACCGTGAATCAGTCTGATCTGTTCACAAAAAGAAGCCTTGTGGCCTGACTGACCACATGTATGATAAGTCAAAGGCGGACGAGGACACTCCCGGTTCCTATGGCCTGGCTTGCCACAGTTAAAGCATCTGGGGTCCTCGACGGAGGCACTGGCAGTACCTCGATAGCCCCCAGAAAAACGGGTCGAACCACCCCCAGGAATATTTGCAGATTGAGATTTCTGCTGACCTCCACCCTTGTAACCCGAGAAATTCCCAGCGCATTTCTGCTTCTTACTCTCTCGGACCGCCGCACTGGCTGTCACTGACATATCATAGGCAAGATCTCGACTATGATAATCCTTCAGAGTAGTATAGACGAGCCCAGACATGTAGTCCCGAATTGACAATTTCATCCACCTAGAAAAATCGAAAATTTTGTCGCTCTTCTCGACAACTTGAGTCTTCACACAGCCTAACTCCTTGTTAAAATCGGCAATAGCTTGGGATATGGGAATATCCCGTGGTTGAGCATCATAGAAAGCATGGACTCAAGCCTGTCTAACCGGCCACGGGCAATATTCAGTCTCCATCAATTCCTGGAATTCGGCCCACGAAGCAACATGTTCTTTGGGCCCAACGGCCTCCCACCAATCTGTAGTGTCCCTCGTGAGAAAGTACTGGGCAATAGGTACCTTACGGTCCTCGGACAGTTGGTAGCAATGAAGACTTTAGATATCTCCTTGATCCACCCCTCCCAGCCGATCCGGTCTGAAGCTCCCAAAAACTAAGGAGGATGCATCTTGATGACATCCTGAAGCCAACGATCCTTTCCACCCCGATTAGCGTGGGCCGGATCCGGGTTCTGAACCGCCTGTGCTATCGCCGCCATTTGGTTTACCATTTGCTGCATAACGGACGCAATACCAAGGTCGGCGCGCTCCTGAGAAGAAGCATGACTGTGACGGTCGCCGGTACTGCCGGCTCTCGAAGAATGCGACGTGGCCGCCCCTCCAGCTGCCCCACGTCCCCGGCTGTGTCCACGGCCATGACCACGACCATGACCACGGCCCCTTCCAGCATCCATGCTGGTTTTAAGAGGTGGCAAAAAGCAACTCGATGATAAGTAAAAGAGGGAGAATAACCACAGTTCAAGAAACGGAAATACGATACGATAAAGTAAAGTATCGAGTAAGGAAAACTTACGAACACTGGAAGTACTGAGATGCTGGCAGTGATGTGACAATGTGCAAAACAAACACCACTAGACCCAGATAACCGACAAGCCTAGGTATCCATAAACCTGGCGCTCTGATACCAATTTCTGTAACACCCCCGCGATATTCAAGGTATATTACAGTGCTGTAGACCCCTACATGGGACCCACCAGGCTAGACATAACTTATCACAGTAGAAACACACATTATTCAGCTGAAAATCAAATAACATGCCCAGTATAAGCGGTGGAATAATCCACAATGGTAAACATAAATAACTTCCACGAATACAAAACGTAATCCGAAGAGAAAAGCCTAAGTACTCGCGAGTACAATCTATAAGTTTCAAAAGTAGACAACAACCATATCGAATGAAACAACGGAAATAAAAGGACTCAATGCACATGTCAACGACCCTGGCCAGCATCCTCGTACTGTCCCAGCGCTCGCTCGTCCGGATGATCATAACCTGAAATCCATAACAAGAATTTCCCCACAACGGGTCCCCAGGGGGCTTAGCAATTACGCTAGTACAAGTAATCAAGGGAAACCAATCGCTTACACATTTCATAGTACATGCACCAAAGTCATTTCAAAAACCAAACCAGACATGTCTTTTCCGGAAACAAACAGTCACAATCAATTTGCCTAGGACCGGTACAAAGCCACGAATCCCACTCGAGGCCTCTAAGGACCCTCCCGAGCTGGCCACGTTCATAAAACAAATCAAGCACACACGTCTCCTAGGACCGGGACGAAGCCACGAATCCCACTCGAGGCCTCTAAGGACCCTCCCGAGCTGGCTAGCGAAACAAACTCATGAATCCAGGACGAAACCATAAATTCCCTCGAGGCCCCGTCGGACCCTCCCGAGGTGAGTAAAGCACACACAATATACATTACCATTTCACGTTAAGCATAAAGGTTTCCAAGAATTACTTGCCTTGAATAATAGACGATGAAACGAAATGGAAGGAAAAACGCCGACGAATGCTACGGACCGACAATTATGAACCTAACAATTCGAAGAGCACAATCACTAGCAATCCTAAATGAATACGGAATTGGAATACACCTGAAAACCCGCCTACGATTCATGTATATTTGTATGAAAACAATAACGAGAGCGGACCGCAACCAAACCCTCTCGAGTACAAAAATACCACGAAATATACCATCAATCCGTACAAAATTAATAATACCAATGAGATTAATCATATTCATCATGAAATAATCTATCACACGGAACGAATCGAAGAAAAACCCGAAAAACCCTAATTTACTCAAAAGTAGGGTTCTAAGAAGATTTACCTTGGATTTGGATGAAAGATTCGTGTTAATGTTGTTATTATACACCAAGAACTCAAGGAAGATGATGGTTGAGATGATTGGAGGAAGAAATCGCCAAGAAATTGCCCAAAATCTCCAAAGCCACGCAGGAAGGAGGTGAATGAGAATTAGATCCGCCCAAGGTCAACTCCTGGGTATATATAGCCGCACAGCTTAGCGCGCGCTAACGGCTAAGTGTTAGCGTGTGCTACCCAGTTATATTGCAGTATAGAACTCACTGTCCTGGACCGTTAGCGTGCGCTACTACTATCTAGCGTACGCTAACAACGACTCGGTAGCGCGCTGTCACGCCCCACCTTAAGGCAGCAGGAATCGCACAGCATCCGGCCGAAGCCTTCCGGATGGGCGCGCAGCAGGCTCGCGCGCGTGCATGGATCGGGCCAAGCTCAGATAGGACTACCCCCCTATAATAGGCTTAGACGGAAAAAGCCTTGTGACAGCAGTAGACATTGAAAAGCCGAGGAAGCCACTCTTCGTAAAGAAGACCCTAGAAGCTTCAAGATGGAGACCAATCAATTCCAGAAGGTCAAAGAGGGTTCCAGAAGGTCAGAAATCGGGTCGGATTTCTACGGGCCGAATCGGGCCTTGGCCGGGCCAGGCCGAGACACTTCGGGCTAGGTCGGGCCGGACGTTCCAGAGGGGGCTGGAGACTCCAAGAAGACTTCTTAGAATTACCTAGAATTGTATAGATCATTCTAGATGATGGCATTCTTGTAAATACTTGGAATAGTAATGTTTTGTTGGTAATTTGTTAGCCTAGGAGGATTAGTATAAATACCCCCCCTTGGGGCTCATTTGTAACTCACTCTTGAGAAATCAGATTTGCTAGAGTGCAATAAGAGAAAACCTTCCCCAAGCATTTCCTTACTTTCCTTCCTAGCAGTCTTGTTAAGTAATAGGCTTACTACTTAGGCTTGAGACAACCTAAGAGTGCCGAACGGTAAGGACTTAGCGAGGCGCAAGTATAACCCCGTGACAGTTGGTATCGGAGCCAAGGTTGAGACAACCAAGGCGGAGTTTCGAAGATTGCTAGCTGATCGTGCAAGGAGTAAGATGGCACAATCATCCGACGTTACCCAATCCAACACTCAGGCCGAGAAGACCAAGAAGGGCAGAGACAAGTCTGCCGACAGTTGCGCCATGGACGGTGAGTGACTCGACTGGAGGAGGTCTACGATGAGGTTGCGAAGAGTGTGGATGACTTAGAAGAAGCTGGTGAGGAGCTGCACAACCAGGTTCTTTCTACTATCAATGCTTGTGATGGGGACATGAAGTAGGAGTTGGCCGATTTTCGGGCCATGATCTTGGCCATGCAAGAGAGCATGGAGGTTCTCAAGACGGAGATGGCAATAGTGAAGAGGGTGATTGCCAATGGAGAAGGACATGTGGGTGCGACACCCACACGAATTGACATCCCAAGGCCTGGGAAGTTCAACGGATCGAGAAACGCCAAGGAGATTGACAATTTCTTGTGGAACCTGGAGCAGTACTTTGGTGCCTCAAACATTCGAGATGATGGCACCAAGTTACGGACGGCGCCCTTATACTTAGCCGACACAGCCGTACTGTGGTGGTGGACCAAGCAGGGCGACATTGAGAGTGGTGCGTGCAGGATGGCTTCCTGGAAAGACTTCAAGGCCGAATTGAAGAGGCAATTCTATCCCGAGAATGTGGAGTTCGAGGCTCGGGGCAGGCTAAAGAGACTTAGCCACACTCTTACTATCAAAGATTATGTCAAGGAGTTCCAAGAAATTGTACTGGAGATACCAAGCTTGACGGCGACCGACAAGCTGTTTGCATTTATGGACGGACTCAAGCCTTTCGCGAGGCAAGAGTTGGAAAGGCGAAATGTCCAGGACGTGGTGACTGCCATTGCTGTGGCCGAGGGCTTAAGGGAGTTGAAAACCAGTGATAAGCCAAGGACTTTCCGCACAGATATAGGCAAAGGTGGGGGAGACCGCCCATCAAGGTTCAGGCCAAACAAATACTCGGGCAAGCAACCAGTGGACGAGAACGATAAGCCGAGAGGTTGTCACATTTGTCATAGTACCTCTCACATGAAGTACGATTGCCCATTTCGGAGGAAGAAGGTCGCAGCCATTCAAGAGACCACGGAGACCGAGGTTGCGGATGGTGCGCATATGGGCTTATTGAGTTTGCTCAATGCTCTCAAAGCCGTTGTGGAACCGGCAAAGGGACCCAGAAAAGGGCCTATGTTCGTGGATGCCTTGATAGGAGGCACACACATCAAAGCCTTAGTGGATACAGGAGCTACGCACAATTTCATGCGGGACGGCGTAGCCAAAGCCTTACGACTTACCGTCACTCTAACTAATGGATCGATCAAGACAGTGAACACCGATGCCAAACCGGTGACCGGCGAAGCACGAGGAGTGAAAGCAAAGATAGGTGACTGGCAGGGAATGATCACCTTCACTGTAGTGACCATGGATGACTACGATTTGGTTCTTGGGTTACAATGGTTCGATCAGGTACGGGCTTGCATTCTTCCATTTTCAGATTCCTTAGTCATTTTGGACTCCGACAGGACACAGGCCATTACGGCCAAGAGGGAAGCGAAGGGGACAAGCACACTTTCAGCCATGCAACTTAGTCGAGGACTTCGAAAGCAGGAAGAGACCTTTGCTGCATTTTACGTTCCTGATGATGGGAACAATGTCGAAAGCAAGGATGTACCAAAGGAAGTTCAAGCCGTTTTGGAGGAGTTCCAAGACGTGATGCCCGCGGAACTACCTAAGAAGTTGCCGCCCACACGGGATGTGGACCACAAAATTGAACTTATTTCCGATGCGAAGCCACCTTCGAGGACACCCTATAGGATGTCACCACCGGAACTTAAGGAGCTGCAGAAGCAATTGAAAGAGTTGTTGGATTCCAAGATGATCCAACCATCCAAATCTCCTTATGGATCCCCCGATTTGTTCCAGAAGAAGCATGATGGATCCTTACGTATGTGTGTGGACTATAGGGCACTCAACAAACTGACGGTTCGCAATAAATATCCCATTCCACTCATTGGAGAGCTGTTTGACCAACTGGGAGGTGCCAAATACTTTTCAAAGATCGACCTAAGATCCAGATATTAGCAGGTCCGGATAGCCGAAGGAGACGAACCCAAGACCGCCATGGCGACCAGGTATGGTTTGTTTGATTTCCTTGTGATGCCGTTCGGGCTTACAAACGCCCCAGCGACCTTTTGCACACTGATGAACAAGGTATTTCAACCATACATAGACAATTGTCGTTTATTTGGATGATATTGTCATTTACTCATCATCGATGGAGGAGCATGTAGAACACTTGCGACAGGTGTTCCAGGTATTGCGGGACAATGAACTTTATGCAAAGTTGGAGAAATGCTCATTCGCCCAACAGGAAGTGACTTTTCTGGGGCACCGTATCAAAGATGGCCGCATAATGATGGATGAGGCCAAAGTGAAAGCCGTTCGAGATTGGGAACCGCCGACCAGCGTAACCCAACTCCGATCATTTTTGGGACTTGTGAACTACTACTGGAAGTTCATCGAGGGATACTCTCGGATAGCAGCACCATTAACGGACCTACTGAAGAAGGACCACAAATGGGAGTGGACAGATAAGTGCCGAGAGGCCTTTGAGTGACTCAAAGGCAAAGTGACATAGCAGCCAGTTCTTGCCTTGCCAGACTATGCCAAGGCATATGAGGTTCAGACCGATGCATCTGATTATGCCATCGGAGGAGTTTTTTATGCAGCTAGGGCATCCCGTTGCTTACGAGAGCAGAAAATTGAATGACACCGAGAGACGGTACTCGGTACATGAGAAGGAAATGACCGCCGTGGTACATTGCCTTAGAGCTTGGAGGCATTATTTACTTGGGAGCAAGTTTGTGGCACGAACAGACAACGTAGCCACAAGTTATTTTCAAACTCAGAAGAAGCTCACACCAAAACAAGCAAGATGGCAGGAATTCCTAGCTGAGTTCGATTATACCCTGGAGTACAAGCCTGGAGTACTTAACCGAGTAGCCGATGCATTAAGCCGGAAGGCCGAGCTTGCAGCCTTGATCAAGGCCGAGGGAAGCATCAAGGACTGCATACGCGAGGGACTGAGGCAGGACCCTTTCGCAGAAAACATCCTGCAACTTGCCACGAACTACTCTTCACCAAAGGCAATCGTTTGTACGTGCCCAAATGGGGGAACTTACGGAGGGACATCATGAAGGAATGCCACGATACACTATGGGTTGGACACCCAGGTATGCACCGTACAATGGCTTTAATTGACAATTCCTACTTTTGGCCCAGGATGCATGAGGACGTTGAGGCATACGTCCGGACATGTCTTGTGTGTCAACAAGACAAGGTGGAGCAACAACAACCTGGTGGACTACTTCAACCATTACCCATACCGGAACACCCTTTTGAAAGCATTTCAATGGACTTTATTTCGGCTTTGCCTAAATCGGATGGGTACGGGTCGATCATAGTTGTGGTGGACAGGTTCTCAAAATACGCAACCTTTATTCCAGCACCGGCGGACGTGACGGCTCTTGAGACGGCCAAGTTGTTCTTAAAGCATGTGGTAAAACATTGGGGCATTCCAAGGACAATCGTGAGTGACCGAGACCCATGTTTCACAGGGAAGTTTTGGTCTGGACTTTTCAAGCTATTGGGCTCGAATTTAGCATTCTCAGCAAGTTTCCACCCACAGACGGATGGGCAGACAGAACGAGTTAACGCACTGCTTGAGTGCTACTTGCGGCACTATGTGAGTGCCAATCAGCGAGACTGGGCCAAACTCTTAGACACGTCCCAATTCTCATACAATTTGCAGAAGAGTGAATCAACGGGACGCAGCCCATTCGAGCTCGCTACAGGGAGACAACCGGCGACAATGAACAACATTGCCACCGGATACTCGGGACAGAGTCCCGCAGCATATACCTTTGCTAAGTCATTACAGGAGGAATCGGACTTGGCTCGAGCATCACTGGACAAGGCAACCAAGAAGATGAAGAAATGGGCCGATCTCAAGTGACGAGCGGTCGAGTTCAATGAAGGCGACTTAGTTATGGTGAAACTTCTCCCGCAGCAATTTAAAGCATTTCGGGCTGTGCATAAGGGACTTATCCGAAGATACGAGGGACCCTACAAGATCGAGCGGCGTGTTGGGACAGTTTCCTATCGAGTGGAACTACCACCGAAGATAAAGATACACCCGGTCTTTCATGTTAGCCAACTGAAGCCTTACCATCAGGACACGGACAATCCGAGCCGAGCTCAGTCACATCGAGCACCTAGTGCCGTGATTACTTCCTTCGACAAGGAAGTAGTCGAGATCATTTCACATCGGGACGTTCGACGAAGGGGCGTGGCCCCATACGCCGAATACTTTGTGCATTGGAAGGGACTCCCAGACGCTGAAAATAACTGGGAACATGAGGATCACCTATGGCAATTCCGGCAGAAGATTGAAGAATATCGGGACAGCATCGTGCTGAGGACGGTCACGACTTTGGTGGGGGAGAATGTCACGCCCCACCTTAAGGCAGCAGGCATCGCACAGCATCCGGCCGAAGCCTTCCGGACGGGCGTGCAGCAGGCTCGCGCGCGTGCATGGATCGGGCCAAGCTCACAGAGGACTACCCCCACTATAATAGGCTTAGACGGAAAAAGCCTTGTGACAGCAGTAGACATTGAAAAGCCGAGGAACCCACTCTTCGTAAAGAAGACCCTAGAAGCTTCAAGATGGAGACCAATCAATTCCAGAAGGTCAAAAAGGGTTCCAGAAGGTCAGAAATCGGGTCGGATTGATACGGGCCGAATCGGTCCTTGGCGAGGCCGGGTCGAGCCGGACGTTCCAGAGGGGGTTGGAGACTCCACGAAGACTTCTTAGAATTACCTAGAATTGTATAGATCATTCTAGATGATGGCATTCTTGTAAATACTTGGAATAGTAATGTTTTGTTGGTAATTTGTTAGCCTAGGAGGATTAGTATAAATACCCCCCCCCCCTTGGGGCTCATTTGTAACTCACTCTTGAGAAATCAGATTTGCTACAGTGCAATAAGAGAAAACCATCCCAAGCATTTCCTTACTTTCCTTCCTAGCAGTCTTGTTAAGTAATAGGCTTACTACTTAGGCTTGAGACAACCTAAGAGTGCCACACGGTAAGGACTTAGCGAGGCTCAAGTATAACCCCATGACAGCGTGCTATCGAGCTATAGCGTGCGCTACCTGGGCACCTGAATGAGTCCAGAACAAACTGCCTAGTACTGGACAGTCGCGTTAGCGCACGCTACCGGACACCTAGCGCGCGCTAGTCCTACGACATTAGCGTGCGCTAGACAACATAGCGTACGCTAATCCACTAGTCTAGAGGGCTGGATTTCCGAAATAAGTTCACTGCCACTCCCAGGGCTCAGCTCGCTGGCGCACGCTACGGATCAGACGTAGTGTGCGCTACTAAGAGATCCCTAGCGTGCGCTATGCAGAAAGGTTAGCGCGCGCTAGGCACGAAATATTAATGGCCCAAAGCACCGTAACATGAACGAAACATCAATCGGAACATCTGAAAATGCATAATAACATAGAATGGATCCACGACAACCCCGAAACGGCGGTTCCGAACAACAATTACGGGAATCAGATCAATAAGCGATGGAAGAACCAATAAACATAGAATTGGATGACAAAAAGTCTCGAAACAATTATTCTCAAAAATTAATACGGTTACACGAGGGTCGCTAAAAACGAGAAATACACCAAAAAGTGAAAATACCGGGAAAAAAAAATACGGGTATTACAAGGATAAGATTCTTCGGACTTAGATGGGAATTCCGCCTAGGATGAAGTGAACCAGAGGACTGAGACTTAAAGTCGATTTCTCGAGTCAATTCTCATTAAGATTTCTTCCGGCTTGTCGGTATTCACTTGGAATATGCATAGTCAAATTCAAATTTCCTAAGGTATTGGCCAAGGTACTTGATTAAGTATTCACAGCATTTCCCCGACTGAATCAATTCTTCTATTAAACCCTTGAAATGGATATAGTTTATTTCACTTATCCATTTCTCAAAGTCATATCACTATTCATTCGAAATTGATGAAGTTCCTTTAAACTCCACTAAACTTCATTACTTTTTTAAAATGGAGTATTATTGAGGGTACCCCTACTACGCGAGCAACGATTACTGAGGATAAGCTCCGGCAAGCGCTTAACCAAATTGAGAGTGTTCTCAGACCCATTCTGGATGCAGCTGTTTTGGCCAATTCAAAGGAGAGAGAGATCCAGAACTTGAGGTCCGTGATTGCGTGAAGTTTTCAAGATGTGACGGCGTATCGTGATTAGTGGTACGAGATGTTTCGGTTGATGGAGAAGAGGACACAAGAATACGAAGAGCTGGAGAAAAGGGCACATCACCTGGAAACCCAATTGTTAGTGAACATTCGAACGATAGCCAAACTCCGCAGCCACAAATATCTCCAAGCCCACACGGTGCAAATGCTGGAGGAACAAATCTTCTCTGAATGCCATGAGCATGAAGAATTCCAGATCATTGTGAAGTCTAAGCTGGGAGCCGTGATCGACCTATTTCCCAATTCCACGACTGAAATCGGAGCCCCATCACGAGCATCCCCAATTGTGGACACTCGATTCCGTGAGCTCGAAGAGGACGATCTGGATGAAGATCCGTAGGAGGACCTGGAAGAGGACCCAGAAGAGGATGCGAGTATAAATTCGGGAGATAATTACAAAACTCTAAGACTTGGTTACGAACGTTAATGTAACTTGTTTTGATGTTTCGTACTTTTGATGTTTAAGACATTTGGCCTAAGTGCCATGAAACGTAAATGTATGACTGAGCGTATAAGTTAGGAGTAACTTGAATCAAATATGGTTTATCCTTATATTATAATTCCATCGTCCGCGATTAATTAGCACTCAATCATGCGCTTAAATCTACATGACAACATAAATTACTGATAACTCCGCATAAGATTGTAAATCCTCACACACTTCCCTAACTTATAATAGATGGCTGACCAAAGGCGTGGACATCCTTGTATGAACCGTGACGAGCAGCAACATCACAATGATCGCTCACGCACTCCCCCACGAGGAGGAAACGGAAATGATGCTATGGCCCAAGCCCTAGCTCAACTGAGAAATTTCCTACAACAGCAAACAACAAACAACAGAAACAATGACGAAACCCACGATCACACTCTTGAAAGGTTTTTGCGCTTCAAGCCGCCTACTTTCAACGGAGAACCTGATGATGTCATGGCCAAATTTTAGCTGGAGAGAATTGAAGGAATTTTCAATGCCCTAAAGTATACCGATGAGCAACGTGTATCCCTGGCTACATTCCGACTAGAAGCCGCTGCCCACAATTGGTGGATGATTACTAACGAGCGCTGGACGAGAGAGAACCGTGCCAGGACGTGGGCTAACTTCTTGATAGATTTTCGAACCCAGTACGTGTCGGCAGCAGCTAGAGAAGCCCGACGAGATGAGTTCTACCATTTGAAGCAGGGAACCATGACAGTCGCCCAGTACGAAGCCCAATTCAACAGATTGTCTAAATACGCGCCCGGATTAGTGGCAACAGAAGAAGATAAGCTGTACAAATTCACTAAGGACTGATACATACACTTCAACAGAGTCTTTTGACTGTTCAACTAACAACACTTGCCGAAGCTGTGGTAGCCGCCACCCGGATCGAAAGCAGAACGTCAAGATTAGCTCAACAGCAAAGCCGATTCTCCAACAATGCCAAGAGCTGTGCTACTCGACCAACATCAAAGCCACCACAAAAGTTTCAGAGGATGGGAGCTTAGGGGAGTCCAACTGGAGCAAAAGCACCGGTTCTCAACAAACCAACAGCGCCTTGCACTCATTATGGGAGGAAGGGGCATAAGTCAGATTTATGTTGGATGAAGCTTGGGAAGTGCTTACGTTGTGGCAGTTCAGATCATCAAATCCTAGAATGTCCAGATGTGAACCCTCCGGCAAACAAACCGGCCACTGCAGCTAAGCCAGGAAACAACAGAGGGAAGACCCTAGCACGAGTGTTTTCTCTAGCTGGTCATGAGGCACCGGAAAATAATGATGTAGTGGAAGGTACACTCCTTATATCCAATCAACTTGCACGGACACTCATAGATCCAGGATCATCCCACTCATTTGTTGCACCACATTTTTCTAAAAAACTTGATAGGCCTTTAGAATCCTCACCATTATGTCTAGAAGTAACTACCCCGATAGGAGTTAGTCAGCTAGCAGATAAAGTCCATTATGCGTGTGATGTGATAATCAGCGGTAACTATTATTCTACCGATTTAGTAGTGCTTTCAATATTAGAGTACGACATCATCCTAGGAATGGATTGGCTGTCTAAACACTACGCACAATTGGATTGCCACTCTAAGATAGTCAGGTTTTGCGAACCTAACAAACCAATTGTGGAACTAGTTGGGGATGCTAGAGTCAACTTAGCACCTGTAATATCAGCTGTCAAGGCTGGAATGGCAGTTGCCAAAGGGGTAACCGGATTTTTAGCTTTCATCATCAACAAACCCAAGAGTAAGTCGGGCATAGAAACCATACGTGTGGTGTCCGAATACCCTGACGTTTTTCCCGAGGAATTAACCTCCCTACCACCTGATAGAGAGGTTGAATTTAATATTAAAATCATGCCCGGAAAGGCACCTATTGCAAAGGCACCATATCGAATGGCACCACTGGAGCTACAAGAGTTGAGGGTCCAACTGCAGAAGTTGCTCGATGTCGGTTTCATACAACCCGGTGTATCACCATGGGGAGCTCCGGTATTATTCGTCAAAAAGAAGGACGGGACATTAAGGCTTTGCATAGATTATCACGAACTCAACAGTGTTACAATTAAGAATAAGTATCCTCTTCCGAGGATAGATGAATTATTAGAACAACTCCAAGGAGCTACGGTGTATTCCAAGTTCAATCTTTAACAAGGATACTACCAACTAAAAATTAAGAACGAAGGTGTTCCTAAAACTGCATTCCAAACTAGATACGGCCACTACTAGTTCGTAGTGATGCCTTTTGGACTCACGAATGCTCCTGCGGCATTTATAGATTTAATGCACGTATTTCAACCATATCTCGACCAATTCATAGTAATTTTCATATATGACATATTCATGTACTCTAAGACGGAGAAAGATCACGAGAGGCATCTTAGACTAGTGCTGGAAACCCTCAGGCAGCACAAGTTGTACGCTATGTACAGCAAGTGTGAAATTTGGTTGAAGGAAGTGGCATTTCTAGGCCACATTATTTCTAGAGAAGGGATTGCGGTAGATCCATCCAAGATAGAAACTATTATGGACTGGAAGAGGCCAGAAAATATCACTGAGATCAGAATCTTTCTTGGACTTGCGGGCTACTACCGCAAATTCGTGAAGGACTTCTCGAAGATAGCAGGACCCCTCACCCAGCTAACCCAAAAACGAGTCAAATTTGAGTGGACGAATACATGCGAAACAAGCTTCCAAGAACTCAACAGGAAGCTTACCACCGCACCAATACTGACACTTACAGAAGGAACCCTGGGATTTGTCGTATATAGTGACGCCTCAAAGGATGGCCTCGGTGCTGTACAAATGCAAAATGGCAAAATTATCGCGTAAACTTCGAGACAACTCAAAATGCACAAGAAGAATTATCCAACACACGACCTCGAACTGGCAGCAATAGTATTTGCCTTAAAGAAATGGCGACATCATTTATACGGCATTGAATTCACCGTGTTTACGGATCATAAAAGTCTCAAGTACCTATTTTCTCAAAAGGAACTTAATCTCCAACAGAGAAGATGGGTAGAGATTTTAGAAGATTTCCATTGTGAGATTCAACATCACCCTGGGAAAGCGAATGTCGTGGTTGATGCCTTAAGTAGAAAGGCTAGAGTGGCCCGAATCATGGTCCGAGAATGGCAAGCTCTCGAGGAACTGAGCTACCTGAAACCCATTCATGAAGGTTCTCGTTTAATTTGCATCAACCTCACAGTTAAATCGAATATACTAGACGATATTCGATTAGCCCAAGAGAGAGATCTAAAACATCAAGAATTCAAGGACAATATCGTTAAGGGCGAGAAACTTGAGTTTACGATTACTAAGGATGGAATTGTAAGGTTTAAGGGACGGTTATGGATACCTCATGACGAGAGCTCAAAAGACGGATTCTCAAAGAAGCTCATTGTTCGAGATATACGACTCACCCAAGAGGTAACAAGATGTACCGAGACCTAAAGAGGTGGGTGAACATGAAGAACCAAGTAGCAAAATTCGTGGATTGATGCCTCACATGTCAAAGAGTCAAGGCTGAACATCAGCGACCCTCTGGACTGTTACAACCGTTAGAAGTCCATGAATAGAATTGGAAAAAGATAACCATTGACTTCATTATAGATCTACCAATGACAAGGGGAGGCTATAACACAATTTGGGTGATCGTCGATAGATTGACGAAATCATCACATTTCGTGTCGGTGAGAAAGGACGACAACTTGCAAAAGCTGGCCAGAAATTATATCCGAAAGATCGTTCGACTTCATGGAGTGCCAGAAGATATAGTATCTGATATATATTCGAGGTTTGTATCTCGATTCTGGAAGGTCTTCCACAAAGAATTAGGAACCTCGTTGAATTTTCGCACTAGCGCTCACCCCCAGACAGACGGGCAATCTGAGCGAACCATTCAAACCCTTAAAGACATTTTACGAGCCTGCGTGTTGGACTTTCAAGGAAATTAGGATCATCATCTGTCGTTGGCCGAATTCGCTTATAACAACAATTACCAAGCGATAATCGGAATGGCGCCTTATGAAGCTTTGTACGGAAGGAAGTGCCGATCCCCACTCCATTGGGAAATTGATGAGCAGTGGACGCCGAAGACCAAACCAACAAAACCCTCACTGATGAACATAGATTTGGTGAAAGAAGCCATGGATAAAGTGTAATTGTTTAAAGACAGAATCCGCACAGCACAAAGTAGACAAAAGAGTTACGCCGATCAATGAAGGAAGGATTTAGAATTCGAGGAAGGAGATCAAGTACTTCTCAGGCTATCCACACAAAAGGGACATATCGCATCGAGGAAAGAAGGTAAACTTGGTCCACGATACGTTGACCATTCTAGATCATTGAACGAATTGGACGGCTAGCTTATCGCCTTGAACTTCCGACTAATCTCTCCGGCATGCACGATGTCTTTCACGTCTCGAGATTGAAGAAGTATCTTCCATACTCCGCGCACATTCTTACCATGGACATTCCGCCTATCAAAGGGAACTTGACCTACGAAGAGAAGCCAATAAAGATTCTTGATCGGCAGGTTCGTGAATTGAGGAATAAGCGAATTCCTTTAGTAAAGTCGTCTGGTCAAATCACAACTGAGAGGAAGACGCTACGTGAGAGGCTGAGGATGAGATGAAGAAATTCTATACCGAGTTATTCCAGTAGGAATTTGGGGACCAAATTCTTTTAAGGAAGGGAGGATATAAAACCCTACGTTTTCGGTCCTAAGTTATATTCCTACAATCATTGTAATATAATTTTAAATTCAATAAAATTATATTGAATGCATAAATAGTCATTATTAGTATTACTATTTAAATGTGATCATAACTTATTTATTTATTTCATAATTTCTAAGAAGTTTAATATTTATTAAGTAATAAAACTAATTAAATCCAAATAAATTATTAAATTATTTATTGGGTTTACAATCTAGCATCTAACTATTATATTAATTGCATATGGATCTAATGTCCATACTTGATCATAATCGAAGTCCACAATTAAAGTTTAACTCAACTTAACCTCAACTTCAACACACAGGCCCTAAATTTTTACACATTATAATTAAAACAAAAAATAAAAAAAAAAGTAAAAAAAATAAATGAGGCTGGCCATAATCAAGAGAAGGGTGAGGGAATCACCAACCTTGTGTCTTGTACATCAACATGCATGTCCACCTCATGTTTAGACCACCATTTCAC
Source organism: Orobanche coerulescens (assembly GCA_033398695.1). Taxonomy (NCBI): domain Eukaryota; kingdom Viridiplantae; phylum Streptophyta; class Magnoliopsida; order Lamiales; family Orobanchaceae; genus Orobanche; species Orobanche coerulescens. The sequence goes on from CM065807.1 coordinate 89,009,854, forward strand.
ATACACCCCTTTTTTGACCACACCATGTTTAATACTTAAGAAACACACTTATCTCCTCATTCCTCATGCAAAAAAAAAATCTGCACTACTAGAGAGAGAGAGAGAAGTTAGATAGAGAGAGAGAGGGCCGAAGTGGAGGAAGGAGGAAGGAGGAAGGAGGAAGAATAAAACTCAAGAAAGAACTAGGTAATTTCATTTTCCACATCTTTTTCTATAAGATATAGTTATAATCCTCCTAATCTAACTAAAATCTTAAAACATGCAAACAAAACACACACCTTGGGTGCATGTTGATTCGGCCGAACCATGTAGGGTAAGAGGGGAGATCATCTTTCAACTTTCGAGACCTAGAACCGACTATTTCCGACAAGAATTAAGGTGGGTGAAACTCTTTTAAACCTTTAAGTAATAATCTTTTCTTACTTATGATGCATGTAAATCTGAAATTTCTTCAAGTATGATGTTGAAAAATTGTTGAAATCACCATATTAAAAATTCATGCTATGATATTTGAGCTTTGAATTACATGTATATTCGTTTTTCTTGAATTTTACTTTCGAAAATTATGAAGTATGGTGAGCATGCACAAATCTATAAATTTTCCATAAATACATGTCTTAGAGATATATGTTATAGTTATATTAACATGCAATACGATTTGTTGGATTTAAACGATAACCGATTTGGTAGTCGGATTTCGATTATGTGAAAAACTGAATACCTATAACGTGTGTTCCAACTAACCATTAGGGTTCGACAGGCACTCTCCATGTGAAAGAACACGTCCTACAAGTCTTCACATAAACTTAACGCCCAATCAAGTTTCACCAACTTGGGAACGATTAAGTATTTGAGCTATAAACCTCTCCAGTGCCGATCCCCTTATCCAACAAGGAGTGGAATGTTTTGCTCTCAAATACACGGACTAGTTTCTATATATATATATATATATATATATATATATAAACTAGTCCGTGTATTTGAGAGCAAAACATTCCACTCCTTATTGGATATATATTTACGAGTCAGGAATGTCAGTAACTGCAAGTAAATAAAGAAACAAACAATTGTCTTATGATAATGATTTACATAAAAACAAGTACAATGCCCTCACTCAACATCCTCTGAGTGGCATTCGAGGGCATAATCCTAACAATCTCCCACTTGCACTCAGTGCCACACACTATAGTATATAATACCCATATTCTCTAGATGATGCTCCAAGCTAGTCTGAGAAAGTGGCTCGGTCAGTGGATCAGCGACTTTGTCGGTTGAGTCTAATCTATGCAGTACAATGTATCCCTTGCGAATAAATTCTCTTATGAGATGATACTTCCTCTCAATGTGTTTGGTACTATTGTGAAACCTCGGCTCCTTGGCCTGTGTTAAAGCTCCATCGTTGCCGCAGTACAGCGGAACAGGCAGCTCAGCACATGGTATCACTTGAAGTTCTCCTAGAAACTTCTTAATCCAGAACCCTTCCTTAGAAGCCTCCGAGGCTGCTTGATACTCAGCCTGACAGGTGTTATGAGCAGTCGCGCTTTGCTTGGTGCTACGCCAAGATACTTCTCCTCCATTAAGAGTAAATAAGTAGCCAAAAATAGACATCGAATCGTTTTTCTGTCCTTGGAAGTCCGAATCAGTGAATCCCACCACGTTCAGTTCTCCACTGCCTTACATCAGAACCATATCTCTAGTCCTTATCAAGTACTTGAGAACGTTCTTTACGACAGTCCAATGATCCCTACCTGGGTTTGCCTGAAACCTACTTACCATGCTCACAGCATGCGCAATGTCAGGTCTCTTACACAACATAGCATACATAAGGCCACCCACGGCCGAAACATATGGTATATTACTCATTTCCTTTCGTTGTTCCTCACTTTGAGGACACATCTTCAAGGAGAGTTTTATTCCATGTCGGTAGGAACCCTCTTTTAGAATCATCCATCTTAAATCGCTTTAAGATCTTATCTATATAGAGGGCTTGGGAAAGGCCTATCATTCTCTTCGCTCTATCCCGGTAGAGCCGAATACCAAGAATATAGGTTGGTTCTCTCAAGTCTTTCATGGAGAAATTACTCGAAAGCCAAGCTTTCACAGAACTGAGCATTCCCACATCATTTCCTATTAGTAGAATATCATCTACATGTAGTACTAAGAATGCGATCTTGCTCCCACTAACCCTCTTGTATACACAAGGTTCCTCTTCATTTTGCAGGAAGTCAAACTCATTGACTGCTTCGTCAAAACGAAGGTTCCAACTACGCGAAGCTTGCTTCAGTCCATAAATGGAATGCTGAAGCTTGCACACTTTCTGAATATCGACCTCAGACAAAAAACCTTTAGGCTAGTCCATATAGATTTTCTCCTCGAGGAATCCATTAATGAAAGCCGTCTTTACGTCCATTTGCCATATCTCATAATCGTGGTAGGCAGCTATAGCAAGCATCATGCGAATAGACTTGATCATAGCTACGGGCGAGAAGGTATCGTCGTAATCGATCCATTCCTTCTGGGTATAACCCTTTGCCACAAGCCTCGTTTTATAGGCGTCAACCTTGCCATCACCATCAATCTTTCTCTTGTAGATCCACTTGTTCCCAATAGGCACTATTCCCTTGGGGAGGTCTACTAGAGTCCAGACCTGATTGACATGCATCGAGTCTATCTCGGCTTCCATAGCTTCACGCCATTTTGTGAAGTCTACATCCACCATCGCTTGGTCATAGGTCTTTGGGTCAGTCTCTTGGCTATCACTTGAAACCTCATGGAGACCCAGCTCCTCCAAGTGTACAAGGCCATACCTCTCAGGTAAATGAGACACCCTACTAGACCTACGAGGTGGTTGTAGTTGTGTTTCAGAAGGTTCTGTTCCAACTTCTTATACAGGTGTCCCTTGAGGGGTATCATTGTATTCTTCCAAATTCATCGTCCAGGAAGTGTGCTTGTAAAGAAATAGTGATATTTCGATCTTCGCGCATGTAGAATAGATAAACCATCATACCAGATGGGAATCCAATCAAACGTCCCTTCACGGACCTTGCTTCCAACTTTTCCACCTTAGTCTTCTTGACATAGGCGGGACATCCCCAAATCCTAATGTGATTAAGACTTGGTTTCCTGCCCTCGCACATCTCATGTGGAGTTTTAGGAACGGATTTGGAAGGACATCCGTTCAAGATATAAGTAGCAGCCAGGAGTGCATACCCCCATAGGTAAATTGGTAAGTCAGTATACCTAGCATAGAATGGACCATATTCAACAAGGTCCAGTTTCTTCTTTCTGACAAACCATTTAACCTAGGAGTACTTGGATGTGTTAGTTGTGATACTATTCCATGTTCCTTTAGGAACTCGTTAAACTCCGCACTCATATACTCGCCACATCGGTCCGATCGAAGTGCCTTGATATGATTACCAGTTTGTTTTTCGACTAGGGCCTAAAATTCCTGGAATTTCTCAAAGGCCTCGAATTTATGTTTCATTAAGTATATGTAACCATACCTATGATCATATGTAAATGTAATGAAGTAATGATATCCGTCACGTGTTGCTTCCAAAACACCACATACATCGGTATGATTAATCCTAGTTTATCAGCGGCTCTTTCAAAAGTCTATGTGAAGGGGGAATTAGTCATTTTGCCTTTAAGGCAAGATTAACAAGTAGGAAAGGGATCCGATCCCAATGGACCCATAAGTCCATATTTTTCATTTTTTAAACCTTGGTCTGACCAACATGACCAAGTCTAAGATGCCATTTCAAAACTTGATTAGTTTCATCCCTACCACGATTCCTAGTCATAGTTTTCGCAATAACTTTGTTATTAAGGTTTAGATGATTCAGTCCATTTAACAATGTAGCAGTGCCCACGAGTTTATTTCTAAAATAAATTTTGCAGGAACCATCACCAATGAAAAATGAAAAGCCTTTCCGATCCATGACCGGAATGGATACAATGTTTTTATGCCCCTTGGGCTAAACAAGTACATCTTCTAAAGTTAAAATAAAGCCGGGTTCTAAACCCCAAAGAATTGATCCTATGTCAGTTGCCTCGACACTATGCCCGCTTCTGACAGTAATCATCACTTCCCCAGCTCCAAGCTTCCTACTTTGTTCTAGATCCTGATTCACGGTACAAATATGAGAACTAGCACCAGAATCCAGTATCCAAGAAGTAAAAAATACAGTAGCAGAACAATTCATTTCCAAAACTAAAAGTTCTGTTCCTGAAGTGCCAAGAAGAATAGGACAGTCTCTAGCCCAGTGGCCCTGCTCACCACATTTGAGACAATCGTCCTTTTTCTTGCTCTTTGGAACCATCGGGGCCTTGCTCTTGCCCTTAAGGTCCTTGACTTGTGGTCCCGTCCGCTTCTTGGTCTTTTTCTTCTTATTCTTAGACCTCCGAGGTGCAGAAAAAATCACAAGGGTAGACTGCTTCCTCCGCGGAGTCTTCATATGAGACCGAGCGGTCACGAGTTTGTTCATCAACCCTACTAAGTTGCACGGAATCTCATTGCAGTTGAAATTCATTACAAAGTGTGAGAAGGAATCAGGGAAAACTGTAGGATAAGGTCGGTCTGCAGAAAAGTTTCCATCTTAAAATCAAGAGCCTCCAATCTCTCGATCATAGATATCATTTTGAGGACGTGGTCCCCAACATTCTCACCTTCCTTCATCCTTGCACCGAACAGTTGCTTAGATATCTCATATCTAGCGGTTCGAATGTGCTCACCATAAAGCTCGGTTAAGTGAGATAAAATCTGCCTAGCATAAGTCATTTTCTCATGAGCTCTCTGAAGCTCATTAGACATGGATCCCATCATATAAGCACGGACTTTCACATCATCCTTAACCCACTTTTCATGGTTTTCAATCTCTTCCTGATTGGCTCTTGTCCGCACCGGAGGCGCTGGAATGTCCGTCTCCAAGACGTATCCCAGTACCTCAATACTGAGGACTATCATCAGATTGCAGAGCCAATCCACAAAGTTAGGTCCGATCAAGGTGTTCTTTTTTGTAGAATTGCGAGTGGGTTCATTGTCATATTGAGAGTTATGTCTGCATTACGTACGATAGATTAATTAGTTACTTGTTCAATTATCATTTGAGTATAGAATTAAGGTCTTTTCTATTCTTTAACCCAGCTCCCACTATTTTTATTGCAATAACACACTCCCATGTGAAATCCGGAAGTATCGTTCGCTCTACTTCATAGTGGTGATCGAGTTCTTTATAAACTTTAATAGAGGGCAACCGAATAGGTTTCTAGTCTATTAATTTTCATAAAGTGGTGTCCAACACCAATCCATCTAATGGATGATTCGATCTTATTTGTCCCCTTGTTCACTCCCCTAAACTTATACAGTTTCTATGGTTCGTGAACAAGTTAAGTTTATACCATCGACACAAATCAATTTGACAGTTGAATCTTATCCGGAAATTGAACAGGTTTCTAGGGATAAAATTTGCTCCAAACGAAGGCATCCAATGCGCTCTCAGTAATTTATCCATCCTCCCCGAATGACTACCCCGATAACTTGGAAGCATAGCACATCCGGTTTGGATTTCAATTTTCCAAAAGCTCGATGGAGCGAAGGAAAACCTTGAAACCTTTTAAACTTAATTATTTGTCGTGGGAGAATTTTTGCGATTAATGTTACACTTTGCACATTAAATTATTTAAGCATGTTTGTGCATTCATACCATATGAATAATCATTCACAACCTAGTTGCTACCAACATGTAGTTCATCGACCGTTCCTAGAATCAAAAACTCTGTAATCTAATTACACGTCTTCGGTCTTGAATCTTCATCTTCTTGAACGGATCTTCCTCTGGTCTTCGTCATTACATATAAATTTTACATTGAAAAATTGCATCCTAGATACAAATATTTCTAGTAAAATAAATAGGCTGAGAACGGCCTTTACAACCCAATCGAATAAAACCAAATGATTCAAAACTAAGTCCATGAACCACATCCCCATTCAAAAGCATTCATTCAATAAATACTAAATAAATGGATACAGCATATATATTGATCCAATCAATAAATAAAATTGATCCAATCAATTCACACAACCGGTAATATGAAAAACGTTCAAAGTATTCGGTCCCCATAAATATTCCAATTAATAAAATTTCCCTTATAATATGAAATACCATAAATAATTTTAATCATATTAAATCTAATTTAACATCTGGGAGATTAATTTTCTGGAATACACGAAAAATCGAGCCGGGACGAAACTGCCTGTCGGACACAGCCCGTGCGGAATGGCACGCTCGGGTCACCTCGACAGTCACCTTCCTGCCCGACGCGGCCCGTGCTGAATGGCACGCTCGGGTCACTTCGGCGATCTTCGAGGCGCTTTGCACGGCGTGCCGATTGCACGCATCGGGTTACCTGGCGATCTCGAGCTATCTGCTGGCAGAGCCTGTGTCGATCGGCACAGTCGGGTCACCCGGGCAGATTCGTGCCCCCGTCCGAAAAATCGTCCAACGACGATTCGGGGCTAGATTTTCGACCGGATATCTAATATCAATATTTTCCGACTTTCATATCTTCAATATAAATCACATTTTCTAGAAATAAAAGATTTATATTTAGACATAAATTTATGAAAATATAACTACAACGAATGAAAAACATATACCAAGATTATGACTATAAATGATTTCAAATCATTCACCATCCAATCAAGCATTCCAAATGCAAATATCGTATATACGATCGCAAGACCTTGCTCCGATACTACTGTTGGGATTCGGTGCCTAAAACGAAGGCCCAACGGGAGTGATAAAATGAAAATTAATTAGATCAGAATCCCTACGAGGATCGATCGAGCTCCATATATACGAATATAAAACGAAGCACAAGAGGAAACGAGAAACATACCCTCGTAATCCATTGATTAAATGGTGATCTTCTCTTGAGCGATTCCCCAAGCTTTATATTGCTTTCCACGAATCCAGTCCGCTCCAAGTTCTTGAATGATCCAATGCCGAAAGCACCGCGTCTCTACTTGCCATGCGCCAGAGAAACGATCGGAATGACTATACCTCATTATCCTCCAAGGATACGGCTAGAACAAGTTTATAGGAGCTAATCTAAAATGTGATTATAACACTCCAAGTGTATAACTCACGATCTCTCAATATGTCTTGAATTTTCTCCAAGGAAAAACAAGAAGAAATGAAGAAGAAGAAGACTTTGGAAAAACTATTTTTCCTCCCTCTCTCTTGCAAACTCACGGATGAATCAAGATAGTGGTAAGTGAGGGTTAGTCTTCCTTCCTTTTATTCTTCAATCAATCTCATCAAATCACCTTTACAATTTAAAAAAGAGATTCCATGTCCCCTAAGGAAAAACAACTCATGATATTAAATCATGAAGTCTTCCACCACATTAGGTGGAAGACAAGGAGGGGGCAGCCATCTAGAAGGATAGGAAGAGTTCGGTCCGTTTCGGACTCTCGTAAGTCCAAACAGATAAACTCCAATTCTGTTCCGATGTATTTATATCAATTAATTAATCATATCAAATACATAATAACATAATTAATTTATCCAAGAAATAATTATATTCATGAATTAAATTAATCACCCAGTAATTTATTTAATTCATTAGGCCGTAAATTAAATTTATCCAATAAATGAATTTAGACATCCAATGTTCCAAAACTAGATATCCAATATCTAACATTCATAATGAGAGAATAAGCTCGATTCATTCCGTCGTCAATCCTATTGCGCGACTCGGTAGATCCGTCTCAGTCAGCAATGGGAGGAACCAAAGAGTAGTAGCACCACCTAGCCAGACCGGCAGCCTACACTGTACCCCAACTGAGAACGAATGATTAGGATCATTCAAGAACCATTCTGTCGGGAATACCAGTATATGTATAAACCCTTCTTTCAAATGTCCCGATCAAGTTATAGGGTCACGGTCAGTCAAACCCTCTCTGTACTTGACGCTATGCATGAGTTAATGCAAATCGAGATCATCGAGCTCTCGTGTATCCAATACAACTAGATCCAATGCTGTGTCCAAAGACTTATGATCTCATCTGCCAATAACCGCATAGGACATATAACCTGTTCACTAACAAGATAAAGAATTCTATCTTGGTATTTAGTAGGACCTGCTACTTAACCGTCAAGATGCACGTCGAGGTTGACCCCCACCTTCCCTACCAAATCTTAACGTCACAAGCACATCCCTACCAAATCATCAAGTCGAAGGTTCACGAATACGTATCACAACCTTTCGATTCCGTCATTGACTGTCCCGGAGTGAAATCCGTGTGACGAATTGAGGGTGAGTCGGTTCGAGTATACTAATCCAATTGGCATACCGATAACGTGTGCTCCCACTAACCATTTGTGTTCGACAGGTACTCTCCATGTCAAAGAACACGTCATACAAGTCTTCACATAAACTTAACGCCCAGTCCAGTTTCATTGAGTTGCGACCGATTAAGTATTTGAGCTATAAACCTTTCCAGTTCCGAACCCTTTTCCAATAGGGAGTGGAATGTTCTGCTCTCAAATACACGGACTAGTTTCTATATATATATATATATATATATATATATATATATATTTACGAGTCAGAAATGCCAATGACTGCCAGTAAATAAAGAAACAAACAATTTCCTTATGATAATTATATACATAATAACAAGTACAATGCCTTTACTAAACATCCTCTGAGTGGCATTCGAGGGCATACTACTAACATGATGATCCCAGGATTGTTGTTTTGGATATTTATTGGTCGTGTCAACTTTTCATTGTCAGTTTGTCATTGTTCACTTTGGTGAGTTTTTTTATCCTTATTGGATATGTGATTCGTTGAGTTTCGTTGTCATGTTGCATCGTGACATATCTTGAGTCATATCTGCGTGCCAATTGGTTATTGTGTAGGATTTTTAGCCGGGCACACTATGGTCATGCGTGGATGTTTCCACATTGGACCGTGCACATGAGACGTTACTTCGTGAGGCTAATTAGGTACATGTCCCACGTATATCCTGAATTCCGTATATGGGGTGGACATGTGCACGGACACATTTTTGGATCTGGCGTACTGTGACGTCCATCTTTGAGCCATATGGATTGGTCGTCCATCCTCTATCTATGGTTGGGTATGCTAGACAATTTGCGACTGGTTGTTCATACGCTCGAGGGGTATGTTCAATAGTCGGGCTTATTTCTTTGAGATCCCATCATTGTTGATCATTTGGAGTTTACCTTGTTGATGGTATTCTCGGTCACTGCTAATCTTTTTTTGATCGTGTTTTTACCTTGTTGATGGTACTCTCGGGCGTTGTGGATCCTTTGTTGATCGTGTTGGAGTTTATCAATTTGACAGTATTCTCGACTATTGTGGATCTCGTTGGTAGCATTGGAGTTTATCATGTTGATGATATTCTTGGTTGATTTATTGGTTGATCATTGTTATTGATCGTATGAGCCTTCAGACTGTACGTCAATGTTTCGGGACTTGTTGTCACTGTTTTGTGTGTTATTGTTTTTTATCCCGATTGGGATTTGACGGTGCAATCCGACAGACAGGATGTGGCACAGATGGTTCATCATACACTTATGAGTTATGATGATATTTTGAGGATTCTTGGTATTGTTGGAACACAATACATATGGTTGTAGTTAAGTTCATTTCGTCATTTGAGAATGCGAAATGTGGATTATGGTAAGGATTGGTTTGATATGGATTGTGATGGGTTGGTGAGGTTATTGTAATATCCGTATTTTTCCTTTTTTCGGCATTCTCATTTTTGTGTATTTTTTCATTTTTAATGACTCGCTTGTAACTGTTTCGACGTTTTGAATCTATTTTATTCATGGAGTTTTTCCTTTTGGATGAGTTTCAGAGATATTTTGATGTAATTCCGTTTTATGCTATGTGTGGTTGCATGAACATTCAATTTTGGTAAAACTCGTCCGACTTCATAATTTCTTTGGTTACACGACTTCGTATGGTTAAGTTGTTCGTGTTGTGAGTTTCGGATTGTTAATCCGACGTCGTATCATGATTTTCGGAGGTTTGGGCCATTTTCTAATTTCCTATAAATTTAGGGAATTTTACTTCGTTGTCGTATTTTGGATTCCCCGGTAGTCGGAATTGTATTTTCCTTCAGCACTCAGCTTCTTCGTCATGAATATTTCGTATCTACGCTTTTGGTTCTATCCTTTTGATGTATCTCGACTTCGGACCACTGGTGTAGTTAACTACATTCAGCAGTATTGAACTGCTGCATGTATAACGTACGTTATTATGCTTTCTTGCGTGCGCTATCGGCACCTTCATAACGTACGTTATACCTTGGCGTTAACAAACATTATGGACTTCAGCGGATTGGGCAGATTGATCTGTCGAGCCTTTATGTACGCTTACTCCGACGTAGCGTACGCTATCAAACTCAACGATTTGGACAGATTATTCTGCCGAGCCATTACGTATGCTAACACTGGAGTGTTACGTACGTAATGAGCGTAACGTATGTTAACATCAGAATGTTAATGTACGTAACGTAGGAACAGGTTCTATGAACCTGGGTTGACCTTCACTTCTTTTTTTCATTTTTCTTCCCCCGACCGAGAGCTGCATTCCAAGTTAGGTTTTGAGCGATTCTTCAAGTTTTGTTCGTGGAGTTCGTTGAGAGATCGATTGTTGTTTCCCAAGTGAAGTTTATCATCATCTTAATCCCCTTTCTCCATCTTTAATCCAAGGTAATCTCCTAGAACCCCATTTTTGAGAAATTTAGGGGGTTTTGGGGTTTTTGTCCGATTCATCGTATTGATGATTTATCAATGATGGTATGATTAATCTTAGTAGTATTCATGTGTTTCCTACGAAATTTCGGTGAACTTCAGTGTGTTCTTGAAATCGAGAGGGTTTGGGGTTGTTGTCCGCCCTCGTCGATTTTGTCGTATGAAATTACATGAATCATAGGTAAGTATCCGGGTGTTTTCCATTATCGTTGTTTCGTCGAGTTATTGAAATTGTGTTTGATGAATCGTCTAGGTTCGGTGTTCGGTTTCTCGCAACCGCGATCGTAATCTTTCCCATTACTCGTCGTCGTTTAGTCGAGGCAAGTATTGTTAAATGAACTTACACTCTTAACATGATAGCATTACATGAGTGATGGGTGTGTGTGTTTGTATGCTCACTACGGGTTAGATCCGATGGGGTCTCGGTAGGGGTCCACAGAGGCGTGGATCGACGAGCTTTGCTTTTAACCACTATGGGTTAAATCCGACGGGGTCTCGGTAGGGGTCCACAAAGGCGTGGATCGATGGTTAATTGTGGTGCATTTTATAAATGTGATTTGATTATGGCATTTATGGAATGAGTACTTTTGAACCGTGTTTTCATGATTGCATGCATTGACTAAATGTGTAAGATGTAAGTTGTTCACTTGGCCTACTTGTACTAGCGTAATTGCTAACCCCTTTGGGGGACCCTTTTTGGGGAAATTCATTTTATGAATTTCAGGTTATGTTCAGCCGGACGAGCGATCATTGGGACAGTACGAGGATGCAGGCCAGGGTTGTTGACATGTGCAAGCGAGTTTCTTTATTTTCCGTTGTCCATTTAAATATGGTTGTTTTCCAATTTGTGAACTAATAGACGTACTCCAGTACTTAGGGGCTTTTTGATTTTGCAAAGTGTATTGAGTTGTCCGTTATGTTTTCGTTGGTTATTGTGTTGCTTGATTGACCTGTCGGACTGGGTGGATTATTATTGTTTTGCATCTTTGTGATGTGGTGTTATTGCGTCGACTCCGTGAGTCGATGAGTGAAGTTGATTTCCTAGCCTGGTGGGTCCCATGTAGGGATCCACGGTGCTGTTACATTCTCTGGATTTCTTGGGGGTGTTACAAAAAATGGTATCGGAGTACTAGGTTTATGTACTAGGTTTATGGATACCTAGGCTTGTCGGTTAATTGGGTCTAGTTGTGTTTTGTTTTGCACATTGTCACCCCGCGGCCATCATCTCGGTACTTCCTTTGCTCGTAAGTTTTCCTCACTCGATTCCTTGATTCCTTGTATCGTACTTTCAATTCTTGAATTGTGACTGTTTATCCTCTCGTACTTATCAGCGAATTGCATTTGCTACCTCTTATCTTCAATATGGATGCTGGGAGAGGCCGAGGTAGGGTTCGCGGCCGTGGTCGTGGATGCGGTCGGGGATATGGGGCAGCCAGTGAGACGGCCACGTCACACAATTTGAGGGCTGGTAGTACTGATGGTCATCAGTGTTAGGAGTATGCCCTCGAATGCCACTCAGAGGATGTTGAGTGAGGGCATTGTACTTGTAATTATGTAAATCATTACTATAAGGCAATGGATGTTTCTTTATTTACTGGTAGTTACTGGCATTCCTAACTCGTAAATATATGTATAGAAACTAGTCCATGTATTTGAGAGCAAAAGCATTCCACTCCTTATTGGATAAGGGGGTCGGCACTGGAAAGGTTTATAGCTCAAATACTTAATCGTTCGCAAGTCGATGAAACTTGACTGGGCGTTAAGTTTATGTGAAGACTTGTATGACGTGTTCTTTGACATGGAGAGCATGTCGAACACTAATGGTTAGTGGGAGCACACGTTATAGGTATGCTATTGGATTAGTATACTCGAACCGACTCACCCTCGATTCGTCACACGGATTTCACTCCGGGACAGTCAATGACGGAATCGAAAGGTTGTGATAGGTATTCGTGAACCTTCGACTTGAGGATTTAGTAGGGATGTGCTTGTGATGTCAAGATTTTCATTAGAGTAGTTCGACCCTATAAACTGGGAGGCGGGGGTCAACCTCGACGTGCATCTTGACGGGTAAGTAGCAGGTCCTACTGAATACCAAGATAGAATTCTTTCTCCCGTTAGTGAGCGGGTTAAATGTCCTATGCGGTTATTAGCAAATGAGATCATAAGTCTTTGGCCAAAGCATTGGAGCTAGTTGTATTTGATACACGAGAGCTCGATGATCTCGATTTGCATTAACACATGCATAGCGTCAAGTAACAGATAGGGTTTGACTGACCGTGACCCTATAACTTGATTGGGACATTTGAAAGAAGGGTTTATATGTATACTGGTATTCACGACAGAATGGTTCTTGAATGATCCAAATCATTCTATCTCAGTTGGGGTACAGTGTAGGCCGCCAGGCTGGCTAGGTGGTGCTACTACTCTTTGGTTCCTCCCATTGCTGATTGAGACGAACCTACCGAGTCGCGCAATAGGATTGACGACGGAATGAATCAAGCTAATTCTCTCATAATGAATATTAGGATATTGGATATCTAATTTGGGATATTGGATGTCTAAATTAATTGATTGGATAAATTAATTTACGGCCTACTGAATTAAATAAATTACCGGGTGATTAATTTAATTCATGAATATAATTATTTCTTGGAGAAATTAATTATGTCATTATGTATTTAATATGATTAATTAATTAGATTAATTAATCGATATAAATACATCGGAACGGAATCGGATTTTATCTGTTTGGACTTACGAGAGTCCGAAACGGACCGAACTCGTCCGATTCATCCACATGGCCGCCCCCTCTTTTTCCACCCACCTTCATTTTGTCTTTATTTCATTCTTTATTGAGTGATAAAGACATTGGGGTCATGGTATCTTTTGATGGTGGGGTTGATCACTTATATGATGAGTTGTATCATGTGAAAAAGAAATAGAATAAAAGAGGAAGACTTCTCTTTTCAACAACAACAAAAAAAAATTATTATTCCATACGTGAACACAATAGTGAGGAAAGAAAATAGAGAGAGAATATTATTCTTCTCAAGTCTTCATCATCTTCTTCATTTTTATTCTTGAGTTCTCTTGGAGAAAATTCAAGATATATTGAGAGATATAAATTAAAACACTTAGAGTGTTATAATCAAAGCTTCATCACTTGATTCTAGCCGTAACCTTAGAGGTTAATCGAGTGTTGTCATTCCGTTCGTTTCTCCGGCGCGTGACAGGTAGAGAAGCGGTTTTTCGGCGTTGGATCATCCAAGGGCTTGGAGCATTTTGGATCGTTTGGGGAATAGCTCAAGAGAAGGAAATCCATATAATCAACGGACGACAAGGGTATGATTTCGAATCTTCCTTTGTTTTTTTATATTCGTATATGCGTAGATCGATCGATCCTCGTAGGGATTCGGATCGAATTAATTTTCATTTTACCGCTTCCGCTGGGCCTTCGTTCAAGGCACCGAATCCCAACAGTGGTATCAGAGTGAGGTCTTGCGATCGTATATACGATATTTAGCATTTGGAATGCTTATTTTGTGATTTAGAATCACTTTGATAATCGTAGATATTTTATTGTTCGTCGTAGTGTTGTTTTTTCCGTGATTTTATGTTATGGTATAAATCAGGTTTTTCTTGGAAATATGATTTATATTAATAATATTCAAATCAGGAATAACAGGATTATAGAAATCGCCTAGAAACGCAGTGTATCGAATCGTTGGACGATTTTCCATACAAGCGCCAGTATGGCCGAGCACGTCCGGCCCATGGCCGACGCTTCTTATGTCGAGCCGAGTCTGTCGGGCGTGTTCAGACGAGCCGAGTGCTCATTGGATCCGGCCGGACGCTTGCATGTCAGCCGAAGTCTGCCGGGCGTGTTCTTTATGTCAGCCGAGTGCTCGCTGGATGCGGCCGGACACTTGCTGTATCGAGCGGAGTCCTGCCGGGCGTGTTGCTGTATCTAGCCGAGTGCTCGCTGGATCTGGCCGGACACTTGCTGTTTCGAGCCGAGTGCTCGCTGGATCCGGCCGAGCGCTTGATGTATCCTGCGGAGCACTTGCTGTATTCGGTCGGGTAGTGTTGTATCCTGCCGGTCGTGTCCGGGTATGGCCGGGGCCCCCTTTCCTGTCTGGAGCCGGGCGTGGCCTGTAGGCTGCCGGTCGAGTGCCTCTTCGCCGGCGGTTTCAGTGTCAGCCTTTGGGTCTCGTTTTTCAGTATATTTTCGATTATTGAATTTTCCTGTATTAAAATCATTAATTTAGAATTTTTGAGGAAGGAAAATTCAAAGAAAATATTTTAAGGGTACACCACGGACGAAAATTAAATTGTCGATTATTGTTGAATTGATTGGATCAATTCTATTTATTGTTGATTATTGATTGGATCATATGTAATCTTCTCGCTATCCATTTATTGAGTATTTATTGGATGAATGCTTTTGAATGTGGATGTGGTTCATGGACTTAGTTTGAATCGTTCGTTTTATTCGATTGGGTTGTAAAGGCCGTTTTGATCCTATTTATTTTACTAGAAATATTTGTATCTAGGATGCAATTTTTCAATGTAAAATTTATATGTAATGACGAAGACCGGAGGAAGATCCGTTTCGAGATGACGAAGATTCAAGACGAAGACTTGTAATTAGATTACGGAGTTTTTGTTTTCTAGGAACGGTCCATGAACCACATGTTGGTAGCAACTAGGTTGTGAATGGTTGTTACATATTGTATGAATGCAACAAACGCGCTAAAATGATTAATGTGCAAAGTGTAACATTAATCGCGAAAATTCTCCCACAACAAATTATTAAGTTTATAAGGTTTCAAGGTTTTCCTTCCCTCCATCGAGCTTTCGGGAAATTGAAATCCAAACTGGATGTGTTATGCTTCCGAGTTATCGGGGTAGTCGTTCGGGGAGGACGGATAAATTACCGGGAGCGCATTGGATGCCTTCGGTTGGAGCAAATTTTATCCTTAGAAACCTGATAGGTTGCCGGATAAGATTCAATTGTGAAACTGATTTGCGTCGATGGTATAAACTTAACTTGTTCACGAACCATAGAAACCGTATAGGTTGAGGGGAGTGAACAAGGGGAAAAAGAAGATCGAATCATTCATTAGATGGGTTGGTGTTGGACACCACTTTATGAAAATTAATAGACTAGAAACCTGTTCGGTTGCCCTCTATTAAGATTTATAATGAACTCGATCACCACTATGAAGTAGAGCGACGATACTTCCGGATTTCACATGGGAGTGTGTTGTTCCGATAAAATAGTGGGAGTTGGGTAACAAGAATAGAAAAGACCTTAATTCTATACTCAGATCATAATATAACAAGTCACTAATTAATCTGTTATACTTAATGCAGACATAACTCTCAATATGACAATGAATCCACTCGCAATTCTACTCAAAAAGAACACCTTAATGGGACCTAACTTTGTGGATTGGCTCCGCAATATGATGATTGTCCTCAGTATAGAGGCACTGGGATACGTCTTGGAGACGGACATTCCCGCGCCTCCTGTGCGGACCCGAGCCAATCACGAAGAGATTGAAAACCACGAAAAGTGGGTTAAGGATGACGTGAAAGCCCGTGCTTATATGATGGCTTCCATGTCTAATGAGCTTCAGAGAGCTCATGAGAATATGAATTCTGCTAGGCAGATTCTATCTCACTTAACCGAACTTTATGGTGAGCACAGCAGAACTGCTAGATATGAGATATCCAAGCAACTGTTCGGTGCAAGGATGAAGGAAGGTGAGAAGGTTGGGGAACACGTCCTCAAAATGATATCCATGATCGGGAGATTGGAGGCTCTTGATTTTAAAATGGATACTTCTATCCAAATCGACCTTATCCTACAGTCTCTCCCTGATTCCTTCTCACAGTTTGTTATGAACTTCAACTGCAATAAGATTGCATGTAATTTAGCTGGGCTAATGAACAAACTTGTGACCGCTCAGTCTCAGATGAAGACTCCGCGGATGAAGGAGTCGGCCCTTGTGATTTCTTCTGGACTTCGGAAGTCTAAGAATAAGAATAAAAAGACCAAGAAGCGGACTGGACCACAAGCAAAGGACCTTAAGGGTAAGGTCAAGGCCCCGATGGTTCCTATGATCATGATGAAGATGGATGCTTGTCTCAAGTGCGGTGAGGTGGGCCCTTTGGGCTAGAGACTGTCCGATTCTTCATGGCACTTAGTGCAGAACTATTAGTTTTGGAAACAAATTGTTGCACTCGTATTTTCTACTTCTGGATCTTGGATTGGTGCTCGTTCTCATATTTGTCGTGAATCGGGATGCGGAACAAAGTAGGAAGCTTGGAGTGGAGAAGTTATGATCACGGTCGGAAGACGGCAAAGTGTCGAGGCGACCGACATAGGAACACTTCATTTTGGTTAAGAATCCGTCTTAGTTTTGACTTTAGAAGATGTACATCTTTTGCCCAAGGGGCACAAAAACATAGTATCCATTCGGTCATGGACCGAAAAGGTTTTTCATTTTTCATTGGTGATGGTTCCTGCAAAATTTATTTCAGAAATAAACTAGTGGGTACTGCTACATTGTTAAATGGATTGTATCATCTAAATCTCAGCAACAAAGTAGTTGTGAATACTATGACTAGAAAACATGGTAGGGATGAAACCAATCAAGTTTTGAAATGGCATCTTAGACTTTGTCATGTTGGTCAGACCAAGGTTTACAAGATGGAAAAGGATGGACTTATGGGTCCATTGGGATCGGATCCCTTTCCTACTTGTGAATCTTGCCTTAAAGGTAAAATGACTAAGTCCCCCTTCACAGGGACTTTTGAAAGGGCCGCTGATAAAGTGGGATTAATCCATACTGACGTTTGTGGTGCTTTGCAAGCAGCACTTGACGGATATCAATATTTGATTACGTTTACAGATGATCATACTAGGTATGGTTATGTATACTTAATGAAACATAAATCCGAGGCTTTTGAGAAATTCCAAGAATTCAAGGCCCTAGTCGAGAAACAAACTGGTAATCATATCAAAGCACTTCGGTCGGACCGAGGTGGCGAGAATATGAGTACGGAGTTTGACGAGTTCCTTAAGGAACATGGAATAGTTTCACAACTAACACCTCCAGGTACTCCTAAGTTAAATGGTGTGTCAGAAGGAAGGAACCGGACCTTGTTAAACATGGTCCGTTCCATGCTGGGCTACACTGATTTACCAATTTACCTGTGGGGGTATGCACTCCTGACTGCCACATATATCTTGAACAGATGTCCTTCCAAATCCGTTCCTAAAACTCCACATGAGATGTGGGAGGGCAGGAAACCAAGTCTTAATCACATTAGGATTTGGGGATGTCCCGCTTATGTCAAGAAGACTAAGGTGGAGAAGTTGGAAGCTAGGTCCGCAAAGGGACGTTTCATTGGATTCCCATCTGGGACGATGGGATATCTATTCTACATGCCCGAAGATCGAAAGATCGTTGTTGCTTTACAAGCACACTTCCTGGAAGAAGAGTTCATTCAGGAAGGCGGAGCAGGTAGAAGTATTTCTTTAGAAGAATACAATGAAACTCCTCGGGAGACACCTGTGCAAGAAACTGGAACCGAACCTTCTGTAAACACAAATACAACCACCTTGTAGATCTAGTAGGGTGTCTCAATTACCTGAGAGGTATAGTTTTATGCACTTGGAGGAACTGGGTTTCTACGAGGTTCCAGGTGATAAACAAGAGACCAACCCGCGCCCAAATGACCTAGCAATGGTGGATGTAGACTCCATGAAATAGACTATAGCAGTCTTCATGTAGTTGGGACCTTCGTTTTGACGAGGCAGTCAAAGAGTTTGACTTCATGCAAAACGAAGAGGAACCTTGTGTATACAAGAGGGTTAGTGGGAGCTAGATCGCATTCTTAGTACTATGTGTAGATGACATTCTACTAATAGGAAATGGTGTGGGAATGCTTAGTTCTGTGAAAGCTTGGCTTTTGAGTAATTTCTCTATAAAAGACTTGGAAGAAGATACCTATATTCTTGGTATTCGACTCTACCGGGATAGAACGAAGAGAACAATAGGTCTTTCCTAAGCCCTCTATATAGATAAATCTTAAAGCGATTTAAGATGGATGATTCTAAAAGAGGGTTCCTACCGATGCGACATGGAATAAAACTCTCCTTGAAGAGGGTTCTATACTGAGGAACAACGGAAGGAAATGAGTAATATACCATATGCTACGGCCGTGGGTAGCCTTATATATGCTATATTGTGTACGAGACCTGACATTGCGCATGCTGTAAGCGTGGTGAGTAGGTTTCAGGCAAACCTAGGTAGAGAACATTGGATTACCGTAAAGAACGTTCTCAAGTACTTTAGAAGGACTAGAGATCTGGTTCTTATATATGGCGGTGGAGAACTGAATGTGATGGGATTCACTGTATTGAACTTCCAAGGACAGAAAGACGATTCTATGTCTACTTCTGGCTACATTTACTCTTAATGAAGGAGCAGTATCTTGGCATAGTGCCAAGTATAGCGCGACTGCTTATTCCACCTGTTAGGCTGAGTATAAAGCGGCCTCGGGGGCCTCCAAAGGACGGACTTAGAAGTTACTGGGTAAACTTCATATGACACCTTGTGCTGCGCTGCCAGAGTGGTAGTACAGGCCTAGGAGCCGAGGTTTCATAACAGTACCAAACATATTGAGAGAGAGTATCATCTCGTGAGAGAATTTGTTCGCAAAGAGATACATTGTGCTGCATAGAGTAGAGTCAGCCGACTACGTTGCTGATCCACTGACCAAGCCACTTTCTCAGATTAGCTTAGAGCGTCATCTGGAGAACATGGGTATTATATACCATAGTGTGTGGCATTGAGTGCAAGTGGGAGATTTTTAGGAGTATGCCCTCGAATGCCACTCAGAGGATGTTGAGTGAGGGCATTGTACTTGTAATTATGTAAATCATTACTATAAGGCAATGGATGTTTCTTTATTTACTGGTAGTTACTGGCATTCCTAACTCGTAAATATACGTATAGAAACTAGTCCATGTATTTGAGAGCAAAAGCATTCCACTCCTTATTGGATAAGGGGGTCGGCACTGGAAAGGTTTATAGCTCAAATACTTAATCGTTCGCAAGTCGATGAAATTTGACTGGGCGTTAAGTTTATGTGAAGACTTGTATGACGTGTTCTTTGACATGGAGAGTGCCTGTCGAACACTAATGGTTAGTGGGAGTGATCGGTCAAAAACTTATCCTAAAAATAGGAGTTCTTGAGTCGCTCGCAAATATATACGAGGTAGAAGTAGTTTGTGGTAAGTTCTACCAAGGTCTTTTCTCTCGAGGATTGTCCAACAGGGCTTCGTATAATATTTTGTTACAAATTGCGAGAAATAAATACTAAAATATTCTAAAATATATTTTTGGGTTTTTAAATATTAACTAAATTAAATTGCACTATATTTTAAACTAAACTATTTTTTAATAAGACTAGTTTATATAAGACTATTTTTATACTAGACTATTTATATTAAGACTATTTATACTAGACTATTTATATTAAGACTATTTATACTAGATTATTTATATTAAGACTATTTATACTAGACTATTTATATTAAGACTATTTATACTAGACTATTTATACTAGACTATTTATACTAGATTATTTATATTAAGACTATTTATACTAGACTATTTATATTAAGACTATTTATACTAGACTATTTATACTAGACTATTTTTAACTAGTGAAAATGAATAGAATTAAAATGAGTTGGGAATTTATAAAATCTAGAGGATTACGGGTTCATTAAATTAGGTATTTAATTAAGTATAGGAATTGATTTATATGGATATAAAAGAAAAAACGAATGTTTACCGATTAATCAACTTTTCACCTCCGTACTTTCGTAATCAAAGATGTCTTAATCACTGTCACTTTTTTAAGATGTTGATAACAAGATTAACACTTGATAGATTAAAAAGATGTGTTTCCAATACACTTAACAATCAATCAAGGAGGTTTCACTAGTAGAAATAGGATATGATCAATCTCTATTTAAACCAATTAGTCCTTTCATTTCTCTAACTTGACTATTTTTAGGATAAACGATCGTTCATCGAGTAATCGACTTTTCACCTTCGTACTTTCGTAATCAAAGATGTTGATAACAAGATTAACATTTGATAGATTGAAAAGATATGTTTCCAATTCACTCAACAATCAATCAAGAAGGTTTCATTAGTAAAAATAGGATAGGATCAATCTCTATTTAAACCAATTAGTCCTAAAAATAGTTTAAATCAATCAAATACTCAATATATAACCTAATAGAAATCCTCCTTCCCCTAGGAAGAAAGATTAGCTACTCATTGGTTTATACATACTAAAATTATAATAGAAATAATTGATATATATATATATAATATATAGAAACTTTTAATTACTATAACTTAATGACAATAGATAAAACTTACTTGAATATGATGTATCAAAGTGCAAGAAATATACTTCAAATTATAACTTCAAACTTGTTCAAAGGTTACAAGCTTACAAAAATTGAAAATAAAACACTAAGTAAAATACTAAGTGCTTATTGATCAAACACTTTTCAATTACAAACTAAATGAAAGAAAAACTTCAAACCAAAAATAAAATACAAACTAAAATTGAAAGTTCTAAGGAAAATATATTGCTAAAAGAAAGGAGTATTTCTTAGCAAGAAGATGGGTTTTAGAATTGGTAATTGGTATTGCTGATTTTGCAATGGATGAAGATATCCTTTTATAGGTGATTTTCAAGAATACAATTGATTATTTAATTCAAAATATCTATTGTAATATCATTTTTTTAATTCTTTGTTCACACTTCCACTATAAGAATAAACGTCAAAGACTTCGGATAATATCTGAAGTAAAAACGTTATAATTACCGAAGTCTATGTTCGTGTAGTAAAAGGTATACTTTAGACTTCGCTTTTTATGCGAAGTCTAATATCCTAATAACCGAAGTCTATCTCGGTTTTTTTTTAATTATGATCCAAATGAGGGGGTAAGTGAAGTAAAAGAATACATTTAACTTTGGTTATTTTATAATTGGCGTAGTAAAAAAGGACTTCTTACTTCAGTTATTGTATAATATATATTAGTATTTTCTGCAGTAATATATATTAAGATTTCACATTTCAATTTAAAATTTATTGCCAAAATCTACATTCACTTATAACTAACCATCAACCACAAGAACTCAATAATATAAGAACCGACAATTTCATATCATCCCATCTAAAACAATAACATGCGTTCTAACCATTTCAAAACCAGATACATATCATAATAAAGACAAAGAATGTGTAATAAAATTCTATCTATTTCATCATGAACACCACAAAGAGGACAAAAAGGATTGAAAAAGATCATATACTTCAAAACGACCAAGTCTCTCTTCAGCACATCGTTGCTTTTCATCAGACGATCATACTTATCAACTTTCTTCTTCAAATCTTCAACATCGGCATGTGAAGTAAACAAATCTACATAATCATTTTGTTACTGGTTTAATAAATCTTTTTCCCCAATAAAATAATTACATGGTTTTGCCTGAAAGCCAAAATTATATTACCAACTAAAACATGTTAGCATAACGTGTCGTAACACACACATACTACAACATTATCAAACAGTCAAAAATAACTTCTACTCAAGCGAGCAATGATGTGTTTTTCCTGCACAATCTTCTCTACAGCAAAAATAAAAACATAAATCATGTTGGGAGACGGTCAAGAAAGACACCTTCCAAACAAATTTCCTGCTGCACTTGTACTTCCCTAGATGTAATAGTCAACATTTTCCAGAACAAAATCACATCACCAGCAATTATTATCCCTTCATTTATAATAGAACCATGCATATATGGCGAAAGATTTAAGAAACTAATGCCAATTGCTACAAATTAAGGTATTTGATAAACTTACCTACTGCACATGGACCAGCTGTACGACAGATGGGTTCGATTTTCATGTAGAGCCTTCTGAAACTCCGGAAGGTTAAAGCCTCTCGTAGCTCACGCAAACATCTACACCAACACTAGTCTTTGTTGCCTGCAATTTCATAGTGCATTGTTCATCCTTTTTTTTTTTCATTTTTTTAGCCCATGATTTAGAAAATCAGACAGAATATGATACATAAAATGTACCATCTTTTTTAGTCTAAGTTCTTGCTCCACTATCGCCGGATAGCACACATCAAGAATAACAGCGTAACTATTTATATAATCACCAACAATCTTGTTTGTCTCAGATACGGCATTGTTACATGATGCAGACACATTTTGTGGATTTTCCAATGTGTAATCTTCAAAATCACAATCGTTCATAATGGTGAGTCCAATTTCATCGGAAATCATTCCGTGCGACCAGAAAAACTCATAAGTTGATGGAACATCACGGTCGAGCCTTAGAAGTGGATTCCCAATCTAAGCCAAGATAACCATTCACATATAAGCCCAATACGTGAAAAAGATTAAAATAAGTTTCCGTAAAATCAGAAAAAATGAATAAAGACAGAAAGGTTGAGCAAATGTTTTCTTACAGCAACCCCTTTAATGTTAAACTTGAATTTTTTGAGTGTTTATTGTAGTCCAGAAGCAACAGCTAACTGGGGATGTAATGTCCTGTCGAGAAAAACAATGTGAGAAAATGGAAAATCAAGGAGCAACTTTGGATGATAATTTTGTTTTATTTTTTTGAGAAATAATATGATTATCTACGAACCATGTTCAATGATGTACGTGTTGATATACAATATCAATCACACAAATCACTTTTAGACTCTAAGTTGATACCACAAAGTTACAACACGACTAGTTAGAGGCTGCTTTTGATTGGCCCGGAAAAAAGTCGCCAGCCCAAAATCACCAATCTTCAGATTTCCTTGGTTGTCAATCAGAAGATTTGAACCCTTAATGTCACGGTGCATGACTCCACGATTATGACAGTGTTCGAGTCCCTGAAGCAGCTGTTACATGAAGCATTTTATCTGCATGCCCATCACATAAAATATTAATGAATAGCTTGCATTTCATAGACTAATTCCTTAATTTACAAAGTTTCTGCATTTACTCCATCTCGATCGATTGAAATATAACCCATATTCAAAATCATAATCAAACCAATCATGATGATGATTCTGTTCTAGTTAAGAGTAAGGTGCTGTGCTGCTACTACTGATGATGATTATATGATGATGGTGATGGTCGTGGTGGTTGTGCCGGCGGCTGCGATGGCGATGGAGATTGAGGCTGTGGCGGTGGCGATGATGATGATGATGATGGCGATGATGATGATGATAATGATGAAATTTCAATTCCACTCAATTACGGTCCTATATGCTCCATGTTAGTTCAATTTTGGTCCGAAATAATTGTCTAAATTCCCAAAATGCCCTCACATACCAAAATATTCAAATATGCCTATGAAAGTTACACGAGGGAGAAATCATCAAGTACTGAATTGCCACATCTGGAAGTTAAAGAACTAAAACTGCCAACCCCTAAGAGTTAATGAACTAACACCACAATTCAGCCTTATAAGTAAATGCAACTGTATATGTTACTAATGATCGGACTTCAAATTTAAAAGATATGAGATAAGAAGCTGTGTCTAAATAGTACATTTACGAGGGTAACCGAGAAAGAAATAAAAATAAACACCAACACACCTGAGGTTGATGAAACCGAACTACCGGTGAAGCCGCTAGTCTGCAAGGTCGTGTTCCATGTATTCAAATACAAGGTAGAGATTGCTGAAACCACGGAGGTGACTAGACCTTCAAGTTTCATGACATTCGGGTGATCGAGCCTTCGTAGAATAAGGATTTCCCTAGCCATGAACCGGACGCTTTCTGGGTCCATATTGACAAATCTCACCTTCTTCAGCGCGACAATTTTCTCAGATTCAAGATCACGCGCTCTATACACACTGCTGTATGTCCCTTGACCAATCTGAGAATTGACATTACAATTGAAACAATTTAAGCTTGAAAGAAGAAAAGTAATTATGAAGAAAATGTGAATATTATTTAAATCTCGCAGCACGAGATTAGGCAATAACTCGAAATGCAGACTCCTCCAAGTTTCAAGCAACTCATCCCCATCCTACAGCTATTGCCATCTTTCCGTATAATTTCATCAAATTGAAGTATATTTAGCTGAGATGGGTGTAAGATGAAAACGGAGATTCGTAAAATCTAGAAGAGAAGCATAGTCAACAGTAGTTTTTTTTCTTATTTATACCTTTTCAGTCTTTGACTGGTAGATGGTGTCGATCTTGGACTGAAACATTTGTAACTCTTCAAATTGATAAAACCCATCATCTCTATGCAGCTAACAAACACAAAGATCAAAACTTCTGTAAACTATACAAATCGCAAATTCCCTGAGTAGCTAAAAATATACACATCAAATTCTATAAATTAAATAAACCCGAATCTCTCTTATTAGCTAAAAAAAACTCAAAGCTCTAAAGATTAACTAATTCTGTCAATTAAATAAAACCAAATTTTGTTGTGCAGCTAAAAAACCTAGAGATCAATGCTCGAATATTACCTATTTCTCTAAATTGAATAAACCCCAATTTCTCAGTCGCAACTAATAAAGATTGAAGCTCTTGATAATTACCTTGTTGGGTTTGGGATTGTTGGAAGCTACGTGGAGAATCTCGACCACTAGGAGCACGAAGGCATGGGTTTTTCCCGAGCTGGTGGAAGCGTCGACGGCGACGTCCTTGAAACTGCATAGCAATTAGCAACAGGATAGTGGCTGCCTGAACTGGAGTGCAGAACTCGAAGCCGCCTTGGGTGAGGGCTTCGAGCACCGGCTCGGAGAGCGGAGGGTTGAGATTGGAGAATCGCGTGGTACTGAAAATGAGCGGGCGAAGAAGGAGGGTTGAGATTGGAAATGATCGGGCGAAGAAGGAGGGTTTTTTGGAGTCTGAAAAATTTTTGGAGTCTGAAAAATAATTGAGCTCAAGTATACTTAAAAAATTGCGTCAAAAAAAAATTCACACTTTTTACTTCAGTAATTATAACATTAGCGAAGTCTTTGGAATTTAAAATTTCTAACTAGCTCCTGCCTTTTTGTTTGATACCATTTACTGAAGTCTATGTGTGTAGTTTACTTCCCTAAATTGAAAAGCGAAGTTGTTGTTTGTTTTTACTTCGCTAATATACATTACCGAAGTGAGACGTACCGAAGTCTTTGATGTTTTTTCTACTAGTATTCACCCATGTCTTTGAATTTTCATATTTTTGACCAAAAAAATATCTTGTGGTTGAGTTCACAACTTGGTCAAAAGTGGACTAATTTTGCATGGCATCTGCTGAAAAACGGTGATGAAAAACGGCCCAGTTTGCCCAGTGTTGTGCGCCGTTTTGTGGTGACTCGGTCTCTTCCGGAATACGCGCGAGGACACGGCGCTAAATGCCGGCCGTGTGTGAAACGGCCCAAGACATGGCCCTTGTTGCGCCGTATGTGAAACGGCCTACATTACACGGTCCTGTTTGCGCCGTGTTGTAGGTCGTTTTGCCTTGAAAAATTCCCGTCATTGGATTTGATCTTGTTTTCCGTCATTTTTGATGCTTCATGTCAGTAATCTGTAAAATAACCATTTTTAGCTGATGTTTGGACATATCTGTAAAATATATATTTTTAATCACAAATCAGTACAATTATGCCCGAAAAAATGAATATTTTGTATATGAATTTTAGATCAATTATGCACTAATCAGGGAGCACACGTTATAGGTATGCTAATTGGATTAGTATACTCGAACCGACTCACCCTCGATTCGTCACACGGATTTCACTCCGGGACAGTCAATGACGGAATCGAAAGGTTGTGATAGGTATTCGTGAACCTTCGACTTGAGGATTTAGTAGGGATGTGCTTGTGATGTCAAGATTTTCATTAGAGTAGTTCGACCCTATAAACCGGGAGGCGGGGGTCAACCTCGACGTGCATCTTGACGGGCAAGTAGCAGGTCCTACTGAATACCAAGATAGAATTCTTTCTCCCGTTAGTGAGCGGGTTAAATGTCCTATGCGGTTATTAGCAAATGAGATCATAAGTCTTTGGCCAAAGCATTGGAGCTAGTTGTATTTGATACACGAGAGCTCGATGATCTCAATTTGCATTAACACATGCATAGCGTAAAGTAACAGATAGGGTTTGACTGACTGTGACCCTATAACTTGATTGGGACATTTGAAAGAAGGGTTTATACGTATACTGGTATTCACGACAGAATGGTTCTTGAATGATCCCAATCATTCGTTCTCAGTTTGGGTACAGTTGTAATATCCGTAATTTTTCCATTTTTAGCAGTTTCCATTTTTGGTGTATGTCTATTTTTATCGACTTGCTTGTAACCGTTTCGACATTTTGAATCTATTTTGTTCTTGGAGTTTTTCCATTTGGATGAGTTTTGATGATGTTTTCACGTAATTTCGTTTTATGACATGTTTTGCCGTATGAACGTTCGATTCGTGTAAAACTCGTTCGTTTCCGTTGTTTCTTGGTTTGTACAAGTTCGTATGGTTGAGTTGGTCATGTGGAGACTTTCGATTTGTAAATCCGACGTCGTTTCGTGATTTTCGGTCACTTGGGCCATTTTTGTAATTTCCTAAAAGTTTAGGGGATCTCGTTTTCATTGTCGCATTACGGACCCTTCGGTGGTTGGAATTGTATTTTTCTTTCAGCGCTTAGCTCCGTCGTCTTGTATGCTTCGCGTCTATGTTCCTGGATTCTGGTTCCGTAGTGCGGTTCGTGTTTTATACCCTCGACAGCAGCTTACTGCTGATGTGACATCAGCAGTACTGAACTGCTGTGTTGTAGCGCACGCTACCCCTGTTGCCTTGCGTGCGCTACCGAAGAGCAGTTAGCGTACGCTAACCCTTATTGTTAGCGCACGCTAACGAATGGTGGCGATAGAGCTGGGTATCGCGCCCCGTTAGCGCACGCTACATATGGCGATTAGCGTGCGCTAACTTCACATTATATAAGCCCGGTAGGCGATTTGAGCAAGATTTATTTCTTTTCTCTTCGTTTCTTCGACGTGCGACCTCAGAGACGAGTTCCACCAGTTCTTTTTGGAGTTCTATCCAGATTCCATCACGGTAGAATCGAGCCACCATATCATAATCAACATAATCACCTTTCATCAGCCGAATTAAAGGTAATTCCTCAGGAACCCTAATTTTGGCGAATTTGGGGGATTTCAGGATTTTAGGGTTTAGTTCCGAATTGTTCATCTATACTACGATATTCTTCACCGAGTGTGATTATTGAATGATTCCAAATCCAGTTTCCTTGATTTTAATCCGTGAATTATCAATACGGGGAGATTTTGCGTAAACCCTCACCCGTATTGATTGAACGTCTACTGTCGTTATTTGTAATCGGGGTGTTGGGAGTATTCCTTTCGATTATTGATGTCCGTTGGGACTGAGTTATGCTAATCCTTCGTTTAGGAACCGTCGTTTTCCACCCGGACCGTTCGTAGTCGTGTTTCACTTCCGTTTCTTCAAGAATGTCTCTAAGGCAAGTACTTTACATTTGTTTACATGTTCTAGTATTTGAATTATGGCTATATGTGGTTGTTGTGGGGAGATATGTGTATGTTCACCTAGGGACGGTCCGACGGGACCTCTAGGGATACGTATTGCCGTGTGTGTACGTATCACGAACTGTGGTTAGCCACCCAGGGATGTCCGATGGGGCTCTGCGGGGTACGGTGGCCGTGAGTCTCGTGCCAACGGTTAACTTTGAATTATAATTTGTTGGAGATAATGTGTTTTGTGTGTACATCGTAAATATTCCGGAATATAAAATGTTTTCTAAAATGACTTTTTGCGCATATATTCATCTGATTAGAATGTAGTTCAAATGGATTGTACTTGCACTAGCACTTGTCGCTAACCCCTTAAATGGGGGAAATACTTTTTGTATTTCAGGTATTGATCGTGGGGACAAACGAGCACTCGGGCCGTATGAGGATGATGGGCAAGCATGATATTGTCCAGTATTTGATTTTCGATGTTATGTCTGTCGGTTACTATTGATGTCTGATTTTGGGATTTATGTATTATAAAGTTGGTTTAAGTACTCGAGTACTTCCTGTTTGAAATTGTTTATGTTGTGCTCCTATTTTGGGAAATGGATTTGATGTCAGATTTTAATTGTCGGTTTGTAGTCTTTTATTTTAATTGTCGTTTTAGTAATGATAGTTTGTCGTTGTCAAATCTCTTGTTGGTATGTTAGCCTGGTGGATTCTACAGTGTGGGGTCCACGGCGCTGTAATGTGCCCTGAATGTCTTGGGGGTGTTACAGAATATGGTATCGGAGCTTAGGTTTATGGATACCTAGGCTGTCGGTCATTTGGGTCTAGTTAAGTGTCGTTTTTGGGACAGTATCACTGCTATGCCATCATCTCAGTACGCCGGTGCTCGTAAGTTTTCCTAACTTGACTCGTTTCACCGTTCTGTTTTATTCCTGTCTTAGTATCTTTTGCGTTTTCCGTTTGAATTGTACTTACCCGTTGCTTCTTGAAATTCCTGTGGTAGAGGACGCGACGGGCCGCGGACGCGCGGTAGGGGACGTGGCGCGGCCGGTGGGGCGGCCATGTCCGATCACTCGAGGCGATTCGGCGATGCCTTCCTTGTCGAGCAGTGTTCCCCCTAGTTCGGAGGTCGGCGAGACCGATCTGCTAGCTCCGTAATGCTCATGAGAATGTTGGAGTGGCCAACATTTTACGGCCAGTAGCGGCGAGATGACGCTGCGGCTCGAGGCCGTTACAGTCGGCCATGCTAATGCCAACCCGGTCCCGCCCTCTGGTCCGCAATGATAAGCTACTTCGGGGCGTGATTCGTATGCGCCCTCCAGCTTTGATGGTGCTTAGCCCTTCCGGTTGGGAGAATTGGGCATTCGAGATGGAGAAAGTGTTTGAGGCGCTAATTGCCCAGGAGAGGAAAGTACCCATTGCTCGGTACTTCCCGGCCAAGGAGGCGGCGGCGTGGTGGCAAGCGGTGAAACCGCGTGGCCAGGGCGGCTACGTGGGCGAGTTCGGGATCTAATGGAAGACAGTGCATCGTGGCCGGTGAAAGAGGAGGATCCGAGCCTTCTTTGAGGCTAAGCCCCAAGATGTATCTATATCTCAAGCCATCAAAGACTACAATCGGCGTTACATTATGTAAGAAACCAAGTCCGCGATGAGCTCGATAAGATCCGCCACTTTGACATGCGGATAAAACGAGAGTGCGCCACTACATGTCCAGTGCAGGGTGCACGACTTTGAAAGAATATCGAGAATAAAGCGATGGCTTATGAGATGTCGTTTTACTGCGGCAGAGGCGACAACCGAAGGAAAGAAGCAGAAAACCACCGGTCGGTTTTGGGAGGCAAGTCGGAGGATATCCGAAGACTCGATGCAGTCGCGAGTCTTGAGTCGATCGCCATCGGTTGGTCGAGAAACGATTCTAGGTCTGCTCTGCTGGTTCCGTTCGTGGCCCTACGTGCTTCAAGCTATGATCGTCAAGGCCACATGATGAGTGAGTGTGTTAGGCCTCGATTGATGTCTTGCTTGTGGTCGTATGGGTCATCGTGCTAAGTTTTGTACGGATGCGGCTGGGCCCCGATACTCGATATCGGCCCCACCATGGAGAGCCGAGTGTGAATCAGACACCGACAGTTCCTCAGCCGCAGCAGAGTTTTGGTAGAGGTCGAGGTCGTGGTCAGCCTTCTAGAGGGGGAGCTTCTAGTGCGGGGTCTGTTCCGCCCCGTGTGTACGAGATGAGACGAGCCGGAGATCGTGACGCGACGGTGGCCACAGGTACCGTCCACATCCTTGATCATCCTGTTTCCGTATTGTTCAATTCTGGTGCTACGCATTTTTTTATATCTATGGATTGTGTGCGTCGCCTGCATGTTGATTGCCTTGTTGCTTGTGAGCCTTTTGTTGTTAAACTTCCTAGTGGGGATAGCATCGTGGGGGATCGTGAGGTTAGAGATTTTCCAGTGAGTATCGCGGGGAGGGTTTGGCCTTCTAACTGATCATGTAGATATTAGAGATGAGGATTTGATTCTGGGTGAGGATTGGCTGGACCGTCATGGGGCGATCATGAATTATAGAACGAGGACTGTTTCGATGTTAGCCTCTGATGGTACCGAGCATTCTTTTGTGGGGCGTAAGCGGGGTAGCCAGAGATTACTGATCAGCGCTTTGAGGGCGGTGAGACTTCTTTGGGGAGGTTGCACGGGCTATTGGTGTTACGCTTTGAGATCAGAAGAAGGGGTAGTCGAGCTCTCGTCTATTCCGGTAGTATGTGAGTATCCTGACGTTTTTCCAGATGAGTTGCCGGGTTTGCCGCCGGGCCGAGAGGTTGAGTTTACCGTCGATTTAGAGTCGGGCGCAGCACCTATCTCTAAGACGCCATACCGTATGGCGCCTGCCGAGATGCTTGAGTTGAAGAAACAATTGGGAGAGTTGCTAGACATTGGGTATATTCGACCGAGTGCTTCGCCTTGGGGCGCACCGGTCCTATTTGTAAAGAAGAAGGATGGGTCACTTCGTTTGTGCATCGACTACCGAGAGTTGAACAAAGTGACCATCAAAAACAAGTATCCACTCCCAAGGATTGACGACTTGTTTGATCAGTTGCAAGGGGCGACCGTGTTTTCGAAGATTGATTTGAGATCGGGGTATTATCAGCTCCGAGTGAAGGATACCGATATTCCGAAGACGGCCTTTCGGACGAGATACGGTCACTACGAGTTTGTGGTTATGCCTTTTGGGCTAACCAACGCACCAGCCATGTTCATGCAGCTTATGAACAAAGTCTTTATCGAGTACCTCGATAAGTGTGTAGTCGTTTTTATCGACGACATCCTGATTTACTCGAGGAGTGAGGAGGAGCACGCCCGCCATTTGCATATTGTGTTAGATATTTTGAGAACTCAGCATCTTTTTGCGAAGTTCTCAAAGTGTGAGTTTTGGCTACGGGAGGTTATGTTTCTCGGTCATGTGATCTCGGCCGAGGGAGTTCGTGTAGACCCACATAAGGTAGAGGCAGTGTTGGATTGGGCACCGCCCAAGAACGTGAAGGAGGTCCGCAGTTTTCTGGGATTAGCCGGGTATTACCGCAGAATCGTCGAGGGGTTCTCTAAGCTCGCTCGACCGCTGACTCAGTTGTTACAGAAGTCGGAGAAGTTTGTGTGGACCGATGAGAGGCAGAATAGTTTTGAGGAGTTGAAGAAGCGGTTGATGACCGCTCCCGTGTTGGCTTTACCGAGTGGTAATGATGGTTTCTCCGTTTATAGTGATGCTTCGGGCCAAGGGCTCGGATGCGTACTTATGCAGCACGGGAGGACGATTGCCTATGCTTCCCGTCAGTTGAAACCGTATGAATTGAATTACCCTACGCATGATCTCGAGTTGGCCGCAGTTGTGTTTGCGTTGAAAATCTGGCGTCATTACTTGTATGGCTCGTCATGTCAGATTTTCACCGATCACAAAAGCCTGAAGTACATTTTCACGCAGAAGGAGCTTAATATGAGACAGAGGAGATGGTTGGAATTGATTAAGGATTACGATCTCGAGACCCTTTATCATCCGGGCAAGGCCAATGTGGTGGCAGATGCCTTGAGCCGGAAATCAGTATCGCTTCGAGCGCTTGAGTTGCTTATGGCCCAGTCGGGACTTCAGCGAGAGTTTATGAGGTTGAGCATTGAGATTGTACTGCGAGAGAGTTCCGGGCAGTTGCGTACTCTTGAGATTTCTTCATCTCTGGTCGAAGACATTAAGTCGGGACAGTTAGAGGATCCGATGTTTATTCAGCTTCGAGAGAGTGTAGGAAAGGGGAAAGCCCCGGGATTCGTTATTCATGAGGACGGCGTGTTGAGATTTCGAGGTCGGTTGTGTGTTCCGAACGACTTGGAACTGAGACAGAACATTATGCGAGAGGCTCATGCGTCACCATACTCAGTCCATCCGGGCTCGAGTAAGATGTATAAAGATCTGAGGAAGAATTTCTGGTGGAGTGACACGCTTTTTGTGTAACTATCGCAAGTGCACGATATCGTATCAAGTAGTAAAGTGGACTTTTTGAGTCCGGTTTATCGATCCCACAAGGAAGTTATGTTATAATTTGAATTATACACTATTAGTCTATTTTTATAGATACTTAAGATGAGTAAAACACACAATTAAAAAGTTTGGTTTAATAATTGCAAAGAAATTGCAATAATAGTTCTAATATTATAAGGAAATAAAAAGATAGCAATAATAATAGATTGATTATCGATAAAATGAAATAGTTGGGATTACAAACTTAGTTCGTCATTAGTTATAAAAGATGTATTGGAGATCATAAGATGAATTTACTTATTATGTTGTGTAGATTCGATTTTCCTTAAAAGACGGTTTCTCTTTCGAACTATAAAACGCCCTTACATATTGAATCAATCCACTATATTTCTATGTTGATTGGCTTCAATACATAGCATTAGGATTGGTGAAAATAACTCAATGAATCATCTAAGGACTAGGGGTATATTTCTATCCCCTAGAACAACTTAGAGTGAAGATCATTTGATCTAATCAAACATATTTTCTTTCGAAACATATGAAGATCATAAATATCTTCATTAATTGGCCAAATAAATAAAGATTGTTAAAACAATGAAAATCACACACAATAATAAGTAATTCATAATATATCTTTATACAAACATAAATAACATGACTAACCTTGTTTATAATCCCAACTTAAGAAACTTAGCCCATAAAGGGTTTATTACACATATTACAAGCTTTGGTGGTCATTCTTAGTTGAATCAAGAGAAAGAATTGATCCTAACTCCCTTAGTTGATAAAGGAGATAGAAACAATAAACTCTCGAACAACATATGTTGTACCACACTAACTAAGATCACTCAAGAACACAAGTGTGTTCTACACACAAAAAGAAAAGTTTACAAGAAAATGGAAAATTATATGATGAATGGTAAATGATGAAGGATCTAAGGGGTCTATTTATACACCTAAAGTCATCTAATAGCTCCAAAATTACAGCATTATTACATTATATCGGATCAATGCCACCATCCCTCAATAATACAAAAAGTATAAAAATTAGACAAATCATAGCAATGTCCAAGAGTTACGGCCGTAACATCTGGAGTTACGGCCGTAGAGGTGACTTACGGCCGTAACTTCCGAATGTTACGGCCGTAACGTGGCTTCGTAAATTTGCTCATTTGAAGCTTTGATAGTTACGTTTTCAGCCTGCACTCTCGACTTTGCGTTTTGCCCCGCATCTTCTTCGGATGATAACTTTTGATATATAACTCGATTTTGAATCCGGAAAGATTGCGAATTCGTCTCGAAAAGCCCTACAACATGAATATATCAAAATTCAATAAAGAGAATATTTATTAAACATGTTGTTTCTTGAGTAATTCGATTATTTAATCCGATCATCATCCAATAAAAATAAAATTATTAAAACTAATAAATTAAAAGCAAAAACGAGTAGACTAGCTCAATTATGGGTGAATTTTATCGATACAAATCATGGATAAGTGTACAAAAATGACACTTATCACACCCCCAAACTTGAATTCTTGCTAGTCCCGAGCAAGACTCTTTATTATTCACACTCCAAAAATAAAAATAAAAAAATAAGAAAATTAATACACACATAAATTAAAACATAAAAAGAGAAAAGGAGATCAAAATGCCATTAATAAACAACAACACTTTATACAAGAGATAGAAATGAATCAAGATTCAAAATAAATCTACTAATATTTTTGAAGTTAAAACACGGTTTTTATTTTGTAATTCCAAAATGTAAGGTTTTCCCCCCAAAAGGTTGATTATTTCTTTCCCACTCGTGATAAACACGACTCCCTTTAATGGTTGCTCTCGATCACTCGTTTATTTTTCGACTCAATATGAAGAAGAATTTCATTGGCGTCATCAAATATTGTGATTTTTAAAAAATTGAGTGTATTGAAATTCAGCTGCTAATTAATTCAAATCTGCTCATAAACTACATCCCTTTTAGTGATAGCTTTCACACCGTTATTTGCTAACGTGTAGCTCTTTTCACTAACACAATTTCTATCTCATTTTTTTTTTTCGTAAAAAGGTGATAGCTTTCACACCGTTATTTGCTAACGTGTAGCTCTTTTCACCAATTATTCCTGAGACGGCAGCAACGCACCAACAATGGTTAGTCCATTATTTTTCGCAAAATTTAAGACTTACAAAATTAGGCATTTATTGTCGCTCAACACTTCTCCTTTTCGTCATTTATTTTTTTTAGGTGATAGCTTTCACACCGTTATTTGCTAACGTGTAGCTCTTTTCACCAATGACTCCTTTTTTTTTTTTAGGGAATAGAATTTTTGCAGAAAATTATTTTTTTAGTTAAGCATGAAAAATCAAAAACTCCACAAATTAAGTAAATTTCAGTTTTATTTTTCATCAACCAATTGATTCTTCTTTTCTCAAGGTAACGAATGACTCGATTTTATATGATAATTACAAGGCTTGGAAAGAGAGATTAAGGCTCAAAATTTTTTTTTTTTTTGGAATATACAATTTTTTTTTACCGGTTAAAACGATTTTAGAAGTTTGTATATAGCTAATTTATGGTGTTATGGCCAGATCTAAAAATCTCAAAAATCAAAATACTATAAATATATATATAAATATATATATATATATAAAAAAAAAAATTAAGGCAAATAACCAAATCAATCAAAACACACCAAAATTATTAAACAAACACAAATACTAAAACAAACCACCCCCAAACTTGAAAATAAAACTGTCCCCAGTTTAAAAAATAAAATAAAAATCAATGCAGAAAAGCAGAATACTCCCTGTTAAGAAAGTTGATGTCTGAGCCTAACGCCTTTTAGAATCTGCAAGAGAATAAATATACGAGGCACACACAAAAGAAAATAAAATATACTCGTAAGTATAACATAATTTTTTAGATGCGCATCAAGAAAGTCCGAAGAGTCGCCTTACGCTGCCATCAAAGTTTTTATAAAAGCAAAAGACAGAATAAACATTACAGTAATGAAATAAAAATACATAAATCGTGAATAGATGCGCGTCAAGAGATCAAGAAGAAACTCCTTAAGCTGCCATCATTTAGCACGATTATTACACACGACAAAAAGTAAAAATACAAGGGGTCCGACATGGGTTATCAAAGGGAGAGGAATGAATCTACTTTTCGTTTTCTCACGGTAAAATCTTCTACCTGCACAATTTTAGCTAAAGTGGATCTGGTTGAGGAACAAATTCATTGAGTTTTTCGATTAGTTCTTCGGTGTTGTTGCAACGACTATGATTCGCTTTTGCACGCTCGAAATAAATCCCTTTTCAGCAGAGTAGTCGATGAAAGACAGAAACCATCAAAAACCATTGACATTAAGCACTCCTATTGGTTTTGATGAACATTTAGTCGGGCTCGTAACCACATGAAAAAGTTCCTCAAGTGTGCCAAAACCACGGGAAGGGCGATAAAGGCGCTGAATTATTTATCATGTGAGTTATGCGATCTTGCATATTCACAGATCTAAACTCATCTCCAATAGTTGACCGGTGATTTTACTTTCGGCAGAGGTTTTGGGATTACTCCCAACACTCTTACTCCTTCCATATAGGTATGCAGCTCGTTCCATTAATCCTAGACTTCCTCCTCCGTAAACTACATGAATGCATTTTTATGCTAAGGTACGACCCAAGTTGTGGGCTGCTTCAGTGAAGCATGCCTCTTTTCCAGAACTAGATCCACCAAAAATGCAGACTGTGTAAAATTTTTTTGTTGAAGATGATGACTCCATTTTTGAAAAGAAAAAAAAATTTTTAGAGAGAAACAGAGAAAAGTGCAAGTTTGAGGGATGAATGAAAGAAACCAGTAGAAAGTTTATTTATAGAAGAAAAAGAAGGTAAAAATTGTTTAACAAGTTTGTGATTGCGTTTGATTGTGCTTCAACTACTCAATAGAATAATGAAAGCTTTTATCGCGTATCACAATTTTTTATTCAGAAAATCTCACCACACGACAAAAATAAAAGATACTTACGCGTATGTACAGTAGTTGTGATTGTGGCTCACATCTTCCTCTGATTTTACGTTCAGAAACGGCCTAAACGCCTTCTATGAGTCGGGGAGAAGCTTCCCATCCAATTTTCTTACAAATTGGCAAACAGGGTCTTTTAACGTCAGATTCCCAAGACGTTGTTCATATTCTGGTTTGAATTTATTCCACAAACATTGAATTCCGTAATACACAAGTCCACTAGGATGCGTGTCAAGAGAAATTTCGATATTATCTAAATTCTCCTTATTCAGACCATCATTAATGAACTGAATTTTATCTTCTCTGTTTGTAGATGGAATTCCTAAAGATCGACATTTTGCATTACAGTTCCATCTAGCACATTTATAGCAAACGGCTAGAATCTTTGCTCGTCGTTTCTTGGCATATGAACTTTTTCCAAGCCCTGGTAAAAATCTAGTTGGTGTTTCTGTGAATTCACCTTATATTCTTACTTTGGCTTCGATAATGAATCTTATGTCAAAAGGTATGCTTTTATTAGTAAGCAACCTCATCATTTCAAGCCTTGTCTTGTAAATTTTTAAAATTGCATTTTTGCTTAGAAAGGGAAATCTTTTTTCAATTTTAAACAATGTTTCATCCATGATAAAAAAACAAAAATAAAAAGACAATGAAAATAATTAAAAAAAAAATATATACAAATATCGCTTGTTGTGGGAAATCGAAAAATCCGACTTTAATAGTCACGAGTACCGTTATCCGCCACTTGACCGACAAACACAATTTAGTACTAAGTTACAACGTCGAGAAATTTGTACCTACAAAAATAGTTTATAATGTAAGATTTCAAATATAACTTATACTTCCCGAACGGCGCCAAAAACTTGACACGCTTTTTGTGTAACTATCGCAAGTGCACGATATCGTATCAAGTAGTAAAGTGGACTTTTTGAGTCCGGTTTATCGATCCCACAAGGAAGTTATGTTATAATTTGAATTATACACTATTAGTCTATTTTTATAGATACTTAAGATGAGTAAAACACACAATTAAAAGTTTGGTTTAATAATTGCAAAGAAATTGCAATAATAGTTCTAATATTATAAGGAAATAAAAAGATAGCAATAATAATAGATTGATTATCGATAAAATGAAATAGTTGGGATTACAAACTTAGTTCGTCATTAGTTATAAAAGATGTATTGGAGATCATAAGATGAATTTACTTATTATGTTGTGTAGATTCGATTTTCCTTAAAAAGACGGTTTCTCTTTCGAACTATAAACGCCCTTACATATTGAATCAATCCACTATATTTCTATGTTGATTGGCTTCAATACATAGCATTAGGATTTGTGAAAATAACTCAATGAATCATCTAAGGACTAGGGGTATATTTCTATCCCCTAGAACAACTTAGAGTGAAGATCATTTGATCTAATCAAACATATTTTCTTTCGAAACATATGAAGATCATAAATATCTTCATTAATTGGCCAAATAAATAAAGATTGTTAAAACAATGAAAATCACACACAATAATAAGTAATTCATAATATATCTTTATACAAACATAAATAACATGACTAACCTTGTTTATAATCCCAACTTAAGAAACTTAGCCCATAAAGGGTTTATTACACATATTACAAGCTTTGGTGGTCATTCTTAGTTGAATCAAGAGAAAGAATTGATCCTAACTCCCTTAGTAGATAAAGGAGATAGAAACAATAAACTCTCTGAACAACATATGTTGTACCACACTAACTAAGATCACTCAAGAACACAAGTGTGTTCTACACACAAAAAGAAAAGTTTACAAGAAAATGGAAAATTATATGATGAATGGTAAATGATGAAGGATCTAAGGGGTCTATT
This sequence comes from Orobanche coerulescens, assembly GCA_033398695.1. Classification (NCBI taxonomy): domain Eukaryota; kingdom Viridiplantae; phylum Streptophyta; class Magnoliopsida; order Lamiales; family Orobanchaceae; genus Orobanche; species Orobanche coerulescens. The sequence goes on from CM065807.1 coordinate 89,048,672, forward strand.
TATACACCTAAAGTCATCTAATAGCTCCAAAATTACAGCATTATTACATTATATCGGATCAATGCCAGCCATCCCCTCAATAATACACAAAAAGTATAAAAAATTAGACAAATCATAGCAATCTGTCAAGAGTTACGGCCGTAACAGAGGTGACTTACGGCCGTAACTTCCTGAATGTTACGGCCGTAACGTGGCTTCGTAAATTTGCTCATTTGAAGCTTTGATAGTTACGTTTTCAGCCCAGAATTCCTCAGACTTTGCGTTTTTGCCCCAGATCTTCTTCGGATGATAACTTTTGATATATAACTCTGATTTTGAATCCGGAAAGATTGCCGAATTCGTCTCGAAAAGCCCTACAACATGAATATATCAAAATTCAATAAAGAGAATATTTATTAAACATGTTGTTTCTTGAGTAATTCAGTTATTTAATCCGATCATCATCCAATAAAAATAAAATTATTAAAACTAATAAATTAAAAGCAAAAAACGAGTAGACTAGCTCAATTATGGGTGAATTTTATCGATACAAACCATGGATAAGTGTACAAAAATGACACTTATCATGGAGCGATATGAAGAAGGAGGTAGTTCAGTTTGTAGCTAAGTGTTTGACTTGTCAGCAAGTCAAGATTGAGCATCAGCGGCCAGCCGGATTATTGAAACCACTTCCCGTTCCGGAATGGAAGTGGGAGGACATCTCTATGGATTTTGTCACGAGTTTACCAAGGACGAAGACTGGTATGAATATGGTATGGGTGATTGTAGACCGACTGACTAAGTCGGCACATTTTCTGGGCATCAAGGATACTTGGGGTCCAGAAAAGTTGGCTCGTATTTTTATCACTCAGATAGTGAGGCTTCATGGTACGCCGAGGACCATTATTTCAGACAGAGATGGCCGATTTGTATCGCATTTTGGCAAAGTGCATAAGGCATTGGGGACTCGGCTACGTTTGAGCACTTCGTTCCATCCCTGCATCGATGGTCCAACGCACCATTCGACGCTCGAGGATTTGTTGCGCGTGCGTTAGATTGGAGTAGTAACTGGGAGGATCATTTGGCCTTGATTGAGTTTACTTATAATAATAGCTGGCACGCGTCGATTAAGATGGCACCATATGAGGCACTTTATGGCCGACGTTGCCGATCACCGATATGTTGGGATGAGCCGTCCGATTTGGTTGGCACCGAGCCGGATTTTGTGTTGGAGACGAGGGAGAAAATCGAATTGATTAGAAAGAGGATGTTGGCTGCCCAGAGTCGACAAAAGTCTTACGCGGATGTTAGGCGTAGACCTTTGGAGTTTGAGGTGGGGGATCATGTTCTATTGAGAGTGTCTCCGACGAAGGGAGTCTTCCGTTTTGGGAAGAAGGGGAAACTCAGCCCGAGATTTATTGGACCTTTCGAGGTATTGGAGAGAGTCGGTGAGTTAGCGTACCGTTTGGCTTTACCTCCGTCGCTGAGTCATGTGCATAGCGTATTTCACGTTTCCCAGTTGAGGAAGTACGTTCCGGACCCGTCCCACGTTATTGACTTTGGGAACGTGGAGATCGAGAAGGATATTACGTTTGAAGAGAGGCCCGTCAGAATTTTGGAGCGTCGTGACAAGCAGTTAAGGCACAAAAACATTCCTTTGGTTAAAGTGCAATGGTCGAGGCACGGAGTAGAAGAAGCGACGTGGGAGTTAGAGGAGGATATGCGTTCGAGATACCCCGAGCTTTTTGATTCTTAAGTTTCGGGACGACACTTTATTTTAGAGGGGGAGAATGTAAGATCCGTAATTTTTCCATTTTTAGCAGTTTCCATTTTTGGTGTATGTCTATTTTTATCGACTCGCTTGTAACCGTTTCGACATTTCGAATCTATTTTGTTCTTGGAGTTTTTCCATTTGGATGAGTTTTGATGATGTTTTCACGTAATTTCGTTTTATGACATGTTTTGCCGTATGAACGTTCGATTCTTGTAAAACTCGTTCGTTTCCGTTGTTTCTTGGTTTGTACAAGTTCGTATGGTTGAGTTGGTCATGTGGAGACTTTCTGTAATACCCGGTTGTAATTCAGTCATTATCATTCAGTAAATTCATTCGGTGATTGTCACTCAGTGGATTTTCACTCATTTATAATCATTCATCAATCATATTCTTTCACCGTGTTCACCATTCGGAAAAACTTCGAGTGGTGTATCGTTATTGTTCATTGTTTCAACTTTCCTCATATGAGTTCGACTTTGTTAGATCACCATTAATTTTTGGTAATTCCAAAAATTCTAAATCTTTGCAATATTATAGAGCATCGAGTTAGCTTTCCTATGGTTCAAACGGTGAGTCAATCGGAGTCCGGACGAGAAAGTTATGGTCGTTTTAGCTCACCCGCTCATTTTTTCAATTTTGGCGATCGACACGCCGAACGACTGGCCGTGTCGTCCGACACGGCCCGTGCACTCGTCCGGATAATGCCGCGATGTTCGCCTCAGACTCCGTGTCGCTCGCACGGCCAGTCGCACTCTTCCGGATAGGCCGTAACTGTCGCGAGGCCCGACCGTGTGCCGTGACACGGTCGAGTCATTGCCGAAGGCCGCGGACGGGTCACTGTCGGTAGGCCCTTCGCGCCGCGACCGTGTCATGCCGGTCACGGACGAGCCTCGCTGCCGAGGATGCGCGCGACCGTGTCATGCCGGACACGGTCGAGTCTCAGGCCGAGTCAACCCCTATAAATTCATTTTTGAGCATTTTGAGCTCATTTATTCCATTTTTCCATCTTCTTCACCGCAACCGAGAGAGAATATCTTGAGGGAGAGATTTCTTCATCAATTATCATTTGAGTGTGTATTTTTCATCACTTTCAATCATCCGGGAAGCTTGGATAGTCGCTTTTACACGTTTTCATCGGATCGAAGTACTTGGATCATCAAGAGGTAATTCCTTCAACACTTTGGACTTCGATTTTGTGTTGAGATATGATGTTTTGACGTTATAATCATGTTATATGAAGGGATATGTATATGATTATGAGTTTGTATAAGGATTCATTGGATTATTGAGGAATTATTCGAGAACACCTTGAAAATCGAATGGAATTGGGGATTTTCGACTAATTGTTGTTATAATCACGTTTTGGATATTCATAACGGATTATTGATCGCTTTTGGAGATGTTTTGTTGGTTTGAAACACTTCTTGGGGATTTGATATTGGTATATTAAGGTTTGATTGTAAACAATCGGAGTTTGGATACAACGTGTTTGATTTAATGCCTCTATGGACTTAGTTTAATCGTATCGACGCTTTCGAGTTCGTTATATTCGTGTTTGATTCATATATTAAGCGAATTGTTGGTGCTTGTGTAATTCAAGGTTGTTCGAGTGGCGGTATTCCCTATTAAGGACGTTGTTCGTGGAAGGACTTCCTCGCCTTCGGTTTGAGGCAAGTTTTATACTTGTACTAGTCATTGAGCTAATGTCATCATGTATGTGTATAGATGTGTTGTATCATTCCGAGACTTAGTCTCTTCATGAATTCATTGATATCAAGAGATCGTTCGATACGATACCTTCCGCAATTTTGCCAAACGTCATTGTTGTTCGTTAACGGCCGATTCAAGGCATTGTAATACTCATTATTAATGTCATTGTCGATAGCGGTTCATGTATCGATGTATCGATTGTTGTTCATATAGATGTCAATCTAAAACATCGTTGAAATCATTGTTATTCTGTTGGAGTTGTCATTAAAGCCGTATTGGCGATTAAAGGCATTAGCGTATTCATTTCTCATCTTCGACGTCGGTAACCGATTAAAGGTGCCGAGGTATCCTTCATATCATTGTTATCGATTGGCGTTCTCGTGCAAATCGAAATGTTCAATCATTCACTATATCATTATTATCAATTGACCTTTCTAAGGCAAATCGAGATATTCAATCATTCATCATATTACTCTTATCGATTTGCCGTTCTAAGGTAATCGAAACACTCAATCATTCATGGAATCATCCATTGCATCATTGTTATCGTGTTGGCCGACTCAAGGTAGCACACTATCATTCTCACGAATTCGGTAATCTACGAATCGTTGTCATTTGTGATTTATTATATTTTTGGAGGCTAGTCTCGGCTAGTGCTTATTATGGGTAAGTTTGGGGCTTGAACCTTCGCGGTTGGCTTCCCAACACCTACAACTCGAGGGTCAGGGTCGTGTTTTTGATCTTATGGGTAAGCTTGGGGCTTGAACCTTCGCGGTTGGCTTCCCAACACCTACAACTCAGTAGGTCACGGTCGTGTTTATGATCTTATGGGTAAGCTTGGGGCTTGAACCTTCGCGGTTGGCTTCCCAACACCTACAACTTAGTAGGTCACGGTCGCGTTTATGACCTTATGGGTAAGTTTGGGGCTTGAACCTCCGCGGTTGGCTTCCCAACACCTACAACTCGATGGGTCACGGTCGTGGTTATGACCTTATTAGCCCTCATTAATTATAGCTTCGGGCTATTCCGGTTTCATGTGAATGTGATATTTGACAGCTTGGCCGAGTGGCTTTCGTGCCTTTGTGATTGTCTTGATAATTTCATTGGGGCCTTCGGGCATTGTGATTCATGTTTAATTCAGTTCTTGATGGATTCATGTTGTGTAATTCATTGCGATATTCTGGGATTTTGATTCGCCGTTGGGCATTTATGTTCTAACCTGTCGAGCAGGTATTAATAGTATGCCGTGGGCATAGTATTTCACGAATGCTCGGTTCTTACATTGGTTTGTGAGCATCTCGTACTATTATTATCATTTTACCGTTTCATTACGCCTTTGGATGCATATCATGTTATACATGTATTTGATGTTCATTATCGGATGATCGACCAGTGGGGCGGAACATGTTTTCATGTTTTAGGTGCTTGCGAGGAGAGAGTTGAGACACGGGGGCATGACGTTGGCGACGAGGCATTCGAGCGATACTAGTCCGAGTTGTTCATTGTTGGTCGATCGGTTGGAGTGTACTCCGGTCTTGTCGATTGTTGTCGTGTTGTATTACGAACAGATGTTCGTGGATCTGCCAGATTTCATTTTGGCCATGTAGGCCACTTTTGTCGTTGAAATTCCTTATCGGAATATTGTGTCGGATATCATGGTAGGGACTATGATTTTCCCTTGTTGTTTAATTTAATGTATTATAGTCATGTTTGCTGGTGGATCTCTGGTGTGGGGTCCACGGCACCGTAATAACCCAATAGGATTTGGGGTGTTACGAAATGGTATCGTAGATTTGGGTTGTGTAATACCACGAGATGTGAGTTATGTGGTCCTACCGTCGCGGTAGTAGTGGGATTGTCGTTATGACAATCTAGTCGATCGAGTTTTGTGAGTCGTAATATTAGTGCGACCGCACGAGTCATTCATTCATCGAGTCGTCGTCGGTGAAGACTAGTATCGCGAGACCCCGAAGCTTCGTATGACCTGTGTAAGGACTCGATTCTCTTTATGTTCATACATTTATCAGGTCATTAATTATTCATGCTTGTTGAAACATATATGTGATATTATTGTTATGATTGATTCATGACTAATTGTTTTGGAGCACGTGTGACCTGTGTAAGTGCTATGGATCAACTCATTCACCAGTTAATAATCCTCAATCACCATTTTGATCTTGTCGATCATGTTATTTCATTCATCACTCTGTTAATCTCATCATTCAATTAATTCATTCATCACTCAGTCAATATCATTCATCACTCAGTTAATTCGTTCATCACTCAGTCAATATCATTACTCAGATAATTCATTCATCACTCGGTTAATTCATTCATCACTCAGTCAATATCATTCATCACTCAGTGAATTCATTCATCACTCAATTAATTCATTCATCACTCGGTTAATTCATTCATCACTCGGTTAATTCATTCATCACCCAGTCGATATCATTGCTCAGTTAATTCATTCATCACTCAGTTAATTCCTTCATCACTTAGTCAATCTCATTGTTCAGATTAATTCATTAATCACTCAGTCAATCTCATTGTTCAGTCAATTCATTCATCACTCAGTCAATCTCATTGTTCAGTTAATTCATTAATCACTCAGTTAATCTCATCGCTCGATTAATTCATTCATCACTCAGTCAATCTCATTACTCAAGTAATTCATTCAGTACTCACTCAATCTCATTATTGATTAATTCATTCATCACTCACCAATCTCATTACTCAAGTAATTCATTCAAGACTCACTCAATCTCATTATTGATTAATTCATTCATCACTCACCAATCTCATTACTCAATTAATTCATTCTACACTCAGTCTATCTCATTACTCAGTTAATCATTGATCACTTATTCAATCTCATTGCTTAGTTAGTTTATTCATCACTCACTCATTGCTCAGTCAATTCATTAATAATCCAGTCCATCTCATTGTTCAATTGTTGATCTTGTGGATTGAATTTTCAACCTTGTTAACTTGTTCAAGGTAACCATTTCAGAATTTCATCGTGTAATCATGTTACCTCATTTGATCTTTCATGCGATCTCATCATATTCCGGTGTCATGTGGACGATCATTTTACCGCATTATTAATGCATTCATTGTGTTAGAGCGTGTATGCTCATTGTTATCATTCCGTCTCATAATCATAATGCGATCTTCATACGAGATCTGTAATTATCACGTGACTTTCCTGCCACGGTATGGAAAGAGTCGCCGAGGAACATCGGACTCCGACGTCCCAAGGGATCGCTTTTCTAGTCGTCTTCGTGGCCGAAGAGCATCTTCATCTCGCATTTACGAGTTCGACTGTTGTTTACTTTAACTGTGATACAATATGACATCCATCACCGGTTTTGAACAAGTTAATTCTTGTTCGGTAATAGGATAATCATTCATTTCATTGTCGTTCATTCATTCACTTAAGTCATTCATCATATATCAATCATGTTGAGACTTGTTATCATGAAATTAATCATTTAATTCACGAGGAACAACGGTTCCAATAATTTCACTTGAACTATCACTCAGGACGTTATTAATTCACCTTGGTGAGCCATTCTTAATCCTGGTCGGATTTATAGTCAATTATCATTCATCATTCATTTTAGTCACTTTCATTCTCGTGACCTTCTGAGATCATAGTTAGCGGCGAGTTCATCGTCGGATATACCTCTAATCGTTGAGGTACCAAGTCGAGGTATTTTCCGTTTCGGAAGATGGGGGAAGTTGAGTCCGAGATTCATTGGACCGTTTGAAAATTTGGATCGAGTAGGCGAGTTAGCTTATCGATTGGCTTTGCCTCCGGCATTGAGCCGAATTCATAATGTGCTTCACGTCTCTCAGTTGCGGAAGTATGTTGCCGACCCGAGTCACATACTTCAGTTCGACGAAATCGAGATCGCGGATGATCATTCGTACAAGGAGCGTCCTGAACAAGTGTTGGAGCGGCGAATCAAACAGTTGAGGAATAAGTCGATTCCTTTGGTCAAGATTCAGTGGTCTAGACACGGAGTCGAAAAGGCTACTTGGGAACCGAGGATAGTATGCGAGAGAGTTATCCCGAGTTGTTTGACCCTTAGTTTCGGGGACGAAACTCTTTTAAGGGGGGGTGTATGTAATACCCGGTTGTAATTGATCATTATCATTCAAGAAATTCATTCGGTGATTGTCACTCAGTGGATTTTCACTCATTTATAATCATTCATCAATCATATTCTTTCACCGTGTTCACCATTCGGAAAAACTTCGAGTGGTGTATCGTTATTGTTCATTGTTTCAACTTTCCTCATATGAGTTCGACTTTGTTAGATCACCATTAATTTTTGGTAATTCCAAAAATTCTAAATCTTTGCAATATTATAGAGCATCGAGTTAGCTTTCCTATGGTTCAAACGGTGAGTCAATCGAGTCCGACGAGAAAGTTATGGTCGCTTTAGCTCACCCGCTCATTTTTTCAATTTTGGCGATCACGCGAACGACTGGCCGTGTCGTCCGACACGCCCGTGCTGCATTTCGTCCGGATAATGCCGCAGTGTTCGCCTCAGACCCGACCGTGTCGCTCGGCACGGCCGAGTCGCACCCTTCCGGATAGGCCGTAACTGTCGCCAGAGGCCCGGCCGTGTGCCGTGACACGGCCGAGTCATTGCCGAGCGCCGCGACGGTCACTGTCGGTAGGCCCCTTCGCGCCGCGACCGTGTCATGCCGGACACGGTCGAGCCCTCGCCGCCAGATGCGCGCCGCGACCGTGTCATGCCGGACACGGTCGAGTCCGTCGCGAGTCAACCCCTATAAATTCATTTTTGAGCATTTTGAGCTCATTTATTCCATTTTTCCATCTTCTTCACTCGCAACCGAGAGAGAATATCTTGAGGGAGAGATTTCTTCATCAATTATCATTTGAGTGTGTATTTTCATCACTTTCAATCATCCGGGAAGCTTGGATAGTCGCTTTTTACACGTTTTCATCGGATCGAAGTACTTGGATCATCAAGAGGTAATTCCTTCAACACTTTGGACTTCGATTTTGTGTTGAGATATGATGTTTTGGACGTTATAATCATGTTATATGAAGGGATATGTATATGATTATGAGTTTGTATAAGGATTCATTGGATTATTGAGGAATTATTCGAGAACACCTTGAAAATCGAATTGGAATTGGGGATTTTCGACTAATTGTTGTTATAATCACGTTTTGGATATTCATAATGGATTATTGATCGCTTTTGGAGATGTTTTGTTGGTTTGAAACACTTCTTGGGGATTTGATATTGGTATATTAAGGTTTGATTGTAAACAATCGGAGTTTGGATACAACGTGTTTGATTTAATGCCTCTATGGACTTAGTTTAATCGTATCGACGTTTCGAGTTCGTTATATTCGTGTTTGATTCATATATTAAGCGAATTGTTGGTGCTTGTGTAATTCAAGGTTGTTCGAGTGGCCGGTATTCCCTATTAAGGACGTTGTTCGTGGAAGGACTTCCTCGCCTTCGGTTTGAGGCAAGTTTTATACTTGTACTAGTCATTGAGCTAATGTCATCATGTATGTGTATAGATGTGTTGTATCATTCCGAGACTTAGTCTCTTCATGAATTCATTGATATCAAGAGATCGCTCGATACGATACCTTCCGCAATTTTGCCAAACGTCATTGTTGTTCGTTAACGGCCGATTCAAGGCATTGTAATACTCATTATTAATGTCATTGTCGATAGCGGTTCGCGGTATCGATGTATCGATTGTTGTTCATATAGATGTCAATCTAAAACATCGTTGAAATCATTGTTATTCTGTTGGAGTTGTCATTAAAATCGTATTGGCGATTAAAGGCATTAGCGTATTCATTTCTCATCTTCGACGTCAGAACCGATTAAAGGTGCCGAGGTATCCTTCATATCATTGTTATCGATTGGCCGTTCTCAGGCAAATCGAAATGTTCAATCATTCACTATATCATTATTATCAATTGACCTTTCTAAGGCAAATCGAGATATTCAATCATTCATCATATTACTCTTATCGATTTGCCGTTCTAAGGTAATCGAAACACTCAATCATTCATGGAATCATCCGCTGCATCATTGTTATCGTGTTGGCCGACTCAAGGTAGCACACTATCATTCTCACGAATTCGGTAATCTACGAATCGTTGTCATTTGTGATTTATTATATTTTTGGAGGCTAGTCTCGGCTAGTGCTTATTATGGGTAAGTTTGGGGCTTGAACCTTCGCGGTTGGCTTCCCAACACCTACAACTCAGTAGGTCACGGTCGTGTTTATGATCTTATGGGTAAGCTTGGGGCTTGAACCTTCGCGGTTGGCTTCCCAACACCTACAACTCAGTAGGTCACGGTCGTGTTTATGATCTTATGGGTAAGCTTGGGGCTTGAACCTTCGCGGTTGGCTTCCCAACACCTACAACTTAGTAGGTCACGGTCGCGTTTATGACCTTATGGGTAAGTTTGGGGCTTGAACCTCCGCGGTTGGCTTCCCAACACCTACAACTCAGTAGGTCACGGTCGTGGTTATGACCTTATTAGCCCTCATTAATTATAGCTTCGGCTATTCCGGTTTCATGTGAATGTGATATTTGTGCCTTGGCCGAGTGGCTTTCAGGCCTTTGTGATTGTCTTGATAATTTCATTGGGGCCTTCCGGCATTGAGACACATTTTTAATACAGTACTTGATGGATTCAAGTTGAGTAAATCATTGCGATAGTCAGGATTTTGATTCGCCGTTGGGCATTTATGTTCTAACCTGTCGAACAGGTATTAATAGTATGCCGTGGGCATAGTATTTCACGAATGCTCGGTTCTTACATTGGTTTGTGAGCATCTCGTACTATTATTATCATTGTACCGTTTCATTCAGCCTTTGGATGCATATCATGTTATACATGTATTTGATGTTCATTATCTGGATGACTGACCCCGTGGGGGCGGAACATGTTTTCATGTTTTAGGTGCTTGCGAGGAGAGAGTTGAGACACAGGGGCATGACGTTGGCGACGAGGCATTCGAGCGATACTAGTCCGAGTTGTTCATTGTTGGTCATCGGTGGAGTGTACTCCGGTCTTGTCGATTGTTGTCGTGTTGTATTACCCGAGCAGATGTTCGTGGATCTTTTGTATTTCATTTTGGCCATGTAGGCCACTTTTGTCGTTGAAATTCCTTATCGGAATATTGTGTCGGATATCATGGTAGGGACTATGATTTTCCCTTGTTTTTTAATTTATTTTATTATAGTCATGTTTGCTGGTGGATCTCTGGTGTGGGGTCCACGGCACCGTAATAACCTGATAGGATTTGGGGTGTTACGTAAATGGTATCGTAGATTTGGGTTGTGTAATACCCGAGATGTGAGTTATGTGGTCCTACCGTCGCGGTAGTAGTGGGATTGTCGTGTTATGACAATCTAGTCGACAAGTTTTGTGAGTCGTAATATTAGTGCGATCGCACGAGTCATTCATTCATCGAGTCGTCGTCGGTGAAGACTAGTATCGCGAGACCTCGAAGCTTCGTATGACCTCGTAAGGACTCGATTCTCTTTATGTTCATACATTTATCATGTCATTAATTATTCATGCTTGTTGAAACATATATGTGATATTATTGTTATGATTGATTCATGACTAATTGTTTTGGAGCACGTGTGACTGTGTAAGTGCTATGGATCAACTCATTCACCGCTTAATAATCCTCAATCACCATTTTGATCTTGTCGATCATGTTATTTCATTCATCACTCGTTAATCTCATCATTCAATTAATTCATTCATCACTCGATCAATATCATTCATCACTCGATTAATTCGCTCATCACTCACCAATATCATTACTCGGATAATTCATTCATCACTCGGTTAATTCATTCATCACTCGATCAATATCATTCATCACTCGGAATTCATTCATCACTCAATTAATTCATTCATCACTCGGTTAATTCATTCATCACTCGGTTAATTCATTCATCACCCAGTCGATATCATTGCTCGATTAATTCATTCATCACTCAGTTAATTCCTTCATCACTTAGTCAATCTCATTGTTCAGATTAATTCATTAATCACTCAGTCAATCTCATTGTTCAGTCAATTCATTCATCACTCAGTCAATCTCATTGTTCAGTTAATTCATTAATCACTCAGTTAATCTCATCGCTCGATTAATTCATTCATCACTCAGTCAATCTCATTACTCAAGTAATTCATTCAGTACTCACTCAATCTCATTATTCAGTTAATTCATTCATCACTCAGTCAATCTCATTACTCAAGTAATTCATTCAGTACTCACTCAATCTCATTATTCAGTTAATTCATTCATCACTCAGTCAATCTCATTACTCAATTAATTCATTCTTCACTCAGTCTATCTCATTACTCAGTTAATCATTAATCACTTATTCAATCTCATTGCTTAGTTAGTTCATTCATCACTCACTCATTGCTCAGTCAATTCATTAATCATCCAGTCCATCTCATTGTTCAGTTGTTGATCTTGTGGATTGAATTTTCAACCTTGTTAACTTGTTCAAGGTAATCATTTCAGGAATTTCATCAGGTAATCATGTTACCTCATTTGATCTTTCATGCGATCTCATCATATTCCGGTGTCATGTGGACGATCATTTTACCGCATTATTAATGCATTCATTGTGTTAGAGCGTGTATGCTCATTGTTATCATTCCGTCTCATAATCATAATGCGATCTTCATACGAGATCTGTAATTATCACGTGACTTTCCTGCCTCGGTATGGAAAGAGTCGCCGAGGAACATCGGACTCGACGTCCAAGGGATCGCTTTTCTAGTCGTCTTCGTGGCCGAAGAGCATCTTCATCTCGCATTTACGAGTTCGACCGTTGTTTACTTTAATCGTGATACAATATGACATCCATCACCGGTTTTGAACAAGTTAATTCTTGTTCGGTAATAGATAATCATTCATTTCATTGTCGTTCATTCATTCACTTAAGTCATTCATCATATATCAATCATGTTGAGACTTGTCATCATGAAATTAATCATTTAATTCACGAGGAACAACGGTTCCAATAATTTCACTTGAACTATCACTCGACGTTATTAATTCACCTTGGTGAGCCATTCTTAATCTGGTCGGATTTATAGTCAATTATCATTCATCATTCATTTTAGTCACTTTCATTCTCGTGACCTTCGGAGATCATAGTTAGCGGCGAGTTCATCGTCGGATATACCTCTAATCGTTGAGGTACCAAGTCGAGGTATTTTCCGTTTCGGAAGATGGGGGAAGTTGAGTCCGAGATTCATTGGACCGTTTGAAAATTTGGATCGAGTAGGCGAGTTAGCTTATCGATTGGCTTTGCCTCCGGCATTGAGCCGAATTCATAATGTGCTTCACGTCTCTCAGTTGCGGAAGTATGTTGCCGACCCGAGTCACATACTTCAGTTCGACGAAATCGAGATCGCGGATGATCATTCGTACAAGGAGCGTCCTGAACAAGTGTTGGAGCGGCGAATCAAACAGTTGAGGAATAAGTCGATTCCTTTGGTCAAGATTCAGTGGTCTAGACACGGAGTCGAAAAGGCTACTTGGGAACCGAGGATAGTATGCGAGAGAGTTATCCCGAGTTGTTTGACCCTTAGTTTCGGGGACGAAACTCTTTTAAGGGGGGGTGTATGTAATACCCGGTTGTAATTCAGTCATTATCATTCAGTAAATTCATTCGGTGATTGTCACTCAGTGGATTTTCACTCATTTATAATCATTCATCAATCATATTCTTTCACCGTGTTCACCATTCGGAAAAACTTCGAGTGGTGTATCGTTATTGTTCATTGTTTCAACTTTCCTCATATGAGTTCGACTTTGTTAGATCACCATTAATTTTTGGTAATTCCAAAAATTCTAAATCTTTGCAATATTATAGAGCATCGAGTTAGCTTTCCTATGGTTCAAACGGTGAGTCAATCGGAGTCCGGACGAGAAAGTTATGGTCGTTTTAGCTCACCCGCTCATTTTTTCAATTTTGGCCGATCATCGCCGAACGACTCGGCCGTGTCGTCCGACACGCCCGTGCTGCATTTCGTCCGGATAATGCCGCAGTTGTTCGCCAGACCCGACCGTGTCGCCTGGCACGGCCGAAGTCGCACCTTCCGGATAGGCCGTAACTGTCGCCAGAGGCCCGACCGTGTGCCGTGACACGGTCGAGTCATTGCCGAGCGCCGCGGACGGGTCACCGCGGTAGGCCCTTCGCGCCGCGACCGTGTCATGCCGGACACGGTCGAGCCTCGCTGCCAGGGATGCGCGCCGCGACCGTGTCATGCCGGACACGGTCGAGTCTGGCTGCCGAGTCAACCCCTATAAATTCAGTTTTTGAGCATTTTGAGCTCATTTATTCCATTTTTTCCATCTTCTTCACCTGCAACCGAGAGAGAATATCTTGAGGGAGAGATTTCTTCATCAATTATCATTTGAGTGTGTATTTTTCATCACTTTCAATCATCTGGGAAGCTTGGATAGTCGTTTTTACACGTTTTCATCGGATCGAAGTACTTGGATCATCAAGAGGTAATTCCTTCAACACTTTGGACTTCGATTTTGTGTTGAGATATGATGTTTTGGACGTTATAATCATGTTATATGAAGGGATATGTATATGATTATGAGTTTGTATAAGGATTCATTGGATTATTGAGGAATTATTCGAGAACACCTTGAAAATCGAATTGGAATTGGGGATTTTCGACTAATTGTTGTTATAATCACGTTTTTGGATATTCATAATGGATTATTGATCGTTTTGGAGATGTTTTGTTGGTTTGAAACACTTCTTGGGGGATTTGATATTGGTATATTAAGGTTTGATTGTAAACAATCGGAGTTTGGATACAACGTGTTTGATTTAATGCCTCTATGGACTTAGTTTAATCGTATCGACGTTTCGAGTTCGTTATATTCGTGTTTGATTCATATATTAAGCGAATTGTTGGTGCTTGTGTAATTCAAGGTTGTTCGAGTGGCCGGTATTCCCTATTAAGGACGTTGTTCGTGGAAGGACTTCCTCGCCTTCGGTTTGAGGCAAGTTTTATACTTGTACTAGTCATTGAGCTAATGTCATCATGTATGTGTATAGATGTGTTGTATCATTCCGAGACTTAGTCTCTTCATGAATTCATTGATATCAAGAGATCGTTCGATACGATACCTTCCGCAATTTTGCCAAACGTCATTGTTGTTCGTTAACGGCCGATTCAAGGCATTGTAATACTCATTATTAATGTCATTGTCGATAGCCGGTTCATGTATCGATGTATCGATTGTTGTTCATATAGATGTCAATCTAAAACATCGTTGAAATCATTGTTATTCTGTTGGAGTTGTCATTAAAACCGTATTGGCGATTAAAGGCATTAGCGTATTCATTTCTCATCTTCGACGTCGGTAACCGATTAAAGGTGCCGAGGTATCCTTCATATCATTGTTATCGATTGGCGTTCTCGTGCAAATCGAAATGTTCAATCATTCACTATATCATTATTATCAAATTACCTTTCTAATGCAAATATAGATATTCAATCATTCAAAATATTACTCTTATCGATTTGCCGTCTAAGGTAATCGAAACACTCAATCATTCATGGAATCATCCATTGCATCATTGTTATCGTGTTGGCCGACTCAAGGTAGCACACTATCATTCTCACGAATTCGGTAATCTACGAATCGTTGTCATTTGTGATTTATTAAATTTTTGGAGGCTAGTCTCGGCTAGTGCTTATTATGGGTAAGTTTGGGGCTTGAACCTTCGCGGTTGGCTTCCCAACACCTACAACTCAGTAGGTCACGGTCGTGTTTATGAACTTATGGGTAAGCTTGGGGCTTGAACCTTCGCGGTTGGCTTCCCAACACCTACAACTCAGTAGGTCACGGTCGTGTTTATGATCTTATGGGTAAGCTTGGGGCTTGAACCTTCGCGGTTGGCTTCCCAACACCTACAACTTAGTAGGTCACGGTCGCGTTTATGACCTTATGGGTAAGTTTGGGGCTTGAACCTCCGCGGTTGGCTTCCCAACACCTACAACTCAGTAGGTCACGGTCGTGGTTATGACCTTATTAGCCCTCATTAATTATAGCTTCGGGCTATTCCGGTTTCATGTGAATGTGATATTTGACAGCTTCGGCTGAGTGGCTTTCAGGCCTTTGTGATTGTCTTGATAATTTCATTGGGGCCTTCGGGCATTGTGACTCATGTTTAATTCAGTTCTTGATGGATTCATGTTGTGTAATTCATTGCGATATTCTGGGATTTTGATTCGCCGTTGGGCATTTATGTTCTAACCTCGCCGAATGTATTAATAGTATGCCGTGGGCATAGTATTTCACGAATGCTCGGTTCTTACATTGGTTTGTGAGCATCTCGTACTATTATTATCATTGTACCGTTTCATTACGCCTTTGGATGCATATCATGTTATACATGTATTTGATGTTCATTATCTGGATGATCGACCGTGGGGCGGAACATGTTTTCATGTTTTAGGTGCTTGCGAGGAGAGAGTTGAGACACAGGGGCATGACGTTGGCGACGAGGCATTCGAGCGATACTAGTCCGAGTTGTTCATTGTTGGTCAGTCAGTTGGAGTGTACTCCGGTCTTGTCAGTTGTTGTCGTGTTGTATTACCCGAACAGATGTTCGTGGATGCTGTTGTATTTCATTTTGGCCATGTAGGCCACTTTTGTCGTTGAAATTCCTTATCGGAATATTGTGTCGGATATCATGGTAGGGACTATGATTTTCCCTTGTTGTTTAATTTAATGTATTATAGTCATGTTTGCCTGGTGGATCTCCTGGTGTGGGGTCCACGGCACTGTAATAACCCAATAGGATTTGGGGGTGTTACACTTTCGGTTTGTAAATCCGACGTCGTTTCGTGATTTTCGGTCACTTGGGCCATTTTTGTAATTTCCTAAAAGTTTAGGGGATCTCATTTTCGTTGTCGCATTACGGACCCTTCGGTGGTCGGAATTGTATTTTTCTTTCAGCGCTTAGCTCCGTCGTCTTGTATGCTTCGCGTCTATGTTCCTGGATTCTGGTTCCGTAGTGTGGTTCGTGTTTTATACCCTCGACAGACTTCACTGGCGATGTGACATCGCAGATCAATCGGCTTGTGTAGGTAGCGCACGCTACCCTGTTGCCTTGCGTGCGCTATCAAGAGCGATTAGCGACGCTAACCCTTATTGTTAGCGCACGCTAACGAATGGTGGCGAGCCATCGACTGCCGCGCCCCGTTAGCGCACGCTACATATGGCGAAGCGTGGCGCTAACTTCACATTATATAAGCCCAATGGCGATTCAGAGCAGCAGTTTATTTCTTTTCTCTTCGTTTCTTCGACGTGGGACCTCAGAGACGAGTTCCACCAGTTCTTTTCGGAGTTCTATCCAGATTCCATCACGGTAGAATCGAGCCACCATATCATAATCAACATAATCACCTTTCATCAGCCGAATTAAAGGTAATTCCTCAGGAACCCTAATTTTGGCGAATTTGGGGGATTTCGGGATTTTAGGGTTTAGTTCCGAATTGTTCATCTATACTACGATATTCTTCACCGAGTGTGATTATTGAATGATTCCAAATCCAGTTTCCTTGATTTTAATCCGTGAATTATCAATACGGGGAGATTTTGCGTAAACCCTCACCCGTATTGATTGAACGTCTACTGTCGTTATTTGTAATCGGGGTGTTGGGAGTATTCCTTTCGATTATTGATGTCCATTGGGACTGAGTTATGCTAATCCTTCGTTTAGGAACCGTCGTTTTCCACCCGGACCGTTCGTAGTCGTGTTTCACTTCCGTTTCTTCAAGAATGTCTCTAAGGCAAGTACTTTACATTTGTTTTCATGTTCTAGTATTTGAATTATGGCTATATGTGGTTGTTGTGGGGAGATATGTGTATGTTCACCTAGGGACGGTCCGACGGGACCTCTAGGGATACGTATTGCCGTGTATGTGCGTATCACAAACTGTGGTTAGCCACCCAGGGATGTCCGACGGGGCTCTGCGGGGTACGGTGGCCGTGAGTCTCGTGCCAATGGTTAACTTTGAATTATGATTTGTTGGAGATAATGTGTTTTGTGTGTACATCGTAAATATTCCGGAATATAAAATGTTTTCTAAAATGACTTTTTGCGCATATATTCATCTGATTAGAATGTAGTTCAAATGGATTGTACTTGCACTAGCAGTTGTCGCTAACCCCTTAAATGGGGGAAATACTTTTTGTATTTCAGGTATTGATCGTGGGGACAAACGAGCACTCGGGCCGTATGAGGATGATGGGCAAGCATGATATTGTCCAGTATTTGATTTTCGATGTTATGTCTATCGGTTACTATTGATGTCTGATTTTGGGATTTATGTATTATAAAGTTGGTTTAAGTACTCGAGTACTTCCTATTTGAAATTGTTTATGTTGTGCTCCCATTTTGGGAAATGGATTTGATGTCAGATTTTAATTGTCGGTTTGTAGTCTTTTATTTTAATTGTCGTTTTAGTAATGATAGTTTGTCGTTGTCAAATGTCTTGTTGGTATGTTAGCCTGGTGGATTCCACAGTGTGGGGTCCACGGCGCTGTAATGTGCCCTGAATGTCTTGGGGGTGTTACAACAGTGTAGGCCGCCAGGCTGGCTAGGTGGTGTTACTACTCTTTGGTTCCTCCCATTACTGACTGAGACGAACCTACCGAGTCGCGCAATAGGATTGTTGACGGAATGAATCAAGTTAATTCTCTCATAATGAATATTAGGATATTGGATATCTAATTTGGGACATTGGATGTCTAAATTAATTTATTGGATAAATTAATTTACGGCCTAATGAATTAAGTAAATTACCGGGTGATTAATTTAATTCATGAATATAATTATTTCTTGGAGAAATTAATTATGTCATTATGTATTTAATATGATTAATTAATTGGATTAATTAATTGATATAAATACATCGGAACGGAATCGGATTTTATCTGTTTGGACTCACGGGAGTCCGAAACGGACCGAACTCATCCGATTCATCCACATGGCTGCCCCCTCTTTTTCCACCCACCTTCATTTTGTCTTTATTTCATTCTTTATTGAGTGATAAAGACATTGGGGTCATGGTATCTTTTGATGGTGGGGTTGATCACTTATATGATGAGTTGTATCATGTGAAAAAGAAATAGAATAAAAGAGGAAGACTTCTCTTTTCAACAACAACAAAAAAAAAAAAAATTATTATTCCATATGTGAACACAGCAGTGAGGAAAGAAAAGAGAGAGAGAATATTATTCTTCTCAAGTCTTCATCATCTCTTCATTTTTATTCTTGAGTTCTCTTGGAGAAAATTCAAGATATATTGAGAGATATAAATTAAAACACTTAGAGTGTTATAATCAAAGCTTCATCACTTGATTCTAGCCGTAACCTTAGAGGTTAATCGAGTGTTGTCATTCCGTTCGTTTCTCCGGCGCGTGACAAGTAGAGATGCAATTTTTCGGCGTTGGATCATCCAAGGGCTTGGAGCATTTTGGATCGTTTGGGGAATAGCTCAACAGAAGGAAATCCATATAATCAACGGACGACAAGGGTATGATTTCGAATCTTCCTTTGTTTATTTTATATTCGTATATGCGTAGCTCGATCGATCCTCGTAGGGATTCGGATCGAATTAATTTTCGTTTTACCGCTTCCGCTGGGCCTTCGTTCAAGGCACCGAATCCCAACAATCAGAGCCATAGTGCTACTCAGGTGGGCGCAGCCGGCGGTAACGCCAATCTTGATGTTGCAGCTAAGATGCAACAAATTGTAATACCTAGATTTTTAGTATAAATTTTTCGCGTTATTTTATCTGAGATATAATGTATAGTTTGGTATATATACAGTATGGATAAAATAAATTGAGGACCGAGACAGTTATACTTGTGTAATTGACGTGTTTGATTGACAATTATATTCAGGATACGTTGTATCAGGTTGAACTGATTTGGATATCAGGTAAACCGTATGAGAATATTTTTGGGTTGAGTATATGTGTATTCAGTATTCCGTATGTTCGTATCCAGTATGTCGAGACGTCGGGCAGGAACAGTTGAATTTTTGGCTAAGTACAAAAGCCATTACATACGTTAAGCCTTGGAGCTTACGTACGCAAAATGTGTTAGCTTACGTACGTTATATAGTGTACATAACTTACGTAACAAGAGGAATCAGACTTGTGATCGGATAGTGGGGCCCGGTGTCGGCAGGTTTCGGCGCAGATGTGGACAGGTGAGTCAACGGATGGAGTTACGTACGTTATACAGGGTGTATTACGTACATAATAAGAGTATAATACTGTAGCAAGTCAACGTACGTATTACGTACGCAACGGAATAAGTGTTACGTACGTTAGGGGGCGGCTGGCCGAGTCGTGGCCGAGAGGACCTGTAGTGGCAGTGACTCGCAAGGATGGCCGATCGCGGTCGGCAGTGACTCGCTGGGGGCTAGGACTGGCCGATTACGTACGTAAGGCTGTGGCCGGTTACGGTCGTAAGGGCCCGTTACGCACGTAAGCAGCTGCCGGTTACGTACGTAATGCTGTCGGCAAAACTGGGCAGAAGGGTAGGCCATGGCCGGCTACGTACGTAAGGACCCGCCGGTTACGTACGTAACGTGCCGGTAGGTCTCGGCCTATATAAGGCCTGGACCGAGTCATCTTGGGCATTTTTCATTTTTATTCATTTTTTCGCGATTCCTTCAGCAAACGTGGATGGATTTGAGTAAGATCATCATGTAACAACATGTTTTGAAAGTTGGAATCATGGATTAACATCATCTTCCACCCGGATCGAAGGTAAGAACACCTAAACACTTGGTTTTGGATATTTTTGAGGTTTCTTGATGTTTTGGCCGATTTGATTCGTTTTAACTCAGATTATTGATGGAACCTTGTTGTATTCTTGAGATTATGCATTATTCTTGAAGTTTTGTGGAACAAATTCAAGTATTTCTTCGAATAAATGATTGAATTGGACTATGCCTTCAAGGTGTTCGATGAAATGTCTCAATGAGTAGAACTTGGAAAATTCTACACGTTTTCGTATGAATGGTGATGGAATTGATATTGTTGTGATGATTCTTGGTATTTACGAGAATTTTATTAAAGGAAGATAATGAATTGGTGATCAAATGATTCGATTATGTTGTTATGATTATGGAATCGTAGTATTCTCGATGTTCTTGGTGGTTTGTTGCGATTCATGATGTTATGAGAAGTATATATGTTTAAGAACATGATTATATACACCTTGAATTGTGAATAAGGATTTTTTAGATGTTAGAATACATCGGATTATGTCGTATTGGAGATTTTGAATATGATTTCGGAATTAGTTGTGTTCTTAAGGAACTCTTGGATGATATGAATTGTTGAACATGTTTAAGAGGTGTTGGTGTTTTACATATGAATATGGAATATTCATATCTAGAACTAAGTTATGTGTTTTGGTAGAATATTCGTATAGGAATACGAATATGGTTCCGGGTTTGATAAGATTATGATTCACTTTTGAGTTTGAGAATTCATACGTATTGAACAAGTGTTCAATTCGGATAATGGAAATATTTGAAACCTTTGGAATATGATTATCTATAATGTTGAATTAATCGGATCGTCCGGATTGGTGATGATAATCGGTAATTGGTTTATAGTATGAATTTACAAGGAGGAAACTTGTAATCGTATTTAAGATTGAATATGGAATCGGTAATGCTTAGACTAGGTTAAATTGATTATTGATATGATCTTCGGATTGTGGAATCGTATTGTGGTTTTGAATTCGTGTTTGATTAGTTCGGGTTGTTTGGATATGTGTTTAATCGGGATATTGTAGAACCATTGTGTTTGTTGATCGGTTATTGATTGTTATTTGTGATCATCGAGTTATGGCTTGTATTGTGGATATGAGTTCGTATTTGTTGAGTTGGATTATTTGGTTTTATGTATATGATCGGGGTATTGTTGAGCCGTTGAGTCGCTTGGTTGGCTATGCCGGTTATGGATTTTTATCGAATGTGTGTTAATCGGTTATTGCAATAGGTTGTGATGTTTTGATCGTTGATTGTTACCGTTGTGTTGCGGCTGGAGTTGAAGAGTTCGTAGATTGCTTTTGGTCTGGGCTGAGGAGCTCGTAGACAAAGGCAATGGATATTGGTAACGACTTCCTGGTATCGGTATCGAGGCAAGTTTCTACTTGTTCAGTTTATAATTATTTGATGAATGGTTTCGTTTTCATTTCATTTATAATTCGTATAGCAATGTTGTTAGAAATGTAAGTTGTCGGGATAATGGTTTGTATATCATACTATGGTTGTAATAAATCATAAGGTATATGATTTAATTGTGTTCAGGGAAGACGTGAGTTATCTTTGGTCAAGGATATAGAATATCGGATATCGAAGATAGTTATCTTGATGACATAAGTATCGGGATAAAGGTTTTTTGGTATTGAATGGATGGTACCTTAATTGAGAATATTTGTATAACTGTGTATTCGTTCAGGGATGTTGTTCGTGGAAAGGATGTTGTCTTCGGCTTTGAGGTATTTTATGTATTGTTCAGTTATGAGATAATTATTATGTTGAGTTTGTAATACCCGAATTTTCAGTATAAATTTTTCGCGTTATTTTATCTGAGTATACTGTACAGTTTGGCATCTATACAGTATGGATAAAATAAATTGAGAACCGAGAGAGTTATACTTGTAATATCCGTAATTTTCCATTTTTAGCAGTTTCCATTTTTGGTGTATGTCTATTTTTTTTTATCGACTCGCTTGTAACCGTTTCGACATTTTGAATCTACTTTGTTCTTGGAGTTTTTCCATTTGGACGAGTTTTGATGATGTTTTCACGTAATTTCATTTTATGGCATGTTTTGCCGTATGAACATTCGATTCATGTAAAACTCATTCGTTTTCGTTGTTTCTTGGTTTGTACAAGTTCGTATGGTTGAGTTGGTCATGTGGAGACTTTCGGTTTGTAAATCCGACGTCGTTCGTGATTTTGGGCACTTGGGCCATTTTTGTAATTTCCTAATAGTTTAGGGAATCTTATTTTCGTTGTCGCATTACGGACCCTCCGGTGGTCGGAATTGCATTTTCTTTCAGCGCTTAGCTCCGTCGTCTTGTATGCTTCGCGTCTATATTCCTGGATTCTGGTCTGCTGCGTGCGTTCGTGTTTTATACCTCGGCTGACTTTACTGGCGATGTGACATCGCCGATTACGAGCTGCCGTGTAGGTAGCGCACGCTACTCCCGTTACCTTGCGTGCGCTACCGATGCGATTAGCGTACGCTAACTCCTGTTGTTAGCGTACGCTAGCGAATGGTGGCAGAGCCATCGGACTGTCGCCGCGCCCCGTTAGCGCGCTATATCTCGGCGATTAGCGTGCGCTAACTCCACGTAATATATAAGTCACGGGACGATTTGAAATGAGCTTTTATTCTTTTCTCTTCGTTTCTTCGACGTGCGACCTCAGAGGCGATTTCCACCGGTTCTATTCGGAGTTCTCTTCAAATTCCATCACGGTAGAATCGAGCCATCATATCATAATCAGCATAATCACCCTTCATCAGCCGAATTAAAGGTAATTCCTCAGGAACCCTAATTTTGACGAATTTGGGGGTTTTTCCGGATTTTAGTGATTAGTTCCGAATTGTTCAATTATGTTACGGTATTCTTCACCGATTTTGATTATTGAGTGATTCCAAATCTAATTTCCTTGATTTTAATCCGCGAATTATCAATACGGGGAGATTTTGCGTAAACCCTCGCCCGTATCAATTGATCGTTCATTGTCGTAGCATGTAATCGGGGTTATGGGTGTATTCCATTAGAGTATTGTTGTCCGTTGGGACTGAACTGTGTTGGTCCTTCGTTTAGGAACCATCGTTTTCCACCCGGACCGTTCGTAGTCGTGTTTCAACTCCATTTCTTCAAGAATGTCTCAAAGGCAAGTACTTTACATTTGTTTACATGTTCTAGTATTTGAATTATGGCTGTATCGTGGTTGTTGTGGATGGTTATGTGTATGTTCACCTAGGGACGGTCCGACGGGGCCTCTAGGGATACGTATTGCCGTGAGTGTGCGTATCGCGAACTGTGGTTAGCCACCCATGGATGTCCGATGGGGCTCTGCGGGGTACGGTGGCCGTGAGTCTCGTACCAACGGTTAACTTTGAATTGTGATTTTTTGGAGATAATGTGTTTTATTATTGTACAATGTATATATTCCTGAATATAAAATGTTTTCTAAAATGACGTTTTGGCGCATATATTCATCTGATTAGAATGTAGTTGAAATGGATTGTACTTGCACTAGCAGTTGTCGCTAACCCCTTAAATGGGGGAAATACTTTTTGTATTTCAGGTATCGATCGTGGGGACAAACGAGCACTTGAGCCGTATGAGGATAAAGGGCAAGCGTGATACTGATCACTGGTCATTTGTTGGTGTTCAATTCAGTCTATTACTTTTGATGTCTTGTTTTGGGACCTTTGTGTTATAAAATTGGTTTAAGTACTCGAGTACTTCTTATTTCAAAATTGTTAATGTTGTGTTCCTGTTTTGGGAAATGGATTGATGTCGGATTTTATTGTCGGATTGTAATCTTATTTGAATTGTCGTATTATTGATGATTGTTTGTCGTTGTCAAATGTCTTGTTGGTACGTTAGCCTGGTGGATTCCATAGTGTGGAGTCCACGGCATTGTAATATGCCGTGAACGTCTTGGGGGTGTTACAGAATATGGTATCAGAGCTTAGGTTTATGGATACCTAGGCTGTCGGTTATTTGGGTCTAGTTAAGTGTCTTTTTTGGGACAGTATCACTGCTATGCCATCATCTCAGTACGCCGGTGCTCGTAAGTTTTCCTAACTTGACTCGTTTCCCCGTTATATTCTATTCCTGTCTTAGTATCTGGTTGCGTTTTGCGTTTGAATTGTACTTACCCGTTGCTTCTTCAGAATTCCTGCTGGTAGAGGACGCAGACGCGGTCGCGGACGCGGTAGGGGACGTGGCGTAGCCGGTTGTGCGGCCATGTCCGATCACTCGGGAACTGATTCGGCGATGCCTTCTTTGTCGAACAGTGTTCCCCCTAGTTCCGGAGGTCAGCAGGACCAGTCTGCTAGCTCCGGTAATGCACATGATAATGTTGGAGTGGCCAACATTTTGCAGCAGGTAGCGAACCAGATGACGCTACTGACTCAGGCCGTTCTAGTCGGCCAAGCTAATGACAACCCGGTTCCGCTTACTGGATCCGGCAATGATAAGCTACTTCAGGACGTGATTCGTATGCGTCCTCCGCAGTTTGATGGTGCTTCCGACCCTTCTGGTTGGGAGAATTGGCTATTCGAGATGGAGAAAGTATTTGAGGCTGCTAATTGTTCCGAGGAGAGGAAAGTACCCATTGCTCAGTACTTCCTCGCCAAGGAGGCAGCAACGTGGTGGCAAGTGGTGAAACCACGTGACCGGGCAGCTACGTGGGCAGAGTTTCGGGATCTGATGGAAGACGAATTCTGTCCTTGGCCAGTGAAAGAGGGGAGGATCCGAGCCTTCTTTGAGACTAAGCCCCAAGATGTTCCTATATCTCAAGCTATCAAACACTACAATCAACAGTTGCATTATGTGAGAAACCAAGTCCGAGATGAGCTTGATAAGATCCGCCACTTTGATATGCGGATGAAACCGAGAGTGCGCCACTACATGTCTGGTCTGGGGTGCACGACTTTGAAAGATTATCAGAATAAAGCGATGGCTTACGAGATGTCGTTCTCTGCGACAGAGACGGAAACTGAAGAAAAGAAGCAGAAGACCTACGGGCAGTTCTCGGGAGGCAAGTCAGGAGGGTATCCGAAGGCTCAGTCTGGTCCGCGAGTCTTCGGGAGTCAGTCGCCATCAGTTGGTCGAGGAAACGGTTCTAGGTCTGCTCCTGCTGGTTCCGTTCGTGGTCCTACGTGATTCAACTGCAGTCGTCCAGGCCACATGATGAGTGAGTGTGATAGGCCTCCGATTCAGTGTCTTGCTTGTGGTCGGATGGGTCATCGTGCTAAGTTTTGTACGGATGCAGCTCGGGCTCCAGTTACTCAGATATCAGCCCCATCCGTGTGAGAGCCGAGTGTGAATCAGGCACCGACAGTTCCTCAGCCGCAGCAAAGTTTTGTTAGAGGTTGAGGGCGTGGTCAGCCTTCTAGAGGGGGAGCTTCTAGTGCGGGGTCTGTTCCGCCCCGAGTGTACGAGATGAGACGAGCAGGGGATCCTGACGCGACGGTGGCTATAGGTACCGTCCACATCCTTGATCATCCTGTTTCCGTATTGTTCGATTCTGGTACTACGCATTCTTTTATATCTATGGATTGTGTGCGTCGTCTGCATATTGATTGCTTGGTTGCGTGTGAACCATTTGTTGTTAAACTGCCTAGTGGGGATAGCATCGTGGGGGATCGTGAGATTAGAGATTTTTATGTGAGTATCGCGGGGAGGGATTGGCCTTCTAATCTGATTGTGGTAGATATTAGAGATGAGGATTTGATTCTTGGTGAGGATTGGATGGACCGTCATGGGGCGATCATGAATTATAGAACGAGAACCGTTTCGATGTTAGCTTCTGACGGTACTGAGCATTCCTTTGTGGGACGTAAGCGGAGTAGCCAGAGACCCTTGATCAGCGCCTTGAAGGCGTTGAGGCTTCTTCGGGGAGGTTGCACGGGTGATTGGTGTTACGCCTTGAGATCGGAAGAAGGAGGAGTCGAGCTCTCGTCTATTCCGGTAGTGTGTGAGTATCCTGATGTTTTTCCAAACGAGTTGCCGGGTTTGCCGCCGGACCGAGAAGTTGAGTTTACCGTCGATTTAGAGCCGGGTGCAGCACCGATATCTAAGACGCCATACCGTATGGCGCCTGACGAGATGCTTGAGTTGAAGAAACAGTTGGGAGAGTTGCTAGACATGGGGTATATTCGACCGAGTGCTTCACCTTGGGGCGCACCAGTCCTGTTTGTGAAGAAGAAAGATGGGTCACTTCATTTGTGTATCGACTACCGAGAGTTGAACAAAGTGACCATCAAAAACAAGTATCCGCTCCCGAGGATTGATGACTTGTTTGACCAGTTGCAAGGGGCAACTGTATTTTCGAAGATTGATTTGACATCGGGGTATTATCAGCTCCGAGTGAAGGATACCGATATTCCGAAGACGGCCTTTCGGACGAGATACGGACACTACGAGTTTGTGGTTATGCCTTTTGGGCTAACCAACGCACCATCCGTGTTCATGCAACTTATGAACAAAGTCTTTATCGAGTACCTCGATAAGTGTGTAGTCGTTTTTATCGACGACATCCTGATTTACTCGAGGAGCGAGGAGGAGCACGCCCGTCATTTGCATATCGTTCTAGATATTTTGAGAACTCAGCATCTTTTTGCGAAGTTCTCAAAGTGCGAGTTTTGGTTCGGGAGGTTATGTTTCTCGGTCATGTGATCTCGGACGAGGGTGTTCGTGTGGACCCACATAAGGTAGAGGCAGTGTTGGATTGGGCGCCGCCCAAGAATGTGAAAGAGGTCCGCAGTTTTCTTGGATTAGCTGGGTATTACCGTAGATTTGTCGAGGGGTTCTCTAAGCTCGCTCGACCGCTGACTCAGTTATTACAGAAGTAAGAGAAGTTTGTGTGGACCGATGAGAGGCAGAATAGTTTTGAGGAGTTGAAGAAGTGGTTGACGACCGCTCCCGTTTTGGCTTTACCAAGTGGTAATGATGGTTTCTCAGTTTATAGTGATGCTTCGGGCCAAGGGCTCGGATGCGTACTTATGCAGCACGGGAGGACGATTGCCTATGCTTCCCGTCAGTTGAAACCGTATGAATTGAATTACCCTACGCACGATCTTGAGCTGGCCGCAATCGTATTTGCGTTGAAATTCTGGCGTAATTACTTGTATGGCTCGTCGTGTCAGATTTTCACCGATCACAAGAGCCTGAAGTACATCTTCACGCAGAAGGAGCTTAATATGAGACAGAGGAGATGGTTGGAACTGATTAAGGATTACGATCTTGAGATCCTCTATCATCCGGGCAAGGCTAATGTGGTAGCAGATGCCTTGAGCCGGAAATCAGTATCGCTTCGGGCTCTTGAGCTACTTACGGCCCAGTCGGGACTTCAGCGAGAGTTTACGAGGTTGAGCATTGAGGTTGTGCTGCCAGAGAGTTCCGGGCAGTTACGTACTCTTGAGATTTCTTCATCTCTGGTCGATGACATAAAATCGGGACAGTTGGAGGACCAGATGTTTATTCAGCTTCGAGAGAGTGTAGGGAAGGGGAAAGCCCCGGGATTTGTTATTCATGAGGACGGAGTGTTGAGATGCCGAGGTCGGTTGTGTGTTCCGAACGACTCGGAATTGAGACAGAGTATTATGCCAGAGGCTCATGCGTCACCTTACTCAGTCCATCCGGGCTCGAGTAAAATGTATAAGGATTTAAGAAAGAATTTCTGGTGGAACGACATGAAGAAGGAGGTAGTTCAGTTTGTGGCTAAGTGTTTGACTTGTCAGCAAGTCAAGATTGAGCATCAGCGGCCAGCCGGGTTGTTGAAACCACTTCCCGTCCCGGAGTGGAAGTGGGAGGATATCTCTATGGATTTTGTCACGGGTTTGCCGAGGACGAAGACTGGTGTGAATATGGCGTGGGTGATTGTAGACCGACTGACTAAGTCGGCACATTTTTTGGGCATCAAGGATACTTGGGGTCCAGAAAAGTTAGCTCGTATTTTTATTGCACAGATAGTGAGGCTTCATGGTACGCCGAGGACCATTATTTCAGATAGAGATGGCCGTTTTGTATCGCACTTTTGGCAGGCGGTGCATAAGGCATTGGGGACATAATTACGTTTGAGCACTTCGTTCCATCCCCAGACCGATGGGCAGTCCGAACGTACCATTCAGACGTTCGAGGATTTGTTGCGCGCGTGTGCGTTAGACTGGAGTAGTAACTGGGAGGAGCATTTGGCCTTAATTGAGTTTACTTATAATAATAGCTGGCACGCGTCGATTAAGATGGCACCGTATGAGGCACTTTATGGCCGACGTTGTCGATCACCGATATGTTGGGATGAGCCGTCCGATTTGGTTAGCACCGAGCCAGACCTTGTGTTGGAGAAGAGGGAGAAAGTTGAATTGATTAGGAAGAGAATGTTGGCTGCTCAGAGTCAACAAAAGTCTTATTCGGATGTTAGGCGTCGACCTTTGGAGTTCGAGGTGGGAGATCATGTTCTGTTGAGGGTATCCCCGACGAAGGGAGTTTTCCGTTTTGGGAAAAAGGGGAAGCTCAGTCCGAGGTATATTGGGCCCTTCGAGATATTGGAGAGAGTTATCGTTTAGCTTTGCCTCCGTCGTTGAGTCACGTTCATAGAGTATTTCACGTCTCCCAGCTGAGGAAGTATGTTCCGGACACGTCCCACATTATTGATTTTGGAGACGTGGAGATCGAGAAGGATGTTACGTTTGAGGAGAGGCCCGTTAAGATTTTGGAGCGTCGTGACAAGCAGTTAAGGCACAGAACCATTTCCTTGGTTAAGGTGCAATGGTCGAGGCACGGAGTAGAAGAAGCAACGTGGGAGTTAGAGGAGGATGTGCGTTCGAGGCATCCCGAACTTTTTGATTCGTAAGTTTCGGGACGAAACTTTATTTTAGAGGGGGAGAATGTAATATCCGGAATTTTCCATTTTTTGCAGTTTCCATTTTTGGTGTATATCTATTTTTTTTATCGACTCGCTTGTAACCGTTTCGACATTTTGAATCTACTTTGTTCTTGGAGTTTTTCCATTTGGATGAGTTTTGATGATGTTTTCACGTAATTTCGTTTTATGGCATGTTTTGCCGTATGAATGTTCGATTCTTGTAAAACTCATTCGTTTTCGTTGTTTCTTCGTTTGTACAAGTTCGTATGGTTGAGTTGGTCATGTGGAGACTTTCAGTTTGTAAATCCGACGTCGTTCATGATTTTGGGCACTTGGGCCATTTTTGTAATTTCCTAATAGTTTAGGGAATTTTATTTTCGTTGTCGCATTACGGACCCTCCGATGGTCGGAATTGCACTTTATTTCAGCGCTTAGCTCCGTCGTCTTGTATGCTTCGCGTCTATGTTCCTGGATTCTGGTCTCGTCGTGCGTTTCGTGTTTTATACCCTCGACAGCAGCTTACTGCTGATGTGACATCAGCAGTGCTGAACTGCTGTGTAGGTAGCGCACGCTACTCCTGTTACCTTGCGTGCGCTACCGATGCGCAGTTAGCGTATGCTAACTCCCTATTGTTAGCGTACGCTAGCGAATGGTGGCAGTAGCCACTGGACCTGTCGCGGCCCCGTTAGCTTGCGCTATATATGACAGTTAGCGTGCGCTAACTCCACAGAATATATAAGTCAGCGGACAGTTTCAGAACAACAGTTTTATTCTTTTCTCTTCGTTTCTTCGACGTGCGACCTCAGAGGCGATTTCCACCAGTTCTATTCAGAGATCTCTTCAAATTCCATCACGGTAGAATCGAGCCATCATATCATAATCAGCATAATCACCCTTCATCAGCCGAATTAAATGTAATTCCTCAGGAACCCTAATTTTGACGAATTTGGGGGTTTTTCGGGATTTTAGTGATTAGTTCCGAATTGTTCAATTATGTTATGGTATTCTTCACCGATTGTGATTATTGAGTGATTCCAAATCCAATTTCCTTGATTTTAATCCGCGAATTATCAATACGGGGAGATTTTGCGTAAACCCTCGCCCGTATCAATTGATCGTTCATTGTCGTAGCATGTAATCGGCGTTATGGGTGTATTCCATTAGAGTATTGTTGTCCGTTGGGACTGAACTGTGTTGTTCCTTCGTTTAGGAACCGTCGTTTTCCACCCGGACCGTCCGTAGTCGTGTTTCAACTCCGTTTCTTTAAGAATGTCTCAAAGGCAAGTACTTTACATTTGTTTACATGTTCTAGTATTTGAATTATGGCTGTATCGTGGTTGTTGTGGATGGTTATGTGTATGTTCACCTAGGGACGGTCCGACGGGGCCTCTAGGGATACGTATTGTCGTGAGTGTGCGTATCGCGAACTGTGGTTAGCCACCCAGGGATGTCCGACGGGCTCTGCGGGGTACGGTGGCCGTGAGTCTCGTACCAACGGTTAACTTTGAATTGTGATTTGTTGGAGATAATGTGTTTTATTATTGTACAATGTATATATTCCGGAATATAAAATGTTTTCTAAAATGATGTTTTGGCGCATATATTCATCTGATTAGAATGTAGTTCAAGTTGATTGTACTTGCACTAGCAGTTGTCGCTAACCCCTTAAATGGGGGAAATACTTTTTGTATTTTAGATATCGATCGTGGGGACAAACGAGCACTTGATGTAACACCCCCAAGACATTCAGGGCATATTGCAGCGCCGTGGACCCCACACTGTGGAATCCACCAGGCTAACATACCAAACAAGACATTCGACGACGACAAACTATTATGAATAAAACGACAATTCAAATGAAAGACTACAAACCGACAATTAAAATCTGACATCAAATCCATTTCCCAAAACGGGGACACAACGTTAACAATTTCAAACAGGAAGTACTCGAGTACTTAAACCAACTTTATAATACATAAATCTCAAAATCAGACATCAATAGTAACCGACAGACATGACATCGAAAATCAAACACTGGACAATATCATGCTTGCCCATCATCCTCATACGGCCCGAGTGCTCGCTTGTCCCCACGATCAATACCTGAAATACAAAAAGTATTTCCCCCATTTAAGGGGTTAGCGACAACTGCTAGTGCAAGTACAATCCATTTGAACTACATTCTAATCAGATGAATATATGCGCCAAAAATCATTTTAGAAAACATTTTATATTCCGGAATATTTATGATGTACAAACACAAACACATTATCTCCAACAAATCATAATTCAAAGTTAACCATTGGCACGAGACTCACGGCCACCGTACCCCGCAGAGTCCCGTCGGACATCCCTGGGTGGCTAACCACAGTTCACGATACGCACACTCACGGCAATACGTATCCCTAGAGGCCCCGTCGGACCGTCCCTAGGTGAACATACACATATCTTCCCACAACAACCACATATAGCCATAATTCAAATACTAGAACATGTAAACAAATGTAAAGTACTTGCCTTTGTGACATCTTCGAAGGATCGGGAGTGAAAAGTGACTACGGATGATCCGAATGGACAACGACGGTTCCTAAACGAAGAATTAGCATAAATCAGTCCCAACGGACATCAGTAATCGAAAGGAATACTCCCAAAACCCCGATTACCAATAACGACAATAGACGATCAATTGATACGGGCGAGGGGTTACGTAAAATCTCCCCGTATCGATAATTCGCGGATTAAAATCAAGGAAATTGGATTTGGAATCATTCAACAATCACAATCGGTGAAGAATATCCTAACATACTGGAATAATTCGGTTCCAATTAGTAAAACCCGGAAAAACCCCCAAATTTGACGAGTTAGGGTTCTAGACGAAATTACCTTGATTTCGGATGATGGATGACGATTATACTGATGATAATATGTTAGCACAACTCTATGGTGATGGAATGTGAATAGAACGCCGATCGGAACTGATGGAAATCGCCTCTGAGGTCGCACGTCGACGAAACGAAGGGAAAAGAATGAAACTGCCGCTCAAAGCGCTACCGGGCTTATATAATGTGAAGTTAGCGACGCTAATCGCCATATGTAGCGTGCGCTAACGGGGCGCGATGATCCGATGGCTATTGCCACATTCGTTAGCGTCACGCTAACAATAAGGGTTAGCGACGCTAATCGCTTTCTTGATAGCGCACGCAAGGCAACAGGGGTAGCGACGCTACCTACACAAGCGATTGATCATCGCCGATGTCATATCGCCAGTAAGCTGGCCGAGGGTACGATACACGATACACACGACGAGACCAGAATCCAGGAACATGAACGCGAAGCATACAAGACGACGGAGATAAGTGCTGAAAGAAAAATACAATTCCGACCACCGAAGGGTCCGTAATGCGACAACGAAAACGAGATTCCCTAAACTATTAGGAAATTACAAAAATGGCCCAAGTGCCCGAAAATCACGAAACGACGTCGGATTTACAAACCGAAAGTCTCCACAAGACCAACTCAACCATACGAACTTGTACAAACCAAGAAATAACGAAAACGAACGAGTTTTACAAGAATCGAACGTTCATACGGCAAAACATGACATAAAATGAAATTACGTGAAAACATCATCAAAACTCGTCCAAATGGAAAAACTCCAAGAACAAAATAGATTCAAAATGTCGAAACGGTTACAAGAGAGTCAATAAAAATAGACATACACCAAAAATGGAAACTGCTAAAAATGGGAAAATTACGGATATTACATTCTCCCCCTCTAAAATAAAGTTTCGTCCCGAAACTTAAGGATCAAAATGCTCGGGGTATCTCGAACGCATATCCTCCTCTAACTCCCACGTCGCTTCTTCTACTCCGTGCCTCGACCATTGCACTTTAACCAAAGGAATGGTTTTGTGCCTTAACTGTTTATCACGACGCTCCAAAATTCTAACGGGTCTCTCTTCAAACGTAACATCCTTCTCGATCTCCACGTCCCCAAAGTCAATAATGTGGGACGGGTCCTAACGCATTTCCTCAATCGGGAAACGAGAAATACGCTATGTACATGACTCAGCGACGGAGGTAAAGCCAAACGGTACGCTAACTCACCGACTCTCTCCAATACCTCGAAAGGTCCAATATATCTCGGGCTGAGTTTCCCCTTCTTCCCGAATCGGAAAACTCCTTTCGTCGGAGATACTCTCAACAGAACGTGATCTCCCACCTCAAACTCCAAAGGTCTACGCCTAACATCCGCATAAGACTTTTGTCGACTCTGGGCAGCCAACATCCTCTTTCTAATCAATTCGACTTTCTCCCTCGTCTCCAACACCAGATCCGGCTCGGTGCCAACCAAATCGGACGGCTCATCCCAACATATCGGTGATCGGCAACGTCGGCCATAAAGTGCCTCATATGGTGCCATCTTAATCGACGCGTGCCGCTATTATTATAAGTAAACTCAATCAAGGCCAAATGGTCCTCCCCATTACTCCAATCTAACGCACACGCGCGCAACAAATCCTCGAACGTCGAATGGTACGTTCGACCGCCATCGATGGGGATGGAACGAAGTGCTCAAACGTAGCTGAGTCCCCAATGCCTTATGCACTGCCTGCCAAAAATGCGATACAAATCGGCCATCTCTGTCTGAAATAATGGTCCTCGGCGTACCATGAAGCCTCACTATCTGAGTGATAAAAATACGAGCCAACTTTTCCGGACCCCAAGTATCCTTGATGCCCAGGAAATGTGCCGACTTAGTCAGTCGGTCTACAATTACCCATACCATACTCATACCAGTCTTCGTCCTCGGTAAACTCATGACAAAATCCATAGAGATGTCCTTCCACTTCCATTCCGGAACGGGAAGTGGTTTCAATAATCCGGTGGTCACGATGCTCAATCTTGACTTGCTGACAAGTCAAACACTTAGCTACAAACTGAACTACCTCCTTCTTCATATCGCTCCACCAGAAATTCTTCCTCAGATCTTTATACATCTTACTCGAGCCCGGATGGACTGAGTATGGTGACGCATGAGCCTCTCGCATAATGCTCTGTCTCAGTTCCGAGTCGTTCGGAACACACAACCGACCTCGGAATCTCAACACGCCGTCCTCATGAATAACGAATCCCGGGGCTTTCCCCTTCTCTACACTCTCCCGAAGCTGAATAAACATCGGGTCCTCCAACTGTCCCGATTTAATGTCCTCGACCAGAGACGAAGAAATCTCAAGAGTACGCAACTGCCCGGAACTCTCTGGCAGTACAATCTCAATGCTCAACCTCATAAACTCTCGCTGAAGTCCCGACTGGGCCGTGAGTAACTCAAGCACCCGAAGCGATACCGATTTCCGGCTCAAGGCATCTGCTACCACATTAGCCTTGCCCGGATGATAGAGGATCTCAAGATCGTAATCCTTAATCAGTTCCAACCATCTCCTCTGTCTCATATTAAGCTCCTTCTGCGTGAAGATGTACTTCAGGCTCTTGTGATCGGTGAAAATCTGACACGACGAGCCATACAAGTAATGACGCCAGATTTTCAATGCAAACACAACTGCGGCCAACTCAAGATCGTGCGTAGGGTAATTCAATTCATACGGTTTCAACTGACGGGAAGCATAGGCAATCGTCCTCCCGTGCTGCATAAGTACGCATCCGAGCCCTTGGCCCGAAGCATCACTATAAATGGAGAAACCATCATTACCACTCGGTAAAGCCAACACGGGAGCGGTCGTCAACCGCTTCTTCAACTCCTCAAAACTATTCTGCCTCTCATCGGTCCACACAAACTTCTCCGACTTCTGTAACAACTGAGTCAGCGGTCGAGCGAGCTTAGAGAACCCCTCGACGAATCTGCGGTAATACCCGGCTAATCCCAGAAAACTGCGGACCTCTTTCACGTTCTTGGGCGGCGCCCAATCCAACACTGCCTCTACCTTATGTGGGTCCACACGAACACCCTCGGCCGAGATCACATGACTGAGAAACATGACTTCCCGTAACCAAAACTCGCACTTTGAGAACTTCGCAAAAAGATGCTGAGTTCTCAAAATATCTAACACAATATGCAAATGACGGGCGTGTTCTTCCTCGCTCCTCGAGTAAATCAGGATGTCGTCAATAAAAACGACTACACACTTAACGAGGTACTCGATAAAGACTTTGTTCATAAGCTGCATGAACACGGCTGGTGCGTTGGTTAGCCCAAAAGGCATAACCACAAACTCGTAGTGACCGTATCTCGTTTGAAAGGCCGTCTTCGGAATATCGGTATCCTTCACTCGGAGCTGATAATACCCCGATCTCAAATCAATCTTCGAAAACACGGTCGCTCCTTGCAACTGATCAAACAAGTCATCAATCCTCGGGAGTGGATATTTGTTTTTGATGGTCACTTTGTTCAACTCTCGGTAGTCGATGCACAAACGAAGTGACCCATCCTTCTTCTTTACGAATAGGACCGGTGCGCCCCAAGGCGAAGCGCTCGGTCGAATATATCCCATGTCTAGCAACTCTCCCAACTGTTTCTTCAACTCAAGCATCTCGGCAGGCGCCATACGGTATGGCGTCTTAGAGATAGGTGCTGCACCCGGCTCTAAATCGACGGTAAACTCAACCTCTCGGCCCGGCGGCAAACCCGGCAACTCATCTGGAAAAACGTCAGGATACTCACATACTACCGGAATAGACGAGAGCTCGACTCCCCCTTCTTCCGATCTCAAAGCGTAACACCAATAGCCCGTGCAACCTCCCGAAGAAGCCTCACCGCCTCAAAGCGCTCGATCGCAATCTCCGACTACCCCGCTTACACCCCACAAAAGAATGCTCGGTACCATCGAGGCTAACATCGTAATGCCCCTCGTTCTATAATTCATGATCGCCCCATGACGGTCCGGCCAATCCTCACCTTAATCAAATCCTCATCTCTAATATCTACCGCAATCGATTAGAAGGCCAATCCTCCCCGCGATAATCACGTAAAAATCTCTAATCTCACGGTCCCCACGATGCTATCCCGCTAGGAAGTTTAACAACAAAAGGCTCACAAGCAACAAGGCAATCAACATGCAGATTTACGCACACAATCCATAGATATAAAAGAATGCGTAGCACCGAATCGAACAATACGGAAACAGGATGGTCAAGGATGTGGACGGTGCACTGTAGCCACCGCCGTCGGGATCTCCGGCTCGCCTCATCTCATACACACGCGGCGGAATGCACTCGCACTAGAAGCCCCCTCTAGAAGGTGACCACGACCTCGACCTCTACCAAAACTCTGCTGGGCCGAGGAACCGTCGGTGCTCGATTCACACTCGGCTCTCCTGCACTGGAGCAGAGATATCCGAGTAATCGGAGCCCGATCCGCATCCGTACAAAACTTAGCACGGTGACCCATACGACCACAAGCAAGACATCGAATCGGAGGCCTATCACTCTGACTCATCATGTGGCCCTTGACGATCATAGCTTGAAGCATGTAGGACCACGAACGGAACCAGCAGGAGCAGACCTAGAACCGTTCCTCGACCAACCGATGGCGATCGACCCCGAAGACTCGCGAACAGTGACCGAGCCTTCGGATACCCTCCGACTTGCCTCCCGAAACCGACCGAGGTCTTCTCGCTTCTTTCCTTCACCGCCTCTGCCGCAGTAAACGACATCTCGTAAGCCATCGCTTTATTCGATAATCTTTCAAAGTCGTGCACCCTGCACTGGACATGAAGTGGCGCACCCTCGGCTTCATCCGCATATCAAAGTGGCGGATCTTATCTAGCTCATCTCGGACTTGGTTTCTCACGTAGTGCAGCTGTTGATTGTAGTCCTTGATAGCTTGAGAAATAGGAACATCTTGGGGCTTAGCCTCAAAGAAGGCTCGGATCCTCCCCTCTTTCACCGGCCAAGGACGGTATTCATCTTCCATCAGATCTCGAAACTCTGCCCACGTAGCTGCCCGGTCACGCGGTTTCACCGCTTGCCACCACGTCGCTGCCTCCTTGGCGAGGAAGTACTGAGCAATGGGTACTTTCCTCTCCTCGGAACAATTTGCAGCCTCAAACACTTTCTCCAACTCGAATAACCAATTCTCCCAACCAGAAGGGTCAGAAGCACCATCAAACTGCGGAGGACGCATACGAATCACGTCCTGAAGTAGCTTATCATTACCGGATCCAGTAGGCGGAACCGGGTTGGCATTAGCATGGCCGACTGTAACGGCTCCGAGTCGCAGCGTCATCCGGTTCGCTACTTGCCGTAATATGATGGCCACTCCAACATTCTCATGAGCATTACCGGAGCTAGCGGTGGTCCTGCTGACCTCCGGAACTAGGGGGAACACTGTTCGACAAAGAGGGCATCGCCGAATCAGTTCCCGAGTGATCGGACATGGCCGCCCCACCGGCTGCGCCACGTCCCCTACCGCGTCCGCGTCCTCTACCAGCAGGAATTCTGAATAAGCAACGGGTAAGTACAATTCAAACGCAAAACGCAAAAGATACTAAGACAGGAATAGAACAGAACGGTGAAACGAGTCAAGTTAGGAAAACTTACGAGCACCGGCGTACTGAGATGATGGCATAGCAGTGATACTGTGCCAAAAACGACACTTAACTAGACCCAAATGACCGACAGCCTAGGTATCCATAACCTAAGCTCTGATACCATATTCTGTAACACCCCCAAGACATTCAGGGCATATTACAGCGCCGTGGACCCCACACTGTGGAATCCACCAGGCTAACATACCAAACAAGACATTCGACGACGACAAACTATTATGAATAAAACGACAATTCAAATGAAAGACTACAAACCGACAATTAAAATCTGACATCAAATCCATTTCCCAAAACGGGGACACAACGTTAACAATTTCAAACAGGAAGTACTCGAGTACTTAAACCAACTTTATAATACATAAATCTCAAAATCAGACATCAATAGTAACCGACAGACATGACATCGAAAATCAAACACTGGACAATATCATGCTTGCCCATCATCCTCATACGGCCCGAGTGCTCGCTTGTCCCCACGATCAATACCGAAATACAAAAGTATTTCCCCATTTAAGGGGTTAGCGACAATCGCTAGTGCAAGTACAATCCATTTGAACTACATTCTAATCAGATGAATATATGCGCCAAAAATCATTTTAGAAAACATTTTATATTCCGGAATATTTATGATGTACAAACACAAACACATTATCTCCAACAAATCATAATTCAAAGTTAACCGTTGGCACGAGACTCACGGCCACCGTACCCCGCAGAGTCCCGTCGGACATCCCCGGGTGGCTAACCACGTTCACGATACGCACACTCACGGCAATACGTATCCCTAGAGGCCCCGTCGGACCGTCCCTAGGTGAACATACACATATCTTCCCACAACAACCACATATAGCCATAATTCAAATACTAGAACATGTAAACAAATGTAAAGTACTTGCCTTTGTGACATCTTCGAAGGATCGGGAGTGAAAAGTGACTACGGATGATCCGAATGGACAA
Source organism: Orobanche coerulescens (assembly GCA_033398695.1). NCBI lineage: Eukaryota > Viridiplantae > Streptophyta > Magnoliopsida > Lamiales > Orobanchaceae > Orobanche > Orobanche coerulescens. The sequence goes on from CM065807.1 coordinate 89,087,406, forward strand.
CGACGGTTCCTAAACGAAGAATTAGCATAACTCAGTCCCAACGGACATCAGTAATCGAAAGGAGTACTCCCAAAACCCCGATTACCAATAACGACAATAGACGATCAATTGATACGGGCGAGGGGTTACGCAAAATCTCCCCGTATCGATAATTCGCGGTTTAAAATCAAGGAAATTGGATTTGGAATCATTCAACAATCACAATCGGTGAAGAATATCCTAACATACTGGAATAATTCGGTTCCAATTAGTAAAACCCGGAAAAACCCCCAAATTTGACGAGTTAGGGTTCTAGACGAAATTACCTTGATTTCGGATGATGGATGACGATTATACTGATGATAATATGTTAGCACAACTCTACGGTGATGGAATGTGAATAGAACGCCGATCGGAACTGATGGAAATCGCCTCTGAGGTCGCACGTCGAAGAAACGAAGGGAAAAGAATGAAACTGCTGCTCTGAAAACTGCCCGCTGGGCTTATATAATTGTGAAGTTAGCGCACGCTAATTGCCATATGTAGCGTGCGCTAACGGGGCGCGGCAGTCTAGTGGCTCTTGCCACATTCGTTAGCGCACGCTAACAATAAGGGTTAGCGACGCTAACTGTTCTTGATAGCGCACGCAAGGCAACAGGTAGCGTGCGCTACCTACACAAAGATTGATCGCCGATGTCATATCGCCAGAAGTCGCCGCCGAGGGTACGATACACGATACACACGACGAGACCAGAATCCAGGAACATGAACGCGAAGCATACAAGACGACGGAGCTAAGTGCTGAAAGAAAAATACAATTCCGACCACCGAAGGGTCCGTAATGCGACAACGAAAACGAGATTTCCTAAACTATTAGGAAATTACAAAAATGGCCCAAGTGCCCGAAAATCACGAAACGACGTCGCATTTACAAACCGAAAGTCTCCACAAGACCAACTCAACCATACGAACTTGTACAAACCAAGAAATAATGAAAACGAACGAGTTTTACAAGAATCGAACGTTCATACGGCAAAACATGACATAAAATGAAATTACGTGAAAACATCATCAAAACTCGTCCAAATGGAAAAACTCCAAGAACAAAATAGATTCAAAATGTCGAAACGGTTACAAGAGAGTCGATAAAAATAGACATACACCAAAAATGGAAACTGCTAAAAATGGGAAAATTACGGATATTACACTTGAGCCGTATGAGGATGAAGGGCAAGCGTGATACTGATCAGTGGTCATTTGTTGGTGTTCAGTTCAGTCTATTACTTTTGATGTCTTGTTTTGGGACCTTTGTGTTATAAAATTGGTTTAAGTACTCGAGTACTTCTTATTTCAAAATTGTTAATGTTGTGTTCCTGTTTTGGGAAATGGATTGATGTCGGATTTTATTGTCGGATTGTAATCTTATTTGAATTTTCGTATTATTGATGATTGTTTGTCGTTGTCAAATGTCTTGTTGGTATGTTAGCCTGGTGGATTCCATAGTGTGGAGTCCACGGTGCTGTAATATGCCCTGAACGTCTTGGGGGTGTTACAATACTGGTGTGATTATCGTTTTTGATTGACAGATATATTCAGGATATGTTGTATGAGGTTGAACTGATTCGGATATCAGGTATACCGTATGAGAATATTTTTGGATTCAGTATGTGTATTCAGTATGCCGTATGTTTGTATTTCGTACGTCGAGACGTCGGACGAAACGATTGGATTTTGGCTAAGTATAAAAGTCATTACGTACGTTAAGCCTTGGAGCTTACGTACGTAAAATGTGTTAGCTTACGTACGTTATATAGTGTACATAACGTACGTAACAAGAGGAATTGGACAGTTGGGGCCCGTGGTCGGTGGCTTTCGGCGCGGATGTGGACAGGTGAGTCAACGGACGGAGTTACGTACGTTATACAGGGTGTATTACGTACGTAATACGAGTATTATACTGTAGCAAGTCAACGTACGTATTACGTACGCAACGGAATAAGTGTTACGTACGTTACGGGGCGGCTGGCCGAGTCGTGGCCGAGATGACCTGGATGGCCGAGCATGGCCGGTCGTGACTTGTTGGAATGGCCGAGCATGGTCGACAGTGACTCGTGGGGGTGGCCGATCACGGTCGGCAGTGACTCGCAGGGATGGCTAGGACTGGCCGATTACGTACGTAAGGCAGTGGCCGGTTACGGCCGTAAGGGCCAGTTACGTACGTAAGCCAGCTGCCGGTTACGTACGTATGGGTGCTGAACGAACTGGGCAGTAGGGTAGGCCGCGACTGGCTACGTACGTAAGGACCCGCCGGTTACGTACGTAATGGTCCGGCAGGTCGCGCCTATTTAAAGGGCTGGACCGAGTCATCCGGCCATTTTCATGTTTTCTCTTCGTTTCTTCGCGATTTCTTCAGCAAATGGATGGATTTGAGTAAAAACATCATCTAGAAACATGTTTTGGAAGTTGGAATCATGGATTAGCATCATCTTCCACCCGGATCGAAGGTAGAACACCTAAACTTTTGGTTTTTAGATGTTCTTGAGGTTTCTTGGTGTTTTGGCCGATTTGCTTCGTTTTAATTCAGATTGTTGATTGAAATTGATTGTAAACTCGTAATCATTCAATACTCTTGAAGTTTTGTGGAAAGAATTCGAGTATTTCTTCGAATAAACTATTGAATTGGACTATGCCTTCAAAGTGTTCGATGAAATGTCTCAATGAGTAGAACTTGGAAAATTCTACACGTTTTCGTATGAATGATGGTTGAAATGATATTGTTGTGATGATTCTTGGTAATTATGGGAATTTTGTTAAAGGAAGATAATGAATTGGTGATCAAATGATTCGATTATGTTGTTATGATTATGGAATCGTGGTATTCTCGATGTTCTTGGTGGTTTATTGGGAATCATGATGTTATGAGAAGTATATGTTGAAGGACATGATTATATACACCTTGAATTATGATTAAGAGTTGTTTAGATGTTAGAAAACATCGGGTTATGTTGTTTTATGGATTATGAACGTGAATTTGGATAATTCGTGTTCTTGAAGAACTCTTGAGTTACATGTTATGATTTTGGAAGGATTTCGGATAATTTGGAATGTGATTATTCACGATAATAATCGGTAAATTGTTTTCTACGAATTTACAAGTATGAACAAGAAGGAGTTTTGTCTTCGTATTTGGAGTTGAAGTTGGAGTCGAATATGTTATAAAATCCTTAATGTCGAGATAAATTGATCATTGATTTGATGAATACGTTTTAAAGTGTTGGTGTTTTGGATATGAATATGGAATATTCACATTTAAAACTAAGTTATGTATTTGGTACAATATTCGTATCGGAATACGAATATGATTTCGAGTTTGATGAGAATTATTATTCATGTTTGAATTTGGAAATTCATACTTATTGAATAAGTGTTCAATTCGGATAATGGAATTATTTGAAACCTTTGGAATATGGTTATCTATGATGTTGAATTAATCGGATCGTCCGAATTGATGATGATAACCGGTAATTGGTTTATATTATGAATTTACAAGGAGGAAACTTGTATCCGTATTTAAGATTGAATTTCGAATCGGTAATGTTAGACCCTTAATGGTTTAAATTGATTATTGATATGATCTTCGGATTTTGGAATCGTATTGTGGTTTTGAATTCGTGTTTGATTGGTTCGGGTTGTTTGGATATGTGTTTAATCGGGATATTGTAGAATCGTTGTTGATCGGTTATTGATGGTTATTTGTGATCATCGAGTTACGGCTTGTATCGTGGACATGGGTTCGTATTTGTTGAGTTGGATTATTTGGTATTATGTATATGATCTAGGTTTCGTTAAACCGTTGAGTTTGTTGGTTGAGTATGTCGGTTATTTATTTTTATCGAATGTGTGTTAATCGGTTATTGCAATAGGTTGATATGTTTTGATCATGGATTATGACTGTTGAGTTGCGGTTGAGGCTAAAGAGTTCGTAGATTGCTTTTGGTCGGGGCTAAGGATCTCGTAGACAAAGGCAATGGATTTTGGTAACGGCTTCGTGGTATCGGTATCGAGGCAAGTTTATACTTGTTCAGTTTATAATATTTGATGAATGGTTTCGTTTTCATTTCATTTATAATTCGTATAGCAATGTTGTTAGAAATGTAAGTTGTCGGGATAATGGTTTGTATATCGTGCTCTGGTTGTATTAAATCATAAGGTATATGATTTAATTGTGTTCAGGGAAGACGTGAGTTCTCTTTTGTCAAGGATATAGAATATCGGATATCGAGGATAGTTATCGTGATGACATAAATATCGGGATAAAGGTTTATTGGTATTGAATGGATGGTACCTTATTTGAGATTATTTGTATAACTGTGTATTCGTTCAGGGATATTGTTCGTGGAAAGGATGTTGTCTTCGGCTTTGAGGTAATTTATGTATTGTTCAGTTATGAGATAATTGTTATGTTGAGTTGTTGTATATGTTGTATGTTGAGGCTTCATATATTGAGATTCGTACTGGTTGTTCGTTGAGGGATGTTGATCCAGGACTATTGTTGGTATTAATGGTTGTGTTGATCGTCTCATTGGGGGGATGTTGATGGATATGGTCCTCGGCTTTGAGGTAATCTAAGTATTTGTTCAGTCATGTGGATAATTAGTATGTTGAGTTGTTGTATATGTTGAGGTTTCGTGTAATGAGTTTCGTATCGGTTATTCGTTGAGGGATGTTGATCCCAGGACTGTTGTATTGAGATCGTAGATCATGTTGGTCATTCATTTGGGGATGATGATCCCATGATTGATGTTTTGGATATTGATTAGTCGTGTCGACTTTTCATTGTCAGTCTGTTGTTGTTCACTTCGGTGAGTCTTTTAATCCTTATTGGATATGTGTTTCTTTGAGTTTCGTTGTCATGTTGCATCGTGACATATCTGGAGTCATATCTGCGTGCCGATTGGTTATTGTGTAGGATTTTTAGCCGGGCACATGATGGTTATGTGTTGATATTTCCACATTGAACCGTGCACACGAGACGTAGTTCGTGAGGCTAATTAGGTACAAGACCACACGTGTATGTGATCAATACCCGGGGTGGCTTGTGCACGGACACATTTCCGGATCGGGCGTACTATGACTTCCATCTTTGAGCCATATTGTTTGGTCGTTCATCCTCCATTTATGGTTGGGTATGTTCGACGGTTTATGACTGGTTGTTCATATGCCCGAGGGGTATGTTCGATAGTCGGTGTCATTTCTTTGAGATCCTTTATTGTTGATCGTTTGGAGTTTACCTTGTTTATGGTATTCTCGGTTATTGTTTGTCCTTTGTTGATCATTTGGAGTTTACCTTGTTGATGGTATTCTCGGTTATTGTTGATCCTTCATTGATTGTGTTCGGGATTTACCTTGTTGATGGTATTCTCAGTTATCGTGATCCTTTATTGGTCGTATTGGAGTTATCATGTCGATGATATTCTCAGTTGATGTATTGGTTGATTAGTGTTATTGATCGTATGAGCATTCGGGATGTACGTCGTTGTTTCGGGATTTGTATTCATTGTTTTGTGGTAGTTGATGTACAGATATGTTGTATGTAATTATTTATGTGATGTGATCGATATCATTATTGAGTATTGTGGTTGACCCCGTCGTGGGCTTTATTTTTAGGTACTCGGAGATCGAGCTAGTAGCGGTCTTGAAGGGGTGAGCTTCCCGGGTGATACTGACTGTGGCATGTTTTTGAGTATTGAGTATTTCTTTTCTGGTTGTTTATTTCCGCTGCAAATGTGTATTTTGAACTGTGTTTTTATCCACTGCGTGTGTATATTTCAAAATGGCTTTTCCGTATCTTTATCCGCTGCATGTGTATATTTCAAAATGGCTTTTCGGTATCATTACCAACTCGTGTGTATTTTCAAATGGCCTTTTTGGCATTTTACGAACTTGGGTTATTTTCGTCAAACTCTTTTTTCCAAATTATTTTATCGGTACGTTTAAGTGGTAGCTTAACGTACATTTTGAACTGTCGAGAATTGGCACTTCGCCTTGTATTTTCAAATGGTATTTTATGACGGTATTTGAGAACTTTGTTTTTGAAAATATTTGAGTATTTGAAAAATATTACCGTCATCGGCCTCTTTGGCTTTTTGAACAGTTTTAAATTGGTTTTGTAAACGGTTTTTAGCCTGGTGGGTTCCGGCGCGGGGCCCACGGCGCTGTAATATCCAGATGGTTTTGGGGGTGTTACAGAAGATGGTATCGGAGCTTGGGTTTTGTGAAACCCAGGCGTGTGTGTTATGTGGCTCTACCGGTATGGTAGTACCGTGATTTTTGAAAATGAGGTTTTCTGACTTTTGAGTCAAATCGATTTTTGGAGTTTCCAAAATTTTTTAGATTTTTTTCAAATTGCTATTTGTGATATTGGTGTGTGTTGATTGTGTAGAAACTTCGTACGGAAGTCGTGTGCTAGTATCACGGGAGATCATCGGCTTCACGCACCTGTAAGTATATTTGTTTGGCTATTCGCTTGTGGCGACACTTGATTGTTTTGTGATGAGTTGTAAAGTTTGGGATTGATCTGTTGTTGGTGACGGGTTGCATGTTTCGAGGACGAAACTTATTTTAAGGGGGGTAGTATGTAATACCCGAATTTTCAGTATAAATTTTTCACGTTATTTTATCTGAGTATACTGTACAGTTTGGTATCTATACAGTATGGATAAAATAAATTGAGAACCGAGAGAGTTATACTGGTGTGATTATCGTTTTTGATTGACAGATATATTCAGGATATGTTGTATGAGGTTGAACTGATTCGGATATCAGGTATACCGTATGAGAATATTTTTGGATTCAGTATGTGTATTCAGTATGCCGTATGTTTGTATTTCGTACGTCGAGACGTCGGACAGGAACAGTTGGATTTTTGGCTAAGTATAAAAGCCATTACGTACGTTAAGCCTTGGAGCTTACGTACGTAAAATGTGTTAGCTTACGTACGTTATATAGTGTACATAACGTACGTAACAAGAGGAATCGGACAGTTGGGGCCCGTGGTCGGTGGCTTTCGGCGCGGATGTGGACAGGTGAGTCAACGGACGGAGTTACGTACGTTATACAGGGTGTATTACATACGTAATACGAGTATTATACTGTAGCAAGTCAACGTACGTATTACGTATGCAACGGAATAAGTGTTACGTACGTTACGGGGCGGCTGGCCGAGTCGTGGCCGAGATGACCTGGATGGCCGAGCATGGCCGGTCGTCACTCGTTGGAATGGCCGAGCATGGTCGACAGTGACTCGTGGAGGTGGCCGATCACGGTCGGCAGTGACTCGGAGGGATGGTCGATCGGCCGATTACGACGTAAGGCGGTGGCCTTACGGCCGTAGGCCGATTACGACGTAAGCCACCGACGGTTACGCACGTAAGGGTGCCGAACGAATCGGCAAGAGGTAGGCCGCGCCGGCTACGCACGTAAGCGACCCTCGTTACGTACGTAATGGTCCGGCAGGTCCCGCCTATTTAAAGGCCTCGACCGAGTCATCCGGCCATTTTCATGTTTTCTCTTCGTTTCTTCGCGATTTCTTCAGCAAATGGATGGATTTGAGTAAAAACATCATCTAGCAACATGTTTTGGAAGTTGGAATCATGGATTAAAATCATCTTCCACCCGGATCGAAGGTAAGAACACCTAAACTTTTGGTTTTTGGATGTTCTTGAGGTTTCTTGGTGTTTTGGCCGATTTGCTTCGTTTTGATTCAGATTGTTGATTGAAATTGATTGTAAACTCGTAATCATTCAATACTCTTGAAGTTTTATGGAAAGAATTCGAGTATTTCTTCGAATAAACGATTGAATTAGACTATACCGTCAAAGTGTTCGATGAAATGTCTCAATGAGTAGAACTTGGAAAATTCTACACGTTTTCGTATGAATGATGGTTGAAATGATATTGTTGTGATGATTCTTGGTAATTATGGGAATTTTGTTAAAGGAAGATAATGAATTGGTGATCAAATGATTCGATTATGTTGTTATGATTATGGAATCGTGGTATTCTCGATGTTCTTGGTGGTTTATTGCGAATCATGATGTTATGAGAAGTATATGTTGAAGGACATGATTATATACACCTTGAATTATGATTAAGAGTTGTTTAGATGTTAGAAAACATCGGGTTATGTTGTTTTATGGATTATGAACGTGAATTTGGATAATTCGTGTTCTTGAAGAACTCTTGAGTTACATGTTATGATTTTGGAAGGATTTCGGATAATTTGGAATGTGATTATTCACGATAATAATAGGTAAATTGTTTTCTACGAATTTTCAAGTATGAACAAGAAGGAGTTTTGTCTTCGTATTTGGAGTTGAAGTTGGATTCGAATATGTTATAAAATCCTTAATGTCGAGATAAATTGATCATTTATTTGATGAATACGTTTTAAAGTGTTGGTGTTTTGGATATGAATATGGAATATTCACATTTAGAACTAAGTTATGTATTTGGTACAATATTCGTATAGGAATACGAATATGATTTCGAGTTTGATGAGAATTATTATTCATGATTGAATTTGGAAATTCATACTTATTGAATAAGTGTTCAATTCGGATAATGGAATTATTTGAAACCTTTGGAATATGGTTATCTATTATGTTGAATTATTCGGATCGTCCGGATTGATGATGATAACCGGTAATTGGTTTATAATATGAATTTACAAGGAGGAAACTTGTATCCGTATTTAAGATTGAATTTGGAATCGGTAATGTTAGACCCTTGTTGGTTTAAATTGATTATTGATATGATCTTCGGATTTTGGAATCGTATTGTGGTTTTGAATTCGTGTTTGATTGGTTCGGGTTGTTTCGATATGTGTTTAATCGGGATATTGTAGAATCATTGTTGATCGGTTATTGATTGTTATTTGTGATCATCGAGTTACGGCTTGTATTGTGGATATGGGTTCGTATTTGTTGAGTTGGATTATTTGGTATTATGTATATGATCGAGGTTTCGTTGAACCGTTGAGTTTGTTGGTTGAGTATGTCGGTTATTGATTTTTATCGAATGTGTGTTAATCGGTTATTGCAATAGGTTGATATGTTTTGATCGTGGATTATGACCGTTGAGTTGCGGTTGAGGCTAAAGAGTTCGTAGATTGCTTTTGGTCGGGGCTAAGGAGCTCGTAGACAAAGGCAATGGATTTTGGTAACGGCTTCGTGGTATCGGTATCGAGGCAAGTTTATACTTGTTCAGTTTATAATATTTGATGAATGGTTTCGTTTTCATTTCATTTATAATTCGTATAGCAATGTTGTTAGAAATGTAAGGTGTCGGGATAATGGTATGTATATCGTGCTCTGGTTGTATTAAATCATAAGGTATATGATTTAATTGTGTTCAGGGAAGATGTGAGTTATCTTTGGTCAAGGATATAGAATATCGGATATCCAGGATAGTTCTCGTGATGACATAAATATCGGGATAAAGGTTTATTGGTATTGAATGGATGGTACCTTATTTGAGATTATTTGTATAACTCTGTATTCGTTCAGGGATATTGTTCGTGGAAAGGATGTTGTCTTCGGCTGTGAGGTAATTTATGTATTGTTCAGTTATGAGATAATTGTTATGTTGAGTTGTTGTATATGTTGTATGTTGAGGCTTCATATATTGAGATTCGTACTGGTTGTTCGTTGAGGGATGTTGATCCGAGGACTATTGTTGGTATTAATGGTTGTGTTGATCGTCTCATTGGGGGGATGTTGATGGATATGGTCCTCGGCTTTGAGGTAATCTAAGTATTTGTTCAGTCATGTGGATAATTAGTATGTTGAGTTGTTGTATATGTTGAGGTTTCTGTAATGAGTTTCGTATCGTTTATTCGTTGAGGGATGTTGATCCCAGGACTGTTGTATTGAGATCGTAGATCATATTGGTCATTGATTTGGGGATGATGATCCCAGGATTGATTTTTTGGATATTGATTAGTCGTGTCGACTTTTCATTGTCAGTCTGTTGTTGTTCACTTCGGTGAGTCTTTTAATCCTTATTGGATATGTGTTTCTTTGAGTTTCGTTGTAATGTTGCATCGTGACATATCTGGAGTCATATCGGCGTGCCGATTGGTTATTGTGTAGGATTTTTAGCCGGGCACATGATGGTTATGTGTTGATATTTCCACATTGAACTGTGCACACGAGACGTAGTTCGTGAGGCTAATTAGGTACAAGACCACACATGTATGTGATCAATACCCGGGGTGGCTTGTGCACGGACACATTTCCGGATCGGGCGTACTATGACTTCCATCTTTGAGCCATATTGTTTGGTCGTACATCCTCCATTTATGGTTGGGTATGTTCGACAGTTTACGACTGGTTGTTCATATGCCCAAGGGGTATGTTCGATAGTCGGTGTCATTTCTTTGAGATCCTTTATTGTTGATCGTTTGGAGTTTACCTTGTTTATGGTATTCTCGGTTATTGTTGGTCCTTTGTTGATCATTTGGAGTTTACCTTGTTGATGGTATTCTCGGTTATTGTTGATCCTTCATTGATTGTGTTCGGGATTTACCTTGTTGATGGTATTCTTAGTTATCGTGATCCTTTATTGGTCGTATTGGAGTTATCATGTCGATGATATTCTCAGTTGATGTATTGGTTGATCAATGTTATTGATCGTATGAGCATTCGGGATGTACGTCATTGTTTCGGGATTTGTATTCATTGTTTTGTGGTAGTTGATCTACAGATATGTTGTATGTAATTATTTATGTGATGTGATCGATATCATTATTGAGTATTGTGGCTGACCCCGTCGTGGGCTTTATTTTTAGGTACTCGGAGATCGAGCTAGTAGCGGTCGTGAAGGGGTGAGCTTCCCGGGTGATACTGACCGTGGCATGATTTTGAGTATTGAGTATTTCTTTTCTGGTTGTTTATTTCCGCTGCAAATGTGTATTTTGAACTGTGTTTTTATCCGCTGCGTGTGTATATTTCAAAATGGCTTTTCGGTATCTTTATCCGCTGCATGTGTATATTTCAAAATGGCTTTTCGGTATCTTTACCAACTCGTGTGTATTTTCAAATGGCCTTTTTGGCATTTTACGAACTTGGGTTATTTTCGTCAAACTCTTTTTCCCAAATTATTTTATCGGCACTTCGCCTTGTATTTTCAAATGGTATTTTATGACGGTATTTGAGAACTTTGTTTTTGAAAATATTTGAGTATTTGCAAAATATTACCGTCATCGGCCTCTTTGGCTTTTTGAACATTTTTGAATTGGTTTTGTAAACGGTTTTTAGCCTGGTGGGTTCCGGCGCGGGGCCCACGGCGCTGTAATATCCCGGATGGTTTTGGGGGTGTTACAGAGTTGTTGTATATGTTGTATGTTGAGGCTTCGTATATTGAGATTCGTACTGGTTGTTCGTTGAGTGATGTTGATCCCAGGACTATTGTTGGTTTTAATGGTTGTGTTGATCGTCTCATTGGGGGATGTTGATCGATATGGTCTGTAACACCCCGATATATTCGGAATAATTACAGCGCCGTAAACCCTTTAAGTAAGGATTTACAAGGCTAATTTAAAAGAAATGTAAATATAATCCAATCGTACAACTGAAGTTTAAAAATACAGATTTGGTTTAACTGATACAGTGAGTTAACTTATACAACCATATCGAAATGACATTATTCAAACAGACGTACTCGAGTACTAAATGAACCAAGAAGACAAATCACAATAACAATAAACATCAACCACATCACTGAGCTATTTCATCGTCATGTCGGTACTGTGGTTGCTTCCCCGCTCCTCGGCTACCTGAACATCAAAACAATGTCCACCCCCGAAGGGGTTAGCAAAACAATGCTAGTACAAGTATCGTGATACATAAATCATCAGTGCATCATAAAACATGCAAAACGGACTTCCATCATCGGAATCCAACGATGTGAATCCTCACGATTCCATCAACACAATACAGGGTAATCCAGCGATCCAGCGCCCTTGGTATAGATCCCCATGATGATCCCGTCGGACCAACGCATGGTGGAAAACCCGTCCAAATGATCCGGCCTCAGCATAGATCCCCATGATGATCCCGTCGGACCAACGCATGGTGGACATTCTGTAACACCCCAAACTAGGCGGATATTACAGTGCCGTAGATCCCCAACTGGGACCCACCAGGCAAATGAAAATGAATGAATTACACAAGATAAATGTAGTACCGAACTACATTACAACAATAATTACTCCGATGAGGAGTTTAATTACAACACACCAGGACAATACCGAATACTAGTGTATTTTATATGAAGATAAAATACACAACACTGAATGAAACGGAGTATTCAAATGAAAGTCTGCAGCGGAAAATAAAGGACAATAACATGAATAACTGAAAGATCGGGGCCCCCTACTAGTATCAATAGGACTCCTCGACATCAACATGCTATTCCCGTGTGTTTGCCTTGCCATGACCTGAAAAACAAAATCCCCAAACGGTGTCCGGGCCATAAAGAACAACAATCCTCAAGGGTTGAAAATACACAATCATGATTAATCGAGGTTATGAAATATTCTTAATTATGAATTTCGCTGAAGAGGAGTATCATAGTACGCCCGTAATGTTCTGTGCAAGTGTACAAGACGAATGACCGGACACACCCGTCCTTGTACCTAATTAGTCTCACGGAGGTAAGCGTTACCGTGTGCACGGTCCGATGTATCGGTGAACCCAATACATGACCATCGTGTGCTCGACTAAAAATTCCACACCCCACACCCGCCACGCAATATGAACCCTAAGGTCACATGAACGAGAATGACCATGATGAATATCAATGAATAACAATTAGACTAGGCCAAGATGACTCACCGATATGAAAGTAATAGTGACGTGATTGATAAACCAATGAAAAGATTTGGAACCGTCGTTCCTCGTGAATGAAATGATTATTCGACACTTACAAGTCTCAAAATGATTAATATTATGATGAATGAATTATGATTATGAGCAATCAACAACAAAAGGAATGAGTATCCTTTTAACCGAGTAAGAATTAACTTACAAAATACCGATGACAATTATCCTTCCACGAACAACGTCCTAAATGAAGTGTCGGTCGCACGAACAACCTTAATTCAATACAATTACCAACAATCCGATCAATACACGAATATAACGAATTCCAAACGTCGATACGACTAAACCAAGTCCATAGAGGCATTAAATCAAACACGTTGTATTCAACTCCGATTGTTTACAAACAAACTTCGATATACCAATATCAAAATTCCCCAAGAAGTGTTTCAAACCAACAAAATGTAACACCCCCAAAATCCTATTGGGTTATTACAGCGCCATGGACCCCACACCAGGAGATCCACCAGGCTAACACGACCAAAATACAACTAACTGGCCAAACAGGGTAATCACAATCCCTATACTGACATCCAACAATAATATTCCGATATGGAATTTCAATGACAACAGTGGGCCTACATGGCCCAAATACAATACAACGACATCCACGAGCCTTGCTCGGATAATATAAAATGACAATAACTGACAAGACTGGAGTATTCCAACTGCCTGACTGATATGAACACCAAAACATCTCGGACTAGTATCGCTCGAATGCCTCGTCGCCATCGTCATGCCCCTGTGTCTCAACTCTTTCCTCGCAAGTACCTAAAACATGAAAACATGTTCCGCCACGGGTCACCATCCAAGATAATGAATATCAAGTACATGCACAACATGATATGCATCCAAAGGCGTAATAAATAAGATAACAATGGTAGTACGAGATGCTCACAAACCAAAGTAAGAATCGAGCATTCGTGGAATATTGTGCCCACGGCATACGATCAATACCTGCTCAATAGGTTAGAACACAAGTGCCCAACGGCGAATCATCAATACAGAACACAACAATACATCACCCGAAGGTAACCCAAGCCAAACACTGAAATAGATACAAATCACAACGCCGAAGGCTCCGACAGGAATATCGATACATCACAATGGCCTTAACAGCCGAACATCCCGAAGCTGTTTATCATCATAATACCCTGAATGTCACTCAGCCGAAGCTGTCAATCACCACAATGGCCCGAAGCCAAAACAGCCCGAAGCTGTATCAATGAGGGCCGAAGCCACGGCACGAAGCCGTATCACAATGAGGGCCGAAGCCACGGCATGAAGCCGTATCACAATGAGGGCCGGGCCACGGCACGGCCGTATCACAATGAGGGCCGGCCACGGCACGAAGCCGTATCACAATGAGGGCCGGCCACGCACGGCCGTATCACAATGAGGGCCGGGCCACGCACGGCCGTATCACAATGAGGGCCGAAGCCACGGCACGAAGCCGTATCACAATGAGGGCCGAAGCCACGGCACGAAGCCGTATCACAATGAGGGCCGAAGCCACGGCACGAAGCCGTATCACAATGAGGGCCGAAGCCACGGCACGAAGCCGTATCACAATGAGGGCCGAAGCCACTGACTGTGACCTACTGAACTGTAGGTGTTGGGAAACCAACCGCGAAGGTTCAAGCCCCAAGCTTACCCATCGAGCACTAGCCGAGACTAGTCTCCAAAACATAATTAATCACAACAGTAACAATCCCAAGATTACCAAATTCACAAGGATAATAGCGTGCTGCCTTGGGTCGGCCAACACGACAACAATAACTCACGGATGGGCTCCGTCCACGGCGGTCCCAATTCAAATACCTCGACTGCCTTGGAATGGCCAATCGATCACAACGACTCAACGGATGGAAACTATCCTTGACAGTCCCAAATCGATACATCGATTACCTTTAGAACGGTCAATCAATAACGATGATACAACGGATGGGAATTATCTTCGATAATCCCAATTAAATATGTCGATTGCCTTAGAACGGTCAACCGATAACCAATGATACAACGGATGGGAATTATCTTTGATAATCCCAATTAAATACATCGATTACCTCAGAACGGTTAATCGATAATCAATGATACAACGGATGGGAATTATCTTCGATAATCCCAATTAAATACATCGATTACCTCAGAACGGTTAATCGATAATCAATGATACAACGGATGGGAATTATCTTCGATAATCCCAATTAAATACATCGATTACCTCAGAACGGTTAATCGATAATCAATGATATTAACGGATGGGAATTATCTTCGATAATCCCAATTAAATACATCGATTACCTCAGAACGGTTAATCGATAATCAATGATACAACGGATGGGAATTATCTTCGATAATCCCAATTAAATACATCGATTACCTCATAACGGTTAATCGATAATCAATGATACGGTAGAGTAGATATCCCGGCGTTCTAAACCGACCACCGAAACAGATATGAAAACAAATATATCAAAGGCCTTCAATCGGCCAATGCAACATCATAGTAATAGTTCCAATTCGATAATAACGATTCAACGATGCCTCAGAACGACATTAGCGTCAACAATAATAATCGATACATCGATACCGCGAACCGGTTATCGACAACAAGAATCTCACTGCCTTAAACCGGCCGTTAACGAATAACGATCACAACTGGTAAAATCACCGAAGGGTATTGTATCAAACAATCCCCAATATCAATAAATCACGAAGAGACTATGTCTCGAAATGATACAACACATTCATACACATATATGATAACATTAATCTCATTGACCAGTACAAGTATAAAACTTGCCTCAAACCGAAGGCGAGAAAGTCCTTCCACGATCAACGTCCTGGCACGAAACGACGAACGGCGCCTCCCGACGGTGACAAACACTCGAACAACCTTGAATGAAAACAATTCATTCAAAAACACAAAATCAATAGAAAACAAAGACATGGACAAAGCCCGATTCAAACACGAATCGATCACACCACACGAACGAATATCATAGTTCTCAACTATGAATTCCAACATCCTCCAACACCTCGATGATCAATTTACATGATCATCACATTCTTAACACTTGTGAAATCCATCCAACAAGATTCATTTAAGAACAATCATCAAAACAAACATCTCAAAGTGATAATATCACCAATATCATCAAATTGATCCTCCTACAATGATAATATTATCAATATTATCATTATCACCCCGAGAACATCATCAATTCAATAACCATGATGTTTGAAATAAAAATCCTTCATCATAACCTCATGAATTCGGATTAAACCACAAGAATCACTCAACCATTTTCAAATTATGATAATCACCTCCTGGATCATCATAAATCCTTACTAAAATGGTTAAAATCTTACAAGAACACCACCAACAATAATAATCATCTCAAGACTATGTTAATCATATAACAATCTTAACATAATCTTTCCTAGACATGATTAAAAACCTCCCAACAATCTAAAACATGAAGAATATAATCATACTCAAGCTATACCAACATGTTCTTCATCAAAAGTTTATCAAAACCATGAAGAATCATGATATACTCCATGAATCAAACAATACCCGAAGAAAGAAACAACAACAACTCGAAAATCACTAGAAGAACAAGAGATTGAGGGAACTTACCAAAGAAGAACAAGAAGAAGCCTCCAAACACCAAAGGAGCATCAACAAGCTTCCAACCTCAAGCTTCAATCCAAGCTAGGATGATCAAGATCGAGTTGGAAGAGGCTAAACATTAATAACAAGTCCAAATGGACGATTCTAGGGAGAGGAAATGTGTTTTGGTTCGTGAGGAAATGAAAGACGAAACCAAGATAAATAGATCGATATCTGCTACGACGTTATACACTTATGGTTAACGACGTAAGAGGCATTACGACGCTATACCAAGACATTAACGACGTAATGAAAATCCGTAACTAATCTGGACTAAAATACGAAGGCCTTAACGCACGTAAACAAGAACTTGTTACGACGTGAACAAGACCTACATTACGCACGTAAAGCTCACCTCTTAACGCACGTAAGGGTCCGCTGATCGCAATAGTGAGATCCGATCGGAAGATGCTCGACCCACCGGCCGAAAGCGACTACGAGGAAGGTTCCTGCCACCTACCAAGCCTTACGTACGTAACCTTACAGGCATAACGTACGTAATACTCAACCCTTAACGTACGTAAATCTACACATATAGCGTACGTTAAGGCTAGTGTATTTAGCCAAAAATCCAAACTCTCCAACCAACATTCAAACGACGAAACTAACCCGACGACAAGTATAATATTTCGATCCCGAAATATTCTAATACAATATACATTGTATTGGTCCAAACAACAACACTTGTACAATTCCAAATGAATACGTACAACTCAACAGTAACACAAAAAAAAAAATTACCCCCGGATATTACATACTCCCCTCCTTAAAAAGAGTTTCGTCCCCGAAACTCAGGGTGCAAAAACACGGGGCACAACTATCCATCAGGATAAGAAAACAACATCTCCAGGGATACTCCTCACTGCAAACCACTTCGCCTGAGTAATCGGGCCAACACCACGGGTTCCCGCGTCTCCTCTGCCCGAACACGGCGAAAAACAAGGGATAAAATACTCAATCAAGTGCGAGATCAATCAAATCATAACTCCTCCGTTCTCATCGGCATTAAACGCTCAAGCAAACACTGACTCATGCCACAAAAGGAAAATAAAAACGCATATGTGGTCCTCGGGACCATATCAACTGCACATCCAAGTCCTCACAACTCGGCGTCTCGGATTGAAATGAACAATTACCCAGATTATTACAAAATCTCGGGTATAACACCAAAAAGGAAGGAAAAACACATCACATGACCTCAAATCTCAAGATTCTCAAAAGCTATCGTAACAAGGTAGGTCAATAATAAATGGTTCACAACCACAATACTACAATGCAGACTGAGTCAAAATATCAGTCCGAAAAACAAGGAAAATACAAATCAAGGCCACATCTCAAATGTGTCCAAAGTCAACACCCTCCGGGTCATCGAACTCATCGATCTCATCGACTCGAGGAAGACCCAAATTTGAGCTCGCCGCTCCTCCTCGAGTGTCCATACCTCTGGCTCCCGGAGCCCAATATGACCCCTTGGATGGAGTACGGATTGAAGCAACAAAATCTCTCGAGGCCCGTGAGCTTCCTTGAGATCTACTGGCACTAGAACTCATGCAGTATTTCTGAAGGTGTCCCGGCTTCCCACACAGAAAACAAACAATAGCTGGCACAGTACAACGGGTGCTAATGTGCCCCGCTGAATCGCAATTAAAGCAAACAACAGTCGAACTGGTCGCCGGAGAAGAAGATGATCTCCCAGCACGAAGACGACTAGAAGACGACCTCTTGGACGTGGGAGCCCGATGTCCTTCTGAACGAACCGGCATCCTAGTCCTCTCACCGGAAGAAACTGAAGGGTTCTTCCGAGCAAGCTCCTTGATCAAAAGCTCTGCTCCAAGAGCCTTCTCGATGAATTCACCAAGTGAACTGCAATTATGGTTGAACAACTGCATCCTCAACTGCGGGTTCAGCCTCTTGCTAAAATACTTGATCTTATCCGCCTCAGTACGGATAACATATGAATCAAACTGAAGGAGTCCCTGAAACTTCTCCGCAATAACAATAACACCCTCGTCCTCGACGGATTCGGGGTTCAAAACCTCTGACAACTTGGCTTCACGAAGTGGAGCCGGATAATATCTCTCTAACATGAGAGTCTTAAACTCGCTCCAAGCACAATCACGATCGGTGGGTTTCACAGAAAGCCACCAAGAATAAGCGCCTTTACTCAAATAGTAAGCCGCTACTGCCACCTTACTCTCTTCCGGACACTGAACCATGTCGAAGAGTTTATCAAAATGTTCAAGCCAATGAACAATATCAGCTGGTTCCGACGAACCCTCAAAATAGGCGGCCTCGACGAGAGATGTCGCCGATAATCACTCACTCTCCCGGATCGCCCATAAAACGGCACATGGGATCCTCGCCGGTGGACCACGTACCACCGAGGTCTCGTATGGTTTCCATTATCTCGTGTCATCTCGAGTCATCTGGGTCATCATGCCCTCATGAGCAAGTAAGGGTCGATGTGGTCACTCTCGGTCGATCGACTCGAGTATGACGTTCCGAAGGGGAACCGGTCGCATAAGTCACATCTCCGGCTGAATTCTGATCCATATCGGCACCCGTACGCGTATAAACATGAGGTTCTGGGTATCGGCCTGCTCTGCAGCCTTTACCCCCTCTGCTACGTCCTCGGATTCCTCTTTCCATACTGAAAGAATAACGTTCGATCATGAACAAAGCTCAAATATGCCTCAACGGCCAATCCACAATGCCAAGTCATTATCCAAACATGAATATACATACTCAACAGATAAATAGTCACCTCAAACATGCTAATTATAGCCAATACTGAGCCCACACGCTCCCAAAACAAATAATCATTAATGAATCGTAACACAAATGTTACCTACAGATTTCAACAATACATGTATAATCAATGGCATAATGAATGTATGAACATACAAGAGAATCGAGTCCTTACACAGGTCATACGAAGCTTCGAGGTCTTGCGATACTAGTCTTCACTGACGACTTCGATGAAAGAATGACTCATACATTCGTTCAACTACCACGACTCACAAATCCCGACTGTCCAGATTGTCATAACCTGATAGTCCACTACTACCGCGTCGGTAGAACCACATAACTCACTTATCAGGGTATCTCACAACCCAATTCTCTGATACCATCTTCTGTAACACCCCCAAATCCTATTGGGTTATTACAGCGCCATGGACCCCACACCAGGAGATCCACCAGGCTAACACGACCAAAATACAACTAACTGGCCAAACAGGGAAATCACAATCCCTATACTGACATCCAACAATAATATTCCGATATGGAATTTCAATGACAAATAAAGTGGGCCTACATGGCCCAAATACAATACACGACATCCACGAGCCTTGCTCTGATAATATAAAATGACAATAATCGACAAGACCGGAGTATTCCAACCGCTGACCGATATGAACACCAAAACATCTCGGACTAGTATCGCTCGAATGCCTGCCGCCATCGTCATGCCCCCGTGTCTCAACTCTTTCCTCGCAAGTACCTAAAACATGAAAACATGTTCCGCCACGGGGTCAGCCATCCAAAGATAATGAATATCAAGTACATGCACAACATGATATGCATCCAAAGGCGTAATAAACAAGATAACAATGGTAGTACGAGATGCTCACAAACCAAAGTAAGAATCGAGCATTCGTGGAATATTGTGCCCACGCATACGATCAATACCGCTCAATAGGTTAGAACACAAGTGCCCAACGGCGAATCATCAATACGTAACACAACAATACATCACCCGAAGGTAACCCAAGCCAAACACCGAAATAGATACAAATCACAACGCAAGGCTCCGACAGAATATCGATACATCACAATGGCCTTAATGTACCAACATCCAAGCCGTTTATCATCATAATACCCTCGAATGTCACTCACCAAGCCGCTAATCACCACAATGGCCCGAAGCCAAAACAGCCAAGTCAGTATCAATGAGGGCGAAGCCACGGCACGGCCGTATCACAATGAGGGCCGGGCCACGCACGAAGCCGTATCACAATGAGGGCCGGCCACGGCACGGCCGTATCACAATGAGGGCCGGCCACGGCACGGCCGTATCACAATGAGGGCCGGGCCACGGCACGGCCGTATCACAATGAGGGCCGGCCACGCACGGCCGTATCACAATGAGGGCCGGCCACGCACGGCCGTATCACAATGAGGGCCGGGCCACGCACGGCCGTATCACAATGAGGGCCGGCCACGCACGAAGCCGTATCACAATGAGGGCCGGGCCACGGCACGGCCGTATCACAATGAGGGCCGGCCACCGATCGTGACTCATCGAATCAGAGGTGTTGGGAAACCAACCGCGAAGGTTCAAGCCCCAAGCTTACCCATCGAGCACTAGCCGAGACTAGTCTCCAAAACATAATTAATCACAACAGTAACAATCCCAAGATTACCAAATTCACAAGGATAATAGCGTGCTGCCTTGGGTCGGCCAACACGACAACAATAACTCACGGATGGGCTCTGGCCCACGGCGGTCCCAATTCAAATACCTCGACTGCCTTGGAATGGCCAATCGATCACAACGACTCAACGGATGGAAACTATCCTTGACAGTCCCAAATCGATACATCGATTACCTTTAGAACGGTCAATCAATAACGATGATACAACGGATGGGAATTATCTTCGATAATCCCAATTAAATATGTCGATTGCCTTAGAACGGTCAACCGATAACCAATGATACAACGGATGGGAATTATCTTTGATAATCCCAATTAAATACATCGATTACCTCAGAACGGTTAATCGATAATCAATGATACAACGGATGGGAATTATCTTCGATAATCCCAATTAAATACATCGATTACCTCAGAACGGTTAATCGATAATCAATGATACAACGGATGGGAATTATCTTCGATAATCCCAATTAAATACATCGATTACCTCAGAACGGTTAATCGATAATCAATGATACAACGGATGGGAATTATCTTCGATAATCCCAATTAAATACATCGATTACCTCAGAACGGTTAATCGATAATCAATGATACAACGGATGGGAATTATCTTCGATAATCCCAATTAAATACATCGATTACCTCAGAACGGTTAATCGATAATCAATGATACGGTAGAGTAGATATCCCGGCGTTCTAAACCGACCACCGAAACAGATATGAAAACAAATATATCAAACGCCTTCAATCGGCCAATGCAACATCATAGTAATAGTTCCAATTCGATAATAACAATTCAACGATGCCTCAGAACGACATTAGCGTCAACAATAATAATCGATACATCGATACCGCGAACCGGTTATCGACAACAAGAATCTCACTGCCTTAAACCGGCCGTTAACGAATAACGATCACAACTGGTAAAATCACCGAAGGGTATTGTATCAAACAATCCCCAATATCAATAAATCACGAAGAGACTATGTCTCGAAATGATACAACACATTCATACACATATATGATAACATTAATCTCATTGACCAGTACAAGTATAAAACTTGCCTCAAACCGAAGGCGAGAAAGTCCTTCCACGATCAACGTCCTGGCACGAAACGACGAACGGCGCCTCCCGACGGTGACAAACACTCGAACAACCTTGAATGAAAACAATTCATTCAAAAACACAAAATCAATAGAAAACAACGACATGGACAAAGCCCGATTCAAACACGAATCGATCACACCACACGAACGAATATCATAGTTCTCAACTATGAATTCCAACATCCTCCAACACCTCGATGATCAATTTACATGATCATCACATTCTTAACACTTGTGAAATCCATCCAACAAGATTCATTTAAGAACAATCATCAAAACAAACATCTCAAAGTGATAATATCACCAATATCATCAAATTGATCCTCCTACAATGATAATATTATCAATATTATCATTATCACCCCGAGAACATCATCAATTCAATAACCATGATGTTTGAAATAAAAATCCTTCATCATAACCTCATGAATTCGGATTAAACCACAAGAATCACTCAACCATTTTCAAATTATGAAAATCACCTCCTGGATCATCATAAATCCTTACTAAAATGGTTAAAATCTTACAAGAACACCACCAACAATAATAATCATCTCAAGACTATGTTAATCATATAACAATCTTAACATAATCTTTCCTAGACATGATTAAAAACCTCCCAACAATCTAAAACATGAAGAACATAATCATACTCAAGCTATACCAACATGTTCTTCATCAAAAGTTTATCAAAACCATGAAGAATCATGATATACTCCATGAATCAAACAATACCCGAAGAAAGAAACAACAACAACTCGAAAATCACTAGAAGAACAAGAGATTGAGGGAACTTACCAAAGAAGAACAAGAAGAAGCCTCCAAACACCAAAGGAGCATCAACAAGCTTCCAACCTCAAGCTTCAATCCAAGCTAGGATGATCAAGATCGAGTTGGAAGAGGCTAAACATTAATAACAAGTCCAAATGGACGATTCTAGGGAGAGGAAATGTGTTTTGGTTCGTGAGGAAATGAAAGACGAAACCAAGATAAATAGACTGACCAATCTGCTACGACGTTATACACTTATGGTTAACGACGTAAGAGGCATTACGACGCTATACCAAGACATTAACGCATTTAATGAAAAATCCGTAACTAATCGACTAAAATACGAAGGCCTTAACGCACGTAAAACAAGAACTTGTTACGTACGTGAACAAGACCTACATTACGCACGTAAAGCTCACCTCTTAACGCACGGCGGTCCGTTGACTGCAATAGTGAGATCCGATCGGAAGATGCTCGGGACCCACCGGCCGAAAGCGACTACGAGGAAGGTTCCTGCCACCTACCAAGCCTTACGTACGTAACCTTACAGGCATAACGTACGTAATACTCAACCCTTAACGTACGTAAATCTACACATATAGCGTACGTTAAGGCTAGTGTATTTAGCCAAAAATCCAAACTCTCCAACCAACATTCAAACGACGAAACTAACCCGACGACAAGTATAATATTTCGATCCCGAAATATTCTAATACAATATACATTGTATTGGTCCAAACAACAACACTTGTACAATTCCAAATGAATACGTACAACTCAACAGTAACACAAAAAAAAAAATTACCCCCGGATATTACACAAAACATCTCCAATACGATCAATAATCCGTTATGAATATCCAAAAATGTGATTATAACAACAATTAGTCGAAAATCCCCAATTCCAACTCGATTTTCAACGTGTTCTTGAATAATTCCTCAATAATCCAATGAATCCTTATACAAACTCATAATCATATACATATCCCTTCATATAACATGATTATAACGTCCAAAACATCATATCTCAACACAAAATCGAAGTCCAAAGTGTTGAAGAATTTACCTCTTGAAGATCCAACCAATTCGATCCGATGAAAACGCGTAAAAACGACTATCCAAGCTTCCCAAATGATTGAAGGTGATGAAAATACACACTCAAATGATAATTGATGAAGAAATCTCTCCCTCAAGTTATTCTCTCGTTGCGAGTGAAGGAGATGGAAAAATATGGAAGAAATGAGCTCAAAATGCTCAAAAATGAATTTATAGGGTTGACTCGGCCAACAGCTCGACCGTGCCCGCGACACGGTCGTGGCGCGCAGCCGGCAGTGGACTCGACCGTGTCCCGCTTGACACGGTCGAGGCGCGAAGGGGCCTACCGACATGACCCGCCCGCGGCGCCGACAATGACTCGACCGTGTCCCGAACACGGCCGGCCTCCGGGCGTCGCTACGAGCTAATCCGAAGACCTCGACTGGCCGTGCTGCACGACACGGTCGGGTCTCGAGGCGACGCCCGGCACTATCCGGACGAGTACGGCACGGGCCGTGTCGACGACACGGCCGAAGTTGTTCGGCAGTTGATCGCCAAAATTGAGAAAATGAGCGGGTGAGCTAAAACGACCATAACTCTCTCGTCCGGACTCGATTGACTCACCGCTTGAACCATTGGAAAGCTAACTCGATGCTCTATAATATTGCAAAGATTTAGAATTTTTGGAGTTACCAAAAATTAATGGTGATCTAACAAAGTCGAACTCATATGAATAAAGTTGAAACGATGGACAATAACGATACTCAACTCGAAGTTTATACGAACGGTGAACACGGTGAATGAACATGATTGATGAATGATTATAATTGAGTGAAAATCCACTGAGTGACAATTAACGAATGAAATTACTGAATGATAATGACTGAATTACAATTACTGAATTACAACCGGGTATTACATACACCCCCCCTTAAAAGAGTTTCGTCCTCGAAACTAAGGGTAAATAACTCGGGACATGAACTATCCATCACGATCTGCAAACAATAATGTCCAAATAGTTCTCGGGACCAATTCAATCGCACGCCCAAGTCCCCAAGTCTTGACGTCTCGGATCACAATGAACGATTTCCCAAAAATATCACGAAGTCTCGGTATGACACCAAAAGGAATGCATCAAACGATCTCAAAATCTCAAGATTCTCAAATACGATCATTATAAGATAGATCAACAATAAATGATCCACAACCATGACACATTAATACGGATTGAGTTATATAGTCATCTGAAAGACAAGGCTATATATCAAATGTACCCAACATCGATATCCTCCATACCATCGATCTCCTCGATCCCAACGATTCGACGAAGACCCAAACCCGAACTCCCAGCTTAATATGACCCCGAAAGGTTACCAAAACGAGAGTGACTAAGATGAATGATAAATGATTAGATATCCGACAAGGATCAAGAATAACTCGCCGAGGTGAACTAATAACGAAATGAGTGATAACTCAAATGAAATTATTGGAACCATTGTTCCCGTGAGGTGAATGATTGGTTGATAAATATAAGTCTTAACGTGATTGATATATGATGAATGACCTATGCGAACAATTGAACGACGATGAAATGAATGATTATCCTATTACTGCAAGAATTAACTTGCTCAACACCGGTGATGAATGTCCCGTTGTATCACAGTTAAGCAAACAACAATAACTCGTTGTTCGAGATGAAGATGCTCTCCCAAAGATGAATACGACTAGAAACGATCTTCGACGTCGGAGTCCGATGTCCCTCGGAACTCCTTCCATACCGAGGCAGGAAAGTCACGTGATAATTACAGATCTCGTATGAAGATTGCACTATGTTTACGAGATGAAATGATAACAATGAGCATACATGCTCTAACAAAATGGATGCATTAATAATGCAATAAAACGATCGTCGACATGACGCCGTAATATGAGAAGATCGCCTGAAAAATCAAGTGAGGTGACAAGCCTATCTGATGAAATTCCTGAAATGATTACCTTGAACAAGTTCACAAGATTGAAAAATTTGATTCACAAGATCAACAACTGAACCGTGAGATGGACTGGATGGTTAATAAATTAATCGAACAATGAGATTGACTCCGTGATGAATGAATTAATTGAACAATGAGATTAACTGAGTGATGAATGAATTGACTGAACAATGAGATTGACTGAGTGATGAATGAATTGACTGAACAATGAGATTGACTGAGTGATGAATGAATTAATTGAACAATGAGATTGAGTGAGTGATGAATGAATTGATTGAACAATGAGATTGACTGAGTGATGAATGAATTGACTGAACAATGAGATTGACTGAGTGATGAATGAATTAATTGAACAATGAGATTGAGTGAGTGATGAATGAATTGACTGAACAATGAGATTGAGTGAGTGATGAATGAATTGACTGAACAATTTTTTTAGAAAATCCTTCCACAAACCGCCGATAATAGCCGGCTAATCCGAGAAAGCTTCGGATTTGCTTAACATTCTTCGGAGGTGACCAATCTTGGATAGCCTTCGTCTTCTGAGGATCAACACGCACTCCATCTGATGAAATTACAGGTCCGAGAAAAGTCACTGACATCCAAAGACTCACCTTTCGAAAACTACCCATAAAGTTCATCTCGACATAACAAGTCTCAACCCAGATGTAAATGAAACACTTGTTCCTCCCGGTCACGAGAAAAAACAAAATGTCATCGATCAAGAAAAAAACAAAACTGATCCAAAAGTCGATGAAAACCCGATTCATTAACTCCATGATTACCGCAGTGCAATATTCAACCCAAACGGCTTATCCGCAAACTAATTTCGACCATCGCGTGTTAGAAAAGCCGTCCTCGTGATTTACAACTCTAGAATCCGCAATCGATGATATCCAGATCTTAAGTCGATCTTGGAAAATACCAAGTTCCCTGAAGTTGATCCAAAAGATCGCCGATACGGGATAGAGGATACTAATCTTGATCCTCACCTGCTCAACTCCCGATAATAATACACACACGAACGAACCATACCTCTCCTTGACAGATAACACCGGTGCTCCCCACGGAACACACTCGGCCGGAGATAACCTTTCTCGAACTAATCCTCAAGTTGAATCTTCAACTCCCGCATTTGGTCGGGGCCATCCGATACGGTGTCTTCGATAATGGGGACGCACTGCCCAACTCACTCCCGAATTCCACTACTCTATGAGAAAGCAACCAGATAACTCGTTCGGAATACATCGTCAAACGATGACAATGATACCACGAATGATTGAACATTTGATTGCCCGAGAATGGTCAATCGAAAAAAGTGATACAATGAATGATTGAATAGCTCGATTGCCTTAGAAAGGTCAATCGATGAAAATGATACAATGAATGATGAAATAGCTCGATTGCCTTAGAAAGGCCAATCGATGAAAATGATACAATGAATGATTAAATAGCTCGATTGCCTTAGAAAGGCCAATCGATGAAAATGATACAATGAATGATTGAATAACTCGATTGCCTTAGAAAGGCCAATCGATGAAAATGATACAATGAATGATGAAATAGCTCGATTGCCTTAGAAAGGCCAATCGATGAAAATGATACAATGAATGATTGAATAACTCGATTGCCTTAGAAAGGCCAATCGATGAAAATGATACAATGAATGATGAAATAGCTCGATTGCCTTAGAAAGGCCAATCGATGAAAATGATACAATGAATGACTGAACAACTTGCTTGCGGAATTTCTCTGCTTCCATCATAATAGTAATCCTTCTGGGACAACGGGGATTACCTCCCTGAAGTACACATTCGACGACCAACGACGAAAATGATAGTGACCATGCGCTAACAATTACTGAGGATAGTATTAAGACGGTTAAACCAACTAATACCGAAATTACATCGTCCTAAGATAAATTCACCACGATTAGGTCCACCAACCAATCGCGGTTACTAAGCTTACTTAGGTATGATTCCGAAAATTCTTCCATCGTCAGGTAGACCGATGGTATGAGGTCCACAAGCAATAGGACTATCCCGAAATAAGTCTATTCAAGCATGATTCGAAGATGAAAGAATGCGGTGTACCAAAGATCAAAAGGTACACACAAGTTGAAATAAAATTACGAGTATACCGAAATCATTCGACCACCGGATCGTCGATCCTCCTCATCATATGAATTGGGACTTGCCGGTCCTCGAACCGGACGCTCCGTCTCGATAAATAGGAGCTCCAACTCTTTTTGATTCAATTATGTTAAACGACGATGACAAAGCCTCGATTCTAAAACGCTCGGTTGCTTTGGGGCTCGAGATGCCACGAGCCGACTTGGAGTCCTTTCGGCAAAACGGGCCTTATGCCCAAAATTCCCACAATTATAGCACGTGATAGACGGTTTCAAACACTCAGTGCTGAAATGACCCGGCGTTCCACAATTGAAATAGGTGATGGCCGAACTGGCCGCTCGGGAATGAGATCCCGCACGATTATGCGCCGTAGAGGTCGCCGTAAACGATAGGACTCACACGAGGCTTCTTGAAGGTTGACTGACCGCCTTCGGATTGATTACGCTTCGTTGATTTCTTGCTGACAGATGAAGGTTGTTGTTCAGCACTTTCCTTAGCAGCTGGCTCATATGGGAGAGTTCTCTCGATTAATCCGGTCAGAGTGGCGCAATGATTATTGAGCAACTGCACATGGGTCATCATAGCATGCATTAATGTGAGTGGATCAACCCGAACATCTTCTGATCGAGCCGAGTCCCGGCACGATTTCCGGCAAAGGAGTGATTATTTCTCGGGTTTCGCCCGCACCGCGCCTCTTCTCGTGCATCCTCGATGACTCTCTCCATACGGAAGTAGGAAGGTCGCATAATGATTATATTTCCGCATGATTAACACATTATGATTATGTCATGAGATGATGAAAATGAGTATACATGTTCTAACTTAGTGATTATATGAATGATTTACTGAAGTTACATGATTATCTGATGAAATTCTTAAAATGACTATCTTGAATAACTTAACAAGATTGATAATATGATCTTCCAGATTGACAACTGAGTAATGAAATGGATTGAGTAATTAATGAGTTAACGTGATCGTCCTGATTATTAACTGCGTAATGAAATGAATTAAGTGATTAATGAGTTATTATGATCGTGCCGATCATAGTGATTGATGATATTTGAGGATTGTCAAATGATGAATGATGAATGAATGACTATTGCCAGAAATTATACCATGGCGTTAGAAGTCTTACGCTTCTTTCTTGGCCTCGATTGGCTCGGCATCTGCACAGGTCACACGTGACGCGAAAGTCCAATGATACTAGTCCGATGATGATGATTTCAATGAGACATGACTTGGAGGGTAGTATTCAAAACCACGCTCCGATACCAACTCTGTAACACCCCAAACTAGGCGGATATTACAGTGCCGTAGATCCCCAACTGTGACCCACCAGGCAAATGAAAATGAATGAATTACACAAGATAAATGTAGTACCGAACTACATTACAACAATAATTACTCCGATGAGGAGTTTAATTACAACACACCAGGACAATACCGAATACTAGTGTATTTTATATGAAGATAAAATACACAACACTGAATGAAACGGAGTATTCAAATGAAAGTCTGCAGCGGAAAATAAAGGACAATAACATGAATAACTGAAAGATCGGGGCCCCCTACTAGTATCAATAGGACTCCTCGACATCAACATGCTATTCCCGTGTGTTTGCCTTGCCATGACCTGAAAAACAAAATCCCCAAACGGGGTCAGTTACAAAGAACAACAATCCTCAAGGGTTGAAAATACACAATCATGATTAACTGAGGTTATGAAATATTCTTAATTATGAATTTCGCTGAAGAGGAGTATCATAGTACGCCCGTAATGTTCTGTGCAAGTGTACAAGACGAATGACCGGACACACCCGTCCTTGTACCTAATTAGTCTCACGGAGGTAAGCGTTACCGTGTGCACGGTCCGATGTATCGGTGAACCCAATACATGACCATCGTGTGCTCGACTAAAAATTCCACACAGCCACACCCGGCCACGCAATATGAACCCGGAAGGTCACATGAACGAGAATGACCATGATGATTATCAATGAATAACAATTAGACTAGGCCAAGATGACTCACCGATATGAAAGTAATAGTGACATGATTGATAAACCAATGAAAAGATTTGGAACCGCTGCTCGTGAATGAAATGATTATTCGACACTTACAAGTCTCAAAATGATTAATATTATGATGAATGAATTATGATTATGAGCAATCAACAACAAAAGGAATGAGTATCCTTTTAACCGAGTAAGAATTAACTTACAAAATACCGATGACAATTATCCTTCCACGAACAACGTCCTAAATGAAGTGTCGGTCGCACGAACAACCTTAATTCAATACAATTACCAACAATCCGATCAATACACGAATATAACGAATTCCAAACGCCGATACGACTAAACCAAGTCCATAGAGGCATTAAATCAAACACGTTGTATTCAACTCCGATTGTTTACAAACAAACTTCGATATACCAATATCAAAATTCCCCAAGAAGTGTTTCAAACCAACAAAACATCTCCAATACGATCAATAATCCGTTATGAATATCCAAAAATGTGATTATAACAACAATTAGTCGAAAATCCCCAATTCCAACTCGATTTTCAACGTGTTCTTGAATAATTCCTCAATAATCCAATGAATCCTTATACAAACTCATAATCATATACATATCCCTTCATATAACATGATTATAACGTCCAAAACATCATATCTCAACACAAAATCGAAGTCCAAAGTGTTGAAGAATTTACCTCTTGAAGATCCAACCAATTCGATCCGATGAAAACGCGTAAAAACGACTATCCAAGCTTCCCAAATGATTGAAGGTGATGAAAATACACACTCAAATGATAATTGATGAAGAAATCTCTCCCTCAAGTTATTCTCTCTCGGTTGCAGTGAAGGAGATGGAAAAATATGGAAGAAATGAGCTCAAAATGCTCAAAAATGAATTTATAGGGGTTGACTCGGCCAACAGCTCGACCGTGCCCGCCGACACGGCCGTGGCGCGCAGCCGGGCAGGGACTCGACCGTGTCCCGCTTGACACGGCCGAGGCGCGAAGGGGCCTACCGACATGACCCGCCCGCGGCGCCGACAATGACTCGACCGTGTCCCGAACACGGCCGGCCTCTCGGCGCTACAGCTAATCCGGAAGAGCTCGACTGCCGCGCTGACGACACGGCCGGGTCCCGAGGCGACGCCCGCACTATCCGGACGAGTACGGCACGGGCCGTGTCGGACGACACGGCCGAGTTGTTCGGCAATGATCGCCAAAATTGAGAAAATGAGCGGGTGAGCTAAAACGACCATAACTCTCTCGTCCGGACTCCGATTGACTCACCGTTTGAACCATTGGAAAGCTAACTCGATGCTCTATAATATTGCAAAGATTTAGAATTTTTGGAGTTACCAAAAATTAATGGTGATCTAACAAAGTCGAACTCATATGAATAAAGTTGAAACGATGAACAATAACGATACTCAACTCGAAGTTTATACGAACGGTGAACACGGTGAATGAACATGATTGATGAATGATTATAATTGAGTGAAAATCCACTGAGTGACAATTACCGAATGAAATTACTGAATGATAATGACTGAATTACAATTACTGAATTACAACCGGGTATTACACATTCGATTCAGCGCCCTCAGCATAGATCCTCATGATCCCCTCTGATCATTTATACCATAAACCAATCAATTATGCATACATCTATACATTTCAATATGTTCATCAATATGAACAATTAACAACGAATACCACGAGAAATTGCAGAAATACATCTCATATCTAAAAACCATAAGCATGATCAAGGTTCCAATATAAATCAAACTCAACATATGATACTTGCCTCGAAAATGGCAAGAATGGAAATACTCCAACAAATGACACGCGTCTGTATGTCACCGCCCCTCGATTGTCCCTTATGAAAGGCTCGGACCTAAGAAATAATAAAGAATTCCTCTCAATTTGTACGAACATCTAACAATCCGGTTAACGGCCGCAAGCTCTAAAAAGTGAATTCTGTCTGAACCACTTAGCGCGCGCTACGTACTCTACGTAACGTGCGCTAAGCCTGCCCGTTAACGCACGCAAATGACCAGGTTTAGCGTGAGCTAGCTATGTACTGACAGTCTTCTCTGAACAGCCGACTGCCCTGCCTGATGATATAACGTACGTTATGTATCCAACGTAGCGCACGTTACTCGTTCCCGATAGCGCACGTTAATATATACATCTTAGCGTGCGCTAATCGTGCATGGCAGTCACAACTGGGTAAAACCTTGAGCTAAAGGTGATGAAAACTCATGAAATACTCAGTGTTAATACATGCCAACTCCGTGCATATCATGCTCATACGGTTTAAGAAAGATCTTTATGGATTAAATGACTACGAGACACAAGGATACGTATCATCATTACTACACCATAATTCATCTTGATCTTCAAGAAAATATCCTAAGTTCGATTCATTCCAAGTCCCAAAACATATGATTCCTTACGTAAAACATAAGAACTAGGTAATCTCCATACACTGGACATGGTCGGTTTTGAAGATACAAAATATGCTTAGGGAGTCCATATACTAAAAAGGTTCAAAGGATTATACGATGAATAAGTGCCGAAACGTCAAAATATCCTTCTAACACATGATGTTCGACTATTAACGATTTTAACTGACTAGATAAACATGATCAAAACGTCCTTCAGAATACTACTAGTATTGGTGAAGAATCACCTACCTCAAAGTAGTGAAGAACAAGGAGGAAATTCGAAGCAATCCAACGCCGAAGGTTCAAACACCAATCCTCCAATGATCTACAATCTTCAACACGAGCTAGGATGCCGGCAAGAAGTGTTTAGGATGAAGAGAGGGTCTTTCTAAGTTCAATAATTCGAATGGGGGAGTGAAAAATCTGAAAATATGAAAAAGGATGATGTCCTATATATAGAAAATGGTTATTAGCGCGCGCTAGTCCATACTCATAGCGTGCGCTAATGGCTATTTGAAACGTTACTGATTTCACTGTACTCAGCCTTTAGCGTGCGCTACCCTCATGTGAGTAGCGTGCGCTAACGCGTTGACTTGGCTTTTTCCCGAAAGCCGTCCAGGTTCATTCCGACACAATCCGACCAAGATCCCCAGCCTGATCTCACCTACCACACGTCTCAATCATATTGACCACGTATAGCGTGCGCTAAGGTTCCTTCGTAGCGTGCGCTATGGATCCAAGTTAGCGTACGCTACATTTAGATGATAGCGTGCGCTACAAGCGCAGAAACACAATTTATAAATCAGATTCATGAAATCATATGCTCAACTACACCGGATTATGAAATACGGAGAATAATACTCAGATCAAAGTGCAACAATTACAATATCACAAGTTCCAAATACATATCAGAAATCTCGGGTATTACATCCTTCCTCCCTAAAAAGAAGTTTCGTCCCGAAACTTAAGATGAAACAACTCCGGATATCTAGTCTTCATATTGTCCTCCGTTTCCCAAGTGGCCTCTTCAACTCCGTGTCGTGACCATTGTACTTTAACCAAGTGTATTGGTTTATTCCTCAATTGTTTGATCCGACTCTCAAGTATCTTGATTGGTCTCTCTTCGAAGGTGTCGTCATTAGCTATCTCGATCTCGTCGAAATCAATGACGTGACTGGGGTCCGGTACATACTTCCGCAATTGGGATACGTGAAACAAATTGTGAACGTGACTCAGCGATGGCGGTAAGGCCAACCTGTATGCTAAATCCCCAACTCTCTCTAAGACCTCAAATGGCCCGATATATCTCGGACTTAGCTTACCTCTCCTCCCAAAACGGAAAATCCCTCGAGTAGGAGACACCTTCAATAGTACATGGTCCCCAGCGTCGAACTCTAGAGGGCGACGACGTACGTCTGCATAAGACTTCGCCGACTGGGCAGTCAACAGTCTCTCTCGAATCAAAGCTATCTTCTCTTGAGTCTGAACTATCAATTCCTGTTCCGTCCCGATCAAGTCCGAAGAATCATCCCAGCACAGGGGTGATCGACATCTTCTCCCGTACAAAGCTTCAAATGGTGCCATCTTAATAGAAGCATGCCAACTATTATTGTAGGTGAATTCAATCAATGGCAAATGAATTTCCCAATCAGTTGACCAATCCAAAGCACAAGCTCTAAGCATGTCTTCTACTGTTTGTATAGTCCTTTCGGACTGACCGTCCGTTTGGGGATGATAAGCCGTGCTAAAGTTGAGCTCAGTCCCCAAAGACTTTTGAACTGCCTTCCAGAAGTGCGACACGAAGCGACCATCTCGATCCGAAATAATGGTCTTCGGCGTCCCATGCAATCTGACTATCTCCGCAATAAATACTCGCGCCAATCTCTAGGGTCCCCATGTATCTCTAATTCCTAGGAAATGAGCCGACTTGGTTAGTCGATCAACTATAACCCAAATCATGTTCATTCCCTTTCTAGTCCTTGGCATACTGGTGATGAAATCCATCCAGATATCCTCCCACTTCCACTCAGGGATCGGAAGCTGCTTTAACATTCCGGCAGGTCGCTGATGTTCAATCTTAACCTGCTGACAAGTCAAACACTTCGAAACGTACTCTGCTACGTCCTTCTTCATATTCCCCCACCAGAAGTTTTGTTTTAGATCCTTGTACATCTTATCACGCTCGGGTGGATAGAATAAGGTGCACTATGAGCTTCTTTCAGAATTGCCCGTTTCAAATCATCATCATCGGGAATGCAAAGTCGACTCTGAAATCTCAGAACTCCATCATCTTGTATCACGAATCCTCGGGATTTTCCTTTCTTTACTTCGTCACATAACCGAAGGATCAGAGAATTGTTCAACTGCTTAGATTTGATCTCCTCGACTAGTGACGAAGTCAATTCCATCACATATAGTTGCCCTTGGAT
This sequence comes from Orobanche coerulescens, assembly GCA_033398695.1. Classification (NCBI taxonomy): domain Eukaryota; kingdom Viridiplantae; phylum Streptophyta; class Magnoliopsida; order Lamiales; family Orobanchaceae; genus Orobanche; species Orobanche coerulescens. The sequence goes on from CM065807.1 coordinate 89,122,382, forward strand.
TCCTGGTGCCCATACTTCAATCCCTTTGCGGATCAGTTCCCTTTGAATGCTGGTTTGGGATGTAAGTGCTTCCAACACTCGAAGAGAAACAGGTTTACGGCTCAAAGCATCGGCTACTACGTTTGCTTTCCCCAGATGATAGAGAATCTCCAAGTCGTAATCCTTGATCAATTCCAGCCACCTTCTCTGCCTCATGTTTAATTCTTTCTGGCTGAAAATATACTTGAGGCTCTTATGATCTGTAAAGATCTGAAAATGAGTGCCGTACAAATAATGTCTCCAAATTTTCAGTGCAAAGACTACAGCTGCTAGCTCCAGATCATGAGTCGGGTAATTAACCTCGTACGGTTTCAATTGCCGAGAAGCATAGGCAATCACCTTATTCTTTTGCATCAACACACATCCCAGACCCTGATTTGAAGCGTCGCTGTATACCATGAATCCATCAGTCCCATCTGGTAACGCTAATATAGGTGCCGTCGTCAGTCTCTTTTTAAGTTCCTCAAAACCAGTCTGGCATTTCCCATCCCACGTAAACTTTTGAGTTTTCTGTAATAGCTGAGTGAGCGGACGAGCAATTTTGGAAAATCCTTCTATAAAACGGCGATAGTATCCAGCAAGTCCTAGGAAACTCCGGACTTCTTTCACGTTATTAGGAACTTCCCATTCCAAGATTGCTTCGACTTTCTTCGGGTCCACCTGAACTCCGTCAGCTGGTATCACATGCCCAAGGAAAGTTACTCCCCTAAGCCAGAACTCGCATTTTGAAAGCTTCGCATACAACTGTTCCTTCCTCAAGGTGCTTAAAACCACACGCAAATGTTCTGCATGCTCCTCTGCGTCCTTCGAATATATCAAGATGTCATCAATGAAGACGACCACAAATTTATCCAAGTATTCCAAGAATACCCGATTCATCAATTGCATGAATACCGCAGGAGCATTGGTAAGTCCAAATGGCATCACTACAAATTCATAATGCTCGTACCGGGACCTGAAAGCAGACTTTGGTATATCCGATTCCTTAATTCTCAACTGATGGTATCCTGATCGCAAGTCAATCTTCGAGAATACCCTTGCCCCCTGCAGTTGATCAAACAAGTCGTCGATCCGAGGTATAGGATACTTATTCTTGATCATCATCTTATTGAGCTCCCTGTAATCAATACACAGTCGCAGGGATCCGTCTTTCTTCCGGACAAAGAGAACGGGCGCTCCCCAAGGAGAAACACTAGGTTGAATATAACCCTTCTGTAACAATTCCTCCAGTTGCTTCTTGAGTTCATACATCTCGGTTGGCGCCATGCAGTATGGTGCTCTGGAAATAGGAGCTGCTCCAGGCTCTAATTCGATAGTGAACTCCACTTCTCTCTGCGGAGGTAACCCACGTAGTTCGTCACGAAATACATCTGAGAACTCATTCACAACTGAAATAGACGAGAGCTCTACTCCTTCCTCTTTCCTCATAGCATAGCACCAAAGTCCATGACATCCCTGCTTCAGTAATTTCACGGCTTTCATTGCTTTGATCAATTTTCCCGAGCTTCCCGGTCTCCATCCTCGGAATAAGTGTTCAGATCCGTCATCAGCAATGATAGAAATAACTCTCTTTCGGTAATTCAGAATAGCTCCATAACGATTGAGCCAATCGTCTCCGAGAATTAAATCGTCACCGTAGATGTCAACTACAATAAGATTCGATAGCCAATCTCTCCCTCCTATAGACACTGGAAAATCTCTAGCTTCCAGGGTTCCCACAATTTTCTCTCCGCTCGGTAATCCCACAACATAAGGTTCACAATTATACAAGCACGAGATTTTCAAACGATTAACACAGTTCAAAGATATAAAAGAATGCGTAGCTCCCGAATCGAACAAGACACTAACTGGTTGCAAAAGGATCTGAATCGTACCTGATGCAACAGCTGGGTTCTGATCATCCTTCTTCATCTCGTAAATACGCGGAGGAACGGACCCAGCGCTGGATGCCTCTCTTTTCCCAACATTATGCTGCGGGAAACCGCTTTGCTGCGTCTGGTTTACACTAGTGTCCTTCGGAACCGATACAGGAGTGCGAGTACCAAAAGGTCGGGTCGCATTTCCACAAAATATAGCGCGATGCCCTTCCTGTCCACACTCGAAACAGGTCATAGCAGGCGCGAAACAGTCACGTCGAACATGCCCCGCTTTGCCACAGTTATAACATTTCTTCCCTGCGTCTGAAACGGTTGGTGCTGCCCGGAACTTCTTTCCTCCTCGAGAAGGATGCGGAGGCCTCCTGGATGAATGAAAGGAGGACTGGCCCCTGCAAGGCCCACTACTCTTATTCTCCGTGAAGTTGCCAGCCACTTTCTGCTTCTTTGCTTATGTTGATTTCTCTACTGCCGCCTCTTTCATATCATAGGCCAGCGCCTTGTCCTGATACTGTCGCAAAGTGGTACAATCAAATCCGGACATATATTGCTGAATTTCCGGCTTCATTCGCATGTCGAAATGAAAAATCCTCTCTGCCTCGGTTCTGACCAACTGACGCACATAAGTCAGCTGTTGGTTAAAAGTCTTAATCACGTCCGTCACAGATGCTTCTGAATTTTGTGGTGAGAAAAACTCCCGGACTCGGGCCTCTCTAACTGAGCGGGGACAATACTGCGCTTCCATCATTAATTTGAACTCTGTCCAGTCGACATTATGCTCTTCAGGTCGAATGGCCTCCCACCAGTCAAAAGCCTCCCCCGTCAGAAGATACTAGGCGACCGGAACCTTTCTGTCGTTGGGACAGTTAATCCCCGCAAAAATCTTCTCTAACTCCTTCAGCCAGTGATCCCAAGAAAGCGTCTCAGCAGAACCGTCAAATCTCGGAGGATGCAATTTGATCACCTCAGTAAGCCATTTATCTCCCCGATTATCCACATTATGCTGTTGTCCCATCGCCGTCTGCATGCGATCCACAACTTGAGCAAACTGGTTTATCTGAGCAACCACCTGCTGAAGCACTCCCGGCACGTTAGGATCTGCATTATTATTTGCTGATCCCTGTTGTCCCCCGGAATGGGAATCCATTCGGCTAGCGGTTATTTCTGGGGTAGACACCGAATCTTCTTGTCTCGCATTTCCACGTCCGCGTCCATGACCGCGTCCGCGTCTACGACCTCCTCTCAACATACTGTAAACACAAATACTCAATATCCAGGGCAAACTTTCTAAAAGTACGTCCATCAATGTTCACAAAACATGAATTAAATAAAACGGTAGCATCGTCGTGTCGACTTTTCATTGCCAGTCTGTTGTTGTTCACTTCGGTGAGTCTTTTGATCCTTATTGGATATGTATTTCTTTGAGTTTCATTGTCATGTTGCATCGTGACATATCTGGAGTCATATCTGCGTGCCGATTGGTTATTGTGTAGGATTTTTAGCTGGGCACATGATGGTTATGTGTTGATATTTCCACATTGAACCGTGCACACGAGACGTAGTTCGTGAGGCTAATTAGGTACAAGACCACACGTGTATGTGATCAATACCCGGGGTGGCTTGTGCACGGACACATTTTTGGATCGGGCGTACTATGACTTCCATCTTTGAGCCATATTGTTTGTTCGTTCATCCTCCATTTATGGTTGGGTATGTTCGACAGTTTGTGACTGGTTGTTCATACGCCCGAGGGGTATGTTCGACAGTCAGAGTTATTTCTTTGAGATCCATTATTGTTGATCATTTGGAGTTTACCTTGTTGATGGTATTCTCAGTTATTGTTGGTCTTTTGTTGATCATTTGGAGTTTACCTTGTTGATGGTATTCTTGATTATTGTTGATCCTTTGTTGATCGTGTCGGAGTTATCATGTTGATGGTATTCTCAGTTATCGTGATCCTTTATTGGTCGTATTGGAGTTATCATGTCGATGATATTCTCAGTTGATTTATCGGTTGAGCTGGTTATTCATCGTATAAGCATTCGGACTATACGTCGATGTTTCAGGATTTGTTATCATTATCATGTGGTAGTTGATCTACAGATATGTTGTGTATTATTGGTTTATCCATGTTGAGATTTGATTGTGTAATCCGACGGACAGGATTTTGCACAGATTGGATTATTTCCACACTTATGAGTTATGATGATGTTGTGAGGATTATCGGTATTCTTGTAATACATTAGAGATGATTGTTGTTGAATTCATTTCGTCATTCGAGGATGCGAAATGTGGATTATGGTAAGGATTGGATTGTTATGGATTGGTAAGGTTATAACGGTAAGATTACGTTGGTAGTATTCTTACAGTATTATTCCAATGGTATGTAATTATTTATGATGATGTGATCGGTATCATTATTGAGTATTGTGGCTGACCCCGTCGTGGGCTTTATTTTTAGGTACTCGGATATCGAGCTAGTAGCGGTCGTGAAGGGATGAGCTTCCCGATGTGATACTGGCGGTGGCATGTTTTGGAGTATCGAGTATTTCTTTTCTGGTTATTCATTTCCACTGCAAATGTGTATTTTGAATTGCATTTATCCGCTGCGTGTGTATGTTTCAAAATGGCTTTTTGGTATCTTTATCCGCTGCGTGTGTATATTTCAAAATGGCTTTTCGGTATCTTTATCTGCTACGTGTGTGTATTTTAAAAGGGCCTTTTTGGCATTTTGCGAACTTGGGATTATTTCGTTAAACTTTTTCCTAAACTATTTTATCGGTACGTTTAAGTGATGGCTTAACGTACATTTCGAACTGTCGAGAATTGGCACTTCGCCTTGTATTTTCAAATGGTATTTTATGACGGTATTTGAGAACTATGTTTTTGAAAATATTTGAGTATTTAAAATATTACCGTCATCGGCTTTTTGGCGTTTTTAAACGTTTTTGAAACGGTTTTTAGCCTGGTGGGTTCCGGCGCGGGACCCACGGCGCTGTAATATCCCGGATGGTTTTGGGGGTGTTACACAAATGGTGAACCAGATGGCTGCGATTGCTCAGGCGGTTCAGAACCCGACTCCGGCCCATGCTACTCGGGGGGAAGCAGACTGTTGGCTTCAGGATGTCATCAAGATGCATCCTACTCAGTTTTCGGGGGCTTCAGACCCGATTGGTTGGGAGGGGTGGATCAAAGAGATATCCAAGGTCTTTGTTGCCACCAACTATCCCAATGATCGCAAGGTCCCTATTGCCTAGTACTTTCTTAGTGGGGACGCTACTGACTGGTGGGAGGATGTTGAGCCTAAGGACCATGCTGCTTCATGGGTCGAGTTCAAAGATCTGATGGAGATCGAATATTGCCCGTGGCCAGTTAAATAGGCTCGAGTCCATGCTTTCTATGATGCTCAGCCTCGGGATATTCCTGTTTCCGAGGCTATTGCTGATTACAACCGGGAGTTGGGCTTCGCGAAGGCCCAAGTTAGAGAGGAGAGCGATAAGATTTTCCACTTTTCCAGACGGATGAAACTGAAGATTCGTGACTACATGTCAGGGCTCGCCTGCACCACCCCGAAGGATTATCAAAGTAGAGCTCTTGCATAAGATATGTCTCTGACGGCCAGTGAGGCGGCTCGTGAGAGCAAGAAACAGAAGTCCGCCAGAATTTTTTTCGGGCCACAAGGGTGGAGGTCAGCAGAAATCTCAGTCTGCTAACTTCCCCACTGGTGGTGGTCCACTGCCTCTATCGGGGGTTTCATGGGCCGCCAAGATTCTTCTAGTGATGTGAAGTGTTTTAACTGTGGCCGACCAGGCCACATTAGTCGAGCTTGTCTGAGTCCATTGTTGACGTGTAATCGGTGTGGCCAGCCGGGCCACAAGACTGCTTTCTGTGCTGAGAGAGATAGGACTCTTGCTACCCAGGCTTCCTTCCCAGCGCTTAGGGAGCTGAGTGTGAACCAGGGGTCATCTAATCCACAGCCTCTATCGAGTGCTAGTCGAGGAAGAGGTCAGGGTCAGCCCGCTAGAGGGGGAGCTTCCAGTGTCGGCTCCGCTCATCCGCGAGTTTACGAGATGAGTAGGGCCGATCATCCAGTAGCTATCGTGGCCACGTGTACCGTTCATATCCAGTCTCATCCTGTCAGTGTGCTTTTTGATTCGGGTGTTACGCATTCATTCATATATCTGGAGTGTTTGCGCGGTTTGAGTCTCGAATGTTTGACGCCTTGTGAGCATTTCATTGTTAAGCTTCCTAGCGGTGATAGGATCGTTGGTGATCATGAGGTCCGAGACTGTTCTGTGCTTATTTGTGAGAGGGCTTGGCTCTCTAATCTTATTGTTGTGAGTATTGAGGGTGAGGATTTGATTCTCGGGGATGATTGGCTCGAGCGGCATGGTGCAATCATGAACTACCACACGAGGATCATCACCATGTTAGCCGAACACGGCACCGAGCACTCTTTCGTGGGCGATGAGGCTCCTGCGGAAGGGGTGTACTGGTTATTGGTGCTATGCCTTGAAGGCGGGGGATGGTGGGGTCGAGTTTTCATCGATTCTAGTCATTAGTAAGTTCCTTGATGTCTTTCCTGATGAGTTACTGGGGTTGCCACCGGACCTGACGTTGAGTTTGCTATCGAGTTAGAGCCGGGTACGGCTCCAATTTTGAAGGCGCCGTATCACATGGCACTTTCAGAGATGGCCGAGTTGAAGAAGCAGTTGAGTGAGCATTTTGAGTCAGGGTATATTCGACTGAGCACTTCACCTTGGGGCACACCGGTTCTGTTTGGGCGGAAGAAGGATGGTTCACTGTGTTTATGTATCGACTACCGCGAGCTAAACAAAGTGACCATCAAGAACAAGTATCTCTTGTGGAGAATTGATGACTTGTTTGATTAGTTGCAGGGAGCTGTGGTATTCGCGAAGATTGACTTGAGATCGGGGTACTATCAACCTCGGGTGAAGGAGTTCGATATTCCAAAAACATCTTTTCGAACGAGATACGAACATTATGAGTTTGTGGTTATGCCCTTCGGGTTGACTAACGCGCCGACGGTGTTCATGCAGTTGATGAACAAGGTATTTATCGAGTAGCTGGATAAGTGTTTCGTCGTATTCATTGACGATATCTTTACCTATTCGAGGAACTAGCAGGAGCATGCACATCATCTGCGTGTGGTATTAGTGTAATACCCTGTTGAATTTCATTCATTTTTATTCAATATTAATCAGTCAGTAATTATCATTCAGTAAACTTCACTCATTATTAATCACTCATCATTCATGATTCATTCATTTCGTTCACTGTTGGTATGTTGTAATCGTATATCAGTTACCGATCGTCTTTTCATCTCCGTTTATAGATCGAGACGGGAATATTATCATTTTCATCGGGATTGGTAGTCTTGTACTGGGAGTATCATTTTTGGCAAGTGTTGGACCTGTTCACTTTCACATTCGTATGATTTGTCGGATCATTCATCAGTCGTAGCGAGGAATCAGAGTTATCGGATTTTCACCATGTCCAGCATTGAGTTACGGCCGTAAGGATTGTAGTTTACGACCGTAACAAGGGTTCGTTGATGTCAGGCCATTTTGGACGAACGGGACTTACGGCCGTAAGGTTTCGGAATACGGCCGTAAGTTGAGCAGGTATGGCCGTAAGGTTTGGCCGATTACGGCCGTACGTGTCGAGCAGGGTGCCCAGGCGTTTTTGGCCGAAGGCGAGTTACGGCCGTAAGGGTTGCGGCATACGGCCGTAAGTCGAGGGAGATACGGCCGTAAGGCTTGGCCGGATACGGCCGTACATTACAGGCAGGGTACCTGGTCATTTTCGACTAAGGGGGCTTACGCCCGTAAGTTTGGCCGGATACGGCCGTATCATCCGTGTTACGCCCGTAAGGTGTGCGGGTACGGCCGTAAGGATGTCGGCAAATGTTTTAGACGAGGGCGAGTTACGCCCGTAAGTCAGGGCGGATACGGCCGTAAGGCTGTCGGCAGGTTTTTGGATGAAGCCGAGTTACGGCCGTACGAGTTGGCCGGTTACGGCCGTAAGGCCGTTGACCTGGGATGTTACGGCCGTATGAAGGCCGAGTTACGGCCGTAACTTCCGGCAGTATATAAGGATCCGGCCAAGACTTTTTCTTCATTTTCACCCTTTTCTTCCATCTTGTCCGAGAGAGAGAGCTTGAGGGAGGGATTTTCCTTCATCAATCAATGGAGTACTTGATTTTCTTCATCTTCATTCGTTTGGGAAGCTTGGATACTCTATTTAACTCGTGTTCATCGGATCGAAGTGGTTGGATCTTCAAGAGGTAATTTCTTCAACATCTTGGATTTCGATTTTGTGCTGAAATATGATGTTTTGGACGTTATAATCATGTTATATGAAGGGATATGAATATGATTATGAGTTTGTATAAAGATTCATTGGATTATTGAGGGATTATTCAAGAACACTTTGAATATCGAGTTGGATTTGGGAGTTTTTGATTAATTGTTGTTATAATCACGTATTTGGATATTCATAACGGATTATTGATCGTATTAAAGATGTTTTGTTGGTTTGAAACACTTCTTGGGGTTTTGGTGTTGGTATTATTGAGGTTTGGTTGTAATCAATCGAAGTTGGCCACTAAGTGTTCGATATAATGCCCCAATGAACTTGGTTTAATCGTATCGACGTTTTGAGTTCGTTATATTCGTGTTTGATTCGTTTATTAAACGGATTGTTGGTAATTGTATTTATTCAAGGTTGTTCGAGCGACCGATATATCAATTAGGACGTTGTTCGTGGAAGGATAATTGTCACCGGTGTTGAGTAAGTTAATTCTTACTCGGTTAAAAGGATATTCATTCCTTTCGTTGTTGTTCATTCATAATCATAATTCATTCATAAAGTACTAACCGTTTCAAAACTTGTAATTGTCACTTAATTACTTCATTCACGAGGAACGACGGTTCCAATCATTTCATTGAGCTGTCATTCATTTCACCATCATTTCATCTTGGTGAGTCATTATTCATTTTCGTTGTCACTTTTGTTATATCGTGGCATTCCGGGTCATACTGGCGTGCCGGTTGGTATGTGTAGGATTTTCATGTCGGGCACATTATAGTCGTGTGTTGGTTGGTAGCCTCACATTGGACTGTGCACACGAGTTGATGGCTTCGTGAGACTGATTAGGTACAAGACCACACGTGTATTCGATCGATACTTGTTGGTGGCTTGTGCACGGACACATTTCCATCCCGGACGTAGTGTGGCGCCATTCCTTTGAGCCGTACTGTTAGTTGATTCATATAGCATGTTTGATTGCGTATGTTTCGACAGGATATTTCATAACTTCAGATATATCATGATTGTGTATTTTCAACCCTTGAGGATTGTTGTTACGTAATCGACCGGCCTACTGGGATTTTGTTTTTCAGGTCATGGCAAGGCAAAAGCACGGGAATAGCATGTTGACGGCGTGGAGTCCCAGTGATACTAGTAGGGGGACCCGATCTTTCAGTTATTCATGTTGTTGTCCTTTAATTTCCGTTGCAGACTTTCATTTGGATACTCCGTTTCATTCAGTGTTGTGTATTTTATCTTCATATTAAATATACTAGTATTCGGTATTGTCCTGGAAGGTTGTACTTAAACTCCTCATCGGAGTATTGGGTAATATAATGTGGTTCGGTACTACAATTATATTATTTAATCCATCATTTTCATTCGCCTGGTGGGTCCCAGTCGGGGATTCACGGCACTGTAATATCCGCCTAGTTTGGGGTGTTACAGAGTTGGTATCGGAGCGTGGTTTTGAATACTACCCTCCAAGTCATGTCTCATTGAAATCATCATCATCGGACTAGTATCATTGGACTTTCGCGTCACGTGTGACCTGTGCAGATGCCGAGCCAATCAGACCGAAAGAACTGTAAGACTTCTAACGCCATGGTATAATTTCTGGCAATAGTCATTCATTCATCATTCATCATTTGACAATCCTCAAATATCATCAATCACTATGATCGGCACGATCATAATAACTCATTAATCACTTAATTCATTTCATTACGCAGTTAATAATCAGGACGATCACGTTAACTCATTAATTACTCAATCCATTTCATTACTCAGTTGTCAATCTGGAAGATCATATTATCAATCTTGTTAAGTTATTCAAGATAGTCATTTTAAGAATTTCATCAGATAATCATGTAACTTCAGTAAATCATTCATATAATCACTAAGTTAGAACATGTATACTCATTTTCATCATCTCATGACATAATCATAATGTGTTAATCATGCGGGAAATATAATCATTATGCGACCTTCCTACTTCCGTATGGGGAGAGCTGTCAGGGGATGCACGGGGAGATGCCGCGGTGCGGGCCGAAATCCGGGATATAATCACTCGCTGTCGGGAAATCGTACCCAGGACTCGGCTCGATCAGAAGATGTTCGGGTTGATCCACTCACTTTTATGCAGGCCATGATGACCCATGTGCAATTGCTCAATCATCATTGCGCCACTCTGGCCGGATTAATCGAGAGAACTCTCCCGTATGAGCCTGCTGCTAAGGAAATTGCTGAACAACAACCTTCATCTGTCAGCAAGAAATCAACGAAGTGTAAACAATCCGAAGGCGGTCAGTCAACCTTCAAGAAGCCTCGTGTGAGTCCTATCGTTTCTGAGCGACCTCCTACGGTGCATAATCGTGCGGGATCTCAATCCCGAGCGCCGGTCGCCATCATCTGCTTTAATTGTGGAGAACCGGTCATGTCAGCACCAAGTGCCCGAGGCGCCTATCACGTGCCATAATTGTGGGAATTTTGGGCATAAGGCCCGTTTTTGCCGAAAGGACTCCAAGTCGGCTCGGCATCTCGTGCCCCAAGCAATCGGCCGATTCAATCGATCGCTCACAACATCGTTTAAGACAATGGAAGCAAATAAAGTTGGAGCTCATATTTATCAGACGGGAGCGTCCGGTTCGGGGGCCGGCAAGTCCCGGATTCATGTGATGAAGAGGATCGACGATCCAGTGGCCCGAATGATCTCAGGTATACTCGCAATTTTATTTCAACCTGTGTGTACCTTTTGATACTGGTACACCGCATCCATTCATTTTTTAATCATGTTTGAATAGACTTATTTTCGGATAGTCCTATTGCTTGTGGACCTCATACCATCGGTCTACCTGACGATGGAAGAATTTTCGGAAATCATACCGAAGTAAGCTTAAAGACCGCGATTGGTTGGTGGACCTAATCGTGGTGAATTTATCTGAGGACGATGTAATATTGGGTATTAGTTGGATGGATCGTCATGATACTATCCTTAGTGCTGTAAGTGTTTGGTCACTATCATTCCGTCATTGGTTGTCGAATGTGTGCTTCAGGGATGTAATCCCCGTTGTTCCAGAAGAATTATTATTATGACGGAAGCAGAGAAATTCCTCAATCGAGTTGTTCAATCATTCATTGTATCATTTTCATCAATTGGTCTTTCTAAGGCAATCGAGTTATTCAATCATTCATTGTATCATTTTCATCGATTGGTCTTTCTAAGGCAATCGAGTTATTCAATCATACATTGTATCATTTTCATCGATTGGTCTTTCTAAGGCAATCGAGTTATTCAATCATTCATTATATCATTTTCATCGATTTGCTGTTTTAAGGCAATCGAGATGTTCAATCATTCATTGTATCACTTTTTATCGATTGACCATTCTAGGGCAATCGAAATGTTCAATCATTCGTGGTATCATTGTCATCGGTTTACGATGTATTTCCAGACGAGTTATCTGGTCGCCTTCACTTAGAGTAGTGGAATTCAGGAGTGAGTTGGAGCCCGGTACGTCCCCGTTATCGAAGGCACCGTATCGGATGGCCCCGACCGAAATGCAGGAGTTGAAGATTCAACTTGAGGAATAGTTCGAGAAAGGTTATCTCCGACCGAGTGCGTCCCCGTGAGGAGCACCAGTGTGATCTGTCAAGGAGAAGGTTGGCTCGTCTCGTGTGTGTATTAATTATCAGGAGTTGAACAGGGTGTTGATCAAGATTAGTATCCTCCACCCCGTATTGATGATCTCTTAGATCAACTTCAGGGAACTTCAATATTTTCCCAGATCGACTTAAGATCTGGATATCATCAGTTGCAAATTCAAGAGTCGGGTATTGCAAGGACGGCGTTTCGTACACGCTATGGTCATTATGAGTTCGTAGTTATGCCGTTCGGGCTAACTAATGCACCTGCGGTATTCATGGAGTTAATGAATCGGGTTTTCATCGACTTTTTGGATCAGTTGTTGTTGTCTTCATCGATGACATTTTGATTTATTCTCGTGATCGAGAGGAACGCGAGGTACGTCTTCATCAGGTTCTCGATGTGTTAAGACATGAGCAACTTTATGGAAAGTTTTCTTAATGTGAGTTCTGGATGTCCGAAGTGACTTTCTCGGGCATGTAATTTCATCAGATAGAGTTCATGTCGACCCTCAGAAGACGGAGGCTATCCGAGATTGGCAACCTCCGAAAGATGTTAAGGAAATTCGAAGTTTCCTCGGATTAGCTGGTTAATTATCCGACCCACGACCTGGAGCTAGAAGCCGTGGGTTTCGTGTTGAAAATTTGGCGTCATTACCTTTATGTCGTCACCTGTCAGATCTTCACTGATCACAAGAGTTTAAAGTATATATTTACTCAGAAGGAGTTAAATATGCGACAGAGGCGGTGGTTGGAACTAATCAAAGATTATGATATCGAGATCCTTTACCACCCGGGCAGGACGAATGTTGTCGCCGACGCCTTGAGTCGTAAGTCCGTTCAGGGGCAGATGCTTGCTCGTTTAACAGTTCAGAAGGAGCTTCAGCAGGAATTCCTTAGACCCGAGATCGAGGTCCGGCTTCAGCGAGTTCAGGGACAACTTTGTATGTTAGAGATTTCATCATCACTTGAGGAGGAAATCAGGGAGAATCAGGGTTCTGAACCAGCATTGTTGCGCATCCGTGAGGACGTGGCTCCGGGGAAAGCCCCTGGATTCGTGGTCCACGAGGATGGACTTTTGAGATTTAAGAATCGGTTGTGCGTACCGGCGAATGACGAGTTGAAAAACTCGATTTTGAGAGAAGCTTATGCTACCCCTTATTCTGTTCATCTGGGGTCTAGCAAGATGTACAAGGACTTGAAGCAAAATTACTGGTGGAGTAATATGAAGCGAGAAGTCGTGGAAATTGTTTCGAGATGCTTAACCTGTCAGCAAGTCAAGATAGAACATCAGCGACTGGCGGGTATGCTGAAACCTCTCCCTATTCCAGAATGGAAGTGGAAAGACATTTCTATGGATTTCATCACGAGTTTGCCGACCAGTCGTCGTGGCATGAATACAATTTGGGTGGTTGTGGACCGTTTGACTAAATCAACTCATTTCCTTGAGATTAAGGATACGTAGGGTCTCGAGAGACTGGCCCAGTTGTTCATCAAAGAGATAGTGAGACTGCACGGTACTCCTAAGAGTATCGTTTCCGATTGTGACGGACGGTTTGTGTCTCACTTTTGGAAATCAGTCCATCGTGTTATGGGAACTCAGCTTAATCTCAGTACCACTTTTCATCCTCAGTCCGACGGACAATCCGAGAGAACCATTCAGACATTAGAGGACATGTTGAGGGCATGTGTCCTCGATTGGAAGGACAATTGGGAAGCCCAACTACCATTGATCGAGTTCACATATAATAATAGTTGGCATGCTTCGATCAAGATGGCACCTTACGAGGCCTTGTACGGTCGTCGTTGTCGATCTCCTTTGTGTTGTGACGACTTATCAGAATCAATCGGAACCGAGCCCGATATGCTTAGCCGTCCGTGGGTAGGTATCTTTGATCAAGATTCGTTTGTTGACCGCTCAGAGTCGACAGAAATCTTATGCATACAATCGTCGTCGACTACTAGAGTTCGAGACGGAGGACCACGTTTTGGTCAAGGTTTCCCCGAGTCGGGGTATTTTCCGCTTCGGAAACGGGGGAAGTTGAGTCCGATATTTATTGGACCATTTGAGATTTTGGAACGAATAGGCGAGCTAGCTTATCGTTTGGATTTACCTCTGGCGTTAAGCCGAATTCATTATGTGTTTCACGTCTCTCAGTTGCGGAAGTATGTTGCCGACCCGAGTCACATACATCAGTTCGATGAAATCGAGATCGCGGATGATCATTTATACGAGGAACGTCCTGTATGAGTTTTAGGTCGGCGAATCAAACAGTTGAGGAACAAGACGATCCCTTTGGTCAAGATTCAGTGGTCTAGACACGGAGTCGAAGAGGTCACTTGGGAAACCGAGGAGAATATGCGGGAGAATTATCCCGAGCTGTTTGACCCTTAGTTTCGAGGACGAAACTCTTTTTAAGTGGGGGAGTATGTAATACCCGGTTGAATTTCATTCATTTTTATTCAATATTAATCAGTCAGTAATTATCATTCAGTAAACTTCACTCATTATTAATCACTCATCATTCATGATTCATTCATTTCATTCACTGTTGGTATGTTGTAATCGTATATCAGTTACCGATCGTCTTTTCATCTCGGTTTATAGATCGAGACGGGAATATTATCATTTTCATCGGGATTGGTAGTCTTGTACTGGGAGTATAATTTTTGGCATGTGTTGGACCTGTTCACTTTCACATTCGTATGATTTGCCGGATCATTCATCAGTCCTAGCGAGGAATCGGAGTTATCGGATTTTCACCATGTCCAGCATTGAGTTACGGCCGTAACGATTGTAGGTTACGGCCGTAACAAGGGTTCATTGATGTCAGGCCATTTTGGACGAACGGGACTTACGGCCGTAAGGTTTCGGAATACGGCCGTAAGTTGAGCAGGTACGGCCGTAAGGTTTGGCCGATTACGGCCGTACGTGTCGAGCAGGGTGCCCAGGCGTTTTTGGCCGAAGGCGAGTTACGGCCGTAAGGGTTGCGGCATACGGCCGTAAGTCGAGGGAGATACGGCCGTAAGGCTTGGCCGGATACGGTCGTACGTTACAGGCAGGGTACCTGGTCATTTTCGACGAAGGGGGCTTACGCCCGTAAGTTTGGCCGGATACGGCCGTATCATCCATGTTACGCCCGTAAGGTGTGCGGGTACGGCCGTAAGGATGTCGGCAGATGTTTTAGATGAGGGCGAGTTACGCCCGTAAGTCAGGGCGGATACGGCCGTAAGGCTGTCGGCAGGTTTTTAGACGAAGCCGAGTTACGGCCATACGAATTGGCCGGTTACGGCCGTAAGGCCGTTGACCTGGGATGTTACGGCCGTATGAAGGCCGAGTTACGGCCGTAACTTCCGGCAGTATATAAGGATCCGACCGGGACTTTTTCTTCATTTTCACCCTTTTCTTCCATCTTGTCCGAGAGAGAGAGCTTGAGGGAGGGATTTTCCTTCATCAATCAATGGAGTACTTGATTTTATTCATCTTCATTCGTTTGGGAAGCTTGGATACTCGATTTAACTCGTGTTCATCGGATCGAAGTGGTTGGATCTTCAAGAGGTAATTTCTTCAACATCTTGGATTTCGATTTTGTGTTGAAATATGATGTTTTGGACGTTATAATCATGTTATATGAAGGGATATGAATATGATTATGAGTTTGTATAAAGATTCATTGGATTATTGAGGGATTATTCAAGAACACATTGAATATCGAGTTGGATTTGGGAGTTTTCGATTAATTGTTGTTATAATCACGTATTTGGATATTCATAACGGATTATTGATCGTATTAAAGATGTTTTGTTGGTTTGAAACACTTCTTGGGGTTTTGGTGTTGGTATTATTGAGGTTTGGTTGTAATCAATCGAAGTTGGCCACTAAGTGTTCGATATAATGCCCCAATGAACTTGGTTTAATCGTATCGACGTTTTGAGTTCGTTATATTCATGTTTGATTCGTGTATTAAACGGATTGTTGGTAATTGTATTTATTCAAGGTTGTTCGAGCGACCGATATATCAATTAGGACGTTGTTCGTGGAAGGATAATTGTCACCGGTGTTGAGTAAGTTAATTCTTACTCGGTTAAAAGGATATTCATTCCTTTCGTTGTTGTTCATTCATGATCATTATTCATTCATAAGGTACTAACCGTTTCAAAACTTGTAATTGTCACTTAATTACTTCATTCACGAGGAACGACGGTCACAATCATTTCATTGAGCTGTCATTCATTTCACCATCATTTCATCTTGGTGAGTCATTATTCATTTTCGTTGTCACTTTTGTTATATCGTGGCATTCCGGGTCATACTGGCGTGCTGGTTGGTATGTGTAGGATTTTCATGTCGGGCACATTATAGTCGTGTGTTGGTTGGTGGCCTCACATTGGACTGTGCACACGAGTTGATGGCTTCGTGAGACTGATTAGGTACAAGACCACACGTGTATTCGATCGATACTCGTTGGTGGCTTGTGCACGGACACATTTCCATCTCGGACGTAGTGTGGCGCCATTCCTTTGAGCCGTACTGTTATCCTTGTTGTTGTCCTTTAATTTCCATGTTGTTGTCCTTTAATTTCCACTGCAGACTTTCATTTGGATACTCCGTTTCATTCAGTGTTGTGTATTTTACCTTCATATAAAATATACTAGTATTCGGTATTGTCCTGGTGTGTTGTACTTAAACTCCTCATCGGAGTATTGGGTAATATAATGTGGTTCGGTACTACAATTATATTATTTAATTCATCATTTTCATTCGTCTGGTGGGTCCCAGTCGGGAATTCACGGCACTATAATATCCGCCTAGTTTGGGGTGTTACAGTTAGACCTTTTGAGAATCGAGCGACTCTAAGCGAAGTTCTAAAAATGCGAGTTCTGGCTGAAGGAAGTGATGTTTCTGGGTCATGTGATTTCAGCCGAGGGGGTCCGTTTGGATCCACAACAGATCGCGGAAGTGCTGGATTGGGCACCACCTAGGAATGTGAAGGAGGTCCGTAGTTTCTTGGGTTTGGATGGCTACTACCATAGGTTCGTCGAGGGGTTCTCGAAACTAGCTCGACCACTTACTCAGTTACTCCAGAAATCCAAGAAGTTCCTCTGGAATGACGAGAGACAGTCGAGTTTTGAGGAGCTGAAGAGGCGTTTGACTTCAGCCCCGATTTTAACGTTGTTGTGTGGTAACGAGGGTTTTGCCATCTATAGAGATGCTTCGAGTCAGGGTCTTGGGTGTGTGTTGATGCAGCATGGCAAGACTATTACGTATGCTTCCAGGCAGTTTAGGCCATATGAGCTCAACTACCCTACTCACGATTTGGAGTTAGCGGCAGTTGTCTTTGCGCTCAAGATTTGGCGTCACTATCTTTCGGCTCTGCATGTCAGATTTTTACCGATCATAAAAGTCTGAAATACATATTTACTCAGTGGGAGTTGAATATGAGGCAGAGAAGGTGGTTGAAGTTGGTTAAGGATTATGACCTCAAAATCCTTTATCATCCGGGCAAGGCGAATGTCGTGGCAGATTGAGTCAGAAACTGGTTGCATTGTGGAGGCTCGAGATACTTACGTCTGAATCTGAGCTCCAGTGGGACTTGACTAAGTTGAGTGTTTAGATCTTGTTGCCAGGAGCTTCCAGGCAACTTTGCGCTTTGGAGATTTTGTCGTCGTTGATCGATGAAATTAAGCTGAAGCAATTTGAGGATCCGATGATTACTCAAATCCGAGAGAATGTTCTTGAGGGGAAGTCTTCCGAGTTTGTGATTCACGAGGATGGTGTGTTGAGATTCCAGAGTCGGCTTTCTGTACCGAACGACTTGGAATTGAGACAGAGTATTTTGCGAGAGGCCCATGCTACGCCTTTCTCGGTTCATCCTGGTTCGAGTAAGATGTACAAGGACCTAAAGAGGAATTTTTGGTGGAATGACATGGAGGAGTTTGCACGGTTTGTAGCGAGGTGTTTGACTTGTCAGCAGGTCAAAATCGAGCATCATCGACCGGCCGGGTTACTGCAGTCTCTTCCTGTTCCGGAATGGAAATGGGAAGATAATTGGATGGACTTCATTACGAGCATGCCGAGATCGAAGTCTGGGATGAATATAGTTTGGGTGATTGTGGATCGTCTGACCAAGTAGGCACACTTCCTGTGCATCAAGGATACTTGTGGTTCGGAGGGGTTGGCTCGTGTGTTTATTGTGCAGATTGTGAGGCTTCACGGTCCTCCGAAGTCTATTGTTTTGGATCGTGATGGCCATTTTGTATCGCACTTTTGTCAGGCGGTACATAAGGCGTTGGGCACTCGTTTGCGTCTGAGTACTTCTTTTCATCCTCAGTCGGATGGGCAGTCAGAGTGCACTATCCAGACATTTGAGGATATGTTGCGTGCTTGTGCCCTCGATTGGAGCAGTAACTGGGAGTAGCATTTGTTGTTGATTAAGTTCACGTACAACAATAGTTGGCACACGTCGATTCGAATGGCACCGTATGAGGTTCTTTATGGGTGGCGATGTCGATCGCAGATTTGCTGGAATGAGGCATCCGATTTGGTTGGGACCGAACCGGATATCGCTATGGAGATGAGGCGGAAGGTGGAATTGATTCGAGAGAGGATGTTGACTGCTCAAAGTCGACAGAAGTCATATGCCGACGTCCGTTGTCGACCTTTGGAGTTCGAGGTGGGAGACCACGTTCTGCTAAAGTTGTCGCCGACGAGGGGAGTTTTCCGCTTCGGAAAGAAGGGAAAGTTGTAAGGAATATGCCCTCGAATTCCACTCAGGGGATGAGAGAGTAGGGGCATTGTACTTGTAATTATGGAATAAATAATAAAAAGGCAATTCGATTCATTCACTGTTTATTATATTTCAATTGCATTCTTGACTTGGTAAACATTGAAGTGAAGTCCATGTAAATAAATTGAACATTACATTCTCATTATGGGATAAGAGAAAATGCACTGGAAGTGTTTAAAGTTTATTTACGTAAATCGTTCGCAAGTCAATAAACTTAAATGGGCATTAAGTTTTAATAAGACTTGTATAACTGATGCTAGGACGTGTGTACATCTTGATAGTATAGTTATAAGTATATTGGTGGGACCAGTATACTCGAACACGACTCATACTCAATTCAGTCACACGATATTCACTCTCGGAGAGTCGATGACGAATCAAAATGTTGTGATAGTATATGTGGACATTTGACTTGAGGGTTCAGTAGAAGATGTGCCGGTGACGTTTGGTTTGTCATTAGAGTAGTTAGACTCATTTTCTTAATTGCTGAGTCGACCTCGAAGTGCGGACTATATGGGCAGGTAGCAGTCTTTACTTTACGCCAAGAAAGGATTCTATCTCCTGTTAGTGAGCAAGCGTATGTCCTATACGGTTAATGACAAATAAGATCATGAGTCTTTGGCCAAAGCATTCTGATATAGTCGTATTAGATACACTATTAATTAGTCGGTCTTGATTTGCATTAACACATGTATAGAGTCTAGTCAATAGTAGGGTTTGACTTTACTGTGACCCGAAGACTTGACCGGGACATCTTATAAAGGGTCTATACGTATATGGTATTCACGACATAATGGTTCTGGAATGGTCCCTTCAGTCGTTCTCAGTCGGGGTTTACAGTGCGGCCCGCTAGGCTGGCTAAGTGCTGCCCGCACTCATTGGCTCCTCCCAATGCCAGCTGAGACGGACCTACAGAGTCGCGCATCAGGAGCGTTGACGGATAAATGTGAATTTATTATCTCTCTATTAAAATTAGATATTGGATATCTAATTTTGATTTATTGGATAAATCAAATAGCGGTCTTATGAATTAAAATTAAGTTACCGGGTAATTAATTTAATTCAGAAATTATATTTCTTAGAGAAATATATTTGTATTTGATATAATTAATTAATTAATTATATTATTTAATTAATATAAATACATTAAAGATGAAACGGAGTGTATTTAACGAAGTCGTTTGATGAACGTCCGGTACACGAGCCGAGTGGCTCGGCTCGTTTCTAGGAAATTTCCTACATGGGCCGCCCTTCCCCACATAACATGGAGTGATTTCCATGCATGTGTTGTGTTTTGTTGTCTTGTGTAATGATTATGTTGAGATTCTTTCTCAAATAATTATTACATGATTAGTTGTTATATGTATACATATGATAACCAACTCCAGCTGTGAGTTTTAGTGAGGAGGGAGAGAAAAATTTTCCTTCTTCATTTTGTTCATCTTTGAGGTAGAAAGAAGTAAGAAAAAATTAAGAGAGAAAACATTCCTACAACACTTCCTAGCAGTGTTCTTCGTAGAACGGAGTCTTGTAGATTTTTTCGGGTAACTTCCGACACGTGTGAAGTAGAGGCTTCGAAGTTTCGGTGCTTGGAACGAAGGGATTTCGTGTTCGGGACGGGATCTTGATCATCGTCTAAATTTTAGGAAGATTTATTTCAAAGGCTTCAAGGGTATGATCATTTATCTTCGTATTTAATTTTTTTTCGTATATACATTATTTGATCGATCCTGTTTGGGACTCATATTTTTTCCGCTGCGTATTTCATTTTATTTTCGGAATCCAACAGTGGTATCAGAGCGAGTGTTGTGTCGAGATTTATACACCTCAACAGGCGATCGGCACAGAGACCGGGCGTCCGAGCCAGAGCCTAACAGCCAAGGCAGGTTGGCCGATCAAGGGTCCCAGGTCGAGTCCCGATGTCGAGCGATCGACATCTAAGGCGATCGTCTCTTGGCACTTGGCGATCGACTCTGGTGCCCGGCCAATGACGACCACCTCATGCCACGCAAAGTCAGCATGTCTAGTCGGCGAAGGACGAAGCTCGAACAGAGTCCCACATGTGCAGATCCGGAAAAGGCACCGCAGAACATGGATCATTGACCACAGCCTGTCACCAGTCTCACCTACCGACAGACCCGCCGAAAGGTGCAAGTGGGACCGCCCGGGACAGCGACTCAGGACGCGTGCAGGCTCCTCATTGAACCGCACGACTAGCTTCCAGCAGCAGCCGCGGACTTCAAGGCAGACAGCCCATGTGCTGAAAGACGATCGCCAATTATTATATTATCAAGAAAGGCGATTTCCCAGCAGTGGCCTGTCCTATAAATAGGAAGCCTCCAACAGCGGAAAGAGCGTTCAGAATCTTAGCTGATAACTCGGGCATTTCTTAAGGCTTGGCTTTTTCAGCTTTCATTCTCTTGGCAAAGCTATACACTTCGGACATATTTCTCTCTCAGTACCTCTTAACCGAAAGACGGTCGGTAGAGATGAAAACCAGAACTCCCAGCAGTTCAAGAACTCAGAGCAACTCTAGTTCTTCCGGCAAGCACTCAACAGCTAGATACATAGAATCTTTTACACTCATTGTAATCGCATTCTTACATTAATATTTGTAGTCAAACATATTCTTATTAATAACATCTCGCGAGAGCATTCAAGCTCGGGCCTAACAAACCCGTCAAATCTTGTGTTATTTCCATACCCACAGACGTGCTCTCGCATCTTGTTTGTTGTCCGTCCATTCCAGCAATATCTATCTCCGGATAATATTTCGGGCAACAACAATTGGCGCTAGAAGAAGGGGCTCGAACCTTCGTTTTTATTCCTACCATCTCGAAGAACACTCACTGTTCTCTGGGGCATATACTTGAAGAGTCACTCACTGCTCTTCAAAGAAAGCTTTCAAAATCATGACTTCTGCCTCCGCATCGAAGAAAGCCGCTGGCCGATCCGCCGGACGCCTCTTTCCTTCCCAATCCGAGCCCCAGCCTATGGCGGAGGGTACCCGTCGCGGTCCGAGACTCTCGATCCTGCCCCCGAAAGATAGCCCAAGCCTCTCACTCGATCAGTTCCAAACCGCGGAACAGATCGAAGGGGCCATGGCCATCCTACGGAAGCGACAGAGAGCTTTCGACGCGCCGCCTGCTATAACCCCCTCGGCCATCCACCGCGTGAGCAAACGGAAGATCAAGGGGCTACTAGCCAAGCGATCGCCAGGAGGCCCCGATTCGTAAGAAGAGGCATTCGCAAGGCGGGACACCTCCGTCTTCAGCCGCCTAGGAAGCGACCCATCATGGCGATCGGGGCAGTTCGGCCCCAGCCACGAGATGACGGAACCCGAGTCCGTCACCAGCAGTTCGACATACCCAACTCCTAGAGGGCAGGCCAACCATCTGGCTCCTCGCCAAAGAACCGAGATCGGCGGCGACGACCTCACCGCCTACCGCGGAGTCAGGAGATCGGTACACGATCACCTCGGCACCCGCTTCGAGAGCCAAACCACAAGCGACCAAGCTACAGCGATGGCCGCGATGCAACGCCAGCTCGACGACATGAAGGTGCTCCTAGAATCTGGGGCAGGCGCCAAGAGAGAGATCGCCGGGCCGAGCGAGCCACTCGCGGTCCACATCGAGCTCGCCCCCGTGCAGCGTAGGATCGCTCCTCCGCAAACACCTTTGTACGAGGGAAGGTCGGATCCCAAGACTCACCTGAGCAAGTTCCGGATCTATATGACCGGGTGTGGGGCATCAGACGCGACCAGATGCCGCATGTTCCCGCTAACACTGGGCGACCTGGCCCATAGGTGGTACACCTCGCTACCGTCGCGATCCATCAATTCCTTTGATCAACTGGCGAACGACTTCATAGCGTACTTCGCCACCAAGGTCGCTCGGACAGAAGGTCCCCATCGCATGATGCAGATCAGGCAAGGGGAAGAAGAGTCCGACGCAGACTACATCGACCGGGTAGATGAGATCATCCTAAACGGCGAGCCCGTAAGCGACGAGATCGCCCTATACTCGGTCCTAGGGGGATTCCATGGTCTTTCGCCTATGTTCAGGCATCTTACGAAGGACCTCCCCCCGACCTACGCGATCTTCCGCGCCAAAGCCGCAGACATTCTAGCCAGGCAAAGGTTACTTTTTCACCTGTGAGCAGCGCGATCGGCAACCAAACGACAATCACCAGTCTTCCAACCTGATCGCCATTATCAAGCAACATCTCTGAAACTGGAGGACTCGCTCGCCATCTACAGTTCATCATCTAACATGTTGGACTAAGGCACGAGATCGCCTCCCCCGGACAACGTACACCGTCGAAGTTTGGAATTTAACATGACGATCCGAGGTGGAAGAGTGCAGCCATGGTCCTGGTGGTCGATGGAACCGATTGCTTCGGCCATGCAAGGTTCCTTTGGGCTGAGATCGCTCGCCCTTCATTTAAATACGAGGCGGGCATAGCCGAAGGACCCTCCAAGCCAATCAGTGGACACGCTCGCCCGCCCTCAAAGGTTCGTCATCTAACTTGGTGAACCCGGACAATGCGATGCGTCCCTACCCCCGTCTCAACGTATACCGTCGAGGATTGCCATCTAACATGACGATCTGAGGTAGAAAAGAGCTAACAAGTTGCGGACGTGGAGTTGATTAATCTGACGACGCCCCGCGCAAGGACTCCTTCTGGCCAAGACCGCAAGCCCTTCGTTTTAATACGAGGCGAGGCGCAGCCTAACGGAGGATCCTCACAATAAAATGAGTCACGAGGCAGGCAATGTCGCTCGTGCACAAGACACGGTCATGGAGGTCAGTCCATCGAACTCCGTGACTGTGCACAATTCCTCAACGATGAAGCAATCAGCTCTCTACGAGGGATCGGCAAATTTGGAAATTGCATGTACAAGACCGAAGATAGCTCGCCAATCGACTAGATCGCCCAAGTCCGAAACCAAAGTCCGCTCAACGGATCGCCCGTCTTTATCCTCAACGATCGCCAGAACCACCTCACCCCATGTCTTCAACATCGGAGCAAGCTGGGGGGCAATTGTTGTGTCGAGATTTATACACCTCAACAGGCGATCGGCACAGAGATCGGGCGACCGAGCCAGAGCCTAACAGCCAAGGTAGGTTGGCCGATCAAGGGTCCCAGGTCGAGTCCCGATGTCGAGCGATCGACATCTAAGGCGATCGTCTCTTGGCACTTGGCGATCGACTCTGGTGCCCGGCCAATGACGACCGCCTCATGCCACGCAAAGTCAGCATGTCTAGTCGGCGAAGGACGAAGCTCGAACAGAGTCCCACATGTGCAGATCCGGAAAAGGCGCCGCAGAACATGGATCATTGACCACAGCCTGTCACCAGTCTCACCTACCGACAGACCCGCCGAAAGGTGCAAGTGGGACCGCCCGGGATAGCGACTCAGGACGCGTGCAGGCTCCTCATTGGACCGCACGGCTAGCTGCCAGCAGCAGCCGCGGACTTCAAGGCAGACAGCCCATGTGCTGAAAGACGATCGCCAATTATTATATTATCAAGAAAGGCGATCACCCAGCAGTGGCCAGTCCTATAAATAGGAAGCCTCCAGCAGCGGAAAGAGCGTTCAGAATCTTAGATGATAGCTCGGGCATTTCTTAAGGCTTGGCTTTTTCAGCTTTCATTCTCTTGGCAAAGCTATACACTTCGGACATATTTCTCTCTCAGTGCCTCTTAACCGAAAGTCGGTCGGTAGAGACGAAAACCAGAACTCCCAGCAGTTCAAGAACTCAGAGCAACTCTAGTTCTTCTGGCAAGCACTCAAGAACACTTTGAATATTGAGTTGGATTTGGGGGTTTTCGATTAATTGTTCTTGAAATCACGAATTTCGATATTCATATTGGATTATTGATCGTATTGAAGATGTTTTGTTGGTTTGAAACACTTCTTGGGGATTTCATATTGGTAATTGTGTTATTCAAGGTTGTTCGAGCGACCGACATCTCATTTAGGACGTTGTTCGTGGAAGGACATTCTTCATTGGCGTTGTGTAAGTTAATTCTTACTCGGTTAAAAGGATATTCATTCCTTTCGTTGTTGTTCATTCATAATTATAGTTCATTCATAATGTATTAACCGTATTGAGACTTGTAATTGTCAATTAATCACTTCAGTCACGAGGAACGACGGTTTCCAATCATTTCATTGAGTTATCATTCATTTCACTGTCATTTTATCTCGGTGAGTCATTATTGATTTCGATGTCACTTTTGTTATCTCTTGGCATTCCGGGTCATACTGGCTTGCCGATTGGTATGTGTAGGATTTTCATGTCGGGCACATATTAAGTCGTGTGTTGGTTGTTGGCCTCACATTGGACTGTGCACACGAGACGATCATTTCGTGAGACTGATTAGGTACAAGACCACATGTGTATTCGATCAATACTCGTTGGTGGCTTGTGCACGGACACATTTCCATCCCGGGCGTAGTGTGGCACCACACTTTGAGCCATACCGTTAGTTGATTCATACAACATGTTTGATTTCGTATGTTTTCAACAGGATTGGGTTATAATCTGACCGATTGACTTTTTGATCGCATGTGTTCGACGGTTTGAGACTTTGATCGAACTTGTGGTTTATACAGCATATATGATTATGTTTATTCAACTCTTGAAGATTGTTGTTCTGTGTAACTGACCCCGTTGGGGGATTTTGTTTTCAGGTCATGGCAAGGCAAAAGCATGGGAATAGAACGTTGACGGCGGGGAGTCCCAGTGATACTAGTAGGGGGCCCCGATCCTTTCAGTCATTCATGTTGTTGTCATTTATTTTCCTGTGCAGATTTCCATTTGGATGCTCCGTTTAGTTCAATGTTGTGTATTTTATCTTCATATAAAATATACATGTATTCAGTATTATTTTGGGTGTATTATAATGAAACTCCTCATTGGAGTAATTAATGATATAATGTGGTTCGGTACTACAATTATATTATTTAATTCATTAATTTTCATTCGCCTGGTGGGTCCTGGTCGGGGGTCCACGGCACTGTAATATCCGCCTAGTTTGGGGTGTTACAGAGTTGGTATCGGAGCGTGGTTTGGAATATTACCTTCCGAGTCATGTCTCATTTGAAATCATCGTTCATCAGACTAGTATCATTGGACTTTCGCGTCACGTGTGACCTGTGCAAGAGTCGAGCCCTTCAGACCAAAGAATAGTAAGATTTCCTCATTTATCATTTTCATTTGTAATCATGTTGATCATGTTAACTCATTAATCACTCAATTAATTTCATCACTCAGTTGTTAATCTTGAGGATGATATCATTAATCTTGTTAATTTGTTCAAGATAACCATTTCAAGAATATCATCAGATAATCATGTCACCTCAGTTAATCATTCATGTAATCACTGTGTTAGAGCGTGTATGCTCATTTTCATCATTTCATGACGTAAATCATAATGCGGTACCCATACGATATCTATGATTATCATGCGACCTTCCTACTTCAGTATGGAGAGAGCTGTCAAGGGATGCATGGGGAGAGGCCGCGGTGCGGGCCGAAATCTGGGAAATAATCACTCACTGCCAGGAAGTCGTACCCAGGACTCAGCTCGATCGGAAGATGTTCGGGTTGATCCACTCACTTTTATGCAGGTCATGATGACCCATATGCAATTGCTCAATCATCATTGCACCACTCTGGCCAAATTAATCGAGAGAAGTCTCCCGTGTGAGCCTGCTGCTAAGGAAATTGCTGAGCAACAACCTTCATCTGTCAGCAGGAAATCAACGAAGCGTAATCAGTCCGACGGCGGTCAGTCTACCTTCAAGAAGCCTCGTGCGGGCCCTAACATTTCTGAGTGGCCTCCTACGGCGCTTTATCCTGCAGGATCTCAGCCCCGAGCGGCCAGATCAGCCATCACCTGTTTCAACTGTGGAGCGTCGGGTCATTACAGCACTAAGTGTCTAAAACCATCTATCACGTGCCATAATTATGGGATTGTTGGGCATAAGGCCCGTTTTTGCCGAAGGGACTCCAAGCCGACTCCGGTATCATCTCAGGCGCCGACTCCGGTATCATCTCAGGCCCCGACGCAATCAGCGATTCAGAATCAGACTGCTCTGTTAGTGTCGTTTAAGATGATGGAAGCGAATAAAGGTGGAGCTCATATTTGTCAGACGGGAATGTCCGGTTCGGGGGCCGGCAAGTCCCGAATTCACGAGATGAAGAGGACTGACGATCCGGAGGCCCGAACGATCTCAGGTATACTCATAATTTTATCTAAACCTGTGTGTACCCTTTTTGATACCGGTGCACCGCATTCATTCATTTCCAAATCATGTTTGAATAGACTTCACTTAGACAGTCCTAATAATTGTGGACCTTATATCATTAGTCTACCTGACGGTAGAAGAATTTCCGGAAATCATGAGGTTAAGAACTGACCGAATTAAGCTTAATGACCGCGAGTGGTTGGCGGACCTAATCGTGATGGATTTACCTAAGGACGATGTAATATTGGGTATTAGTGGGATGGATCCTCATGATACCATTCTCAATGTTCGTAAGCATATGGTCACTATCATTTCCGTCGTTGGAGTCGAGTGTGTATTTCAGGGAGGTGATCCCCGTTGTTCCGGAAGAATCATTAATATAATGAAAGCAGTAAAATTACTCAACCAGGGTTGTTCAATCATTATATCATTGTCATCGATTGACCATGCTAAGGCAATCGAGATGTTCCATCATTCATTATATCATTGTCATCGATTGACCATGCTAAGGCAATCGAGATGTTCCATCATTCCTTATATCATTGTCGTCGATTGGCCGTTCTAAGGCAATCGAGGTGTTCAATCATTCATTGTATCATTATCGTCGATTTGCCGTTCTAAGGCAATCGAGGTGTTCAATCATTCATTGTATCATTGTCGTCGCTTGTCCGTTCTAAGGCAATCGAGGTGTTCAATCGTTAATTGTATCATTGTCATTGATTGGCTGTTCTAAGGCAGTCGAGGTGTTCAATCATTCATTGTATCATTTTCATCGATTGGCCGTTCTAAGGCAATCGAGTTGTTCTACCATTCGTGGTATCATTGTTATCGTTTGACGATGTACTCGCATACGAGCTACCTGTTTTACCTCCACCGAGGGATATGGAATTCATGATAGAGTTAGAGCCTGGTACGTCCCCATTATCGAAGGCACCGTACCAAATGGCCCCGACCAAAATGCAGGAATTGAAGAATCAATTAAAGGATTTGACCGACAAGGGTTATATCCGACCGAGTGCGTCCCCGTGGGGAGCACCAGTGTTGTTGTCAAGAAGAAGGATGGTTCGTTTCGTGTGTATATTAATTATCGGGAGTTGAACAGGGTGACGATCAAGAATAAGTATCCCCTACCCGTATCGATGATCTTTTAGATCAACTTCAGGGAGCTTCAATATTTTCCAAGATCGACTTAAGATCCGGATATCATCAGTTGCGGATTCGAGAGTCAGATATCGCGAGGACGGCGTTTCGACACGCTATGGTCATTATGAATTCGTGATAATACCGTTTGGGTTAACTAATGCACCTGCGGTATTCATGGAGTTAATGAATCGGGTTTTCATCGACTATTTGGATCAGTTCGTGGTTGTCTTTATCGATGACATTTTAATTTATTCTCGTGACCGGGAGGAGCACGAGTTTCACCTTCATCAAGTGCTCGATGTGTTGAGATGAGAGCAACTTTTTGGGAAGTTTTCCAAATGTGAGTTCTGGATGTCCGAAGTTACGTTTCTCGGGCATGTAATTTCATCAGGCGGAGTTCGTGTCGACCCTCAAAAGACGGAGGCTATCCAAGATTGGTTATCTCCGAAGAATGTTAAGGAAATCCGAAGTTTCCTCGGGTTAGCTGGTTATTATCGGCGATTTGTTGAAGGATTTTCTAAAATCGCTCAACCCATGACGAATCTTTTAAGGAGAGATAAGAAATACACGTGGTCTGACGCGTGTCAACAGAGTTTTGAGGAACTCAAGAGCCGGTTAATTTCAGCACCTCTCCTTTCTTTACCGCAAGGGACGGAAGGATTTGTGGTTTATAGTGATGCGTCCGGACAGGGTCTCAGATGTATACTAATGCAAAATGGGAAAGTTATTGCTTATGCTTCATGGCAATTGAGACCTTACGAGGTAAATTATCCGACCCACGACCTGGAGCTAGCAGCCGTGGTGTCCGCATTGAAGATTTGGCATCATTACCTTTATGGCGTTACCTGTCAAATATTCACCGATCATAAGAGTTTAAGGTATATATTTACTCAGAAGGAGCTAAATATGCGAAAGAGACGGTGGTTGGGACTTATCAAAGATTATGATATCGAGATCCTGTACCACCTGGGTAAGGCAAACGTGGTTGCCGATGCCTTGAATCGTAAGTTAGTCCAGGAGCAAATGCTTGCTCGTTTGACAGTCCAGAAGGAGTTTCAGCAGGAATTTCTTAGATCCGAGATTAAGGTATGGCTTCAGCGAGTGCAAGGGCAACTTTGCATGTTAGAGATTTCATCGCCACTTGAGGAGGCAATCAGAGCGAATCAAAGTTCAGAACCATCATTGTTGCACATCCGTGAGGATGTGGCTCGGGGGAAGCCCCTGAATTTGTGGTCCACGAGAATGGACTATTGCGATTTAAGAATCTGTTAGGCGTACCGGCGAATGACGAGTTGAAAACTCGATATTGAAAGAAGCCCATGCTACCCCTTATTCTATTCATCCGGGGTCCAGCAAGATGTACAAGGACTTGAAACAAAATTACTGGTGGAGTAATATGAAGCGAGAAGTCGCGGAATTTGTTTCGAGATATTTGACCTGTCAGCAAGTTAAGATAGAACATCAGCAACCGGCAGGTATGCTAAAACCGCTCACTATTCTAGAGTGGAAGTGGGAAGATATTTCAATGGACTTCATTACGAGTTTGCCAACAAGTCGTCGTGGCATGAATACAATCTGGCTAATTGTGGATTGTCTAACTAAGTCAACTCATTTTCTCGAGATTAAGGATACTTGGGGTCCCGAGAGACTTGCCCAGTTATTCATCAAAGAAATAGTGAGATTACACGGTACTCCTAAGAGTATCATTTCTGATCGTGACGGGCGATTCGTGTCTCATTTTTGGAAATCAGTTCATCGTGCCATGGAAACTCAGCTTAATTTCAGCACAGCAATTCATCCTCAGTCTGACGGACAATCAGAGAGGACTATTCAGACATTGGAGGACATGTTGAGGGCATGCTTCCTCGATTGGAAAGATGAATGGGAAGCCCAACTACCGTTGATCGAGTTCACGTACAATAATAGTTGGCATGCTTCGATTAAGAGGGCACCCTACGAGGCTTTGTACGGTCAGCATTGTCGATCTTCTTTGTGTTGGGATGACTTATCAGAATCAATCGGCACCGAGCCCGATATGCTTATAGCCGCCCGTGAGAAGGTAGCTTTGATCAAGAGTTGTTTGTTGACCGCTCAGAGTCGACAGAAATCTTATGCAGACAATCGTCGCCGACCATTAGAGTTCACGACAGGTGACCACATGTTAGTCAAGGTATCCCTGAGTCGAGGTATCTTCCATTTCGGGAAGCAGGGAAAGTTGAGTCCAAGATTTATTGGACCGTTTGAGATTTTGGATCGAGTAGGCGAGTTAGCTTATCGATTGGCATTACCTCCGGCGTTGAGCCGAATTCATAATGTGTTTCACATGTCTCAGTTACGGAAGTATGTTGCCGACCCGAGTCACGTACTTCAGTTCGACGAAATCGAGATCGCTGATGATCATTCATAAGAGAAGCATCCTATACGAGTCCTAGAGCGGCGAATCAAACAGTTGAGGAACAAGGCGATTCCTTTGGTTAAAATCCAGTGGTCTAGACACGGAGTCGAAGAGGCTACTTGGGAAACCGAAGATAGTATGCGGGAGAGTTATCCCGAGTTGTTTGACCCTTAGTTTTGAGGACGAAACTCTTTTAAGGGGGGGAGTATGTAATACCCGGTTGTAATTCAGTCATTTTATTCAGTAATTTTCAGTCAGTAATTGTCACTCAGTAATTTTCATTCATTATTAATCACTCATCATTCATACTCATTCAATTGAGTTCACCGTTCGGCATAATATTTGTCATACTCGTACTTTTGTCCCCGTACTTCTCGAATTCTGTGATTTTTTGTAATACCCGTAATTTTGATTTCTAGTAATTTTCTATTTTTGGTGGAAGTCCATTTTGATGACTCTCTTGGGACCATTTCGTCATCCTGAGAATGATTAATTGTACACTTTTTGACATCCGAGTTCGTTTCGGTATTCTTTTGTTGAGTTCCGTGTTTCTTAACGACTTTTCCGCACTCGAGTTCGATTCTTGTAAATCTCATTCGAAATTACTGTTTCGAGTTTTCTGTAAGTCCGTTTAACTTTGTTAGACGTATTGTGAACTTCGGTTTGGTTATTCGATCACGTATCGTGATTTTCGGATATTTTGGGCCGTTTTCGTAATTTCCCAAAGTTTGGGGTAATTACTTCGGTTGTCGAATTTCGAGCCTTCGGGTGGTCGGAATCGTGTGTTCTCTTAGCATTTAGATTCATCTTTGCGAGTGCCTCGTAACCGTATCTTCGATTCGTATTCAGGTTCGGGTTTCAGTGTCGTTTTCTTGAGTTCAGTGTTATTAAACGACTTTTCCAAGTGTGAGTTCGACTTTGTTAAATCACCATTAATTTTTGGAAACTCCAAAAATTCTGAATCTTTGAAATATTATAAAGCATCAAGTTAGCTTTCCAATGGTACAAACGGTGAGTCAATCGGAGTCCGGACGAGAGAGTTATGGTCGAAATAGCTCAGACACTCATTTTCCAGTTTTGGCCGAGCAGCCTGTACCCTGTGCCGCGGCACACTTAGGCTGGACCGCGGCACACATGGCAGATTAGCCTATTTCTACGGATTTTGTGAGATGAATGCTCATTTCATCTCTTCCTTCATTCCTCCTTCTCTTGGGCGATCTTGTGGGCGATTTTTGGGCGGTTTGGCATCATCAATCCCAGAGAACTTCATATTCTTCAAGTTCTTGGTATGGATTAACAACACCTACAATTGTTCTTCATCATTAATCCAAGGTAAATTCTTGAAACCTTACTTTTGGGTGAATTGGGGGTTTTTGTTCGTTTTGTCCGATTTAACCGTAATAACTTAGGATTATGATGGATTGATGATTATTTAGATGTATTATATCATTTCCTTTATTATTCCATGGTTGGATCGTATCGATTCGTTGTTTTGGTCGAGTTATGGATCGACGCATTGAAGGTGTCCGGTAAAATGTCATAGAGGGGTTTTCGGGCGTTCTACGATTATTCTTCCTCGTATGATCGATGATTTATTGATTATATGTTGTTAGGGTCGAGTTCTTGTGAAGAAACCAAGTTGAACCCTTCCGTTCGTTGTCGTCTTTTCTTTCGATAGCATCGGGCGTTTCGAAGCTTCCCGGTCGAACCATGTTCTTCGAAGTATTCGGTAGCGGTTATTAAGTCAAGTATATATTTATGATTGTACGTTCTCGACTTTGAAAGTAAGATATATGTTTGGCATACTTATTTATATCCACTCTGGGACGGGCCGACGGGCCCTCTGAGGGTTTCGTAGCCTCTGCTGCGATTCCATGGATAATATGAATTAACCACTCCGGGACGGGCCGACGGGTCCTCTGAGGGTTCCGTAGCCTCTGGTGCGGTTCCACGGTATTCATATATATATATATTGATGACGGATGATATGAACGAACCACTTTGGGGCGGGCCGACAGGTCCCCTAAGGGTTCCGTAGCCTCTGGTGCGGTTCCACGGTATTCATATACGTCTTGATGTGATGCTATGAGATTTAGTTATTCCGGAATACTAGTCTTGAATTGATGAATTGACGGTTACATTTACTTTATTTTCGAGGAGTATTGTATTTCATACTTGATATACTTGCACTAGCTATTCGACGGCTAACCCCTTTATGGGGGAAATACTTTTCATGTATTTCAGGTTCCAGGAGAGCGGACAGGCAGGTATCGGATCGGCATGAAGATGATGGGCAAGTGTGATACTGTGTCTTTCCTCTGGTTGTGTTTCGTGTTTCTCCATTCAGTGTTGTTGTACTGGAATGGTTATTGAATACTCGAGTATTGTTTTCAGTTTTCCTTGATGTTCCGGCCTGTGTTGCCGAGGTATTGATTTGTGTGGTGATGTATATGGTTTCATTGTTTATGGTTTTGAATACCATTTGTATTATCCCTCTTTTTATTGTATCTAGACCTTCTCGGTCAAGTTTTACAGTTCCGCACATGAATAGCCTTGTGGGTCCCACGGCGGAGCTCACTGCGCTGTAATATACCCTGAATAACTTGGAGGTGTTACAGAATATGGTATCAGAGCTTAGGTTTATGGATACCTAGGCTGTCGGTCTTTTGGGTCGATTGAGTCGTCATTTGCCCACAGTATCACTACTCTGCCATCATTACAGTGCGATCGGTACTTGTAAGTCCTCTCACTCTTCTTGTATTTTTCTTAATCATTTCGTTTTTAGCTTGGTATTCTTGGGAATTGGTCACTTAGAGATTGTGCGATTTGGATTAAACTTACGCACGTGTGTGCCCTTCAGAATGTTGGATGTAAGGAGGAGGAGTCGTGGCCGTGGTCACAGACGTGAACTCTTCCTTGAGATTTTGTCAAATTGCTAATTGCGATATTAGTGTATATCGGTATTGTGTTGAGACCTTGTTTGGGAGTCGCATGCTAATATCACGGGAGATCATCGACTTCACGTACCTGTAAGTATACTGTTTTGGTTATTCGCTGGTGACGGTGTCTGATTGCTTTCGTGATGAGTTGGGAAATTTTGGATTGATCTGTTGTTTGTGACAAGATTGCAAGTTTCGAGGACGAAACTTATTTTAAGGCGATATCCCGACTTTTAGTACGTAATATCCGGATTTCAGTATAAATTTTTCGCGCTATTTTATCTGAGATATACTGGATAGATTGGTGTCTATACAGTATGGATAAAATAATTAGAAGACTGAGATAGTTGTATTAGTATAATTGTCGTAGTTGGTCGACAATTACATTTGAAGATATCGTGTGTCATGTTATCGTACTTTTGATATTGGGTATATCATATGAATATTATCAGGTTGTATATATGTATTCAATATGTCGTGTATATACATCTAGTATATCAAGACGATGGATAAGAATAGCGGAAAATGGCTAAGTACAGCCACGTTAGCGCACGCTACAAGGTATGCCTAGCGCACTCTAAGATATATATACTTAGCGTACGCCACGGTGCATACTTAGCGCACGCTAAGAGGTTTGAGTTACGTACGCTAAGGAGGACCCCTAACGTACGCAAGGTATTCTGGATAAGGTCCGGAAGGTGGCCGACAGGTAGGCCCAGACTGTTATTATCGGCGATTAGCGCGCACTAAGGTCGAGGAATAGCGCACGCTACTGAGCATTTCACTGTATCAAGTCAACACCTGTTTGCGAATGCTAAGGCATGGGCATTACGTACGTTAGACGAATTTCGAAGCAATGCAGTAGCTTCTGGACTGCCCGATAGCGCACGCTATCAAGGAAGGATAGCGTACGCTAGATCTGTAGCGCAGGCTAAATATAAGGTCTAGCGCGCGCTAGTGATATGTCTTATAAAGTGGATAGACGAGTGCTGAGAGGCATTTTGTCCATTCTCCTTCCTTAAGTCAATAGAGAGAGCCTTGGGAAGTACTTGAAGTTCCTAAACATTGAGAGATAATCCTCTTAAACAAGATTAAGATGGAGAGCTCGGATTTAAGTATTGTTCTTGAAGTTTTGATGAGTCTTGGAATGGAGTTCAATTATTCTTCTTCGTGGTTCGTCCATACAAGGTAATCCTCGTATCCCTTTGATAGTGGTTCGTTTCTTTTTAAAGGATTACTACTTGGGAGGGAGCATGTTGGGATCATCATGTGATAATGTTATATGACATTTATTGGAATTGTAATAAGAGATTTCGGATGTTGATATGATTATGGACATCTTCTTCATATGATGATAATGGTGTTGTTGCGATTCTTGAGGTCGTATGAAAGGCATGATGAAGAAAATGGTAACATGGAGATATATACCTCGGACATGTTGTTCTGAACGTGATTTCGGATATTTCATGTTCTTGAAGAACTCCTGAATTATACGAGGTGATGAAAATTTATAAGTGTTGATGTTTTGAAAATGAATATGGAATATTCATATCTAGAGATAAATTATGTGTTTGAAATAATATTCGCATAGGAATACGAATGTGACTATGAGTTTGATGAGACTTTTATTCATCTCTGAATTTGGAAGCCCATACGTATGGAGCAAATATTCAAGTCGAATGATTGGATTGTTTGATAACCTTTTTAATATGATTATCTATTATTTTGAACCAATCGGATGGTTCGAATTAATGATAGTCATAGGTAAATCTTAACGATGGATTTACGAGAAGGGAACCTTGTCAATTCCTATTTAAGATTTGAGTTTGGAATCGATAACATTTAGACCCTTATTATTGGTCCGAATTGGTTGCTGATATGATCATCGGATTTCAGCTCGTATTGTGGACATGGATTCGTGAGGGTCTGAGTTGGATAGTTCAGACTGTGTTTAATCGAGATATTGTGGAACCGATGAGTTGTGGCCTTGTTGTATTGATATTGATCGTCATCGAACCTGTTGATTATTAATCCTTCGTTTTACAATAAGATATGATGTTTGATCATGGATTATGACTGTTGTGTTGCGGTTGAGGTTGAAGAGTTCATAATTAGCTTGGTCGGGACTGAGGAACTCGTAGACGAAATTAACTGAATTGGTAATAGTTCGTTGTATTGGTATCGAGGCAAGTTTTATACTTGTACTAATCAATGAGATTAATGTTATCATGTAGGTGTACGAATGTGTGTATCATTTCGAGACTTGGTCTCTTTATGATTTTGTTGATATCGGGGGATTGTTTGATACGACACCCGTCGGCAAATTATGCCAAATGTTACTGTTGTTCGTAAATGGCCGGTTCAAGGTATTGCGATATTTGTTGGTAAAGTTCCTGTAAATAGCCGGTTCGCGGTATCGACGTATCGATTGTGATTGTGATGGATGTTCCATTGAGATATTGTGGTGATCGTCGTTGTTGATATCGGTGTTTTTCTATTGATATTATATTAACCGATTGAAGGCATTGATGTATTCGATTATCATCTTCATTATCGGTAACCGATTAAATGTGTCGAGACATCCTTTGTATCATTGTTATCGAATTGCCGTTCTAAGGTAATCGAAGTATTGATTTGGGACTGTCGAAGATAGTTCCCATCCGTTGAGTCGTTATCGATTGGTCGTTCTAAGACAATCGAGGTATTAAATTGGAATAGCCGAGGATAGTGCCCATCCGTGAGTTATTATTGTCGTGTTGGTCGACTCAAGGCAGCACACTATTATTCTTGTGAACTCGGTAATTTTGTGATCGTTGAAGGTTGAGAATTTCCCGGATGGTTGTGTTGTGATTGTTGTTCGTGTTAATCGGTCCTTAGAGATTTTGATCACAGGATGGTTGTTTTGAATATTGTTGGTCGTGTCGATCTTTCATTATTCATGTGTCATCGTTCACTTGGTGAGTCGTATGATCCGTATTGGATATATTATCCTTTGAGTTTCGTTATCATGTTGTATCATGGCATATCTGGAATCATATCTGCATGCCGATTGGTTATGTGTAGGATTTTTAGCCAGGCACACGATGGTCATGCGTGGATGTTTCCGCATTGGACTGTGCACACGAATCATAGTTCGTGAGGCTAATTAGGTACATTGTCACCCGTATATTCTGGATTCCGTATACGGGGTGGACATGTGCACGGACATATTTCCGGATCGGGCGTACTGTGATGTCCCTCTTGAGCCTTATTGTTTGGTCGTTCGTAGTCCATGTTGTATTGGATATGTCCGACGATTTGCGACTGGTTGTTCATACGCCGAGGGGTATGTCCGACAGTCAGGTTTGTTTCTTTGAGATCTGTATTGTGATGATTTACAGCTTCGGCTGAGGGGCTTTCAGGCCATTGTGATGTATCGGTATTTTCCGTTGGGGCCTTCGGGCATTGTGATTCGTATCTATTTCGGCATTGGTTTGGTTTACCTTCGGGTGACGTATTATTGTGTTCTATATTGATGATTCGCCGTTTGGGCATAAGTTTTTGGCTCTTGTATATCTCGTTGAGTTTTTCCTGGCGGGATATTTCTTCTCCCTACTTGTTTTAAGTTTCGGGACGAAACTTCTTTTAAGGAGGGTAGAATGTAATACCCGTAATTTTGATTTCCGGTAATTTTCTATTTTTGGCGAAAGTCCATTTTGACGACTCTCTTGGGACCGTTTCGTCATCCTTAGAATGATTAATTCTACACTTTTTGACATCCAAGTTCGTTTCGGTATTCTTTTGTTGAGTTCCGTGTTTCTTAACGACTTTTCCGCACTCGAGTTCGATTCTTGTGAATCCCATTCGAAATTACTGTTTCGAGTTTCCCGTAAGTCCGTTTAACTTTGTTAGACGTGTTGTGAACTTCGGTTTGGTTATTCGATCACGTATCGTGATTTTCGGATGTTTTGGGCCGTTTTCGTAATTTCCCAAAGTTTGGGGTAATTACTTCGGTTGTCGAATTTCGAGCCTTCGGGTGGTCGGAATCGTGTGTTCTCTTAGCTTTTAGATTCGTCTTTGCGAGTACTTCGTAACTGTATCTTCGATTCGTATTCAGGTTCGGGTTTCGGTGTCGTTTTCTTGAGTTCAGTGTTATTAAACTACTTTTCCAAGTCTGAGTTCGATTTTGTTAAATCACCATTAATTTTTGGAAACTCCAAAAATTCTGAATCTTTGCAATATTATAAAGAATCAAGTTAGCTTTCCAATGGTTCAAATGGTGAGTCAATCGGAGTTTGTACGAGAGAGTTATGGTCGAAATAGCTCAGACACTCATTTTCCAGTTTTGGCCGAGCAGCCTGTACCCTGTGCCGCGGCACACTTAGGCTGGGCCGCGGCACACAAGGCAGATTAGCCTATTTCTGCAGATTTTGTGAGATGAATGCTCATTTCATCTCTTACTTCATTCCTCCTTCTCTTGGGCGATCTTGTGGCGATTTTTGGGCGGTTTGGCATCATCAATCCCAGAGAACTTCATATTCTTCAAGTTCTTGGTATGGATTAACAACACCAACAATTGTTCTTCATCATTAATCCAAGGTAAATTCTTGAAACCTTACTTTTGGGTGAATTGGGGGTTTTTGTTCGTTTTGTCCGATTTAACCGTAATAACTTAGGATTATGATGGATTGATGATTATTTAGATGTATTATATCATTTCCTTTATTATTCCATGGTTGGATCGTATCGATTTGTTGTTTTGATCGAGTTATGATCGATGCCTTGAAGGTGTCCGGTAAAATGTCATAGAGGGGTTTTCGGGCATTCTACGATTATTCTTCCTCGTATGATGGATGATTTATTGATTATATGTTATTAGGGTCGAGTTCTTGTGAAGAAACCAAGTTGAACCCTTCCGTTCGTTGTCGTCTTTTCTTTCGATAGCATCGGGCGTTTCGAAGCTTCCCGGTCAAACCGTGTTCTTCGGAGTATTCGGTAGCGGTTATTAAGGCAAGTATATATTTATGATTGTACGTTCTCGACTTTGAAAGTAAGATATATGTTTGGCATAATTATTTATATCCACTCCGCGACGGACCGACGGGTCCTCTGAGGGTTTCATAGCCTCTGGTGCGATTCCATGGATAATATGAATTAACCACTCCGGGACGGGCCGACGGGTCCTATGAGGGTTCCGTAGCCTCTGGTGTGGTTCCACGGTATTCATATATATATTGATGACGGATGATATGAACGAACCACTTTGGGGCGGGCCGACAGGTCCCATAAGGGTTTCGTAGCCTCTGGTGCGGTTCCACGGTATTCATATACGTCTTGATGTGATGCTATGAGATTTAGTTATTCCAGAATACTAGTCTTGAATTGATGAATTGACGGTTACATTTACTTTATTGTTGAGGAGTATTGTATTTCATACTTGATATACTTGCACTAGCTATTCGACGGCTAACCACTTTATGGAGGAAATACTTTTCATGTATTTCAGGTTCCAGGAGAGCGGACAGGCAGGTATTGTCCCTCTTTTTATTGTATCTAGACCTTCTCGGTCAAGTTTTATAGTTCCGCGCATGAATAGCCTTGTGGGTCCCACGGCGGGGCTCACGGCGCTGTAATATACCCTGAATAACTTGGGGGTGTTACATCTTTGTACTCGGTGCATCGTTATGGGCAGAACTGCTTGTCGAGCAGGGCCGCACAAGCAGGCCGCACGAGCATCTGGTCGTGTGCGGTGCTCGTGCGTTGCGGCTGGATTGGGCAGGAGGCCCAGCGGCCAAGTCAGGGCCGCACGAGCAGGCCGCACGAGCATCTGGTCATGCGCGACGCTCATGCATTGTGGCTGTACAGG
Organism: Orobanche coerulescens; assembly: GCA_033398695.1. Classification (NCBI taxonomy): domain Eukaryota; kingdom Viridiplantae; phylum Streptophyta; class Magnoliopsida; order Lamiales; family Orobanchaceae; genus Orobanche; species Orobanche coerulescens. The sequence goes on from CM065807.1 coordinate 89,161,639, forward strand.
GCAGGAGGCCAAGTGGCCGAGTTAGTGCCGCACGAGCAGGCCACACGAGCAACTGCTCGGGCGTGGTGCTCGTGTGTTGCGGCTGTACTGGGGTGTTCGAGTCAGGGCCGCATGAGCAGGCCGCACGAGTTGCTTCCCGTGCGCGGCGCTCGTGCGCTATGAGTGTAGCCGGCAGAAGCCTCACGCACGACCAGACGCACGGACACTTGGTCGTGCGGATTGGTCGTGCGTCCCTGGGCTTTATATAGGTGGACCGACGGGATTTCCTCATTTTTCAACATTTCTTCATCCTACTTCCGAGAGAGAGGGTTTGTGGGAGAAAGTTTCATCATCAATCACTTGAATACTTGATTTTTCATCATTTTCACTCGGTTGTGAAGCTCGGATCGTCGATCTAATGCGTGTTCATCGAATCAAAGTGTTTGGATCTTCAAAGGTAATATTCTCAAACCTCTTGGATTTCGATTTTGTAATATCCGGATTTATTACGGTGTATTTCATCTGTATTCAAACCCTGTATTATTCGGATTTATGGTTTTTATTATTGGAGTATGATATTTCTTGCATTGATATCTTTGTACATAAGTAAAACAACATGCAAAATTTCTCATGCAAACTCGTGATAGCGCACGCTAAGAATGTAGCTTAACGCGCGCTATCAGGCTACTACTAGCGCACGCTATGCATGTAGGAGTTGCGTGCGCTAAGAACTTAATTATTAAGCGGGACGGCTAGCACATGCGCCAGCCGGGACATGGGTCCGGATAAGATTCCCGCGGATGAACCTGGACAGTTCTAAAGTCAACTCTTATTAGCGCGCGCTAAGGAAAGCTTAGTAGCGTGCGCTAACTTGTTAAAAGGCAGAATATTATAAATGGGACAACAACCCATTTTGGCTTACATTTCATTCGTCCATTCTTCATTCTTGAGAAGCGAGAGAAATGTAATAATCCTTCTACACACTTAGAACACATCTTCTTGGTCTTTGTATATTGGTTATCACTTGGGAGTAATCATTGAAGTGGAATAGCACCTTGGAGTGGCATACAACCAACCGGAGTCGGATTCTACCTTACGGTTCAGTGATTTTCATCATATTAAGGTATGTTCAACCTATCTCCAGACTTAGAGTTGGATTCTAAAGAATTGGATGATCATATTAACGAGATATTGATTTTCATAAGTGAATTATCCAAAGTACATCATGTTTGGAATATTGAGATGAATAAGCCTTAAGTACCTTGATTATGATCATCATGATTCGAATCTTTTTTTTTTTTGAAATCATGATTCGAATCTTATTACATTGAACAAGTAAAGGAAGCTTCTATCATTGGTAATCCGAATCTAGTAGATGACTTCATAACAATCATGGACTTGACTTTAACATCATTATTGTTAGATGAATCTAAGGTATTGATCATGGAAGGATTTATCTAGTGTAGATGGAATGTTAAACAACTACAGCATGATAATTTCGATGGATATAAGGTGTTGATATCAACCGTTAAGCCTTTCGAATCGTCATATGAAGAATTGTAGTCGAAATGGAATATGGTTTTATAATGGTATGCATATCCTTGAATCCGAAGTTGTTGTTATCCGTAAGATCATTCATAATCGTATGTACATGATATTCATGGAGGTGACATGAATTATCACGGAAGATTTCATTGTTTTGATCATGATGAGAATAGTTTACTGCCCAGCAGTGAACTGCCATGCACAGATAGCGCACGCTAAGTTATGTAAATTAACGTGCGCTATCGATCACGAGTTAGTGTATGCTACGTTTGGTACGTAACGTACGCTAGGCCATCAGACGAGTCAGTCGACTGATCAGTGAAGTACTGACCATGCATAGTTAGCGTACGCTAGGCTTTGTTGTTTGCGTGTGCTATCGAGCAGACTTAACGCACGTTACACAGAGTACTTAGCGTACGCTAAGCAGTTCAGGCAGATTACATTTTATGAACTTTTGGCCGTAAATCGAATTGTTAAACATTCGTACGACGTGAGATAAATCCTATATCATTTCTTTTGTTAAGGTTTGATCTTGTTACGTGATTGATTGAGGAGGACGACCTTCGAGTGTTCGTTTTCGTGGAAGTATTGTTCTTGTCTTCAAATCGAGGCAAGTACCTTATTTGTTTTACGTATTGATGTTATACATATTTTAATGCATGTATGTCGTTGTTGTATGTCCACCTCGTGTTGGTCCGACGGGATCATTGGGGGATCTATGCTAGCGTGCGCTGGATCATCGGACGGGTTTTTCCACCACGGGTTGGTCTGACGGGATCATCGTGGGTTCTAGGCAGTGAACGCTGGATCGACGGAATTACCATGTGTATGTTATGATATCATGTTGTGATTATCAGTTGTGTATGTCATTTATGAGTTTCTCGTAGGAGAAGACTCGATGGTATTTTTGTCGTTTACGTTATTATTCTTCATGAGATATGAATAATATGTTGTGGTACTTGTACTAGCATCGTTGTGCTAATCCCTTCGGGGGTGAACATTTTGAATATGTTCAGGATCCAGGAGAGCGGGAAAACAACCACTGGAGCTGCATGACGACGAGGGTGCAGAGTGATGTTTCGGCTGGGTTCATTTATCTGTTGTTTATTGGTTATTTCAATAAGTACTTGAGTACGAAGTCATTTATGATGGATTTGAATTTGGTGATGTATTATTGAGTTTCAGTTGAACAATTGTATTATTTTTAGTATTTGGACAGAACTGTTGTATCGTAATTCCATTATTTCCATTCGTTAGTACCTTTTAATGTCTGTTCAATTCTTCAGCCTTGTAAATCTTTATGTAAAGGATTTACGGCGCTGTAATAATCCTGAATATATCGGGGGTGTTACAGAATTTGGTATCAGAGCTATGATTATGGATATCTTGGCCGTTGGGTTAAAATAGGGGTCATTTATGTCTTTTGAGGTAATCGGCCGTGAATGACATCACTGCACTGCCTACGTCTTCATGCGAACGGTGGTTGTAAGTTCCTAAACTCTATCTCGTTCCTTACATATTGTGTCTCTTTATACTCGAATATTAGAACGATGTTATTTCCTGTATATTGAGTATTTATGCTTACAGTATGTTGAGAGGCGGACGTGGACGTGGTCGCGGTCGTGGACGCGGACGAAGAAATGCTGAAAGGGAAGCATCGCCTTCTAATCAGGCTAGTCATAGCTCAGGCGAGCCGTAACAATCTATTAATAACGAATCGGAACCTGCTGTACCAGAGATCCTTCGTCAAGTGGTGAACCAGATGACTCAATTCGCCCAAGTCGTGGACCGAATGAAAGTGGCGGTGGGACTACAGCAGGGAGAGAGACAGCAAGGGATCCCAGACATGGGAAATCGAGGTGACCGGTGGCTGCTAGAGGTGGCGAAGATGCAACCACCCAAATTCGACGGTATTTCTGAGACTCCCACCTGGGACCATTGGTTGAAGGAACTGGAGAAAATCTTTGCCGGAATTAACTGCCAAGACGACCGGAGAGCCTCTATCGCTCAATATTTTCTGATAGGGGAAGCGTCCGAATGGTGGGAAGCCATCCGGCCTATAGACCATGATGCTGATTGGACAGAGTTTAGGTTGATGATGGAAGCTCAGTATTGCCCTCGTCCTGTGAGGGAAGCCAAAGTTCGGGAGTTTTTCTCCGCTAAGCCTTCTGATGTGCCAAGTATCCTGCATAATTAAGACGTTTAACCAAAGGTGGCATTTGTTCGACATCCGGTCGTAATGTATGCGTAAATGATGATCCATTTCGATATGAGGATGAAACCAGAAATCCAGAGGTACATGTCCGGATTTGAATGTACCACACTCCGTCAATACCAGGATAAGGCGTTGGCGTATGAGATCAAGGAAGCAGCTATGGAGAAATTTTCGGAATCCAAGAAACAGAAAGTCTCTGGTACTTTTACAGAGAACGAGAACAGCGGGCCCCGAAAGGCCCAATCATCCTTTCACTCTTTCAAGAAACCTCCGCACCCAGTTAGGAGCGGAAACAAGTTCGGAGCGACATCAACTATTTCTGATGTTACCAGGAAATGCTTTAACTGCGCCCAGACGGGGCACTATCGACAGAATTGCCCCCTTCCTGCCGTGACTTGTTTTGATTGTGGACGAGAGGGACATCGGGCAGTGTTTTGTGAAGAGGCTACAAAGTCTTTTAGAGCCCGTACACCACAGCCAGTCCAGAAGGAAGCCAGTATCCAACAGACGCAGCAAAGTGTTCAGATGCCTCAGATTTTTGGCCGTGGACGAGGCAGAGGACAATGGGACCGAAAGGGGACATCGAGTGCCGGATCTGCTCCCCCACGTCTGTACGAGTTGAGGAGGACAAACGATCAGGATGTCATTGCCGCATCGTGCATCGGCCCGATCCTTTTCCAGCCAGTTAGCATTTTATTCGATACAGGAGCTACGCATTCTTTTATATCTTTGTTTTGTGTAAATCATTTGAATATTTCCGGTTTTCATACTTGTGAACCTTATGTTGTTGGTTTACCGAGTGGAGAGAGGATTGTCGGAAACTTAGAAACTAGAAATTTCCCTGTATCATTTGCAGGCAGAGAGTGGCTCTCAAATTTGATCGTGATAAAAATGCAAGGAGACGACCTGATACTCGGAGATGATTGGCTTAATCGATATGGAGCAATTATAAACTACCGAAGGAGGAATATCTCGTTGATCGCTGATGATGGTTCCGAAATATTGTTTGAGGGTGGAAACCGGGAAGCTCAGGAAAATTGATCAAGGCGATGAAAGCTGTCAAATTGTTGAAACAGGGCTGTATCGGGTACTGGTGTTATGCAATGAAGAAAGAAGACGAAATTGTGGAACTTTCACCCATTCCTGTTGTGAACGAATTTCCAGATGTATTTCCTGATGAGTTACCTGGACTACCTCCACGAAGGGATGTAGAATTTACCATTGAGCTGGAACCCAGAGCTACACCAATTTCTAAGGCGCCGTATCGTATGGCACCTACTGAGATGTAGGAACTGAAGAAGCAGCTGGAGGAGTTACTGGACAAGGGCTATATTCAGCCAAGCGTTTCACCCTAGGGAGCGCCAGTTCTTTTTGTCCGAAAGAAGGATGGATCGCTCCGACTGTGTATTGACTATCGAGAGCTCAACAAGATGACGATTAAGAACAAATATCCGTTTCCACGGATTGATGATCTGTTTGACCAGTTGCAAGGGGCAACAGTATTTTCTAAAATCGATCTGAGATCAGGGTATCATCAGCTAAGGATTAAGGAATCTGATGTTCCGAAATCAGCGTTCAGAACTCGCTACGGACATTATGAGTTTGTAGTGATGCCGTTTGGTCTCACTAACGCACCCGCTGTATTTATGCAATTGATGAACCGAGTGTTCATCGAATTTTTGGATAAATTTGTGGTCGTGTTCATTGATGACATTCTGGTGTATTCTAAGAGCCCAGAAGAACATGCGCAACATTTGCGGATTGTATTGGAACTTTTGAGAAGCGAGCAAGTGTACGCCAAACTTTCTAAGTGTGAATTCTGGCTAAAGGAAGTAATGTTCCTCGGCCATGTGGTGTCAGCTAAAGGATTCCAAGTAGATCCTCAGAAGATCGAAGCAATTATGGATTGGAAGCCTCCAAAGAACGTGAAAGAAGTCCGAAGCTTCTTAGGACTTGCTAGATATTATCGTCGATTCGTGGAAGGGTTTTCTAAAATCTCCCACCCACTTACTCGACTCCTGCAGAAAACTCAAAAGTTTGAGTGGAATGAGTTGTGTCAGATTAGCTTTGATGAATTGAAGAAGAGATTGACGACGGCACCGATTCTATCACTTCCACAGGGAACTGGAGGATTTATAGTTTACAGTGATGCTTCGAACCAAGGACTTGGGTGCGTATTGATGCAGAATGATAAGGTGATCGCTTATGCGTCGCGACAGCTAAAACCTTATTAAGTGAATTACCCAACACATGATTTGGAGCTAGCAGCAGTAGTTTTTGCTTTGAAGATCTGGAGGCATTATCTCAGACGGACTCACCGCCGATCTTTACGGATCATAAGAGTCTCAAGTACATATTCAGTCAGAAAGAGTTGAACATGCGGCAAAGAAGATGATTAGAGATGATCAAGGACTATGACTTGGAGATTTTGTATCATCCAGGCAAAGCAAATGTAGTGGCCGATGCACTTAGCCGCAAGCCTGTTTCTATTCAGATGCTGGAGACGCTGACCTCCCAACTTAGCTTTCAACGAGAGATGATTCGTGAAGGAATTGAAGTGTGGTTACAAGGAGTCCAAGGACAACTGTGCGTGATGTAGATAACTTCATCATTAACCGAAGGAATCAAATGTAGACAGTCAGATGATCCTCTGATGATTCGTTTACGTGATGAAGTGATCAAAGGAAAGGCCCCCGGATTCATAATTCATGATGATGGAATTTTGAGATTTCAGAACCGACTCTGCGTTCCCGATGATGATGTTCTGAAACAGACGATTATGAAGGAAGCTCACAGTTTGCCCTATTCTATCCATCCGGGCACCAGTAAAATGTATAAGGACTTGAAGCAGAATTTCTGGTGGGGCAACATGAAGAAAGATGTAGCGGACTATGTTTCGAAATGCTTGACTTGTCAGCAGGTTAAGATCGAGCATCAACGGCCTGCCGGAAAGTTGAAGCCGCTCCCAATTCCTAAATGGAAGTGGGAGGACATATCGATGGACTTTATCACTAATATGCCGAGAACCAGGACAGGAATGAACATGATTTGGGTGATAGTTGATCATTTAACCAAATCAGCTCATTTTCTAGGCATTAAGGATACGTGGGGACCAGAGAGGTTGGCACGAGTATTTATTTCGGAGATAGTTCGATTGCATGGTACGCCGAAGACCATTGTTTCTGATCGAGACGGCCGTTTTGTGTCTCACTTTTGGAAAGCAGTTCATAAGGCCTTGGGGACCAAATTGAACTTCAGTACAGCTTATCATCTGCAGACTGACGGGCAATCCGAGAGAACTATTCAAACGGTGGAAGACATGCTAAGGGCCTGTGCCTTAGATTGGTCAAACGATTGGGAAGTTCATCTACCATTGATTGAATTTACCTACAAAAATAGTTGGCATGCTTCCATTAAGATGGCACCATTTGAGGCATTATACGGGAGGAGATGTAGATCGCCCCTATGTTGGGATGATTCGTCAGACTTGATCGGAACAGAACCAGAGTTGATCGTGCAGACTCGAGAAAGGATAGCCTTGATTCGTGAAAGGCTGTTGACCGCCCGGAGTCGCCAGAAATCTTACGCAAACGTACGCCGTTGCCCATTGGAGTTCAGTACTGGAGACCACGCACTTTTGAAGGTTTCTCCTACTCGGGGAATCTTTCGTTTCGGAAGGAAAGGAAAGTTGAGTCCGAGATATATCGGACCATTGGAGATCCTCGAGAGAGTTGGGGAGTTGGCATACAGATTGGCATTGTCGCCGTCATTGTGCCATGTTCATAACGTGTTCCACGTATCCCAGTTACGGAGGTATATACCAGATCCCAGTCATATCATTGATTTCGGCGAGATCGAAGTCGCGCAGGATGGGACGTTTGAAGAAAGACCGGTCAAGATACTCGAGAGTCGAGTTAAGTAGTTGAGGAACAAACCAATCGTTTTGGTCAAAGTTCAATGGTCACGTCACGGAATGGAAGAAGCCACCTGGGAAACGGAAGCTGATATGAAGTCTAGATATCCCGAGTTATTTTCGTCTTGAGTTTCGGGACGAAACTCCTTTTTAGTAGGAGAGTATGTAATATCCGGATTTATTACGGTGTATTTCATCTGTATTCAAACCCTGTATTATTCGGATTTATGGTTTTGATTATTGGAGTATGATATTTCTTGCATTGATATCTTTGTACATAAGTAAAACAATATGCAAAATTTCTCATGCAAACTCGTGATAGCGCATGCTAAGAATGTAGCTTAACATGCGCTATCAGGCTACTACTAGCGCACGCTATGCATGTAGGAGTTGCGTGCGCTAAGAACTCAACTATTGAGCGGGACGGCTAGCACATGCGCCAGCCGGGACATGGGTCCGGATAAGATTCCCGCGGATGAACCTGGACAGTTCTGAAGTCAACTCTTATTAGCGCGCGCTAAGGAAAGCTTAGTAGCGCGCGCTAACTTGTTAAAATGCAGAATATTATAAATGGGACAACAACCCGTTTTGGCTTAAATTTCATTCGTCCATTCTTCATTCTTGAGAAGCCAGAAAGCTGTAATAATCCTTCTACACACTTAGAACACATCTTGTTGGTCTTTGTATATTTGTTATCACTTGGGAGTAATCATTGAAGTGGAATAGCACCTTGGAGTGGCATACAACCAACCGGAGTCGGATTCTACCTTACGGTTCAGTGATTTTCATCATATTAAGGTATGTTCAACCTATCTCCAGACTTAGAGTTGGATTCTAAAGAATTGGATGATCATATTAACGAGATATTGATTTTCATAAGTGAATTATCCAAAGTACATCATGTTTGGAATATTGAGATGAATAAGCCTTAAGTACCTTGATTATGATCATCATGATTCGAATCTTATTACATTGAACAAGTAAAGGAAGCTTCTATCATTGGTAATCCGAATCTAGTAGATGACTTCATAACAATCATGGACTTGACTTTAACATCATTATTATTAGATGAATCTAAGGGATTGATCATGGAAGGATTTATCTAGTGTAGATGGAATGTTAAACAACTACAGCATGATAATTTCGATGGATATAAGGTGTTGATATCAACCGTTAAGCCTTTCGAATCGTCATATGAAGAATTGTAGTCGAAATGGAATATGGTTTTATAATGGTATGCATATCCTTGAATCCGAAGTTGTTGTTATCCGTAAGATCATTCATAATCGTATATACATGATATTCATGGAGGTAACATGAATTATCACGGAAGATTTCATTGTTTTGATCATGATGAGAACAGTTTACTGCCCAGCAGTGAACTGCCATGCACAGATAGCGCACGATAAGTTATGTAAATTAACGTGTGCTATCGAGCACGAGTTAGCGTACGCTGCGTTTGGTACGTAACGTACACTAGGCCATCAGACGAGTCAGTCGACTGATCAGTGAAGTACTGACCATGCATAGTTAGCGTACGCTAGGATTTGTTGTTTGCGTGCGCTATCGAGCAGACTTAACGCACGCTACACAGAGTTCTTAGCGTGCGCTAAGCAGTTCAGGCAGATTACATTTTATGAACTTTTGGTCGTAAATCGAATTGCTAAACATTCGTACGACATGAGATAAATCCTATATCATTTCTTTTGTTAAGGTTTGATCTTGTTACGTGATTGATTGAGGAGGACGACCTTCGAGTGTTCGTTTTCGTGGAAGTATTGTTCTTGTCTTCAAATCGAGGCAAGTACCTTATTTGTTTTACGTATTGATGTTATACATATTGTCGTGCATTTATGTCGTTGTTGTATGTCCACCTCGTGTTGGTCCGATGGGATCATCGGGGGATCTATGCTAGCGTGCGCTGGATCATCGAATGGGTTTTTCCACCACGGGTTGGTCTGACGGGATCATCGTGGGTTCTAGGCAGTGAACGCTGGATCGACGGAATTACCATGTGTATGTTATGATATCATGTTGTGATTATCAGTTGTGTATGTCATTTATGAGTTTCTCGTAGGAGAAGACTCGATGGTATTTTTGTCGTTTACGTTATTATTCTTCATTAGATATGAATAATATGTTGTGGTACTTGTACTAGCATCGTTGTTCTAACCCCTTCGGGGGTGCACATTTTGTTTATGTTCAGGATCCAGGAGAGCGGGAAAATAACCACTGGAGCTGCATGACGACGAGGGTGTAGAGTGATGTTTCGGCCGGGTTCATTTGTCTGTTGTTTATTGGTTATTTCAATAAGTACTTGAGTACGAAGTCATTTATGATGGATTTGAATTTGGTGATGTATTATTGAGTTTCGGTTGAACAATTGTATTATTTTTAGTATTTGGTCAGAACTGTTGTATCGTAATTCTATTATTTCCATTCGTTAGTACCTTTTAATGTCTGTTCAATTCTTCAGCCTTGTAAATCCTTATGTAAAGGATTTACGGCGCTGTAATATTCCTGAATATATCGGGTGTGTTACAGATTTGTGTTGAGATATATTGTTTTGGACGTTATAATCATGTTGTATGAAGAGATATGCATATGATTATGAGTATGTATGAATATTCATCAGATTATTGAAAGGTTATTCAAGAACACTTTGAATATTGAGTTGGATTTGGGGGTTTTCGATTAATTGTTGTTGAAATCACGAATTTGGATATTCATATTGGATTATTGATCGTAATGAAGATGTTTTGTTGGTTTAAAATTCTTATTGGGGATTTGATATTGGTAATTGTGTTATTCAAGGTTGTTCGAGCGACCGACATCTCATTTAGGACGTTGTTCGTGAAAGGACATTCTTCATCGGCGTTGTGTAAGTTAATTCTTACTCGGTTAAAAGGATATTCATTACTTTCATTGTTGTTCATTCATAATTATAGTTCATTCATAATGTATTAACCGTATTGAGACATGTAATTGTCAATTAATCACTGTCATTTTATCTCGGTGAGTCATTATAGATTTCGATGTCACTTTTGTTAACTCGTGGCATTCTGGGTCATACTGGCATGCCGGTTGGTATGTGTAGGATTTTCATGTCAGGCACATATTAAGTCGTGTGTTGGTTGTTGGCCTCACATTGGACTGTGCACATGAGACGATCACTTCGTGAGACTGATTAGGTACAAGACCACATGTGTATTCGATCGATACTCGTTGGTGACTTGTGCACGGACACATTTCCATCCCGGGCGTAGTATGGCGCCACCCTTTGAGCCGTACCGTTAGTTGATTCATGCAGCATGTTTGATTGCGTATGTTTTCAACAGGATTGGGTTATAATTTGACCGATTCACTTTTTGATCGCATGTGTTCGACGGTTTGAGACTTTGATCGAACTTGTGGTTTATACAGCATATATGATTATGTTTATTCAACACTTGAGGATTGTTGTTCTGTGTAACTGACCCCGTTGGGGGATTTTGTTTTTAGGTCATGGCTAGGCAAAAGCACGGGAATAGAACGTTGACGGCGAGGAGTCCCAGTGATACTAGTAGGGGGGCCTGATCCTTTCAGTCATTCATGTTGTTGTCATTTATTTTCCGCTGCAGATTTCCATTTGGATACTCCGTTTCGTTCAATGTTGTGTATTTTATCTTCATATAAAATATACATGTATTCGGTATTATCTTGGGTGTGTTATAATGAAACTCCTCATCGGAGTAATTGATGATATAATGTTGTTCGGTACTACAATTATATTACTTAATTCATTAATTTTCATTCGCATGGTGGGTCCCAGTCGGGGGCCCACGGCACTGTAATATCCGCCTAGTTTGGGGTGTTACAAGCACTTGGCAATCGACTCTGGTGCCCGGCCAATGACGACCGCCTCATGCCACGCAAAGTCAGCATGTCTAGTCGGCGAAGGACGAAGTTCGAATAGAGTCCCACATGTGCAGATCCGGAAAAGGCGCCGCAGTACATAGATCATTGACCACAGCCTGTCACCACTCTCACCTACCGACAGACCCGCCGAAAGGTGCAAGTGGGACTGCCCGGGACAGCGACTCAGGACGCATGCAGGCTCCTCATTGGACCGCACGGCTAGCTGCCATCAGCAGCCGCGGACTTCAAGGCAGACAGCCCATGTGCTGAAAGACGATCGCCCTTTATTTTATTATCAAGAAAGGCGATCGCCCAGCTGTGTCCAGTCCTATAAATAGGAAGCCTCCAGCAACGGAAAGAGCGTTCAGAATCTTAGCTGATAACTCGGGCATTTCTTAAGGCTTGGCTTTTTCAGCTTTCATTCTCTTAGCAAAGCTTTACACTTCAGACATATTTCTCTCTCAGCACCTCTTAACCGAAAGACGGTCGACAGAGACGAAAACCAGAACTCCCAGCAATTCAAGAACTCAGAGCAACTCTAGTTCTTCCGGCAAGCACTCAAAAGCTAGATACATAGAATCTTTTACACTCATTGTAATCGCATTCTTACATTAATATTTGTACTAAAACGAATTCTTATTAATAACATCTCGTGAGAGCATTCAAGCCCGGTCCTAACAAACCCAGCAAATCTTGTGTTATTTCCATACCCACGGACGTGCTCTCGCACCTTGTTTGTTGTCCGTCCATTCCAGCAATATCTATCTCCGGATAATATTTCGGGCAACAACAGTGAGGTCAATGTTTCCGTATATATGATTAATTGTGCATTTTGAATGCTTTCGGATGATGATTATGATTTAGAATCATGTTTGGAATAATCGTAGATTTTAAATTGTTCGTTGTAGCATCATGTTTTTTGGAAACGGGCCGAAAAACGAAGAAACGGCCGCGGCAGTGATGTCGGTAACACCGCCTGGCCGCCGCCTGTGTTGCCGAGCATGATCGGCCATATCTCGGCCGAAACTGCCGATAGGCAGCCGATGCCTACCGATCAGGACTCGGCCAGGCTGCCAAGCATGGCTCGGCTAGGCAGCCCTCGGGTTTTTGGACCGATTTTGAATCGGGCCGCGGTCTGGGCCTAAAACCGGATTGTCTGGGACTCCGCTTTAAGTTTATATTTATTTGTAATTATTTCCGAAAATTTTAATTGGATTTTAATTTGACTAAATTAATATTTGGAATATTTTTAGTTAAGGGAAATAAATTAAACGAAAATATTATTTTGGCTGGATTTCTTCGAACGAATTTAAATGATGATTATTAGTATTAATTAGATTAATACCATTAAAATTGAATAGATTAATTTTATATTGATTGGATTAATATATTAATTGATTATTTAATTTTAATACCACTTTATATTAATTGGATTAATATAGTAGAAATTGAATTGATTAATTTATAAATTAATTAGATTAATTTATATTAAAATTAATTGTTTAATTTCGTTGCCATTACATATTGTATGGAATCCTTATGTGGTGGTGATATAGCTCGTGGACTTAGTTTTTGATTTGTTCGATTCGATTTGGTTGTAAAGGCCGATTTGAGCCTATTTATATTTACTAGAAAAATTTGTATAGGATGCAATTTTTCAATGATGTAATTATTATTTTAGGTATGACGAAGACCGAAGAAAACCGACCGAGAAGACGAAGAATCGAAGACAGTGTTTTTATTTATTGGGTCATTCGCTTGGCCAGTACTTAGGAATTAGGTCCATGAGCTATATGTTGGTAGTAACTAGGTTACTGTTTTCTGTTTTTTCATTTTGAATGATTGACAAACCAACAAATGCTGCGTATAAATGAATTAATGTGCAAAGTGTAACATTAATCGTGAAATTCTCCCAACAACAACAGGCTAAGTTTGAAAAAGTTACGAGGTTTCCTACCCTCCATCAAACTCATAGAAAATTGATACCCGAGCTGGTGTGCTATGCTTCTGAGTTATCAGGGTAGTACATTTGGTAGAGGTTGAAAAATTCTTGAGTGCATTAGATGCCTTCGGTTGGTGATAAATTTCGCCCCTAGAAACCTGATAGGTTGCCGGGTGAGATTCAATAGTCAAACCGATAGACGTTGATGGTCAACAACTTAGATAGTCTGGATTGCCAAGAACCTGATAGGTTGAGGGCATGAAGACTAGGGGTAAAAACAAGATCAAATCATCCGTTAGACGGGTTGGTGTTAGACACCACTTTACAGAAATTAATTGGCAAGAAACCTGATAGGTTGCGTGTGTTAAAATTTGTAAAAACTTGATCACCACTAAGAAGTCGATCTAACCATGACTTTCGGATTATAACATTGGAGTGTATAGTTCCAATAAAATTAGTGGGAGTCGAGACAAGAATTATACAAGCCCTTAAATTCTATACTCGGTCTTAATTAAACAAGTCACTAATTTAATCTTGTCTAAATCTTTGCAGAAAATGAAACTGAATCTCTCTAAAATGGCTAAAAATCCCCTCGCTATTCTACTTGAAAAGAATCTCCTAACTGGCCCCAATTTTGTTGACTGGTTGCGGAATCTAATGATTATACTCAGTATGGAGTCTTTAGGATACATCTTGGAGGCGGACATTTCACCGACTCCCATCCGAACCAGGGGTAATCAGGAAGATATTGATGTCCATGAAAAATGGGTCAAGGATGGCGTGCTAGTCCGTGGCTTTATGATGGGCTCAATGACTAATGAGCTGCAGAGAGCGCACGAGAAAATGACTTCTGCTAGATAGATTCTCGCACACTTGACCGAACTTTATGGAGAGCACAGTAGGACTGCTAGATATGAGATATCGAAGCAGTTGTTCAGTGCTAGATGAAAGGAGGGGAGAAAGTGGGAGACCACGTCCTCAAGATATCTCTATGATTGAGAGGCTTGAGGTGCTCAACTTTAATATGGATTTATCCCTTCAAATTGATCTCATCCTTCAATCTCTCCCTGACTTTTTCACGCAGTTTGTAATGAATTTCAACTGTAATGAAATTACATGCACATTAGCTGGGCTAATGAATAAACGGGTGACGGCGCAGTCTAACATGAAGACTAAACCGAGGGATGCTGCTCTTGTGATTTATTCTGGGCCTTGGAGGTCCAAGAATAAGAAGAAAAAGACCTACGAGCAGTACAAACCCAGGAAAGGGGTACAGAAAGGAAAGGGCAAGGCCCGAAAGGTTCAAAAGGTAGACGGTCCAAAACCTACGGACAAATTCCTTGAATGCGGTGAGCTGGGTGTAATACCCGTAATTTCGATTTCCGGTAATTTTTCTTTTTTGGCGAAAGTCCATTTTGACGACTTGCTTGGGATGGTTTCGTCATCCTTAGAAGGATTAATTCTACAGTTTTTGTCATCCGAGTTCGTTTCGGTATCGTTGTTGAATTCCGTGTTCTTTAGCGACTTTTCCACGTAGGAGTTCGATTTTGTTAAATCACCAATAATTTTTGGAAACACCAAAAATTCTGAATCTTTGCAATATTATAAAGCATCGAGTTAGCTTTCCAATGGTTCAAACGGTGAGTCAATCGGAGTCCAGACGAGGGAGTTATGGTCGAAATAGCTAAGTCACTCTCATTTTCCAGATTCGGCCAAAACCGCCAGACTGTGCCGCGGCACACTGGCTGAGCCGCGGCACACTGCCGAGCCCTGGGAGCAAATTTTGGGCCTGTGCCGCGGCACACTTCTACTGAGCCGCGGCACACATGACAGTTTACCCTATATCTGCGTTTTCTTGAGCGGATCACCTCATTTTTTCCATTTCTTCACTTGGGCACGAGAGAGGAGGCTTGAGAGGAAGAAGTTTCTTCACCTATCACTTGAGTGTGTGATTTCTATTCATCTCTTTTCGATTGTGAAGCTCGGATCATCGATCTATCGCGTACTCTTCGAATCATAGTGCTTGGATCTTCAAGAGGTAATTTCTTCAACATCTTGGATTTCGATTTTGTATTGGGTAAAGATGTTTTGGATGTTAAAATCATGGGGTATGAAGTGATATACGCATGATTATGGACATGTTTGAGTATTCATCGGATTATTGAAAGATTATTCAAGAACACTTTGAATTTTGTGTTGGAAATTGGGGATTTTGTTTGACTTCATCCTTTTAATCCGTAGTAATTTAGATTAGTGATGGATTAATGATTATTTAGGTGCTATCATTTCCATCGTTATTCAACGGATGGATTGTATTGATTCGTCGTTTTGGTTGAGTTATTAGTCGACGCCTTGAAGGTGTCCGACAAAAGGTCTAAGAGGGGGGTTTGTACGTTGTACGATTATTATTCATCGTACGATTGCTGATTTATCATTGATATGACTTAGGGACGAAGTCCTTGTGAAGAACTCAAGTCAAAACCCTTCCGTTCGTTGTCTTCTTCGTGGTTCAAGCTTCCCGGTCGAACCGTGTTCTTCGGGATTTTCGGGAACGTTTATTAAGGCAAGTATATATTTATGATTGTACGTTCTCGACTTTGAAAGTAAGATATATGTTTGGCATAATTATTTATATCCACTCCGGGACGGGCCGACGGGTCCTCTGAGGGTTTCGTAGCCTCTGGTGCGATTCCATGGATAATATGAATTAACCACTCCGGGACGGACCGACGGGTCCTCTGAGGGTTCCGTAGCCTCTGGTGCGGTTCCACGGTATTCATATATGTATTGATGACGGATGATATGAACGAACCACTTTGGGGCGGGCCGATAGGTCCCCTAAGGGTTCCGTAGCCTCTGGTGCGGTTCCACGGTATTCATATACGTCTTGTTGTGATGCTATGAGATTTAGTTATTCCGGAATACTAGTCTTGAATTGATGAATTGATGGTTACATTTACTTTATTGTCGAGGAGTATTTTGTTTCATGTTGATATACTTGAACTAGCTATTCGACGGCTAACCCCTTTATGGGGGAAATACGTTTCATGTATTTCAGGTTCCAGGAGGACGGACAGGCAGGTATCGGGTCGGCATGAAGATGATGGGCAAGTGTGATACTGTGTCTTGTCTTCGGTTATTTTCTTGGATTCCTCCATTCAGTTTTGTTCTACTGGAATGGATTTTTAAACACTCGAGTATTGTATTTCAGTTTCCTTGATGTTCCGGCCTGTGTTGCCGAGGTATTGATTTGTGTAGTGATGTATATGGTTTCATTGGTTATGGTTTTGAATACCATTTGTATCGTCTTTCTTCCCATTGTATGTAGACCTTCTCGGTCAAGTGTATAGTTCCGCGTATGTTTAGCCTTGTGGGTCCCACGGCGGGGCTCACGGCGCTGTAATATACCCTGAATAACTTGGCGGTGTTACAGAATATGGTATCAGAGCGTAGGTTTATGGATACCTAGGCTGTCGGTCTTTTGGGTCGATTGAGTCGTCATTTGCCCACAGTATCACTACTCTGCCATCATCACAGTGCGACCGGTACTTGTAAGTCCTCTCACTCTTCTTGTATTTTTCTTAATCGTTTCGTTGATAGCTTGGTATTCTTGGGATTTGATCACTTCCAGAATGTGCGATTCGGATTATACTTACGCACGTATGTGCCTTTCAGAATGTTGGCTTAAAGTAGGAAGAATTGTGGCCGTGGTCACGGACGTGAACTCTTCCTTGAGATTTTGTTAAGTTGCTAATTGCGATATTGGTGTGTATCGGTATTATGTTGAGACTTTGTTTAGGAGTCGCATGCTAGTATCACGGGAGATCTTCGACTTCACAGACTTGTAAGTATGTTGTTCGGATTATTCGATAATTCTTGGTGAATTTGAATTCCCGTTGAAATGTTGGTTGTGCGAGTGATTGCAAGTTTCGAGGACGAAACTTATTTTTAAGGAGGGTAGAGTGTAATACCCTGATTTTTCGGATATATATTTTTTTTTTCGTTTATTTGTTGGATGTCGTTGATGGATAATTGTGCTTGAGGATGATGTGAACGTATGACAATGTTGCTGAATGCGTATATGTATTCATTGTGCCGTATGATCGTTTGGTATGTCGAGATGTTGGTAGAGAATAGCGGAAAGTGGCTAAGTACAGCTACGTTAGTGCACGCTACAGGGTATGCCTAGTGCGTGCCAAGATATATACTTAGCGTACGCTAAGGTGCATACTTAGCACACGCTAAGAGGTTTGGTTACGTACGCTAAGGACCCCTAACGTGCGTAACAACTTGCTGGGTTAGTTCCGAAAGGTGGCCGATAGGTAGGCCCAGGTTGATTCTATATTCAGTTAGCGCACGCTAACGCATGTTGGTTAGCGCACGCTAACACCAGATCGCCAATAATGAAATCTTAGCTTTCGGCGGGTGGACCCGGCCATGTTCGACGCGTGTCCAGATAAGGTCAGCAAGAGTTTGTCGTGTAGAGCTAGCGCACGCTAAAACCGTATGATTAGCGCACGCTAATTCCATATCGGTCAAAGGAATCCCGGTAATCGCGGATGCTTTCGCATGTGGGGGCACGACATCAGAGCAAGTCAACGACGATTAGCGCGCGTTAAGGTCGAAGAATAGCGCACGCTACTGAGCATTTCACTGTAGCAAGTCAACGCCTGTTAGCGTACGCTGATGCATGGGCATTACGTACGTTAGATGAATTTCGAAGCAATGTAGTAGCTTCTGGACTGCCCGATAGCGCACGTTATCAAGGAAGGATAGCGCACACTAGTCCTGTAGTGCACGCTAAATGTAAGGTCTAGCGCGCACTAGTGATGTGTTTTATAGAGAGGATAGACGAGTGCTGAGAGGCATTTTGTCCATTCTCCTTCCGTCAGTCGATAGAGAGAACCTTGGGAAGTACTTGAAGTTCCTAAACATTGAGAGATGATTCTCTTAAACAAGATTAAGATGGAGAGCTCGGATTTAAGTATTGTTCTTGAAGTTTTGATGATTCTTGGAATGGAGTTCAAATTATTCTTCTTCGTGGTTAGTCCATACATGGTAGTCCTCGTATCCCTTTGATAGTGGTTTATTTTTTTTAGGATTACTACTTGGGAGGGAGTATGTTGGGAATCGTGCATTTTGATGTTCGTCTTATTTCAATGAAAATGCATAAATTGGACTGTACTTTTATCCGCCGCGTGAGTATTTTTGAAATGGATTTTGGTATTTTGCCAACTGAATTTTATTTTGTAAAACCGATTCCCTAAACTGAGTTTTTGGCATTTTGGCCTTGATCGTTTTGACGGTATTTGAAAAATGATTTTTTTTAGTATTTGAAAAATATTACCGTCATCGGTCTTCTTGGCATTTTTGAAATGACGTGGAAAATTGTACTTAGCCTGGTAAATCCTTGTGAGAAGGGTTTACGGCGTGTAATATTCCCAGGAGGATCTGGGGTATTACAATCTTGGTATCATGTGATAATGCTATACGAGATTTATTGGAATTGTAATAAGAGATTTCGGATGTTGATATGACTATTGAGATCTTCTTAATATGATGATAACGGTATTGTTGCGATTCTTAAGGTTGTAGGAAGGGCATGATGAAGGAAATGGTAACATGGAGATATATACCTCGGATATGTTGTTCTGAACGTGATTTCGGATATTTCATGTTCTTGAAGAACTCTTGAATTATCCGAGGTGATAAAAATTTTTAAGAAGTGTTGATGTTTTGAATATGAATATGGAATATTCATATCTAGAGCTAAACTATGTGTTTGAAATAATATTCGTATAGGAATACGATTGTGGTTACGAGTTTGATGAAATTATTATTCATCTCTGAATTTGGAAGCTCATACGTATGGAGCAAATATTCAAGTCGAATGATTGGATTGTTTGATAACCTTAGAATATGATTATCTATAATGTTGAACTAATTGGATGGTTCGAATTAACGATGATCATCGGAAAATTTTAACTACGGATTTACGAGAAGGTAACCTTGTCAATCCGTATTTAAGAATTGAGTTTGGAACCGATAACATCTAGACCCTTATTATTGGTCCGAATTGGTTGCTGATATGATCACCGGATTTCGGCTCGTATTGTGGACATGGATTCGTGAGGGTCTGAGTTGGACAGTTCGGACTGTGTTTAATCGAGATATTGTGGAACTGATGAGTTTGTGGCCTAGTTGTATTGATATTGATCGTCATCGAACCTGTTGATTATTAAGCCTTCGTTTTACAATAAGATATGATGTTTGATCGTGGATTATGACTGTTGAGTTGCGGTTGATGTTGAAGAGTTCGTAGATTAGCTTGGTCGGAATTGAGGAACCCGTAGACGAAACCAACTGAATTGGTAACAGTTCGTTGTATTGATATCGAGGCAAGTTTTATACTTGTACTAAATCAATGAGATTAATGTTATCTGTAGGTGTACGAATGTGTGTAACATTTCGGGACTTGGCCTCTTCATGATTGTATTGATATTAGGGGATTGGTTGACACGACACCCGTCGGCAATTTATGCCAAATGTTACTGTTGTTTGTAAAAGGCCGGTTCAAGGCATTGCGATACTTGTTGGTAAAGTCGCTGTCGATAGCCGGTTCGCGGTATCGACGTATCGATTGTGATTGTGATGGATGTTCCATTGAGATATTGTGGTGATCGTCGTTATTGATATCGATGTTTTTTCTATTAATATTATATTAACCGATTGTAGACGTTTGATATATCCTTTTGTCATCCCCGTTTCGGTGGTCGGTTTAAGACACCAGGACATCTATTCTATCGTTTCATTGATTATCGATTGACCGTTCTAAGGTAATCGAGGTATTGAATTGGGATTATCGAAGATAATTCCCATCCGTTGTCAAAGATATTCTCATCCGTTGTATCGTTGATATCGATCGCACCTACGTAATCGAAGTATTGAATTGGGACTGTCGAGGATAGTTCCCATCCGTTGAATTATTATTGTCGTGTTGGCCGACTCAAGGCAGCACACTATTATTCTTGTGAACTCGGTAATTTGGTGATCGTTGAGGGTTGGGGATTTCCCGGACTGTTGTGTTGTGATCGTAGCTCGTGTTAATCGGTCCTTCGGGATTTTGATTCCAGGATGGTTGGTTTGGATATTGTTGGTCGTTTCGGTCTTTCATTATTCGTGCATCATCGTTCACTTGGTGAGTCGCATGATTCGTATTGGATATGTTATCCCTTGAGTTTCGTTGTCATGTTGTATCGTGGCATATCTGGAATCATGTCTGCATGCCGATTGGTTATGTGTAGGATTTTTAGCCCGGCACACGATGGTCATGCGTGGATGTTTCCGCATTGGACCGTGCACACGAGGCGTAGTTCGTGAGGCTAATTAGGTACATTGTCACGCGTATATTCTGGATTCCGTATATAGGGTGGACATGTGCATGGACACATTTCCGGATCGGGTGTATTGTGATGTCCCTCTTGAGCTTTATTGTTTGGTCGTTCGTAGTCCATGTTGTATTGGATATGTCGGACGATTTGCGACTGGTTGTTCATACGCCGAGGGGTATGTCCGACAGTCAGGTTTGTTTCTTTGAGATCTGTATCGTGATGATTTACAGCTTTGGGCTGTTCGGTTTTCAGGCCATTGTGATGTATCGGTATTTCCGTTGGAGCCTTTGGGCATTGTGATTCGTATTTTTTTTCGACGTTGGTTTGGTTTACCTTCGGGTAATGTATTGTTGTGTTCTATACTGACGATCCGCCGTTTGGGCGTAAGTTTTCAGTCCCTATGTATCTCATTGAGTTTTTCCTGGCGGGATAATTCTTCTCCCTACTTGTTTTAAGTTTCGGGACGAAACTACTTTTAAGGAGGGTAGAATGTAATACCCGTAATTTCGATTTCCGGTAATTTTTCTTTTTTGGCGAAAGTCCATTTTTACGACTTTCTTGGGACCGTTTCGTCATCCTGAGAAGGATTAATTCTACACTTTTTGTCATCCGAGTTCGTTTCGGTATCGTTTTGCTGAATTCCGTGTTCTTTAGCGACTTTTCCACGTATGAGTTCGACTTTGTTAAATCACCATTAATTTTTGGAAACTCCAAAAATTCTGAATCTTTGCAATATTATAAAGCATCGAGTTAGCTTTCCAATGGTTCAAACGGTGAGTCAATCGGAGTCCAGACGAGGGAGTTATGGTCGAAATAGCTAAGTCACTCTCATTTTCTAGATTCGGCCAAAACCGCCTGTACCCGGTGCCGCGGCACACCTGGGCTGAGCCGCGGCACACTGCCGAGCCCTGGGAGCAAATTTTGGGCCTGTGCCGCGGCACACTTCTACTGAGCCGCGGCACACATGACAGTTTACCCTATATCTGCGTTTTCTTGAGCGGATCACCTCATTTTTTTCCATTTCTTCACTTCGGCACGAGAGAGGAGGCTTGAGAGGAAGAAGTTTCTTCACCTATCACTTGAGTGTGTGATTTCTATTCATCTCTTTTCGATTGTGAAGCTCGGATCATCGATCTATCGCGTACTCTTCGAATCATAGTGCTTGGATCTTCAAGAGGTAATTTCTTCAACATCTTGGATTTCGATTTTGTATTGGGTAAAGATGTTTTGGATGTTAAAATCATGGGGTATGAAGTGATATACACATGATTATGGACATGTTTGAGTATTCATCGGATTATTGAAAGATTATTCAAGAACACTTTGAATTTTGTGTTGGAAATTGGGGATTTTGTTTGACTTCATCCTTTTAATCCGTAGTAATTTAGATTAGTGATGGATTGATGATTATTTAGGTGTATTCTATCATTTCCATCGTTATTCCACGGATGGATTGTATTGATTCGTCGTTTTGGTTGAGTTATTAGTCGACGCCTTGAAGGTGTCCGACAAAAGGTCTAAGAGGGGGGTTTGTACGTTGTACGATTATTATTCATCGTACGATTGCTGATTTTGTAACACCCCCAATCCGCTCAGGGATATTACACGCCGTAGACCCTCTCCTCGAGGATCTACCAGGCTGGTAACAACATTTAACATCTCGACAATGCCTTCAAGGCAAAATGACTCAGTAGACCGATTTGGTCTTTCAATAAAATATACAACTCGACATAAACACATACCCACGCAGGGGTCAAAATACAATAAACTCGTACAACGGGAAAAGGTACTGCAATGAAAAGAAAATACAACTAGACCAATACGACATCAACGGATCCTCGTGTGATTAGTATCGTTCATCTTTCATCATCCTTCGTGCCGACCCTATGCCATGCTCCAAAACCTGAATGCAAAAATAGACATCCACCCCCGAATACTGGGGTTAGCAAAACTCCACCGCTTTTGCTAGTGCAAGTATAAAATACAAAACGAGCCATACATATCATACTCCACGGAACATGTTAATCACAAACATACTTCCCGAGGTAAATCACTTAATCAAAACGGTTAAATCGAAAGATAGGGGTAAACCCGATATACATCTTGTGAAAACATTTTACGATCTCGGGAGTTTTGAAAACACATTGGGATTTAAGAATTTTCAAACCTTTCAAAACGCTAGGACACACCAAAAGTCATTTTCCCAAAACATAAATCCGATAACAACAAATGGGGTCCACGACCCGATCATACCATAACAACCTGTTTCCACAGATTATTCGCGTCCCGTGCTAGCAAGCCACGGACCTCAGATGCTCCCGTAGAACAAACCCGAGTGAATAACCCACAGGGAACTATATCAAATCACATGTCACCGTAACAGCAGTCATGTGACTACAAGCACATATACGTACATAATCTAACCACAACCATAAGTTATCCCGCAATCGCGCTAACAAGACACGAAACTCGGAGTCCCCGCAAGACATACCCGAGGATACCCCACGAGGTATCTCGGCATCGGGCTAACAAGCCACGAACCTCGGAGTCCCCGCAAGACATACCCGTATTGATAACCCTACGGTTTCGCCCGACCCATACTAGCAAGTATGGATCCCGGAGATTCAACAATCCTACCCGGAGGCACATCACATACATCAAGCACACAACAATAATCACTTATCAAGCCAAACAACATTAAGTATCACAACCTCCTTTCAAGGAGTAACAACTAATATCACACACATTACGTTCTTACCGAACAAGTACACAATAACAATACGTAATCCCCGGCAAAGGATTACGGTCTATCAACTCACTCGAAGTGATCATATTATCTTTAAACATACAAAACCAACACACATATTCCGAGAACACATATTCACGAAGTATACGAATTATCGTTGAAAGACAACATTTATCGAGAACATACCGATCCCTTTTTACGTTCATTAAATATTAGATTTTGCATAAAATCATTTATCAAGAATTATATCAACGAAACATGAAATGTATGGGCAAGATACTTGCCTCAAAATCGGTACGCAAGTATTCCGACGAACACGGCTCAACCGGAAAGCTTCGAAACGCCCAATGCTATCGAAACGGAAGACGACGACGAACGAAAGGGTTCAACACGATTTCTTCGCAAGAAACACGACCCTAACATCATACAATCAATAAATCATCGATCATACGAGGAAGAATAATCGTAGAACGCCCGACAACCCCTCTAAGACATTTTACCGGACACCTTCAAGGCGTCGGTCAAGAACTCGACCCAAATAACGAATCGATACGATCCAACCATGGAATAATAAAGGAAATGATATAATACATCTAAATAATCATCAATCCATCAAAATCCTAAGTTAAATCGGATTAAACGGACGAAATCGAACAAAATACCCAAAATCCCCAAAATTAGATTTCTAGAAAATCAATTCGATTCGCTCGATCAAAGGATGTTATAGACGGATGATTGATGATATGAACCTCCAAACTTCATGTATATGTTGTTAAACAACATGGCTACAAGATTGGAACACTCCAAGTGCGGGAAGAAGATAAGAAGAAGGTGAAAAATGGCAAGAAAAACGTCTGCGGGGCCTTTTATAGGGTCGATCGTCGCCGGACACGGCCCGTGCCGATCGGGCACGGCCGTGTTGCACACTGGCCGACAGGACTCGACCGTGTCCCGCTTGACACGGTCGCGCGCGTAGGGGCCATCCGATAGCGACCCGTCCGACGCTGACTTAAGACGACTCGACCGTGTCACGGGACACGGCCGGCGTGTCAGCGATGCTCCGTGCTTATCCTAAGAGTGCGGCACGGCCGTGTCGACGACACGGCCGAGTCCGGTCGGCGAAACTTTGGCATTTTCCGACGAGTACGGCACGGGCCGTGTCGGACGACACGGCCGAAGTTCGGCCGGCGTTGATCGCCAATAACGAGCGGTGAGCTAAAACGACCATAACTCTCTCGTCCGGACTCCGATTGACTCACCGCTCGAACCATTGGAAAGCTAACTCGATGCTCTATAATATTGCAAGATTCAGAATTTTTGGAGTTACCAAAAATTAATGGTGACTTTACAAAGTCGAACTCATACTTAGAAAAGTCGTTAAAAAGCACGGAACTCAACAAAACGACACCGAAACGAACTCGGTTGACAAAAAGTGCAGAATTAATCATTCTCGTAATGACGAAACGGTCATGATAGAGTTGTCAAAACGAACTTCCGCCGAAAAAATAAAATTACCGAAATTGAAATTGCGGATATTACATTCTACCCTCCTTAAAAGAAGTTTCGTCCCGAAACTTAAAACAAGTAGGGGGAGCAATATACCCGCCACCAAAACTCGACGAGATACACAAAAATAGAAAACTCGCGCCCAAAGGCGAAACTCTCCAAGACCGCAAAGAGACATACGGCGTGAAAACACGGTCCACGACGACCAACACAATGTCGCCGTTAGGGATACAATAAAACCAACAAATGACAAGCGTCATCAAACGGATAATATAGTCAAGTCGATTATCCGAACAATCACAAAACACAACGAACGAAAATCAACACGATTGACCAACCTGACGGTTCATCAATCTAAACGCGGGTCAAACGCTGAACAAATACGGAATTCCATCGCCCAAGGGTTGGAAGATCGAAACGAGACTAATTTCCCAAACTTAAGGGAATTAGGAAGGAGCCCGAATGCTCAACGATCAAGAAACGAGGACAAAAACCGAACAAACAAACGACCGAACCACAACGGTCGAGACAACAAAAGCGAACAATCATGTTCGAAATACGAAGGATAATAAAATTCAAACAACAACCCCAAGGTTCACATCTCGACTCGAGACAATATATGATCCGGTGAAAACAACAGGATGTGCATTCATATAAGATCCACATGAAAGGGAATAGCATTAGAAAAGTCACAACGACAAACGAGTTATTCGAAATAATACCACACTCGCTCGATCAACAAAAGCAAGGAGCAGGACAAGCTCAAAATGTCAACGAACATAAACGAGTCGTGACAGTCGAAAATACAAAAGTTCAAGATCCACCACTTCGAATAAAAGAACTAGTAGAACCAAAAGATGTTACTTCCGAACAAGGTTCACAAGAATCGAACCGAATTTGGAAAGTTACGGTGATAACCAGATTGACCCAAAACAAGATCACACCTCGTCCGATCGTTGAACCGAAATACGTAATGTCTAAGTATCAACGAATACGAACGAGTCGATAGAATCGAGAAAGAGAAAATGCAGAGTCTAAAAACAACACGGGTACTACATTTGACCTCTTATAAAAGAAGGTCGCCCGCAACTCACAACAATGAAATCAAGGTGACGACACAACAAGCAACCGACGTAAAACATCCTTCAAGGCCTCTCAAAGCCGATTCCGATGGCTGCTGAAGCGCGAACTCCGAAAGTCTCGTAGCCAATTCACAAAATCAATTCGTGTCCTCGAGTCCACACTTGAAATGTGTTACCGACGAGAAGGACAATATATACGTGCATGCCCCGGCACATTACGGTTGAAACGCGTCTCGGCTCGGCATACCAAAAATACAAAAACTCGATACAATGTATCAAAACACCGCAAAACAACATACCGGAGATGCCAACTCAAAGATAACATATCAACGCATACAAAAATCACAACAACAACGGCATCATTCGACGATTACAACATCCCGAACGATACCAAGACACAATCACAAACATCATGAAACAATCACTCATGTTTATAACGCACAAAAATCCAGGCTTTAACAACTCACACTAGTGCGACAACACGCAAATCACCACGAGGCGATAAATAGTAAACACCAGTTCACACCTCTCACAGAGGGCTAGTACAAAAAATGCGTGGCAACGCCTCGAAGTTCATGCCACCAATTCGATCACAATTCGGGGTTAACACCGTAACGAAAGTTCGAAAACCATACACGCATTTCCGGTCCGCAACAGAATGATAGGTTTTAAAACAAAAACCACCTTTGAAGACAGCTTTGGAAACACCGGTTGATCTTGAGTATCATTTTACAAAAAGTAGTACAAACACCATTATCGAGACTTTGAAAGTCATCTTGCGTTTGAACAAAAATGAGGACACCTTTCTTTTAGTGAAAAACTTTCAAAAATATTCGACCCTTGGATCTAAGTAACTGCATTTGAAAATATCTCAAAAATATTTTTGGTCCTCAACCGGAAATTTTTTGAAATGTATTGCGGCATTAGAAAACACCTTGAAAACACCGCAAGAAAATAATTCGTTTTAAAAGTACGTCTCGAATTTTAATTTTCTAAGATACTCAAGGTTTTCAAAAATAATTCAATGGGCTAGAATGCCCAAAAATTTCAGTAATTACAAGGAACAATATAGCGCCGTGGGTCCCGCGCCGAACCCACTGTGCTAAAAACCATTTACAAAAACGCCAAAAGGCCGATGACGGTAATATTTCAAAACTCACAAGCCATTTAGAAAATAATAAATACCGTCATAAGAATTTCGCCAAAACGATCAAGGCCGTAATGCCAAAAACTCGGTTAAGGAATTGGTTTTCAAAATAAAACTCGGTCGGTAAAATACCGAAAGTCATTGCAAAAGAACTCACGCAATGGGATAAAAGAAATACGGTTCAACATACACAATCGAGCAACACTACTCCTCATATGAACGAAATATGAGAGTCAAATAATCACATATCACGAAATCAAAATCCATAAGAGGATTCCGTCAATTAACTCATAATAATAAAAATAGCTCGTGTCACACGAGGCACAACACAAAGAAGGGAGACTTACATCCACAGGACGCACGAAGATGATGATCGCCCACGATACTAATCACGACCAACAAACTCAGACGACGCGTCGCGACACGACTTAGTCAGACAAAATCCGACGAGACAAAAACTCAATAGACACCACTGACCCGACAGCCTAGGTTTCCACAACCTAAGCTCCGATACCATTCTGTAACACCCCCAATCCGCTCAGGGATATTACACGCCGTAGACCCTCTCCTCGAGGATCTACCAGGCTGGTAACAACATTTAACATCTCGACAATGCCTTCAAGGCAAAATGACTCAGTAGACCGATTTGGTCTTTCAATAAAATATACAACTCGATTACAAACACATACCCACGCAGGGGTCAAAATACAATAAACTCTCGTACAACGGGGAAAAGGTACTGCAATGAAAAGAAAATACAACTAGACCAATACGACATCAACGGATCCTCGTGTGATTAGTATCGTTCATCTTTCATCATCCTTCGTGCCGACCCTGTGCCATGCTCCAAAACCTGAATGCAATACAGACATCCACCCCCCGAATACTCGGGGGTTAGCAAAACTCCACTGTTTTGCTAGTGCAAGTATAAAATACGAAAACGAGCCATACATATCATACTCCACGGAACATGTTAATCACAAACATACTTCCCGAGGTAAATCACTTAATCAAAACGGTTAAATCGAAAGATAGGGGTAAACCCGATATACATCTTGTGAAAACATTTTACGATCTCGGAGTTTTGAAAACACATTGGGATTTAAGAATTTTCAAACCTTTCAAAACGCTAGGACACAAACCCAAAAGTCATTTTCCCAAAACATAAATCCGATAACAACAAATGGGGTCCACGACCCGATCATACCATAACAACCTGTTTCCACAGATTATTCGCGTCCCGTGCTAGCAAGCCACGGACCTCAGATGCTCCCGTAGAACAAACCCGAGTGAATAACCCACAGGGAAACTATATCAAATCACATGTCACCGTAACCGCAGTCACGTGACTACAAGCACATATACGTACATAATCAAACCACAACCATAAGTTATCCCGGCATCGCGCTAACAAGCCACGAACCTCGTAGTCCCCGCAAGACATACCCGATGATACCCCACAAGTTATCTCGGCATCGGGCTAACAAGCCACGAACCTCGGAGTCCCCGCAAGACATACCCGTATTGGATAACCCTACGGTTTCGCCCGACCCATACTAGCAAGTATGGATCCCTGAGATTCAACAATCCTACCCGGAGGCACATCTCATTCATCAATCACACAACAATTCTCACTTATCAATCCATCCAACATTAAGTATCACAACCTCCTTTCAAGGAGTAACAACTAATATCACACATTACGTTCTTACCGAACAAGTACACAATACGTAATCCCGCAAAGGATTACGGTCTATCAACTCACTCGAAGTGATCATATTATCTTTAAACATACAAAACCAACACACATATTCCGAGAACACATATTCACGAAGTATACGAATTATCGTTGAAAGACAACATTTATCGAGAACATACCGATCCCTTTTTACGTTCATTAAATATTAGATTTTGCATAAAATCATTTATCAAGAATTATATCAACGAAACATGAAATGTATGGGCAAGATACTTGCCTCAAAATCGATGCACGCAAGTATTCGACGAACACGGCTCAACCGGAAAGCTTCAAACGCCCAATGCTATCAAACGGAAGACGACGCATTTACGAACGAAAGGGTTCAACACGATTTCTTCGCAAGAAACACGACCCTAACATCATACAATCAATAAATCATCGATCATACGAGGAAGAATAATCGTAGAACGCCCGACAACCCCTCTAAGACATTTTACCGGACACCTTCAAGGCGTCGGTCAAGAACTCGACCCAAATAACGAATCGATACGATCCAACCATGGAATAATAAAGGAAATGATATAATACATCTAAATAATCATCAATCCATCAAAATCCTAAGTTAAATCGGATTAAACGGACGAAATCGAACAAAATACCCAAAATCCCCAAAATTAGATTTCTAGAAAATCTGACCTGATTCGCTCGATCAAAGGATGTTATAGGACGGATGATTGATGATATGAACCTCCAAACTTCATGTATATGTTGTTAAACAACATGGCTACAAGATTGGAACACTCCAAGCTGCGGAAGAAGATAAGAAGAAGGTGAAAAATGGCAAGAAAAACGTCTGCAGGGCCTTTTATAGGGGTTGACTGCCTGCCGGACACGGCCCGTGCCGATCGGCACGGTCGTGTTGCATAGCTGGCCGACAGGACTCGACCGTGTCCTCGCTTGACACGGTCGCGGCGCGTAGGGCCATCCGATAGCGACCGTCCGACGCTGACTCGGCACGACTCGACCTTGTCCCCGGGACACGGCCGGGCGTGTCAGCGATGCTCCAGCTTATCCTAAGAGTACGGCACGGCCGTGTCGACGACACGGCCGAGTCTGGTCGGCAGAAACTTTGGCATTTTCCGGACGAAACGGCACGGGCCGTGTCGGACGACACGGCCGAAGTTCGGCCGGCGTGATCGCCAATAACGAGCGGGTGAGCTAAAACGACCATAACTCTCTCGTCCGGACTCGATTGACTCACCGCTCGAACCATTGGAAAGCTAACTCGATGCTCTATAATATTGCAAGATTCAGAATTTTTGGAGTTACCAAAATTAATGGTGACTTTACAAAGTCGAACTCATACTTAGAAAAGTCGTTAAAAAGCACGGAACTCAACAAAACGACACCGAAACGAACTCGGTTGACAAAAAGTGCAGAATTAATCATTCTCGTAATGACGAAACGGTCATGATAGAGTTGTCAAAACGAACTTCCGCGAAAAAATAAAATTACCGAAATTCAAATTGCGGATATTACATTCTACCCTCCTTAAAAGAAGTTTCGTCCGAAACTTAAAACAAGTAGGGGAGCAATATACCCGCCAGAAAACTCGACGAGATACACAAAAATAGAAAACTCGCGCCCAACGGCGAAACGCCGCAAGAACGCAAAGAGACATACGGCGTGAAAACACGGTCCACGACGACCAACACAATGTCGCCGTAGGGATACAATAAAACCAACAAATGACAAGCGTCATCAAACGGATAATATAGTCAAGTCGATTATCCGAACAATCACAAAACACAACGAACGAAAATCAACACGATTGACCAACCCGACGGTTCATCAATCTAAACGCTGGTCAAACGTCGAACAAATACGGAATTCCATCGCCCAAGGGTTGGAAGATCGAAACGAGACTAATTTCCCAAACTTAAGGGAATTAGGAAGGAGCCTGAATGCTCAACGATCAAGAAACGAGGACAAAAACCGAACAAACAAACGACCGAACCACAACGGTCGAGACAACAAAAGCGAACAATCATGTTCGAAATACGAAGGATAATAAAATTCAAACAACAACCCCAAGGTTCACATCTCGACTCGAGACAATATATGATCCGGTGAAAACAACAGGATGTGCATTCATATAAGATCCACATGAAAGGGAATAGCATTAGAAAAGTCACAACGACAAACGAGTTATTCCGAAATAATACCACACTCGTTCGATCAACAAAAGCAAGGAGCAGGACAAGCTCAGAAATGTCAACGAACATAAACGAGTCGACAGAGTCGAAAATACAAAAGTTCAAGATCCAGTCCACTTCGAATAAAAGAACTAGTAGAACCAAAAGATGTTACTTCCGAACAAGGTTCACAAGAATCGAACCGAATTTGGAAAGTTACAGCGATAACCAGATTGACCCAAAACAAGATCACACCTCGTCCGATCAGTGGAACCGAAATACAGAACAAGTTCAGTAAGTATCAACGAACACGAACGAGTCGATAGAATCGAGAAAGAGAAAATGCAGGAGTCTAAAAACAACACGGGTACTACATTCGACCTCTTATAAAAGAAGGTCGCCCCCGCAACTCACAACAGCGAAATCAAGGTGACGACACAACAAGCAACCGACAGAAACATCCTTCGAAGGCCTCTCAAAGCCGATTCCGATGACTGTGCTGAAGCGCGAACTCCGAAAGTCTCGGTAGCCAATTCACAAAACTGAATTCGGTGTCCCTCGAGTCCACACTTGAAATGTGTTACCGACGAGAAGGACAATATACACGTGCATGCCCCGGCACATTACGGTTGAAACGTCTCGGCTCGGCATACCAAAAATACAAATGCTCGATACAATGGATCAAAACACCGCAAAACAACATACCGGAGATGCCAACTCAGCATAACATATCAACGCATACAAAAATCACAACAACAACGGCATCATTCGACGATTACAACATCCCGAACGACAGCCAGCACACAATCACAAACATCATGAAACAATCACCCATGTGTATAACGCACAAAAATCCAGGCTTTAACAACTCACACTAGTGCGACAACACGCAAATCACCACGAGGCGATAAATAGTAAACACTACCACACCTCTCACAGAGGGCTAGTACAAAAATGCGTGGCAACGCCTCGAAGTTCATGCCACCAATTCGATCACAATTCGGGGTTAACACCGTAACGAAAGTTCAAAACCATACACGCATTTCCGGTCCGCAAACAGGAATGATAGGTTTTAAAAACAAAACCACCTTTGAAGACAGTTTGGAAACACCATTGATCTTGAGTATCATTTTACAAAAAGTAGTACAAACACCATAATCAACACTTTGAAAGTCATCTTGGGTTTGAACAAAAATGAGGACACCTTTCTTTTAGTGAAAAACTTTCAAAAATATTCGACCCTTGGATCTAAGTAATCGCATTTGAAAATATCTCAAAATATTTTTGGTCCTCAACCGGAAAATTTTTGAAATGTATTGCGGCATTAGAAAACACCTTGAAAACACCGCAAGAAAATAATTCGCTTTTAAAAGTACGTCTCGAATTTTAATTTTCTAAGATACTCAAGGTTTTCAAAATAATTCAATGGGCTAGAATGCCCAAAATTTCGTGTAATTACAAGGAACAATATAGCGCCGTGGTCCCGCTACGGAACCCACCAGTGCTAAAAACCATTTACAAAAACGCCAAAAAGGCCGATGACGGTAATATTTCAAAACTCACGAAGCCATTTAGAAAATAATAAATACCGTCATAAGAATTTCGCCAAAACGATCAAGGCCGTAATGCCAAAAACTCGGTTAAGGAATTGGTTTTCAAAATAAAACTCAGTCGGTAAAATACCGAAAGTCATTGCAAAAGAACTCACGCAGCGGATAAAAGAAATACGGTTCAACATACACAATCGAGCAACACTACTCCTCATATGAACGAAATATGAGAGTCAAATAATGACATATCACGAAATCAAAATCCATAAGAGGATTCCGTCAATTAACTCATAATAATAAAAATAGCTCGTGTCACACGAGGCACAACACAAAGAAGGGAGACTTACATCCACAGGTCGCACGAAGATGATGATCGCCCACGATACTAATCACGACCAACAAACTCGCACGA